>CM020462.1:78600131-80025131 GCA_009819605.1 Sterna hirundo | reverse complement strand
ATTAAACACAAGAGTAACAGCAATTATAGGGATTACTCTGAGCTCTGTTTTAACAATTTGTCGTCTTAGTTTTTGGAGGACGTTTTTGCTACAGCTGATGACATTTAGGTCTGAAACACTTTGTGAAATGAAACAAAACCAAGAACAGCCAACGCAAAAAGGGCAAGCAGTGTTTTGCTCATTTTGCTTTCAACATTTCTTTTCCTATTTGGAAAAATCTGCACACCAAACTCAGTGAAACCTTACCTCCAGTTGGCATCAACAATTGCAGCTTCACTGAAATGGAGTTTACACCTGCTGTGGATCTAGCTCAATGGACAGAAACCTACAAAACCTTACGCTATCTAGGAAAGTGGGCAAAGTAGTGTAGCGTTATTGTCAAGCTCCTCTCTCAGCGGGTGCACGTGTGCTTTTATAGAGGTAAGTAACTTGAGTTTCTCTCGGAGCAAAGAGTAGATTTGACCAAGCAACCATGATGAAGAAGCCAGGAAGCTGCCAAATTGGGAAGAAGATGTGGAATAGTTGTCAGTGTTTTAATGATGGTTCTTTAGAAACAAATACATTGGAAAAGGCAAATTTTAGATTTTCCATGTTTTCTTCCCTCTTGCAGAACTCAACTAAAATCCCTGTGTTATTTAACGGAGAGGTTTCATTCAATTAGAGGGTTGATGATGTTTCTATCAGCTCTTCACTTCATTAAATTGAAATGATTATGGAAGTTGATTTTGACTAAACCCCTGGGTTAGAAGTGCCAATTATAGACCCTGATGAAGGGGAAAGTTTAGAGTCAGAACAGCCTAATAAAGGAGAGCATGTCTGAGTCCAGCAGCATGTCGCAAGCGCTAGTACCACCTTGCTGTGTGATCTTGGGATAAACCACTGATCTTTCCACACCGTACTTCTGTGCTTCTACTTTTAATGTACACCTTCTGTAACTGTCCTCTTTTCCAAAGTAAGACTCTATGAAAAGCAAAAAGCAAAACTGCCCTGCTCAAGAAGTTTGAGATTTTAGATAAAAACTGGAGGCTTAGAATGAAATTTATAATCTAAAACATAATTTTAGGGTATCTGAGCTACCCTGAGGCTTTACATCAGTATTTCAAATTATCTATTTAATGATATTTTGCATGAGCAGTTTTGTTCAAAGAACTGTACTTTTTGTAAAGTCAGAACAAAGTCTCACAGGAGAGATTTGGGTAATCTCTAAACAAAG
Organism: Sterna hirundo; assembly: GCA_009819605.1. Lineage (NCBI taxonomy): Eukaryota > Metazoa > Chordata > Aves > Charadriiformes > Laridae > Sterna > Sterna hirundo. The sequence goes on along the minus strand of CM020462.1, from coordinate 80,023,918 downwards.
GATGTCAATGTCCAAAACAACAGCCATCATCTGAAACATTATGACAAACCCAACGTTCATCTTCCTGTTCTGGGCACAAGAAAACACAAATGTTCAGTGATGCATCTCAAAATACCTTGGCAGTCTACCAGGACAACTGCCTGTAGCACCTGGGATTTCGGTTCTCACATGACTCACAGCAGAGGATAATAACTGTCCCCACTTCTGACTGAAAGCTGAAATAAAGAAGCTGATAAGAAATGCTGGTCAATGTTCCATGGTGGAGTATGACTTTTAATAGTTCCACTGTGAGGACCTGAGAACCTGTGGGAAAGTGAAGGCACATGTGCAAGTAAACTTCCTTGAGGACATCTGGGAACATGAGCTGCAGCAGGCAGAGATATTTTTGCCTTATTTTTGCACACCCTGAACACCTCTCAGATCCCATCTGCCTCTTCATAGCAATGCTGGGGATCAGGCCCAGCAGTAAGGATCATGAGATAATGTGAGGACGGGTATCACTAAATTGTGTTGATGAGAGCATGGTCAAAGAGGGAGGAACAGCTTGTCTGCAACATCTAGGAGAGCTTGGTGAGATGAGGAATAGGGGAATGCACTGAAATGGCAAAGAAAATGAGCATATAAGAGTAAATATGGGTAATGTGCCTAAAGCTTAAATCAGCATTTTATTTCTCCCCCATTTATTCTACTGTGACTGCTGAAACTACCAGCCTTACTCTGCTGTCAGTGGTAACTGCTGATGGGAGGATGAGACAAAGGTCTCAGTCACAGTTTTGTTGAACAGTGTGCACTAGTGTGACACAGCTTAGACAAATTTACCAGCAGGGATGTAATCTGCAGACCTGTGGAGCACTTTTGCTCTTGCAGCATTTCTTTGCTTTACCACTCTACAACACTGGTGGGAAAAATAAAAAAATCAGCCAGAATTGGAAAGACTAATTTCTGATGCAGACAAAATATCAAAACATCAGTAATTCTTGCCTTTTAAAAACAAACCTGTTATGCTTCTTTGATCAGTGGCTAACTAGAACAGTATTGCATATCTGTGTATCTTCTGACAATTTCCTCTGACAATATTATAGAGTCCTCTGATATACATATTTAATCAAAATTAGTGTATTAAATGTGTTAAATTGCATGCAACTGTCAGCTAATCTGATATTTATCTCATGTACCTGATATACTACCACCCACGTCTTCAGCAGAATCCTGGTTGTGTTACACTGTTGGTTGGGGGAACAAATGTATTTTATAAAATGCATTATAAAAATTCTCACAGCTACATACATATAACTGGAGCCAAATATACCACAGATGCAGTGATTATATTCAGGATGATCAGATGAGATTAACTGGGATTCTGATGTGGATCAACACTTTCTGTCTGTGTCTAAGACTGCACACTGCAGTCTCAGAGTACAAACTGCTTGATAGGAAAGTGCATAGCTATATAAAACTGCACTTCTAGAGACCTGACTTAACAGCAGGTAGCCTAAACAATCTCTCTCAGGTGCAGCAAAGAGATATCATTGTATGCAACTATATTTGAAAAAATTATATGGCTTAATTAATGGAAATGTGAATAGAGCCACCACTTCCAGTGCCAGGAAGTTCTTCAAAGTAGCACTAAACTAAAATGACAATCAAAGGACAAATAAGAACTGATTTCTGTAACTGGATTAATTTGATTTAACCCATGCCAAAACTGAGTTTGACAAAACCATATGGAAGCATTAGGCAGGTAATGCATGGGACATTGTGCTACAGATTGGTAGACACCTTTAGCTGCTGAGAGGTATGTAGCCTGAGGGCGAGAACAGACGACTTGTGGTGTTGCCATTATCTTGTAGGGTTACCTTGGGGAGCTCACCATGTATTTTTGCCCTAGTTTCCCACTCTTTCTTGAGGACCATTATGCTATCATTTGTTTTAACTTCCTATGAAATAAACACTTCAAATACCCTGTAAAAATTTGGATTAAAATGACTACAGGTCTTACAGACTATAGATGTTGTGAATACCAGATGAATATAGATCTTTCTGTAGACTTAAGGACAACGTCTTTTTAGGATTTCTGTATCCACTCTGAGTTGTCTGGGTCAGGTAGAAATTCAGTGGCACTACACCAACAAAGGAAAAGCTTTTCCTACCATGTATGACTAAGACAGTCATTTGAAAGAGGTACCATTTTTGGTAGTACTCTTCTGCCACTCATGAGAAACCCACGGAGACCAACAGCAATAAGGAGTTGCTCTTACTGGGTCAAAGAAGAGAAAGTATGATACAGCAATGTTCTCTGAGTTACTTTTACAAGCTGATCTTACAACAAAGTATACATCTTGCACGTGGCAGACAAAGCATTTCAGTTATTTTGCATACAAATTAAAGAAGTTTAGGGTAGCGACTGCTCAGGAAAACAGAAGAAAGCAACTGGCTTTTGTAGGTCAGATGGGAAGGAAGTACCTTTGCTGAAAAGTGCCCTTACGTCCCAAGATCTGCATGTCTCAGCATCAGGAGAATTACTAGTGGATGTAAGGGTATGAATGTCTTTTTACCGGCACTGTCTATGTAACACTGTTTTACCATCATTCATAGGTTAGAAGACACGACACATTCATATGGAAAATTCGGCTATTAATACTTTCAATCAAAACCCATAATTTACCATAGCCTAACTGAAAAGGTCATCTGAGTTTTCCAGGCATTTTTTCTCCAGCAGCAAAGGGACCTGAATCAAAACTGCTGAATATGCAGTGGGAAGACATGTTCACTGGGATGGTGCCAGTGGATACTTTCAGCTTGTCTCTGTTGTCAACCATGGCATAGACTCTCTATGCACAAAATTTGGGTAGTCCCTTCCCTAGGAAAAAACAAAACAAAACAACACAAAACCAAACAAAACAAAACAACCCCAAAACACTAGGAGCATTGAAGAATGATGAAAAGACTTTGCAGAAATGGTACAGCTCTTCTCTCTCTCTCCCTTTCTCTCTCTATTCCCAAAGCGACATTGGTAACACATCCCTCCTCAGCTTTTTCAGAGGAATTCCTTTCCAGTTTGAGAGCTGCTACTACAAAGGGTAAAACTACCAGTCTAGGTGACACAGTCCTTTCATGACTTATGGATAGACCAACTTAGAGTGGTGCACCTCTTCCCATCACCTTCACCTGTACTTGAGGAGTTCCTCTGAGGATACTGGAATACACAGAGGTCACTACCACAGCACTAAAGTCTCCTGTGGGTTTTGGGCATTGGGAAGCCCTAACCAAGAAAGGGAGCAACACCAGTACATCTGCTTGTGACACACCTCTTCTCCTTTTCATAGCAATGTACCTGTGTTTCAGAACATTCCTTCTCGAATATCACTTTTTCAATGCCCCAGTTAATCTTTGTGTGAGAGAGGTGGGGAGCAGAGCCTCCCCAGAGCTGGATGAATTGCATCCTATCCCTTACCCAAAGACAGGTAGGAGAGTTTTACTCAGCCATGACATCATCAGGCTTTTATATGGTAAGAAAAAGTTTGGCTGGCCCACTCTGGACCCTCTAACTATTAAATTTCAAGACAACAAAAGAGTCTAAACTCAATTTCTCCACGCTGTGATCTAAAAAGTTCTATAGTGTTTTCTAAATGACAGCAACACACAATGTCCCATTAATCACAGCTGACAAGTTCTCCTGAGCGGCCCCTGATTGATCCTGATGTTTTCAAACTTTCTTTTTCTTTTGACATCTTTCTGATTGGCATCTCTCTTTAGTGCTTTTGTGACCTTTTTGCTGTATTGATCCACACAAATCACTGGGAAGTGAGCAGTTTCATGAGAGGGCACAGTTGATAAGAATAGGTCAAATGGTTACCGTGACCTCCACACACCACCATTTTAATGATTGATTAGTGGGAGTGTGGAGGAAGAGTCAAGGACATCAAAATTAGGAAATGATAAGGTCTCAATCAAGAGGTTCTTACAGTCTTTTTTTATGGCACCTATTGAAGTCTCTTATCTTCTTGGTTTGATTAGTAATGAGAATAAACTTTGTGTTGCACATGGAGATCATTTTTAACAACAGGTTTCTTGAAAGATCTGGCAGTTGCACGCAATGAGTTTGGTGACACCAGTTCTGTGGAGGCAGGTCTTGGATTCAAAAACTGCCCTTCTTTCAATATAGCCTTCACACATTGGGTGGCCCCAAGAGGTGAGGGTCCCCACCAGCAGGGAAGCTGAATGTTCTGTAGTTCTGGGGTCAGGGCTGTGCATGGCAGCACACCTACCTGGTATCTCACAACACACTCCAGCAGAGTTGCTAGATGGGCAATTGTTTCCAGCACAAAACTTCCTAAGACCCAGACATGAACAAACACGTAATAAATTAGCAAAATCTTCAGGCGAACTGATAATGTCCACCACAAAAGCACGACTGGAATGTGGGAGTGCATGGCAGAGAAAGAGGGCTCGCTGGAACTGTATGCACAAAATCCCCAAGCAAAGGGAAATACAACACAGAGTCAGCCTCATAGAGTCACAACACAGAAAGTCTTGCTTTATTCCATTTTCCTCTTTTTCTCCTCATGCATCACTCCAGAAGACATGCTGTTCAAAGGGATATGTTAAGCAGGGAGAACAGGCTTGTTGAGAAATAATTTGCAGGCTGGGTATCTGAAACACTCAATCTTTAATGATTCTTTCACTTCAAAACTCAGTGCACTTAATATGGAACACACATACGTGAAAACACAGTTGAGCATATCCCTTTCCTGAAGAGCAAAGTACTTTACAAGTATATTTTATTAGCAATGGCTGGGACTATTAGTTTCTGGGATAAACCTGTTGCAAATTTTGAACATTTTTAATTCTGTTGCAGACCCATCAACGTTGGTTTATCATGAGGATAAACATGGGTTCAGTTCAAGGATATACTCACAGCACTGGGAAAATAAATTATAGTCCTTCAAAATGGGAGGAATGCATTTTCTTCAATTCATCTTTAGCCCTACTTAGTGTCGCACACATCAGTACCTTTCAGAAGGTGGCAGTGGTCCATATTTACATATCAACCCATTTAGTTGTGCCATATTTTGTACACCCCAGCTGGGATTCTTCCTGTCAAATGAAAATCCCAGTATCATAGAATGGTTTGTCTTGGCAGAGACCTTAAAAATCATCTAGTCCAACTCCACTGCCATGGCCAGGACACCTCCCACTAGACCAGGTTGCTCCAAGCCCCGTCCAACCTGGCCTTGAAAACCTCCAGGGATGGGGCAGCCACAGCTTCTCTGGGCAACCTGGGCCAGGGGCTCACCACCATCACAGTAAAGAATTTCTTCCTAATATCTCATCTAAATCTCCCTCTTTCAGTTTAAAACTCTTACTCCTCATCCTAGTGTTACACTCCCTAATCAAGAGTCCGTCCCTGCCTTTCCTCTAGTCCCTTTAGACACTGGAAGGGGCTCTAAGGTCTCCCCAGAGCCGCCTTCTCTCCTCCAGGTTGAACAACCCCAACTCTCTCTGCCTGTCTTCATAAAAGAGGTGCTCCTGCCCTGCTAAATACTGAGTTTAAATTTTGTCACCAAAGTCCAATCAAAACACACAAAAACTAAATTTTATCTCTGATTCTTTACCTCACTAAGAATGTCATTGAAATAATCACAGTTTTGCAAAATGGTTCTGCTTACTCAGAAAAGGTTTTCATCAGGAAGTATGCTGATGTTTTTTAGAACTGGTCTCAAGATTTGATTTTTGGGAGCTATACTTGTGTTAATAGTGGTCCTAGCCGATCCTTCCATTTGGTTCCTGCAATGGTACCTTAAATTGATAAGTTACTTCCTTTCTTGTACAGATATAAGACCTGCTATTATCACTCTCACACTAAGGTGCAACATGTTGTGGAATCACTAGTTTACTTTTTTTGTGTAGGCACAGACTACTAATTTATTGGACCTTTCTGTTTTGGGTTTTTGCGGCTGCTCAGTGGAGGAATACAATATGAGATGACATTTTCAACATAACCTAATGTCCTAGGGTAGAACAAGTACAGAGTCAGAGGCGTGGAGTGGCTTACTTAAGATTTCTAGGCTGAGTTTTAAAGAGTAATAAAGAGGAAAGCAATAACATGTGGCACTTTGAAGCCTGGAAGCAAAACTACTCTGATGTCTGTATTGCTAATTCTAATTATGTTCTATTATTAAGAAATGCAATTATGAACTGTATCATAGATAAAAGTGTTTTGGTTGTTTTTCTTTCTTGTTTCCATCCATTTAATCTTCTGATTTGCCAATTCTATTGGCAAAAAAACCTATTTCTCTTATTTTAGACCTGACAGAAAGAAATTCAAGGCATGACCTTTTAGGGCAGCAGCGGCAGAAGTGACAGGCTTCTTCGGTGATCTGCAAGATCAGGTACACATACGATTATCTCAGGTGTCATACAGCCTTAACTTGGCTGGATTGCTTCCAGTTCTGGTTTCGCAAAGGGATCCACTCACTCAAGTCTACAAATTTCACTGATATTTTAGGGCAATGTCAGCTCTTAAATATTCTTCTGCCTAATTGCTCTGAGGAACCTGTTGTGATACTAATCATTTGAATGCACTGTGCAAGTCTCCTGCAATTGCAGTCTTTCTTTTCAAGTGATGTGGCAACAGCTGTATGTTGCAGCTATTTACTCATGAAAAATGCACTATAATAGCTGTGATGTTTAGATAGGATTATCTTTTTTTTTTTTCTTAACCTGTGTTTTTTAAATGCAGCAGCTCAAATTAATAGCAAATTTAGTGCTTTGTGAGAAGAACAATAAACAAACTTTCCTCTGCCTTTATTTCCCCTTTCTTGATCTGTGCAGGACACTGATCATTTCAGCCATTTGTTGTCAGATCCCCTCCTTTTTATTTTTTTCCTTTAGATTCAAAGCAGAGAGACAAATTACAAGGTAGACATCATCATTTGCATTAAAATAAGCAAGACTGAAATATACTGGGATGTGACAAAATAATAAAATGAAAACATACTATCTCATAAAGCTTCCAGCTTAGGATTTTGGGGTTTAGGAATGAAAAAATGGTCAGGTAGCCTGGACATGAACAAAAAAGTAATCACTGGATTTGAAGTGGGCTCCTTCTATTTTAGATCTTAAAGTGGGTTTGTGTGCCTACAAACTGTTTCACTTTTTCTTGACTATATCAATTACTGCAACTAAAATGTTATTTCTTCCTGCCTACCTTGCTGCCCTTGCTGTACACACTGACATTAGTCAAATTTCTACTGAAAGTGCAAATAGACTAAAATTAAAAAGTGCTTTTAAATCCCTTGAAATAATTATATATTAGTTTGCACAGGATTTTTGCCATTTAAAATTTTTATTTCCAAAACATTTCCAACTTAGGTTTTGATTAAGCCATTCCAGGCAAGCACATCTTAGGAAAATTAGATTACAAAATTTCAAGCAAACTAGATTTTTTTTAAAGAAAGAAGTTCTCTACAAATAAGTAAATAGAAAAGATATTAAGATTTTTGCTTTTTCTTTTTTTTTAGATTCAACCTGAAAATATCATTACTTCAATATGGCATAACTTCACATAAGCAAACCTGACCACCCAGGGTGGTGCAATTTATTACAAAGATAAGACAAAAATGCCGGACTTGAAGAAGGTGATGAAATACATAAGTTAGAGAAGTGGACAAAAATCTAAGTTTTCAGATATAAAAGACTCTTTCCTATGTGGTGTGAGACTTATAGTAGTTTGGCATTCTGCATGAATAACATTATGCATTCTCTTTATTGACTCCAGCTTGATGCCAAATATCATCACAACACAGTTTGTAGAGTCAATCAGCTGAGGAAGAAAGTGGTAGAAAATAGGATGAAGACACATCCATAGGCAGCCCCCAATGTCATGAAACAGGACCTGTGGCAGGATCTGCCATTTTCTGGTGAGGAGGAGTGTCAGAGTACCTTTATTCCTAGGCACCAGATATGCCAGACAATAGTAGGAGCTTCCTTACTCATCCTTCCTCTATATACCCTCAATAATGACATGTGGTGGTCACGTGATTGCAGGGATTGAGGATTCAAACTCATTTTAGCTATTACCTTAAATGTGACTTGATCTGAGTCTGGTTCCAACTGTAATCTTCTCATCTGCTACATTCTCCTTGAAAATGCTCTGTAAGAGCAGGCACTTAACAGCATTTTTAGGTATACCTTGTTTCCCTTTGTATGTATTTGGTAGATCTCACATTAGGATTACAAATGCAGTGTGCGTTCAGATCCATTATATGGAAATTTCCATAAAAGGTGATGCTAAAACTACCTAAATTTCAAAGATTAGGGCTCTTGTTGGTGCAGATCAGGAGGACAAGACAGAACAGGTATAAGCTGAAACAGGAGAGGTTCAGACTGGATACCCTGTGAATTTATGCATGTTTTCTTCCAGAGGTGAGTATCTACCTGCTATTGAAATTCTCGATATGTCATTTCACTTCCATTTCCTCGAGTCTTTCTGTGCATAAAATAAGAAAAATTATGGACCTCATTTTCTTTGGAGTGCTTCTGAGATCTGTGGGTGAAGTAAATCAGATTATACAACTGCATGCAACAAAAGGAAGAAACAAGGCAGAAAATCACAACAATACTTTCGATGAAAGTGTCAAAGCATGCCTTTGGTTTTAGGCTTCTTTTCCTTGTCTTTCTGCTTTCCATCAGGAAGATTTCTCCTTTTGGACTGTCAGAGATATGTGATGATTTACAGTTTGTTAGAAAAGCTTTGTCTGAATCTTTGCAAGGCTTAACGTTTCACGGTCTTGTGCCTCTCAAGATACTGGTTTGTGTAAACATAGAAGTAAAGCTGAGGTTAAAACAAGCTGGATTTGAAATTAGATAAAAGACATACACATATCCACTTGTACACATCTTATACAGTTTGTGTTCAACAAGCTGCTAGCTAAAGAGACGTCTCTCCATGTTTGAATGGCTTCAAATGTGGAAGATATCTTGACCAAATACAATTAATTAGGCTCTTCAATGTAGGAAGCAGTACGTAATTCTATGGCATGTCTTATATATGACTGAATGACTGGTTTGATGGTCAGTCTCTCTCTTAAACTGTATGATTTTTGCCCATAATGGGGCATGCCTTAGCAAAATATCCAGACTGGGGCAGCAAAGGCTATGAAATATCATGAGACCTATCTTCAGAATGGCATCAGTTGTAAAAAATTGAAACCAGATGTCATTTTCCCCTTTCTTTCTTTTGTTGCAAAAGTGACAGGAAGAAATCAAGTAGATTAGAGACTGATTCCAGCCCACCAGTGAAGGGAGAATTCCCAGGGAAGCCGTAGGTGGTGCGGGCAATTTGTTTATTTTTCACTAAGGAGTCATTAGATAAAGAAGGTGAAATAAGAAACTGAGAGCTGGAAATACTACCACTAGTACAGTCAACAATTTCGGCCTAGATGGGTTTTTTTAGGGGTTGTTATAAGCAGGTCAGAGACCAACAAATTTCAGGTGGTTTTGAGTACGGAAAATGCAAAGGAGACTCGTAGTAGAAGCTTTTATGCTGTGGATGGTGAAATGTTGGTATATATATATATATGGTGTGTTTATATATGTGCTTGTATATATATGTATGGTATATATATAGCTGGATGGTGAGATGCTGGTAAAGCAGATAAGGCCCTCCATAGGCAGATAGAAGTGGCTTCACGTTCACAGGCCCTGGTCCTCGTGGGGGATTTCAACCACCCTGACATCTGCTGGAGGGACAACACAGCAAGGCACCAGCAATCCAGGATATTCCTGGAATGCATAGATGACAGCTTCCTCCTCCAAACGGTAGAGGAACCAACAAGAAAAGGTGCTATGCTGGACCTCCTTCTCACTAACAGGGAAGGGCTGGTGACCAACGGGAGGCTTAGGGATAACCTTGGCTGCAGCGACCACGAAGCGATAGAATTTAAGATCCTCAGGGAAACTAGGAGGATGTATTCCAAGCTTACGACCCTGGACTTTAGGCATGAAGACTTTGATCACTTCAAGGATCTGCTGGCCAAAGTGCCGTGGGACAAAGCTCTAGAGGGAAGGGGGGCCCAGGACAGCTGGTCAGTATTCAAGGATCACCTTCTCTGTGTCCAGGAGCAAACTATACCAACAAAGAGGAAGGCAGGAAAGAATGCTAGGAGACCTGCCTGGATGAACAAGGAGCTCCTGGACACTCTGTCGCACAAAAAGAAACTTTATAAGGAGTGGAAGAAAGGACAGCTGGAATGGGGGGCATATAAGGAAGCTAGCCGAGCAGCAGGAGACCTGGTGAGAAAAGCTAAAGGTCAGTTAGAATTAAATCTACCCAAGGAGATCAAGGGAAACAGAAAAAAATTCTCTAGGTATATTAATGGTAAGAAGTAGACTAGGGAGGGTGTGGGTCCCCTCAAAAAGGAAATGGGAGAACTGGTGACAAGTGATATGGAGAAGGCCAAGGTTCTCATCGACTTCTTTTCCTCAGTCTTCACTGGCAAGGGCACCAGCCACACTCCTGGAGTCACAGAAGACAATGGCACAAGGTTGGACAGAACTGCCCATCGCAAGTGAAGATCAGGTTCATGACCATCTGATGAACCTGAAAGTGAACAAATCCATGGGACCTGATGGGATACACCCACGGGTACTGAGGGAACTGGCGGATGAGGTTGCTAAACCGCTCTCTATTATGTTCCAAAAGTCATGGCAGTCTGGTGAAGTCCCCACTGACTGGAAAAGGGGAAACATAATCCCCATTTTCAAAAACGGAAAGAAGGCGGAACCAGGGAACTATAGGCCAGTCAGTCTCACCCGCGTGCCTGGTAAGATTATGGAGCAGATCCTCCTGGAGGCACTGCTGAGGCAGAAGAATAACAAAGAGGGGATTGGGTACAATCAACATGGCTTCAGCAAGGGCAAATCATGCCTGACAAACCTGGTGGCCTTCTATGAGAAGGTGACAACATCAATAGACAAGGGGAGAGCAACTGATGTCATTTACCTGGACCCGAGCAAAGCCTTTGACACTGTCCCGCATGACATCCTGGTCTCCAAGCTGACGAAATAGGGGTTTGATGGGTGGACAATTCAGTGGATAAAGAACTGGCTTGACGGCCGCACCCAAAGAGTGGCTGTCAATGGGTCCATGTCCAAGTGGAGGCCCGTGACAAGTGGAGTCCCTCAGGGATCAGTACTGGGACCGGTCTTGTTTAACATCTTCGTCAGCGACATGGACAGTGGCATAGAGTGCACCCTCGGCAAGTTTGCCGATGACACCAAGCTGTGTGGGGCGGCTGACATGCTGGAGGGAAGGGATGCCATCCAGAAGGACCTTGACAGGCTGGAGAGGTGGGCCCATGCCAACCTCAAGGAGTTCAACAAGACCAAGTGCAGGGTCCTCCATCTGGGTCGGGGCAATCCCAAGCACCGATATAGGCTGGGCAGTGACTGGCTTGAGAGCAGCCCTGGAGAAAAGGACTTGGGGGTGCTGGTGGACGAGAGGCTCAACATGAGCCGTCAGTGTGCAATCGTATCCTGGGCTGCATCAGGAGAAGCGTGGCCAGCAGGTCGAGGGAGGTGATTCTCCCCCTCTACTCCACTCTCATGAGACCCCACCTGGAGTACTGCATCCAGTTCTGGAGCCCCTACTACAAGAGAGACATGGACGTGCTGGAACGTGTCCAGAGAAGGGCCACGAGGATGATCAGAGGGCTGGATCACCTCTCCCATGAGGACAGACTGAGGGAGTTGGGGTTGTTCAGGCTGGAGAAAAGAAGGCTCCGAGGGGACCTTCTAGTGGCCTACCAGTGTCTTAAGGGGGCCCACAAGGAAGCTGGTGATGAGGGACTTTTTAGGATGTTGGGTTATGGTAGGACTAGAGGGAATGGATTAAAACTAGAGATGGGACGATTCAGACTGGACGTTAGGAAGAAGTTCTTCACCATGAGGGTGGTGAGACACTGGCACATGTTGCCCAGAGAGGTGATGGAACCCCCATCCCTGGAAGTTTTTAAGGCCCGGCTGGATGGGGCTCTGAGCAACCTGATCTAGTGGGAGGTGTCCCTGCCCATGGCAGGGGGTTTGGAACTAGGTGATCTTTAGGGTCCCTTCCAACCCTGACAATTCTATGATTAGTTAGGAGATCTGCTACAAGTGTCATCACTGATGGTCTTGAAGAGCAGCTAAACAAGGATCCATCAGGTTTGTCACATCTGATGGGGAAAGGCAATGGTTTGCAGGAAGGGCCTTGGTCTCTTTTAGGTCTATGTGTAGCTGTGCTGCAGCACACCTTTGGACAACCAAATGAGCTTTCCATTTTTCTTTCTTGGGGAATCCTGCTGGTTGGAATGTTTCCCGATAACCATTTGGTAGGACTTCTGCCATGAGCTTATAAACCGATGCATAAAATACCGTGGTGTTTATTAAGCAAGTCCTTTAATCCACATATTGTGCATATATATACAAACATATGCAGTTAAAGTAGATTGTACTTTAAATCAGTGTTTCTTTAAAAATTGTATATTTAAATTACTTATGACAAATAAGAGCATTTATAAAAAGATGTGAAAGTGTTACTGAGGATGGTATGGTGGGACACATAGCTGCACACACTAATGCATCTGTGAGTCAAGATAAACCTTGCGCTTGGCTATACACAGTGGAGTGCGAAGGGGAGTGGAGCTGCCAGGGCAATAAACCCTCTGTTACCTTCTAAATTCTTACCTGTTTGGGGCTAAGTTTCATAGGAGGACTCAGGATCCACAGAAGACTAGCTTAAGTAGTATCAATTTTCTAAGCAATATTTGAAATTCAGATCTCTCAGAGGTTGCTGAATTTGGATTCCCTCATCTTCAGAATATTGGCTAATGCCAGTCTAATGACTTTAGACTCTTCTGCATGTCTTCAGTATACTGTAAAAATTCAGAGGGTTCAGTAGCCAGGCCTCTCTCATATCCTGTCTACACAAATCAGTCCCCTGTGCTATGTTTGGAGAAAAGAATCAGTCTTCAGACTAACGCATTTTCTCCTGGCACAATTATACAGTTTTGCTCATCTTCAAAGCATATGAATTTGATTTTCCCTGATTAGATGGAAAAGTTTCTTGAAGTTATTTAAACTCAGTGCAATAATATGACACTTCCACTCCTCTCTGCCATCAAAACAGGAATGAAGATGTTAGTTTGGGGAGCAATCAGGCAATCTAAATTATTCAGATCTGAAAGTTTTAAGTTAGAACAGTTTTTCAAATTCATTTGTATCTGGATTACAACAGGCTCAAACCATGTCTGTCTAATGAAGCTCCTGCTGAAAATCTCAGCTGGAAATTCAGGGAATCAAGTCTATCCATCATCTCAAAGTCATGATTATTTCATAAGCAACACTCAGTGTTCAGTCAAGTCTTTAACTTATCATTTGAGTTACCATAGTTTAACCATACAGGCATCTTTTAGAAGAACTCATGCTGAACATTACTTGATGAAGCTAAATCCCATTAGCAGAACAAACAGAACAAAAGTCTGTGTCCTGACACCACAATAAGGTATGCTTAAATATTCACAAAGGATACAGGTGCAGATCTCTCATCACATATTGGAGCACATCCAAAGCCTCGAGGAAGAATATTAATAATGCCTTCTCTTGCATTTCTGTTGGAGGAATAGCTCAATTAGTTTCAGTCTGCTGTCTTTCCCTTATCTATTATACATTTGAGTGGTTATACCTTGTTTCTGAAAGTGCACATGGAAAAATATGCATTAATAAGGTAAGAGTATGCAGGGGAGCGTATGGGTACCCTATACGAAACTTCTTGAGCTGATGAAGACCTCCATTCACTTCTATGTGTACGTGCACTATTTGCTCTTCTGCCCTTTCCCCTCGTTGCCCTCGTTGCTTTGCACATTGAGAACTGTCAAATGAAACTGGTTGAAAAGCGCAGCCCCCAAGGTACAGCCACCCCAGTCAGCTTTGTGTGGCATATGCTACAGGTGGAATGAAAGGAAAACACAAGACACAGAAGGATGAAAATGGTTAAAGGGAGGAGAGACCTGAAATGGAGAGATGGAGAGACGGGATATTGGGGAGAAACAAGCAATGCTTGAGACTGCAGCTCCAGCAAAGAAAACAGAGGTGGGAAAGGAGAAACAGTTAAATCTGACAGGAAACACAGAGGAAGGTCACTTCTTTTTGAAAAGTGTCCTGAACAATCGTGTTTATTGTAATATATCTGTGGGCCTGTAAAAGAATGGGTCATTTGTTAGCCTTTTGCCTTTTGGTTTCCACTTCTACTGAATCATGAAGGAGACTTGGATGATTAACAATGTAGAATCATAGTTTGTGGTATATGCACGTTCCCAAACACTTTCCATAGTTCAGTGAACAGGTCAATTAATAGCACCTATCACCCCTTAAAAGTGGGTTAATCATCTATGAGGGATAATACTGTACATATTTCAAACTGTAATTACCTAACGTGATGCTCTAATGAGGTTCATTTTCTATCATGCTATCTTCCATAAATGTTTCCCATATGATATATATAATATGATTTGACTTTTGAAAGTCTTATAGACTACCATTATCTCCTAGGATACATATTAAAAAAGAGACTAGAACACATGTAAAAAATATCAAAAGAATGTCATTTAAGCTGGCCAGATACACTCAGTTAATAAATGATGGCTTAAGTTAAAAAAATAATCATAATAGCTGTCAGAAAAGGTTTATTGAGTTCTACATTAGAATAGTGTAGAATTTCCTAGGCAGAAAAAATCTTCCATTCAGCTTGGGAAAAAAAAAACACAACAAAAAAACAAAAGAAAACCACAGAAAACCCCAACACTTCACAACTTTGTGGTTTGCAGAAATAACACTACAGAACTCCTTCTCCAAAACATGAGACTATTCAACTGAGGCTACAGAAAAAATTACCACCATCTGTTATCAGTATAGAGCATATAACACAACCTAGGAATTCTGTTTCTAGGCAGAAGGAAGGGTACCATGTACTGCAATAACAAGATCTCTATACTCACTGGGAATGAATATTCTAAATATTCTAAATATTCTGTTTGAGGTATCTCTGGTATGAGGCTAGGGATGTGCCTAGAGTCATCTCTTGCTCCTGTTCAGAAAACACATTGCTAGGGAGTAAAACAGTCTGAAATTCCACTGAGACTGCTTGCACAGGGGATTGAGACTTATTTGTGCTCTATTCTAGCAATTTCTCAGTCAAAGCACTGAACTGACTATGTGAATTTATGATTTATGATTCACAGTGGCTTGGCTTTATGGTTGTGTTTCTCATCAGAACAGAATTGAAGCAGGAATATCATCATCGCTCACGGAGTACCCTTTTACCAAGGCTCTCCTGAGTTAGGCTCAGATCAAAATATCTCCATTCGTAATCTAGAGATCTTTTAGCTAGACCGTCCTTTTTTTCTCGCAGGTGTACTCTCCCATTTTAAAGTGCTTTATGAATTGCAACAATCTGAAAGTCTTATTGTAGCACTAACATCTCAAATGCCTTTCTTCATCCCAGAACTGTTGCATGTAAAATACTTTTTCTTGGAGCATGAGCCAGTGTCCTGGGTTGAATGACACAGGACTAATTTCTCTTCTAATGCTGGGGAAAACTGCACTTTTAGAAGGCTCTAGTGTCTGCCTTCGTGAAAATATTTACTTTATAGCCAGACAGGCTATGTGGCCTGTTCAAGGCCTCAGTGTTTTCAAGCCTTGACAGGTGCAGGGATGAGGAGAACCAAGGCCTGGTCATTTGACCCAGGCTGGCCAACAGGATTTTTTCATACGATGAACATCACATTCAATACAAATTAGAAAGTTTGCTGCGTAGTTTCTCTCTCCCTTGATGACGGCGGTCCTGAGAGCTTGCCCCAGCGCCAGACCCCTGAGCCCTTCCCTTCCTCCCGAAGCCACAGCACTTGCAATGCCCCACATTTACTGTCCACTGCTGGGAGCGTACGGCTTCCTGCTGATAGAGTGGGCTGGGTATAGTCCTTGGATATCTTATATTAGTATTGGGGTTAATACTGGTTCTTTAGTATCATGGTTAATTATTTAGTCTTATCCTATTAAATCTATTTATATTTCAACCCTTGTGTTTCCTTGATTTCCCCTATTCCCCTTTCCGGGTGGGGAGGGATCATTGGGTGATAGAGTAATTGTCTAAATGACAATAAATTGCTATGGGTTTTCTCAAACCATAAGAGCCTTAAGCTTCTCTTTTCCCTCAAAGGAGAATACTGTAACCTTTAGGCTCTTTCTGGGTCAAGAATTTTTTTTTTTCTGATGGGTGGAAAATGACTCTGCTCAGAACAGTTAGCAGCTGCCAGGGACACCTGACCTGTCTCCAAGAGCAAGCTCGACAGGGGCAGAAGCAGGGACTGAGTCTAGGATTCCCCCTTCTCACTTTGAGAGTCTCTAACTCAGGAGCTGTTCTGTTCCCCCCCTCCCCTAGATGCTTTGGAAGAAGAGATGGGTATCTTGTTCAATTGTTTGAAGGGAAGATGAGAGGCATCTACCTGCAGAAGAAAGCTCTGAACTGCAGCTTCCCTGCGAGCAGAAGTGTCTTCTTCAAATACAGAGAAAAGCTTCTAAGAGGAGGAATTTGAGACTTCTTACCTGCTCAATGTCTAGAAGCACCATTGGGAAGCTCTTGGCTCTTCTTTGCTCAGCTTGCTGTCTGTTTTAAGTCTCCTAAAGTGTCTTAACTCTCCTTCTTACCTGTACATTGAGCACCGGGACCTTACTCTGCAGTCCCAGTCTGCAGAAGATTAAATCAGATGCTGTGAAATTTGAGGGGGTGGGAGGGTGTGGGGAGAAGGATAAGAGACAATGGAAGGGAGTTTTGACTTTCATCCTTCCCATCTAATACTTTCTTATCTCCCAGAGCTGTGGTGGAGGGAGACACTCAGGGAAGCACGTACTATAGTACTCTAATAACAACCATGTATCTACCCAAAATTAATAATGAAGCTTTACCCTAAAAGCACACATGAAATAGATCATGCATGGAGATGGAAAGAGGATCACATCCTCTGTTGCTGCTGAGGAAAGGTTATAGGGAAGATTAGTTCCCTTGAACCTGTGCTATATCCACCAAACCCATGGAAACATCTTAGGTAGATATTTTAAGATACCCAAAATGGTTCTGGACAAATGAGGCAAATCAGTTGAGCTTCAGGTCTCAACTGACAGTAATGGCACTCATCTACCTCATGTGACACAGATGTTATGTACTTCAATTTAACATACAATATGGACATGAATGCAAACTCAACTGACTTGCCCAAGATAATAGAGAAATTATATGGCACAAGAGGAGCCAAACTCTGTGGATTCATCAAAAGATGCAGAGTATTAGAAAGGAACCACCTTGGAACTACCATCTACTTCTAGCAAAAATGAGTTGTGCTTAAATTAATGACTCCTATGGTTTTATTGGCTGATGATAAGATTGTAATCAAGAAGGTAGTTAAGGTGTTAGTGTTACAACAATGAAGTTTGGTGGATGACATCATTACAATTCAAGGAAGATTGTTTTGTAGCAATTGAAGATGCAGAATTTAAATTACATAATAAATCATTTTATTAGGTGTCTGTGCAAGCAGATGCTTATTGGTGAAAAAATATAATATTTGATTGCACAACAGTGTTATAATGGAACAATAGCACCTTTGGTCTGTATCTTGCTGTGAATTATTATCTAAGAAAATATTCATCCTCGAGTTCCCAAAATGGAACACAATTATTCACTTATTTAACTTGAGGAATAGTCTTGCACTGGATCGGGGTCTAAATCCCTTTGGATCGAATGCGAGAGTAAAATGAGAAAGAGTTTGCCTTCTCTGTGCTAGAGAATGCAGTGGTTTCCATAATAATTGGTCCCCTGCTTAGTGGGAGTAGCAATAATTGGTTGCAAAGGGCTGGCATGGGAATCAAAATAAGCCATGTAGAGAAACAGGGCATCTTCATCTGACGGAATCGCACTTACATTGAGCGCTTTGGTGTTATCTTTAGTGTAACAATCAAGTGAATTATGCACCTGCACCACCACACTGGTAACATTTTAAGCGGAGGCCAGCATTAAGTGCAGAGCAAACACCCACCCTGCAAGCTATCCAAAGAGGTAAACAGACTGGATCAAGTAGGCTGAATCCAAGCTGCTGAACAGCTTGCTTTGACAAGCAGGGTCCTTCACTGTGAAAGGAAGATTCCTATTGAAATTGTTGACAGCTTTCAAGTATCTCTAGTGCCTCTCTGCCTAGGGAGGGGACTTAACCTTTGCATTGCTGCGACACCTCGAGAAGAAAGGCTCTGAAATTGGAAGGAGGGATCAGAGCAGAGAATAAGCCACTTATGCCAGTAAAAATGGCTGAGTAGAAGAAAAAGAAAAAGTGTGCTCTTTGGGGGAAAGCAAAACAAAACAAAAAGAACTTGAACATATGGCTCCAAATCTGTGAGTGTGAAGATATTCCTATCTCTGCCCTAGCAAATGGTCTTATTAGCACACAAGGATGCTGTGGGTACACAGCACCTTTGCTGATCTGGGTCCAGTTTGTAATGTTATGGTATGGCTTAAGCCAGAGCCCATGAGCCAAATGGATGAGCTAATAAAACATGCCTCTGTTTTGATTTTTTTAAAATTACTTATTTATTTTTATTGTTTTTCTTAACAGAGATTTAAATGGTTCCATTTGTTGTTTGTAGTGTCTTTACTGTTTGTTCCAGGGTGGAAAATGGAACCTTTGTGATTTAAAATATCTCTTATTTTACTTTTTTATATTTGTCTCTGTCCATTCAGTCTTCCTCCAAGGAATAAACTCCCGATGTTCCTCCTTGGATTTTCCCCCCTCTTTGGTATGAAAATCTGTTATTTTTTATTGGCAGGTGTCACAGGTGAAAAAATGGCTTAAATTGTGGAAACAGGTGATAGATAATTGTGTGTGTATATATAAATCTCTGCATATATGTGTGGGCAATGTCCAAAGTTATCTTTTGGGCTCACAGGCAGCACATTGTTACTTGATAGCTACACCTGGTACAGTCTAGTCGTAAATTTTAATAACACCTAGACTAAACAAAAGTGGCACCTCTTGAGTCCTCCAGTATATACAGAGACATGAGAGAGATCCACCGGTCCAAAGGGTGATCATGTGGTGTTCTTCTGCACACAGACTGTTTAGACTGGGAAAGCTGGGGACTGGGTGCCTGGAAAAAAGAGGAAGAAGGAAGGAAGGAAGGAAGGAAGGAAGGAAGGAAGGAAGGAAGGAAGGAAGGAAGGAAGGAAGGAAGGAAGGAAGGAAGGAAGGAAGGAAGGAGGGAAGGAAGGAGGGAAGGAAGGAGGGAAGGAAGGAGGGAAGGAAGGAGGGAAGGAAGGAAGGAAGGAAGGAAGGAAGGAAGGAAGGAAGGAAGGAAGGAAGGAAGGAAGGAAGGAAGGAAGGAAGGAAGGAAGGAAGGAAGGAAGGAAGGAAGGAAGGAAGGGAGGGAGGGAGGGAGGGAGGGAGGGAGGGAGGAAGGAAGGAAGGAAGGGAGGGAGGGAGGGAGGGAGGGAGGGAGGGAGGGAGAGAGGGAGGGAGGGAGGGAGGGAGGGAGGGAAATTTTTTTCCTTAAAGGAAGAAATGGCCTCAGAAAGAAGAAAGCAAATTTCCTGGCAGGAGGAAAGATCCAGGAACTGGGGGATGATCCTGCAGATCAGGGAGATGTGTGTGTATGAATGCTGGGTGATGCCCAGGGGCCTGGCTGGGGACACCTGAGGTGTAATTGGCAGAACAGGGTGGACTAACGTGGCTTTCTGCCTGACCTTGCTGGGCTAGTGGTCACTTCCCTGTGGGGAAGGTGATCTCAACACTGTTGGAGGAGTGAGCAAGCGAGGATGTGAGATAATTCACATCAAAATCACTTCACTGACCCTAGGGTTTGTATGCTTACAGGCTGTTGCTCATCCCATCTCACCCGTGACAGGAGGGACATCCTGGTCACAGACCCAATTCCTTGGTGTCACAGGAAAATAGGTTGTACCAAAACAGTGCTTAACAACTGTGGGTTTCACAAAAAGGAAGCAGCTGGGGAATTGATGGGAAGAATGAACGATCATATAACAGGAGAAATATGTGCTCTGCTAAATTAGTAGTTGTGGAGATCGGGGCACTTCTAACATAGATGATTCAGGGGTGGGGGATTCAGGGCTCCCTTTTTACTATACTTCCATAATGCAGGGTTGTAAATATCCAGTGAAGGGAGAGAAGAGGGGCAGCGGCTCTGGTCAGTCCTCCTCCACACCCCTCAAGCTTATCACTATTCTAAATGTACACAGCAGTTGAATACAACCTAAGTTCAGTTGATTTTACTAATCGCAAACTGACTATCTGACTGTCTGGTGCTTTGTACAGTTGATGGTGACATAGGACAAACTGACCACCACAGGACTTGTCACTTTGTCTGAAGATGGTACAAGACATCCAGCCTAAACGCGATGACCGATGACTGATGAAAGGCAGTTATAATAGGTACTGGCCTCATGAATGGCTTCTTATGAATATGAGGTAGTTTGTTGGCTTGTAGAAAAGAAACAGAAATAGCCTACAAGGTCTAACTAGTTGGCAAAAGCAGAGGGTGAAAATTAGGCCGGATCCATGACCACCAGCGCAGCCTCTCCACAACTGGGAAGAAAAAATACTGCCATTTTATGCCTACGATTTGGTTATTTATGTGACATCCACCACATGTTTCCATAGGATTATTTATCTTTTCCTTGTAATTAGAGATTCTCTTTATTCTTCTGTTTAATGTGACACCATATTGATTAGGTTTCCAAAGCATACCACTTCAGACATATTTATATGGCTCTTTCAAATGATTTACAATAACTAATGTTGTAACAGGAATATAATTTTGGAAATATAATACCAGTCAATAGCAGTAAAAGTTCTGCTAATAGCCAGAACTCCCTGTACCATGGGAAAAAGTTGTCACTAACAACTTATCACCTGAAGGTCCTATCTTCAAGATAATGTAAGATGGTACAGGGCCAAATTTCAGTGCTCAGTGGAGCTCCACAGAGTTATCTCAGCTGAGACTCTACCTGTCCTAATTACCCCGGTTTTAAAGCTGGAGAGAGCACACGTAAGATCCGTGTAAAATAGCAAATTGGTCTGAAGCCTGCCATGGAGCAGGAAACCAAACCTTCTGCTTTCCGTCTTTCCAGGGAATTCCTCTCTGTTGCAGAAACAGTTTGGATCAACAAGTATTGATTTATTGCTGTGAAACATTGGGCCACCAACAGGAGAGAGGAGGATTGAGCTGGTTTTAATCCAATGTAAAAATGTAAACATACATTTTCTAGAAAGCTTTAAAAATTTGTAAGAAGGTTAATACCTCTATTAGTATTATGTTGTCCTAATTCTTGCATTACCTAGACTAGAACTGACACTTGTGATTTTAGCTTTGCGAAAGACTTAAAAGAAGAAAAATATATTACAGAGTTGGGATTATCCAAGGTTAATGGGGAATTTTATACCAGAACCTGGAATTGCATACCTGTCCAGTGCTTTTACTGGGAAGTGAATTGTCCTCATAGGGCTATCAGCATAAGAAGGAGAAATTACAAAATTTAATTGTTAGGGTTTTATCTATCAAACCAACATGACAAGAAGTTTATTGTTACTACCTGAACACAAGCTCATTTGTAAATATCAAGGCAGCAATCATTTTTTGCATAAAACTGCAATTTTTAGTTTGCAAAATTCACAAGAATGAATGAAATCTAAGTGAATGAAGTCTTCAGTCTGGCAGAAGAGAAAATGATCAAAGCTTTGCTTTGTAGGCTGCTAGTTTTATTAATAAACGAAAGAAGTTACAAACAACCCTTTAGCGCTAACAGAACCGAGTTGTTTTATCTCCAGATCTATTTGTAGATCTATTTGCAGCCTCTCAGTACATATCATAACAGTTATAGAAAGGGCATCTTTGTTTTCCAATTTGAGGACAGCCTCTGCCATATGTAAGGGCTTTAGGTTACCTAAAAGATTTCTGCACAAGAGAAAAAAAAAAAAAAAAACTCTCAAAACAGCAGGCTAAAATGTTTGCAGGATTTCAAAGGAGTGGTTCAAAAGGTAGATCTTGTACTCCACAAATGTAACATGCAAATTCTATGGAGAGATTTGACAAAATCTCAAGTTTCTGCTGAAGAATTGCATCAAGAGAAAAATCTTCAAGTCCCTGTAAAGCAATAGTGTCCAGGGAAACATGACCTTTCAAAAAAATCTTTCTCTTCTTGTCATAAACTATTTCATTCAGAACTGATTAACATAGTTGATTACAGACATCAAGAACTATAAGGTCTGACTTGAAATTACAAATGCCTTTTTGTTCTCAATGGGTTGGACAATTGCATACATTTAGTAGCTTTTAACTAGGTGATGAAGAACAAAGTTACCTGAGTGTGTTAAATACATTTAGAGTACTGCACTCCTTGAAAAAGTCTGAAATTTGGAAATGCCAGTTTCTCATGAGAATGTAAAAACAGAATAAAATTCTTATATTTGCAATATATTCCAGATAGCCAAATGAACCATGCAGCTCTTCAGGGTTTGTGACATCCCTAATCCCTAATTTAAAATCATATTTCAGATTGAATCCCCAAAAAGAAGGAAATATTTGCTTTCTGTTTTTGATTTAAATTAAAAAAAAATAAAAATACCTATTTCAATAGATGCATGGTATAGCCAGAACAAATAGAAATTTTTAGAGGGAAACACAGGCTCATAGATATACATGCAGGCAAAATAAATGCAGATTATTCAAAGATAAATTTTCAAAAATGTAAATAATATTCAAGCTATGTGAGATATCAAATACAGTGTGGAAGCAAATATATCAAAGCAATGCCTTGTTTTTAGACAGAGCTTCATTTATTTGTAAAGCAAATCCATTGTAGGAAAGTACCAAAAAATCAAAATGCGCACACACAGAGACAGACACATGCATATTGAAAAATTAAGATTTCAGAAGCAATATGTGTGAAGCACTTGAGATGATCGGTAGCACTTCCAGAAGATGTTACACCATATCTAGTCTTCCAGACAGCTACATACAGTGACCAGAACACTCTCTTAACCACTAGTTAATATCTTCTGATGTTTAGGTTGACCATTTGCACACAAATCGCAATAGGACTAAACTAATTTCATTTTGTAGAGTTTACTCACAGGCAAAAAACATGATGACATTAAATACGCATGCAGAAAGCAGTATACACAAAATATAATTCATACACAAGCACATTCTGTGATAAACATTCAGGTAGAACAAAACTATAATCAAATATATATGAAGATTCATAGAGAGAAATGCAAGCTAAAACCAAAACTAAAGAAAATACAGATGAAACAAGCCAATAAGTCAAATTCCCATCAAGAAGAACAATGTAATGAAAAAATCTGTGAAAGAAAAAAGGAAGAATAAGTTTCTGACACTGAAAGATGAAATGTATTTGTGAAAATACACGGTTGCCATAGATTTGTTTGTGTCTCCTGAAAAAAATCACATACTGATTCTGGGTTATTATTCCTATTACCCAGAAATAGTATTGTGTTAGACAACACAGCTGAACACCTAATCTCAGATATAAAATCTATACTTGCTACCAACTGTGGAAATGATAGATAACAGAACACAATTTCACTGCTATGAGTTTAAATGTTTTGCAAGATGGTATGATATTAAACCATTCTTGGAGTTTTAGCCACAGTCTAAAAGTATTATGAAAAATATTTTTAAAAATTGTTAAAAGGATGCTTTAAAAGTCTTAAGAGTCAAGTTCTGATCCCTATTTGACGCTGTTAAATTGCAAGGTGGCATCCCAGAAACATCTGTGAGCTAAAATATTGTTTAAGAGAAAACCTGGGCTGGGCTTCTCTGTCATGAGTTCATTTATGTTAAAAATAGGGAAGTTGAACATACTTGTAAAAATCAAACAGACAGAAGATCACATGAATGAAAACCTTCCAGCCACTTGACTGCAGATGTGCTTTGATGAAGAGGGTAGGAAATAATAAATGTATAAAAGAAAAGAAACAGAAAAAGGAATTTCACCAATTTCTAAGACAAGGATAGGAAAGGAGTTTCCAAAATATGACACAGAAGAGATGTTGGAGAATCCAGGGAACCAGACAGTGTCAAGGGAGAAGAGGATGCAGAGCATTACAGGAAAAGATGATGCAGAGCATTACAGCAGCTGAATTTATGAGATGGCTTTGTAGGAGTGGAAGGCTACTAGCTCAGAGAATGACTGAGAAATATTGATGCATGCTCACATTACTAATACCTGTTTTGTCATTGGAGAATGCCAATAAAAGAGAAAAAGGGCCCTTGAAGAGGATTAGATTACAATATACCGGCCCCTGGAATATGTAGGTCTATGTCCGGGTTAGCTGTTAAAGTGAGTTGTTATTAGGAACCGGGAAACATACCCAAATGAAAGAAATCCAGACATAGGGACCCTTTCATTTCCCTCACAGGCTTTTTGCTGTCACTCTCCAGTATAAAGAGCACATGAACCTTTAATTTCATTTCAATTAGAACATCCTACATACTTTTAATACATACTAAGTTCTGTCAGACTTTTGATTTTATATATAAAATACAATGAGTGTTTGTGTATTTCTCAATCTACATCCATAAATTTTATTCCCACGTATGTAGAGGTTGTATATATTTCAGCCACCTTGGCTTTAGGGTATTAGGAAATGGAATGGAGTTGCTCAAACCCAACAAATATAATGAATATTAGTAAATAAAATTTTTCAGTGAAAATGGAAATTTAATGTTGAATTCAACTAAGTCAAGTAACACTTCTAACTGAGCTCCAAAAAAAAAATCATAGAGATAGGGATTATTTGGAGGGATTTTGAGGTGAGACAAACTGTATTAATTAGTTTTAAGAAAAAATCAAAATTAAGAAAAAGGTGAGAAGAAAGCTACCAATTTAAAATTTGATTGAATGCTTTTGTTAAGGAAAAGAAGTATTGCCTGTAATTTATACAATTTTACTAATAGATACCTCATGCTATATACAGGAACAAACTTTTCCTCTTTCCTACATTGCAGTATCTGCTAATATACAGGAGGAAATTCTTAATTCTCTTGAAAAGTTTTCAAATAATGGATGGAAAGTGAAGTAGCAGGATGTTTCCCATTCCAAATATTGTCCACAAAATTAATCCATGCAACACTCCCTCCCCCCAAAAAAAAAAACCAAACCCAAACCCAAACCAAACCAAAACACAAAACAAAACAGAAGGTGAAGAAAAGAAAAGAAAGAGAAAAAAAACCCCAAAAAACAAAAAACCTGATCCTCCAAAACCTACTGAACTCTTTGGAATCTTACCGTATTTTTTATCAGACCTGTAAAGGTTCTATACAAATTAAACCCATAAGTACAGTATGCATAGAAAAAGAAATTAAACAAGATTATGACAGTTCAACTCAGTAAGAAAGGAGGGCACAGAGTCCATTATCAAATCAATGGCACCGGGGAAGTTAATCAGTTGCTTTAATTGTTTTCCTAATGCAAGTGGAGAGAGAACTGCTAAGAATGGCTTTTGCCTAACACAATGCACAGTTAACTTGCATTTTACACCATTAAGCGTTTGCAGATGTAAACAGAAATATTACCTAATTCTTACAGAGCACTTTTGATCGAGGTATCTCAGAAGTGCTTTAAAAATATATAATTTAAAAATATATAATTTAAAAATATAACATCATCCATTCCACTGCTAGAAACAGAGGCATGGAGAAGTGAAGTGACTCACAACACACAGAAGCCCTGGAAGAAAATCAAGATCTCCTTTTCATCCAGTCAGTGTTCAATCCTGTAGGCTGCATCGCTTCCCCGAGCCAACATGTGCCATTTCTTAAGAAGTCAGAAGGAAAAAGTGATGGAAAGCAAGTGTAAAGAATGACTACAGTAAATAAACTGAGCAGAAGCTGTAGCTATTTGCAAAGCAGCTGTTAAAAGGCTGTTTCCAAATGTAAAGGACCAGTTCCCAGAAAGGCATGCTGGAAAAGCATCACATTGCAGCAAAGTGCAAGGTTTCCTATGGAGACCAAATCTTTTCTGGGGTGTGAAGAGCGTCCAGAATATTTGTTTACCCTATATGGGGGCATTACACTAAAGATTATACTTTAATGGGTCTTTGTCAGACAGTTTAATGTCCTCTTTAACCCCTGGGTTTAGTCAGAGGAGAATACAGGCACATTTGAGAATTCAAAGGTTTAATTAATGTCCCTGATTCAGGAGTCTCCCAGACCCCACCAAACAAAAGCACCAGACACAGGGATGTAGCTGGAAGTCAGCTTGAATATGCCTTCGTGTCTTTATTGATCCTTCCTAAAAAGACTGATGTGCAGATAGTGATCTTATCTTCAGAAACAGAGAGAGGCTGATATGAATCCTGAGGAGCTCAACTGAAATGGTGTTACCTGGTGCTTCATAGTTGTCAGGCTCAGGTTCAAGCTGCATATAAAACTGTGCCTACAAGTGATCTAATTATGCATGCAAATACCTCATTAGTGCTCCAGCTGATTATTTGCCTGTGTAATTCCTGCAGTAAAGAAGAACATATTATACCCAAGCATTTTTATATTTGCAGTTCTAAAAGGCTGAAGCTCATCAAGCAAGCAATTTCTTCTCCAAGGATGATAAAACTGAAGAACAGCAGAAGCAGCATCTGTATGATCATACACTAGGGGCCAGAGCCACCTGCTCTGAAAGGCCAGAGACCTTGCAATTAAGTCAAAATCCACTCAGAGGGCAGAGAAAGTTTCTTCTTGATTTTCAGTAGTTAAAAGTTGGTGCGCTCCAAGGAGCCCGAGAGCTTCGACCCTTCCAGAACTCTGAATATTTTATCTAAATACATGCCAGACCCTTTCTAATCCTCTGAAATTCTTGGCTTTAATAATAGACTAGGGAATTACTGCCACCAGTTTCAGAGCGCTATATGGAAATACACTTTCTTTAACACATTTTAGATTCTAAGTCCACCTTCAGCGGATATCCCCTTAATCTCATGTTAAAGGAGAAAAGAGAGTGGATGTGCAGGCAAAGACCTAAATTGTCTCTATTTACATTTTTGAAGAACATTCAGGAATGCAGCCTTGACCTGAATTCAGGTTTCCACATTCTAATTATGAGTTCATACCCCTGATTCATGCCCCAAGGACATCTTTTCAATTTAGAAAAGAAGTAGATGGAGATATATGTAAGTTGCATAGACCCAGTTTCAGCTCAGTTTTCTACAGATTATTTCAGAAAACATTGCAAGCATTCAATTCTTTTAATTATTTCTCAGATTTATTTCTACTGAAGTTCAGAAATGGGGGCTGCTCTGTATTCATCACCTTTATAAATGGGGAAATAATAATAAAATATCAAACAATAAAATGCTTTGTCACAGTTGTTGCACTGTTTCTCACATCTGTTTTTTTTCACCTTGCGCACAGCAGGTATCAATAATTCATGTCTGAGTGAAATCACTTCTGTAAAACTTTACATACCTCATATCATTAGCAATAGATCAATTTTAAGCATCTTTAGAGTCTCCCTTCCTATTTCATGATCTTGGTATTCATCTTCATTTCAATATAAAAGATTTATTTTAAAAAGTGCAGCACAATTTAGGCAACTCAAATGGCACAGCTCATGAAGGAGAATGTAATTCAAGCGTAAATACCTTCTCAGCATTTGGAAATGGATCTCATATATAACCCAAAAGCCAAAGACAACATTTCCAAGAATTTGCAGTGTTCTAGGAGACTAATTCCCATTTTCTAGAATTAGACACTTGATGCTGTGCAAGGCTCGTATTTCAGTCCTGGGTCAGCTGGAGAAAGGTTCAAAACCTGGAATTAAACCTGTGTAGCTACCCAACACACAGATTTACTTGAGAGAGAGGTGTAGTACCCATACCATAAATTAACATGATCAGCATCATGCCACCTGATCCTAACCAAACAGAGAATTTGCATCATGGCCATGAGTTGCTTAGATGGTGCCTAGTAGATTTAGATCCTTCAATACAGTGATTGCACCCCGTGAAAGGGACGCAGCCCCCACTTGATGCCAATGCTGAGCCAGAAGCAGGTCACAGGTTCCTTGTCTCAGGCTTGTAGGTGACTGTCTCCCTCTGCTCTGGGTTCAGAGCTCAGACTCATTCTTCAGGGATGGATGCTTATGTCTTTTCCAAAGACGTGAATGAGGATAGAGCTTTTAGTTTAAAACAGGACTTCTAGAGAAGGTGGTACAAACAGCTCTCCTGTATATTGATGTCAAAGATGCCCAGAAGAGGAATATATCACAGTTTTGTCTATGACCTGAGGAGAGCCAGACTCTCAGCTCCTTTACCCTAAGTGACTGAATTAAAAGGATGCAGAGAGGGGACAATCGCCAAACCCTTGCTGATACTGCACAGCAAGGAAGGATGTTAGAAAACGTCGAGCTAGAGAGAGATGAGGAACTCAAGCATGACTCAGTGTGTTGAGGCAAGTGTGCTCTATTTGTCATCTTGCCCATCCACCCCATTTTCTAAGGTGTTCTTGGAAGTGAGAATGTGTGGAAGAGAAAATGTAGAAAGATAGAGGAATTGCACCCCCAAAAGGAGCCCAGTGTTTAGGAGGAGATGGATTTCTACCTGGAAGTGAAAGCAGGGTAGGTGTATCTATTATAGAATTCATCTTGCCAGCAGACCAGAAAGTGCTATTGGGATGTCTCTCTTAGGAAAGGGTGGGGAGTATCTTCTAGGCAAATATGCAAACACCATAAGAAATGCTAATATACTGAAGAGCTGTGGGAAAAAAAATTCAGTCTATTTAGAGCAAGTGTGTATCTGTAGAAAGTGATGACATTATTTCGAATTCATGTATGTTCAGAAGTTTTAAGGATTTTTTTAACTATTCTTTTCCATCTTTCCTGAAGTTTTTGCAGAATTGCTGATAGTACTCTTGACAATTTTATTTGAAATCTGGAAAAAAATATTAGCGGGTATAATACACCACAGAGACACTATTTTCTCCTGGAGGTGATAGCTCAAATGCAGCATGTTGATGACTGTAAAAGTGATACATTGCCTTAGGGAGCAGAATGGTCTATATTGATAGTAAAGATTTGGACACAGGAAATTTGGACATATATTTTGCTTTTATTTTGGTAGTGCATAGATGCAATAATAATGATCAAGTTCTTCAATGTCCCTAGCACTGTATAGTTGCAGCATAAACAACATATGTCACTCTAAATGACTGAGACACCAGATTTTTAAAAGCCAGGTGTGAAAAACAGTACTATTTGTTTGTAATATGGGAAACTGAGGCACAGTGAGAGTTAATTCTTCACACACAACCTGAAAGCTTATATTTGGTGGAAGTGGAAACAGGGTTATTTTCCCATGTCTATTCCTAATACCTTTAAGATTGTCCTCCTCCCTTTTTCCTATGCTTCACTTTTAAACATATTATTAAAAGTAAATGCTTGGGTTTTGTTTTGTTTTAGATAGTTTTTGACATAAGCAGTACTCAAATTCATTTTGTCTAAGCCCACCTACAGCACAGTGGTTTGTGTTTGCCATTCCTTCTAATCAAATTGCTGGTATGCTCCAGGAGAATGTTAGGCTTCTTAGAAATTAATCGGTGCACTTGTCTTTAAATGATTTTTTGCCTTTTGTTTTATCTTTATTTTGTTTTGAATGTTTTGAGTCTTTTCTGGCAGGGTTGATGCCTTTTGGATTGTTCTTTGCTTCCTGTGGAAACTTCATGTAGTTTGTTTTGGTTCCTTTCTTTTCTTGCTCATAATAAAAGGGTGTCTGAATAGCTCAGTAAGACTTTTCCAGGTCTAATTTTTATGTCATATATGAAATTAAAATTGCATTCCCCCAAAATAATTAAGTGTTAACTAGTCACTCCTTCAGCTCTGTGCAGTAATAAACCTAGATATATTCATAGTGTAGGCCAGGTTTTCCTAACAGCCATTAGGAGAAGTCACATATAAAAGGAAAAAGTGACAATCCCTTCTGTCTAAATATGCATTATGAACAGAGTCTGTCATTTCCCCTGTGCCCACAGGACTGATGAGCAGCTGGTGTTCAGATTTATTAAAGGGGAATAAGCTAAAGAGGTTATAATATATGGCTGACACCGCTTGAGAAAGAAATGTCCAATCTTCTGTGCCAAAGACAAACAGAAAATCAGTGCAAATTCGCTTTTGTCTATGGTAGGAAAAATATTTCTCAAAAAGCACTTGAGCATCTTTTGATTGATCATAGCTATATGAATACAGGGAAAGTGGCAAAGTTAATTTTATCTGTTCTGGCAAGACTGTTAGAGCTTGCCCTGGCACACTGAGGCCAAAATATCTGACTATTTGTGCAATACATGTATCTGTGTTGAAGGTAAGAGATGTGTGGATCCCTCATGAAGAATATGCCTTTTATTTTAGAAAGAATGTGCCATATCTCTGAGTTAAGAAGAATTAATAACACAGAGGAGTTTGTGCATTTGTGCATGTACTTTTTAGACAATCTTACTATTTGTGGCTTAAAGCAGATAAGATACTAGCCTGTCTTGGAGGCACACATAAAATTTTAATCTACAAGAGGAAGATAAACAGACTTAAATAGGCAATATTTTCCCTGACTTTAAAGAGCTCAACTTTTCTGCCTTTTTGACACTTAGGACTCAGTTTAAATTCCAAGCCCCAGTTCTTGTTCTGGCTCATGGTCTAGGAATAGCCTGTCCCCCGTATCCATAACCATGGCATGATTTCCACCTGAGTGTGATGCCATTTTATTGGGCCATGTGAGATGTGATATGTGTTTCAGTAGTGTGGAAATTTCAAAGACCACTATACTGAAGAAGAATAGGTGTTAGAAGGTGTAAATTGTGATATATGCCTGTGTGGTCAAAGAGAGATTTCAGAAGTTTTGGTAATAGATAGTGAAAAAAAGTAGCTGTCCATCTTTCTGCTGGATTTTTGGTTTGAGGAACGTACTTGTATTCCTCTGTGAAGTACTAGAGTAGAGTGTTGCCATACGCAAGTCCTTTCAAACACCCAACAGGAGAGTTTCCTGTGGAAGCAAAAGTCACTCCAGATTAACTTGTACATGCAGCTGCTTTCTTTCCCCACGGAAAATAAAATATAGTGGCTTGGTATGGTTCAAAGAGTCTAAAGAATTTCTCTTGAAGACACTCCTTTATGAAAAGTTTCTTCCTTTATCCAATAAAACAGTTTTCATGACAGCAGAGCCACCTCCATCACCCTCTTCTGGGATTACAGCATTTAAAAAAGGAAAAATACTGGGGAAAGAGTGACTTATACTGTATCCTTGTGTGATTCAAGTCTCATGACAAAACCATTCCTTCACAGCTGTAATGGGTTTTGTTTTTTCAGTTTGTTACCTCAAAATTCTTGCCTTCATCAAAAACTTTGCAAAACAGAACATATGCTTCTTCAGGAGTGAAAATCCCTCCTCTCTCCTCAGAAAGTACGTGCAAGCAGTTCGAATATCCTTTCTCTAAATATGTGTTATGGCAACATTTCCCCAGCTATGAATGAATAGTAACAAAGTCCTGTACTTCAAGGAGGTCAGTCAAAAAAACAAACAAACAAACAAAAAATAAAGAGAAAAAAGAAGAAGAAGAAGTAGAGGAAAAATAAAAATAATAAAAATAAAAATAAAAATAAATAAAAACAAAAACAAAAACAAAAAAAAAACAAAAAGAAAAAAGAAAAAGAAAAAGAAAAAGAAAAAGAAAAAGAAAAAGAAAAAGAAAAAGAAAAAGAAAAAGAAAAAGAAAAAGAAAAAGAAAGAAGAAAAAAGAAAAAGGAAAAGAAAAAGAAAAAAGAAAAAGAAAAAGAAAAAGAAAAAGAAAAAGAAAAAGAAAAAGAAAAAGAAAAAGAAAAAGAAAAAGAAAAAGAAAAAGAAAAAGAAAAAGAAAAAGAAAAAGAAAAAGAAAAAGAAAAAGAAAAAGAAAAAGAAAAAGAAAAAGAAAAAGAAAAATCTTACATAGTTGCTTAAATTGAAAATTGGACTTACCATAAACCTACTTCCAAAGGACCCTCTCCTCAAGAGAAGAAACAAACATTTCCCAGACCACTGTATGTCACAACAAGTAGATGTGTCTAGCTAACCTCTGTCACCAGAACCAAGATAAATAAAAGTCTCAGACTACTTTTCATCGGGGTTTAAAAACAACCCACATTCAGCTATATCTGAAGGATTTACTCCATGGGCAAAATATTTCCCTTAGCTTATTTGCTTCTCTGGATTATACTCAGCAACTGTCTTGTGAGTCCTTATTGCTCCTCTTCTCTATACGTTCCCAACCTGGCTTCCAGAGACACCAGTGGGTTCTGTCTGATCTTGGTGCATGGTTCCTGCTCCTTGCCATGGGTCCCAGCCCAGGACCAAGCCCCTCTTTCTGATTAAATGGGCTTCTTATGCCGAGAGAAGCTCAGATTATTTTTTTATAATACTTTTGTCAAGCACAGCTATTTCGTTAAAGTAAGAACAAAAAACATTTCACGCTGTCTCCATGGAAAAGAGTTTTCCATGAGATCAATAATAACCTAGAGAAAGAAATCAAACCAGAACTTTAAAAATTCACTTTAATTTACTTTTACGCATCTTTTTGTTTGTTTTGACCAGAATTCTTAGTAGGTAAACAGCAGTTCCAGTATCTTTCATAGTGTCACAACATGGCATATCGATAGCCATAGTGCGCAAAATGTGCCACAGCATACTGTGAAATAATATAAGCAGAAAAGGCTTGTATTAACATGTTTGTTGTTGACTCAAAATCTCATTCTTTTAGATCAAAAAGTCTCTTGGTTTTGTAGAAATTAAGCTGTGAAACTTTGAACAAGGAAAGGAATACGCAGTTTGTGTAGTAATTAGGGAAATAGATGGTTTTTATATTCAGGGAAAACAGAAGTATGCTTGATTTATGAAGAGGCACAGAAAAGGCCTTGGCAGATGCAAGTTGAGCGTATTTGATGGACTCCTGAACTCTGTGTTATACGGTGATTCCTCCTACAGCTCATGGGAAAGATTTGGAACTGTTCTACTGTTGGGAAAATAAGAGTCCTGTTCTTCAGTGCAGCAATTTACACACTCACTGCAGGTGGGGGGAATTGGCTTCTCTTATTTTGGAATTTTTAATGCATTGTACATTCAATACTCACAGGATAAAATTAAATAAATATTCTTGAAGCAGGCACTGGACTTTGGAACTTCCCTGGGTGAGACCCCTCCAAGGCATCTGTGACCCCATGAATTTTATGCTTTTCGCTGTGTAGCAGAGAACAGAAGAGCTAGAGGCTGCCAGTTATAACCACGTGTTTAAAAAACTTTGGCGTAAAATGGTGGAAGCACATTTGAATCTGGTAGGGTAGTTGGGTTTTGAATGCTGTCATCCTCATCTACAAAGCATGTAAAGAGCACTCCTACCTCTCCTTCAGGGAAAAAGGACCATAATTCAGTATCAGGGCTTTCATTCTGTGAAATAACACTGATTTGAGAATGATACTGGATCCTGTTTTTTGGCGGTGTAGGGGAAGGGAAGGTGAAACAGCTGGATTTCCCTTTAAAAACCTGATGAGTAACTCCCTTGGGACCAGCATGGGCTGTAAGGATCATAAGGGCAAGGAACTCGTCAGCTATAGAATTCGTAAGCTGGCTGCGAGAGACCTTTTTTAGTTACTATTGTATTTAAGTGTCACCAAAATTCTTTGCAGGGTTCTCTTCTTGGCTCATCTTGCAGAAATTTTAGTATTTTAAGTCCAGACCAGAAACAAACTAAAATGTAGGGTTTTTTTTATTTCCAAGAAGCAGAAATTCTCTAATACCACAACTCATCAATCCCCCTCTTCCCATCCAACATACAGTTATGGGTTTACAGGGTTTTATTTTTCTGGAAAAGTAAGAGAAAAGAACAACAACCAAAAAAATCTATGTGCCATTCCCTTTCTGGTTGCCATTCCCTTTTAGTGCCAGATATTTCTTAAAAATTCAGGATTTAGAGCCTCTGCAGCACATCAGGTCTGAAAGGACCATGTACGGCTAAATAGTCTGAATGGGGTCCCAAGAAGCTGATACTGTGGTGTCACCACAAACTAGCAAATGGATGTTTATTACTAATTCTCTCCTGAATGCACAATCTCTTTGCACAGAGGAAGGCTGCTAATCTCTGCGCCCCTTGAGGGTAAGTGAAAAGGCAGACCTGAGACCCCCATTGCCTACAGAACAATCTCTTGAAAAACCCAAGGACATTATTTCTCTTTCAAATTGAGGACTGTCAAATGAGCTAGATACTGTGGTTAATTCTCCAGTGATAGGTTGAGGGGTAATGGTTTTAAACCAAAAGATTTAGATTAGATATTAAGAAAAAATTCTTTGGTGTGAGGGTGGTGAGCCCCTGGCCCAGGTTGCCCAGAGAAGCTGTGGCTGCCCCATCCCTGGAGGGGTTCAAGGCCAGGTTGGACGGGGCTTGGAGCAACCTGGGCTGGTGGGAGGTGTCCCTGCCCATGGGAGAGGTGGTGGAACTAGATGATCTTTAAGGTCCCTTCCATCCCAAACCGTTCTATGGTTCTATGATCTCAGCTATCTGTGACAAGCTGTGTGTGGTCTGCAATGAGGTGGAGGACGGTCTGTTCCCAGAGCCACACCATCCACTCTGAAGGTGGAAGCTCACAGTTGTATAACTACCCTGATGCATGGATAGGATTTGACCATTCTGGGAAAGGCCACAGCTGACATTTTGTTATTAGTATTGGGGTTTCATCTGGCATTTTATACAGCAGTCCCTCTGTGCTGTCTGTTTCTGCTGATATACTGAGTCCCCTATCCCTTTTTTCCCTGTTGTGCTTTTTAAGGGCTTCGAGGGAACAATTCCCCAGCCTGCTAAAATAAACAAGCATGTCTCCTGGACTGTAAAAATGCTGAATCAATTACTGAAACTGTCTGGGAATCTTAAATGGCTCTTTTAAAATATATCGTCATATCTGTTCAGGAAGAGGTAAAGGAAAGCAAATCTTTATTTGTGGTTAGCCCAGTGAGAAAATGCCTTCCCACACAAATCCTCCCATCTCTGCCTCCCTCCCTTTCCCTCTCTCCCTCTCAAATAGTGACACATTGTAGGAACTAACAACCTGAACAGCCGTAAACTATGGCAGTAACTTCCACCCACACACCTCATTAGGCCTTTAACACATTTTCCTTTGCCTTTCCCCAGCTCTACTAAGTGGCACAGCTGCGAAGTTGCCCTTTCACATTATAATTGGAAGCAGTCAGTGGCTTTTATGGTCTGTAATTTGGTAATTATATGGTCTGTCACTTACTGGACACTGGTCTGTCTGGTCATTTCGAGTTTTGGGTCTGTCCAGCAATCATTAATCATCAACGAGTCCTCACCAACCCATATACCTCCTCTGTCCACGTAATCCCTCTATTTCTGCAGCCTTATTTTTTTCTTTCACTTTTTTAGGTGTGAATGGAGAAACTATGACTTGTTCAGTGGAAACATCGATATTACATCCTGTCATGAGCTCAGAAGACCTGGTTTCTGTACTTTACCCCAACTTTATGTTACTGAAACCCTTCAATTGTCCACTTGGCATTATCCTGAATTTGCTTCCATGGTGCACCCAAGGTATCTGACATGCTGCTGCTTACAGGGGAGTTCTGGACAATACTTACAAAAGGCTAAGTGAGAGTTAGCAACTTGATTCCATTGAGTTTTACCAGCATTTGAGTGCTGACCTGTCCTTCCAATGTGCTGCATTTTCCTAACTGCTTATTATCTCCAGCCTTTTTAGGCTGTGTTCTTATTTCATGGAGCTAATTTATTTTATGCACTTTTTCCTAAAGAATGCTCTGATGCGCTAAACAAAGACTTTGCAGTCAAATTTCCCAATTCTTCGTACCATTTTAGTTTGGTCTATGAAGTAGGGTACATCACCTATTACTCTGAAAGATATATAACACTTTGTTAGTTTACTGGTGAGACAAGGTTTAGCTGATAGTGATTTTGGGTGATGAATACAAAGAAAATTAGATATATAACATTAGGGAGTTAAGGAGTTAAACACTTAAGGAGTTAAACAAGTATAATTGAAGCTGACTGTGGCAGGTATTTCATAAATATTGGACTTCGGAAAATATAAGTTAAACAATAAGAAAAGATTGAAAGGGTTAAAATCTGTAAAACTCCCACAAGGGTAAGTGATGTGGTAATGCTAATGTTTGTTCTTGGGGCTAG
The DNA here is from genome assembly GCA_009819605.1 of Sterna hirundo. Lineage (NCBI taxonomy): Eukaryota > Metazoa > Chordata > Aves > Charadriiformes > Laridae > Sterna > Sterna hirundo. Next base: position 79,987,588 of record CM020462.1, on the reverse strand, counting down.
GACTATAGCTGTTGTGGTAGTTAGGTAGCAGTTACTGCATAAATAACAATAATAAGAGAAATAATAATATATATGTATATGTATTTATTTTTTGGAGCTAATGTGGATTTTTTAAAAACATGGGCACATTTTTGTATTATCCAGAAAAAGTGAAAAAACAGAAGGATCGAGGCATAAGGGCTAACACAGAAGTATGAAGTGTAGGAGACTACAGTTGCCTTATGTAGCAGCTTAGCATCCTACCCTGAAAATATGGAGAACTAGATTAATTTGGTGAACTTCTGCTCCTGCAGATGGGTGGAACAACTTAAGGGTGGCTTCAAATTAATTATTACAGTGATGAAACCTAAGCTTTCCTTGTAAATCTAGCCCTAGTTTTCTTCATACAAGGGTTCCTTGTCTCTAGTATAGGATAAATATCGTTAAGGCATTCTCCAAGTCATTTTGAAGGCAAAGATCCAGTTGCTGCCTGAAAGGGCCTTTGTTCTGTGATACAAGAGTGCCCAAGTGATTTCAGCTCTATTCAGGAAAGCAGAACATGTGTTCTGGTAAGCAAGTAGAAAACCATCAAAGGTACCTTATTGCATTGCTCTTTTCTCCTCCTAATATGACCATACCACCAGGCTATAGATTCTGACGGTTGCTCAAGTCAAATGCAATGCTGTTGGGTTTTGCCATGCTGCTCATTTCAAGGGTTTCTTTGTTTCAGAGATGAAAACCCATCTATTCCACTTGGACTATCAAGCATAAGAGATCGCAACACCCTTCCATTTTCCTTGCTGCTGCTTCCTTTAGCCTCCTGTTTAGAAACTGATGATCAGATATTAAAATAATCAGAAAGTGTCTGATAGTCTTAAAATCTTCTTTTAATTATACAGATGCAAATGCCGAAAGCATCTTATGTTTTCTGCAAGGCAGAATAATTGATACCCATCTGCAGGCTTATGAAAGCTGGGGAATTGGGGTTCGGCTCTCATGCTGCTCAAATATAATTGAAGTAGGTGGAGCTTCTTCAATTGTAAAAATGTATAGAAACTCTAAAATCTCCTTCTACTTGCAATGCTTTTACTTCATAGCAATAAAACAAAACTCCAGTTTGCAAACTGTTGTAACAACCTCTACAGAGCTTCAGTAAGGAACAAGGGATGCGGGAGGGCCGGTACTTGAGGAAGTGTCAACAAATCAGACTACATGCACATGACCAGAATGTTAAGCCGTAGTTTCATCGTCTGTGTTAATTGGTGCCGGCAAAGCATAGCCCCAGTGCAATTAACTTTTCTGCAGTGGAAGAGGAAATCTTTAAACCTCATAAGTGCTGTGCCATGGAACTCCTAAAGGTATTCAGTTATTGCAACAAAACTGTATAGCTAACAATGCCGAGTGAAATATGGAGGTCTGAAAGTGACAACAGGGAAATCAAGTACCGATAAGTTGAGTTATACAGGTTACTGCAATCTGCAGTTTACAGAGTATGAATATCTACTGACTTCAGTGAGATTTAGTTGTCTTCTCATGCTCTTCAATGGATTTTGAATCAAAACTTGAACGAAGGAAAGGGGACAATTTGGATACAAATAAAGAATTCTTCAGACTCTTGCCTTCTAATGGAAAAGTAGGATATCTTTCGTAAAGGTGGAAGGCAACAAAACTGGAAAAAAAGAAGAGAAAAACTATTTATTATGTTCTTCATTAACTTGTAAAACTGATAAGTGCAACATGTTATCCAGGACAAGACTTTTTTCTAGACATGCAGGTGGATAAATAAGAACGTTCAGAGAGTAAACAGAGCCTATAAAGGGAACAACAGACAGAAGAAAGCCACTGACAGAATACATTATTTATTTGTAATTATCTTTGTATCATCATGGATTTTCTTAGTTATCTGGCCCTGGACGTTGTCAGGGAAATGTTAATGAAGAGGAAGAGGCCACAGGTCAGTTGGGTACAGATGCAATTATTTAAAAATATATAATAGGAACAGACTGTGTTAGAAAAAACGTAAGTATGGAGAACTGGCGCTACAAAACCTCAGATTCTGCAGAAGATGTTCCACTTTCTCTCATTGGAAGCGGATCTCATGTCTGGGTGTCCGTCGCTCTGATCTGACCCCGGTGTTCTAGGGTGACCCATTGTGAGTTACTGCATGCGTGCAAACTGATCATGGTAATTGCATGCAAATATTAACACAAATCAAACAAAAAAGTCGCAAAATGGGTTGCAACTTCCTTATTTGTCTAATAACATTAGTAGAAATAGGAATCAAGATGGGTAGTATTTCCCTTTGAAGTTGTAGTCTGAACAGGAAGTTACCACAGGGCTCTGAAGCAAGGAGCTGGACTTTCAAAAAGTCCTGTTGCCATTGTGAGGTTTTGAAAGTTCATATCTAAAAGTCAGTTGAAAGAGGGACAGGCCCAGAAAGTGCTTTCTTAACGGGAAAAATATCAGTGTGGTTTTCACGGTGTGCTACAGGTGTTGATGGAGCCATCACAAAGGCCATCAGGTAGACATACTGACAAAGAGATCTTAACCAGTAGCCTGAGACATCCCTGCTAAGCTCCGCAGAAACCTCCTTGTTGTGGGAGTAGTTGGCAGGACAAAGAAATCTTGATAGGTACAGGACAATGAAACTAATAACAACATCACCTTCCAGGAAAACAGGACTCAGCAACAACTATTCTGGCAACCAATGTCCTACACCCGCACGTATATCTACACAAAAAGGTATAAACAGTAACTTGCTACCTACCCAAAATGGGCTTCTCTGCAAGAGCTTCCCTGCACAAGATCTCCCAGACAGACCGGACCCTCAGTGGGGACACCTGTCTGACTCCAGACTCCACGATGCAGGTCACCTTTGAAGCGAGACTTTTCTGTTGCTGATTAGCCCAACTTCTGGGAGTGGTTTGATGTGTGTTGTGCCATAACACTTCACATACTATGTTTATATGTACACACACAGGTAAAAGTCCATAAGTATATATTTGCTTCAGTACTTGGAATTCTGTCATGACTTGTAATATATTGGTATTTGCTTTACCCTTGTAACATACATACTTGCTTTGCTAGTGGTAATTTTGTAGTGGCTCATAGTATAATACACACACACACACACGTATATGTAAATATTTCTATATATTTGGTTTTACTAATAGAATAGTAGTTTTGTAGTTATTTCTAATAAAGAAATTCTCAGAAACCCAGGCTCTGTGTTCTTGTGTATTTATTGCAGAATCTCTAGAACCCCACAATCAAGACCTTTACACACCCATGGGTTGGGTAACCCTCATAGGTCGTGACCATGACTGCTACAGGTGTTACCACCAAAGCTCTTACGTACAGCACCACTGTCATAAAGCACTTTTCACCTATAGACCTCAGCAATTTACTGAGGATGCCATTATTATCATTTACATGTTTCAGACAGGGAAGCTATAATGCATGGCAATGAAATAAATTGTCTCTGCTGACTCAGTCACGGAGATGATAGCAGCCATCTGATCTTTGGAGTCTTAGACTGGGGCTTCAAGACTACTGACTCTCTAACTTCAGACCAACCACAAATTTTTAGGGGAATAGGGGATTCAGGTGGCAGTGAATTGTGCACAATGAGCAAATAAGGTAATTTGCAATAATCACTGACAAACTTTTAGCTATCTTAGAAAACTAACCTTTAAAAAGTTAAACCTACACTCGTGTCCTTTTTAAGATGCTAAGAATAAAACAAATTGCTTCTTACAGCTTCTGGAAACTTCTTCTTGGATCCTGGCTTTCCTATTTCCTGCTATCCCTTAACTTGGCATTTTCCTTTTGATGGCAAACATATCTGATGGAGGCCCTGAGAGCTCTTTCATTCTGTCCTATTTCTTTTCTGGGGCACATGGTGCAATCTGGGTTGTTCCCAGGGTGAGATCTGGGTTGTCTCACTGGCAAAAACTATTGAAGATATCCAAGGTGTGACTGATCCCCGAAACCCAAACAGGGGAAGAGAAAGAAGAGGTCTCAAGGTGTCATCAACTGCCTAAATGTCCTGTCACAGGTAAAGTTTAAATAAAGATAAAATTGTGGTGTTGCATAGAAGTTATGAGTCTAAACTGGTGTCCATACATTGAAGTTCTACAGAAAGTTTTGACCCAGATGGGAAAGAGCTCTAAGTACATCAGGCAGTTGAGGCTATTAATCTCCTTGAACTGAAACAGAGGAAACATTACAAACTAGGCAGGTAAATTGAAATCCAGTCTCCTGCTCCCTCATTCATTCTCCTTTCTGCTTTTTCAGTCATACAGGTTTGACTTCAATACACCTGGAGGGAAGACCATTGAACCAGTAAATTTTACTTCAGTTCCAGCTCATCTGTGACTGAAACTGTTTTGGTTTAGCTCCAATTCACACCAGTCAGAATCTGCCAACGTCGAACTAGTTAGAAATTATTCCCCTTGAAAAATACATTTAAAAATGAAAAGTCCATAAGGCTTCACTAGGGATCAAAGATCCCACCAGGAAGGGACTTTAGGCTAATTTTCCCTGGTCTTCTGTCACACTCCAGTCAATGCTTTTGTTCCCAGTAGTGCCAACCATACCACTGCTTGCTTAATTTAAGGAATTTAAGAGAAACTGAGCAGTTGAGCTCAGATCCCAATTGTGCCAGAGTAAAAGTAAAGGGAGTGGGAGGTGGAGTTAAATGACCGAAGGGGAACGAAGGGGAAGCACAGGCTTTCAGACTTGTGCATCACTGAAAATATATTTAGTGCAGAAGAAGGACACGGGTATTTCTACCTAATGAGGTACATGAGTCTGGCTGAGAGGAAAGCTGCAACACACAGCCCACCGAGTAACAATAATAACAACTCTGAGTCCTCCGACATGGCAGAACCACAGATGTCTTCAAGACCACTACCTGGAGGTGGTGGCAGGGGGATTCAATTTGCTTTTCAGCCCATTCAGTTCTGGCTTAGGTTTAACAAAGAATTTGAACAATTGCTCTGATTAAGTTCTGGTATAGGGAAAAATTGGTTTTCTCTTTTGGTTTTATTTGCCGTCTTGGAGTCCCACTGGGACATCTTATTGGATGAGGACAAGATGAGACACTGCAGGTTTGTGCTGGAGGTGAGACCCTGATTCTGGTTGGCCACTGAGCAGCACCAGCAGTGTTAGGGTCTGGTAGGGCTTTGAGACAAGTGCCTAAGCACGGCCTGAGCCATTGTAGCTCTACTGAGGGGTGTTGTAGTGTCTGGTAGCCGTAAGCACAGAAGAAGGAAAATGGGACAGGAGTTTACCTGGACCTCATTTCTCCCTCTGGACTGAGCCCTCCTTGAGTTTGTGAGACAGCATTGAGAGGTGTCTTTCTGCGCCAGTTTATACAGTGAAATCATTGAGAAAACTAGGCATGGAAACTAAGACACTCAACACCAAGCCCATTCAGTAGGATTTCTAACATTTTGCTGTTGGTCTAACCTCACAGTGCTGCTTAATGCAAGGTGGTTAAGGAGGAAAGGCCTTTCTCACCATGGCTGGGTCCCACGCCATCACATTATCCAGCTGTTCCAGGCCAAGTGTCTTAACCATGTGGCACCTCTGCCTCTACTTCCGTTCAGTGCCTTCCCACATACTTCCAGTTTTCATTTACAACTTCCACAGCATTGTTTACTGCACTGCCAACGCCAAATAGGATTAAACCTGATAAAGAGAAGCAGATGCATTACATCTGGCAGAAAGCAAAAGATCAGCATTTGGCACAAGGGTTTATTGTTTGTGACAAGGCTTTGGAATGTAATTAATTTTGTAAAGCCATGCCAATGAATGCCATTCAGACTTACCAGATGTGCCAGGGAGGGAGATGCCAACTCTTTTTCCAAGAGGACGGCTTGATGCCTGCTGACTCTCATTTGTGCAGCTCCATGGGTGTCGAATAAAATAATGTTGCTTTGGATGGCAACAAAGAACAGGCTATTCTCTGCAGAGCTACTGCACATGCAGTGACAAAAGGGGCTGTTCTCTCGGTGGTGGTGTAGTTTTTCCTGGGTGAATGTGTTTTCATTTATTTATTTATTTATGTAGAATCTTTGTCTACAATCAAATTCTGCTCAAAACCAGCATTGGTCTGAAGTCACAAGCAGTCAAACACACAGGCACATACAGACCAAGGAACCGCCATATATCCACACAAATAATTGCTTGAGCAGATTGGGGAACATGAGATAAAATGCAATTTCCTCATAATATGACTTTATATCCAATTTTTTTGCTCACTGGGAAAACTTCTCCAGATGCACATCTTGTTTCTGGCAAGGAGAAAGTGTGATTTTTATTTTTTTTTGCTTTCCTCAGTAAACTTCACTACAGTGCAGACGGAATAATACAGGACACAATATGCAATAACAGCCAGCTGTTAGTGTTTCATTTTACTGGGATTTAAAGTTTCTGTAAAGCTGACAGCAGAGGTGACAGGCTTTTAAGGGGGTCGGTAGTCTAATCCTGCCAACTGGTGGCTGCTATTAACACAAAGCCCATCTTTGACTCTGGATGTCTGCAGGAGAAACCTGGGGTACCCGGTCAAGATGAAGCTGGGTGGGGAAAGAGGCACACACATCAAAAAGCTAAAGAGTCCAAGAAACTCAGTCTTCCATAATGTGAAGAAGTTATTTCCAAATAAACTCCATTTCAGCACATTAGCATATTTTTTATAGCACAGCTGATGCTTCTGGCCTGCCAATCCTCTGCCTCCTGCACACATCTCCTGCCTTTACACTCCTGCACAGCAACTGTGAGCTTCTGCCAAAAGGATGTTTAACATGAGTGGAGTCGGGGAGGCAGCAGGGATGGCAAAGCAGCTCTCCCCTTGCTTCCCTCCCCAGCCCCTACATGTCTCCTGATGTATACCACAACTGTAGGATTTGCTTTGAGGAACATCAGCAGGTGGCATTGCATATATAGAGCTATAGGTTTCTTCCTGTCCTTTAGCTTCCCACATTAAGGAGACAACATGTCCTCTCCCACTGGTAAGAGCTGAAGTAAATTTAGAGGACATTTAAGACAGAGAAATATCTACAACAAGGCAGCTAACATTAAGGGTGAGAAGAGAAAAGACTGTTGCAGGGCTGGAAAAAACTCCAGACCATGGTGACACATCCAGGGCTGAGTAAAGTAATCCATAGCCACGAGACCTTACACATAACTCTCTTGCATTACAGCTCTATTCCAAACTCTTACTTGCAGTAGTAGGTCCATGCCCTCACCTTGTTCTTCCCCACTAGGTTCAAACCTCACCAGTTATTATTCAGACACTGAGTAGGTGGACACAAGTTACAGTTTAGACCACGTTAATATTATACAGGGAATTATTACTTCTCTAGAGAACACATGAGTCAGAATTCAGAATAGAGAAGGGACAGGAAGACAAGCTATATTCCATCATCAAACATATGCAAAATGAGATAAGGATCTTTGTATCTTCTAGATATAACATAGGAGGCCAGCTCTTCAATGTCTTTTTGTTTGCATGTGTTGGCATTTTGGTAATTAAAGATGTTTTCTTTCCTTGAGCATTTTTTCATTCAGAGAACTGATTGCACCAGTATGATTCTGCTCCCAGCCTCCCGTTGGCCCTGTAGAGGCTCTTTCAAGTCCCTGCAAACTCTGCTTCAGCCCCCAGCCAAAACTTGGCAGCTCTGTATCCTACAAGATGTGTTTTCTCCAGATTAGTTTCCAGAGAGGCTTTATCAATTTTAATTAAAATGCTGCCATCTCTCTTGGCATTTCCTGCTGGACTACATGTAAGTTGCGAAACATAAATCGCTTTTTGCAACATGGAAGTGTGAAGTGAAATCTGATGCCCTGTGATGATGATGATAATAAAATAAATGATGTCTGATAATTTCTTTAGTGTTTTAGAATATATTTTTTTTTTATCTGGTTATTGTTTATTTGGGATCTCTCCTCTGAAAATATTAGCATGAGCTGATTATGCTGAAGGAAAGAGTCCCATGGAAATTAGTGGTAAAATAAGCAAGCATTAGACTCAAACACACAAATAATGATATCTTCCTCTGCCACTTTCAAATGGTGTAAATCTTCAGCCATGGTACTGTCACTATTTTGGGGCCTTAGGCTTCGAATGAAGAGCAGACCAACAGGAAAAAACCATGCAGAGAGCTATAGGAATGGCCTGAGGTAGAAGCCATGACCTATCAGAAAAAGATTGATGCACATGAGATGCTAGTTCAAGGAGAAAATGACAAGAAAGAATTATGAGAACCTAAAACCATGAAAAAAGCAGTTGGAAAAAACACAGGAATAAGCCATTTCCCACGTCTACTGAAGGTAGCAGAGTCTGGCCTTAAATTGTAGGAAAGGAGGTATAGCTCCAAGACAAGGAAAATGTTTCCAGCTGTTAGGACAATGAACACCAGGGACATTGTGGGCCTCCATTGCTGAAGGTTGTTGTGAACTGGTTAGACAAATAACTGACATGAATGGTTTAGAAATAATTGAACCTAACTAAATAATCTCTTGAGACTTCTTCCAGCCCATGTCTTTTGCCTGGATCTACCCTCCTTCCCAACCTGATCAGAAGAAGGTGGTAAGAATAAAGACTGCTCATGTGAACGTACTTCACGTCATAAAAATATTTAGTTCTTACACAGGGACATAATCATTAGGCCAGACCAAAACTCATTTCAGCCCTATATCCTGCATCTGACAGTGATCAGTAACAGATGTTTTGGGAGTGAATATAAGAAATAGCACAAGTGCTGAGCGGTTGCTTGACTGGTACATCTTCCCAGCTCTCAGCATTCTGCAGTTTAGGGATTTCTGGAGACAGGGGAAGCACCCACAATTTGGAACCTTCAACATGTCAATTTAAAGCCTTTAATGCTGCATTTGAGATAAGCATAATCTCTTCATCTCTAGAAGTCTTCTTGATGACAGACACAAGAGTCACTTAGCACGAAACGCTGGAGAAGAAATGAGGGGCTGGACTCACAGACATTTCATTTCATTTTATTTTGTGTCTGTATCCTGGTTGTCCTCTGGCTGTCACACCAGGAGGGTGAAAACTTCCCATAGTTTCTGCATCATATCTGTGAGCTCTGCAATGATGTTCTCAACTCCCTAAGGTGTGTCAGGTGGCATATAGAACTAATCTGCGGGCGGCTGAATTAAGCTCAGAGTAAAGGTCTTTTCCATGCTCCTGTGTAATGATCTTCTTGTTCCTGTGATCATTGGGATGTCTGTCAGTCCAAGGGATTGCTAAACACAGCCATTTCCATTCACACTGAATGCATTAATTTGTTGTGAAGAACCCCTCCTATATACCTTGTATACTCAAGAGAACTTAGAGACACTGAGCCCATTTCTGGTTTAGAAAATTTAAACTGGTGACTTTGATGACACTACTTGAAGGTCTTATGTTTCCGTCCCTTGGGTAAAAAAAGGTCAAAATAGAAACCCTATAATGTAGATACTTTCCTTACCTTTACCTGTTTATAGTGCAAGGATTTAATAATTCTGTTGGGGCTCTCAGCATCTGAACTCTCAGTTGCATTAAACATTGGTTAAGGTAAGATGCATACAGAGGTGACAGGAACCTGGGTCAAAAAACATATTTGTGGCAGAACTGAGGATTCAGGCAAAGTCTTTTTCTTCTTAGCCCCCTTAGGCCATGGGCCATACAACCTCTCTGCAGGTAACAGTTTTTCCATTAAAGAGTCATTGAAAGCATTGAGGAAAGCAATTTTCATGTGCAGTATTTCTTTGTTGTAATAGGAAGGAAGAGGGGAAAAAAAAGGCCTCAAAACAATCCTCACCTTCCAGCTAATCTTTACAATGCCATTTTAGCATTTTATAGTGTATAAACAACACCTTGATGTTATTGCTCTGCCAGAAGGCTGATTACGACAGAAGGCAATAATAGACCACACATGTGCCAAAGTCCAACTGCTACTTCAGGCTTGGTTTTTATAGAAGGACACATTTTCACATTCTTCTTTATTGACTCCCCCTGTACCCCTCCCTCTATGTGCTGTTAAAGAAATGCCAACATAAAACCGGCTAAAAATAAAGCCAGTTGGGGCATATTTTGTATGTTATTGTAGGATAAATAAAGCTGTCTAAAGAAAGTATGCTATTAACCATGAATCATGGGGGAAGCATGGCTCTTACTTGACTAGTGTTGGAAGGTATAAAACATTCTTTAAAAACAACAACTCTAACCCTATCTTAGGAACTATATATATATAGGATTTTATTTTCAGGTACTTCCAGAAAAATAATAAATGCAATATAAAAGAAAATTGATGTTAGAACCTGGGCCTAGAGTTTTGGAAAAAAAGATCCCAAGTTTTTATAGACTGTTTTCTGAGTCTCCATCTGTCTCCTTTTGTCACTCCTGTCCTTTGCTTTCTTTCTTCTCATTAATAATACGACCCAGCTACTGGAACTTGAGCCATCCATCCAGAGTCATACAATTAGGTAAGAAGCAACAATTCACATAGAATTGCAGATCAGGGGTAAGAGAGAAACATAGGTACAGTCCAAATACAAAGGACCATTATATCTGACACCCCTAGCCTCACCTTTTATTACCTTAAAAAGAATCACCTGGTTGGTGTTGTCACACTGAGCATTAATCAGACTGAGATGGCTCTTGAAGATGGGGTCAGACTGAGGATTTTTCCTAAGATGCAACACTGTGTACATGCAGCTGTCTTGCTTTCCAAGCTTCCCTCTATTCAGGAGCTGCCTAGCTGCTTTCACAGGGGTGAGCTACTAAGTCATGAAAGCATGAGCTCGCTGGACCTCACACTGGGTGAATAATCCAGAGGGAATTGTAGAGACTCACGAGGCAGGTTTCAACAGCAGATTTAGATGACTGAAATTTGTGTGCCATCTAGTTAGATGCCTGAGCACTCAGACTTGAGGGAGATCTAGCCAATAAAGTCAATAAAGTCTAGAGAATGGGTCAGATGACACTGCATTAGGCATTAGTCTTGTCCCTAGTGGCTGGTCAGTAGTTCAGTGGACTGCACAGATCTCTAGGCATCATCTCAGTTGCTCACACAGGCAGGCATCTTGTACTGTTTCAGGAGATCTAGTGGGTCTTGCATGACCTCCAAATGGTTTTCTAGGAGCAAAAGGGTATATTAATGTCAATTTAAATATCTAGCAACATCTTGCAGATATCTAGCATACAATAAGACATCTCAAATAGCACTTGAAACCTATATTTAATCAACTGAATCACTTGTGACTTACGTGTATGACATAGAACTTAGATGTAGCTAGCTATCCTTACAAGTAGACACCAAAACTTAGTTTTCTGATTCTGTACCTGAATCCCACTCCTTATGCATGAGTTTAGCCAAAGATGGCAAGATGGCACTAATCGAGACAATAAATCCCATCGAACAAAGATAACTTTGCATGAAACCAGAAATCAGGAATTGTGATACCAATAAAAGAACGGAAAAAAATTAACAGGACAGCAGGTTCCGTCCATAAAACATAATGGTAAGAGGTCAAGGGGGAGCTCTAAAGAACTATTTATTAGCTGCCTTCCAACACAACGTTTGTATCCTTTCCAATTCCAGGTGGCCTGAGCCACATCACATATCTTCACTTCTAACATAAGCAGCCACCACAGAGGTGACTGCCTTAAAATATTTGTTTCTTACAGCAGTTTGAGAACTTTCAGAATAAAAGCTCATTAAAACTGAAAAAAGCAGAAGCTTGTTAGAACTGTTTTTAAGAACAATAACAATTGTTCGCTCCTTAAGTAAAAATTTAATCCAGGATTTTATTCCTGTAGAAAAATACAGAAAAATAAGTAGTTCCTCCAAATAAGATGCTTTATTCAAACTCTGCCAGGCTGCTTCAGCATAATTCTTTAACCGTCTTTGATTTCAGCACTTAGAAAGTTGGCTTTTTATCTGCCTTTTCATGAGTACTTTTTTTTGTTCAAAAGGTTATTGATGTTGAAATGTATTGCTCAAATTTTCTTGACAGGCATTCCAAAATACATGTATGTGATCAGAGAGATGAAGTGGTAGTGAAAATACTGTGCTTCCAAAGCACTCATAATTACACTAAAACACAGTAATCATATTCTTAAAGGCAAATTTGCAGATATTAGATGCACTATAGTAACTGGAATATCTAAATAAACATTGACTATGTCTTCATTAATTCTTAAGGTCTTCAGAAAAGGGGAGTACCCTCCTTAGAGCAAACCTCCACTGTTTTTGTTTGTTTGTTTTTAGAATCATAGAATCATAGAATTTTCAGGGTTGGAAGGGACCCTAAAGACCATCCAGTTCCAAACCCCCTGCCATGGGCAGGGACATCTCCCACTAGATCAGGTTACTTAGAGCCCCTTCCAGCCGGGCCTTAAAAACTTCCAGGGATGGGGCTTCCATCACCTCTCTGGGCAACCTGTTCCAGTGTCTCACCACCCTCATGGTGAAGAACTTCTTCCTAATGTCTAGTCTGAATCGACCCATCTCTAGCTTTAATCCATTCCTTCTACTCCTACCGTTACCCAACATCCTAAAAAGTCCCTCATCACCAGCTTTCTTGTGGGCCCCCTTAAGATACTGGTAGGCCACTAGAAGGTATCCCCAGAGCCTTCTTTTCTCCAGACTGAACAACCCCAACTCTCTCAGTCTGTCCTCATGGGAGAGGTGCTCCAGCCCTGTCAAGGTCCCTCTGGATGGCATCCCTTCCCTCCAGCGTGTCAGCCGCCCCACACAGCTTGGTGTCATCGGCAAACTTGCTGAGGGCGCACTCTGTGCCACTGTCCATGTCACTGACAAAGATGTTAAACAAGACCGGTCCCAGTACTGATCCTTGAGGGACTCCACTTGTCACGGGCCTCCACTTGGACATGGACCCATTGACAGCCACTCTTTGGGTGCAGCCGTCAAGCCAGTTCTTTATCCACTGAATTGTCCACCCATCAAACCCATATTTCATCAGCTTGGAGACCAGGATGTCATGCGGGACGGTGTCAAAGGCTTTGCTCGGCAAAGTTGCTCGACATTAAAGCTCGACTAAAGCTGGACATTAGTTGCTCTCCCCTTGTCTATTGATGTTGTCACCTTCTCATAGAAGGCCACCAGGTTTGTCAGGCATGATTTGCCCTTGCTGAAGCCATGTTGATTGTACCCAATCCCCTCTTTGTTATTCTTCTGCCTCAGCAGTGCCTCCAGGAGGATCTGCTCCATAATCTTACCAGGCACAGAGGTGAGACTGACTGGCCTCTAGTTCCCTGGTTCCGCCTTCTTTCCCTTTTTGAAAATGGGGATTATGTTTCCCCTTTTCCCGTCAGTGGGGACTTCACCAGACTGCCATGACTTTTGGAACATAATAGAGAGCGGTTTAGCAACCTCATCCGCCTGTTCCCTCAGTACCCGTGGGTGTATCCCATCGGGTCCCATGGACTTGTTCACTTTCAGGTTCATCAGATGGTCATGAACCTGATCTTCACTTGCGATGGGCAGTTCTGTCCAACCTTGTGCCATTGTCTTCTGTGACTCCAGGAGTGTGGCTGGAGCCCTTGCCAGTGAAGACTGAGGAAAAGAAGTCGATGAGAACCTCGGCCTTCTCCATATCACTTGTCACCAGTTCTCCCATTTCCTTTCTGAGGGGACCCACACCCTCCCTAGTCTTCTTCTTACCATTAATATACGTAGAGAATTTTTTTCTGTTTCCCTTGATCTCCTTGGGTAGATTTAATTCTAACTGAGCTTTAGCTTTTCTCACCAGGTCTCCTGCTGTTCAGACAGCTTCCTTATATGCCCCCCCATTCCAGCTGTCCTTTCTTCCATTCCTTACAAAGTTTCTTTTTGTGCGACAGAGTGTCCAGGAGCTCCCTGTTCATCCAGTCAGGTCTCCTAGCATTCTTTCCTGCCTTCCTTTCTGTCGGTATAGTTTGCTCCTGGACACAGAGAAGGTGATCCTTGAATACTGACCAGCTGTCCTGGGCCCCCCTTCCCTCTAGAGCTTTGTCCCATGGCACTTTGGCCAGCAGATCCTTGAAGTGATCAAAGTCTTCATGCCTAAAGCCCAGGGTCGTAAGCTTGGAATACATCCTCCTAGTTTCCCTGAGGATCTCAAATTCTATCACTTCATGGTCGTTGCAGCCAAGGTTATCTTTGAGCCTTCCGCTGGTCACCAGCCCTTCCCTCTTGGTGAGAACAAGGTCCAAGACATCACCTTTTCTTGTTGGTTCCTCTACCGTTTGGCGGAGGAAGCTGTCATCTATGCATTCCAGGAATATCCTGGATTGCTGGTGCCTTGCTGTGTTGTCCCTCCAGCAGATGTCAGGGTGGTTGAAATCCCCCGCGAGGACCAGGGCCTGTGAACGTGAAGCCACTTCTATCTGCCTATGGAGGGTCTCATCTGCTTGGCTCTGCTGGTCAGGTGGCCTGTAGCAGACCCCGACTGTAACATCGCCTTCCCCTGTTTTCCCTTTAATCTAACTCATACACTCTCAACCAGCTCCTCATCCTTCCCCATGTGGAGCTCCATCGATTCCAGCTGGTCACTAATGTAGAGAGCAACACTTCCTCCCCTCCTACCCTGCCTGTCCTTCCTAAAGAGGTTGTATCCGTCTATCCCTACATTCCAGTCATAGGAATCATCCCACCAAGTTTCAGTAATAGACATTATGTCATGGCTTTTCAGCAGCACAGTGGCCCTTAACTCATCCTGTTTATTGTCCAAGCTTCTTAAATTCATGTAGAAGCACTTCAGCTGGGCTGGCCGTGTCACCCTCTTGTGCGAATCCCCCTTGATTCCCTTGGGGTGTCCCAGTGCGTCATCCCCGGCTTGCCTCAGGGTAACAAGAGCCCTTACTAGGACTCCATCCCTCTGGCCCTGATGTGGTGCCCCACTGTCACAGGCAAGCATGAAATTATTGACCCCTTTCCCCTTCAAATCTAGTTTAAAGCCCTATCAATGAGCCCTGCCAACTCCTGCCCCAGAATCCTTTTCCCCCTCTGGGATAAGTGCATCCCATTAGCTACTCACAGCTCTGGTGCCTCATATAACAAGCTGTGCTCATAAAATCCAAAGCCCTGTTGACGACACCAGTCCCGGAGCCATGAGTTGACCTGTTGACTCCTCCTGTATATTCCCCCGTCCATCGCTGATGTCAGAGGGATGGAGGAGAACACAACTTGAACTTCTGATCCCATTACCAGTTGCTCTAAGGCCCTGAAATCTCTTTTAAATGATCGTGAGCCTCTCATTGCTACCTCATCACTTCCCACCTGAAAGACCAGAAGCGGGTAGTAATCTGAAGGACTCACAAGGGTGCGGAGTTTACCTACGACATCCTTTACCCGGGCACCAGGGAGACAGCAGACCTGTCTATGAAGCAGGTTCAGTCTGCATATCGGGCCCTCCGCTCCCCTCAGCAGGGAGTCACCTACAACAATGACCCTTCAATTTTTCTTTTCAGGGTCAGTTCTGATGGCCGTCCTGAGGCGAGTTTGCCTTGGTGGCTCTTCTGGCCTTCGAGAGCCCTCGTCCTTGCTCGCAATCAGTTCCTCCTGCAGAGCCCCATACCGGTTCTGCAAGGGCACTATAGGTGGTGTGCTTCTTAAAGGAACTTGCTTGCTCCGTTTGTTTCTTTTGTTCTGTCGGGCAGAGACCTGTTCCCGTTGATCCTGCTCATGCGGGTTACTACAGGAGGGCTGGGGGGCTTGCTGGTGAAAGGTACGGAATCCTCCTATCCACTAAAAGTTACCTCCCATTCCATTTTTGTAGATATCAGTTTGTGGAAATGGTCAATTTCCCTCTCACTCTCTCTGATGTTCCTCAATCCACTCACCTCTTCTCTGAGCTCCATCACTTCATCTTGGAGCTGTGCCACCTGGCTGAGCAGGTCATCAAGCTGCTCACACCACACGCAGCCATAGTCAGCATTGTCCCCAGCTGCCAGTGAAAGGCTGTGGCATTGCTCACAGCCTGTGGCCGGGATACCAATATCCATGTGGGTGGGTGCTGGGAACACAGTCTTCCTCCTCCGAGTGCCCACCATGACTCCTTAAGTAAAGTGCAGCATCCTGTGTCCTGCCCTGGACGTTTGCTGAGTCCATCTTTTTCCTGAAAAATCTCCTTTTAGATATAAATTCCTGACTCTTTGTTGATTTACATGGTGATATATGCACATACACCAAGTACAAGTGATGAAGAAATAGAGATCTTCAGGTTAGTATTTTTCTTATTGCTAATTTTTACCATTTGACTGAATGTCATATGAAATTAAATGTTTCTTGTTTGGGGGTTTGGTGTTTTTTTTTTCTTTGGTTTTTTTTGGGTTTTTTTTTTGGGGGGGGGGGAGGGAGAGGGGGAGGTTGGTGGTTTAGAAACTCACCTCTAGGAAGGTAATTTTAAAAGAAACTTAGCAAAAGAAGAGAGACTTCTGGTTTTGGCTGTGGAATGCAAAAATAGGATCTACAGCAGTCCTAAAACCAACAAGTAAAAATCCGAGCTTAAAGTCTTGTGATTTTTGAAAACCTGTGGCTGTTAATGACCTCAGTTGTTGTGGAGTGGTAAAAACGATTCTCAGATTGAGGGCAGCATTTTTAGTGACTATGAGGTCAATCCAGGCTGGCTGTTGCAGGTGCTTGTCTTGGACGCTGTTGGTCTTACAACCTACCTTGATAGGGTACCCTCTATCTAAATTTGATTGCCTGAGTGTTAGAAGTGCAAGGCTGAGCCAGTCACTCCAGGCTCTATTTGAAGTGAATAGAGAGAAATTGGCACACCCAGTGGGCGACTCATGCTTCGTCTTATAAAATGCAATGAATTGCTTTCTGAACATGCCTGCTTTCCTCCACTGAATGTAAATGGACCTGTGGGATCTACTCACTGACTCTAAACACTTGTAACAGCCTAAGTAAAAGCAGACAAATCTTGCCTATTCTGTCTGAGTTCAAGAGGGTGATGAACAGTACAGGTTGCCTCTTTCTCAGCTCTGCCAAAACTTTTCTGTCTATACAGCTATTAGAGAGCAGCACTCCTATTACCTGTGTTGACACATAGAGTAGAATTTTACTGCCCTTGCTTCTCAGTAGTATCTTACTAAGTCTATGAGGTTCTGGTGACATTTTTATAGAGAATCTTATTTTTCTGAAGTGTTTAGAGCTATGGTTTAGTAATGGTTTTTGTCAGAGTTAGGTTGGTGGTTGGACTAGATGATCTGAAAGGTCACTTCCAACCTAGGCGATTCTATGATTCCATGATTCTATAATTCTCAATGTTCTCTCTGGGAAGTGACAGGAAAATACTTTTTTTCTATTAATTTTCATACATTTTTATAGGTATGTCCTATATGCCTGTATTGAAATCACAATGGCTGAGAAGAATTAAAAATGTTTATAAGTAAACATTTGAAATTAATCTACCCGAAGTGTACAAACTTCTTAGAGGTGCTCAGTGAAAGAACAAGAGAGAACAGACTGCAGTTGCAACAAGGGAGATTTCAACTGAGTAGTAAAAATATGCTTCCCAACAAGGGCAGTTCACCACTAGGACAGGAGCCCACAGAAGCTGTGGTATCTCCACAAATTTAGGAGTCCACAAAAAGCTTGACTGGACAAGTGAGCAGATCTTTCTTTGAATTTAGCCTAGTTTTAGGCAGGATCGGACTAAGTGTTTTGCACAGGTCTCTTCAAACATAAAATTCTCCATGTTTCCATGGATTATAACCCTGATATGATGACTTCACCCCATTGAGTTCCCTATGGTGACTAGCTGTGACAGACACAGTAGGCTATAGATAATTATCTTCTATCAATTTAATCTCAACCTTCATGCCTAGAGCAGCAGATTAACTTCACAGACTGAAAAGAAGACCTTCAGTCTTTCATCATCTGAAGTGATGGTCTTTCAAACTCTATTATCGTTACTGTTTATTATGAAAATATAGAAGATCAAGTTTAAACTTTTTTTTTTTTAATTTTTGTGCCCTTGTACAGTAATTGGCACCTATAACCACAAGAAACAGGTTGGAGTATTTTTCTTAGGTGAAAGTATAGACTGAATAGTGCAAACTAACATTTTCAAAATAACACAAAAGCATCAGGAACTGAACTCCCAGGGAAAGTAAGAATGTTTTAAATTTCCAGCCATGGTAAAACTAACTGCATATCAAGAAAAATTATGCCCAAGTTTGGGCCAAAAAGAATGCCTGTGCAGGTACCAGATCCCTCAGAAATATACCGCAGAGAATAATTCTGCATTGACAGGTGGAGCGACTGCATTAGTTAATGAATGCCTAGTATCTGTTATTCTCTGAAGAAAGAAACTATACATAAAGCTTTGGAAGCCTACAAAGCATTTTCTGTGTAGTAACTCATTATATTGTTGACCATTCGCCCAAACAGATGAATCATGTTTAGGAAGGCTGTATCAGCTTTCATGTTTTCTTTCGTCGGTGGTCACCTTTTCACTGAACAGACATTCTCAGGGCAACTTCCTCTACTTCACCTGTAGGGGAAGTTTATAGTAACAACAAGGACCATCTCTAAAAATAATGAATGTCACTGGATTGCCCATCTGTTGAAAACTTGTATAAACTAAACAACAAATAATGGATGCCCACAGGAGCCAATACTTCTCCACTTGTAACTATTTGGATGAGGAAAAAACCCAAGGAATGCTATATTAGAGAAAGAGAGAATAAAATGCCAAGTTGGGGGTAAAAATACGCTTAGCATTATAGAAAATCTCTCAGCTCTTATACACACATACACGGCAGTACCTTTACCTAAGAAGGGTAATGAGGAGGATTGTAGCAGTTTCTATATGAGAGACTAAATAGACCAGGAGTAGCCTTCTTTGAAAGGAGATAATTAAGGAGGTTTAAAAAAATCATGAGCAGTACCAGTTGTTGACTACTGAAGCAAAATACTGAATGTGTTTCTACTGTTTATCACAGCACAAGAACATGATGAAATACCAGGCAGTAAGTGTAAACAACAAAAGAAAATTTGGGGTATCTCTCATACAGGATGCAACTGTATTTTGGACTTCAGTATTGCAGGATGTTGTAGAGTACAAAATTAAGATTACAGAAATTTTTGGAAGACAGACACAACATTCACAATAGAATCGCGGTCCTGATTATTTCCCTAACTAAGGAACTTTTAAACAGAACTGCCAGATAATGGAGGATATTTCAATTCTCCTTTTCTAGTATTTTTTTAATGCATTTATTACTGACTCGTATTGACAACTGGTTTCTCACTAAGTAACTTTTTAGTCTGGTTGAACTAGGGTCTTGTCTTGTTCACTTTTTGTGATCTTTCTATGATAGGATTGCCCTTATAGAATCAGTTCCAGAAAGGCATTGGCAGCATACTGAACGCTTCACCAACCTGTTTAAGAAGAAGAAAGACACCATTTTCATAATTTGTTTTGTAAATTGCATTGTTGATTTGACACTCCTAGAACTTTGATGAATTTTTAATGGCTTAGAGGATTTCAAAGCAAAAAATTGTACACATGTAAAACCCCTCTGCCACTGTGTTACTCTTCTTCCACAAAAGACAGCAAAGATACATTCATTGAGGATATATCCATGCATCTTCTGGTTTGCCATCAGTAAGCTTTTTGTTTATAAATGTAGGCTCCCAAGCCATTATGAAATTGTGATGTGCTTTTCTCAGGAGTTGGATGTCAGCCATACTTTAATCACCTTAAATGAAAAAAAATCTAGAGGAAATGCAGTAATGAGACATTCTCTTTTTCTGGAGATGTTGAAATGTGTGAATACTGGAGGCCTTTCTAGAACCAGTTTCTGAGGGGCTTTCACAATTTTCACTCATTTCATTCACTTTTAGGGAAAATTTTTATTATAATCTAATTCAAAGTCATTACAGTCAATAAAAAAATCTACTGACTCCTGTAAGCTTTGGATCAAGCCCAGAATAAAAGACATCTTAACTTATGTCTCCAATTTTTACGAGAAGGTATTTTATAGCCATTTATATATGCAAATTAAAACACTGAATATTGTGGTTGCTGGGTATCTTGGTGACTGTTTACTCCAGGTAGCTCTCAAATTTCTTTAATAATTTTTGCTATTGCCCTCTAGAATTACAGAGAGAAATCTTTCATCTAATTACTAGAGTATATATGCAAATGCTGTCAGATTTAATTAGTATTTTTCCCCCTTGAAATGCTGAACAAAGCTCAAGAAGTTTTAGATGGATCATGTTCTACAGATATTACATTAGCAATCCAATGCCTTTGCACAAAAGGTATTATAGCTGCATCTCCCCAGAGGATGAACAAATGTGGGCTTGGCCTGTAATGAGTCCATTGGTGCACACAGTCAAAAAGGTCACATCTAAATGGCACAATGGATATTGCTGAAACCTGTATTAGCATCCAACTGAATTGGTAATCTGTATAGTATCACACAGAACTATACTAAAATGAGAGTTTAGTCAGTAAAGAAACATAGATGTACTGGTATCCTCAACAGAATGGTTCAGGAGCAAAATTGATGTCAATAGATTATGTGAATCTATACTTTATGTGCGCATATATGGGTTTGTTTACTCTGTGTGTGTATATATATATATATGCATGTTGATAGACACATACTTCAGGTCATCTAGTAATAATTACTGATCTGGATTTTCCATCCCTTGCCATAATTTCCATTTTCACTATCAGTTGCATGTGGGAGGTGCAAAGTATATGCTATGAAATGGTCTTTGCAAATGGTCTATTGGTATACCTAATGGATCTAAACAGGAATGAGGCCAAATATCTTCCCATAAGGTACCAGGGAGAGATCACACAATGGGAAATACACTGTGTACTTGATAGGAGTAAGGTGCTTTTCTTTTGTTCTAGACTGCACATCCGTGACACAAATCAGTCTTCCTTGACTAAAGAACGGGGCCTGACAGAAGAATGAGCATTTGGTTCATGTCCTTTTGGGATAATATGAGCATTATTTCTTGATTCATCCTATTGGCCCTTAACATACCTATTAGTTCAGAGTAGATCATGAACAGCAAATTTGTACCCAGCCTTAGTTTTTACTCTCTTTTGACAGAGTTCTATATAGGTATTGCCTTTCTCAGTGTAGGAGTGAAGTTTAGGTGTCTCTGAAGGACAACTCAGCACACGTACTAGTTATAGAAGGAACAAAGTAGACTAATTAAAGCTATATTCCTAACTTTTAAACGTTTTAAATTCAGTACGATTACTTCCATCCAAGCACTATGCTTTCAGAAGTAGATTTACTTTAAAGCTGTGTGCAAGCATCCAACCCACCAGCTTCTTACAGAGATAGGTCCTCAGAGAGACGCTCAATACTGCATTATGTTGTAGGTAATCCATGTCATGATCCATTCTGTTTATGACACTTTTCTCAAAAACGTATATTCTAGACACCTTATAGTTTTGCTGAATTGGAATTAGAGACTTCCACTGGTTTTGAAAGGATACGTGAAATTTGGCCCACCAATCCAAGTCAGTCACAGTTATATGTCAAATAAAAGTAAGATCTCTTGACCTCTTAGAATTGTCATGTAAAAGTCAAAAGTTGGAAGATAACTAATAAAAGATTCTTTTGGGAAGCCAGGAAGCACAGAAACTCTGATTTCTCTACTGGTGCTTGAAAATAATAATAATTAAAAAAAAAAAAAAAAAAACAAACAAACATTTGAACAACGTTATTCTGACTGAATATAAACCATTTCTTACACAAAAAGTCTTTTATCTGTCATCTACCCTACCTTGCTCAGAAAAGGTATAGTGATTTGGTCTGCAGTTTATGTAGTTGTCTTAGAAGAAACCTCTGTTAGATTCAGAAGAAATTCATTGTATGATTAACAATATCATTTAATCTTTTGATCCTTTCCCTTCCACCTACTGGAGGGTCAAATTCCAAGTCTCTCAGGTAAGACACTTCAGACTTTGAGCAACTCAGAGGGCTCAAAGAATCCAGACACAGAAAATGCAAAGAACTGGAGAAAGATAGCCACATCTTAAGTAAGTCCCAGCAGAACTGTGAAGAGCATCTGCTTCTCAATGCATCCCTCATATTTAATAGGTAGGTTCATTAAAAGATACTGATAACACATCTTTTATCCACTATAGCCTAAAAGTCTATTTATCTGCTCAAAGACAGTCTCGTACACAGCTGTAGTATGGTTTATAAAGTTGACCTCAGTGTTATTGGCAGGATGGTTAGACGTTGGAAACATCATACAATTATTAATTACTCATAGATATGAATTACTTCAGAAACTCAAATCTAGGGGCAGAGGTTGGTTAGTGAATCTCTGCTGGAAGAACATAAAAGTTTGCATAGGAAAGGTGTGCAGGCTAGACTGGGAGTTGAATGAGCTTTTCAGACTCGGTAAGTTTTGCAGAGTATCAAGGGGAAAATTTAAGTCTAATTAATTTGACTTTGGCTTTTTGATGGTCTGGACTAGGATGAGACAAATCATACCATAAGTATATTTATTTCTGCTTTGGCAAGAGGTGTTCAGCTCAACTATAAACATACCATGCAAGTCTAAAGTTCAGTGAAGTGAATATTTCTCCTAGTGATTGAAGGCAATATCACTTGTTGTCTCAGCAATGCCAACTTTTATGAAATTCTTTCCTGTTTCCCTCCTAAACATGAGTGTCTTTGAGCAGAATCTAGGGGAAAACTCTGTTCTGGAAAAATATGTAAAATGGAGTCAGTATTTCAGATTTTTTCTTCGCAAATACTCTGTCTGAAGGAGCTGCCAGGTGGTAATAGCGAGGCAGCTGGGACACAGGGGTAAGTTACTACCACATCTATTAAACTATTACTCAGTTTCAGGCACCTATGCCAGAAAGAGTAGCTCGTTCACGGGATATATTGATCCCAAATAAATTCTATTGATTTGAATGGAGTTTTAGCCTACTTGTGGAGTCAGACTCTGTGTTTAATCCCAAGGGCTGGAGGAGCTGAAAACCTGACCTTTGAAGGTGAGTGGGGTACAAATGAATCTGCACAAGGGCCCGCAGTTCATTGTCTGTCCACAGGCTAGTAGCAACTATTACTACAGTATGCTTTCAATCCGAGCTGTGCACGTTGGGAAAAATCAATCCATCTCCCCTGGGTAGCAGAGGTACATGTTGGTAAATTTAAAAGGTGACTGAGATCACCAAGTTAATGTGAAGTTTCTAATTTCCAAAGTAGAAGAGGGTAGACTTTAGTTAATTGAATATAACCCCAGTGTCAGTTTGTTTTTTTTTAAAAAAAGAACATTAGCATTAGTCTTTTGCATAGGCAGGCATAAGCTTCACATAAACCCGGTATCTGTGGAGGGATCATGGTGCCCAGTTAAAGCAACCATCCTAGAGATCATATTTTCACATTCATCTGTGGGAAGTATGGGGAGTCACCGCTCCCCGTCCCTCATTTGGAGGCTTGTTATGCCCTTGCCACTTGGTTCTGATCATACAGTGAGAAGGTACTCTCCCTGTATGACCCACCCTTGGAGTTTCCTGCATTGCCTGTATCATGTGGTTACCCAATTTTAAATCTCCAGGCCACTCACTTGCAATATTGATCTTAGTTTTCCAGACACCAGCTAGTTATACAATAAGGAAAATAATTTTGTAGAGCTGGGCTGGATGGAGGCAAAAGGATATCAAAAAGAAAGCAGGGAATTATCCAGCCTGATTTAAAGTTGACCCCCTCAGGCTATTGCTCACTAACTCTGCACTACATAGGAACAAAACAATTCCCTTGTTCATCCTGGAAACTGGTTTTATATTCTCATAACAAACTACTTTTCCAAAAATCCAAACACTCTCCTACTGGGAAACATTATCACCTGAAACAAATTTTGTTCCATGCCTGTGAGTCAAACCTTCAAAGCTTTTCATAGGTGACCCTGTAATGGGGTGAAAAAAAAGCTGACAGGGTAAGTAAGAAAGTACTCAACTTCAGATGAACAATACACAAAAGGCATATAAAAGAGGCAGTAACTAAAGACAAAACTAACAAACACAGAACAACTCAATCGAGACAGCCAGGGCTATTTTCAGGTGTTGTCTACACTAGACAAATCAATTGACTGTAATGTCCTTCAACTGTTGGTAAGTGCTCTTGAGTCCGAACATATTTGCTACAGTCAGCTTTTCAGTGGCTGTCACTGGTAGACCTCCAGAATTTGTGTGTCTAGCAGAGTTCGCTCCACTCCTGGACTAGATAATACACATCCCACTGCTTTACCATCTGCAGTGGCAGAACTAACCCATCTCTCATCTATTCTCTTTGCCTGGCCTGAAGCCATCTAACCACAGCCATAGTATCATGTGTTTTACAGAAGTTACCTTGGGAGTTATTCTCTTTTTATCGGTAAGCAGTTTCTGGTAGAGAAGTGCATTTTCCTTGTCAGAAACCAACGTGTTCCTTCCAGCTTCATCCTTAAGGATGAAGCTTCATCCTTTTCTTCATCCTTAAGGGATGAGGAGCTTTTCCAGTTCCTTGAGGATATGGTACCTCAGTTGTGCTAAGTGATATTGACATTTTTTTCCCCAATGATTGAGAATCAAAGGCTGAAGAAGGGCAAAGCCTGGAGACAAAGCCACAAACTTTTGAAAACTTCGTGAAGTTATAATGAAAAAGATATAATATCAGAGTGAGACCATCTGTCCTCAAGCCTTCTCTGAGAATCTATGTTTGCTTGAAATCACACCACTAGTTGAACCGGCAGGCAGCTTGTGATAACTGAAATGCAAGATTGAGAAGTTTGCATGTAACAAGTCCATTTGCACTGATGTTTTTTTGTTGGTTTTTTGTTTCTTTTATTTTTTCCCCTAACCTTACTTAAGCTGCCTCTGTACATCCAGTGTGGAGATTTGCAAAATCAGCTCTTCAGGAAATGTTGCTGGTCCAGACATTTGTACAAGGTACAGACATTGTATATCTTCCTCACTTTGGTGGTTTTACAAAGGTTAGAAAATGGACCAGAATGCCATGGTACACTGTACTGATTCTTCAGCTGTGCTTAGTTAGATTTTCGTAGGTGGGCTGTGGCATGAATTGGACTTAACAGGGTTTTTAAGTTGTCATCTGGGACAATGGAAAGGTAGTAAAAGAAAACAAAAAATTGACGTTTTCATTATTTAAGTCTCTTAAATGAAGATCTGATTTTGTTTTCATAATAATTGAGTGGGGCACATAGTCATTGCCATGTATATATTGCAGAATGGCTGGAAATTGAAAAATATTTTATTTCAGGTTATTTTTTTAACATGGCCCAAGTGGACCTTTTGCTGATGTTCACATCATTAAACTTGGGTGTGGCTTCAGGGTACTCCCGTGTGTGTTGGATGGTAGATATTGTCCCAATACATAATCCTGGCACATAATCTTTAAGTGCCACTGCTGAATCATTGTAGTACTTCTCATGCGGTTTCTACAGTGAGCAGGTCTCAGAGCAATTCAACTATCACTTTTGCCATGAGTGGAAAGTGAGAACTGCACCTTTGCATATTTTCAGCACTGTCCTCAACATCATTTGAAAATACTCTTTAAACTTTGACAGACATTTACAACCGTGGCTTGAGTTTTCTCAAGAAAGGGGAACAACGTGGTGTCTCAACATGCGTTCAAGTCGTCTTCCATACAATCTTGATAGACCAGGCTTGAGCAAGACCAAACATAAAATGGAGGCAGTTTTCCTGTAGCTATTCCTAATTTTAACTTCTCCTGGCAGCCAGGAAGCTGAACAGAAAGTTGTAGCTCATGGGGTTCAGCGTAGCCTGTACTTCAACCATACGCAGTAGCTAGTGTGTTGTAAATTCATACGCTAATCTAACTTCCCCATGTAGACAAGCTGTGAAAGCAAAACCTACTAGAAAAGTATATGTGCATATGGCCACGTTGAACTGAGGCCAAACTGGCTGCTTAGCTCTTCAGAAATCAGAGCACTTACAAAATGTTAAGGCAGAGTACATCAAAAACATTATGCATACACAGGCGGTTCCCCAGTTAACACTACGGATACCTGCGCCTGACAGCAAGAGACACTAAGGGATAGCACAGTGATTCAACCTAAATTCCACTTTTTTTTTTTTTTTTTTCTTTTCCTTCGGAGCTTTATAGTGGTGACAGACGCACTGACCAGTTTTGACTTTGATCCAGAGCAAGTTTCTGTGATGCTGAAATAGTGCTTTTGCACCCAAGTAATGCAGTTACAGGACAGATTCAATCAAACAAAAATAGTTTTATTTGTGCTATGATTCAGCCTCTTTGATCTTGCTCCAATAACACGAGTACTCCACAGAAATGCTGCAGGCCTTTTGTATGAGTAGTTAATTCATCGTACCCCTAAGACAGGACATCTGTCATATCTGAAATGCTGTGGTCTTCCCATATACCTTAATTTCAGGCTTCCCGTATAAAAGAAAACTTTTCGCATACGTTTGTGGTCTTTCTTTGAGGGGGGAAAAAAAAAAAAAGATGTTTCCCCAGTATGGGTTCCAGGAGAGCTTAACTTACACATTTAAGCATCAAGCAGTTTTCTAAAATCTGGAGGGACCAAATGACTTCCACATCAATTATTCTTATTAGGAAGAGATGAGTTTGAACTGTACCAAAATCCCAGTGGTATTTATGGGAAAAAACGTATCTTCCAGATATACACTTTCCATCTGTTGCTTCTGCTCAGCAGTTAGTCTTAGGTACCCTCACTGAATGGGCAGAAGTTTTATTCACATACAATATATACATTTCCCCAGTGTTACAGTGACTCAACAAAAATTTTTCAGGAATGCAGGAGGAAAAAAGTAAGCAACATTTGCCGTAAGATCACAAGTTGTTTTACTTTTCTGTTTCCCCCTCTAATGTCGACCATGGGTCAGAGTTCTCTGGTGTTCAGACAAAAAAATCAGGCCCTGGCACAGGACCAGTCTTGTTCCCTTTTTTTTAAGAAATCTGTCCTTGGCCTTGCTGCGTAAAATGCATTGTAGTAGCTTGGTTAAGAGCAGTTACTGTAGGAGAACACAAGGACGACCAACCTGTCCTTGCTAAAAGAATAGCTGTTGAAAAATCGTATCTCACCTTCTGTTGCTTCACTTTTTTGTTTTACTGTTTGTCACTGCCACTGAAGAATTTCAGCTGAAGAAATTCATAAATCATCACTGCCACTAAAATCAGAAGGCCAGATCATACAAATCAGCATCGTTTTTTTGTGCAGGGGAACCAAACCTACCTACACAGTCTGTGAAACTGTCCCAGAGTCTGAGTCAATAAAACAGTATTCATTTTCACCCACAGGGTTATACGTGTCTTCTAGCATCCTTGCAAGACAGCTGTTAATCAGCAACAGTTCATTCAGTCTGCCAAATCATACACTCACATCTCAAATCCTTATCACTGAAACACATTCTTTTGTGTATTACTACAAACTACTCATATTTCCTAGTTTGCCTAGACCCTAAATATATATTTATCTACTTCAACACAGTTAAAAGACATTAATTTTTGTGGGCTTTGGATCAGAAATGTATTGGTCTGTGCTTTTTGCTTGCATAAATGAAGTCTCCAAAAGCCTTGTGAGAGGTGCAAATGAAGGTTCTGTGATGCTGGGTGCATGCAAGAAAGCTCAGACATGGTATGGAGGTCTTATACCTCCAGCAGCGCATGCAAAAGGCAGAGAGGGGAGTTACTTCCAAGGCAATAACATGTGGCAGTGAGAAAACCCAATCAAACTTGATATTGCTGCACATGGATATAAAAAATTAATAAGACCAATTTTTCCCACTGAAACTGGAAAGAAGTAAAAGACAAGTTATCCTGTGTTCTTTGTTATTCTGGAAAACGTTGGCAGCAGATAAGAGCGGCTAAAGGAAATGAGCAGCTCCCCTGATTGCCAAAGTGTCGGCTCGCTGTTGGTGTTGATAGGGTTTGTAGGCACAGAAACAAACTCAATGCCTAGAGATTTAAAAGCTAACAGGTGAAATCCTGTCTCAGCTGAAATTAAAGTGTGTCTTGTTACCTAATACAGAGTCAGAATTTTCCCCACCCATCATATAGCTGACCACTATTTTTCCTTGATGGGCTTGAAACCTCCTTCCAAAGGTGACTTGCAAAAGACCAGACATCCTGGAAACCAGCTTGATCTCAGCCCAGCATTGCCGAGTTACACATATGAGGATTAAACAGTATAAAATGGTGAGTAAGAGTTACCATTCAGTTCATTCTTCATGTAATGTGTTCAGCTAATAAGTGCTGTAATTTCCATTATTAAAGGCTTTTCCTTCATCCAGTACTAAATGTAAAAGCTTTGAGACTGTTCTCACACAGCCAATTAAAATGAAATTGTCTCTAAAATGAGCTGATGAGTTCAGCTGAGATTGCAGTCCTGAGGTGTCATTTGTCCATATTGCAGCTCTTCAATTTCATCGCAAC
Source organism: Sterna hirundo (assembly GCA_009819605.1). Lineage (NCBI taxonomy): Eukaryota > Metazoa > Chordata > Aves > Charadriiformes > Laridae > Sterna > Sterna hirundo. The sequence continues at coordinate 79,959,159 of CM020462.1, read as the reverse complement.
AGCCTTCCTTATTAGCAGCTCCCATATCTGACCACAGAGTGATTCATGCCACCTTCACAAAGGTTAGCAGAGAAGGGAGTGGAAAGAGAAAGGGAATGAAGTAGTTTTGAGCCACTGGGATTGCTCCTTCAAACAGGGTCAGTCCTGAGAAAAAAATATTGCCGTTGACAAACTCCTCCAGCCCTAATATAATTCAGCATAGAATCATAGAAACATTGAATAGTTTGGTTTGGAAGGGACCTTTAAAGGTCATTTAGTCCACCACCCCCGCAATGAGGAGGCACATCTTCAACCAGATAAAGTTGCTCAGCGCCCCCTCCAACCTGACATTGAATGTTTTCAGGATATAATAATACCTATTTGGCTATTAGCCTATAACTCAATGGAGATGGATAATTTTGGTTGCTAATGGTTTTTATCCTCAGACTTGCTCTTTTCCAGCTCTAGTTAGGCAGTGTAAATGGGTGCCTACCTAAAGACAGACATGGTACATGTGGGAACCCCATGCCCAGCAGTGTTTGAGAGGTTCAGCTGTTGGTATACAACTGCTGTTGCTTGGACAGATGAAAGCTAACATTAAAACTACCAGGCATGAATCATTTCACTTCCCACGTAATTTCTAAGAAGCTTTAATCCCATGAAACATTTTAATATTTCAACTGTTTATTCAATTCAAGATGAAAACACATGTGAAAACACTGAGATTCTGGTTCTCCTTCATTCACTGTGTTTGTGAGCCAAGTACACCTCGCAGACATTGCTCATAAAGTTGGAGGAATTTATATTGACTCTAGTGGACTTTCTCCAGATTTCAACTGACGTAAATGAAAGCAAGTTTTGGACCAACAGATGGGCATCTATCAGCAATTAAATATACTTAACATGTGAAAGAGACAGATCACTATCGGTGGTGACTGACTCTGTTTACTTTTGACATGGAAGATCTCTCACCAGGAATGGCCAAAGCCAGCAAAACATATCTTGTATTTGTCTTCCAACCCTTAATGTTGAAACGATCCTCTTTCTTCACTACCTGGTCAGTGACAGGTCCTCAGCAGCTCCTGTGACCTCTCATCTCACTTCACCCCTGTGACATAAGAAGAAATTCCCCCAGTGAGCCCACTATTAAATGTTTCTCAGAGCTCACAAATTGCCTCATCTTTCCCAAGGGCTGTCACGTCCTTTGTTCCAACCTCTTTCATAGCAAACAAAGAAAGGACAGGCCTCAGGGGCCTTGCTCCTGCATTTTTTCCTGTCCTTCTTCATTCTGGCAATGAGATGCCTCCCCTGGTGCCTGTAGTTATTGTATCATGTCTGGATTGGGCTACTTTTTCAGTCCCTGGAGTAAAAAGTTCAATGAAATACTTTAAATATTTTCTAGGTGGGACATTTTACATTTCAGGACTAAAAGACATCCCTTCAGTGGGTGATGGCCTTTACATGCAAAATTGTGGAAGAATCACTGGCAACTGCAAGCTCAGAAATTCTGGTTGACATGAAGAACTTTCAAGGATTTTTAATGCCTTGAAGAAACAACTGATATAAAATGAAACCATCCAGTTTTCTCATAGCAGAACAATTCATTTAAATTGATAATGGCTGAATGGAACATGTGATGTTACCTGTGTCAGGACACAGCAAGAGCAGGGATGCTCTGTGATGAGAGACAAGTTGAAAGCAGAAGGTAACCTAGTGGAGGCAGTGCCCTCACTGACAGGGGAGTCTCATGGGGTCCCATCATGGCAAGCAGACCTAGGGTTGTGGACATAGCGTGGGGATGAACCATGTCAAGGGTTCAGCCAGTGGGTCCTATCAGGAGCAAAGGAGAAAGAACTGAACCAAGGGCTGGAGGCAAGCCACACTCTATGTCTGAGGGGTCCATACAGTAGATGAGGTAACTACAGTGCAGGTCTGAGGTCTACTGAGAAAGAAGGGTTGATGGCCACAGGTAAGCAGGTGTCCCTTGGGAACCTGGTCAGGACAATTAAGGCCTATTAATGCAGTCAGGTTCCTTGCAACTTGTAGCAAAAAGTGGTGAGAAAACTACAGGATTGATTTTCCTGATATTTGGGGAGCATGGACCCACTGTTGATGTTGTGTAAAGTAAATCAAGAATTATCACATTTGTTTAGCAACCCACCATTCCTAGGTTATTGCATTCAAATGAGTTCAGCAGCATATACTATTTAAGCCTATGTTTAGAAAGACAGTGTCTCATTTACATATATTTCAAATACACAAATGGAGCTGGCAAAGAATATGGAGTGAAAAAAAAACTCTTCCACAGGTCCAAAGTGCCATGTTATTTATTAGAATTCAATTAAGGCCTTGCTTGAAGGGATACTACTAACATATTTACCAGCTTGAGTGAGCAGTCATGTTTTAGTGTTTGGAAGAGACAAGAGAACAGATATGAACTGGCTAAGGAACTTGGAACACATAGGGAATTTACAGTAAGAAAGGTCTGAAACCATAAATCTGGGGTAGCTATGGATTACTTTGCCCAGGTGATAGATACTGTCACTGACATAAATCTGTTGATTTGAAATATTCAGGCAGATGCTCAGGTGAAGTGAAGAAGCAATTGTAGTCAATGCAGCCACTCTAACTGAGATTAGTCTGCCCATAGACTACAGCTACACCAATCAATTTACAGCTCAACTTATGGCCCATAAAATGTAGGTGAACAAAATCTAAGCGGGACCAAAGAGATCAAAGATTTCTCTTAGAAGATGTAGGCAAAAAAAAAAAAAAAGAAAAGACAGATTTTCTGAAAAGCTGAGCACCTTTTCAGCAGAGACACACTGTTGACCTGTATGAAATACAAGAAATTGGAGGTTATGTGAAGGAAATAAGACTGGCCATCAGGCAAAAAGTCACATGCCATTGAAACGCAGGAAAAAATTCATGTCAAAAGCATAGGAGTTACTATAACGTGTCTAAATAGTCTGGTTGACTTCTACAGAGTTGAATTCATCTGTTGAAGACACCAGCTTTCTACAGATTTGGCCCTTGATGTCACCAGTTCTCAAGTTGATCCTTGCAGCTGTGACTTGCCATCCTAATTGGGGTGTTTCAAAATGTGTTGTGAATGGTAGAAGCTCAGTAAGTATTGCTGCTCTGTGCTGCACATTGATTCACTGCTTTCTGAGGAGACACAGGACAGTTTCTGTCATATTCTTCTGAAATAACTAAATGAGATTTAAAGAGCAGAGGAAATTGAGCCTGTTGCAGTAAAGCACAGAATTATGTTTGTGACTGTAAAAGTGGCAACTAGGTTAGAAAAAGAGAAAAGAAGCATTTCTATCAGAAACCTGTTTCTGTCCTTGGTCATCACTCAGATCCTCACCATCCCATTCCCATAAGTTCCAAAAATCACCCTTCTCCATGACTACCTCATAATGCTGATTTAAGGGGTTTTCTGAGAGATTAGTGCTGAGAATTCATTTCAAGAAGAAACAGCTACTTCCCTAATCTGGCTCATAATGCAGAAACCTTTGCTAACGTAGCAGTGTGTTTGCAGAAGTTACCCATTTTTTTTGAGGTTGTGGAATATAGTGACGGCTGAGACTTACCTTCTTTATCTCTTAATTTTAACTTTAGGAAATATTGAACAGTTTATTTCAGTAGGGAGGAGAATAATAAACTGTACATTATCAGAGATACTACTCCTCCATCGAACCATAAAGAAATCTGGACAGTTCCTATACTTACAGAAAAGCTGCTTTGTCCAAGTGTCTCCAGTCAGGGTTACGTACCCTGTACATTCACAGCTTGTGGATTATGCTGTAGCTGATCATACATCTACTCTTAATAGCAATTGTGTGATTTTTCTGAAAGTTTTGTGTGTTTTTTTTTAGGCCAGAGAGCATAACAGATCTCAAGAAGCCACCTGGTGAACTAGTCAGATGAACTGAATTCTTATTTAAGATATAAATGTGAATTAGGCTCCCGTCGTGGAATTTATGAAACATATGATGGAAAACGCAGCAATTATATTCATGACTAAGCAATGTTCAGTATATCAGCCAGGATAAATAAGGCCAGAAATGGCAAAAGTACTACAAAATATACTACAGACAGCACTGTACTAGCAAAAGAGTGGAGGAGATGAACAGAGGCATATTTTTCTCACTTTTATTAGTAGGAAATGTTAAAAAAAACAGTCCAAAAAACTGTAATCCGATAGAACCATTAAGATAATAAAAGAAAAGATAAAATAATCCTGGGGGGAAAATGAGGGATTACAACCACTTAAATACAAGCTACTAGAAAATTTTGTGCTAGAGATTAAATCAGTTTATGTTATAACATTCTTGTGAACAAATGGAGACGGTGCTATTCATCGTGAGTAAATGCAAAAGATCCTCATTTGAGGAACAAGAAAATAATTGATATATTATTGCAGTTGAAAACCTAACAGGTAACAAACAGGATTGATAACTGCATCCATCTATCCATCTCTGCAAAGAAATCTAAATGAGCTATGCAACTCATCAGGGTCAAAAGGCGCCTGTTTAAGCTAAGACTAGAAATTATTTAATCATAAGCACAATATGAAACTACTGTAGCATATTTATCAATAGTTTACAGTCAAAATGGAAGGGCACAGGAAGTGGAGTTCTACCCTGATATTCCCAATATCAAAGATGTATATGGTGGCATAAAATAAAACTTATAAATTATCAGATCGGAGACAGATGGGAAAGTCTTCAGATGTTTTGGTCATTCAAAATGACCTGGATATATTAGGAAAATTATTTGGAAAAGAAATAGATTGAAATTCAGTGAAGACAAGTGCAGGTAGTACATTTTGGGAGGCATAATCAGGTATACAGTTGTAAGATGGAAACAATAGGCTTGATAGAATTTCTTCTTATAGGACAGTATGAGGAGTTCATTAAGGACCAAAAGCTGAACACAAACCATTGATTCTGTGCAGATATGGGAAAAAAAAACATATTAAAATATGTAACAAAGAATACCATCTGGCTTTCTGCCTTTTCCAACTTTTTATTGCCCTTTTCAGATGAAAACACGAAAATAGAACTGAAAAGGGATACTTTTGAAGGGCTGAACAGGATAACATTTCAACAGAAAATGTATCTAATTAAAATTCTGATAAGCTAAAATGTGGACTTTAACACCAGTTTTGGTAACAGAAAGCAAGCGGGTGAGAACAGGGGCAGTGTACTGGTATGGACACGAACGTCATGACATGGTCATGAGCTACGTCAGGGAACAAGTATGAGGTGTGACCCATTTGGCAAGAGCATACTGAAAGCAAAGGAAATGGGCTCTAAATAGTGAATGTTGTTGAGGAACTGAATTTTCATACCTGCATCAGGCTACATAACTCCCATATTCCTGTTTTACATATTGCATCTGAATCAATTTCGCATAAACTGATCTCAACATTAAAGCCACAAAGAACAAGAACATCTGAATTACTTATTGTGATCAAAAGATGCCTGAGCATGTTTTATTTGCCTTCCCCCCTGCCTTCTTTTCCCTTTGTCTTTTTCTTCCTGAGGTTTTCTTGTATTTTTTTTTAAAACAAGATACCTTCGCTTGAGCATTGTTGACATGTAAAAAGCGTCAGCATGTGAAGGAAGAAACCATGGGGGAGTCGTATCCTATAGAGTACTTTCTCTTATTGCCAACTTTTATGTAGGACATAGCATTGAAATAAAAATGTAACAGCTCTCCTGTCGAAGCCCATACTGGTAACCATAGCCTGTTAAAGAAGGCAAGCAGCCATCAGATAAACATCTAAGTCTTTATAGGCAAAGGGTTGAAAGCACAAAGACTGCACTTCACGGAGGCCTTTTTTCAGTTGGTTGATGCTTTTCCTACACATGAAAGGAGAAATCAATATAGGAAAGTCAAGCCAGTATTTTAAAGCAGTTACCTATACCTAAATTTGTGTCTTGGCTTCCTATTAAGAACTTAAATTTTCGGTGTTCAGTGCAATACAGCTGATGGTAGGGAACGAAAGAATTTGTCAAATGGGTATTATGAGCAATGCTGCGTAACTTTTATGCATAATGTAATTGTGCTTCTGGCTCAATAGGTAGAAGCTGTGCTTCTGGGTCATATCTTACAGCTTCTACTATGTATGATATTTATTTTCTCTACTTACTGTCTCTGAAAAATTATACCATTTATTTAAAGGTAGAGTTTTTCGGTTACCACCATTAAAAACTGATGGGTCATTTTGGAGTCACTTGGAAGTCAGAAATTGTCTTAAAATATAAAAAAAATATAGATCTTCTTTCATATGGATTTTGGGATTAAAAAACGAGTGCATTTATGATATATTCTCAAACTTCTTTCCACAAATGCAACACTACTTTGCCTTGCTTTGCCTTTCTATCCTTGTCCATGCCCCTTTCTTGCTGAAGAACCTCTCACAAAATCCCACAGTTCCTGGAGCTCAGACATATAGAATATCAGTTGGTCTGAGACTCAGTCATAGTAGTTCAGATCACCAGTCTCTCACCAGGTGTTAATGTAGCACATATGAGAATTCAGTATGGTTGCTGTGTCATTTGCATCCTCAGTTTGGAATTTTCCAAATCACTGGTTGTGACTTCTTTTTTGTCACAAGCAAAAATGTTTAGAAAATATATTCTTGATTGTATGTGTTATAAGTAATTGATTCAATTCTCAGAGAAGTAAGGAGGGGCATTAGCAGAACCGTCAAAACGTTGGCCTGTTTAGGTGACTGGTTGACTGAGTCCATTGGGAGGCCGTCCAGAAGGGCAAAGGAGTCCAGGAACGTTGGATATTCTTCAAGAAGGAAATCTTAAAGGTGCTGGTGAAGGCCATCCCCATGTGCTGAAAGATGAGCCACTGGGGAAGACAACCAGCCTGGATGAACAGAGAGATTTGGCTGGAACTCAGGAAAAAAAAGAGAGTTTATGATCTTTGGAAGAAAGGGCAGGCAACTCAGGAGGACTACAAGAAGGCTGTAAGATTATGCAGGGAGAAAATTTATAAGGGCAAAAGCCCAACTAGAACTTCATATGGCTACTGCTGTAAAAGACAGTAAAACATGTTTCTATAAATACATTAGCATCAAAAAGAGAGCTAAGGAGAATCTCCATTCTCTATTGGATGCCAGGGGGGAAACCTAGTGATGATGGATAAGGACAAGGCAGAGGTACTTAATGCCTTCTTTGCCTCAGTCTTTAATAGTAAGACAGTTGTGCTTGGAGTACGCAGCCCCCTGCGCTTGAATACAGGGACGGGGAGCAGAATGAAGCTCCCATAAACCAAGGTGAAGGACCTGCTACACCTCTTAGACAAACACAGATCTGTGGGTCCAGAAGGGGAGCCGGTGGAGGTGCTCAAAAAGCCTCTTTACAATATTTATCAGCAGTTCTGGCTAACTGGGCATTTCCCAATTGACCTGAAGATATGAAACATGATTCCAACCCCAAGCAATACTACAGGCTTGGGGAAGAGTGGTTGGAAAGCTGCCCCACAGAAAAGGACCTGGGGGTGCCGTTGGACGGACAGCTGAATATGAGCCAGCAGTGTGCCCAGGTGGCCAAGAAGGCCAACAGCATTCTGGCTTGTATCAGGAATAGCGTGGCCAGCAGGAGCAGGGAAGTGATGGTGCCTCTGTACTGGGCACTGGTGAGGCCTCACCTCGAGTGCTGTGTTCAGTTCTGGGCCCCGCTGTACAAGAGGGACATTGAGGTGCTGGAGCGTGTCCAGAGGAGAGCTACCAGGCTGGTGAGGGCTCTGGAGACCAGGTCATATGAGGAGAGGCTGAGGGAGCTGGGCATGTTTAGCTTGGAGAAGAGGAGGCTGAGGGGAGACCTCATTGCCCTCTACAACTACCTGAAAGGAGGGTGTAGAGAGGTGGGGGTTGGCCTCTTCTCCCAGGTGGATCATGACAGGACCAGAGGAAATGGTCTGAAGTTGCGGCAGGGCAGGTTTAGATTAGATATTAGGAAGAATTACTTTGCTGAACGAGTGGTCAGGCACTGGAACAGCCTGCCCAGGGAGGGGGTTGAGTCACCATCCCTAGAGGTGTTTAAGAAACGTCTAGATGTGGCGCACTTCAGGGCATGCTCTAGTGGCAGAGCCTGTAGGTTGTTTGGTTGGAGTCGATGATCTTAAAGGTCCTTTCCAACCATGAAGATTCTATGATTCTATGATTCCCGTCTACAAGAAGGGCCCTAGGGAGGATCCCAGGAACTACAGGCCCATCAGTCTGACCTCAGTGACAGGCAAGGTTATGGAGCAGATCATCTTGAGTGCCATCATGCAGCACACACAGGAGAATGGGGTGATCAGCCCAAGTCAGCAAGGCTTTAGGAAAGGCAGGTCCTGCTTGACTAACCTGATCTCCTTCTATGACAAGGTGACCCACTCAGTGGGTGAGGGAGACCTGTGGATGTCATCTGCCTAGACTTTAATAAAGCCTTTGACATTGTTTCCTACAACATCCTCCTGTAGAAACTGACTGCTTGTGTCCTGGACAGCTGTACTCTTTGCTGGGTAAAAAACTGCCTGGATGGCTGGCCCCAAAGAGTTGTGGTGAATGGAGTGAAATCCAGTTGGTGGCCGGTCACAAGTGATGTTCCTCAGGCCTTGGTGTTGGGGTCAGCTCTCTTTAATATCTTTATCAATGATCTGGACGAGGGTATCAAGTGCCCCCTCAGTAAGTTTGCAGACGACACCAAGCTGGGCAGGAGTGTTGATCTTCTTGAGGGTAGCTAGGCTCTTCAGAGGGACCTGGACAGGCTGGATTGACGGGCCAAGGCCAATGGTGTGAGGTTCAACAAGGCCAAGTGCCGGTTCCTGCACTTGGGTCACAACAACCTTATGAAAACTACTGTTTTGGGGAAGAGTGGCTGGAAGGCTGTCTGGTGGAAAAGGACTTGGAATCTGAGCCAGCAGTGTGCCCAGGTGGCCAAGAAGGTCAAGAGCATCCTGTCCCTATCTGGAATAGTGTGGCAAGTAGGACTCGGGGTAGTGATTGTCTCCCTGTACTCAGCGTTCGTGAGGCCCCGCCTCGAGTGCTGGGCCCCTCCCTACGAGAAAGACATTGAGGTGCTGAAGCGTGTCCAGAGAAGGGCAACGGAGCTGGTGAGGGCTCTGGAGCACAAGTCTGGTGAGGAGCGGCTGAGGGAGCTGGGGGTGTTCAGCCTGGAGAAAAGGAGGCTGAGGGGAGACCTTCTCGCTCTCCACAACTACCTGAAAGGAGGGTGTGCTGAGGTGGAGTCGGTCTCTTTTCCCAAATAATAGGCAATAGAACAAGAGGAAATGGCTTCAAGTTGCACCAGGCGAGGTTTAGATTGGAGATTAGGAATAAAAATTTCTCCAAAATTGTTGTCAAGCATCAAAAAAGGGAAGTGGTTGAGTCACCACCCCTGGGGGTATTTTAAAGACATGTAAACATGGGGCTGAGGGACATCATTTAGTGGTGGACGTGGCAATGCTGTGTTAATGGTTGGACTTGATGATCTTATGGGTCTTTTAGAATCTTAACGATTTTGTGTTTACAATTAATTTTCACTTGTAGAAGTTTCTGTCATTGCTCTATCAGTGATGGATGATCCCTTTCCCTCCTGTCACCAGGCAGAAGGAGATGATTTAAGGGATAAGGGGGAGTGGAGTCAGATCCCTCCTCGGAGAGGCAAGCGCAACCCTTCACAGCCCCTCTCACCATCCCAATTGTCCTTGCATAATAGGTATGGGGCTTTGGAAATCGAGGACCAGGCGACTGAGGATGGAGAGGATAAACCATGCAGTGAGTTGCCCAGTGCTAGGCACTCACCCCCAAGCCTTAGGACTTCCTCAACCAGGAAGGAAAGAAAGGTAATTGTAGTAGGTGACTCCCTCCTGAGGGGAACAGAGGGCCCTATTTGTAGACTGGACCCATCCCAAAGGGAAGTCAGCTGCCTCCCTGGGGCCAGAATTAAGGACATATGGAGAAAACTCCCTTCCCTGGTTCAGACATCAGATTACTACCCACTACTGATATTTCAGGTAGGTAGTGATGAAGTAAGTACCGGAAGTCTAAGGGCAATGAAGAATGACTTTAGGGCCCTGGGACGGCTGGTTAAGGGATTGGGAGCACAAGTAGTGTTCTCCTCTGTCCCACCATTTGCAGGGATTGATGAGGGGATAAATAGGAAGAGCCAGCAAATTAACTCCTGGCTCCGAGACTGGTGCATCCGGTAGGACTTCGGCTTTTTTGATCATGGGCTGAGCTACAGGAAACCAGGCATGCTGGCAACAGGTGGGGGAAGCCTAACCCGAAGGGGAAGAAAGATGCTGGGGCAAGAATTAGCAGGGCTCATTCATAGGGCTTTAAACTAGGTTTGAAGGGGGATGGGGATAAAACCAGGAATACAAAAGTGGTGCCTGGGAACAGCATACCAGTGCTTCTGGGTAATAGTGGTAGCAAGGTCTTGCAGTCTGTCTCAGCGATCGTGGGGGATGGTGATTTGTGTGGTAGCAAAGACATGAGGGGTAGTGATAATTTGGGAACTACAGATGTGCCTGAGCATGATCAGGTGCAAATTAGGACACGTCCCCCCAAGGAAGTAGCAGAACAATCAGCCCAGCTGAAGTGCATCTACACTAATGCACACAACACAGGGAATAAACAGGAGGAGCTGGAGGCCATTGTACAGCAAGGAAACTATGATATAATTGCCATCATGGAAACGTGGTGGGAAGACACACATAAGTGGAGTGCTGTAACTGATGGCTACCAACTTTTCAGAAGGGATAGGCAAGGAAGGAGAGGTGGTGGGGTGGCCCTCTGTGTTAGGGGCAGTTTTGAATGTCTGGAACTTAACAGTGTGAATGACAGTGTTAAGTGTGTATGGATAAGAATTAAGGGGAAGGCCAACAAGGCAGACGTCGTGATGGGAGTTTGTTATAGACCCCCTAATCAAGATGTAGAAACTGATGAAGTATTCTATAAGCAGCTGGCAGAGGTCTCACGATCATTTGCCCTTGTTCTTGTGGGGGACTTCAACTTCCCAGATGTCTGCTGGAAATACTACACAGCAGAGAGAGAACAGTCCCAGAGGTTCCTGGAGTGTGTGGAAGAGAACTTCCTAACACAGCTGGTGAAGGAACCAACTAGGGGAAGTGCCCTACTGGACCTACTCTTTGTTAACAGAGAAGGTCTTGTGGGGGATGTAAAGGTTGGAAGTCGTCTTGGGCACAGTGACCATGAAATGGTGGAATTTTCCATTCTTGGTGAAGCAAGGCGGGGAGCCAGCAGAACTGCCACCTTAGATTTTCGAAGGGCAGACTTTAGCCTGTTTAGGAGCATGGTTGAGAGTGTCCCTTGGGAGGCAGTTTTGAAGAGCAAAGGTGCCCAGAAAGGCTGGTTGTACTTCAAGCAGGTGCTCTTAGAAGCACAGGAGAAGGCCATCCCCATGTCTCGAAAAATGAGCCGACGGGGAAGAAGACCAGCCTGGCTAAATAGAGAGCTTTGGCTGGACCTCAGGAAAAAAAGGAAGGCTTACATTCTGTGGAAAAGGGGGTTGGCAACTTATGAGGATTACCAAGATATAACGAAGCTATGTAGGGGGAAAATTAGAAGGGCCAAAGCTCAATCAGAACTCAGCTTGGCCACTGCAGTTAAAGACAATAAGAAGAGATTCTTTCAGTATATCAATAGAAAAAGGAAGACTAGGGGAAATGTAGGCCCACTGATGAATGAGATGGGTGCCCTAGTGGTGGAAGACACAGAGAAGGCGGAGTTACTGAATGCCTTCTGTGCTTCAGTCTTCACTGCTAAAGCTGTCCCTCATGAATCCTATACCCTGGAGGCAAGAGGGAAGGTCGGGAGAGAGGAAGACCTTCCCTCAGTTGAGGAGGACCGGATCAGAGACCACTTGGCCAAGCTGGACATTCATAAGTCCACGGCCCCTGACGGGATGCACCCGCGAGTTCTGGGAGAGCTGGCAGATGTTATCGCTAGACCGCTCTCCATCATCTTTGCAAGGTCATGGGGAACAGGAGAGGTGCCTGAGGACTGGAGGAAGGCTAACTTCACTCCAATCTTCAAAAAAGGCAGGAAGGAGGACCCGGGGAACTACAGACCGGTTAGTCTCACCTCTGTCCCTGGGAAGGTGATGGAGCGACTCATTCTGGATGTCATCTCCAAACACGTAAAGGAACAGGAAGTTATTGGAAGTGGTCAGCATGGATTTACCAAGGGTAAATCATGCTTGATCAATCTGATAGCTTTCTATGATGTTATAACTTGTTGGCTGGATGAGGGGAGAGCCGTAGACGTCATCTACCTTGACTTTAGCAAGGCTTTTGACAATGTGTCTCCCATAACATCCTCATTAGGAAGCTGAGGAAGTGTGGGTTAGATGAGGTGACAGTGAGGTGCATTGAGAGCTGGCTGTGTGACAGAACTCAGAGGGTTGTGATCAGCAGCACAGAGTCTAGTTGGAGGCCTGTGACCAGTGGTGTCCCCCAGGGGTCAATACTTGGTCCAATTTTGTTCAATATATTCATTAATGACCTGGACGAAGGGACAGAGTGTATCCTCAGCAAGTTTGCTGATGATACCAAACTGGGAGGGGTGGCTGACACTCCAGAGGGCCGTGCTGCCATCCAGCGTGACCTGGACAGGCTGGAGAGCTGGGCAGAGAAGAACCTAATGAGGTTCAACAAAAGCAAGTGCAAGGTCCTGCACCTGGGGAGGAAGAATGCTAAGCACCAGTATAGGTTAGGGGTGGACCTGCTGGGAAGTAGTTCCGAGGAGAAGGATCTGGGGGTCCTGGTGGACAGTAGACTATCCATGAGCCAGCAGTGTGCTCTTGTTGCCAAGAAGGCCAATGGAATCCTGGGCTGCATAGCGAAGAGTGTGGCCAGTAGGTCGAAGGAGGTCATTCTCCCCCTCTACTCGGCACTGGTGAGGCCACAACTGGAATACTGTGTCCAGTTTTGGGCTCCCCAGTTCAAGAGGGACAGGGAACTGCTGGAGCGGGTCCAGCGAAGGGCAACTAGGATGATTATGGGATTGGAGCATCTCCCTTATGAGGAAAGGCTGAGAGAGCTGGGACTCTTTAGCCTGGAGAAGAGAAGGTTGAAGGGAGACCTGATTAATGTTTACAAGTATCTAAAGGGTGGGTTTAAGGAGGATAGAGCCAGGCTCTTTTCAATGGTTCCCAGTGACAGGACGAGGGGCAACGGGCACAAGTTGGAACACAGGAAATTCCGCTCAAATACACGGAAAAACTTCTTTATGGTTAGGGTGACAGAGCACTGGAACAGGCTGCCCAGGGAGGGTGTGGAGTCCCCTTCTCCAGAGATTTTCAAGACCCGCCTGGATGCAGTCCTGAGGGATGTGCTCTGGGCAATCCTGCTTTAGCAGGGGAGTTGGACTAGATGATCTCTAGAGGTCGCTTCCAACTCTGAAAATTCTGTGATTCTGTGATTGAGGATTTTGGTTACTGTTGTTTTAACACATGCATGTGCACAGAAATAAATGGAGCCTCCTTTAAAAAGCACTGGAGTAATTAAATGAGACTAACTTGATGAATGTTATCATATGCACCCTAGTTGCTGGGTACCGAAGTTCTATCTTCCTTTAATAATTTGGTGAGATAAAGGGACGTTAAGCTGCCTATGATGTATTCAATGCAGCAGGCAGCAACTGGAACAACCAAAACTCATCCAGCTGGTAAAGAAAGTGGTACGGCTTGTGTAATACACATGTTGAACTCACGTCACACTCCCTTCATTCAATAAAAGCTGTCTGGAGACATCATCACTGAAATAGCTTAGTTTCATTCAGATGTGGTATAGATGACACGCATATCCACTTGTGGTTACAGGCAAAGACCCATTACAGCTGCTACTATGTGCCTATGCCTCACAAGAAGGGAGAAGATTTATGAGGAAGAGATATCTTTTCCTTCTTTTCCCCTTTTTCTCTCATTCCCTTCCTTCTTCTACTTCTTCCCACCTTTCCATTGTCAGGTTTCCTCACTTTTTCTTATGCTCAAAATTAATCATTTTTCTTTTTCCCTCATATATTCTGCCAGACTAACATCCTTCTTAAAGAATGTCCCCACATTTTCTTTCCTTAAAATCTGACCCTGCAGCTGTTCTTCCCATTCCATGTCCTAACCTTGTTCACAGCCCCACTTCCTGTCTTCTTATATTTGCTTTTTTGCTGCAGAAGGACCATTTCAGTTATAAAGAAACAGTATTATTTTTACAATTCAGATGTTGGTCAGGTAATGAATATAGCCAAGTACCACAGACTGTGATTACAGTCAGTATCTTCCCTTCCCCTGATTAGATGTTGGAAATGAATGGAGCTAACTGAATACTTTTTGACTAAACAAAGCCATGTAAAAAATCCACCGATTTATTGAGCATCAAACTGTTTTGTTTGAAAGATTTTGGGTTTGACAGACTTTTGTTGTATCCCACATATTGTTTCTGCCAGACTATGTGCAAACTCCTGGTGGAGAGCCACAAAAATAGTAATCGTGTTTCTGGTATTCTCTGCTCTGTGACAGGTCTGCTGAATGGTGACATACCCTGAAACCCAATTTTTTTTCAACATGGGAAGAACCCATGGCAATACACTCTGAGTCTGAATGGTTTTCACCCACAAGTTTCTAATCATGAGGTCAAGTAAATCAAATAGGTACACCCACTGAGGTCCCAAGTCCTAGAGAGCCCCCCTCAAGACACTTCAACATCTAAAACTCAATTTGGGTGATGCTCAAAGTCCAAATAGTCAAAATCTGCCTCAGAATAGAAATCTTGCCACCTCTGGTGTACTGTCATTTAACATGACTTGTATTACATGCACATGTGCATTACATGCACATTACATGGTTATTTTGCCCATAATGTGCACAGTTACCGTCTACAACAACAACTGAGTGGTTCGTGGGTGTAATTTAAGGGCTGAATTGAAAAATCTCTGACATGAATGAAAAACAAACTCTGATAGACATAAAGAGGGCTTTTTTTTTCTTTTTTTTTTTTTTCCAGATCAACTTAATATCCTGTTCATTCACTAAACAAAGGTGGCAGAATTTTCAGGATTCCTCAGTGCATAAGTTCACTTGATAATCAGACAAAGTGGGGGATATTTGATGGGCGGCTGGAAAGGGAAATTTTAGACTAATGTTATAGAGTCATAATCTTCCTCGAATACCTATTCAATATTTCTGTCCCTCAGTTTCCTGTTGTGAAATAGGGATAGTAGCACTTCCCTTACTAAGGTAGGGAGAATGGCAGTTCAGAGAATAAATATTATTTTTAAAATGGGTTAGGTAGGTATTTTGGGTAGGCTAAATCCCATTTATGATGTCTAACTCTTCATCCCTAGACATCAAATTTTTTTCAGGCATATTTTTTTCCCATCTGCTTGTTCAAATAGGAGACTATTCCTTTCAACAAACTGACCACCAGAAACACCTTATACAACTGCTGATTCTCAAAGCTAGTGGTATAAAATAGAAATAAATCATAATGGTGTTCCAGAAAAGCCTACATTTTTGATAGGAGTGGCTTTCATGAGAAATCATAACAGAAGGAGACGTGTAATATATTCCTCAGTATTAATAACTGCTTCTTCTGCTTACACATAACAAAAGAGATTTTAATCACTGTGGTAATCTCTCTTTTTGAAATGAACATCTCATATTAATCTTTGGACAAAATTGAAGCAAATTAAGGTAAAATCTAGAATATAAAATAAGGATTCTTATTGAAACTCTCATATTAAACTTTCCAGTTGTTTATTTATTTTTTACAGGAGATCCTTATTTTATGCCTTGAATAGTATTTCCCTAAATAAAATTGCACGATGCAAAGTGCCATTATGATTTCCAACATTCATTTCCAGAGGGGCTCCTACTAGTCCATAGCTATAACTGTGATGAAAAGGGGCTGCGGACAGCCCGTTGCAATAATGTCATCTCCTCATCTATCAACCCAGCAGATTATATTAGTAGCATCTCCTTAGAATAGAAAGTCAGAGATATAATAATCAATGAAATCCGGCATCCTGAGTGCCCACATGAATCCATTGCTATAAAGGATGCCAAATTGTTACTGCTGTACAAAATCTATGGAACTGTAGTCAGCAGGGCTGGGACCAGGAATAAAGGCATTAAGGATTGACTGAATATTTGGGTTATGGTGTCTATTTTTAGAGTAATATATGCCATTATAGTGCATGTTTTGAATGTTCTGCTCATTTTATACTGTAATTTCACAATGCAGGAGCTTTAAGGGTCAAATCAGGGCCAGAAGCAGCCATGTCCTTTCCACATTCATAGAATCATAGAATCATAGAATCATAGAATGTGTTGGGTTGGAAGGGACTTCTAAAGGTCATCTAGTCCAACCCCCCTGCAGTAAGCAGGGACATCTTTAACTAGATCAGGTTGCTCAGAGCTTCATCCAGCCTGAGCTGGATGTCTCCAAGGATGGGGCCTTCACTGCCTCTTTGGGCAACCTGTTCCAGTGTCTCACCACCCTCAGTGTAAAGAACTTCTTCCTAATGTCTAATCTAAACCTACCCTGCTCTAATTTAAAACCATTGCCCCTCATCTGATCGTTACATTCCTTTTTCCCCCCTTGATTCAAGCCAGCCGTTGACAGTATCTGTGTTTGAGATGGATCAGGAATCTGAGCTTTCTCTCTCTGGTTCTGAAGGAGATTTTTTTGCTATCATAGAATCATAGAATGGTTTGGGTTCATGTTATTGTTGTTTGTAGCACTGAGGTATTTTAACCCAGACAAATTTCTTCCTGCAATGCGAGTGGAGGAACAAGCAGTCAAAAGCATGAAGGAACAGCTGTAACTCCTTAGTCGGATATTCCCTCCAGACATCTCTGATCAAAAACCTACAGAATATAGAATTTGGTCTGTTCTTAATCAGCCTAAGATTCAGTTTGTTCTCTGTAGGCTCATGTCACTCTTCAGTGAGTCTGGAAGAGACAAAGGACAACTAGGATCTTAATTAACAAATGGCTGTTGGGGACCTTAATGAGGTGAGATGAGATGAATCTGGCCCTTAGGCGTGGATGTCACAGATATGAAATCTTCTCCAGATACCCAGATTCTGAAAACAGGATTACAAGGGTTGGACAGAGGTAGACTACTTAGCAGTATAATGCAGATAACGACATCACACATTGGAAGGTTATAGGCTCTTCAAATCACTATACTGTTTCCATAGAGAAGACGGTTAAGTGCATAGTAAGTAACTTATAATCAGTAACTTATTATAAGTACGAGCTTAGGTCTTTGGCCACCTGTAGTACGCTTATTGTTATAAGTATACCTTATATTTTGTCCTAATGTTCCTGAAAACCTATAGATCTGCTTCAGCTATCTAAACAAAGCAAGTGAAAGAGATTACAAAATTTCACCCAAGAGTGCTAAGCTCTGTGAAAAAAAGTTCTCTTACGTATTAACTGCATTGTTGACCTTTTATGTATTCTAAAGCTTTGCATACATTTTCAGCACATGAAATTATACTAGAAGCAAGTTAGGTGATGATCTAAGGTTCAGTCCTACCTCAACCCTTAACTTGAATTTGTCTCAAGATATCATAATTTTCTGAACGGACAGATCCAGACCTCCGTTTCAGTAGGAACTGCATTAAATGCCCCACAGCGCTGCCCATCACTGTTGAGAGATGTAGCAATTTGCGTTAGCATGGCACCTACAGTCTTCAGAGGTATGAATGTGACCTGCAGTGTTTTGTCTGTAAAGTGGTTTTCAGACCAATACCTCATTCACTGACCCACACTGCCTTTCATAAGGAGCAAAATATTAGAAAGCATTGTAACCCCAGCTTCACAGTCTAATATTAGATAAGAATATTTAAAACGTCTAGGAAAGGCTTTTGTCCATAGTCTGAGGTCGGGTTTCGAAATCTTTGCAAATTCTCTCTCTGGGGATGCTATGTAGAGAGAGCCATCCTTTCAGCTCACCGTTGAATGCACTTTGAACACGCAGCTGCTTTTACTGTAAGCATGTTATTAATGGTCTCTTTTCAAAAGCAGAGATAGTACCCTGGAAAACGTTCCATTGATTTTTTCCCTTTCTCTGCCCCTGTTTCAATCACACTCTTTTGAATGGCTTTCATTTTTAGCAACAACAAGAGATGCTTCGAAGAAAAGTGGTGTCTAGATGCAGCCTTAAATAAAATCACTGCTCAATTTAAGCTCTGAAAAATACTATTGATATTTTAATAGAAGATTGGAGAACCAATTGCTGGTTCAATAATAGCTACAAGGAGTTTATACATAGGAATCTGCACAAGGATCATTTTATTTCTCTTACTGTGTATGTTAACCAAAAACAGAAGCCTAATTCTTGACTCAATTATTGCATGTCAAGGATCTCAGGAACATGGAAATATTTCATTCTAATTTTCTAAAATGGAAATGTGTACTGACATACCTGTGCTCAGAGTTCAGAATATAGAACTGCAAATAATATTCTACCATATATTTCTATATAAGAATATTCATACAGAAGAATCTGAAAGTAGGAAATTGTTCACACCTGGAAATAGGATTTCTCTTCTGACTTTGGTTACAGGTGCTGTTAGAATCATAAAATCATAGGATCACAGAATCATTTAGGTTGTAAAAGACCTTTAAGACCATTGAGTTCAACAATAAACCTAACACTGCCAAGTCCACCACTAAACCATATCCCTCAGTACGCCATCTATGTGTCTTTTAAATACGACCAGGGATTTGACTCCAGCACTTCCCTGGGCAGCCTGTTCCAATGCTTGACAACCATTTCGGAGAAATTTTTTTTCCTAATCTCCAATCTAAACCTCACCTGGTGTAACTTGAAGCCATTTCTTATTGTCCTATCACCTGTTACTTGGGAGACAAACACCCACGTCATTACGTCCTCCTTGCAGGTAGTAGTAGAGAACAATAAGGTCTGCCCTCAGCCTCCTTTACTCCAGGCTAAACAACCCCAGTTCCCTCAGTCACTTCTCATAAGACTTGTGCTCTAAATACTTCACCAGCTTCATTGCCCTTGTTTGGACTCGCTCCAGCACCTCAATGTCTTTCTTGAACACAGTATTTGAGGTGGGGCCGCAACAGTGCTGAGTACAGGGGAACAATCACTTCCCTAGTCCTACTCACCACACAGCTTCTGATACAAGCCAGGATGCTGTTGGCCACCTTTGCCACCTGGGCACACTACTGGCTCATATTCAGGTTGTTGACGAGCAACACCCCCAGGTCCTTTTCAGCCAGGCAGCTTTCCAGCAACTCTTCCCCAAGGCAGTAGCTTTCATGAAGTTGTTGTGACCCAAGTGCAGAACCTGGCACTTGGCCTTGTTGATCCTCATACCATTGGCCTCAAACAATTGATCCAGCCTGTCCAGATCCCTCTGTAGAGCCTTTCTACCCTCAAGCAGATGAATGTTCTTGACCAACTTGACCATCAAGTCCAACCATTAACATAGCATTGCCACGTCCCTCAGCCCCATGTTTACATGTCTTTAAAATACCCCCAGGGGTGGTGACTCAACCACTTCCCTTTTTTTGATGCTTGACAACAATTTTGGAGAAATTTTTATTCCTAATCTCCAATCTAAACCTCGCCTGGTGCAACTTGAAGCCATTTCCTCTTGTTCTATTGCCTATTATTTGGGAAAAGAGACCGACTCCACCTCAGCACACCCTCCTTTCAGGTAGTTGTAGAGGGCGAGAAGGTCTCCCCTCAGCCTCCTTTTCTCCAGGCTGAACACCCCCAGCTCCCTCAGCCGCTCCTCACCAGACTTGTGCTCCAGGCCCCTCACCAGCTCCGTTGCCCTTCTCTGGACACGCTTCAGCACCTCAATGTCTTTCTCGTAGGGAGGGGCCCAGCACTCGAGGTGGGGCCTCACAAACGCTAAGTACAGGGAGACAATCACTACCCCGAGTCCTACTTGCCACACTATTCCAGATAGGGACAGGATGCTCTTGACCTTCTTGGCCACCTGGGCACACTGCTGGCTCAGATTCCAAGTCCTTTTCCACCAGACAGCCTTCCAGCCACTCTTCCCCAAAACAGTAGTTTTCATAAGGTTGTTGTGACCCAAGTGCAGGAACCGGCACTTGGCCTTGTTGAACCTCACACCATTGGCCTTGGCCCATCAATCCAGCCTGTCCAGGTCCCTCTGAAGAGCCTAGCTACCCTCAAGAAGATCAACACTCCTGCCCAGCTTGGTGTCGTCTGCAAACTTACTGAGGGGGCACTTGATACCCTCGTCCAGATCATTGATAAAGATATTAAAGAGAGCTGACCCCAACACCAAGGCCTGAGGAACATCACTTGTGACCGGCCACCAACTGGATTTCACTCCATTCACCACAACTCTTTGGGGCCAGCCATCCAGGCAGTTTTTTACCCAGCAAAGAGTACAGCTGTCCAGGACACGAGCTTCTACAGGAGAATATTGTAGGAAACAATGTCAAAAGCTTTATTAAAGTCTAGGCAGATGACATCCAGAGGTCTCCCTCACCCACTGAGTGGGTCACCTTGTCATAGAAGGAGATCAGGTTAGTCAAGCAGGACCTGCCTTTCCTAAAGCCTTGCTGACTTGGGCTGATCACCCCATTCTCCTGTGTGTGCTGCATGATGGCACTCAAGATGATCTGCTCCATAACCTTGCCTGTCACTGAGGTCAGACTGCTGGGCCTGTAGTTCCTGGGATCCTCCCTAGGGCCCTTGTAGATAGGTGTCACATTTTGTAGTGTCCAGTCAACTGGGACCTCTGCAGAAGGGATAGACAAGGAAGGAGAGGCAGTGGGGTAGACCTATGTTAGGGAGCGTTTTGACTGTCTAGAGCTTGGTCATGTGTCAAGTGTTTACAGGTAAGAATCAGGTCAACAAGGCAGAGATTAGGGTGAAAGCCTGTTACAGACCACCCAACAAGGATGAAGAGATAGATGAGATATTCTATAAGCAGCTGGGAGAAGTCTCACAATCATTAGCCCTCGTCCTCATAGGGGATTTCAATTTACCAGGTGTCTGCTGGAAATCCAATACAACGGAGAGGAAATAATCTAGGAGGTTCCTGGAGTGTGTGGAAGATAACTTTCTGGCATAGCTGGTGAGTGAGCTAACTAGGGAAGGCACCCTGCTGAATCCGCTCTTTATGAACGGTTTATGGGTGACGTTTGGAGGCCATCGTGGCCACCACAATCATGAAATGATGAAGTTTTGACTCAAACAATTAAGGAGGGACATTAGTAGAACTGTAACCTTGTACTTTCAGAGGTTAGACTCTCTTAAACACAGATCTATGGGGCCAGATGGGATCCACCCAAGGGTACTAAGGAAGCTGGTAGAGGTGCTCAACAAGCCCCTTTCCATCATTTATCAGCAGTCCTTGGTGATAATGCATTTTTTCTCTAGTCTCAAGCCCTTTCTGAATACACTGGGAGGATGTTATTGCTAGCTGCAGACTTGGTCTCTCATTTTAACATATGTGTATGTATTTGTTTGTGTGTACAATCCTATGTGGGAGGATTTTTCAAGAGCATCCATTTAAAAGCAGGAGGTCTTTGTCCTTTACCAAATTGCTGTGGCTGTGATAGTACAGAACAAAAAAAGTGCTGTCTAAATGAACTGTAGGTCAGAAGGACAGAACAGACAAAGGATCTAGAAAAGTCTAGGTAGTTCCATATAGTAGAAAGAAGTGGGCAACATGTAAGAACTTCCGTAACACAACTCGTCAAACCAGAAAAGTGTCCTGGAAAAATAACAAAGGCCTACTTATCTTTAGGAAAAGCCACTGTTATGTTTAGATGTATTAGGAGAACACAGGGCTCATTGCATTGAAATGCGATAAAGACTGGTCTTGTTTGAGTAGATGGGATGGGTCAGTTAAATACTTGTTCTTTAATGAGATTCACCCTTGCAAACAGTCACGTGAAAATTTGGAAAGATACTAGACAAAACACTCCACACTGACATAGCAAAACCCACAAGGTTCAAATTTAACCTTCTTTGTTACCACATTGCACAGTCTTTTAATAGTATAAATAGTTAAGGCCTTTAACAAATCTGAATAATTCACTATAAAATATAAATCATATTCCTTACAACTTTGGCTTAGTAAAGATGAATTAAAGATGTTGTATAACTTGGGTAGCTTGAGCTTTTCTCTCTGGATATTCCTCTTTCCAATAAACCCCCTGGTTCTGCACTTCACATTCTACTTAATCTACTTTTGTCTGTCAATTAGTATGAATCTTGCATTAGAACACACAATGTTGTAAAACACCAACTTTGCAGGCAGCTTGAAAAATGCACCCTAATTTTGTTAATGTCTCATAAGAATACTTGACATTAAAACATCTTTATTACCAGCACAAAGATTTTGTACCTAATCTAGTGAACTTGCATAGTTAATTGCTTGGATTACTCCATTAACGGGGACTATGTGACATTTTCCTTGTATGTCCAAAAGCTTCACATTCTTCTGCCTTACAGAAAAAAAACTAACAAACATTTAGACAGACATTTAGCTAGACTTGTAGTTTTAAATCCTCAGTAGAGAGACACCTGTAAATCAGAGGTTGGTACCAAACATGACAGTTCGTCAGCTACAGTCATCTCCATATTTGCATGCATGGTATTTGCTCAGCATAGTGGCATAGTGGGCTACTTTCAAGTATCTACCTTTCCTAAAGCCTGGATTTGGAAACCTGGGGGGGGTCATTTCCAGCTGGGGCAAGAATTGAAGAGTTAGAAGTTGCAAGTCTCAGTCATACAAACCTAAGCAGGAGTTAACCTCATCCAAATGTAGTTGTATGAAGGCAGTTTGAGCTGGCTTGAGACACCTTCTATGACCAGGAGACAGATGCAAGCAAATCCAAAGGAATAAATTCAGAGAGATATATTTAAATCTGAGACTAAGTCACCCCATCTTTCTCTCCATTGATTACAGTTGGAGCTCAGATGACCCACTTTGAGGTAGCAAAAATTGGACATCAACTGTGCACATAATAATAAACACCCATAAATTACGTAGTTCTCCAGCTACATGAAGTGGATGAGCTAAGGGGGGTTAGATGGTCACTTTAGTCAAACAAATCCAGGCATAAAAAACCCCCTGTATTTACAACACACCAGGAGTCAAATACAAGGTTGGACACAGTTAGAATACCTAACCACTTCAATAAATTATCAAGAGAAGAGCTGGATGTTGTTTGGGTTTTTTTGGTAAAGTCAGATAAAGGCTACTGAATCCTCTATAGGGTGACAATTTAAGGTTTGAATTACACTTGGTCAGACTTAAGGCTCTCATAGTCTTACTGGACTGAATGAGTCTGTTAATTATACTTTTTGAAGCAAGATAGCTTATGCAAATACTTATGACAATGGACTCCAAATACAGCTTCAATGACTACTGTTTCCTTCCAATATATTCCTGTTAGGAAGCTGGCTTAAAAAAATTTACTTTTTAAAATTAAATTTAATGGCAAAATTCACTGACTGGTGAAGAAAGCTAAATTTACTAATTCATGAGAAAAATTACTTTAAAATAGAGCTATAACATAATAAAAGCAAAACTCTGTAAATGGTCAGAACATTTTTGAGAATTATTTTTTTTTAATGTAATCATTCAGTTCCTCATGTAACACTGAGGCAGCCTGTAAACAAATCCACTCCTACATTGGTGTGATTCAAAAGAAAAATTTGCAACAGCTGTTGTGTGAATAGCACTGTTCTGAGATTTGAGTTCCTAAGCTGATTACAGGCGAACATCTGGAAAATTGAATTGAATCCAAATCTACTAAAAATTACTGTGTCTGTTAGTTTGTTGTGTTCACTTCAGGAAATGAGCAATTTTATCATAATTTAAGGAATTTCATTACACAGTTGGTGGCATATACATTGAAAGAATGAAGTAATCTCTGTTCCTTTGCTATGGATAAAATAATCTTTATAAAAGGGGAAACTATCCTATTTATGTCTCCAGAAACCACTGTGAGATCCTTCTCATGGAGTTTGGGCAGTCAAATTTAATGCCAGACCTCTGCTTACTGAAACAGGAACTTGTTTATGTACATAGATACATATTAATTTAACCTGTGAACTGAATTCTGCCTCTGAAGTTAAGATGAGCCGAAGCCCACCCAAAGTACATGGGATTGTCACTCAAATGTGAACACAGGTATTTTTACATCATAGGTGAAGGGAAAAACAAAGCAAAACAACCTTTTGACAAAAACAAAGGACTTTTTGTTTTGATTTTGAGTTTTTTTATCATTTAGATTTAGAAAAGTGTAAGTGTTGAACCCAAAAGTTCTTTTCAGCCGTTAGAAAACATGTACAAAATGGCCTGTCCAGGATTGCTGGATAATAGGCAGGATCACATCAGAGTGGTCCTTCACAGGCATAAAAATAAGAAAAATTTGAAACAGTACGGTTAGGGGCAGCATAACACCTTAGTATGTTTCAGTGAAGTGAGAACGTGGGAATTATTTCATGTAACAATGGGACATATTGTCTCATTTAACATGAGGGTGAGGGGAGAGAGAAAGAGAGAGGCAGGAAGGCAGGCAGGAGGGAAGGAAGGCAGGAAGGGAGAAGGGAGGGAGGGAGGGAGGGAGGGAAGTAAAGCAAAGGAAAAAGGAAAGAAGAGAGGAGAGGAGAGGAGAGGAGAGGAGAGGAGAGGAGAGGAGAGGAGAGGAGAGGAGAGGAGGGGAGGGGAGGGGAGGGGAGGGGAGGGGAGGGGAGGGGAGGGGAGGGGAGGGGAGGGGAGGGGAGGGGAGGGGAGGGAAGGGAAGGGAAGGGAAGGGAAGGGAAGGGAAGGGAAGGGAAGGGAAGGGAAGGGAAGGGAAGGGAAGGGAAGGGAAGGGAAGGGAAGGGAAGGGAAGGGAAGGGAAGGGAAGGGAAAGAAAAAGAAAAGAAGGAGGGAAGGAGGGAAAGAAGGAAGGAGGGAAAGAAGGAAGGAGGGAAGGAGGGAAGGAGGGAAGGAGGGAAGGAAGGAAGGAAGGAAGGAAGGAAGGAAGGAAGGAAGGAAGGAAGGAAGGAAGGAAGGAAGGAAGGAAGGAAGGAAGAAAGAAAGAAAGAAAGAAAGAAAGAAAGAAAGAAAGAAAGAAAGGAAGAATCAAAAAGAAAGAAAGAAAAAGAGAGAAAGAAAGAAAGAAAGAAAGAGAGAGAGAAAGAAAGGGAGAGAGAAAGAAAGAAAGCAAGCAAGCAGTCAGCCCTGACTATTACAGCTTCAGTTTAGATGACAGAAATAAAATGCTGGCCCCAAGATCTGCATGGAGTCATTCAAACAGCTTAATAGCACAGGGAATAAATCATTATTATTATTATGAAACTGGAGACAGAGTTCTTGGGACCTGAAACTGTGCAGCTCAGCTCCAACTGCTGTTCAACATTCAGAACTACCAACTTCATTTCCTCCTAGCACGTAATAAATAACACATCTACCCAACATAAAAGCATTTTTATAATAGCAGTAAAGGAACTGCAGAGAGTGTGATTATCATGAACTAATAACAACCCGCAGAAGATATGCAGCACAGATTGGAGATGACCTGAAAATGAGACTATGGTTCACATGGCTGATACTGTACCTGACCAGACATTGTCCCATTTTGACCATGCTATCCCAAACTGCTACCACATTTTAATATTCTCTTCCCCTGCTACAGTAATTTACACAGAGGGAGTCCGTTTATCATTGTGGGTTTCCTCTTTATGTGATAGCTTCTAGCACAAGAGCTAAAATGAATGCCATGTTTTAATTCATGGCGCAGTTAGTGCTGGTTTGTGCACCAGCTCACACTGCCTGTAGTATTTTCACAGCATCACACATCTCGAGGAAACAGAAGGGATGCTCAGCTGGTCTCTTTTTAGTGCCTCTAGTGATACTCTAGCTTTGCAAAGGTGATGACTGTACCCTCTAAAGGGAGAGAAGGAGTTGCCTGGTGGTTAAAATATACAGCTGTCTATTAGCCAAATTGGATTTGCTCCCTATATTTGCATCGACCAGTGTGACCAGTGACTTCATGTCTCACTTGTGCTGCCTGTGAAGTGGATCCTGTCTCACTCTGTTCTTGCACATGACGTTTTTCTTGCACGTCTTTTACAAGGGACCCTAGTACACGTCTCAGTACTGATGCTTGAATACCTGTGCAAGGGGAAACTGCTCTGGACACGTACTCCCCAAGATGCTTATTCATGGAGGAATGTCTCAGTGGAGACACTTCTATGTGCTCTGAAACAATACAAAATCAGCCCAACAGCTCCGCATCTGGTATCTTTGGGAGGGAATGAATGGGAACACAGAAACTATAATTTAATAAAAGTCCATGCCTCAATTACAGCCTCACATAATATCCTCAGACAAATTTTAACAGTCTGTGAAAGTCACATGAACTACACAACCTTCTCACGTCAGGAAAGAAGTAAAAAAGTTGTATTCCTATGGTTGAAGTGCCCTTTAATTGTACTCACCCCTGTAAATGACTTTATCTCCTCCATGATGGGTGTGTGATGACCAGAAAATAGCTTCAGTGATCCAGAGCAGTCTTCTGTGACAGGAGCTTTTATCTTGAGTGTTGGGATCCCTATTTCTAGTGAATGCTTCTTGATAGTGCTGTGCAGCAACAAAGCACGGGCAGGTCTAATCTTAGTGTTTTCAGTCTGAAATTCAGTCCTTTATGGGGTTTTATCAGATTTTTGAGACAGCTTCTATCATCTTGGTATTACAGATCTAAAATCATGCTGAGCAGAAGACAGAAGCAGTCACAAAGACTAGCCACATCTTCATGGAAAGAAGACACACCTGTGCTCTAAGATTCCTCAGCCATCTAAAGACATTGAAAAACAGACCAATAATGGTCCGTTTGTTCATAATAATCTTTCATTTATTCGTTCGTTCATTCGTTCATAATAAGGCCCCATTAAAAAATTCTTTTTTTTGTTTTACTTGGCAGTTGAATTAAAAACTGCAAAAGGGGCTAGGTTGATCAGAAAGAAGTATTTTTTTTACCATTTTCTCAATGAAAGAAAAAGAAATGCAAGATCTAGCTTGCACATTTATTCCACTTGATTTGGGACGTTTTAGTTTTGAGGGAGAGAAGTGTCTTAAATCACCTAAAGTGTCTGCTAATCTCATTTTCTTAAAAGTTATGATTTGGGACATTTTGACACAATCCAAAAAATGAAGGGGTAGATTAAGCAAAAGAATATTTGCCTTATACGCTACAGTTTCGCACATCATCTCTAAGTATTTTACAGTTTTGAGTTAGGGAAAGCCTTAATATATATTGGAAGGATAAAGAATTCTTAATCCTTTCTGTTGATGCTATTGCGCATTGTAGGGACTATTCAAATATCCAACAAACAAGAAAAAAGTATTTTATTAAAAAGAGTGAAGACACATTAGGCAAGGTAGAACTATGGTAATGTAGGGATTCAGCTCAGCCTCAGTAGAAGTATGATATAATGCAAGAAATAAATAAGAAGGAAGGGAAGTGAAATTATATAATTCCAAGAGTGAGGTGTAAACCAATCCCAAATTTACTGTGGTGGGAACAGATTGTCAGTCCCTGAGGGAAGGAAGCAAAGGAAGCAACTGTATGCAAATGAGTATGATCATTTATGCAAACTATATTTACAACTGGTCATAGGATTTTTGTCTGCCCAGATGATTTCTGTGAGATGCAAAACAGCAGAACCCAGGCTAACTTAATCTACTACTCTAGTTAGATGTTTGGGTTTTTTTACCCATAACATAGAGGTGTAAGATACTAGACCAGGACAAACATTTATCAGGACGTTGTTTCAAAGAGCAGCTACAGCAGATGCCTAGAAGAGTGTAAGAACAGCCTAGGGGTGTGAGAAAAGGGCATCTTGATCCCCTGGGACAGCTTTCCACTTTCCATCTCTAAGTAGTACAGGGACTGATGAGCTGGCGACCACAGATGGGCTGCTGTGTTTAATAGCTGCTGGATCTGTGGATTCCATGGATGTCTAATCTCTTCTTTGAACTCATGTACAATTTTTGACTGCTGGAAAATTCTGCGGTAGAGCTTCACAGTTCAATGTTCACCATAGAAAAAAAATCCATCAAAAAACAAGGAAAACAAAACAAAAAAATCTTTTCAATTTCCTGCCTGATAATTTCCTTGTATTGTGGAAAAGTGAATTATTTCTCCTCCTCGTTTTCTTCACACCTTTCCTTATTCCATAGATCTTTGTTATATCCACCATGACCATTTATTTTCATTTTCTAGAGGTGTGTTATGCCTTTGATCATCTTTGTCACCTTCTCTCTACCTCTTCCAGTTCTACTATATCCTTTCCAAGACAGTGTGATCAGAATTGAACATACTATTCAGAATAGATGAATGAAGTACAGTGATACAAAGCCTATTTGGAACCATCACCGAGTATGTATAATTAGGGTTATTTTTCCACATATGCATTACTTTGCATTAGCGGAAATTACGTTTTCTCAGCCATTTTATTACCCAATCAGACAATACTGCAAGATAATCGTGTGACTCTTTACAGTAAATATTAGATTTGACTACCCTGAATAATTTTTAGCACCTGCAAATGCTGTTTCTCTTCAGATTACATGTGGATACCATGAAGAACAGCAGTTACAGTCTGGGTCATGGGGAAACCGTCTGTCAACTTCCCCCCGCTGCAAAAAGACATTATGTGTTCCCACTATTTGTTTCTTTGTCTCTTAACGACCCCTAAGATGAGAAATTTTCTGCACCAGTCAGACCATGACAACATGCTCCTTGCAGGAGCAGCTTTTAGATCCACCAGGAAACAATTGTGTTGCTCTGTGGAGCAACGCATTTCTTCACCACGTGGCCGTGCCTGAGACGGGCAACAAGTGTCCCCACTACAGGGAGAGCTGAGGTCTCAACCGGTGCGGGCTGCGCACCACGGCCCGTTGCACAGGAGTGCCCATGACAGGGAGAGCACTGCCTTCTCGTGTTTGCTCCACACAGCAAGATGCCAACCCACCCGCGATGGAGACAGTGGGGCACCGGAGTCCATCCTCAAGGAGAGGTCAGAAAAGAGGCAGGTGCAAGTATATCATATTTGTGATGGAGTGGGACACAGTTTGCGTCATCCACAGTTAGGTCTGTCAGTGCGCACTAGGACTTCAGTTGCCCCTGAAGTAGGAGGGAAGGCAGAAAGCCTAGCTGAGTTGGTCAACAGTTGCCTTTTCATCCCATAGCCTTACCATTAGTTGCATGTATATATACACTAGTTAATGCATGGGAGATGAGATGACTTCCCTCTCATAGCTGTAAATGAGCGCAGAAATTGGACAGAAATTTGACTGAAAAGTTTCTGAAGCTGTTCTGTTTTCTAGCTGATAAAGACCAGGCTGGACTTGATGCCTTGACATGAAATCAGTTAAGTGAGGAGTATGGCAGTATGTAGCATGCTTAATATGGTGTTAATTTCATACCAGACCTGCAGACTTCTGTCAATTGTCTGAGGGAGCTTTAGCTGGGCTGCAGGATGGGGGCACTTGAGTTGATTATGAGCAGATCCCACTGATTAGCCACTTGGAAGGAGGGTCTGAGAGCACAATCAGCTAAATCTGACTTGGCTTTCACACAGAAGTCTCCTCCTCAGTCCCGACATAAACTAAGCCCCATAGCCACAATCACTACCAGTAGTCTCATTGATACCAAAGTGATATCCAAGAAATGTATTCCTAGATCCTGAATTTCTAAATCCATATCTGCCCACTCCATTTCTCACATTACTTTCATCTTACTGTGCTCACATAAAAGGCCCAGCCACCTGGGGCTGATTCTTCCTTATTTTAATCTAGAAGGGCATTGCAACTCATAAAAAGAATAATTCTCTTATACTAACAGTCACACCCTGGTGTAAGAGCAAGGAAAACAAGGCCAACATATACTCTTGGCTGCATTTTGCTCTCCCAGGAGGAAGAAGGTATTAGATCTTTACTGCATGATGGACAGAGAAATTACACTATGTTGACTGAAGCTACTCCTGATTTACACCAGGGAAGAGAGAAAACAGCTGCTTACAAAGCTGGCAAGGAGAAAAGCAAAATACAAAACAGTTGGACCTGACAACAGCAATGCTTTGTTTCTGGTCACCATAATCAGATAGTGACTGCTTCAGGGCTCTGTTCTCCCCTTTTGAAGAAAATATATAGCGTTCATGAGCTGCAACAGATCCCAGCAGGCTAAACAGAGCAGCAGCAGATCCTCTGATTCCTCCCTTTGGTGTTTGCTGGTCCATGAGTGCTGATCTTACTCTGGGTTAATTATGCCCATATTTATGCCTCTTACAGATGCTCCTCATGTTTAACATGTTCTCTGAATCTGCATCTTTTTTTGTGGTCTATTCTGGTTGCCTTTGTGCAGCAGACTCTGCAGATTTCTCTTTTCTGCCTGTATTACCTTAAGGACCAGTTGAAAGACATCCTCAGTGCATTCTTTCAGCGCAAAGCATTTGCCAAATACACATAATCTATATACCAGGCTTATGGCAGCAGGGATATACAACCCCATAGCTAAGCCAAAAATAATCAGTAAATGTGCATGGAAAACCCCAATGAAAAGTGATTTTGACTAAAATGAGCAAAATGAACTGTAGACAGAAGTTGTTATGAACAATATCTATGTTTAGATAAAAAAAATTCACTTTTTTGGAAACTTCTAGATGAACTCATGGTGAAAGTTTTAAAACCAGGCTCCTAGCTGTGTGTCCCTTCCTTGCTCCAGAATAATCTGGGTGGGAAGTTTACTTAGCAAGAAAACAAAATTTGGCATTGTAATCTCGGGGTAGCACCCAGTTCTTGACATCATTAAGCTTGGCCTTAGAGCACTAGATTCAAATAAATCCATGGTAACGATGATGACTGGCCCATGGAAGGACTGGAGCAACTTATGTGGATATATTATCAGCACAGCTTTATCAAGAGTCCTTCATAGTGTGGAAGTTTGTGGTGGCAGAATTTCACCCAAAAAGAGCTGTGGGAGAGGTTCTAACAAATCTGAAGGAAACCATCAAACCACAGTGCACTGCCAGCCATTGCATAAGGGAAGGGAAAGGAATTATAAAAAGAGCTTTACATTTCACTGGTGACTGTTAGAAGTGGGAGCTGGCTGAGACAGAGAAAGGATTTACTCAATTTCTTAATTTACTTTTTAATAATTCATTAGCTGTGACAGTGGCAATTAAGCCCCAGACTAGCTTTTTCTGTCCTTTCATCTTTCAGCCTGCAGAGTTGGACTTTGGCTAATCCATTCCTAGAGATCTTCTGTCTAATTTTCATTTCTCTTTCCCCCTTTCATTCATTGCAGCTCTATTTCTACTTCCAATTACATTCAATTCTTCACAGCTTCCTTTCCCAGACACACACTATTATCGTGCTTCTACTTTCCAATGTGATCCTCCTAGTGCCTTCCTGACATTATCATCCACTTTGTTGCAAGGAACTTGGTCCTTACTCCATCATGATCTTAATTGGCTTTTGAGCTTCCCATACACTCTGCCCTGCCTGTTTGTAACCTTGATCTTCTCCACATCAGTCTACACTCCAGGTTTCACATTCTGCATTTCCCTCTCTTCACTTGTTGTGTTCCTTAACATATTGCCTTCCTGGAATCCCTCTCCTCAGCCTAATCAAGAGCGAATTTATTAACCTCTCTTTTAAAGGAACAGCTGTTTTTCTGACGCTGCATATGTAGATGGCATTCATTTCATTTCTCCTTTGCAAAGTTAAAAAAAGGCTTTGTACAGTAATAAGGAGATGCATTAGAAATGCAGTGTTTCTGTGCTCTAAGAGATGGGTTTTATAGACCTTCTGTGATAGTCAGTACTTAGGTCTTAGCCTATAACCAGTTAATTTAGCTATATACAGTGTTCTCTCAGAAGCGGGTAATGAGGAATATCACTGTAACATGTTAAAAGCACCAGTAAAAGAAGGGAAATCAAGAGTGTAAAATTACTCTGTTTCTGTGAAATTCAGAAATAATACTTTGCTATCTTTCACACCATTTGCCTATTTTCCTCTGTTTTCTTTACTTATATGCAGACAGGAAAGATAATTTCAGCTCTACTGTGCTCTTTCTATATCTGTTTATAATCAGAAATACAAGCAACTTGTGGTTCTTCTCTTGGCTGGATCACACAGGCAAGCGTCTCGGGCGGTATAGATCAAGCTAACACCAGTGACACAGATCTATTTACTTATACCAGTTGAGAGTTAGACACTAGTCTTTTCTCTGCCAGTGGGGAAAAAATAACACGGACTTTCTCCTACTTCAAGTGAAACTGGACAATAACAGGTTCAGGAATTGCCTATTCTAATTTTCCAGGACAGGATCTTCCTGTCTTGGTATTTATACAGCAGCTACCACTGTGGTATCTAAACCCCCTATTGATTTATTAAAGTGCACTCATAAAGCTCTCTGTATTTTTTTCCTTGCTCTGTTATTTTATGTGGTGTTATTGTGGGAAAGCGAGGTCAATGGAAGAATGTTTTACATTTTGTTCTGAAAGTGCTGAGGTTTACAGTCACTCTGATGTGTTCCAGAAGCAACTATCACAACGTGGACCAGTAGCCAAGAAACCTCTGTCTCCTGCTTTCACGAGTTTCCTTCTAGCAGTTGTTTGTGAGGAGTGGAGCTCCCCTGTGTGATCTTTCTGATAACGTGGATAAATCAAACCAGGATTCTTGGAAACTGAGAGGAAAATTCTTGACTTCAAGTAAGAGGTCGTCAGTGTCATCTCAAACACTGGTTTGCTTTCATCAGTTGCTTTTTCAGCAGATTGACTGTTGTGCTCTCCATCAGCTGGAGGGTGTGTTTTGATTTGTTTGGTTTTGTTTTGTTTTTGTTTTTAAGCTTGGCAGTCACTTGCCTATCTACAGTTTGATATAGTCACCAAAGCCAGGAGGTGTGTGGGTGGGCAAGCAGATGTGTCACTCTTTGAAGCTGTAGCCAGAGCTCAGAAGATGAAGTGCAATAGTACCCTGGTTGAGCCTGAGATATGCAGGCCACATTAGGTGCACACAGTGTGCACATGGAGTACGAAGAAGCACCTTTTCTTTAGACATACTTTGAATAATAGCTGTAATCTTCAACGGAGTGGAAATACCAGTGGAAAGGAAGCATTGCCTCCACTTTTCTCAGCTCTGGACAGAACAAATTGTTCTTCATTTAACTGTGAAGCCAAGAGACTGAACAGCTTGTGTGTATTCCGGGAACGGTAATATTTGAATGAGGTGATCCAGAGGGAAAACCTGCTCATGTGTTTCTGGCATTCTTGTTCATGATGTCTCAGAGTCTTCACATCACAGGGAGGTTGGACAGGATGGAGCTGAAAGCAGGCCCAAATGGAAATGTGCACAGATAGAGTCTGGAAAGAAAGGGACAAACAGTAGTTACCAGAAGGCATGAGGCATGGCCAAGTTGTGGTCTTCCACCACCCAAGGGAAGACAGCAGAATCTCAGCTCACCTATGCCATGTTGGGGTGCAGACAATGTAAGTACACCTATTAGGTCCTTGGAAGAACAGATGACAAGCC
Organism: Sterna hirundo; assembly: GCA_009819605.1. Lineage (NCBI taxonomy): Eukaryota > Metazoa > Chordata > Aves > Charadriiformes > Laridae > Sterna > Sterna hirundo. The sequence goes on along the minus strand of CM020462.1, from coordinate 79,925,579 downwards.
TCATGTTTTGCAGCACAATTGTTAATAGCTTTCACCAATAGCTACAGTTTCACCCCAAAGACATGCAGTTAAGTCCCAGGTTTCGTATAGCTGTGCAGTAACTGATTCCCATCCATGACTTCACGTAGGAAGGGGCAAACTTTTATCAATTGTACCGCTAATTCCTGTAAACATTCCTGTGTGTCCTCCAAACCTGATGGAGGCTGGCTGACTGACTGGTAAATTTTCTGCTATTGTGGTGAGGATGGGGTGGGATGTCTGCGAGGAAAGAACTTCAATACTGAGCAGAGCTGGTTAGTACCGCACTACAGGAGATTTCTGAACTATGTACATGGACAAGATTACACATGGATATTTTGTATGGGCAGGAGTAGCAGGGCTAGGTCATCCAGAATATTTGCCTGAACCTTACATATTTAGCAACAAAGAAAACTAGTGATATTAAAAATCCATAAATATTTTGGACATTTTAAAAGAATTTGAACTAAAACTGGTATCTGCAAAAACCAATATGTTGTAAATTAAAACCTTCATGAGAAAAAAATATGCCAGTGCTTATTTTTTTTGGATTTAATGCGTATTAACTGCAGCCAGCACTTGTTCATCACTGTGCTGTGCTGATACTGGAACAGACATAAATATAATCAAACCCAGGTCTCTTTCTTTCTCTCTCCTTCTTTTCCATTCTGACCAACGCATTTTAATTCAGTCCATATGAATGAAGTTCAACCATTAATTTTATATAACCTGATCTATGCCACAGAATAAATAATACAGTATCTGTTGCCAAATTAGAACAGTCTAACTGAAATAGATATGAGCATTTAGTGAAGCCAAGGCATAATTTGCTTGAATCGGTATTAGTACTGCAGCCAACATATGGGATTTTAAACCTAAAGTACATTTGTATATGGGCTTTTACAATGCAAATGGATATACGTTTTTCCAAACCAATATATATTCAATAAAACCCACCAGCTTCCTGAGTGTCAGCTGATACAGCAGTGGATAACATGCTATCTTTTCTCCTTTCATTTTCATGTTTAATAAACTTCTTTCTAAACTTGTTTGGTTTGATGTATTTTGTTTCTGGCAGCAATATCTTCAAAGGCAGAATTCTTCCCTGTGATTCCAAGCTCACCCTTCTGTTTCTCAGTCACAATGTCATAACTTAATCTATAAGGAAAGGCAAGTTTCCAATACATACCTGTAATTATTTTCCAGTCCTTTCCATCCTGGGATCTGTGCATTCTGAAATAAGCATGGAATTAAACCACCCAAAGGAGGACTTTTCCGAAAAGAGGCACTAAGCCAGATCTACTTCAGTTGGTCTAAATAGGTTAACTTTTTTTGAGCATTGATCTGCGTAATCAAAAATGTTATTATCTTTGTTGAATATACTAATCCAGAAAAGTGCTTTTATCATTCACATTTTTAGCTGCTGAAAAGAGAGTTCTATTAGTGCATGCCTTGCTGGTTCTGCTACTAGATGAAAAAACTTCAGGTTGAACTGTTTTGGTGTGGTTCACCAAACAAAAAAATCCGTAGCTGATGTTAATTTTGGAGGAGGTGAGAACTCATGCCAGTGACAATAAACTGTGTAATTGTATGGCTGCACAGAGAAATTTCTTCCTGGTTCCAGATGTTAGCGTTTGGCTTATGTTTTTGGTGAGAATAAATAGGCAATCTTCCCTGCACAAGTGTTACTGAGTCTGTACAATACAATCAGCCACTTTGTGCTTGAAGAGACCTTTTGAATTTCTCTTTCCTGGAGGTATCGTATTAGGCTAAAATAAATGCAGAAGATTGACCACCAAAATTTTGGGCTACTGGTGCTGCAGAACCTTCTCCAAAATTTAAATAAGTAAAATGTGAAGACTTCAGTGGCTTCAACTAACCTTCACTCTTCCCCAAATTTTGATGTCTAGCTCACGTTACTGTGGGGTGGCTTAAGGATAGAAGAGATTCAAACCCAGCTGAGTGTACAGATATGTAATACAGGTGCTAAACTATTACACTTTTCTCTCACTTCTGAATGTTGTAGAGATTTCATTTCTAGGGTATAAAACCTGCTGATATCTCTCATGAATCATGTTTTGCATAAATGCTGAAGAGGATATTTAACTTTATTTTTAACATCACAAATTAAAGTTGGTTGTGGGTCATTTTGGTTCAGTTGCATGATGAGTGGCTCAGAGCTTGCTAGAAGGTAACTGCAACTTTGACAGTAATTCAGTCAATACATCTGTACAAACTCCATCATGAAGCTCTTTATCGTTGTTCTCCAAGAATGTTACATATATGTTATTCCGCCATATTAACTTTTTCCCTCTTTATCATTGTTTTTACGTAAAATAGCTACGTACTTAGAATTCTGAAAGTCATCACAAGCTTAAACTGAGTCCAGAACTGGAAACAACATAAAGAAATAAATGACTATTCCTTTAACTTTCATCTGTCCTACACAGAAAACTGACTAGTCTCCTAGCCAACAAAAGCATGTATGTTTGAAGTGATGTTCACTTTACATACTTTCATATTTCTACTATGTAGGCATCTACCTTCAAAATAATTTTCTTGATTTTCACGGTAACCAATGGAGATTTAGTCAATATAGTAATATAGCTTAGAGATGTATAGTCACTACCCTTTCACCAATGCTGGTGATCTGATCCTGTTTTAGGATGAGATGACTCATACTCTGTTGACCAGACTGATTAAGGGTTTGGATCAATTGCTTAAACATATGCCTGTAATGACCACTGAGATAGGACCACAGCCTGGCAGATACAAAATCTATGGGAGACCCACACTGTACAGCAAAGCCAGGTGGGCGTCCGAAATGGTACTAGATGTCCATGCTTAGGCAATTGAAACAAATCATTAACTAACATGTTGAAAAGGATCAAAGTGATTTAGTATCCTTCTGTTTCACAGTATTATTAGAAATAAGAGCCTTAATTCTTTAATGAAAAGGCAGGCTAAATAGTATACTTCTTTGGAAAAATTAGGGTGAAATCCTCACCTCATGGTAGCTTAAGGTGAAATTGATACAGACTTCTTTTCTCAGGAATTCTCTAGTTCTCAAGAAACAGCAAATTTTCTGACCGTTGTCGCTCAACAGCACTACACTGACATTATTGGGACCATGCCAATATGCATCATAGGAGGATCTGGCCTTGAATTAGCCATCTATGGCAGGAGGGTAAATGGTAATAGTACAGACCCACATTAAAGAAGGACGTTTGTTTCCTATAAAATCAGTTAACAGTCACAAAAAACCACTTGAAATTAATAGAAACTAATTGAAAGTAATGGAGAATTACCTGAAAATGTAGCACAAGCCAGATGAAACTAATTGAAGATAATTGATAGTGACTGGAATTAATAAAAAATGAAAACAAATTCGGCTTAATTGAAATTTATTGAAATTGAATTAAACTCAATAACTCAAACCCTATTAAATTTAATAGAATTTAGCCGGTATTAATTTTATGCAATGTTTAATAGTAACATAGCATTCTTAAAAGGTATTTTTATTAGTTGTCTTATTTGTATATATTTGTATAACACTATTGTTATATAGTAGTAAGGGTAAATTTTAACAAAAAAAAAAAATAATTGTGCAGAGCATAGAAACTTCTGGCTCCGTTTGTAATAGTTATGTGGATGGCATGTCATACTGATAACAAAAGTTCCTGACAGGATTTAGTAAGATAAAAAAAAAAAAAGTCTCATGGATTTTATATCATGGTTGAGGTTTTTATTAGAGTTTAATGAGAACATTCTACCCATTAAGATGTTGGCTTTGATTTGATAAATAACTCCTTGAGACACTGAATCCAGCATTTGTCTTCTTTATGAGTGCACTGTGAGAACCCTTATTTGTTGTCTTTAACGATGAAGCATTTTAAGTCATATAAGCTTCCTTATAAATTTCCTTCTCTTATCTCACTAGTTTTTACCAACTATTTCCACCTCCCTCAACCTTTGTCAGTTGAAAGAACTAAAGACACCCTCACATAAGCCTATTAATAGGTATATTCAGCTCAATGATTGCATTATAGAATCACAGAATCATTTAGGTTGGAAAAGACCCTTGGGATCATCGAGTCCAACCATCAACTCCACTCTACAAAGTTCTCCCTTACACCATATCCCTTAACACCACGTCTAAATGACTCTTAAACACATTCAGGGATGGTGACTCCACCACCTCCCTGGGCAGCCTATTCCAGTGTCTCACCACTCTTTCTGTGAAGAATTTTTTCCTAATGTCCAGCCTAAACCTACCCTGCTGCATCTTGAAGCCATTCCCTCTTGTTCTATCGCTAATTACCTGTGAGAAGAGACCAGCACCAACCTCTCTACAATGTCCTTTCAAGTAGCTGTAGAGAGTGATGAGGTCTCCCCTCAGCCTCCTCTTCCTCAAACTAAACAGTCCCAGCTCCTTCAATCGCTCCTCATAAGGTTTATTCTCCAGGCCCTTCACCAGCTTCGTTGCCCTCCTCTGCACTCGCTCCAGCACCTCGATATCTCTCTCGTATTGAGGTGCCCAAAACTGGACACAATACATTCCATTGATGTGTGTTTTTGCAGTAACTTGCAGGAAGCTGAGAGATAATGTGAAATACTTTTTACTGAACTAGCACTAAGATCACATTATTTCAAGAATGTGAAAGAAGAAAGATTTTTCTTCCAGGAAAATCAGGAAGAAAATATAAAATACAACGAAACATATTTTAACTGATTATTTGTCAAACTAAAAAATAACGACTTCTGGTATATCTACAGTGTCTAGTTCTAATTAACACCAGATGCGTAAGTGTATGTGGAAGACCAGTACTTTTCAGGAAAGATGAAAAAGCAGATGCTGCTTTTCAAAAATCAATTTATGCGCCTGTAATGGCAGAAAAGGACTTTGCTTAAGATAAACAAAGGTTTTAACTTTTTTTTTTTTTTTTTTACACTTTTAAGTAGGGACCTACTACTCAATGAAAAGCTCAAGGAGGGTTCATTTCATTTCAGGGACATAGCACCATCTATGATTAAAAATGTGTTGAGAATCCAAGTTATCTATGGCAGACATTACGCAGAATCTCAAGATACTTGTGGTCAATTGGAGATCATGAAGGATGTTTCAGGACATCTCAAGGACTACTTAGTGCTTATGTTAAAGCTACTGAATCATGCCCCTGACAGTAATAGGAACTTACACACTTAGGTCACATTTAGTGATCTATATGCCAATGTCTGAATTTATGTACTTTAACCAAGAAGTGAAGTGGAATCATACCACTTGTTGGACCTGGTAATTAAAATCAGAGTAGAGGGTAACCTATGCATTTCAGTGCTGTTTTGCACTCAGGAGTCATTAAGTGGATTTTGCTAACATTTCTTAAAAGAATCTTCATTTGGAGAAGGTTCTTTTAAGAAAGAGTGTAGGAATGTTTTCTGACCAGGACAAAAGGAAGAAGTCAAAAAACTGAGGCAGAAAAGAAAGGAAAAAAGAAGCAAAGGAAAATAGGACACAGAAGAAGGAAAGTCAAAACAAGGAGTGAGAAGGAAAGAGAACTGGATGAATAGATGCTACTTAATTGCCCCCCTGGACACACAAACACAGATTTCATGTGTTCTCACACAAATCCCCAAGAGTTTGCTGTGGCACCCAAAACCAGTCATGTATAACGCTACAGCTGTGATGCTGTGCAAGAACTATGCAAAACTGCCTCCACGTTAAATTTCCTGAAGTGCAAATAGCTTTAGTAGCATTTGTCAGGGAAGTTCTGATGTGAAACAAAGTACGTTGTGAAGCTCTAGAGAAAAGTGTGAAATGCACTTCAGGAACGAAACACGAAACCGAAATCCATCTATCCCCATTCGTCATCGTAAGTTAATGGCCTGTTCTGCCTGATGCACAGCAGCAACCAAGTGTCTTTGATTTACTGATTGTCTGGGTGAAGTTTGAACCACATACACTGCTAGGTAACACTGCGGATTCTCCCTGTCCCTTCCAGCCTATTTACCCACTTCTGTCTTCCTGCTGAGACATGATTTCCTTTGATTAAGCACCTGAGCTTAATTATAAAATGGAAATGTAAACATAAAACACACAATCTTTTTAAGCTGAGAGAAAACAACAAGTGACTTTTGTGAGGGAAAGGGCACAAAAATTGATTTCCATGTTCTGTGCTTTTGACTTTAACCAGAAGCTTGTGGGATCATAGAGGAAGAGGACAATAAAGTGAATCCTTAGAGAATTCAAATAGGTCTTGATAACTTGTTCCAGTGCTGTACTGCCTTCCTGCACCTCAACGTGTGGCTATCTTACCATCTGCTGCCTTTGGAAAGAGTATAGCAAATCATCTTTGCAACTCAAATCAAATAGGCCACTATTGGGCCTTTTCTCAGCCTCCTTTTCCCCAAAATAAACAAGTCCAGCTACTAAGCTTGTTATAGGTCATGTAACCTGGGCCCCTGATCAGCTTGTTAACTCCCTAGTCAACCTTCTCTAGTTTTTCAACATCCTTCTTTAGCCGAGGAATCCAAAACTGTTCATGACAGTTGACCATCCAGTTGCCCATCAGATTAGTCATTGGTTTAACATTTTGAAGCCATGCTTGAAATAAAGAAAATGTCTTAAAAATAGAGGAATAGAGGGTAATTGAAAGAAATTCTGTGTATAACAGATACCAGAGATCTCTCTGTTTGCAGAAAGCATTTGCAGAAAATTAAATCAATCAGTCAGAGGCAAATAACATGCTAGATGCTGATGAAAGAACAGTTTCTTCCCCCGTTGCTTTGTGAGAGAAAAAAAAAGCCACAGCTGTAGCAGGTTTATCAGATGCTCAGGATTCCATTAACAGGCCTAGAAGGATATTTGGGAGGAAGGAGAAACCTTGAGGTAAGAGTCAGGAATGTGCTAAATCACCAAGAAATATATACTGCAACAGTTTTGTGAGCAATAAAACCATGTTACAATTTTAATGCATTTCTCAGTCCAGCCTGATTTTTTACAAAATGGTTTTGATTGGCCAAGGAGATTTCTGAGGAGATGGGTTAACTTCTGTGAATAGTTCTGCTCATTCAAAATTGCTGTTTAGATATTCTGAACTGTCACATCATATCTGAGCATGAAAGTACACTTTTGCCCTTTCTTATAAATCTTGAATTACATTATAATACAGCTCAACATTATTCAGTATCAGCTCTTTCCTCCTTCTTCTTCTTTTCATTGTATTTATTTATTTATATCCTGATAATAACATCCTTGGGGCATTGTATAGGCAAGACATGTATCTTGGCCTCCTCCTTTCCCCAAGAGTGCAATTGCCTTGCGGTAATTATAAGATGTCGTATGTTATTATGAAGGTGCCTTATTGCTCAAACACATCAGGGATATCTGATAATGTAATTACTTCACCTTATAAAACTATTATAAATCATGCATGGGAATGTTTTTTTCCACAGCAAAGCCGTCTGAAGAATTATCACTTTGCATGGAATAGGAATATCATGGTATGGCTAACGTTATGTTCCCTAAGCCCATGGTAGGCAATGGCAGTATTAAAATAAAATATTTAACATGAATGATTAAAGAAAACACATTCAGAATGTATGGGTCCTTTCTAAAGGTCTAGGAGAACAGATTATCATCTAAGTGAGCATATTCTGCCCTTCTGCCTTCTGTGACATGAACAGCAACTGCAGATTTGTTGTTTCTCTTTTTTTTTCTCTTTAGTTTCTTCCTTCCTCCTCCTCCTTCCCAGCTTTCCTGAGTGCAGTATAATTGTTATAAAAGCAAATCAATAAGCACTTGAAACATTGGCCATTGTAAAAAGAATTGTGCTTCTATTGGCCACCACTTTAATAACATCTAATGATTATTTCTCCCTCTTTCAGCCTCTGAGATTTCTCAGCACTTTATTGATTAGAGTTTGTGACAGAGTTCTGATTATAATTAAAAATTATCAATGGGCAAAAAGAATGCAGTTCTACTTAGCAATAAACCGAACAGATAATCACTAGGTTAGGTGATGTGATCACAAAATATTTCCAATAGTACCAGGTAGAGAATAATTGAAAGTCACTATGAGTCACAATTCAGTAGGACTTAACTAAATCTTAGATAAAAGCTTTTGTGTCCTAGGTAAATTGGTAGTGTTATTGCTCTAAATCAAACTCTTTCACACCCAGGATTCCCAGACTTCTCTCAACTTTTGAGATTTTTGGCCTGAAGGTGGCAATATACCCCTCCAGGAGTCACTCAAAAAATGCAAGACTACAATGTGATAATGTGACAGGCAAGTGTATATAACAGGAAAAAGAGGGAGAGGACCTCCTTTGATGGTTCCTGGTAGTGCATGTGCTTCTGGAGGCATGACCTTGAGGTCAGTCCAGCATTCACCTATTGGCTGTACTTAGTTGTGCACGTTATAGAAACAGGAACTAATTTTCCAAAGAAGCGATGTGAAATGTTTATTATGAAACTCCCCAGTGGAGCTAGGATCAAGTAAGGTAGAAGCAAGAAGAAAAATTACAAGGCTGTTGTTAGGGAGGACAAGAATAAGTGTTAGCCCAGGTATTTGGATTTGGAACACGAACATCTCCAGAAGGGCTCTGACGAATTCAGCTACATATTTAGTTGATAAACTGATACTTAAACCATTAAGTAAATGGAAGCAATCTAGTTTAATGAGAAGGACTGGATAAAGAATCTGGAGACTTGAACTCTTTTTCTCACACTCTTTTTCTCTGAGAGCTTCTTTCTCTACCCCTTAACTTTGTCCTTAATAAGTACACACTTTTGAGAAGATAAATCTTGGGCACCACAATGTGTACTAGGTCTTTTATACCTAACAGTTGTTTTTCTTTCATATTTCAAAGGCTCCATTTTAAGAGCTGGAAGCTCTAAATATTCTCCACCCTTTCATCCAGAGCTCTAAACAAACTGATTTATAAGATGCACTGGGAATTGCTAAATGGCTTCAGCTTTGTCATAATACACTGAAAAGCTCATCTATATTCCTGCTGGTGGTTAAACGTGCATCAAGCTCAATTGTTAAACAAATAAGAGGGAAGATGGTACTTTTAATTTTATGGGCTGTCTATAGTACTGTATGTCCTCTCCAGTTCAGACGATGCTTTAGTCTGTGGAACTGGGCTGAGCAAATCCCATTTTTCTCACAATACATGCAACCATTCTGGGAAATCATGTTGGGTGCATTGATCTGGATCACCCTTCAAACCAGTCACCTTGTCATAGCTTAACTTCGTGTTTCAGCTTAAAAACTGCACAAGATTCTTTTTAAATGCTAGGACATCCTTTTATTGCGAGGGACTAAAAAATATGGGACTCGCTATTGTCTTCGTATAGCATTTGTGAGCTTTTATGAATTATTTACACAGTCATTTTCAGGCAAATAAAAAGAAGTCAGTACCCTATTTAATTTATGTTGCTTTACCCTTGCTGTTTACCACAAATTGGCTGGAATCAATGGCCTGGTATCCCTTATAATGTGCTTCTTTCCTTCTACCCTTGGTGTATCCAACTCACTTGGAATGCAACAGCCATAACCCAGGGGCTATACTGTGATATCCGTCCAGCAGCAGAGACTCCCCGATCTTGTCGAAGTCTCTACATGTTGGAACCGTAAAAAGTTACTTACCATCATTATCCTTATCATCATCATCATAAACAAATAGATGAAAAATATCCATGTAATGCAGAACTACACAGTTGGATATTTAGTGCTTTTCTTCGTTATTTGTATATACAAAAGTGCAATCATTGTGTGTTTTCTCAGGTTCTGCATAATCAGCGGATCATCTTTTTTTTTTTTTTTTTTCTGTTTTAGACTGCTTAACACACAATTAGGTATGAAAAGCATTACATTTCTTTGCTATTGCAGCATTTTGGAAGTGCTTCAATAAGGAATTTCTAGTCCTGGTAACTGGCATATGTGTGCATATGAGCTTGAAATCTGCCTCCAGGGGCTTCTTCTTTGTCGAAACTAGGGGTAGAAGGAGTAATGTGCAAGTGCTTCTTTTCAAATAGTTGCTGCACTCTGCTGGTCAGCCTTGACATGCCACAGAAACCTTGCAATTATTTAGAGGCCAAGGCAGTAAGGATATGTGTGCAAATGTGCAGGCGCGAACAGAGTAAGCAGCACTGGTTCTTCCCCATATAAGTTACTAGGAGCCATTTAGTTTTCTGTAGAGTGAAAATTTACTGTGAGGGTGTGTTGCGTGCTCTTGGTGGGCCCACCTGACACCCATGGGTGGGTGGTGGTGTGTATGCTGGTGGTGGGGTGGGGCCTGTCCGCGGCAGGATCTCTGTTCCTGCTGTGCCACTGCCAGAGGACGCTGCTTTCCCGAGGGTGATGTTGGGGGTGCAGGCAGACATTTCCCGGTGGGCAAGTCCCACTGCCGATAGAGCACCGGCTTCTCCGTGTCCAGTGTGTTCAGTTCTGTGATATCAACTCCCTGGGGAGCATCTGGGTCGGGCATATTCTCCACCCGCACCCCGGTGAAGGCACGGAGGCACATCAGCGGTGCCTCTCACTTGGTCCCTGCCCAGCCGGAGCTGCCGGGGAGTTTCTTGGCCCATGTGAAATCGCCACCACGGTGGTGACAAGTTGTTGCGTGAAAAGGGGGCTAAAGGGTCTTGGCAGAAGATAAACCCCCTTGCGTTCTAACACTCCTCACCCAGGCGGGAGGCTAGGTGCGGCTAGGTTTAAATTCTGAGTGATGCCCAATTCAGCACTATCAGTCCAATCACATTTAATATGTCTTAAACTATTACGATTTGGATATACTAATAGTGGACTGCACCTTCAGTCTAGTCGTGCTCCTGAACTAGCACGGCCACTCTCCAGTCTTTGGTCGCGTTCAGTGAGAAACCGAAACGACTAGCTACTTAAACAGTGCAGTTTATTTAAACAACAGATGATATACAGGTTCTTAGGATTGCCGGTGATAAATACACTGTCTGCAAAGCACGTGCAAATAAAGATACTGTTAAGTGTACAAAACACGCGACAAAATTATAAACGATACAGCCTGGCTATAAATGTAGAATAGAGATTCTCTAGAGAAATTTCTAGGTCCTCGAGAAAGCACTCGGTATAATCGAAGTCTTACCCAAAGGCGTCCCTATGGGGGGGAAGAAAGGCTCAGCCCGTCGACTGATCCCGGAAATTGGCGATGGAATTCTTCGCGATGGTGTCTTCCCTGGCATCCCCTCTCTCTCGGGCTAATTTTATACTATTTTTTATCTTCAAAGTGGAGGTTGAGTGACTTTAGTCATACGTACTTTTATTATGATTAATGTACTCAAGGAGGAGTGTTTGCACCCCCAGGAGGGGGGGCGAATAGCTTCTGGGATGGGGGTGTGTTTTGGTACATTGTAGTGAGCAAAGTTCACACAAAGGACAGCATTTCATCAACATGTGACGAAATGTTGGCTTGGGTAGCGTGTAGGCCGCTTATCTATTCTGTAGTACCATCTCGTTCCCATATCTGTTTGTCACAAGACAAGGCTACGGAACAAGCGCATTTCGTCCCCTCCCTCGTGTAGTTTCGCAAACAACCTTGTACAGGGAATCGCAGACGTTGCATTCTTCGCATGCCAGCTGCGGCTGTATTCTACCTCAGAAGCCTCTTCATTTTATGACTTTCCTTAATGTGTGAACGATGCTGTACTTTTGTATTCTTGGCCAATTTAGTAATTATTCCACAGGGCGTGGGGCTGAATCTGTAAATTCAGCTGAGATGACAGGTACTCCATGTCCTATGGCACTAGAAAGGGTGCCCCAACAAGTAATGCTTCAGACAGAGCACTACACCTGCATCTATCTAAGATGAAGTCACCAAGTTCGCAAACAAGTGAATGGCAGGAGAGCCACACTCAATGTGTAACTGTTTGGGGTAACTGATAGGAGTCAGCAGAGCAGTCACATAGGAGAAATTTGCTTCTCTGTTTATATAATTGAGAGATGGAAATTGTGTAAAAAGGAAAAAAGTGAAACAAAACCAATCATCCAATCTTTCACTTCATTTCCCAAAATAAATATGGTCTGTGAATTTGATTAGCTTAAATCTCCCACATTAGACACGTCCACATTACTTTAGGTAATATTTGGATGTTGGGAAATCTCTCCTCTTAGTTGATTCTATGTCCTACCTCTTCTCTTATGTTGTAGCTCAAACTAGGAAATGTCCATTGCACGCACCTCATTGTCTTTACATTTTTCGTGGCAAAGCTACATATGACTGATGCTGAGTTTTACTAATAGCTGACACAGTACTATCAATTAATGTTTGCTGTGTCTATAGGCTCCTGCTGAGTTGAGCATGTTGTCTGCTTGTATGTTGTGGAGCTGCTTGCCTTCAAATAGAATGCATGTTGAGAGGACAAAGTTTGAAAACGATAGGTCAGCAGTGGCTGTTCCTCAACAGATTTCAAAATACTGAGCAGATGTAAGGCTATACCACCGATCTATCATTTGCTAATATTGTGTAGTCTTACACAGTGATACAAAACATTTGTGGTCCACTGTCTACACTGATGGCTCATCTGGAGAAGACATTTTTGCCTCTATCTGTTCCTCTGGTGCTCTGAGGAGGTCAGGCATGATCCAGTCCAGTCCAAAACAGGTAAAGCTGCACTATTCCCGAAGTATGCGTGAAGCAATAAGGACAGCTAGATAGATGCCAAAGAGGGCAGCTCGTCACAGCAATCTTAGATCATTATCCTGGAACTAGTTTTGTGTTTTTATTTTTATGCCCAAACTTCCACTGCACACATGTCAGAACAGTGCTTTGGTTCTTCTTGGCTTGGAACAATTATGTTCATATGCCAGACCAGACAGAAGAATGTTTTTCATGTTGGTTTTATTAATATGTTGGTTTTACTCTAAAGTGTAGACCAATCTTTATTTCACACAGCACAAAAGTTACAATTGTAAAGTCATAGAAGACCTACAAAATATTGTTGAATACAAATGCCATGTTGCAGCCTTTTTGACTGTCAGACACATCAAGATATGCTTGAAATGCGTCTTCCTGTGCTTACAGAGTTTTCACTTGAGGACCAAGGAAAGGGGATCAGATCTTAGATGCTGTCTCTGGTGTAAAGCGGTTATGTTTACCCCTTCACCAACACATCACACCTGCTTTGCATGTATCTGCTCACTGACATCCTCTGAAGAATGGTAATTTCTGCTTTCTTCGTAGAATCACAGAATCATAGGATCACGGGATCATAGGGTCATAGAATGATTTGGATTTGAAGGCACCTTTAAAGGTCATCTAGTCCAACACCCTTGCAACGAGCAGGGACATCTATTAGTTCTCATGTGTCATAGAGAGGCTCAGGTCAGATTGCTTACTCTTGAGTTGCTATAGTCAACAGCATGTTTCTTCCCAAAAAAACACTCTGAAGGAATGAAGATTTGCACCATTTCTTGCATTGTTCAGCAAGTGTCTGTAAGACTGCCAATGTTTTCCATTGAAAAACAAGGCAGTAAGTCAAGTAGAAAAAGGGTGGAAGAGTATACGGGGAATGGAGTTGGGATATAGCCTACTAGTCTTACGTTAAACAAAGTGCTAACTCTGTGCGGCATCAAGGACAAGGAGCAAGAGACAAGAACATCCTGAAATCACAGTTTAGTGAGGAATGCTGCAGTGAACTTTCCTTAGAGTCTCTTTTTCTTCCTTATTTTCTGGATAATGGAAAGGATAGAAGATATTTGCCGGCAACAACGGACAGTGCGATTGAGTACACCCTTAGCAAGTTTTCCAATGACACCAAGCTGTGCGTCGCAGTTGACATGCTGGAGGGAAGGGTTGCCATCCAGAGGTACCTGGACAAGCTTGAGAGGTGGGCCTGTGTGAACCTCATGAAGTTTAACAAAGTCAAGTGCAAGGTCCTGCATGTGGGTCAGGGTAATCCCAAACAAAAATACAGGCTGCGGCGTAAGGGGATTGAGAGCAGCCCTGACGAGAAGGACTTGGGAGTGTTCATTGATGAGAAGCTCAATGTGATCTGGCAATGTGCACTTGCAGCCCAGAAGGCCAAGAACATCTTGGGCTGCATCAAAAGGACTGTGGCCAGCAAGGTGAGGGGGAGGATTCTGCCCCTCCGCTCTCTTCTTGTGAGACCCCATCTGGAGTACTGTGTCCAGCTCTGGGGCCCCCAACATAAGAAGGACATGGACCTGTTGGAGCAAGTCCAGAGGAGGGACACAAAGACACTCAGAGGGCTGGAACTCCTCTGTTGAGAAGACAGGCTAAGAGAGATGGGGTTGTTCAACCTGGAGAACAGAAATCTCCAGGGAGAGCTTATAGCCCCTTCCAGTACCTAAAGGAACTACAGAAAAGCTGGGGAGGGACTGTTGATCACGGAGTGGAGCAATAGGATGAGGGGTACAGTTTTAAACTGCAAAAGAGTAAATTTAGATAGATATCAGGAAGAAATTTTTCACTGTGAGGGTGGTGAGATGCTGGAACTAGTTGCCCAGAGAAGCTGTGGCTGCCCCATCTCCAGGAGGTGTTCAAGGCCGGGTTGGATGGAGCTTTGAGCAACCTGGCCTTGTAGAAGATATATTCCTGCCCATGGCAGGGCGTGGAATTAGGTGGTCTTTAAGGTCCCTTCCAACTCTAACCATTGTAAGATCTACAACACAATTGTATGCCACTACAAATACCAAGTGTTATTAGCAATGACTATGACTCTGAACTCTCATGCTTGAAAGTCTGAGCTTTTTTTTTTTCTCACGAGCCCTGGCATATCTAAATCTTAGCACAAATTAGGCGAAGAATATGAAATAAATCTGAAACTCAGGAATCATCCAACTGGAAACCAACAGAACTGCAACTCAAGTGAGATTTGGGAGATCGCATTTTCCAGCAAACAAACAAATATTCATCAGGGTTAAGCATATTTTTGTTATTAAAGCAAGGTAGTTTGGTCTATATGCCCATGTGTGTACGCCATTTGAAATTAAAGGTGTGTCAAATTACCCATAAATAATCTGGCTGGTCAGTGAGCCACAGGGGCTGGCATTTCCCAGATGCCACAAATGTTTTCCCAATCACTTCACATTCATTTTATTTAAAATAAACTATCTGACATCTAAAATGGCTGGGATTATTGCAGCTGGAAAAAAAAATACACTTGGAGTGTAAAGCTCTTTTTCTATTCTTGTTTCTCATAACACCCTGTAAAAGGACATGTTTTGATTGATATAAACTATTATGACACACAGGAAGAAAAATGTATTAGAAACTGAACAAGGTGCATAATTTCTGATTATTCACCCATTACTCTAATATATCCAGTGAACATGTAGTCTTGATATTGCAAAACAGTCTTACACATTTAAGCCTGATATAATCCTACTGAAATCAGTGTAAAACTTTCTGGTTTTGAGGATGTTGAGTCGGGCCCTAATGAAATTGTAAAAGCTTCTCATTTGTTTAAAATATACTCAGAAGCAAGTTAAAGTGAGAGGTTTCCCTAAACCCTTTACAAAAGACCTTCTGAGCAGCACAGATGAAGCCAAAACGCTCCACAGCCACTTCCCTTTGTGGTCTCTAATAATAATATATTTGTGAATAATCCATAATTAAATGAGAAGAGCATAACATTAATTATTTCACTAGATTGTTAATCAGCAGGGTATTCTATGCCCCCCTCTTCCTAGTAGCTAACCTGTCAGGGTCTAATAATTGTTGCCATGAACAGGGTTGGGTTAAGGTCCCCGAGGAATGCCAATTCTCTTGTTCCATTAGTGAGAGCACATATAGATCATTTTCAGTACTAATCTAGGGCTAAAATCAATTATGTCTCTTGTATTTAAAAATTAAATTGACTCACCATGGGACTAGGATAAAGGGAAAAAATACATTCCTCCTATTATGTGTAATTACAATTGTAAAACATTTTCCTTCGAAATGTAATTGCTGCCTATAGAGACTGGAGCTGGAGAGCTTAAACTGTTTAGCTGACACATTCAGTTGTCTTTCAGGTTTTTCCTTTGGATTATTTAATGTGCTGAAACATTCTTAAAGACTTCTCAACTTTAAAGGCTCTCAGAAACGGTGTGAGGTTTAAGAAAAACAAAAAGACTTAACCATGAATTAATTCTGTCATCTTATTAAAAAACATGATGAAAATCATTTAAAATTATAGATACTTTACTCTTTTAGGACAAAAAAAGGAACAACAAACTGTAATCTTCAAGTTTTTGTTTGCCTAGAAAATGTGTGTCTTGCTGCCATGTCTGGCTTTTCTTCTCATTATCGGGTTCTTATGAGACCTACAAGAGTAGTTAATCAATGTTATGCAATATATATGACCTGCCATTGAGTGAAAAGGCTTTGAAGGTCACCAGAGAGTGTAATAT
This sequence comes from Sterna hirundo, assembly GCA_009819605.1. Classification (NCBI taxonomy): domain Eukaryota; kingdom Metazoa; phylum Chordata; class Aves; order Charadriiformes; family Laridae; genus Sterna; species Sterna hirundo. The sequence continues at coordinate 79,909,170 of CM020462.1, read as the reverse complement.
TGGCCCTTTCCTCTGCTGGGCAGGAATATGCTGAAAATCATATTGTTCCACAGGATGCTCATGTGAGATATAGCTTAGATAGATACTCAACAGCTCAGGTGTCTTGCAAGTCTAGCGTCCTACAACACTTTTTAATGGATGTTTTTGGTTCTCTGCTGTCTTTCATGTTGACCATTAGTGCCAGGTCTGTGCACCAACCAATTATACATGCTAAAGAATAAGATTCACATAGCATAAGAAAATGCTGATGAGGAAAATTGGCTTCCTTATTTACAGATATATATAGATGGCTGAAGGAATCCTGAATAGTAACAGTACAAAAATAACCTGTATCACCTGTCACACTAATCACATACTAAGAAACTGCTTATAAAAGATTTGTAAATTATCAATGTCCTCCATATATCAGTTGAAAATAGGACTATGCTTTTGAGGAGAGCTGTATCCTTATATTCATTGACGATTTTCAAGGTCTCATTGATTTGCCAGCTTTAGAACCCCTTGAAGAATCAGATTAATTGTTTGCAGGAACATATACAATAAATGTCTCTGTTTTGCATTTTTTTTCTTATTCTTACTCACCAAGTTTAGTTATATGCATATTATGCATATGAATGGTTATCTGTACAGTTACAAGCACCTTCCAGGATGATGGTTTCTGGACAGCTTATTATTCATGTGGTTTATTTGCCATGTTTAGAAATAACCTCTGACCTGTGGATTCTATAACGATTGATTAGTCATTTATTAAGACATCTAAGAATCCATTATTCATCCTCCATAAATTATTTATAAATGTACTTCTAATTTGATGCATGACTGCTATATTTAGAGTACATAAATAAGTCAAGAAAGGCTAACTCCCACAGTGTCCTAGCATTGATAAGGATTGCATCAATAACCAAGTACAAATCCCATGGGAATTTTAGTTTAAATGAATATTTAGTATTGAAACAATAACAAATTTCACCTCAGTCCTTGTAAGCTAATCAGACAACTTATTTTAAATGTTTTTTAAATTACAGAAGTCTATAATTTCTATAGCCCTGAGCAGAAACAAACATAAACCTTTGATTTCCAGGGAGTAGCAAATGCTATTTCTTCACAAATTTTCTACACAGGCATTGCAAGGTATTTACATTTTTCATAGCTGTATGAAAAGGCTGAATGGAATCACAGGCATGCTAAAAAACCATGGGTGGTTTGAATTTAGCCAGGTTTAATAAACTCAGTTTTTTGAGGCTCATGCAGGATTAACGGATGTGAGACAGAAATGGCTGTGCCAATGGGAAACAAAAAAAACTTCTTGGCATTCATGTGATTTCTGTTCTGTTCTGTCCTGTCTTATCTTATTCTGATTCATCATGTAGTGTCTGAGTCAGAAAACTACAAATTTATCCAAGTTGTTTTCTCACCATGTCAGACAAAAAAAAAATTCAGTTTTTTTTTTTTTTTTAATGTTAATTCCTGTTTTATAAAAATATACCCATTTCCATGTAACTTTTCAGAGCAGAGGAAATTTAAGATCTGAGAAGCAGTCTTTGCATGTGGAGTAAAAGAAGTTGATGTGGGTATTGGTCTTTATGTAAACTGGTACCCAAAGGAAGATGTGAAGTACTGACTGCAACTCTTAGATAACCATGAGGGTCAGACCATGAGACATCAAAGGTAAAGATCATGACCTGCATTGTATATTGTATGGCAAGCCCATACAGGGAGACTGGTGGACTCACAGTTTCTTAAGTTCTGATCTAACTGGAATTACCTAAAAAACTGGAGTGAACTGGACATTATCCAATAATTTACTTCAGACGAGATGTAATTAACATTATAAACAACAGAAATAACAGCACACACTCTGTAAAAACAGCCAATGAAATCAAGTGGACATGATTGTCTGGCACATCCAGCTACCAAGCTAGGGTAATTCTCTTTGCATATGTGTATTTTTAAGTGACTGAGTTGAATAGCCTCCATTGTTGTGGGGTTTTTCTTTTCAAGGTATATACAGAAATACCTTTTTTCTCTTGGGCAGAAACTAAGAATGATCCTCTCTACTAATTTCTGCCACACCAACACTCAGGAGTGAGAGTCAACACTGGGATGTTTACTAGCTCTGTCATCATCAAAAATCATGTAATTTGTAATTTGCATTGCTGTTCCTTTGTTATACAGTGCAAACTAAACAAATGTACTGCCGTCCCAGAATATGATCTGGGATATGATCCAAGGGCAAGAATCTATCTTACTGATGAAAAAGAAGTGTGACATTCAGATCACAGAATGACGATGTAGAATTAGGGGGAAAAAATGTTTTGATGCAGCAGATATCAAACCCAGAAACTGTTTTTTACGAACCAGATGCTTAGCTTGTTGAATTATAAGAGTGTCAGTGGCTTCAGCTGAAGATCTGCTCCAGTAAAAAAGTAATTTCTGACTATAAAACTTTTGCTTCGTATGATACTGTTCATTCTTCTGAAAAGATTTGCTTTATAACATTGTCCATTAAGACAGTATTTCTGGGGTTGATGTTCAGATATTACTGTAAGCAAGTATTAGTCTGAATTTTCACTACTGGTACAGGACAGTGGTGTTGCAAAGTATCGTTATTACTTGAAAATCTACATTTTATACCAGAAGGCTAAAAGGCACATGCATTTTGTGGTGCATTCTTTCCCTGACTGTGTCCATTAAGGAGATATAACTTGTGAAAAATCAGGAGAAGCAGGGAAGGGGACAAATATAGAAAGGGCCTGAAAAGTGAGATAGCCTCTCCTCCTTCATCTGGAGGTGACCAGTCTATTTCAAGTCTGACCTACCTGGGCTTTTGGGACAATGGGGAATATTGTACCGCCTCTGCATTCTCTGCAGATAACTATCACTCTCCATTACTGTCAATATGCAAGTGCAAAATAGATATTGTGCAAATACAAGTTTTAGAAATGCTGGCAGACAGACAGTAAGAACACGACACTATTTGTCAGCAGTAAGCCATTTTAAAACTCGGAAGGTTTAAACAATTATTTTAAATCTCTTCTTGGCATAACTGTTGCAAAGAATAATGAAAGGGAAAGAGCGAGTGTACCTGGGTGCTTTTCATGGATTATTTCCTTTTGCTCCCCCTCACCATAGAAACAAGAAGCATCATGTCCCAGTGACATCTGACTCCCTCTCTATCTTTAAATGCTTCCCCAGATAATACATTATTGTGTTTGTAGCATCTTCCCTGTGGTTCCCACAGCAGCTTCAAAACCACTCCGGTTTGTTGACAAAACAAATAAGCCCGAGACATTGCGACAAAGGACACTCTTCCCCAGAGTTTTCTTGTAGAAAGGGCTACTGTGGTATCCATAAACATATTGTTTAAAGCAGAGGCAGAAGGAAGATAAGAAAGCTGGGCAATTTGATCGGCTGTACACAGGGACTCAGAATCTTATTTGACTGGGAGATATCTGATTGACCTTGAACCTGAAACAACTTGTCGGGGGATCTGTTGGTTCAATTGCTCTCTGTCAGCTCTTAGGCTAGCAGCACACTGTTTCTCCTTTTCAGATTTCATCTTCAAAAAAGCATGCTGATGGGACTATGATAGCACTGGGCCAGGGCAAGGAGGACTGCATCTTCAGATAGGAGGAGAGTGTATTTACTGGAATTTTTTGCAGTTTCTTTTATGCAAAATATAGTGGTGCCTACTGATTCAAAATATATGCAAGGTTTAATAAGGAAGTTAAAAAATCCCAAAAGAAATGTTGTGGCAAAAAGTGTTCAGACTTAATGAGAATGGATGAGTGGATTTAAATGAATAAGCAACTAATATAAACGTATTTATGATTAGGGAAAAATGCACAGAGCTAGATACAGGTTCAGTCAGGTAACTTTGGGACAGATTCTGAAGTGTTATTTACAATATACAATACATTACTGCATTAATGATCTTGATTTTTATGAGATTATCAGATTATTTATGAATTAAAATACTTACCAGTAACATCATATGGCTATTGAGTACTTCAGGTGGTCCCTTTCATCCCCACCAAAGTAAAAATATTCATATATCATTCCTGTAGTCTGAGTAACCCACTCTTATAGATTTTTAGTATGGGAAACTCCAAAAATTCCAAGACAGTGTCTCCCGCTGCTTTGTTATCTTCATTGATGCAAGTTTCCTTAACTCCCATTTTATCAGCTTCTTGCTGAAATTATCTGTTGCTCTACCTGCCAGGAACATCAAGAACAGATTGTTCCTTCTTCCTCGGCAGCAGTCTGCAACAAACCTGTGGACTGCTATCAGCAGCAGCCCTAGGCTATCTTCTCTAGACTAAACAACCTGAATTCATTCAGTTTTTCTGCTTAGGTCATTTTTCTAGACTTCTGCTGACTTTCCTAATTATTTATCTTTTCTGAATTCACTATGCCCAGACTGTACTTTTCTTGAAGTGATATGTTCAAAACTGCTTCCAGAACAATATTGCAGTGATGTCTTAAGAGTCTGGACCTAACAGAAGACATCCTATTACTAAGCAGTATTAACAATGTTTATTTTTTATCATTAGAAAATACCCTTATGACATATAGAACGGATTAAACTACCCCAGTGAAAATAAATTACATTATCTTGCCCAAAGACCAAGGCAGCAACACAATGCCAAGCAGTTCTTTCAAAGGTATAAACTAGTTACCTCTGATAACTTGAAATAAATATCAAGTCCATCAAGTAAGCAATTCCTTCAAATCCATTTCCAATGGCACACCTGCACAATAACATACCCAATTGCCTCCAGTGACAGTAAGGAAAACATAGTGGACTTAAATAGCCATCCTTCAAATGTTTGAAGATAGGTAAGGTGAGACTTACTTTCAGTCACTGCTTTTGTGTTTTCCTAGTGGTGTTAGAGAGTAGGAGAAAATATCTTGGCACAATTCCATGCACCGTAACAAAATTTGCCTACCTAATACCAGTCATTTGGTCTTCTCTGCTATTTTTTCCAGGCATTTTGGAAGCCAAGAAACTCTGAGAGATGAGACTTATGGTTAAATTACAATATCTTAACTATTACAACACATCAGCTGAGCCAAAATCCATGTTCATATTCTTATACTGCAGTAGAGAGGAGGCAATTTGAATTACCACATAAGGAAGGAGTTAATCCCGGCTGAAGAATTTTGAATTTGTTGATCTTAAAGCCTGGGCATAGTACGATACTTCTGCTTAGCTGAAAAGTTTAAATTACAGAGTGAGGATCCCTTAAGCAACTTTTTCAAAAGTCTGAGACAATAGAAGATTATATTTTCTGAATTTTTTTCTTCCACAGTGTTTTTGATGGTTCACAGAAAGCAGCTAAAATATAGCAGTGGTCCAATTATCAAATTAATTTTGGTATTAAAAGAACCAGTATTAATGATGGTTAGTTACTGTACCTCACACTTACTAAGATAATTACACTGACGTGTCCTTGCCTTCATTTCAGACATTATCAAAAGGAATAGTATCACCTACTGTTTTGGTAATACAGCAAATTGTTGAGGCAAGTCAACCCAATATTATCTCGGTAACTGGTATGGCTTTTTTGTCTAAAGAGGGTGTCTGGTGCCTTATCCTTCAATGACCTATTTTCCAACAGGTATGAGAAAGGGACTGAACCTTATCTGATGTAACGAAAAGGACTTTTGAGGAGAGACTCCACTTGCAGTGAAGATATAAGAAAACTTCTTTCTCCATCTGAAGATAGTTCAAGAGATTTCCATTGGAGTGTCTTCCAGCTGTCTCCAGATATGTTGGTTCGTATTTTCCTCTTGAAAAGTCCGTTGGTCAGGAGATGTCTAATAACATACGATTACCTACATATACGTATATTAACATATATTAACCTGCAAGATGAAGTTTTTCTGATAAATTTTCAACCTTTAAAAATGTATAGAAAGAAAGGAAAAAATCACCATTCCTATCCTGCCCTGCTCTATAATCTGAAAAAAAAACCCTCATAAAGCAGTTGCATTTGGAGAATATTTTTTTCTCTAAGAATTTTTTATCAGGAAGTTTAGTTTAACAGAATGTTATCTTGTTCATGGACTAATGTGACTGCTATTTCAGTGCTGTATGGAACTTATAAGAAATAAGCAACCTGAGAAATATGAGCAGGAAACAGTGAAATGAGATTCAGTCTGGAACAGTGGAAAAAACCCATCATCTAATGCCTCTGGAGAGAGGTGAGCAAAGAGGTAATCTAAAACAGGCATTCAGTAAATGGAAGACGCAACAATAGTGAAGGAAACCTGTGGGGTGACAATGAGCCATTTCTTTGGTAGTAAAAGACAGGCAAAGGGAGCAACAGAGAGTGAGAATGTGCTTTTGGGGCGTCCTATAAGAAAACATGACATCATGGCCCAGGGAGGAGGAACAACTGTACTGTCACTCAGTCATGCAGGAATGATAATGAACCAAAGATGTTGTTACAATGAAAAAAATTAGGAGAAATGGTTGTTTTCAACACAAATGATTGAGAAGCAGAAAGTGACTGAAGGAGAAGTATTTGATGAGACAATCAAGAAGCAAAAGGGGTAGTAACATTAATTGCTTGCACAGTGTGCAAAACTGTTCATTCTGTGAAGGAAAGAGAATTATTAAGGATGGTCTGGGGGGGCTAGTCAGGAGAAATAGAAGAAAATAAGCAGAGAAAAAATTAGGCTGAATTAAGTAATTAACAGTTCTTAATAGAGAAGTCTATTAGACGAAGAAATGTTCTCCTAAGAGACATGACTGTAAGCTCTTTAGTGCAGGCACCATGACTGCTTATATATTTGCATTGCACCTAGCACAGTGGGGATCCCGATCCTTATTTGATCCTGTGGGTTCTACTGCAATAGAAATAACAAACAGCAATAATTAAGTAGCATGGTACAGCCATAGGGGATAGGCACTGAGGCTGAATTCTCCTCTTAGTTACACTCTGCTGAGGTCAACGGGATTATTTGGATACAGGCTAGTGGTATTGACGGGTCAATTTGGTCCATTTCATCTGCAAAAATAGAATATGTGTGATTTCTGCTCCCAAATCTACCTACTTACTATTTGTTGTAGAGTCATGCAGGCTAGCCATTTTTCAGCTACTCAACAGGGCTGTTTCCTTCCCAAAGAACTCATGATGTAGGGCAGACTGGTAGATGTGCAGAGCCAAGGACTGGAAAGCCAGTGGGTGTTTCTTCAGAGCAACAAAATTTGCTACAAGCTGTAAAATAGAAATCCACTTCTTCAGGATTGGTGTTTGGGGAGTGAGAGTGCAGCCTTTCCTCCCCCATCACTTGCATCTCAAGGAAGTTGTTGTTCAGTGTCTCATTCTTTCTCTAACAAACAGGAGTGAATTTAGGGAGCAGATCCTGAGATAAATCATGTCAATCCTGCAGAAATGAGGACACTGGAGAACATGCAGTCAAGAGCCCCTGGCAGTGCTGTAGCTTGGGGATGATGGGTTGGGGACATTTCTGTAGGTTACATGGAGATTATAGCCTTCACTGACAATAACAATTTTCTGTCTAAAGGGCTGGGGGGTTGCCTTGTTTTTCTTTGAGTGGACCACAGCATTATTATTGTTGTTGTTGTTGTTGTTGTTGTTGTTATTATTATTATTATTACTATTATTATTATTATTATTATTATTATTTTAATAGCTGAAAGCTAAAAAGAACTGGGGCTTGTCAGAAAATTGAGCAATTGATGAGAAAATAATTGATGACAGCAGTCCCAATTCTAACAATTTCCTGTCTTGCTTTGCTGGTACTGGCATGTACTTTAGCAAAATGACTGAAATAAGTGATGCATTTTCAGTCAGCTTTATCCTTGACTCTTGTGCGTCTGAGAAAGACCCAGCAGTGGGTTTGGCAGATAAAGTGGAAAGCAAGACAGGAACTACCATTATGAAATGTAAAAAGTCAATTTGAATGTCAACAGCAAAGGCAGGGGATGCAAGCTTTAAAGAGCTCTAGTTTGAGGAAATGAGGCACCACATTGTGTATCCCTGACTAACTGCTCATGTTTCAAGCTTTAGAAGAGTGCTACATTTAGATGCTTTTTCATTACACATTGATTTTCATTATTTTAGACCACAGGACTCTCTGATCTTCTTGTGGATGCTACATAGGTCAGAAGGAAATGCTGCCCAAAAACATGAAACTTGTGAACGTCCAAATTTAATTGCATGAGTTTTCTCTTTTGGATGGGACAAAACTGCACTTTATCATTATTTGGGAGTAAAGTTCAGCTGCAGTATAGTATTATGGAGTGTCCTCTTCTAAAAGGTGTTTTAAAGGGAAAACCGTTGTGCAAAAAGTAAAGAAGTATTGCTATCTCCATTTTTGAGGCTGTAAAATCCTCCAAAAATGTGAATGGTGAGATGAAGTAACTTGCCCAGGTCATAGGAGCCATAGGACACTGCTACTACTAAACCTCACTGGGTTTTTTAAATCACCAGAAAGAAAAGAAAAAAAAATGAACAAGAAACGGGGCTAAGGTTGATCAGTAAAGCCTGCAAAGTTCTTTGCGTCTCATTTAGCTCAGTTAATGTTGTGACATTGGAGAAATGCAACACACTTAGTGACCTGCCTTGGGAGGAGGCAAATACATACAATTCATTGATTAAACACAGTGGTTTTACCATTAGTGTTGAAACCAAGACCAAAGTGTCCATCTTCATTACTGACTGGAAAGTAATGCTCCTGGGTTTCCAAAACAGTCGCCATATGACCATAAATACGTAGTTTATATGGGTTTTTTTGTCTCTGTTTAGCTCCATGTCCCACAGGGAACCTTCCCATGAGGTGCTGCCACTCTGTAATTCTCGAGCTTTAATCTCTTTCCTGAAGCCAGGCCCGTGTTTCCATCATTTCCTCTCACTGCCTCAGCAAAACAGACACTGTAGAGGTATGATTCATCCACATTTGAGATGTCTGTTTTAGGATGAGGTGAATCATGCTTGTTTCTTTCCGTTGACTATAAAGGGAGACAAGGGTGACTAATGGAGACATAGATGTCTGTAGTGCAGACATCTAGTGTTAAGATGAATCCCACTCTTACAGACAGCTCAAGTCTGACAGAAATGGTGACAGACAGCTGGGTCCAGCAGAGCTTTGGCTCTGGCACAGCACTACATGAAAGCATATTGCTTCCAAGGTTGTTTCAAGACCAGATAGTCATCTTCTCATGGTCCTCAGAGCCCAAGTTATTTAGTATGGAGGGCACAAGCTGGCCCCATGCAGAACTAGGATATCTCCACACATTTCTCTTTAATTAAGTAGTTCTAGGGAGTTTGGTAGAGATGCAAGTCATAGTAGCTTAGATTTAACATGATCTTTGTGCTCAAACATAGCATCAACCTTGCTGTGCCTGAGCTGGATACATGCAGAGCTTCTTGTTGATGTCTTCTTTTCAAGTTTTTAAAGCAGCAGTGATGCTCTATGCATTTCCACAACAAACTGTCTGTGAATCTGTAGAGATGTGATGAAAATGGGTTTGTGGCAATCAGCTTAGGCATTAATATTTTTAATGTCTATTTTCTCTATTGTCTATATTATGCCAGACGCTATTACTTGGAGTACCTGTCTGAATAAGCTGAATCGTCCATTTTTATGACCACCTCACTGCATATGAAGAAATAGCATGAATAATTCAGTTAATCACAAACAGCATGGAACACAAGAAAACTTAAAGTAGACCCTTTGGGTCTGGAATAAAATTACTGAGATTGTGTCATGACTGAGCAATAGTCATATCTGATCTCTTAGAGTCCGCAGGCTTGCTAGCTAGACTGAAGACTTGCAAAATGTGCTGGAAATAGTCATAGCCTTGTTTTCCCAATTCTGTAGTTAATGGGCTGGTGACTTTCCCATCTTATCTGCATCATTTAGTGCTGAAAGTGTGAAAGTTGAACTCTCAGTGATGCCAAAGCATCACTAAATTGTCTAAGAGCAAATCTCCATTTCCAGAGAACTTCATCTGCTTCCTGAAATTCTCTGTCATGACACTCCATCTCCATCAAGCTTTTGAGGGAACAAATTAATCCACAGATAAAATTTACAAGGAAAAAAAAACAACACAACATTACAAACTAATTCTAATTCATATGAAATACCTACCCCTATCCTCAGCAACAGTAAATCCCAATTTTCAACAATCAGTCTGTGGAGGTTTTTTTCCTCCATCCTTTCCAGCAATGTTACTGCTCAAACAAATAACTCACCCAAAACTGAAGGTGATAGAACCAAATTGTCCCCCATGTACTTTTTTTCTGAAAAGTCTTGATCATTAATTGTACCATAAATGTGTCAAAAAATATGCCAAAAAATAGCATGAATAATGTTTCACTTTTGCTTATATTTTTGTATGAATTGGTTGATGAAAAGCCCAAAGCTACAAAGCTTAACTTTCTTAGATATTTAGCTACTAAACGCTTTCAGAAAGAGTTGGTCAGTCAAGATGTACCTTCTCTCCTTCCCCTTTATTTGCTAATTTTGAGAACAAAACATAGGGCAAATTGGTTTTCCAATAAAAATAACATTTAGGTGGAATATTTTATTCCTATAAAAAGGTCTGTCTTAATGAAAAACACATTTTTCACTGAAAGAAACCTTTCAATTGAAAATAGACACGGAATAGTTGTGTTGTTACATAGAGTTAAGTCTGAGCACAGGGGAAGATGAATGATTGCTTTTGTAGTATGAGGGGAATAACTTAAAGACCAACAAGGGAGGCAGAATAGTAATCAATGGAAGCGATGACTAAGACGGTTTTATTTCTAGCAATAGAGGTAGAGGGAAAAACAAAGGCACATTTAGGAGATATTAAACAGGCATAAGTGACAGGATTTGGAGTCTGAATATGGAGTTCTTCCTTAAGAACAAACTGGCTTTTGAATTAAACCATCCATCAGCATGGTGTCTTCAAAAGGAAATGAAGCAAAAGCTGCTTCATATGCATCTTCCCACTAACACAATTATAGAACATTACAATCCAGGAAACAGATCGTCCTCTGACAGATCAGTTATGAGGAGAGTTTCCAATAGCACTGACTACGGTCAAGGAAAGAATTAAAACATATGCTTAAATTCATCCATCCATCACAGAAACAGAACTAAATAGCCCTCAGTGTGATAGTAACTTAGTAGCTCCTGAGTTTTAATATATTTATTCTCGCCATCATGAAGTTGAAAGTGCTATTTATTATCCCTGATTTACAGGAGGTAGCTTAAACACATTTAGAGTAGGTTTCCAATTCCCACTGAGTTCAGTTCTTTTGAGGATCTGGGGCTATAGATCTGCACAGTGCAATAAAGCACAGTACAGAAGGATCTGAATTACTGCCAGCTGAGCTTGATTGTAAGCAGGGCTTATTAGTGTGGGCACAGCACCATCCTAATGCTGCAATGTTGCTTCCAGCCCTGAAGTAGAGCTCCCACATGGTGTGGCATTGTTGTTAATTTGGTGGTTTTTTTCCTCCATGGGCACACCGTTTCAGAATAATACTGGCTTGGAGGGCGGTGTGCTCCGCTAAGTGGTGTAGATTTAAATATCTTTGCATTGGTCACCCATCAGTTCCCCAGCATACAAGAAGACTGAATCCAGCTTTATGACTCTGATGCTATTAACCTAATGGATGGACTGTTTGTCTCTAAGGAGCTGGATAGATAGTTCCTTTGGAACTTTCTAGAGCAGGGACTCTAGAAAACCATTTCAGCTGAGAACAAGGTATTAGACAGGAGTCAAACTTCACATTGCAGCCCTTAGTAATCAACAACTGACTTGAGCATTAATGAACTAACTTTTCCATTAGGTAACAGTGAACAGATTGCTGCAGTCTTATATTGTCTCTGTATTCCAATGTCCTACTTTTCTCCAACTGCTAATTTAAAATGCTTTTCACTGTTGCAAAGAGCGTAGTTAACTGCTAAAGAACAATTTTATTGCCCTAAAACAGTAATATATTTGCATTCATTACTATGAGTCTTAAAACCTATTACTGATATAAAAGAGAGGATAACAACATGAAGGGTTTGCAGGGCAGTAGATAATAGTCTGAAAAGGGCTCTGAAATGCCTGAAGTATCAGACATAAAGTAGGAACGATAAACAAGTTCATTATTTGTTAGTGACGGTTATGCTGGAGGGAACATTTTTTATATTATTTTTTTTCCTTTTTAAAGTTTTATGGAGAATATATTTCAGTCCTAAGATGAGCATAAATTAAACATGTTTTACCCAGCTGTTCAGTTAAGAAATAGCAAGAACTAATGAGCTGTATAGTGGTAAAGCTGTTAAGCCAATCTGAAAGGACTCTATAGGGCAATCTATGAAGCATAAAACAGAGAAAAGTCGCGTTTCTGTAGTCATTTGCTCCTGCTCACACATTTGGGTTGAGCTCAGCTCTATACCACCTTGAGGTACATGTGATCAATGGAGAAAATCCTATCTTGACTGTTTGGCAAACATAAATTAAAAATATAACTATAATATGAGGGGGCATAGGAATTCCTTAAATAAAAAGTACACTTCCAAATCCTTCATTCTGACAGGTTTTTGATCAGCTGTTCAGTACCTGATTTTTTAGGTCCCGACCGGCTATTAGTCTTAGAGGCCTTCCTTAGCGGTACAGCTGCTCAGCTTCTCTGGAAATCAAGCCAGTAAGGGTATCTGGTTTGTTGAGAAGCTTGGATTTAAAGACGGTATTTTCTTTGGAGCACCTTGGCATAGATTGGTGGTTTTCAGATCATGTTTGAAATTGACACAGTCAGACACAGATTCATCTTCCTTGCTTGGAAATTTTCTTCCTTAAATATTGGCTGGTTCGCTTGTCTTAGCCGCAACCACTCATGAAAGTTAGGGATTTCCACATAAATTATTTTAAAAATAAGAAAAAATACAAATAATAGTCTGCAGATACTTGCAGTGCAAAATAGATATCATCATTATTTTCTTTACTAATTCCAGTGTGAAAGGTGGAATTTTGCTTGTTTTATTGTCTCTAGTGGTTGAGATTGAAAAGCTATCTATCTGAACTGTTTCCTTAAACTACTGCACAGCATTGCTTCTCAAATGGTTACAGCTTCAAAATCAATAATGCTTCCAATCCTTAAATATTCCTAGGTTTTGAAACTGTAAACACTCAATAAACCCAAGCCTTTAAGCTTCTCCTGGGAAAAAGTTGGAAAGACGAATTTATCAGAGCAGGTTTTCTTGAAGGATGCTCTGAAGAGATGGCCAGAAGTCTTTTGATTGACTCATCTTGAGATTAGATACCAAGAGTTTCACCTTTAGAAATCTAAGTGGAACCAGATGCTTTATCAATTGATTGCAAGGATTTTCCATCCTTGAATATGAAGATGAAGAATAAAGTATGTATGTGTGTGTGGTTTTTTGCATATCTGATTTAGCTTAGCTTTTTGATTAACCCTCAAAGTTTCCATGATAGCTAATATAATGGGATCCAGTCTACCTATGATTTTTAGGTACTGGTGCATCTTTCTCTTCATCATTATCATCATTTTTATTATTATTGTTGCAGTTGTCATTGTCATTAAAGCACCCTCATCCCAAAACAGAAGACCCATCCGTATAAAAATATTATTAAGAAAAGATGAATAAGCACTTAGGTGGTGTCTGACCTAAATTTTAGACTCCCTTTATAGCTGATGAAGGAAATTCACCTGACTTGGTTTATTAATCCACTTTCAAAGAAGATGAATCTTTCCCTAGCAAGTTTGGAAGCAGAGGTCTCCACTGTAGGTGTTTCTGCTGGGTAACGGGAATACCACCCACCAGTTCTAGGTGACAGTCTGTTTCCAAAACAAATTCAGGCACACACACTGTGCCCTCCCCCCCCACCCCGGCCCCCAGCATACCCAAGAAGTTCTTTATTGTGTTATCAGGATGCAGAAACCTGTTCTGCTGTGTTTCTGATTTCCTAAACTGCAACACATATATTATTAGGCTGTCACAAAACAGTATTGTGAATTTGTAGTTCTATGACCAGCAATGAGGAAGCTATAAAGGACCATTATCTTCCTTCAAAATAACTAGACATACAGTGAAGGTGATTGTGAAATATGGTGAATTAATAAGATAGATAGGAAAAAAGAGAAAACAAAGAAGTACAAAAGAGATAGGAAAAAAGAAAAAGAAAAAGAAAAAGAAAAAGAAAAAGAAAAAGAAAAAGAAAAAGAAAAAGAAAAAGAAAAAGAAAAAGAAAAAGAAAAAGAAAAAGAAAAAGAAAAAGAAAAAGAAAAAGAAAAAGAAAAGGAAAAAGAAAAGGAAAAAGAAAAAGAAAAAGAAAAAGAAAAAGAAAAGGAAAAAGAAAAAGAAAAAGAAAAAGAAAAAGAAAAAGAAAAAGAAAAAGAAAAAGAAAAAGAAAAAGAAAAAGAAAAAGAAAAAGAAAAAGAAAAAGAAAAAGAAAAAGAAAAAGAAAAAGAAAAAGAAAAAGAAAAAAAGAGGAAGAGGAAATCACCCAGGTAATTTTTATTCAGTTGTGCTACAACCTCTGTGCCCACCAAATCTGCCCTATATTTTGCAGGCCTGAGGGGGTGCTTTGGCTTTATACAAGTGTCAAAACTGTTTTCAAAAATCATTGGATGGACCAAAGAGAGCTGATTAGATATAGATACAGTAGGAAAAAAAAAAAATCCAGTTTTCAATAAAGCTTAATCAAATTTTGTATTACTATAACGTTGCAGTTGCTAGTGCATTTCTGTTTCCTTCAGACCTAGCAGTGATTTTTATTTTCATATTTTAACTGAAAATTAGTTTTGTTATTACATAAGGTGAAAGAAGCAGCATATGTGGATGCTATGCATGCAACACCACAGTTGCGACAGGAGCAGAGATGACGTCAGGTAAGTCTTTGGCTGAACTGTTTGTGTTCATCAGTCTCACTGTAATAATCACCAGGTTCAAATCATTATGTAACTCCTTTAGAAGGACAAAATATGGGATTCAAACATCCCTAAGAAACCAGTCTCTCAAGACAAGGTAGCAGGGCCTAAGATGTGTGGGATGTGGTCATGCTATATAAAGTGGCAGGACTGAGGTTAACACAGTCATAGATGGATCACCCCTTCTGCAAACAGTGATTCCTCATAAATCATTATGAAAAATAGACTGACTGTGCCAGTTCATAAATTCAAAGCAAGTGTCTATTTCCATAAGGCCCAAGCAGACAGACAGCGTTAGGGATGCAAACATGCCACCACCACATGCAGTAGTTAATGTGTTAGCATTTTAACAAATTGAGCCACTTCACTGGCCTATTTATCAGTTCAAGCTATTTAGAAATGTTGCTACCATATGTTGTCCATTGAAACGAATGCTAAACACTGCATTTATAAATGGTAATTTATGACTCATAAACGTCTCTGCTATTAGAGTCATTCTACCACTGTGAATGGAATTGATAGCAGTTTCTGCATTTCATGTTTTGTTTTGTCACTCCCCTCATTTCAGGGATATTGTTGATATTAAAGCTTTAGTGCCTCATAGAGGATGTTGTTTAAAAGACTGCATGTATCAGAGAGAGGTTATTTTTGTGCGCTATACATCCTGTAAATTGATTTCAGCTTCCGAGTAAACTTTTAGGACTAAAAATTCAAAGAGGACCTCTGGAGTATGTAAAGCGATCAAACAGTTTTCAGTTATAATATAACTGGCTTACAAACCAAATAAGCAAGCAAATAAGATCCCCATTTCCCTTCTCCTCCCCATCCCTGCAAAGCCTTTTGCCTATCTATATTTACCTCAGTACAGAGAAGTTGAGCCTGAAGTTACATCCTGTTAAATCCTTCTCATGACTAAATGCAAATGCTCAAGGAGATTTGTTTGGTTTTGCTGCTTGGAATTAATTTTGGTCAAAACTACAGAATTACAGAATGGTAGGGGTTGGAAGGGACCTTCATAGATCATCTAGTCCACCCCCCCTGCCAAAGTAGAGTCATCCACAGCAGGTTGGACAGGAACGCGTCCAGGCAGGTTTTGAATATCTCCAGAGAAGGAGACTCCACACCCTCTCTGGGCAGCCTCTTCCAGTGCTCTGGTACCCTCAAAAGAAAGATGTTTTTCCTCATGCTCAGATGGAACTTCCAATGTTCTAGCTTGTACCTGTTGCCCCTTGTTCTGTCACCACGCACCACTGAGAGCCTGGCCCCATCCTCTTGGCACCTGCCCTTTAGACAAGCATTGATAAGATCCTCTCTCAGTCTTCTCTTCTCCAGGCTAAACAGATCCAGGTGGCTCAGCCTTTCCTCATAAAAGATGTTCTCCAGTCCCTTGATCATCTTTGTAGCCCTCTGCTGGACTCCCTCCAGCAGTTCCCTGTCCTTCTTGAACTGGGGAGCCCAGAACTGGACACAGCACTCCAGCTGTGGCCTCACCAGGGTAGAGAAGAGGGGGAGGATGACCTCCCTCGACCTGCTGGCCACGCTCTTTTTAATGCACCCTAGGATACCATTGGCCTTCTTGGCCACAGGGGCACATTGCTGGCTCATGGTTGCAAAGTTCTTGACTGGATCTTTTAAATATATTTTATGAAAATGTTACCTATGTGTTTTCAGGTGAATTTACTTCTAAGGCTAAAGAGCCTCAGAGCAAGTCTTGTTGAAAACTGCATTTATCAGAAAGGATTGTTTTTACCACCTAGGTCGATTATAAGTTCCAAGCTGACTTTAGGCCTTAATTTTCAAAGAAGGTCTTTGGAGTGCCACTCCAAAGTAGAAAACATCTTTAAAGTTTTATGCATCTGAAAATTACTTTAGTAAAAATAGTTTAATGAATGGAATTTCTCACCATGGAGAAGACCTTGAAAGGTCAGTTCATCCTGTGTTTCCAGGCATATCTTCACATGGCATGAGTTGCTCTCAGGAAGGACTAAAGAAGGAGCCTTATAAGTTAATTTAGACCAGATACTTGATTTTTAAGTAGCTCAAATTAGGTAAAAATTTCAACCTGGAAAAAAACTCTTTCATGTGTCTAATGCATCTGTATAAACATCCAAAGGCATCCAACAAAATTAGATTTCTGTCTCAAAAATGTATCGTCTATTTGCAAATATAAATCTGATACAGGCGAACACAGATACATAGCTTACTACTCATTCTGAAAATTTCCCCTAAATATAAGGATGATATCTTTAAAGTTACCTGTCTTCCTTAAAGTGAGGAAATGTGTATCATTGTGAACATGTCACCAGTTAGTTTTGAGAGATTCCTCCTGTAAACAGGCCACACTGAACTGCTATATAAATGGCTCTGTTTTAGTACTGAAAGATTTATTTTGTACAGAACATAGTCCCCAATCACCATGGGATTGTGCCTCTGACCAACTAATATCCATTCCAAGCATCCAACTGGCATCTTGCTGTTGGAACACTGTTTACACCTTGATATTGAAAATGTTTTGGGGATATTGTCTAGAAAAAAACCTTCTAAAGAGCTACTCATATGCATCTTCATTTCTTATTTGGCTGGCTACTAGGCAGGCTGAGGTACGATGGATAACAATAGATTTGAGGTTTTGTGTCCTTTTTCGAATATGGCCTTTGTGACTTCAGGCAAGTTATTTGGTCCACCGTATTTTATTCAGTTGTGGAATCAAAATAATGATTCATGCTTATCTCAAATATCCTGTGAAGAAAAATCTTCAGCTGAGTGTGACATATCCAAATACTTTGGTTGTGACAGTCAAGGAAAGGATGGATAGAAATTCATTAAACATCCAATAATCAGAATTTTAGGTCAGATATTCATCTCAGCAAGAATCTAGTTCTTAGATTAAGGATTTTGGTAATATTGTCTCAAAAACACCTGGCTCAGGATCTTGAAAACTCTTTCCATGTCTAGAATAATCCCTTCAAATAGGGTCTATTACTAAAATAAATAAATAAATAAGATCAGACCTGCTCTTAGAGGCTGCAAGTACATAGGATGTTGAAAAACAGGCTACATTAAAAACCGGATGTGTAGAGCAGGTAAAATGAAAACTAGCTATTAAAAGGATATGTTATCAGTGGCAAAAACACTAAGAAGTCATATTGCAATATTTGCAAGGAAATGTCTTTGAAATATCTTCTACAAACATGAATTAGACCTAAAAATTAGACCTCCCCTGCAAACCACAAAACATTTTATCAGTAGAACACAATGAAAATTACTTGCTTGACATGCTGACTTTCAGATGGCAAAATCCAGAGCAGAAGGCAAGGCTGGAACTCCCTCTTAGCCAATTTTAACAAGCATTTTGGGACGTTGCATGCCGTGCTTCTGGCTTGTGCTGTGAGGCTTATGGCTTTTGCAGCTGACGGGGAGTCCTGTGTGGTCAGCAGACGAGTGAGGGCGTTGAAGGAAATGGAATTGGCAACATGCAGTTTTATTTCCTCTTTTTAAGTGTTGTTAATTGTTATGTGAAAAAGCCAGTTTGGGGTTGTTTCTTCAGTTTTTCAGGACACCTTTGCCACTTCATCCCCATTTGAAAGTAAATGGCTTTTTTGAGCTCTTGATGGAAAAAAAAAAAAAAAGAAAAAGTTGGGATTCCACCGAAATGTTTCCTTTAGAGTCTATGTTTTATTTATTTTTTATTCAAAACAACATCTGTTTGTTTGTTTGTTTTAATGCTTATGAAATGCCAAAACAATTCATCTATTTATTTTGCAAAGGCGAAATTAAATCCAGACTTGAGAACTTGACTTTCAGAAGTGCAGGTCACTTACTGCTCTGGCTAAAGTAAAAATCACATTCATGAACTCAACACCTCTGACTCATGAAAATGTTACTTAGAAATGTATGACTTTGTTTTAATAAGTTGATTACAATATTTGCATCCAATGACTGGAAAAAAACCATCACTTTTAAAGAACCAGTTAGAAGTCTGGTCTGTTATGTATTGCTAAATTTGAGCATCAATCCTTTACAGCCAGTATGATTTTAATTCAAAATCAATAAAAAATTAAAACCAACAGATGGCAGGTGTTAATTTTTTTTTATTATTTTTTTTTTTGGCAAAGGAATTGCTTTTCAGCTGAACAGAAAAAATGGAGATCTTATTTATACTACTTCTAACTTGGAGCTGCTTTTAGAGAGCTTCTTGCTGCAACTCCCCTCTTCTTTGGTCCTTTCCAATTCTGAACTACTCATATGTGTGAAAAGAAAATGGCTGCTGAAATGGGGTAAAATACGGAAGCATAATTCCAATGTAACTTGGGATTTTTATGCTCAACATTTTATGCTCATTCTTCCAGTGGCAAAGCCACATAAAAAAATACAGAGAATAAATTAGATAGTCAATTTTCAAAGTTAAATTGCTTCGTTCTGAACAAGGTGACAAGGGATTGAGCATACGAGCATACAGAGTTTTAGTATGCTACAGTGACTTCTGATGTCTGATAAAGAAAATGGGGAGAAATGGGCATTTGAAAAGAATGATTAATTTGATATATTTTTGATGTCCAGGGAGGATGAGGTCAGCTGCACCCTAGCCTGCATGTTCCTAAATTGACAGCAAAGGGAGCCTAAGGTGACTATCACAGGCATATAGATCTGGAGTTTAATCTTTCTTTTTTTTTTTTTTTTTTTACCAATAAGCTAAATCCCAGGAAAAAAAAGTTTCACATCCTTGATGTTTTTCACAATAGCCATAAGTAACACAAGCATCTGGGAGAAGATGAAAATAACAGACTTCTTTTTTTAGATTTATGTAAAAATAGATGAAAACTGAATCTGACCTTAAAAATGAATAAATAAGTAAAAAAATAACAATATCAAAAGAAACAGAAAAAAATATACCATGACTAGAATACAAGTGTCAATGATTTTTCCTTAAAGTACTGCTCCTAAAAAAAAATTATCTAGCTATTTTAAAGACAGATATAAGCTTCAGGGCATCTGTCATGGAAGAGACATCCACTAGACTGGCTGTGGAAATAGTACAATCTGCTCAGAAAAGAAGGAACCCACTCAAACCTGTACCATAACAGTTTCCAGAATGCTATTGCTAGCTCCTCAGGGAACCTCTGCATTGCTGACAACTTTTAGGGTACACACATACTTTTCTAAATATGGATTTAAATGTTTAATTTTAGGGATGTTTTTTGCTTCATCCAGCTTTTTGAATACCAGCAGGATGCTGATATAGTATTGACTTTGTTTCCACAACCAACAGAACCAGGTCTTTTTTTACCATTTATGTTAACAATTGAGTACACAGTGATCTGTAAATATTTTCTGCTATTAATGCTAATTTCCTAATACAATTGTTCACTATGATACTTTTATTA
Organism: Sterna hirundo; assembly: GCA_009819605.1. Classification (NCBI taxonomy): domain Eukaryota; kingdom Metazoa; phylum Chordata; class Aves; order Charadriiformes; family Laridae; genus Sterna; species Sterna hirundo. The sequence continues at coordinate 79,888,877 of CM020462.1, read as the reverse complement.
AATGGAAATAAGCCATGGCAGCCAGAAAATGAAAAAGAACACATTGTTATAACTTTTCAAGTAAATATTTCTCATTGTTGTCTGATTTTGAAATAACTGCAATTATCAATTTTCAAAAGCTGAAACTGTGTTTCAAGTTTCCACCAAATCTTTAAAGTATGAAGGCAAAGATCTGTCTCACATCGGCCTAATTTGTCTCTGATGCAAACATTGGCCTTCCAGAAGCTTATCTTATTCTCTTTGAAACATCTCTTGCTAGACATATGAATAGTCGTTCTAGTCCCCCTGGCCATTGTTGCTAACAATTACTGGAAAACAGCAGCCAAGGAAATGGCTATAAGACTAGGCAAGACCCTACTGAGAGTTTCCTCAACATGTCAAATCCTGTAAGAAATTTAGAAACTTCAGTGCCTGGAATTCTTGAGCTAGATATTTGTATTTAATAGAGATCTTTTTTTTACAAGTACTTTGGGGAGCCCAGTCTCTCCTTGAGGTGACATCAATTTGTAGCACCAACAGCATCCCATGGCATCTTAACTGCACATAATACAAAGATGAAACCCATCTTGTTTCTTCAAAACCCATCTCTGACAGTCTCTTTTGAAACCCCTAGTTCTTGTATTAGAAGATACAGTAGAAGTCTTTCCCCATTCACCCTCTCTATGCCACACACAGCTTTATAGACCCTTATGTTAGCTCTTCTCAGCTGCCGCTTTTCATGTAGTGACTCCCATATATCTCAGTGACTCCATATGTGAAACCCATTCTCCACCTTCCACCTGTCTGACCACTGTTTTCTGACCTTCCTTGATTGAGACACTGAGAGTAATGAAATTTTGGGGCATAGAGGTAATTATGCTAATCCAGAACAACAATTCCTTGGAGTCTTGCTAGTCAAGTCAAGCCCTGCCAATTTATTCCTGACAGCTGGCAGAATTTTCACTGCAGATGCTTTCAGTTTAGGGATTGTTATTATACCCACTGGAAAACCATTTCACAAATATGTCCCTGCATTAGAACTTTCTGTCCAGAAGTCCCTTAATTTAATTTGCTTCACTTCAATAAGAAAAGCTAAGAAGGAAAAAGGAAACAAAACTTACAAAGTAAAATAGAAATTTCCATCTTAGTTATAACCTAGTCTCTCCATCACTAGGAGAATGAGAACCTGAACTGTTTCTTTACATGTAAAGATATGCTCTCTGTCTTGGGGTTGGAGACCATACCAGACAATCACAATTGTTTCCTTTGAGTCTTTTGTTTTTCTTTCTTGTTTGGCTAAGAAAAAATGGCTAGATCTCAAGCACAGCAGGTTATCTCTATTTGTAGTCTTGTTACAGTACTTAAGTTTGACTGCCAAATACAACAAGCAGCAGTAACAGCGAGGTCTAACGTGGTATAGATGCACTGATGGTGATATGAACCTGTACACTGGCAGATGGTTAGATAGAACAGCAATAAATTTAAAGATAAAAAGATTAATTAATTTTGGCTTTGAAAGGCACAACAATGAAGACAGTCCTGAAAGCCACTGTTCACAGCTGGGATTTAGACATAAAATATAGAGATTTACATAGAAGTGAGTAATTTTCTTTGCAGTCCTTTGGTTTTCTTTATAATTGCAAAGCCCATACACACTTGTAGGGCACAAATCATACATTCATGCATGTTGGAAAGGACTTCTGGAGCTCCCTAGTCCAAACCACCACTCAAAGCACACCCAATTAGATGAATTTGCTCAGCACATTGTCCAGTCAAACTTTGCATAACTCCAGCAAAGGAGATTCAACCTTCCCTCTGGACAACTAGTGAAGTGCTTGACCACCCTTGCCACCATTCAGAATTTTTTCCAAATATATAACCAAAATTTCTCATATTCAACTTGCGTTTGTTACCCCAATTCAAATCCCAGTGCACCTTCAAGAAATTTGACTCCACCTTTCCCACACTCTCCCATCAGGTAGTTGCAGACAGCACTAAGATCCAGTTTAGCCCTTGCTTAAAGTTAATAAACTCAATTTCCACCTTCTCTTTGCAGCTCCCAAACTCTACTGCCCTAATCATCTCCTGCTTACAGAGCCCAGAATGCAGCTTGCCACCTTCACCGCACAGGCACACTGGTGACTCCTGTTCAACATTTTGTCCAACTATTTTTCTGCAAAGCTGCTTTCTATTCAGTTGGCTCCCCACCTGACAACTAAATAGATTGAGACAGATTGCTCCTACAAGCAGCTATTTTTCTCCATCAACTGTAGAGGGAATCTAGAGTGATTAGCTCAAGTGTAGCTATCTACACTGAAGATACCTAAACATGGGTAAGAGGCATGTTATCTATGGACTCTTACAAATTCCTGCACCTGGTTGACAAAAATTTCAATTCCCTGGAAAAGATGTTAATGTTGTTAAGTTAGAATTATGGAGAGATATCATAGATGAATGTCAAGGAGCAAGAAGACATAAAAGCACCAGGAAAGATTGCCCTCCTTCTTGGGCTCTTGCTTAGATTTATGTCTAGATATTAAATCGCTTCCTAGGAACTTAACACAGGGCTAAGATTCCAAGAAGAATAGATTATTTTGCCTGCTGTTTGACCGTTTCATGCTAGGATTGTAAATAAAACAAATGACACTTAGAATACACATAGATTCCTTATCACTGATTTTTTTCTTTTTCCTCTTAGGAGACAAACCTGTTTGTGTGACACTGACATCAAAACTAAACAATAAATTAGGGAGAAATAGTGAAACAATATTTTCATTTTCTTTTAACTTCAATTCCCCCTCCCCATTTTCCTGAATCTAGCGCAAACTTTTTTTTTTTCCCCCCTGCAGTTCTTGGCTCAGAACCAGAGGAGCGCACTGAGGAAAGGCAGCCCACTTCCTATTGAAAGCAGCTGGTTTAAGAACAGTCACACAATTTGCCATCATAAACATCCACTCTACCCTTTTGTGAAGTTTATTTTCTTTCATTCAAAATCACTCTATAATTTCATAATGGTATAGTGATAATGACAGAACAATAACCTTTTTACATATACAGCAGGTTCCTACCTGGCAAAAAACATCTTGCACATCAGTTAAAGCGATAGGCGTATATTTTCAGTGAAAGATTTTTCCTCCATCTGTTCAGATGGTGCATTTTCCAACTAAACTATCACTATGCTTAGTACCTTAGGAGAAAAATAAAAGATGTATTAAAAAAAAAAATAATTCAGCATTACTTTGTCACTGACTTAGCTGGGGAACAGATGACTCTGCTTAACACAGGAGAAGAGCTATGTGGGATGTGTCAGCTTTGCAACACAGTGGTCACTTCTTCAGTGTGGATTAACACACCTTTTTTTGCTTTCTATAACAGAAGTTATAGAGCCCATCCCTCCTCATGCTGAAATTAAAGTCCATGGAAACTTTTATACAGCTTTGTTAGAGCAGGGTGAGTAAGAGGTACAGATTAGTGGAAATAAAGTCTCAGAGGAAGTGTACGTCATTTTCACAGATATGTTTATACCACCAACACTAGAGCCAGTCCTGGAATCAGAGGTACGGAGCAAATAACTCGATCCAGGACTGTGTGGGCCAGTTCAGGTCTGTAGGAGTATTGTATTGCTGCACCAGAAAACATGGCAGCAGCAGCACTCCAGGAACCCAGATGGAAGGGGGTGGGTATTTACCAACTGAGCTTTGTGGTTAGCTCAGGGGACGCTGTAGCACCCAGGAAAAGACAGATCTGAGGAAGGAACAATAGTAGAAAGTCACAGACCGACAAATATAACTAAATCCTATCCTGACCTATGCTATCCTGAGAGGTGGGCCTGTGCAAACCTCGTGAAGTTCAACAAGGCCAAGTGCAAGGTCCTGCACCTCGGTCGAGACAATCCTCATTATCAGTACAGGCTGGGGGATGATGTGATAGAGACCAGCCCTGCGGAAAAGGACTTGGGGGTACTGGTGGATGAAAAGCTGAACGTGAGCCAACAATGTGCGCTTGCAGCCCAGAAGGCCAATCACATGCTGGGCTGTATAAAAAGAGCTGTGGCCAGCAGATCCAGAGAGGTGATTCTCCCCCTCTACTCTGCTCTTGTGAGAGCCCACCTGGAGTACTGTGTCCAGCTCTGGAGCCCTCAGCACAAGAAGTACATGGACCTGTTGGTGTGTCCCAAGAAGGGCCACGAAGATGATCAAAGGACTGAAGAACCTCTCCTATGAAGACAGGCAGAGACAGTTGGGATTGTTCAACCCAGAAGAGAAGGCAGCTCTGGGGAGACCTTATAAAGGCCTTCCAGTACCTGAAGGGGGCCTACAAGAAAGCTGGGTAGGGGCTGTTTGCAAGGGCATGGAGCAACAGGACAAGGGGCAATGGTTTTAAACTAGAGCAGGGTAGGTTTAGATTAGACATTAGGAAAAAGTTCTTTACAATGAGGGTGGTGAGGCACTGGGACAGGGTGCCCAGAGAGGTGGTGGAGGCCCCATTCCTCGAAACATTCCAGGCCAGGCTGGAAGAGGGTCTGAGCAACCTGATCTAGTCGAAGGTGTCCCTGCTTACTGCAGAGGGGTTTGGACTAGATGACCTTTAAAGGTCCCTTCCAACCCGACACATTCCATGATTCTGTGATTCTGTGATTCTATGATTCTGTGATTCTATAATTCTATGATTCTATGATTCTATGATTCTATGATTCTGACCCAGTAGTTCGACAGCAACAGGATTCCAGAAGTTGTGGCCTCTCACTCTAACAAAGGTATCCGAAGGTTTTGTGTCCAAAATTAAGTTAGTTATCCAAACCTCCTTCAATAATCAGTGGAGAAAAATAGCTCCAGAGAATGATCCATCTTTTTTAAGGACAGACATCAAAGACGGGTCAAAGAATATGCCTTCTGGCATATTGAGTCTCCGCAGATGGATAAAAAGTGTCCAGGTCAGGAACTAGGTCTTTCTGAAACTGTCATGTGCATATCCAATGGATCTATGGCAGCCAAAAGTTTGGTTTCCTCAGGGCCTGCATGTGTATTCTGATGAGTGCTTTTGCGTTTGCGTAGGCTTCTGAGAGGGAACTGTTTGGTAAGGCATGGATCCCTAAGTCTTCTGAGAAACTACAGGTCTGAGGTCACTCACCACTTAAAGACCTGAATTGACTTGAATGATTTGATCACCAAAATCTACCCAGGAAGGAAATAGTTGTTCTATTCGGAAAACCAATGGGGATCCAACCCTTTGGAATTTGCCACGTTGTGGGGATCTGTACCTTGTTCACCTACTGACCTTAAACTCATATCTAGAGGTTTTCATATTCATTTTAAGTCACCCATAGGAAATTAGTTAAGATTTGGGCAGGATGCTAAAGTTAGGTATTCAGTGAAACTGCAGCTTAAGCTCAGCAAGCTTTAGCTGCAGTGACAGAGTAATATCCCTTCTACACCTCAGCTAGTCCACCCAGGGCTAGTGTAGTTACCATCATGTGAATCTGTGTTTTGCTGTATGCCTCTAGGATGCATAAGATGCATTCTTGCAGATGCCCCTTGCTGTCTGTCTCTTGGCATCTAAATTCCTTTGAAAGCTTGGTCTTAGTTGCTATCTAAATCACAGCCACTAGCACAAAATAATACTTAATTCTTAAATCTCTATTATTTCCAGCTACCTTCCTGGATTTTTTTTGCTCTGTGTTGACTAACAAGATAATGGATTTGTGAAAGAAATTCCAAAACAACTATTCTATCTTTACTTTTCAGTTCACGACACTCTTTGCTGTTCATTCGAACTCTAAAACTAATTTGCCTCCTTAAACTTGTTTTTATCTTTCAGCCATGTCTCATACTTTCTAGTTTCCCACCACTCCCAGCGAACCCTGCACTGTACCCCTACCCTAAAGCACTCAAAGCTGAAAAGATAGCTTTAATTTCACTTTGCATTGCTTTCCTTTTATAATAATAAACCACCCACCAACACAGGCAAACTTTTGAGTTGATTTAAAGCCAGCTCTCTGATGTGTCTCCAGCTTTGCCTTCTGACTTTCTGTCTGTGCAGATGTAAATTATTCAGTGAGGGGTGTTGTAGACATGCCTCCTTCATTAACGTCAGTGGGACTTGTGAGGCTGAAGGAAAATCTACCCTCCCCACAGGCATCTCATGTTGGAAATTTACACTTTATGGCTGTCTAGTAGGACCATATATCATCACACTCTTCATAACTGTTATTCATTCTCCGGAAGGAAAAGAAAAAAAAAAGAAAGCTCTAATGTTCTTTGCATTATACAAATCCTTTGCCACATAAAACCAAAAAAAGAACATAAGAATAAAAAATGCTTCTGCTAGTGTTTACCACTCAGTACTGTCAAAATGTGAAAGGCAAAGAAGTGCCCAAAAGTGGGTGTCATTTGTGATGCTGTAATTAATCACACATAATTGCTTACAGTCTGTGTAATACCTACTAAGTGATTTTGTAAAACACAGTTAGACCACAGATGTGATCCAGTTCGTGCTTTGTACCCTTTCCTAGATTTTACTACTGAATGGACTGTTAGTTAAGACGTTGACGGCCCACCACCAGTATATTGTGTGATCCATATCAAAGCATTATTTGGCCCATGGGCAGTATAGTATCATAATTGTTGCAAAGCACAGAATAATAAGGCAGAGACATATACTAACAGTTTGGGATAGCCAGATTCATCTGATTCATTTTAATGAACAACTAGGCCAGAAAAGCAAACCCGACCATCTGTGCTGCAAAGACACTGAATGCTGGAATTTTTTCCCCTTCATAGTCATATTGCTATATCAGCACATGTGCTAACTTCAAACCTTCCCCATAACACATGTGCTCCAACTGCAATCATTTGGATGCAATTTGGTTTATGCTTCCATTTCCCCCCTGTTGATATGAGTGGGGCGGTTGTTGTTGCCGTTGGAAATGCTTTGACATCTCTGTCTCAATTTCTTAATGTTCTTCTATGTGACCTTGTCCAATCAAATCTAACAGGTACTGGCACTCATGCTTCTGCCTTGATCTGAAAATGTGCACAATTATGTGCTAGTCGTTTGTGATTTGTAATTGACGGTGCTTAAAAAATATGCACATAGCTTCTTAATGAGGTAAACAAACAGGCAGTGCCCTGTTGCAGAATGTGAGGGTGCAGGAAAAGGCATCTTAACGTGTTCTTTCATTGAATATTAAACTACTAAACTTGAATTAATGCCAGGTGACCCACAAGCAAATACAAACAAATAAAAAAGATCCTGGTTGCATAAAGAAACCAACAGCAGCCTCAGAGCCAGCAGCTCTTTCAGGCATTATTGGCTGGACTCATTTACCCCAATTTAGGCCCTCGATTTATGTTCCTCTTCATCCCAGGCTTCCTTTGCGGCCATGAAGAGGGAGAGAGAAAGTAACTTCAGCGTCACCAGGATGACCCATCAGTGCTCCATCCAAGATCTGACTCAGCTTCTGGAAACATCTCTTTCTTTCTCTCTCTCTCCACTGCCCATAGAAAGAGGGTGGGGTGACCAAGCTCTCTATCTAGGACCTTGCTTAAAACCTTTGTTTCTGCAAGTTGTGTTCAGAAGAATTAATGCGTAATCACAAATGTAGCCACAAAGGCACAGCGCCTAAGGAAACCCCACAGAGCAGTCACTCAACTTGGCAGTACGGGCAGAGCAACCTTTGGAGCCAGACCACTGTGGCCACATCAGGAGTCCTTCTATCTGATGGAAACCTTTGCTAATGAAGCTTCCCTGCTTTAGGGGCATAAATGAGTACTTGTGTGTGGCTTTTCACTTGTCTGAGTGGATACATCAGCTCAACTGTCACTAACTCAGGGATCTCTCCAGTTGCTCTAGGCAGACATAACCCTATTACTGAAATTACTATTGGGTTAAAATGAGGCACACGGAACAGCGCTGGCTACACTGATTCATGCTAATTGCAATAGCTCCATTTCTCTTTGCAGAGCCAGGGGCGTTTGGAAGCTGATATCTGTTCCATTAACAAACAAGGATGTTACAGTGCCACAGGGTGAAAGCATATTACAGGTGTTAAACGGATGGCCTGAGCGAATGCAAAACAGTGTCAATAGTTGAATAATTTTGATTCTAGCTTTTTCAGTTGAAGGTGGCAGGATGCAAAACCTGCACTTGGGGATTACATGACAGGGGGCAAGGCGGGAAGGAGGAAACCTAGTTAATGGAGAAAATATGGTTATGGTTAAAAATAATGGCAAAATTATGTCTTTGTGCTCCTTCTGTGGCGAGAGGATTAGTCTATAACGTACTCACATGGATATGGCTAATGCTGTTTGAGAAGTTTTAGGGAACATCCATCATGTAATGCATGTTTCCAAAAGTCTCTCCACACTTATTCTGACATGAGTATTTGTGCTTGCTCACTAACCTACTGCCTCACTGCTTGTTAGATAAAGCAGAGCTGTCTTCTGCATTTGTTGAACACCAGTTTTGGTCTTGCATGTTTTCTAGAGAAGAATATTTTTCTTAATTTCTGTAAATTCTTTTGTTCTGATCCCTCTGGGATTTTAGCTGATGAGTAATTGTTGCTGGGTTTTGTTTTTACAGAAAAGCATTGTTAAAATTATTGTGGTTAATGTTTAAAAAGACTGCAGCAATTTTCTAATCTGTCCTCCTGTGTGTCATCAGCCTGGTAAATTCTGCATCTATCCTGCCACTTACTTCTGGAGAGTAGTATACTTTTTAGACAGAGACACCTGAAATGAGGCATTCCAGAAGAATCTGTTGTTCTCACAGCTGGAGCTAGATGAAACATCAGGGATAAACTTCACATCAACCCCTCTAAAAAAGGCACGTTTGGATTAGCTGAAAACAAAAGTCTGAGTAAAAAATCAGAATTCTCAAAGAAATCCAAGATATGTTGTTTTACTGAGAGTTGAAATGTATCATTTCATCACAACAATTTATATACTGGAGCACAGATGTCTAAAACCATTTAAATACTTTGAGACACCTAACACATCTACATGGGCCTGAGGGACGCAGCCCAGGAGCCACCGAAGACCTGCACCTTTGCAAAGTGACAGCTGGAGGTTGTGTGGGGAAGCCCAGATCATTTAAAAGGACAGGAGATACACAAGGATAGGGAGCATAATCCCACCCAGAACATCTCAGTCCTTGGTTTCAGGACATCCTTTTCTTTTTAGTTTTTCTTTTTTTTTTTTTTTTTTTTTTTTTTTTTTAAACAAATATATAAACAAAAATACAAAAAGTGAAACAATTCACTACGTTTGAGGTCACTGAAAAATTCTGTTCTACTCAAGGGTATTTTGGGGGGTTCAGCAGATAAAACATTCCGAAATGAAACAGAACCAAACCTTCTCATTTATTCTCCCCTCCTCAAATAGTTCCAGTTTACCCAAATATGAATCACTTAATTCCATAACAAGTATTAAAAAGAACACCACTTACAGCTGTTAATTTCTGCATGGATATAAAGGAGGTCTAGATCAAATGGTCAGATAACTAAGATCCAGAGAGCTAAATTGAGGTGACATAAAAAACAACCTTAAAAGCAAGGCTGTCTTCTAGTTCTGGGGTGCTTGCATCAGGATTTTCTGAAGGGCCATTCAGGGCAAACAGGAGGGGCTGAGATTGTCATAAATTCCATGACTTGGGAGAAACTTACCTAAGACACTAGACGCTGTTTAATGAACCTGTGACTTAAGCGACAAATTTACAGCAGAAGAATTCCGTTATTTAGCTGATTATGTGCTGATAAAAATTAATGAAAATACCCCAATAAGGATTTATATAGTTACAATATTATTAAAACTTTATAACCACTTGCTATTTGGCATCATTAATGAAAATTAATGTGGCTGCATACGCTTAAGTATTTCACCCCACAATGAGGAAATGAACAGTGACATGACATATTACTAATAATTAATACTACATATATTTTCTTAGACAAATAGTATGTCCAAGGCTTTGCCAAGAGAAGGAAATACAATTATCCAGCCTGTTTGGAACATGCAGTGGTAATGTGTTAGTATTCTAGAGATGCTGGGAATAATGCTGAGTGATACAGATACATCAAAAAGAGATCCCATATCACAGAAAAGACAGTAACAGTGCTAAACCTGAGGCAGAAGTTTCTAATACATCTGCCTTTGTCATGTTGAACAAGTTAGTTGCTATGTCACTGTGTCTTGGATTCACATTTGCCAATACAGATCTTATCATTTCCCTCTCAGTCTGTAGTAAAAAAATGTATATGCAGAAACAAGAGAGAGGGTTGGCAGTAGGGCTACATAACTGCAAAGGCAAGATGCATCAAAGGACCTGCAGATCTTGTAGGTAGATCCAATAACAGCAACAAAAGCCAGATCTGTTTGGCAGGTACCTGGGCTCCCTGCACAGTACATTTTGATCAGCATCATATCAAAAGCAACCAGCATGCTTGGTTGAGAACTATCTTGTAAGAAGCATGAACGACGGATATATATACTGCAGACCTTATCCTTTTCTGAATCTTAGGCATTTTGCTCAGCCTCTGGGATGTACCATAACACATCATGATTACAGTCCCAAATTTCTCTGGAACATATTTATTTATGACCTTCCCTCTCCCACTCAAAGGAATTAGGTGCCATTTTTTTTTTTTTAATTTGTATTTGAGTTTGGTGATTGGAACAAGCCTTAAAAAGTGAATGGTACAATTTTAATTTCCTTTTTTTTTTTCTTATAATGATTCAAAAGTCATCTCCAGCTTCCTGGGAGACCATGCTAGTAAATAGGATAAACTTGAATTTTTCATCAGTTGGATGAGGTAGAGAATCAAGAGCAATTACGAGAGCACTAGACTCCATTTCTAGCTGGACATCCTAGGACATAGCCACCCATTCAGTTTTATTCCTTTTTCTTGGGTCCAATTAATTAATCTTTCATTCCTTCCTATAAAATTAAAGTGATTGCAGAACAGAGAATGCTTCTACCTTAATCTCATTTGTAACATAACAGCTAGGATACTTTCCTATTATGAACTGAGGAGGGCAGGAGCACTTTCCTGGTGCCTTCTTGAAGCTTTGTCACTTAGCACAAAAAAATTTCAAGACTCTACAGGTGTAAGAAGGGAAAAGAGACTAAATTCCTGCAGGGAGAAATTGAACATAGCTTTCCCAGTCCTGGAGGGCTGCTATAACCACAAAGTTACTGTTATAAAGACAGATTCTATCATTACTTTTTCAGTCTCCTTCTCTGGAGGGAAGCTAGATGAAAGACTTAAAGAAAGTAACTTGGATTCACTGTATGTACTCCTCTGAAATGCAACCATGAGAGCCAGGGTTTTTATTTTGTTCTTATTTATTTTGTTCTGGGCTGTGAGTCCTCCCACAGATTAAATAGCTTTTATCAATTTTGTTTTGGAGTGACATAATGACAATTAATTGTTATTTGTTAATTACTGTGTGATCTTTGGTATAAATTCCACTGAATATGTGAGGTCTTTTATTGATGTAACTTTTTTGACCATTTTCCAACATTGCAAGGAGTAAATTGGAAGTTAACTCCCATGGGAGTTAATTTACCTTTACACTATCCAACGTACCCTGCATTCAGAAAAGTATCTAACCAGGCACCACTTTCTCATATGGTTTCTGGTCTTAACATTGAATGTGAATTTATGCACAACGTTCTTTACAAGCCAGACACAAAACTTACAATAGAGCTTGTCATAGTGAAACCCTGGATTTTTCACTGACTCTTCATTATTTCTCCTTTTTCCACTCCATGCTTATTTAAAGAGTAAGTTTAAAGTATGGTTGCAGAGATGTATGCCACCTTTTGCCTTGTCCTGATCATATACAATTTAGTTAATACAATGAAAGGAACTCAGTTACCTCAACTGTTACATGCCATCAAAGGACTAATTCTTTCTGTCTGCCCTCCTCTGTTTTTTTGTTCTGAGTTTTGACCTTCTTCATGATGACTCACCCTGGTAGAATGTTTTCCCAAGGGATATTTGTCTAGTAGGTAAGTGATTTTATTTCAGTTCTCAGTTAGAAAGTCACCTTTTGACTATTTACATTGCTTTGGAGAGGTATATTCATCTTTGTGTTCAAAAACCCTTTTCAGCATCCTTTCCATTGTCTGGATTACCAAAGTAAGCTGACTTGCAGTGCAGCATTAATTACACCTAATTTTGAACATCCAACTTGTAGACTTTTCCATCTGAGCTGTTATAGGGTTTTTTTAAAGACTATGGAAAGAAATAGGCAGTTTTAGAGTGAAATTAATCTCATCTTGAATTGGGTAGTTTAATATAGGACAGAACAGTCCTTCTTTAAAGCACCTATTTCTTTTCATAGACCATAAAGAGAGCCAGTGATGAGTATCTCAGATGGAGAAGTCTGTATTGTAACATTGTCTAAAGTTAAGGAAGATGAGTCCAATCCAGAAATGGGAAGTAATGGAAGCATATCTCAGACCACATGAATATTTTTCCTCTCTCTGCTCTTCCAGTGAGAGGGGAATACAGTGGAGCTGGCCACACATCACAAATAAGATAAAAGACACAGCCAAAGTGAACAGATTAGAGCAACGCCATATGTAGAACTGCTCAAAGCTGCTGACAAATAACGTTGAACTTCTAACAAAATGCTGAAAATCAAAGCCGATTAAAAAAAACATTTCAAGAATGGGGGTGGGGAGATAGAGGAGATAAGGGTGAGGGGAAAACAAGTGACATTCATTTAATAAATTTTTAAGTGAGAAGGCAAGTGTAATCTCAGGCCTTTAGCGCTTCCCTTGAGGTTGTTAAATGTTCTCCTGTATTTATCAGAAAAGGAAAGGTTTGCATCACCCTTCCCAACAAAACGATATTTGGTCTGCCTTCTCTCCAATCTACTTAACATCCTCATTTATATTCTACCTTTCTGACTTCTATAAAAATCAGGTTCCTTTTCCACAGTCCTGCTAAATGCCACCATTCTACTGTCCATCATTAAATTATAGGCTTTTCTTGTTCTCTTCGTCCTTCTCCCTCCCTTTCTTTTCTGCTCCACCCTGCGTCTCCCAGAGGTATTTGCATTTGTGTGGCAAATACATTGATTCTTTTCGCATGGTTTGCTCCAGCATGACACAAACTATTTAATTGTAAATTATTAAGTCATCTGTACTTTCCTGAAATGATTCACAGTGGAATGACAGGAAATTATTCCTAGTGGAATGACAGTATATGATATGATGAAATCACGATTCACATGTAAATTGGATGTCTGCTGATAGAAGTCCAAAGTCCACTGAGAATTCACAAAAAGCAAATGCTGCAAGGTATATCCATTGTGTAGATTATTTATTAATGGATAGCCCCTGTATTAAGTCTGTCCACTCTTAGTTGTTAAAACCCTAGGGGATATTTTTTTTTCTTTACTTGTAGTTTGATGTAAAGGTTTTAGACAAACATCATCTTTTCTAGTCTTCCTATATATATTTTCCCCTCAAGTATCTAATTTGTCAATCTCTCACACACACATATATATATACCTAAAATATATATATAAGGTCTGACCACTAGCTGGCATAATTCACTATATCTTTATTGTTTGAATGGAATTGTGCCAGTTTGCCCATGCTGCTGTTCTGTAGACCACAGATTAAAGTATACACAGCTACAAAGAAATTGTTATGCTGCTTTATTTTTGTTCCTTCTACAAAGCTGTCTGCACAAATTATCTCTTTGGCTTCCTCTGATTTACTTTAAAAGTGTTACATTAATTTTAAATGCAAATTGCAATAATTAAATTTGACCTTATAAACTATCAGATGTGATGGGAATTTCCCTTCCTGATTTTTTGTCTTAAATTGGAAAGGAACCAGATCAAACAAGCAGGGAATTTCAAACTCAAAACAAATACCATTCATGGCTAGGGACTCTGTTACAATAACAAAAAAGAAAACATATGTATGCCTGTATGTATGTGTGTGTGTGTATAATACAGATGTTAATCACAAACTATTCAAAATCTTTAAATTTGTATGTAAAACTGGCAATAGCTCATCTTTTGTTGTCAAGGAGAAAAAAAAAAAACACAATCAAAGTGACCCACATAGATATTTTTTTTTCTTTCTTTAATAATGGATACTTTCAGATACCTCCTAAGGTCCTATTCCTCCTGTCATGTTTAAAGGGTTTATTGTTTCCAGAAAAGCTTTTGCCGCTCCCTCTGGAGACTGAGCTGATCTAAGGTAATATTAATTCTATGCCTCTCTCTTGTCGGAACTCGACTTCAAACAGAATAAATGAGATGAGAGCTGAAAGAGAGGTTATGCAAGCTGTCATCCTCCATTGTGTTGGAGGCATCAATGACTCTCAGAACAAATTAGGTGTCACTCTACTAAATCGCAGTCAGAAAGGCAAATCAGTTTATAGAAGACTTATTTGGTCTCCTGGAAAGCTCTTGCATTCAGAGCACAGTTAATCTTCCTTTTCTTTCGGTAATTTTAAAAATCCTCATTTTTTATTTCTTTTTAAACAAAGATGAAGCAGAATTTCCTCCTGATGACTCATAACATTCCCCATACAATTCATGCTGATTAGTTCAGTCTAATTTCTCTCTCTCCAAAAGAAAAAAAAAGTCCCAGAGAGGTTTGTTTCACTCCTAAAAGAGAAAAGAGAAATGACTACACATGTTTTATTAGTCTTCTTAATTTTGGGATTGTGGCTTGGGAAAGAACTCTGTGATAAAAAGAGTATCTGAAGAAAAAAGAATATTTATGAAGCTTGTCAAGTATGGTTCTTCCACTTTTGTAAATCTTACTGCTTCTATTCAATATTTATTAAGTGACTTTCAACCTATAGAAACTAGCATTAGTTAACTACTTGGTTAATAGTTCACCTCTGGCACTTGATTTAACACTTTTTTTTTTTTTTCTTCTTTACCCCCAGTAAAGAGGTTAAATGGATTTTTGCATTCTAGGCTGCACACAGAACGTTTTTCTTTTACAGTCGAGTGATGTGCAGTTTTTCACTGAGAAAGACATGCTCATCCTCTTCTCTAAAGAAGAATATAGACATAATTTAACAAAATCAGGACAAAATGCAATACTCCCCACATAAACTGAGGTACCTATTCCAATTTCAGATTATGTCTAAACAAGCAAGGAGTATGCTGCAGCAGGAGTAGATCTGCAGAGTGAATCAACTGCTGTTGAGGGCCATTTTATATTTTAAAGGGATTTTTTTCAGATTAACTTTAGTTTAGACCTATGCACTAGGACCCAATAGGTGCTGCAATGCATCAAATATGCTTTTGAAGAGCATCTTTTAGTTTTGCTTCATTCGAAAGGTTTTGAGACCCTTCTGTGATGAGAACCAACGTGTAATAACTGGGATCAATCAGGAGATTTGCTTCAAAAGTATGCTGTCAAGCACAACTGAATGGAGATATATCATTATTTTCTCATAAAGTCCAAGATAAGAGAAAAGCATAGATACCTAAAACTAAAGTGGATCTCAGAAGTCACTATATTACTTTGTGATTGAAGCTGTGACTTTGGAACGCAGGGTTATGTTTCCAGAGACAAATCACACTTAGTTTCCTGAATTTTACAGAAATTTTTATACTTCACCAGGATTAGAGTGCTTAGGCTCCTTCTAGAAGACACAGAGAGGGTTAAATGAATAAAATTAAGTTCAGGGAAGCCACCAGGCTTATATAGGAGTCCTCTGAACTTTCTAGTGGGGAATACCCAGGAAAAATCAGAAATTAAACCCCAATACCAATAGCTGGCTAAACAGCTAATCTTCTCCTTGAGATGAACACCTAAAAGAAATCAACCCAGAGAGGAACCGGAGATACTCCTTCCCCATTGCAAATGACAGAAGAACTCTCTGTTAAACTTAGATGAGTGAGGAGATCTGTTACTGAAAGATCGTCCTGCTTGCTTTGAAGAAGGGATTTAAAATCAGTTCTCCTGTTTTTTTAGCAAAGTGCCGACACCATAGACATATTAGGTATTTGAAAATGAGACTTTCTGAATTGCTGCTGTTGACATCTTTCTGATTCAGGAGATAAGCAGTGTACTTTTGAACCTCCTCAGGCACAGAAGGGAGCTGAACTCAGATCCCCCACATGCTGGAAGGTAGATCTAAAAGTTGATTAGTCATAAAACCACAGTTAATTCAGCTTCATTCCAGCTTTAAAAAATACAGACTTTTGCCTGAGCTTGTTTATTTGTTTTCAGTAAAGAAGAGAGAGGGATTATGATTGAATACCCCAACTGGAAGTAAATTCCTCTTTATGGGCAAAGTTAAGATGGCAAAATCCTGAAATGACAGGGATCTTCCTCAGCATTTCCTACAGATTCCATTAAGTAATTTACTAATCATCCTCCTCCTAAATACAAACCCCTTTCTACGAATGCTACCACAGCGGCTAGGAGCCTAAAAATTAATCTCTGTATTAATGAACAGTACAGGGTCACAACATTGTTTCATGCAGAGCCACATTCCCATGCAGTGTCAAAGAACTCATTGCCTTAATGTTTGTGGAATGTAAAATGCTACTGTAAAATAAGATGTGCAAGACAAAAGGAGGAAGTAGGATCATCCTCAGTGTCAGCACTCTGATAACATCTCCTTTTTTTTCTCAGCACACTGTGAAGGCTCCTGAGCCAAGATGCTTGAATGTAACTAAACATTTTCTATGAGCATTCCTTCTAAGTAATAAACACGTGTGATTTGTCCATGCTCATACATCATTTATGCTCACTTTCTCTTGATATTGTGAAAAATTAGTTAACTGGAAAGATTATTTGTAGAACCAGCTCATTCTTAAACTCATATTGCAAAGTATTTGAAAAAAATATTTCATATTCATTATGGAGAGTATCTTTAATTTAGGAGACATGCTTTTCATGCAATCATGGAATCACGGAATTTTCAGAGTTGGAAGGGACCTCTAGAGATCATCTAGTCCAACTCCCCTGCTAAAGCAGGATTGCCCAGAGCACATCCCTCAGGACTGCATCCAGGTGGGTCTTGAAAATCTCCAGAGAAGGGGACTCCACAACCTCCCTGGGCAGCCTGTTCCAGTGCTCTGTCACCCTCACCGTAAAGAAGTTTTTTTCTCATATTTGATCAGAACTTCCTATGTTCCAGCTTGTGCCCATTTTATGAGCTTGATTAACACAACAAACTGGTGGAAGGAGCTTACAGACAGTGCAGCAGCACAGAGCTGATAATGGCAGGCCTGAAATGGTGGGACATAAACTCCAACTCCATGATTTGCATCAGGTTTCCCAGTTCAGCTGCTCTGTGTCACCAAAGGCCGGACCCTCACCTTTGGACAGCTGGGCTTGATCCAGTTATTTTACATAGAAGCATGGACAGCAGGTGTCTAAGAAACGCAAGGAAAAAGCTCAGAAAGAGGAGTCCTGCTAAGGAGGTGGATGGTGGAGGACCTCAGGGCCCGATATAGTTGCCTCCTGTAACTAGCAGTCATCGCATCAGTATCAGCACTCACAGCACGAACACCAGCAGTGACCACGCTGCACAGATGGAGAGGTCACCCTTTCCAGCTGAAAGCAGTCCAGAAAGCCACAAAATTCTCTTATATCCTTCTCCCAAGACAGGGCCCAAAATAGAGATCAAGGTTTGGTTTGGGTTTTTTTTTTTTTGCAAAAATGGGCTGGTTTCTCGTGTGAAACGAGTGATTTCATCACAAAGGGAAATGGTGGAAAATCTTTTGCATGTAGTCCCCTTAACCTTAACGATTCAAAGAGAAAAACGGCACAGTGTCTCCATAAGCAAAAATGTGAAAATTTCTGACATACTAAACCATACTCATAACTGTAAACATGTTTCTTTCTCAAACGCTTCCAAAGTCTTGGCCTACCGAAGAGATTTCTAGAGCTGTTAAACAATACTAAATAAATAAAAGGGGATTTCTTGGAGAAACGGGAGGAAACACACTGTGTTTACCACACAAATCGCATTCAAAGCAGTGAGAAAAACTGAGCATGCTGATGCTTAACCACACGTATGGTTTCACTTATTTGATGTGCTCATGGAGTACATCAAACATGGCCTGAAAATCGGTGAAAGATGGGAAACAAAGGGAAGAAATAAATAGTGGCACAAGGTGAACAGTGGGATGCCTCGCCTCATTGTTCTGCATTAGATCTCCTGTTTGAAATCTGTATTAATGGTCTTGAAAGAGGGTAATACTGAGGTTAGCAAAACTTGCAGATGACACAAAGTTATTTAGCTAGCACGGACCAGAGAGATCCGTGAGGAACTTCAAAGAGACTTAGCTAAACCATGTGAGGACTAAAGTGAGGGCAAATGAAGTTCAATACCAATAAATGCAAAGTAAGGCATACTGAAGGGAAAAAAATAAATTAAACTGCTTGTACATCTGACAGGGGCCTACATTCACTGTCTAAACCCAGGAAAGGGATCTGGGTATCAATGAAGACAGATTTCTACACCATATGCAGCTGTAGTTTTAAGAAAAAAAATTCAAACAAGATGTGAGGCTTCATAAGAACTGAAATGGGGAATGATGCAGTAAATACTACACAGCCAACCTATAAATCAAAATGTGGTCTCATCTGGAAAATTTTGTGAAGTATTATTACACTACCATAAAACAAAAATAATAAAAAAATAAGAAAAAGGTTTATCAAAATTAGAAAGGACTCACCTGTGACAAATGGAAGTGAACCATGCCTTAAAAAAAAAAAAAAAAAAAAGTAAAAAAAAAAATCTGTCATGTAAAATGATTGAAAAGATTGGGAAGAGTCACCTTAGAAAGGAGAGGGACAAAAGGACATAATGAAAGGATAAAAATAAATTATTTAGAGAAGATAGATTATGTGCTTCTCTTTCCCCAGTTTGTGGCAGAACAAGAGAATGTGCAATAAAATTAAGGAGAGTAGCAAGTTCAAAACAGATAAAAGGCAACAGTGCTCTTTTTTTCTACAATGAGTGATTAATCCAGGGAACCTTCTGACACACTGAAAGTGAAAACTAAGGGACTCTTCAAATAAACATTTAAACAGATAACAAGAATTGCTGAAGTTGCAATAAAAAAAAAAGTGAAATATTTGTTGGAAAGTATTTGAAAGCCATTTTTTCAAAGCCAAATTTCTTGACCTTTCCTTTGTAGATTTCTCAGTCTTTGCTTTGTAGATTTCTCCTAGATCTGTGTCTAAATCCTACAGGCTTTGGAGGAAAAAGACCCTGAGGACTTAGTGGCTTGTCTTGGGGTTAGTTCATATAATATGGTTTCTATATTGGAATGTTGTATATCCTGAGCACCAGCCTTCATGTTCTGCACAGAGAATATTACTTTATCTATGCCCAAATACTTGTTTCCAGACACTCAGCAGCCTGGACTGTCATGTACCTTGAGCGATGTATGTGTACAGGTAAATGTGCTCATGAATTGCAGTTCAGACACTGATTCTGCAGTACAGGCTCTACAGAGTGTCTTGGCATAGACATGACCATTGGTAGGGATATGAAGGATCCATGAGATATACTCTGTTTACTGTCCCAAATTCTTTAAGACGTGGTGCTGGCAAGTCATGGAGACAAGACACTGGGCTGGATGGATTAAGGATCTGACCCAGCATGGCAACACACACATTCCTCTAAACTATGTACAGAGCCAGTCTGTCTACACTGACACAGCCTGTTATTACTTGTCCTCCCCCTCTCTTGGACTACTTGCTGTACCAAATCATCAATATTTATCTTTCAGACTGCAGGTTTATGGAGCAGAGAGATGATGAATGCCTTTGTGTTTGTAGGCTGTCAAATACAACACAGCTTCCACCCCATTGAAGCCTCAGGTTGTGCTAGTCAGAAAACCGTGAAACATCAAAAACTTGGAGCAGTATCAGTCCATGCCAGGGAAGGAGCAAAGGAGACATATTCCTTCCTTCAAGTCGTGAACGTCAACCCAAAGTGCCCCAACATCTGACACTGCGAGTGGTCACCCAAACCTCTGCTCTCTGGATGCTCTCTGAGACTTCCCTTTACAGTCATTAAAATGGAAATGGCATCTGACAGCCACGAACGTCATTTCACTTCCAGCTTTCTCAATTATCTCCTCCTTTCCACTGCCCTCCCACTCTCTGTGTGGTGAGAGAAATATGTTTTCACAACTGTCATTTTAAGGAATAAAACACTTGAACCATCAATAACTGTGTGCACTTTGCCCCAGCTGAATGAAAATGTCCTTTGTGAGCATAGAAGCAAATAATACACAGTTAAATAGAAAGAAGCTACCTGAATGTACTTATTTCAGCTAACTATTTCTGTATTATTATAGCCTGTTTCCAGTAGATCAAAGAAACCTGGCAGTGTTGTTTTTTCACACTGCGAGAAGCACAAACATCATTTAAATGCCCCCTCAAAATATTCATGCATCAAAAAACCGGTGAAGGCTCAGTCTATTCTCAAGCTGGCTTTCAGCCAACATTGTTGTGTTGCTGCTGCATCATGACGGAAGGAGCAGACAGCAGAAAACAGCAAACAGCAAAGAAGACAAGCCTTTAAAAACAAATCTAAATAACAAAGAAAACCCACTTTAACACTGCTTAAAATTTCAGTAATGGTGAAACTCATTGATAATTGTTCGTTTGTTGATTTATTTCTACAAAACGACATTTTAAATGCTGACTTCTAGGATTCTGTTTGCAGGGTGTTTCTAACCCTCAGCCTTATGTTTTTTTTGGGTTTTTTTTGTTCTGTCCAGTATATATAGTGCATGGATGCCTTTCTTAGTTGATGAAAGTAGTGTAGCTTCACTGAAGCTGCCAATTAGTTCTTTCATAGTTAAGGTCAAGTACATAAGCAGATTAAAAGTAAATGAAATTTTTCTCAGTGTCTGCTGAGCTTTTTGCATGACAAATGGTGAAGAATCTTGATTCAAGCCATTAATGTCTTCATGAGCCCATCTCTGAGAAAGCTATCGAGTTTCTACTTAGAGGCTCAAGTAGACAGAGACCCTAGGTAAGTTATTTCAACACTTAATTGTCCTTAACTAGTTTATCATTAAAAAATTTTCATGGTGAAAGGATAAGACTTTTCACAGAACACAAAGAAGGACTCTTTGTCACTGAATGTGGCATAACTTACCTAAAATGCTAACATACCCTTTGATTTTCTGGGTACCTGATCCTGGATGGCTATGATCCAGTGTGTCTATCTAGCATGATTGCCCATACCTCCTGTACGGTCATTACACAGGCTGACATCTCTGAAGACAAGCAAAGAGCAATTCTGTCCATTTTTCTCTTTCCATGCAGAGGCATGGAATCCCTCAAAAACAACCATGTCATCATCCCAGGACGAAGGCAATGCAAGTTCTAGGCTCTACTGAACCTGCAGTGCCTCAGAAACCTCTTTAACCACAGAGGCATTGGCAATCCCTGTTCACCATGTTGAGTCTGAGCCACCACACGTCCAGAACTGCAGCAATACTGAGACCCACAGAAGAACAGCCAAGAAAAAAGCCTGATAGTTAGAACATTCATCTGCGAAAAAGCAAAGCAGAATTTGAGTTTCAACTCTATGAAAGTTATATTTGTATTTTCTTTTCAACATTCATTTAATAATGTATATATGTAGGTCTATCCCCATGGTATACGTCTATACGCATGTATAAGCATAACTCCTGGAGCAAGAAATAACATTCAGAACTCACGCAGTGTTGGTCAGACCATCAGTCTAGGATCAAGATCGACAAGAATGACAGAACACCCACCACCATCAGAGAACTCCAGGACAGCAACTTATGACAGTGTATAGAGTACATATGGAAAAGTGGTTTTAGGCTGAGGAAGAAAATGCCTAATGATTGTAGGTGTGAGTTTTGGTAGTTCTGAAAAATATACGGAGTGTTTTGGATTTACGCAGTTAGATTTCATCTAGACTTTGACATATTTGTAATTCCTCATATCCTGGGTTTAGTTCTCCAGTGCATGTTCCACTCTGGTGATTTCCAGCCTCGATCTCTAACTCATCTCCATTTTTTGCAAGCAAGTTCTATGGCTAGGAATGCAGTGCATCGGAACTGTGCAAACAAAAGCCATTTGGTGAATGCTTAGTGGCAGGAGAGCTGCCCAGACTACTTTACTGTTCGCCCTTCAGCACTTTCATGATCATATCTTTGTCTTGCAAATTCATGTGGAATTCATTGTTGGAGATCAGCTCCCTGGTCTTGATGTCTTTCAGGAAAGGATGGGCTGTCATTTTAGGCCTATGAGCTATATTTGCTGGTTGATGGATGCCTTCACATTGCCAACTGACAATCATCCAGAAGTCGGCTATAGCAGATATGCCATGTAATTACACTGTCACTGAAGGATTCCAGGCTTTGGCTTGGTAATTCTAAGAATCCATTTTTATCCATCAGAAAATTCCCAGTTATTTTTCTGAGATATTAAGAATTTCAGCCAGCTTTACTGTGATAAAAGATGTATTCCAGCAGCTTTTTAAGACAGCAAGGCCAAGATTCATCTCATCTAATATTATGCCTGTGGTTGATGCATCTTGAGCCAGGAACCTAATCACTCTCTTTTCCCTCTTTAAGGCATGTGAGAGAGAGACCTCCATGCAATCACGCAGACCTTAGATTGTACGACTCACACACTGGAGCTGCTCTTTTATACCTGCTGGTAAGGAAGCTTACCAACTGGTCTCTTAATTTGGGGGTCTCATTTAAAAGACTAAATACAAAAGAGCTGAAGTCACAGACAGATGAGGAGGCCCATTTCTTTTCTTTATTAGACCTCAGATACGACATGAATCAAAGCAGAAGGTGTCAGAGAGCCAGTGTTATAGCATCTGATATACTGTGCTTTGGGCACCCTCATATTCAGGACAGTTGCTTAGCAACTGGGATACAGGCTGAGGACGCAGAGTCTGGGATCTTTTCTCTCCCCAACACGATTAGCATGACTTGGATAAATTACTTCACCTTTCTCTATTCTTTTTTACATTTGTACATTTATTTATTCTATCTCTTACCAAATGCTTCAACAACTCCTTTGAAGATATCACAGACTTCAAGTAATGAACTAATTCTTCTATGAAGCTGCAGATTCTGAACAAGGGACTGGGGTGTCATCTCTTCTTACTACCTGTCTCACAAAGGTAGTTACCTTCTCCTTAGCTAAGTTCATCACAGACACAAAAGAGCTCCATATTCACTTTCTAGAAATAGAGGCATTTCAGTGGGGAAGTGTTTTTCCTCCATGTGTGTGTAAATTTCTGAACACAAACCATTTTCAAAAATCTAAGCTGGCATTTGGCAGAATGTCAGTAGACTTTATACAATAACACTATCCAAATAGACATATTAAGATAACAGAATCTACAAGACAGCATACTTTTGGCTCTGTTACATATTCATACTACTACTACTACTACTACCACCACCAGCAAATAAAGACAGGTGGAAGGACAGTGGGGCTAGCATTAGACCTTCGTGAGGGCATTCTTTGCTTGACTGGTGGTTCATAACCATTCAGCACAGAGAGTGAGCTGCGAGGTTTTGTCATCCAAGTTAGAAGCTCTGGCTTCTGAATGAAGAGTTGGCTGGCTCCAAAGTCTGTAACCCTTTGATTTCGTGGTTGTTTTCTGCATCCTGATCTCGCTGCAGCTGCCACCTCAAAGAACAGGGTGAGAGTAATTGTGTTGGCTTGCCTCCAAAGCCCAGAGGAGTAGTCACTTGCTACTCTCCCAGATTATCTGCCAGGCAAACAGAAAGGTTAATGATGTAGAGCTTGATTACTCTGGTAGAAAGAAAGCAGCCAGCTTGATCCAAAAATCTTTATTGTGTGTGTAAGGGAGACACGTTAAAAGGGTTCAGAACTAAAATACACTGTCTTCTCTATTCTGTCTTTGAACATGGGAGTATTTGCCTTCTGGCAGGTATGGTCTTGTAAGCAGTAGCTTTTTTCCTACGCATACATCTTTTTGCCTGAAGCTTGTCCTTTAATTTTAAGACATTTACAGTACTGTTGTTGTTAAGAAAGCCAGTCTTCTTCAAGACATATCTGCAGAAGAAACATTTGAATCTGGAACAGATTGAATACAATTAGCTGAAATTCTAATTTCAGAAAAATTACATACATTCATGTGTGTGAGAAACAGAGTGTGTGTGTATGTGTGTATACACATATATGTGTATGCCATAAGCTTATGATTTCTGGTGTTCATCTTCAAGATAAATGCACAGCAGGCCTATCAAGTCAAATCCAACAACATCTCCAAAAACCCCACAGCAATAAAGAAAAAAAGAAAAGTAGTCAAACTAAAAGCAACCAGAAGCTGCCAGCTGAACAAATGAACAACAACAACAAAACTACACGATAGTGAAGGTAAAAAAGAGTTTACCATGACTAAAGACAGTAGAGTGTACAAAGGTGCTTATAAAGGTTGCTTTTCTTTTTTTTTTTTTTTTTTTTTAACAAGAGTCTGCTTTGTGGAAATGCTTAATATTAAAACAAAAAAGAAAACAAGTAACTTTATGAACGCATGAAAATGGAAATCTTCCAGCCTTGGGTTGAAAACCAGAATATTCTGGCCCAGGACTGAAATACTGGAGCCAAAGCACAATATATTTCTCTACACAGTGGTTCATGGATGTTATAGTTCAGAAGCATTCTTCTTGCCTTCTTTCATGTGGGTTTCATTCTTTGGCAGACCCATATCTCCCTTGATACTTGGTGACGAAGAATCCCTTAGTTCCCCACACTTCCTTCACAAAAAATTGTCTTCCAAAAAATTTAAACTTTCCATAGGACAGAAAATTATATTCTGATTGCCTTTATGTTTTACCTACTTAATGGTCAAGGACCTGGTAAAAAAGAAACACATAAAAATTTCTTATCTCTCTCTTCTCCTGTAGATTCCTCATTACTCTAAATAATCACTCACTCACTGTGATTTGCAGCTAGCTTTAAATGACTTTATCTAGGAAGTTTCCACTTTGCCTTTTTCCATTATTCCATGCTCTAAAAAATTTAATATAGAATCATAGAATCATAGAATTGCTGAGGTTGGAAGGGACCTCTAAGGTCATCAAGTCCAACCTTTAACCTACCCTGACAAAAGCCACTTCTAAACAATGTTCCTAAGTGCCCCATCTACCCTTTTTTTAAACACCTCCAGGGATGGTGAATCCACCACCTCCCTGGGCAGCCTATTCCAATGTTTAATAACCCTTTCAGTGAAAAAATGTTTCCTAATATCTAATCTAAACCTCCCCTGATATAACTTGAACCCGTTTCCTCTCGTCCTATCACTTGTCACCAGGGAGAAGAGGTCAGCCCCCATCTCTCTACAACATCCCTTCAGGTAGTTGTAGAGGGTGATAAGGTCTCCCCTCAGCCTCCTCTTCTCCAGGCTAAACATGCCCAGCTCCCTCAGTCGTTCTTCATAAGGTTTGTCCTCCAGACCCCTCACCAGCTTTGTAGCCCTTCTCTGGACACGCTCCAACACCTCAGTGTCCTTCTTGTAGCGAGGGGCCCAAAACTGAACGCAGTACTCGAGGTGGGGCCTCACCAGTGCCGAGTACAGGGGGATGATCACTTCCCTAGTCCGGCTCACCACACTATTCCTGATACAGGCCAGGATGCTGTTGGCCTTCTTGGCCACCTGGGCACACTGCTGGCTCATATTCAGCCGGCTGTCCACCAACACCCCCAGGTCCTCTTCTGCCGGGCTGCTTTCAAGCCACTCCACCCCAATCTGCCCCAGTCCACCCAGTTAATATAGTTAACTTCAAAATCCAAACTTCAACTAAACCGTGGTGCACTTTGTTGTTGTTGTGGTTTTGGGTAGGTTTTTTTGGTTCTTGCTGGTATTTAACTCTTTGCTGTGAACTAGATTGTCATCAAATAATTATGTTTAGTGATTTTCTCCTTGAACTTGTACTTCTATTTTTGATGTCAGTTTAGCCCAGGCCAAGTGTGTCTGCATTGAGTTCCTCAACATACCTGCAGATATAAAACCTGGGGACTCAGTGTGGCCAAGTTCCAACCTCAGTGCAGGTGTGATCTATGTCCTACTGTGTATCTTAAGAGAGAAGATGAAAAACATCTGCATGAGAGTTTCAAGTGCTTATGGGAAAGAAAACACTGTTTAAAAAGAACGAAAACATAGGTCAAATGAATTGTGTTTCCCTTAATGGGGAAGAGTATAGTGGTGCTCACAGCAACTGAGAAAGGAGGAAGATTTTTATTTGGTAAAGGCCTAAAGACTGAGATAAAAAGAGCTCTATTCATAAGCAAGAGAGATGGAGTGAGTGAGGAAATAATTCAGGACAAGCATCTCAAAGCAGCTATGGAAAAAAACTCTTCAAAGACACAGAAAACGTTCTGAAAAGCTGAAGGGACAGGAAAGATGCCACCAAAGCTGCCTAGAAGTCAAGAGCTGCCCAGTCAAGGCAGGCTTTAAAAAACTAAAAAGTCAGGAAGTGTCATTCTTCCTAAACATCTACTGAGGCTCAGGGGCACAACAAAAGAAATCCACTACAGCTGCATGGCAATTGGTAAATTCTTGTTCTCATGCTACTTGCCAAATTCCTTTCTCTTTGCTTCTCTAATTCATACATCAGTGCATGGAGGTAATCCAAACACTGAAGGGACATTTGTTCTAAAAAGTCAGTTAGGAAACAACCCCCAGTTCTTGACAGGAAGATGAATATATAAAAAAACCTCAAAATACAGAGTACAGCATAAGGGAACTAAGGTTGAAATGAGAAGGTAGGAGACAGTGGGTGAAAAAATGAGGCCAGTTTTCTGAAACATGTGAGTTTAGTAATTATCCCCAGAGCTATAGCTTGAAAGCAGACTAAAAAGATAAATATCATGCCATCTGAAATCAATGTAATAAGGTTTTGAGGTTCCACAAAACAGAAACTCAAAGGAAAAACTTTCGTGACTGTAATTTTTGAAACATAAATGACGAAGTGTGATATAAGTGGAGATATGTGGTATAAGTTGAGCTAGATATAAGATGGATATAAGTGGAGAGATGTGATATAAGTGTGATATAAGTGGAGAGTGTGTGTGCATTAAAAGCTTATCTTTTTACTTAACTGACAACAAATATGGTTCTGCTTCGTTTCCAGAAGTCAGATAGGACTATGGGCTTTCTGAACTGGCTTACAAGGCACTGATGGAACAGAGAGGGGAAAAAAAAGGGTGTCATTTCACTTAGCCAGTGACAGCAAAAACTCCCTCTGCTCAATTACCCGCATGTCCTTCTGCCTGTAGCAACCATCATACCTCTGAAAACCTACTACTACTCCTACTGAAACCCTTCCTGGTGGTCCAGGAGGTATGCCAGGATTTAAGACAACCCATGCTTTCAGCAGATGCTGTACTGTGGACGGGAGGGCTGAGAACAGCTGGCACAGAAACTGCTGCAAGTGCATGATGCTAATCATGGACACTCCTCTGCAGAAGAAGTCCTCCAGGGTCTGAATTCAGCAGTTTTACAGGTGTTTTGTGTCTCTGAAGTGTCTTTCTTGTGCTTTCATGTAAGGCAGAGCTGTCTCCAGGGAATAAATCTTTAAAGAGGTGGAGGAATTTAGTATTCCTATTCATTCACTATCTTTGTTTTACCCCTGCTAATTACCCCTCTGGAACTAAACTGAACAGAACATTAAACCACTTGTCCTTACAGGATAAGGGATTTGAGTGAGTTAACCTGCTAGAAAGATATCCGCAAGATACACTCCCTTACGGAAAACATCTTCTCAGCTCCTTTGAATGAACATCTTTATTGATGACCTTGATAAGGACATAGAGTGTATCATCAGCAAGTTTGCAGATGACACGAAGCTAAGCAGGAGTGTTGATCTGCATGAGGATAGGGAGGCTCTACAGAGAGACTTGGATAGATTGGATCGATGGGCCAACTCTAATGGAATGTGCTTCAACAAGGCCAAGTGCCGGGTCCTGCACTTGGGCCACAACAACCCCATGCATCGCTACAGGCTTGGGGAAGTGTGGCTGGGGAGCTGCCTGGCAGAAAAGGTCCTGGGAGTTCTAATTGACAAGCGGCTGAACATGAGCCAGCAGTGTGCCCAGGTGGCCAAGAGGGCCAATGGCATCCTGGCTTGTATTAGAAATAGTGTGACCAGCAGAAGGAGGGAGGTGATTGTCCCCCTGTACTCAGCACTGGTGAGGCCACACCTTGAGTATTGTGGCCAGTTCTGGGCACCTCAATACGAGAGAGATATCGAGGTGCTGGAGCGAGTGCAGAGGAGGGCAACGAAGCTGTTGAAGGGTCTGGAGAATAAACCTCATGAGGAGCAATTGAAGGAGCTGGGACTGTTTAGTTTGAGGAAGAGGAGGCTGAGGGGAGACCTCATCACTCTCTACAACTACTTGAAAGGACGTTGTAGAGAGGTTGGTGCTGGTCTCTTCTCACAGGTAATTAGGGAGAGAACAAGAGGGAATGGCTTCAAGCTGCAACAGGGTAGGTTCAGGCTGGACATTAGGAAAAAATTCTTCATGGAAAGAGTGGTTAGACACTGGAATAGGCTGCCCAGGGAGGTGGTGGAGTCACCATCCCTGAATGTGTTTGAGACTCATTTAGATGTGATGTTAAGGGATATGGTGTAAGGGAGAACTTTGTAGAGTGGGGTTGATGGTTGGACTCGATGATCCCAAGGGTCTTTTCCAACATAAATGATTCTGTGATTCTATGATTCTAAGGCAAATACAGAAGATCACCAAACTGATTGCTTTTAATATTACATTTTCTATTTGTAGCATTTGAAGAGATTGGGGTAGGTTATTTTTGGTCTTAAATTCAGATGTTAAAAAAATAACCTTTTCAAAGCTTGACATTAGTATGAAACATTTCTTTCTCATTTTCATTCTCTCATCTTTAAAGGTGACAAATTTGATGCAGTATTTATTACTGTAAATGGCAATATGGCATGCTTGACAATAACCTGTGAAAACGGGGAAAAGAAATGAAAGTACATTTTTTGCGAACCGAACAGGTGTTGGATAGAGGACTTCAGGATTTCTGTTCCACTGTGCCTATTTCTTCTGTTATTTGTCTTTCTTTCATAAGCTCACTAGAGTGTCACTAAGTATATGTCTAAATGTGCTCACGGCCTTCAGGCATTACCCTACACTTAATAATCACAAAGTAAATACATTGCATGATTGGTACAAAGCAAGAAAGATAGTCTGCCTGCATATAAAGTGGTATAAAAAGCTCATGTAGATTTAAGAAAATACAGGGTTTCACTCCAGATGCTCTTTCAGTTATAGTAAAGTTCTTAGCAGGTGTAACATTCATATATCAAAACCTTTACTTTAAAGAGAAAATGTTCACATGATTGGCATCAGATAACAAGAGCAAAATAAAGATAAGAAAAATAGTAATAGACTCAAAGGACTCCCATATAGCCCTTTTACCAATAGTTCTCTGTTTCTTACAAAAGAAGTGGCTGTTTTGCACATTAGGACTTTGCGAAAGTTAGTTTCACTAGATCACCCAGCCAACTCCACTGTTTAAAACACAGGACACTATTACAATGAACAGCAAAAATTACTCTTGGTTTTCAGATCATAACATCTTTCTCCTTCCTCAGGATGCCAGCAGGCTAGCATTAGCACTCTTGTGTGCCCAGACCACTCTTTTATTTTCAATAATAAAATAAACAAATTAACCAATATCATTGTTGTCTCTACTGCTTTGGATGAAGTGACAGCCCAGATGGCAGAGGTAGTACTCAATGTCTATAGTGCAGCTCAGTAGAACAGGGTGCCAGACAGCCACAAATCTTTTCCCATCGCAAATCAGGAATGCACTAGCGTACAAACCAGGTGAATGAAAAAGAGTGGTGATATCTTTTTGCCTGAATCAAAGGATCAGAGCAGGCAAGGAGATACCCACATCAAAGCAAGCCAGACATTTGTCCGAGAAATCTTTCCATTGCTATATTGTCCTACTGATGAGAAATTAGGTATCCAGTAATCCTTTGGGTTTTGTTTTTTGGTGTTTTTTTTTTTTTTTTTTTTTTTTTAATCTGAAACTGGGTAATTTGTGATGAACATGCAGATAAATCATTAACATTTTCATAAAAAATATGCAATTGTTCACTGAAAAAAAGGCCTGCTATCTGCAGGCATAGAAGGCATTTAGATTTCTGACCAATGTCTCAAAACTTGAGGTGTAGAATGAGTAAATATGTATGTGTATGTGTGTGTGCATGAGTGAGGGAGGGAGGGAGGGAGTCAGTGAGTGAAGAGGGCTGTTTTGTTTATTTTTAGGTTTCCATTTTGAATTATACCATTCATACCTATTATGATACTGAAACACTTGAAGTCTGGCACATGAACATCTATGAATATCTTCCCAAAGTTCCTCACACAACCATTCCGCTGTTGTTTTTGTCTGAAAATTTTCTTTTTCTTTCTCATTGAGATCAGGAATTCCAGATTTGATATCTTGTACTGAATGTTTCTTTGAAAACACTTCATTACAAGAACAAAAAGGGAGGAAAAAATGTTGGGATTTAGCCAATGACAGTTTCACAAAAGAACCCTATAATTTTGCAGAAAAAGACTAGCTGGCCATGATGATCAATACACATAGAGAAACCCAACTCCTACCGAACTCCTTCCACAGAAAAACAATATTCCTCTGCTTGATCTCCATAACAAGATTAGCCAAGCCTATAAAAGGGCAATTGCATCACTACAAAGCATTTTAGGTTTTGATCCTATGAATTCAACTGCTGGAGTCTTAAAGTACCGTTCACTCTCTTTTTTTTTGTATTTTTTCTTGGGGTGCTTTTCTACTGTGAGACGTCCAATTTAGGATCATGAGACTGATATGTACCACGTCGTATGTGTTTGTTTCTGAAGTCTGAGAGCATGTGAGTCATTGTAGTGGCTTCAGGTTGTAAGTAACATCA
Organism: Sterna hirundo; assembly: GCA_009819605.1. Lineage (NCBI taxonomy): Eukaryota > Metazoa > Chordata > Aves > Charadriiformes > Laridae > Sterna > Sterna hirundo. Next base: position 79,857,951 of record CM020462.1, on the reverse strand, counting down.
ATGATGAAAACATTAAACCACAAAAACAAGTTACTCTTATAATGGTTCGTTTACCCTGGAGAAAAATAAGTAGATGAAATCTCTTTTAATAACTAGGAAGGATTATCATGGACAATTCATTGCATCTGGCAGACATTTGCAGACTATCTCCTAGAGGATTATTAGGCCTACATCTTTATGAATGGCTGTATGTATTTATTACTCTTTTATTTACAGCCATGTTACAATTCACTAATTCACTTTCTTAACATTCAAGGCAGGGAGGTCTGTGGACCAAAAAGGTTGACATTTTACCATAGACAGAGAGAGGGACAGAGGTTAGGGGAAGGAGAATAACAAGAGGCAGTATAAATGAAGTCAAATCAGTTCATGATAAACAGTACAATGATACTTTAGCACTATTTTCTCAGGAAATTAGACCTTATCGACAGTTGAACCTTGAGAATTTGGTTGCTTTATATATCACTAGTAATACCTCTGAGCCCTCCAAATAGCCAGTTTAGAAGGCTCACATTTTTGTGAAGTCAAGGGCTTGTTGGTTGAAACTGGATCACTTACCAACATGAGAGTGATCAAGAACAACAGAAAGATTGCAAGCGCTGAGATGGGTGACAGCTAAGAGGAGGCAAATCTTGGATTCAGCAGGAAAAGCATTGATAGGGAATTTACATGTCTAGCCTGGGACTGGAAATTTTGCTCCAAGAGGCAATTGCCCAGGTATAGCACTGCTGAGCACTGCCACACAGAAATCCCTTTGGGCACGTGCCACTTAGGATCATTTAGCAGCAAGTGCTGAAATAGCAGAGCATTTACGTTTTCTTTTTCCCCAACAGGGAAGACGAGCTGCAGAAATAGAAATACTTTGTAGTCTTGTCAACAGTGGATAAAATATCATTTCAAGTGCAATGAGAAATACTGTAAACAAACTGCAATTTGTATGCTGTACCGTAAGATGAAAGTCAGTTTACCTGCTTAATAATCTTATTCTAAAAATCCATCATGAAAGACAAGTGACTATAGGTCTCATAAACAAAAAAATGCAGCTTTTAAAATTGCATTGGCAACTTCAGTTACTCTCTTCAGGAATTTAATTCCTTCTGAATATCAGCATGATATATGTTACATCCACAACAAATGTAACACACATTATTAGGTAAAATGATAAAAAAAAAGCTGTTGATCCTGGTGCATATAATTTCTGTCCATCTTTTCCTTAAGTGAATATTCATTTGTCAGTTTTGTATATGAATCATCCCAAAAATGTGTCCCGGAGGGAAACCTGAAGGGAAGTAACAGCTATATGAGTCCGTTCAGAGAGAGGGTTTTGTGTATGAAGCTGCATGGAGGACACAGGGCAACTATGTGAGTGGCTGGTGAATGGGAGGAAGAATCTGTTTGAGGAAAAGATGAAGGGCAGACATGAGGACAATTTTGCTGGGAGAGTAAGCATTCATGGAAGGATTCAGGCATTAATGGCTTTTGTCAGCTTGGTGTTCAACACTGAATGTAATAATACGGTATACTATAATAATTTCTATAATACTTAGGAGACCAGTCAGAGCAATCTCTGCACTAAAATTATTTATTTGTAATAACTTAGAGAAAATAGTGAGGTCTAGATGACTGAAGGAAGTCAAACATACTGACTACTCTTGGAAGGAAAAAAAAAAAAAAAGAATTTTGGAGATTATTAACATTAATTTAACAAAGAAATTGTAGAAAAAAATATATATGTTTAGATTTCTGTGAAATAAGACAACAATTATAGCAGATTTGGCAAAACATCTAATAATCTTCTTCGTACAGTACATAGGCATAAAGGATGATAGATGTGAGGCATATTGTTTTTACTATGTCTTTATACTTGGTCCTTTGTGGCATTCTCACAAGCAAACACGAGCATTTCAAAGCTGGTCTTAAAAAGTCAAATTCTTATGTGCATCTATCAATAGGGCAGGGGTCTAGTTGGAGTCTCTTGCAGAAAAGTATTCTCAATTTGATTATCAATTACTTCAGTGGTGAACGCCCATATATGCAGCACCAAGCAGCTCAGTGGAAAAACATAAAGCAAGTACTGTCTATGATGGGATGAGAATTCAAGCCGATTTTGAGAATTTGGAAAAATGATCTGAACTTAGAAAACATTGCTGATACGACAAAAGTAAGGACACTCTTTTTTTTTAACTTGAAGGAGAGAAGATTGGTATTTTTTCAATAGGAAAAAGAAATCTAATAATTTTGGCTGTGTAGTCATTTAGAGAAGGTTAAAAATAGTCTGATTGGGAGCAAAGATAACAAGAAACAAAATAATGAAAATTTCATCTTTTTGTGAAGGATACATAGGAACAGGCTACAGGCTACTGCTTTGTCTCTTGTTTTGGGTGTTCTTAGGAACAGGCAAAGCAAAAGACCCAAATATACATTTGATCTTGTTACTTTGGTGGGAGACAGCATAAACTTGTCTCTTTTGGTCCCTTCAAGCTCCATGTTCTTGTCACATTGCACTTTTATGGAGAGCTTAGCAGCTGACCTTGTACATCCTGGAGAACACATGCTGGGACTTCTGAAGCTGTAAGCAATGGAGAAATGCCAAAGATAAAGATCAGATTCTGAGTCTGGTAAGAGGAGTAGTCTTATTAGAAAGAAGAGAGGTGAAAAAGAGAGATGAACACCCACGGAGGATGTACTGGCTTTTTTCTGCCATTACATGATTAAAGCATTATGCAGATGAAACTAGCTAAATTAGCAATAGTATTTTTTTGTTTGTGAATTGTAGAAGGAGGTGTCAGAAAGATCACTGAAAAATGTGATGTCAAGAGACACAACGTAGAAGTGGAGGAGATGACCTACAGTTCTTGACTATAAAGGGTGTGCTGAGTGAATGTTACAAATAGCCCAGGCAAAGGATGTAAATTAAAAAGAAAAAAAAAAGCTACAAGGGAGAACTCCTTAAAGAAAAAGAGGATGAAGCTGTGTATCTCTTACAATTCTGCAGAAGAGTGAAGAATTAATTTCCATGTAATCCATGAAAAATTATAAAAATTATAGTTACAAGCTGCACCACAGAAGCTCAAGTAAGCTGAAAAACAACCTGATCCTCTAATCAGTGAAGTAAGGCCGTGAGTAAAGATGCTGATCAGACGGAATTCATGCTAGCTGCCATAATTGTAGAGTGCCAATGAAGGAACTATTGACATTTTGCTCATCAAGTAAAGAGAAGGAAATCTGGATAGCTAAGAATGATCCCAGCTTTCAACAAAGGCACAAGGCATCTCCTTATAGCCTGGTCAGAACTGAAATGCATTAGCCACTATAGGAGACTTTGTCCTCCTGCCTCTATGTGTGCATAACATGAGGGGTTCACAACACAATGAACTTCACATGGAGAATGAAGCCACAAAACATAATCTAGAGCAGCTCTCAGGAATCTCAAAACCTCTGTGGAAGTGTCACAGAGAGTCGGGAAGTGGTACTTGGCTTTGTAAAAGCCTCTCATTACCTGGAGTGAGGTGGGTGCAGCAGAGAATCTACTTTATTGTTTCATACTGTCTTGCATGAGGAGCATTTAATCAACTTTCAAGAGCTGCAGATCCTTTTAATTTAAGGTGAAATTCAGTGTCATGTGAAGTACCACAGAGATTGTTCACATCTTGCTTTCTTTTTGAAAAGAGGTAAGTCCCACTGAAATTAAGCTTCATCCTTTAGTTACACTGCCCTTGGAACTGTTAATTCATCTCATTACACACCATTAATTCAATGTCTTTTTTTCATCTGAAAAAGAAAGAAGCCATTACACATGACAATACACGTGTGTGCATGCTCACGTGTGCATACGTGCTCTGCCCAGATTCAGAAGGTCAGTTCAGAAGGTTCAAATCTGGAAGACTGATAACCAGTTCAATGAGACAAAATTTTTAACAAAACATTGTTTTCCAAGATGCAAAAAATATTCTTATATGTTATAGAGTGATAAAAGTTATGTCTGCAGCCACTTGTGATGGACATGCAGTAGTGGGCAACACAATCAAGGGATGTAGACACTGGTCCAGTTGTGTTGACGCAAGCTGTGGGAATAACTTGCAAAGTCTGGTTTGCGGTAACTGCTCTATCTGTGCTTGACAAATCAGAGTTGGTATATTTTAAATTCTAACCAGTAGAGGAAATCCCCTGACCAGATTGGTTTCTTTTATACAAGAGTAATACAATCCTATCTGGCTGAGTTATACATAATGGAAGGCAGATTTTGTGTCTGTCTGGCTGCTGATGGTTTTTTTAAACCTTTTATTTTAAATCATACTACATACAGTGTTTACCTGCAGATTACAGGAAAAGTCCAGACTAGGCATCCAGTTTGGTTTGGAAATATTTATATACTGTGCTGATAACTAGTCCTAAAAACACAGACTCAGCAGTCTTCTACTTTCCTCCCTGGAAAACACAGCCAAAATTTGATCCTGGGGGTCTTGGGTAGCAGAATATGATTTGTGAACATTTCCAGTCCAATTCAGTAAGAAGCAACCTGCTCCTACAAACTGCCTGGTTTATTTGGTATTCCAAAGGATATAATCTTGACCTCAAAGGAAACATCTCTATTACCATGCTTAGTCATCCATGCACAGTGCTGGTTAATTATTTACAACAATTAAAGACAGAGCCCTTCAGCTAATAGCAACCTGCAAAGGGATTTTGCTTTTTTGTTGTTGTTGTTGTTTTTGTCATCCCTAAATTAATATACCCATCTTAGCATTTGAGGGACTGCTCTCTGAAAAGCACTTCCCTGCACTATATGGATAGGCTGTAGATAGAAGTACCACTGGATGCTAACTGGATGTAAACTTTGGGGTCTTCTCCATATTTCCAACTGGAACCAAGGCATTGTTTCTAATTGTAGTTTTGGTACTTCTGTTATGTAAAGCAATACTGTTATATGCATTTTTATTTTTTAATGAAGAAGGAATAGACAGGAAACATTTCCTATGGGAAGAAAAATGCCTTTGCTTGGCCAGAACCCCAGCTAGAATGGCGTATTATATTCTACTAAGAATGACTAGAAAATTCTTCCTGCCATTGCTGCTCTTTTTTTCACTTTCTTGGCTTGATGATGCTTACCCAAATGCCAGCTGACACTGAGAGGCATCACTTCTGATTTGGATGCTGAAATATGCTTTGATGTCCTCACATGTTTTGTATAGGCTCCAAGTCCTTTGTGCCTCACAGCAAAATCACAGTATGCACTATGCAATATGGAAATATGTGTCATTTTCTTCCTGATGTTTTCCTAATGCAATACTTTCTGGGAATATGACTTTATTTTTTTTCCCCCTGCTTATTTGTCCTTTCAATTTTAATGTATGTAACATTTTGATTTCCTTCCCTTCCCTTCCCTTCCCTTCCCTTCCCTTCCCTTCCCTTCCCTTCCCTTCCCTTCCCTTCCCTTCCCTTCCCTTCCCTTCCCTTCCCTTCCCTTCCCTTCCCTTCCCTTCCTTGAAGGACAGGAAGAGGTTTGACAGCTCTGCAAACTGGATCTAACTTTGTTGTGCAAGGTCTGTAGCTCTCAGAAGGCAATCAGGCATCTTTATCTCTGCCTTTTCCATGTGCTACTCTGAGGGAAAACCAATTATCATAAATATGTTGTTTGCAGGAGGTTTTATGACTTTTCTGGTTTTTCCCAGTACTCTTCCACCAGATATGTTTTCCCTCGTCCCACTAATGCAAGCTGGAGGTTGTAGCACTAATACTAAATATTTAAGCATTACAATTTTTTACTTTTCTTGGCTTACAGCTGGACTGAGTGAGACAACAGCCACGTGGAAAGAAATAGTAAAGGCTTATTTAGCTTGTAGTTGCAGTGTAAGTATACAAGAAAATAGAATCACAGAATCACAGAATGGTAGGGATTGGATGTGACCTCTGGAGATCATCTAGTCCAACCCCACTGCCAAAGCAGGTTCATCTAGAGCTGGTTGCACAGGAATGTGTCCAGGTGGGTTTTGAATGTCTCCAGAGATGGAAATTCCACCATCTCTCCGCGCAGCTTGTTCCAGTGCTCTGCCAACCTGAAAGTAAAGAAATTCCTCCTCATGTTGAGATGGAACATTCTATGTCAAGTTTGCGCCCGTTACCTCTTGTCCTGTTGCCAGGCACCACTGAAAAGACCCTGGCCCCATCCTCCTGACACCTGCCCTTTAGATATTTATAAGCATTGATAAGACCCATGGAGTCAGCCTGGGTTACAGTGATCATACACTGGTGGAGTTTGCAGTCCTGAGGGATATGGGTCAGGTGAAGAGTGAAGTTAGTACCATGAATTTTAGAAAAACAAACTTGCATCTCTTCAAGGAGTCAGTTGATAGGACGCCCTTGGAAACTGCCCTCTAGAAAAGGGAGCAGAACGGAGCTGGCAGATATTTAAGGACCCTTTCCATAGAGGTCAAGAGCTCTCAATCCCCAGATGTAAGAAATCAGGCAAGGAAGGCAAGAGACTGGCATGGCAGACTCAAGACCTGCTGATCAAACTGAAAGGCAAGAAGGAAACACACAGGCAGTGGAAGCAGGCACAGGTGTCCTGGGAAGAGTATAGGGATGCTGCCTGGATTCATAGGCATGGGGTCAGGAAGGCCAAGGCACAGCTGAGGCTGAACTTGACAAAGGATGAAAAGAATAATAAGAACAGTTTCTACAGGTATGTCAGCTAGAAAAGGAATGTCAAAGAAAGCATATCTCTCCTGATGAGCAAGGCAAGCCACGGCAGTCAAGTGAAGTCTCCGGTGACTGGAAAAAAGGAAATATTCCACCCCTTTCTAAAATGAGTAGGAAAGAGGACCCTGGGAACCACCAACCTGTCAGCCTCACCTCTGTGCTTATGAAGATCATGGAACAGATCGTCCTTGAAGCTGGGACGACAGGGATGTGATTTGAGAGAGCCAACATGGATTCACCAAAGACAAGTCCTGTCTGATCAACCTAGTGGATGGTCAATGACAAAGTGACTACATCAGTGGACAAGAGAACAGCACAGATTTCACCTACCCAGAATTCTGTAAGGTCTTGGGCAAAATCCCCCACAACATCCTTCTCTCTGAAGTAGAGATATATGGATTTGATTGGTGGACTTTTCAGTGGATGAGGAATTGGTTGGATCGTTGCACCCAGACAGTTTTGGTCAGTGGCTTTATGTCCAGATGACGAGTGATGAGTAGTGCCCCTCAGAGGTCCATACTGGGACCAGTACTGTTTAATATCTTCATCAATGACATAAGCAGTGGGACTGAGTGCACCCTCAGCAAGTTTGCAGATGACACCAAGCTGAGTGGTGTGGCTGACGTGCCTGACGGACCAGTTGCCATCCAGAGTCACCTCGACAAGCTCAAGAAGTGGGCCCGTGTGAACCTCATGAAGTTCAACAAGGCCAAGTGTAGGGTCCTGCACCTGGGTCACAGCAACCCCTGGTACCAATACAGCCTGGGGGGATGAAGGGAATGAAAGCAGCCCTGACGAGAAGGCAGGGTACTGGTGGATGAAAAGCTGGACATGAGCTGACAATGCCCTCCCACAGCCCAGAAAGCCAACCCCGCATCCTAGGCTGCATCAAAAGAAGTGTGGCCAGCACGTCAAGGGATGTGATTCTGCCCCTTTACTCCACCTGGAGTACTGCATCCAGCTCCTGTGCTGGAGCCCTCAGCACAGGAGAGACATCAACCTGTTGCAGCAGTTCCAGAGGACAGCCACAAAAATAATTAGAGAGCTGGAACACCTCTGCTGTGAGGGGAGGCTGAGAGAATTGGGGTTGTTCAGCCTGGAGAAGAAAGGTCTGGGGAGACCTTCTTGTGGCCTTTCAGTGCTTGAAGGGGGCTTATAAGAAAGATGGGGACAAACTTTTTAGCAGGGCCCATTGCAATACGACAATGGATAATGGTTTTAAATTAAAAGAGGGATATAAGGAAGAAATTTTTTACCATGAGGGCAGTGAGACGCTGGAACAGGTTATCCAGAGAGGTGGTAGATGCCCTATCCCTGGAAACATTCAAGGTCACGTTGGACAGGGCTCTGAGCAACCTGGTCTGGTTGAAGATGTCCCTGCTTGTTACAGGAGGCTAGGACTAGATGATCTTCAAAGGTTTCTTCCAACACCTACTATTCTATGATTCTATGAAAAGTTATTTCTCGATGGCTCAGAGATTGATTTTGAAACTTTACCAATGCCTGGATGCAGTTCCCTGTGGGTGAGCTACAGCTACCCCGTGGAAAGTCTCTCACACCACAAAAGATAAAAAGGAACTTAGTCATGACACTTACTAGGTTTGGCTATAAATATTATTGTACATAGGTATTGTAACTAGAGAAGGGTCAAGAGGAAGACTTTTTGTCATGTATATCTTTATACTTAAAAATATCACATGTAGAAATTATTGGAGTGCATTTTCCTCATTTTGTGTGTAATGAATATTTCAGTTGTTTTATGCATACAGAATTATGCCTGCAAATGCCTGTTTAATGACCTGCAGCTAATGAAAATCGAAGCAATGAAGATGTCATTTCTGATCCTTTCAAGCTTACATCACACAAACCTCTTTAAATCCTATATCGCTCCTCTGGATGAATCTGTTAGTAATTTGTCTGAGTCCAAGTAAGAAGCAGTGATAAGCCCTTTTCTCATGGGTATGCTTTCTTTATCATCACTTTTACTGCACTATTGTATCATACACTGCCACGGACATGGAAAGTTTGATCCTTGCATCTCAGGGGAACGTTTACACATCGGTGTAAAATACTACACCATCCAACAGACTGTGTTTTGCTCCCATTTCATTTGAGCAGGGGCAAATGTTAAGACAACGTACAGCAGGAAGCATTGTTCCCAGTAATTTCACAGAGCTTAAGAAAGCAAACATTTGGGAATTCTGTGGGCATTGCCTAAAATACTTATCTGGGAGGTGAGCACCTCACCGTCTTTAATGTATTTAGCTCCACAACACCCCTGAGAGACAGGGGAGTGCTGTTATCCCTGGTTTATGCTTGAAGAACTAAAAGGCTAAGACCTATCTAGAAACAGATTTTTTACCGTCAGTCAGGGGAAATTTTTTTTGAGCAAACCTTATGCTTTCTTTTCCCCATATAGGAAAAGAAATATGTGTATAGGTACATATATTTTAATGAGTTGACCGGCTTAGCATTTACTGTGTTGCTCAAACAGAGATAGGATGCAATGGCCGACCTGGGCCATTTTGGTTCTTCCTTTGGGCTTTCTAATACCAAAACATAAAAGCTGTCATGTTCCCAGGTCACCTTTTGCCTTTGAAATTTTTTCTTATAGTGACCACGTCTAACCATCGAAGGACAAATTTCAATTTATGAATGAGTTCAAACTGCTCCCTCAGTAGTTTCTGTCTGTTCCTGTAAGTGCAGGGGCACTACTGCATTCCTTTTTGCTAGGACCTTGCTCATTATTTTATAGAGAGCACAATTTATAGGAGACATAATAAAGACACTTAAAAGCCAGCAATTGTCAAAAATGAATTAAAAAATGGGTCTGAAAGGATGTTTGATATAGTCTTGAGAGCTAGAGTAAGAAGTGAAGGCAGCAGGGGGGGAACTTATTCAAGAAATAAAGCTGAAATCTTAACAGACACAGCAAGACACAGGCTTGTAGTGAAGTCAGCAATTACATCTGCCCAATGGAGATATGAAAATTCAGGTATTAAGCTTACTTTGAGAGCCCTTTCAGTGTTGGGATATAGAAATAGAGATAGTGAGGCTGTTTGTCTTAGAAACGTAATTGCCACTAAACTACAAGTACTGTAACAATCCACGAGGCTGGCGTCATCAGCTGTTAGAAATAACAGGATAATTTTTTACCTTCACTCAATGTCAGTATCCAGCAGGATGGAAGGAAGCCTGCTTCTCTTATATTGCCTTTGGGAGAACAGCCATGAACACGAACTGGTCTTGGACAGGCCAAAGTGGGGTGTTTGCAGACTATAGCATTTCTCACGGGCACCCTGGGCACCCAGAGGTGTTCTCTGTTGGGAGACGCTGCTCAGCAGCTTCTCCCATTCCCTGCTACAAACGAATGGGTGCTGAGTGTTGCCTAGATTTGGTCTTGCACAGGAAGGCACTGTCCCACACGTGGGAATTTAATGTGACAACAAGAGTGGCACGCCATTCTTATGAAACCAGGGTAGCAGCAAAGATTCAAATGGTAATGACTGCGGAACTGGAAAACAAACAAACAAAAAAAAAACCCAAAAAATAAAAACAACAAACCAAACAAAAACCCATATATGGGCTACCACTAGGGTTTTTATTGGGAAGAAAACTGGTTTTGATTTAGCTGTGATAAAGCACAAGCAAAAGGGAAAGCATGAAGACGAAAGAAAAAGTAAGATTAGGCAGCGGCAAGCTGGTGCAAGGTATGTTGGGCAAGGAGATTTTGTGTAAGGCAGATCCTTGTTTTTCAACAGCTCTGACATGCTTGACAAACATTACTAGTAACCTAGAATGTTTTCATCCTGAGGCTTTTCAGGCTTGTTTGTTGTCTGCTTTGTTTGCTTTTGACTCTGTTTTCTATTAAAACTGTGGAGGAAAGAAAGTCCATGCTGCTGGCTACTTCTCTGTAACCTCAGAAAGGACTTATTAACACAGTTTTTATGGAGCAGACAATTCAAAAACAGGTATTGTTTGAATCTGTGTTTATGGATTGTGTAATTTTCTAGTACGCCAAAGAACACCCTGGCTTCCTATACCCAGTGGGTGGAAAGCTGAGACCAGGCTCCAACTCCTCCCCTTGCCACAGTCTTCCTGCAGGACTATGAGCCAGACCCTGCCCCAGATTATCTCTGCGTCCACACCAACACTTGAAAAATTAAGGGGTTCTTTTTTAAGACAGAGCTTTGTAGATTTCAATAACTTCTTGTTTAGGAACTTCTCTTCTTGATTAGTGCCACCACAGACATGCTGTAGAAGAGCCTTTAAAACACTTGAAGGATGTTTAAAGGTCACAAATATGAATATCTAAAGAATTTAAAAAGAAACAAATAAACGCCCTCCCCCCCAAAAAAAACCACAACAAAAAAACCCCAAACAAAACAAAAGAAACAAAACCAACCAAACCAAACCAAACCAAACCAACCAACTAACCAACCAAACAAAGAAAACCAAACAAAACCCAAAAAGCCCACAACCAGACCACAACCAGGAACAACATCAGGAACACCTGAAGAGAACTTCCCTTAAAAGACACAGAGAACAAATATGAAAATCTTGGTGTTCCATGAATGTTTAGGACAGGCTTCCCGATGTTCTAGTAGGTGGCAGATGCTAACATATTTAAATATATGTTTCCTTGTTCAGTTCATTGCATGACAAAAACGATATTCTGTAAAACAATAGGACTTTGAAGGAATAAGGTTACTGCCCGCACGTTCTTTTGGTATTTATTACACTATTACTTCACTGTCCCTGAGCGATATGCCAAGACAGTGATCTGCAGGAGATGCATGGAGACAAAGCTGCTGGCTGGTAAAGGGTTATGTAAAAATCTTTCAAGCAATAAATGTATTGGAGTAAATGTGCTGGCAGTATTTCAGCATCCTGAAATATGTCTGTTTCCCTGGCAATTTCAACCTCAGTGTCTAGTTTAAGTTTGACGTGGCATTTTTTCTTTCCTGAAGAATTTAGGTGAGAACACTTAGGGCATCTCAGCTGAGTCTCATTGCCCATAGTGAGGCTGTATACAGCACCAAGACGAAATCAATATATTTTTCTAATGCAGGATCCCTGCCTGTCTTTGCTGTCTACTGGGTCCATGCTTTTAAATATCACAGAACAGGGTTCCAGAAATTATAAGACTGATCTGAGCCTATAGGTATAGGTAAGGTTCTTCTTTATCCATGAGGTGTTACAGTTGAAGTAAGGTAGGAGATATCTCGAAGTCCTTCTCCTCCAGAGAGGAGACATAATGAAAAAGCATTGATATTACCTGTTGACTAGTGCAGAGGAAGAGACCATTTACACAAACAGGGCTAAACACTTCTTGATGCCATAATAAAAGCATGGCTCAGGCAGATGCACATTTCACTAGGAGGATAGAAGGGTGAACTGCCTTCTCTGTTCGATCACTAACCTTAAGTCGTCCCACTTAACTCATTGCTAACACAGTTATGAGGGGAAATAAGTATTCCCAGGGGATTATTTAGCTCAACTAAGAACTCAGCTGCCATATAGAGATAGCTCTCACTCTTCATTCTCCATACAAGCTGTTTCCAATGAATACGATCTTCATTTAGTTATTCAGCTGGGAGTCTAAGCATTGGGACGATAAATCCTTCTTTGAGGAAATTTTGTATCTACTTTATATTTATTTACTTCTTTCACATTCTACTTTCACCATGAACATAAGAAATACTCAGTCTTTTCAGTTTCACAGTAATATTCCACAACCCCCGACAGAGAAGACATTTCATTTTCCACACCCTAATGTGTTCCCTAAATAAATGAAATTTCACGCGGATTTTACATCAGGAAAACATTGTGGGTATACGTGCCCCACTGAATTCACCTGCACTCCTGTTTCACTTCAGCGGTCCAGTGTGAAAATTACCCATATGTGCTAGTACAGACTGACTTTGATCTAGAATGAACCAATTAGCTCCCTTGGCTGTCAAACGCAGGCATGAAACAGAGTGGTGTGCTTCTGATCCCATAGCCTAGGGATCAAATGGATGCAAGCCAGTCAACGACACTTAGTCTAAGAACCAGGCTGCTTTATATGATGTGGATAACAGAGATGTCACAGGCATAACCAGCCTGGCCTGGACTCTTTCTTGACTCTGGATTTTGGAGTCAAGTGTGAGGAAGAGTTGTTCTTCTCTACATTTATATGAAGGGAGGGAGTGAGGGAAGAAAAGCAATCAATGAAGAAAGTGTTGGATGAAGAAATTATCCTGAATTCAAGTGTTTTATACTTACCTGATGCATCTTATTAAGTCCCCTTGTTATTTTCTTGCATTGTTGCCACAAGAAGATTTACTTGGATAAAGGAAAACCCAAGGTACTATTATCACGCCAATCTCCTCCGTGTTTACTTTTTTAAATAAAAGATTAAATCCATACAATGTTTAAACTTTAATGAGTTCAGGTCTGTTCTAGCCAGGGGTGATTTGTTATCCCAAATCCTTGTGCCATCATATTAATGACTACTCGCACCAAGGGGCACTCAGGGTAATCCCCCATCTCTAGCAATGTCAGCTCTGCAGTGATTGCTGTGTAATTAATCAGAGACTGCTGCTGGAATGAGGACATTGTAATCTGATGCATAATGAAACTTATTAATGGTGTCCTGCATAATTTATGGCATCTAATCATTCTAATGTAGGTATAAGTATAACATGTAAACAGTTTTCATTCATTAAGTCTATGAACTAACATGCCATGAGAAATTAAGTGCTGGGATCTTTAATTTTGCCAGGTCTTATGGAATTGGCCCATTTTAGCACAGATACAGGAGTAATTGATTTCCTGTAAAACCCTAAAAGCAGCCATCACTACAAGGGATATTTGCAAACATTCCGTTATACGGTATTTGCATTCCTGTTGTGCTTTATCTGACTGAGGCTTGAAATCCCACTGCGACAAGCACTGTATAAACACCAGCAAAGAACAACTTCTACCACAAGGACCTGTCAGTATATAAGGCCAAAAGAGAGTCAGGAAAAGAAGACATTATTTTCTTCCTCATTCTTATAAGTGGTGCTTTGAAGAACTGCGAAATTAACAACCAGATGCACAAAAGTATTTAAACTGATTCCGTTACCAACTGATTATTTCTATTACATTCCTCAACTGCTTCGAGTTGCAGACATATTTAGGTACCTGAGCAAACAGAAGATATGTGGCTTGGATCTCAGTAAACAAATGAACCAGGATTTGAACTGGCAGCTTTTTAATCCCAAAGTATTTATTTTATGAATAAAACAACCACTTATATTATAAGTGGTTTTCAAAGTAAGGTTTTTAAAACACCAAAGTTAGATATAAATATGCGCCACCACAACCACCCCCTGCCCAGTTTAAAGGAAAAAAGTGCTCCAAAACAAGATCGTGTATGCCAAATTTCAGCTTTATTTTAATTTTTATGGTTGTCGTTATGAACACCTGAATATAGTGGTTTATAATGGTTCCTGTGACAGGCTGTTATAACTTCAATGGCACTAACAATACTACTATAATTAGTGACTTTTGTATTGTGTTAACAAATGCCAGAGTGTGCTACCAGTCTTCCAGATGACTTACCCAGGTTTTAATTAGTGTCTATCTTTCTTTTCTTTGTGGAGACATACACTTACTAAAATGACTCAACGCTTTGCACCATGTACAGGTCAAAATATCCACCTGTCAAGTGGGTTGAGAGCTGCATGGAAGGAGGAAACTACTTGCGACATTTTATTAATGGAACAGATTGCATATTTCTCCAAATAGAAACGGGACGAATTGTGTGACAGATGGATCAAAACCTTCCCGTTCTTGAAAACCAACAGATGAGACAGACTTCTCTTATAGCACTAGCTGGATAGCAAGACGCTGATTAACTAGACCTGAATGAATCTTCTGCCCCTTGGCACTAAATGTTCATAAGACACTTATGGACCGGCTGATTTTTCTGTATCATATTTTACACCTTACCAATATGGATGTGGCGTGTGAGTATGCACATGTTTGTATATATACATGCATACACATCAATATAGGCATACACATTAAACTATCATTGTAAAATCATTCCAGTTTATATTTTAATTTCCACAACAAAGTCATTCATAATCTATGTTTAAGTTGCCTTTAAAAAATACTGGGGTACGTACAGTGTCAATGCATCTATGTATGAATTATATTCTCCAAATTAGTATGAAGTGCTACCTATTAAAGATTTAGAGCCTTTATTACAAGGCTATTGACTTAATCTTATTAAAAGAAAATTTACCACTTCTCGAAACACCTATCATGGCACAGTAGCCATTTACAATACATGGAGAAGTGCACTCAGGTGAGTGAAACTAGAATAGCAGGATTCATTTAAATAAATTGCTAGCTACACATGAATCATTAGAATTTCCATCCCACTAAGAGTTGTGTAGTACTTCACCTAATGGATGTCTTTACAAAGTCACAGGAATGTCAGTCTTCACTATTAACTCTGTGAGTGCGGGAAACTTTACCTGTTTGAACACATCTCATGGATTTCAAAAGCACTGTTTGTAGGGCCTAAAGCTAAAAAATGTTTTTAATATTTTTGCACTTTTTGTATGTAAAATATATATGCCACCTATAAGTAAATGCCATTTACTCATGAAAGATTGCATCAAGAATTTTGCTGTAATGAAAATGGGGGAAATTCAAAGAAGCTGTTGATGCAATAATATGCATTCAAGAAATAGTGCCATCATTGAGATGTAGAGTGAAGGAGGATAGCCACCTAACACTCAAGCCTCCGGGAGGAATGTGGCAGATGAACCTAAGTGTCAGGATTGATCCCTTGGTATGTTCCTAGGAAGAGGAATAAAAGTGATAAAAGCACTGAAACAGTTCACATGCTCTGCACTGGAAGATGAATTACATGTATAATGTGTGGTTTTAGCACAGTCAAGTTAAGCGCTTGACACTTTGTAAAAATTCGATGGCTTGTTACACAGAAGTCATAATAGTTCCTCCTGGTCTTAAAATCGCCACATCTGGCATTTATTCCCAAAGAACTGTTCTTCTGGGATGTGTGCTTCTATTTTTACAATGGAGAGAAGATGGTGAAAGAAAGCAGTTCATTGCCAACCTGAGGGTTCACAGGGCGATTTGCATAATACAAATCACTACCAAGAAGGCTTTAACAGTTTCACTCTTTAGCTGTTCATAGTAGTGCTCCATTTATTAGATCTTTTTAAATTTTATTTTATTTTATTTTTTTTAAGAGCAGAAGGAAATACGGTAGAGGATTTCTCAGCCTTTGACTTCCCAGGAAATACTAACATGCTTGAAGAACTGTTATGGACATGACATGGTTAAGGTGCTGTAAGACGTTCCTGTGGCTCATGAAATACTGCGCTAACTTCAATACTATTCGGGGCTTTGCACAATATTGCAAGACAACATCCATTCCTAGGCTCATGAATTACATCTCGATCTATCTTTGTGTTAAGTTGTATCACGGTGATATAAGCATTTGGTGGCAACCAGTTATGAGGCAATTCCTGTGACAAAAAAGTTAACTCCATAGAAAATTGCAGATACATTAACAGGCACTAGTGCAGCAATAACTCCTTACTGCACTTTAAATTGTATGAAGCAGTTTATGACCTCTAGGCTTTTTCCTCCCCTTTTAACTTTGAGATGCTTAACAAAAGTTATACTCAAACTGTTGCATTGGCTTAGAATATAAGAAATTAATTATGAACACTCCATTTAATACTGGAAGGGTACAATGTCCACAGTTTCTTTAAAGCATCAGTGAAGTAATTTCACTACTGTCAATTGAACATTTATGCAGAACACGTCTAAATACGTTCAGTCAATGAATCCCCGGAGTGTTTCTGCTTCATTAACTGTTTACATGGTGACCTCAGTAGAAAGATTTTAGCCTGATGAAATGTCTGCTTCACATACTGCCTCAGGCAACAGTGGAATAGGTCTCTGTGATTTTTCATGATATACTCAGAATTTAGAAGTATCACATCAGCTTGCCTAATATTGACACATTAGCCACCACATCACCTCTTGTTGTGTTAACCTCTCAACAACTTCTGTAATGTCATAACAGATGTTACAATTTGTCCCATCTCCAGTGCCCTCCACCTTCCATCAGACAGTCAGACATTTTCATTGATGTTTCATAGTCATATTTTAAGTATCCTTAGTCCCAGACTTTGCATTTGAATGGCTAACTACTTCACTCTCCTTTAATAGTGCCATTATTTACCTCATGAATCACAATGTCAAGGAAGCCCATGATATTTAAATTTTATGACACTGTCTTCTGAAGTAACAACTTTCTAACTCAGCACTAAGTAAAGAGGAACAATTTACCTTACATGAACTGCACTTTTTTCACAGAAATAACTCTCAGGATAACACTGACTGTCCAAATTATTACCTTGGTTATCCTGCCATGGAGTTTTGCACAGCAAATAACACTTACTCATCTTCTGTTCATATATAACAATATGGATAAAGAAAAGGCATAAGTTTAAATTTCATGATATGAGATAGCATTTGATAGATGAGTTCTAGCTACCTTGTAACGCACAGTAACGAAGCACTCCTTCACAATATTGCAGTGGCTTTATTCTGTGATCAAAAAGCTAATGTATCTTTCTGTTGATGGGATAAAATATTCAAGCTTTCATTGTCCCGGCACAGAATAATGGCATAATAATTAAACATATGTGGTTGGCAAATGCTTTTTTTTCCCCTTTTCCATTCATCTTCCATTTACTAGCTATTAAGGGGAAAAGTGAACTTTCTTATATACAGATTATATGTAAGATTATAAAAGAATGTCTAATTCTCAGAGGGTCTGTAGTTAAGGAAAGCTAGATTATGCTGAATATCAGAAGGGGAATCTTGCGTCTGGCAGGGTCTATTAAATATGCATAATTATCTGAAGGAGTGACTAAAGACCCTCACTCAAGGCTTTACTTCATTTTAAGTTGCCCGCTGCGTACTGCAAATTTTATCTATTTCCCCTGAGACACTCTTTCCACAGAAGTGGAGAAGTTACAGATTATAACTAGAGAAGAAGACCTAATTTAGTCCTCCATAAGTATGCCATTACTCCCGAGAGTACAGTTGCTAGTGATGTATGTTGTCTGCTATTAAAAGCCTTGAGTAAGGTCTTCCGCTGCTTTTTTAAATGCAACTTTGATATTCAGCAGGAGGAAGAGGTACAGCAAAGTTAAACCACAACGGTTCTGTAGCCATTTACACAACCTGGATTATGCAGTCTTCTACACAGATACACACTCCTGGCTCAGAGATCACTTTGGCAAGGTTGCAGTGAGTCCACAGTCACTTCGGTGCATTCATTGAAGGTTACTCTCCTCTAAGAAAGTCTGTATTCCCCCTCAAGGGCCATATTTCTGTGGAAATCTGCAACTCTGACAACTTCTAGCACAGCAGCACCCTGCAGTAGTTCAAGCATTATGGCTTTTACAGTTATTAAAAGAACACTTCACAATCAAGAACAGAATGAGGATGTGAAGACATGTTGGAACTACTCTTTTGATGGTGGAAACAAGCATAGCTCCATTTTTTTGATTCTGTAACATCAACTAATACTGGCTGAGGAACCAACCATGAAATAATAAAATCGGGATTTATTCTAGGAGTATCTTCCTCTGTGGATCTGTTTCTGTCTGCCACTTTCTCTCTCTCTTCTTATTTTAAGAAGAAAACCTATGGAGAGAAGGGATCTATGTTCTAGAAATTTGTTTTAAAAGTCAATAATATTCAAAAAAGAACCAGTCTTTTAGTTGTGGACAGTTATGTTTTTTATAGATGGAAATTTCCCATTCTAGAATCCAAGATTTGGACTGAATTACAGCGAGTCTCTTAGGAACTTTTAGATTGTTTTTCAAATTGTGGTTGAAGTTTTGGGTTATATTATGTCTTTTAAATGTTTAAGCACTGAAAAACTATGAAAACATTTTTACATCTCTTATCTTCTGCCTTAGACATAAATAGTAATTTTATTTTCTGGGCTCTTCTGCAGGCACTGTAGCAGTATAAACCAGTATATTTTCAACTTATATGAAAACACTGTAAAACTAATAGTGCAATTCCTAAAAATGACTGGTTTGGCACAAAATTGCCTATTAATTTGTATAGTCATGTGATGTGATTACATACATAAATACCATCTACTCAAAGAATCTACAGGTGTAGATTCTTAGTTATAATGATTTATCTGAACAAAAAGATCAAGAAAATTAAAACTCTTGATTTTTTGATGAAGCAAAAATATGAAAATGTGCTCAACACACCAGAATATCACCTTCTGCCTGAAAAAGATTTTTTCTTTCACTTCAGTTTCAAAACAAAAAGTTTTTTTTTTTTCAAACACAGTAAATTGAAGTATAGTTCTCTCTGTTTTTTTCAAAGGTTTTATTTTTTTTTATTTCTTTTTGACATAAATTTAAAATATTTCCTGAAACCAGCCTAAATTCATTGATTGTAAATACCAGTAAGTGCCATTTCATTAAAAAAAAAAAAAAAAGGAAAAAATCAGTTTGAAGGAATATGTTGCCAAGCTTCTGAAACTGCATCACTTTGGTTGCAGTTATTATATTACAGATGGCACTTTCCATCTATCCTCTGACAAAGTGCAAATGAAGAATGTTTCATTTAGGTCTGCCATGTAGGTGAAAAGTCAGAAAACACACTTTCCTTTTATTTTCCTTTAACTGTTAAAAGATATATCTTTACTGGAACAGAGAGGAGAGGAGAGGAGAGGAGAGGAGAGGAGAGGAGAGGAGAGGAGAGGAGAGGAGAGGAGAGGAGAGGAGAGGAGAGGAGAGGAGAGGAGAGGAGAGGAGAGGAGAGGAGAGGAGAGGAGAGGAGAGGAGAGGAGAGGAGAGGAGAGGAGAGGAGAGGAGAGGAGAGGAGAGGAGAGGAGAGGAGAGGAGAGGAGAGGAGAGGAGAGGGAGAGGAGAGGAGAGGAGAGGAGAGGTCCTGCTATTTTCTCATTTATTAATGATTAGACTTTTAGTCTCACCCTATAGAGGTATAAACAGAGTAGAAATATAATAATAGAAAAGGTGAATATCACTCTTTCCATGGTATTAATGCCTTACCTTCTCTGGGATTGGGACCTCTGGCAATAGCAGCTTCACATGGAAATAGAGACCCCCAAATGAAATTATATGGCATACCTAGCAAACGAGTAAAAGAAAACAACTTTTTCCTGCTGTGTGGGATCCCTCTGCTTCCCATGACTTCTACATTAGTGCAGACTGTCCTACCTGGTTTTGAAGTATTATTTTCAACCCTGTATTGGCATCTCTGTCCCTTTTAGGAGATAATTTTTGTGTTTAGACTTGTATGCTGCCTTAGCTGCATGTCCTAGTTACTGCCCACCCCAGTTCAGCATCTTTCCATGGGGGTTTGAGTGATGTGACAGCTACCCAAAGTTTTGCTTATGCATCTCTTGCTTATACCTCTCTATCCTTTAACCACCCGACCCTAACTGATCCGAGAAACTTGAGTACTGTTCCTCATTATGGAAAATTTATCTGCCCATTGGCCATTCAATATCTGTAACAGGAACCTTTGCATGGGAGACAGGGCCTAGCTGTCACCCACACTGGCTAAGAACAGTCGTTTGAGTTCGTCTTGAAGTGAACACTGAGCTAGTGAAACAGAAGAGGATGAGATGGAAGTTTTGTCCCACCTTTTACCCAGCACCTCAAGGGTTAGCACACATTCCAGTAGAAGAAGAGACCCAGGTTCAATTCACTCTTACTTTCCAAATCATATCAACATAGGACTGAAGGGAACATGGGTCACCAAGTCTCATTCTGTTATTGCAGGCAAGTGAATCGCTTTTATTATTCCCTTCATAAATATGTGAATCATAAATCACATATGAATGTGAATCATAAATATCATAATAAATAATATCATATATATATAATATAAATAATATCACATAAATATAAATAATAATATCATATAAATAATATCACATAAATATGTGAATCAGCCCCATCGTGCCTAACCTCAAATACACTCTTGACTTTAACATAATTCACAGTCGTACGAACAAGAGTCTCTGTTGGTGTAATTTTCTCCACTGTAGGCAACATATATGTCTTAAGATTGCTCAGTGACTGGACTCTTAAATTTGCTTAGGTTGCTATTAATTAATTGTGCTGCACTGAAGTCCTGGCAGGTACAAAAATGACATTTTCAAACTTTTGCGATATGTTAATATTGCAAATGCAATTAGGAAGAACTGATAAGGAGGGCTGTAGTAAGCTGAAAATGTAAATGGCAGAAGCTCAAATGTAGCAAAAATTGTGGTATGAAGAAATGAAAATATTAAGATATAACCATTTTAAACCAAACTTTAACTACAGATGTCGGATAGACATTTGATATTCTTGTGAGTGTTCATATTCAGTGGGGATTTAACATTGATTAATTCAGATATATCCAAGGAACTGAAAATGTCTATCAGATTTTTCCCAGTATTCCTATGCACACAGACACAATAAACAAAAAAGAATATAATCAAATAATCAAAATCTCAAGGCATTTGAAATTAATTTTAAATTAATATTGTGGTGTTTTTTAGGTCATTATGAAATCAGGCATACAATACTATAGTAACCTTGTTTTTGTATTACAGTTTGTTCCTCCTCCCTACACCTGCAAAATAATGCTAAAATCACCTTCCTGTTTCCTTCTGTGTTCTTCTCTTAGATAGAAATCCCTTTGAGATTTGTCCTGTCCCTGACACAAACCTCCATCCTGAGGCTGGTTTTGACCACTGCCCTCTATAGTGATATAATAAAAATGCAAATAGCATCAATAAAAAAATTATCTTGTCCGGTCTTTTTTATAAGCAAATTATAAAATCCTTAATGTTTACTGCCCAGTTGCCTAGTTTTATGTGTCAAAAAGACACATAAACCAGATTGTAACTAGCAAAGTAATTTCTCAGATTGAATTTGTAGACCATAAGTATCTACTTACTACTTTGTCCATAGAATTTATGCAAAATTATAATTTATGCAAAATGGAAGTCATGTGAATTTGTTTCAAACAGTGGAGGAAAAAGAAGCAAATTTTGAGATCCTGTCCCTGCCATTTAAATATTTATTCCTCCTATAAACAAACACAGATGTTAACAAAAAACCCAACCTTGTGAGAATTGTTGGATATGAGGTGCCTTTGATTTGATCTTAATCCAACAGTACTGAAATGTACAAATAATGATGCAATCACATGTGCCAGTAGCTTTTGCATCATTAATTTTGTTTCTACAAACAATAAGGTTTTATGAGTCCCTACAGTGATTATCTTGTGGACTGATATAGAAGGCAAGACCATTTTGTATCTAGATATTGAAACTATTAATTGCCTTGATGCCATCAAAGTCATAATCTAGCCCAGCAGAAGTGCTTGGGTATAATGTGCCAGTACTCCCCAGATACTTGGAAGCTTATTTTAAATGTGGATTAGTCTATCATATTTTCAGAGGTCAGTGAAGATATGAGTATCAGGGAAAAAAGATTTAAGATTGTAATCAAGGCTGAGAAGGTTACATGCAGAAGCACAGTAAATAACAAAGGTGATACTTAAAATCTTGTAGTAATATTAATTACTGGAGAAAAAAGGGCAGCAATACAGAGGTGGAAGGTCTCCTGTCTTGTCTTCAGAAGACAAAAATTTGCCTATTGTCTCCTGCTCCTCTAATTACCCAAGCAGGTGCAACGATTCATTCCCACATCCTTTCCTGTGGGTGAAACTTATGACTTATGGAGAAGGGCTGTTTCCCTCCATTCCCAAAGTCTATGTCTTGGATGTTTTCACACAACTCCATTCTTCCTTCTATTACTCATTTTCTGTAAGTAGCAGATGGGAGTTATTATAAAAACAAAAACAAAAACAAAAACAAAGTCTGAAGTGTCCATAGCGTTTTCATAGTGAGAAAATGGACTAAAGTTTATCCCAGCTTTCTTGAAAACTGAATATGGCATTCAGAAAGGAAGTTATATTTATACAACAAAAAGCTATTGGCTGTACCATATTTATAGTTAATCTATAACATTCCTTGTGACCAGGCAAATCTATCTGCAAATTTTGAAATCATTGCTTGACTGCCCTCTTGCAGATTGCATTGAGGTTGTATCTCCCAGGTACTTATTTAGAATTTTATAGACCATGATCCTACACTTCTGTAGGCAATATAGGTAACAGAACAGATATGGCCCTATCCCAAGCCCTGTGTAAGAGCAGGAACCTTGGTCTTCATACTGCTGAACCCAAGTGTAGTAATAGCTCCCAGCATGACTATTCCTGAAAATATAAGAATGACAATTACGTCATGTACATCACCTAGTGTTACAAATTACAAAACTAAGTGGTTAGTAGTCTTTTGGGGATTTACACCTCCTTATAGCTAAGGAAGACAAGTAGGTACCTCCAGAGGTAGAGCTGCTACTCCAATGTCAGATAGCTGGCAAAGCAGCAACTCCTGCCATCCTAAGTAAAGGGTCTAACAAGTGAGAGGAAGTTATATCTGGAGATATGTCTATCAAATGACCAACACCTGGAAAAACTTTAGAAATGAGGTTCATCTAAATAAACAGGGGTGTCTGTTGCAGGTGTATGTCAGCTTAGGCTCTCTTCACCATTAAAGGAGATTTATTTGGCACGGTCAATGGAGTTTAGAAATCTCACTTTGCAATTGTGTAGGGAGAGGTGAGGTAACTCCAGCCGCAGATATTGCAATATGCCATATTCAGGAATGAGAACAGATAAATTAATATATGACTTCCTGACATAAAAAACAATTTTTTCAAAACACTTCGTGTCCTACCAAGTACTGAAACATTGGTCCTAGTTGTAGACCCTGTTGTCATCCTCATTGGCAATAAATCTCAGCTAAAGTTTTCCTGTGTAGCCTCCAGAACTTTTCCCCAAAGACAGTTTTTCCCACCCATTATAGTTCTGCTCTACTGCAGGTACTTATCACCCTTAATTAACAGGGCTAGCAGTGTCCATACAGAGAGGGAAGCATTTTGAGACACTCAGACATCTTCCTGTGTGCTATAGAGGTATATTGCTAAGATGAGAGATGCAGAGACATTAAAAAAAAAAAAAAAAAAACAAAAAAGAAGACCCAACCAACAAACTAACCAAACAAACAAAAACCCCCAAAACAACAAACCCCCATGTCGTGGTTTTGACCGGATTGGCCAAGCAGAATGACAGATGGCCATTTCCCCCCACTGTCTCCTCAGAGAGGAGAGGAAGAGATAAGGAGATATACGAGTTTAGAAAAAGAACTAAACTACTTTAATGAAAATAATAATAAATAAGAAAATAGTAAATAATAATAGAATAATAAAAATTAAAGGGAAAAAAAAGTATACAATATATACAAAACTGTCTCCAGCTCCCAGGATGACGATCGCGTCACCAGCAGACACAGGAAAAGTCCCAGACTGGAGTCAGCGATGGACAGGAGCCGAATTCCAGAACTAGAGTCAGGAGTGCTCGGAGCAGGACCAAAGGCAGATGAACAGACAGGGTCCTCCTCAGACCCGGGCCATTGAACAAAAACGAGCCAGAGCCCCCTTTGCCCCTTTGATCCCTCAGCTTTTATACTGAGCGTGATGCAGATGGGATGGAATACCCTGTTGGTCAGTTTTGGGTCACCTGTCCCATCTGCTCCCCCCTGCAGGTGGGACCCCTCTGCGCTTCTCCGCTTCCGACCCTCTAATGGGGCAAACAGTGAAGTTAGCTGACCTTGGTTGTTATAGCAATAAGTTTAAACAAGAGCCTCTGTGCGCACCGTTCCTTGCTACAATCAGGTCTTATCACTCTGAGAGTGAACCGTGTCTGAACAATATGCTGTTAATTTCAGACTTTAGTCAGTTAGAAGAGGCCCAGCTAAAAAGTAAAATTACAAATCAGAAAAACTGGTTCTGTTCTACCTCAAACCAGGACACCCCATTTTCTCAAAATTCCTTGTCCATGACCAGGTGACTTAAGTCATGGGGAGTCATATATTGCCAAGATGAAAATAACATTGAATTACTCAAATACTTTCTTCAATTGCAATGCAGAAAAGGGCAGAGTTGTATAAGTACTTAATCCTCCATTTAAATATATATATTTTGAGAGAAGAAGGAAAATGGCAGCCGGAGTTTTGAGGATATAATCTATAAATTATTCTGGTTTAGGTTTTCGGTAGATCCACTAGAAATGACTGCAGCCTGTCCCTTCCACAAACCCTTTCAAACAGTAAGTAGTAATGGTATAATTTAGCATGACATTCTCAAGCCTATTGATTTCCTTTCATAGGAGGGCTGATCCTCTGCAGACTTGTATGAACATGATGGATCCTGACCAACTTGCTCTCTGGGGCCTGATTTAGCATCTTCATTCAGGTTGAGCAGTGCCTTAAAGAAGGCAACTGAATTATGAAAGGACAAGAAAACCAGTTGCTTCCACTCTGCAGAGCTCACAGGTCTTTACAGCTGTAAAGGTTCAAAATCTCCTCCCCTGTTATTTTGTCACTTCTCTCAATTTTTTTTGTGCCTTGAATGATGTCCTGTGTTGTGAGAGAGAAGCCCAGTTGTTTGAATTTCAGGTAGACCAAAATGAACGTCTCTTTTATCACTGTTTAGATTTGAAGATTTGTAGGACAGAAAGGTGCCTTTTTGTACTGTGTTTGCATGGAGCCTTTCACAGTGCCATGCTGGCTTTCAGCAGTGAGTTAAGGCAAGAATAGCAAGGGGCAATACATGTATACAAATTAAATGCATGATCTACCTGTGGACCCAGTTCACTGGCTGAACCAATTTTAAGTGATAAACCACATTACTCCACCCTCTTAAACAGATGCTTGTACTGAGTAAAATTTCTTCCTGTTAGACTCCATTGGTTTCGACGGACTTTCAGCAGGGATAAATCTGGCCCTGCCTGTCTAACCTATGCCTCAGACAAGCAAGTAGAATTAAGGAATTGAATTAATTGTCTTTGCCTCAATTTGCAAACTGTGCAGTAATCTGCACATTTAATTCTGTCCTTTGCATATTATTTTGAGTAAGGACACAATTGGCTACAGATTTGACATCTTTGTGACAGTGAGTCTGTGGCAGCACTGAAAAGAAAGGGGGAAGGAGCGGGGTCACAGAGAGGACAAAAAGAAAAAAATAGCTGTCTAAATCATATATCATTAAAGTGATGCTCATTGAATTACCTCTCTCAGGGCCTGTCAAAACATGTGGTGCCCTTGCAATATGATGTGAATTAAATGCCTTCTGGCCCCTGAAATATTGTTTTCAAGGCCAAATGTGTACTTTCACAGTTTCCCTCTAGTAACTACTAAGAAGCATTTAAAACATGCTGATTGACTCCTACGATTAGCAAAAACAACTCAGAAATACAGCAATGTGTGGTAAGTGGCTTTCAAGGGAAAGACAAGACATGTACCTACTTACAGGCCTTTGGTGATGGTCACTGACGGCCCCATCCACTGAGAAATTAGTCAACACAACTAAAAGTTCCCCCTGGAAGAGAAAATGTAAGTAAAACCAATCACTGAATCCCTTCAGTAATTATAGTCTTAGTCCTCTGCGAGTGGAGAATGGGTGATAGACCCCATATAGATGTCAGATGATCCACCTCCTTGATGATGCAAGGTGCTTTAAGATCTGCAGCCACCCTTAGCAGACAGCCCATCGCAACGACTACATGAAGTCTGTCTTCCCCTCCGCAGCTCAGACCATTGCGGTACCAGAGAAATAGGCTTCTCCTCTTCTCTCCCTGTGAAGTTTGGAGTTTCAGCTAAATCTCACCAATCAGATTTGCTTGTGTTCACTGCTGCTGTTATTCGGTGCTGTTGTTTGGTCGCTGACCAAAGAGTGCAAGGCCTACTCTATATGAGTAGAAAAAGTTCATAACTACCTGAAAGATTTTTGTAATTTCAAAATTTGTCAGCTGTGTCCTTCAAGAGGCACGCTGATTTCTCAGCTGCTCTGTGCAGCCTCAGGGATTTGTCCGGAAATTGGTATCTGCAGAACAGGGACAAATACAGTTAATAAATGAAGAGGTGAAATCTTACATACTGTGATGTGCTATCAAAGAATATGACTTTATGGAGAAAAATTCTACTATTATTCATCTTAGACTTGTGAACACCTGTGGGGAGGGGTGTGTGTGACCTCGCTGCCAAATTCAGGTATTCAAAATTCATAATAATGTCCCTCCAAAATTGTCACATTTAACACATTTAAGGTAATAAGGACTGAGTTCTTTCTTTCTCTTCTTTCATTTTTTCCTTTTTTTTTCCTTTTTTTTCCTTTTTTTTTTTTTTTTTTTTTTTTTTTAACCTGTAGGGTATAGTTGGATTATGCATGTGAGCTTTTCTCTGGGACAATATTAACTAGAATTTTATTTTATCTGCTTCTCTCCCTGCTTTTTAGTAAAAGCTGACATGGACAGATAATCTTTCTTCATTCTTGAAACCACAGTTTTGAAGAAAATAAAAATATTGTGATGACTGCACCAGAAATGCTAAAATCAACACCACATTTATTCATGCTAATTATAACAGCTTCATGATTTCCAGAATAGGCATAATTTTTCATCCCAGAATCATGGGATGAAAATCCATGTGTCACCATTATGTATAGAAGCCTCCTAAAATCTCTTTGGATTAGATATTATAATCTTTGACTTCTTATAGAAACTTAAATAAACCAAAAAAAATATGGAGATAACCCAAGTCTTCTGGGACAATACAGCAGATCAGTGACAGAGACTCAGAGCTAAAACCAGTTAGATCCTAGTGCTGGTCTCCACCTAAACTACCCATGAATATTCTGTAAGAATCTCCTGTATGCCCCAACTTTACTGACATGTCCTGTAAATTTATTTTACAGTGAGTTATTTTTCGAGCACTAATGACCTGCAGAACACCACAGTTAGTGTTTTGGTGTGGTGTGGTTGTTTGTTTTTTTTTCATTTGACTCAATGCAATAGACTGTATTTTATTATATTATATTATATATAATATATAATATTATTATATTATATCTTGCAAAAGTCACATCCAGGATATAGAATCATTTAGGTTGGAAAAGACCCTTGGGATCATCGAATCCAACCATCAACTCCACTCTACAAAGTTCTGCCTTACACCATATCCCCTAACACCACATCTAAATGACTCTTAAACACATTCAGGGATGGTGACTCCACCACCTCCCTGGGCAGCCTATTCCAGCGTCTCACCACTCTTTCTGTGGAGAATGAATATGAATGAGAGGACACTTGGTACTTACGAGGAAAATCTTTACCATGTACCACGCAGTCAGTGCAACACATGGATAGGCCTCCAAGAGAAGAGAAGAGAATGATAACAGTTATTTTCTTACCCTTTCATAATATCCCTGTAGTGGTGGAAGCATCTTTAGCACAGAATGATTTTTTTTTTAATATATTATTCTTTTATTTAGCAGTTACTAATAGTGAATGAGACTGTACTGAGTATTTAAGAGCAATATCTGTAAGCAACCTTCTTATTAAGGAACAGCTGTGGTCATTTTGATGGATATTCTGTGTATAATCTCTTTATATATTCATATAATTCTTAATATATTCTTATTTTGATAATCTCAGTTTTATAGCAATCTTGTAACGGAAGATGTATTTTCTTCATGAAGAGGCTGAAACCTCGGCACAGGTATCCCTCAGGTGAATTCATGATTACGTATATCTAGAAAAATACTGGATAGTGAGTAGTGTTACCAGCTTGTGCTAGGAACTCACTGGCTGTGTTTCAACAGTTTTATAGGAGTAGTCCCTGGAGCCCCCATACCCTTATCTTCATACTACTTTATTGCCTTCTTATCAGCCCGTAAATCTGTCTTGGGGAAAACAAGAGGAAAAGTTTATTGGTATCCAGACAATCAGCACAGCCACACCATTTAGTTTAGCCTGGAGAAGACTGAGAGGGGAACTCATCAATGCTTATCAATATCTAAAGGGTGGGTGTCAAGAGGATGGGGCGAGGCTCTTGTCAGTGGTGCCTGGTGACAGGACAAGGGGCAACGGGCACAAGCTGGAACACAGGAAATTCCATCTCAACATGAGGAAAAACTTCTTTACTTTGGAGGGAGACAGAGCACTGGAAAAGGCTGCCCAGAGAGGTTGTGGAGTCTCCTTCTCTGGAGATATTCAAAACCTGCCTGGATGCATTCCTGTGCAACCTGCTGTAGGTGAACCTGCTTGGTCAGGGGGCTTGGACTAGATGATCTATGAAGATCGCTTCCAATCCGTACCATTCTGTGATTTTGTGGTTTTGTGATAATGCCTGCAGTCTCACTAGACTGAAAGCATGACAGCCAGTCTGGATCCTTGTCCTAGGTTATAGACAAAGTTGGTAACAAACTGGGGGAGGAAGAGTCCAGATGATTTGGCACATAGGCTGTTATGCTGGTCTCTGGACCTCACAGACTCCAAACCAAAGAATTTTCCTCAGTGTTGGAAAGCAGGTGACTTGCGTTCTTTGGTGGGGAAGAGATTTTGGAGTGCTCATGTACAAGGACTGGTTAGTTGCCATAAAAAGTATGAGAGAAAAATATCTTTTGATCCAGAAAGCCTGGCATTTGTTCTTAACTTGGTGTCTCACCTCCCTTATCTTCACGCTGTGATGAAGTGGACAAAGCGTTTGACTTTTTGATCTTTTGTAACCCTTTATTATTTATCCGTAATTTCAAGGTGCTGAGCACTTCTGTGAAATGCTGAGCACCCTGACATTTCGGTGATTGCCAATTAAAGGTGTGCAGCACCTTTCAAGACTGTGACTTGGAACAGCAATTGTGTTGAGAGGGAAAAGAAGTCTTATTCTGTTAATTACAAGTTCAATTAAAACACAACCCACATCAAAAATACAGGTCAAGAAGAAACTCAATGCACAGTACATATGTATACTGCACACATGTATAAAAGACAAATATGCCTTTTTATTAGTTGGAAGGTTAACGTGCTCATTAGATTATAGTAGTTCATTATGCAATTACGCCTGTGTCTGCAGTATGATACATAGCAATCAACAGGAACATTCCATCGAGGAAATAAAGGAAAATAATAAAATAACTGTTGAGCATGAACAGTTAAAAAGATAAACTGGAGAGAAAGTTCATTTTTGCAGACATGTTACGTTCACCTCATCAAGCAAGAAAGATAATTTTTTTGAGATGCAAGTAAAATAGTAAGGCAAGTTGGCTTAGGAGGCACAGAGATGCAGATCTGGGCTGACAATGTTTATGATGACCACAGCTTTCTTTTTTTCCCCCTTTACCCTAACATAATTGCTTTTGACTGGGCAAATCATGTTGTTCTCATTGTAATGTCAGTGCAATTTATGATTCCATAAGGACTTGAATAGATTTTTTGGTTTTATATGCTTTGCATTTCATTTTAATGCCACCCAAGGAAATTACATACCTAAAGCTGTACGTGTTACTTTTTATTAAATACCAAATGGTATCATCTTTTCTTTCCTCTGTTTCTTGATTACAATCAAGATGTGGTTTAGATTTTATTACAGAATCCCTTTCCTACCGCAATTAGAGCCTTAAGGTTAATTTCCGCCTATACTTCGCACTAAATGTCAAGCCTAATGCAGGTTTTATGTGAATACAGGGGGAAACCCACCCACAAGGGGCAGACGTAGCCTTGTGTCAAGATTTACACACAGCACCAAGCAAAATTTTGGTCCTGGAATGGAAGAAATGACACAGATTGCATGAAGTCCATTGGGAGATTCATAACAATTTCAAGTGAAGTGTACTCAGGTACCATGACAGTACTAAAAGATCTTTCCATAAAACGTATACTATACATAAACTGTAGATGAGGACTGCTCTGGCAGCAGACAGTCTACAAGGAATTTACCCAGTGTGTGGAAACTAATACTTTTAGTCCCTCCTCCCCTGGTGGCCCTGCTCCCTGTAACCCAAAGGAACATCCTGAGGAAACCTTTTAGAAAATCATATGAAGTTAAAGGCTTCTATTGCTTTAAAAGTTTTGCATAATTATTATTTCACCTAATAATAAAGTTTGTTTATTTCCCAGATTAAGATACTTTAAAGGTTCTGGGATCTAAAGAAAAAAAAAAAATCAAAATGCTTACAATGATGAGATTGCTCATTAATGTCTTTGTAATGAATTATTTATTCTACAAAGTATAGCAGAATGTAAATAAGAAAACACTGATGTTACAGGCATTTCTGAGCGCACATCCAAAATCATACAGATTCGTGAGCTGAATTATATAACACCTCATGACAGCACATATTATCTCATGGAAGGAAACATACTTTTATATGGAAACCTCAACATAGCATCTTTTCTACAGATAGATCTGTTTAGAAAATCTGTATTTTATTCACTTTAAAAAAATCCATTTTTGATCCAGATTTTTTTTATTTCTTCATAACAGGTTGATTTTTTCTGCAGAATTTTTTTTCCTTTTTTTTTTTTTTTTTTTTTTTTTTTCTTTTCAGTGAGCCCTACTTATGAGGGAAAAACCACAGATATTATATTTATGCTCTACATTTTTAATATTTTCTCTCTCTTCTGGGGAATTATTAATAGAAAAGTGCTCTCGATGTCTGTGAGAGGAAGGGAATTTTACCCTTTTCTTTTAGAAAGCACATGGGAAGATAATATGCAAGACAGTTACTGAGGGAGTGAAGTGTCAGCATGCAAGATTTAAACATATGAAGAAAAAAATAATTGCTACAAGCCTTATAAGCTATTAATGTATATCTTTATTCATATCCCATTGCAAGCTAATGTTTTTGTAATAAAAAAGAGCGTGCACACACACACACACACAGCTCTACATAAATATATACACATAGATTTATAAAATAATAATTTATAGGGATAGCCCAATGGGAAAACAGCAGAGAGATTCAGATTTAACTGACAAGCAGTAGCTGCAAAGCTTCAGTTCTGATATATACCTAAGGGGTAACATTTTAGAAAAGAACTAACAAGAAGATATTATATTAATATTAATAAAGTTTTATTTCCAAAGGGAAAATATGATCAAGTGCTCTGCTTTCTAAGCTGTCTTTTTTTTTCTTTTTTTTTTTTTTTCTTTCTGTGAAAGTTGGAAACCAAATTATCCTAATTTAACCAATTGCTCCCTTTTCATATACTTCTGTTAAACTACATGGGGGAAAAAAAAAAAAAAAGGTATGGTGAGTAATGAGGTTAACAAAGCCATACTCCTCAGGTGATGTGTGATGAACGAGGCTCAGTGCCAAACATTTTTAGCCAAGTCAAGTCAGTCTATTCATGTTCAGGTACCATAAAATCTGCTTTTACAAGGATAACTATAACATTTGCATTAGAAAGGAACAAGTGAAATCTTAAAATCTTTGTTAGCATCTGTCCTGAGTACTTCTATAGTGATATATAAAATGAGAATGCATATTTTAACTTTACATAAATCTTGGCTCCATAGCTGATGAGATTTTATAATGGATTACACATTCTCTGGAGAGTCAGGAGGCCAAGATCTGTTTCCTTTTGTGGAAACACCCAACTGAAGGACAGTCTTTCAAGGTCTCAGGACAAGAACAAAATTTCAGACTTTTTATTCTGTTATCCAAATGTTGAGGTTTCCTCTCTTGGCTTTACCGTTAATAAATCAAATGCAGCAACCAATGAGTGAAGGCATGAGTTCATTTCAGAGCTGTTAATTTTCATTATTTTGGATGCCTCTTTCTCATCAAGAAAGCCAAGTTACTTGAGGCACCACTGGATGGTCACTGGGACAATGGGGTTAAAAACTCCCCTTCTTCCTCTGTCTCTCTTTCTCTCTAACTTCAAGTCAGGAAGAGAGCCTCTGAAATGTTAAAAACAATTATGAATTGAGAAGTGGAAAAAACCCACATTTTTTCATGTGGTCTAAAGCATTTTTAATATTCTATATTATTAAAAAAAATTTCCGATTTATTTATGTTAACTTCTATTATATTTAAATTTCAGAAAATTTATTTTCAGAAAAATAAGTGCAGAAACTGAAATGAAAGAAAGAAGGAAAGAAGGAAAGAAGGAAAGAAGGAAAGAAGGAAAGAAGGAAAGAAGGAAAGAAGGAAAGAAAGAAGGAAAGATGGAAAGATGGAAAGAAAGAAAGATGGAAAGAAGGATGGAAGGAAGGAAGGATGGAAGGAAGGAAGGATGGAAGGAAGGAAGGATGGAAGGAAGGAAGGAAGGAAGGAAGGAAGGAAGGAAGGAAGGAAGGAAGGAAGGATGGAAGGAAGGAAGGAAGGAAGGAAGGAAGGAAGGAAGGAAGGAAGGAAGGAAGGAAGGAAGGAAGGAAGAAAGAAAGAAGAAAGAAAGAAAGAAGAAGAAAAGAAGAAGAAAGAAAGAAAGAAAGAAAGAAAGAAAGAAAGAAAGAAAGAAAGAAAGAAGAAAGAAAGAAAGAAAGAAAGAAAGAAAGAAAGAAAGAAAGAAAGAAAGAAAGAAAGAAAGAAAGAAAGAAAGAAAGAAAGAAAGAAAGAAAGAAAGAAAGAAAGAAAGAAAGAAAGAAAGAAAGAAAGAAAGAAAGAAAGAAAGAAAGAAAGAAAGAAAGAAAGAAAGAAAGAAAGAAAGAAAGAAAGAAAGAAGAAAAGAGAAAGAGAGAAAGAGAGAAAGAGAGAAAGAGAGAAAGAGAGAAAGAGAGAAAGAAAGAAAAAGAAAGAAAGAAAGAAAGAAAGAAAGAAAGAAAGAAAGAAAGAAAGAAAGAAAGAGAGAAAGAAAGAAAAAGAAAGAAAGAAAGAAAGAAAGAAAGAAAGAAAGAAAGAGAAAGAAAGAGAGAAAGAGAAAGAGAGAAAAGAAAGAGAGAAAGAGAGAGAGAAAGAGAGAGAGAAAGAGAGAGAGAAAGAGAGAGAGAAAGAGAGAAAGAAAGAAAGAAAGAAAGAAAGAAAGAAAGAAAGAAAGAAAGAAAGAAAGAAAGAAAGAAAGAAAGAAA
This sequence comes from Sterna hirundo, assembly GCA_009819605.1. Classification (NCBI taxonomy): domain Eukaryota; kingdom Metazoa; phylum Chordata; class Aves; order Charadriiformes; family Laridae; genus Sterna; species Sterna hirundo. Next base: position 79,824,200 of record CM020462.1, on the reverse strand, counting down.
GAAAGAAAGAAAGAAAGAAAGAAAGAAAGAAAGAAAGAAAGAAAGAAAGAAAGAAAGAAAGAAAGAAAGAAAGAAAGAAAGAAAGAAAGAAAGAAAGAAAGAAAGAAAGAAAGAAAGAAAGAAAGAAAGAAAAGAAAGAAGGAAGGAAGGAAGGAAAGGATTGTTCACTCTGGGAAGTACCTGAGAACATTTTTTGTAAAAAGTTTTGATTTCAGTCCATACCAGAAAAGAGTATTCTTTTTTACATGTCATAGTCAAAGCTAATCTTTAAGTCTCCCATCCTTCTCTTTCCTTCTTTGAGTAACGTAAACCTTTAGCTAAGCAGATATTTCAACTGTGTCCCAAAATTGAAATGACTGTGCTGTTGATGAGCATGATAACTGTGAAATCTGGAAGACATATTGGTAAACTCAATAATGAAGCTTTAGAATAAGGGTAGTCAAGATGTTCCTGAATGTAAAAGTTTTGTTATAGACACCCTGAAAAGAACATTGACATAGCTATTACCAAAAAAGCAAAGGTAGATTATCTGAATATGGAAAGAGAGACTGAAGAAACATAAAGCGCCTTTAAAACGAGACCACAGATTTTGGAATTGGAGAGCTCAGAAGATCATATAGTACTCTTCCCTAATATAGCACACATCAGCTATACCCACTGGGAAATCTATATACCATCCGGAAACACCGACTATGGTCTGCATACCTTGGATCCTGCTTGTCCTTATTCTGTGGACTATTCCTGTTTCTCTTGATGTGTAGAGTCCAAAGCTGCCTCAAATATTTCAGTTCAATACTCTATCAGTTTACAGTAGATCAGAGTAATTACTTATGCTACAGATGTCATTTCCATTTATATGTTACAAAGTCATATGCCATATTCACAGCATCAAGACATTATTGTTATCCTCAATAACTCTGAGATCCTTTTTAGCAGAGCTAATGCCCCACAAGCTATTCCCTGATCTTTAATTTTGTGGTTCGGCATTTCCACCTGCATATAGAAATTCATATTTCACCCCCTTTTACAGAACTTTTTTTCCAGGTTTTCAGGGTCATTCTCACCACATTTACAGTGTAGGAAGCAGGCAAGCACAGAACAGGCACTAGAGACTTGGGCCCTCTTGGCACTACTCTGATAGTTTTGCTTTCCCACTGAGCAACAGAAAAGTTCTTGCCTTGATCACCCTTTTGCAACATAACATACTTTCATGTATGCAGACATAAAAACCTGCCTGGTCCTATTAAATGTATTGCTTCCTTGTTGACTTTCCATCAGTCAGCCAAACTCTTCCTTATACACGTTGTTCCTACACAATTAAATTCTCAATCCCAGCTCCCTCCATATTAACCACTTACAAATGGGCAGTACAGATCTCCTATATCAACTATACGTATAGAGATGGATAACAATTTTATTACAGCTTATTTGTTTTCATATTCAAGGCAAGGAGAGCATCCCTTGAAGTTGAAGTCTTTCTTCAGAACAGTGTAAAATTACTCCATGAACCTTTCTCAGCCTCTGGGAACTGAAATGCAAGCAGTAGAACCCGGGTTGTCCTGTTTGTTTGTGTGTACATATTTAAACACAAACCAGGTTTTGTCTTTCTCTGCTGCCCCTGATGTGATACAGAAAGTTAACAAGTCAAGTCCACTGTGTCTCTGAAGCCAAGGGAGATCACTTACAGAAATGAAGACTGATAACTACCTAGAGAAAACCACTAATCGTTCATTCACCTACACAGATCACACTGAAAGAAAATCTCCTGAAAATGTGAAATATGTAAACTAGGAGTCCATTATTGTAATATTTCACTCTTACATGACATTTTTCATTGCAAGGAACCCCAAATCACTTCATAAACAGCATGTGCTACAACCACGCAGAACACAGCTATAAACTTAAATATGGTGTGACTGCTCATAAGGGATGCTTTAGCCCAGATTTCTGAGTGAACACACTACCTTCATTTACTGTAAATTATTGTGTACATTGAGAGAAACTCAAAAGCCAAATTTTCTTATCCTTACAGTTGGCATAGATGTATAAACAAAATTGTCCGGACTTTCACAGATGACAACCATCTGTTAGGTAGCACCCATGAACATCAGGCCATAGTCAAAGTGTTATACTTTCTCTTAAACATAAATCTTCCCTATTAGCATTATATAGAGTGAGGTTGGTTGTATTCTGCAGAAAGAGGACTGAAGCTCAGGAAATCTGAATGCAGCATCTATCTCTGCCCTTAGGTTGATTCACAGGAAATCTCTGTGGTCCCTTCTTCTCCTTTTGTCTCTCCTTTTGTTGTAATTTGTTTGCACAGGAAATTATTTCTTGTACAAACCTTGTAGCAGAGAGGATCGACAGGGTTGTAACACACTGAAATTACTATTGTTCTTGAATGAATTGTAGGTTGTTACTGTGAAGAAAAGATTTTAGTGAAAAAATCTGTGTCACAGAAAAGAAATGCAGGAAAAATGGAAAGCAGTCAGTATCAGGTAAAAAAAGGGTTTTTTTTAAAAACTATTTTCCTCTTTTCTCGTACAAGTCATTGAAGGAATAGAGAAGAATTTTAATATGACAGAGTCTATGAAATAGGCTGATAAGGTATTCATGTGCAGATGGAGTAGTCATGAGAAGAAAGATGTTATTGGTCAATCAAGACAGTTACCTCAGTCCTTATGGAGCAATCACAAACTATTAATGACAAAGAGATACATCAAATAGTAATGGGATGAGACATAGCGGGAAATTCCTCTCTGCTGAAGGAAAATAATAATTCTTTCGGATAAAAATCTTGGGAGTTGGATCGGTCTCACAAGAGGAGCCACAGAATGTTATTTTTTGTGTACTTAAATAAATGCAGTCACAGTGTAGGTTAAACATGTCAAGCTCCAGGAACTAGTCTTTTCTGTTGTGTTCTTCCTGTCATCACTCATCTGTAGTTCACATCTATTAAAACTAATAGAGAGCTCTTTAAAACCAAGATTTTTTAAAATATAATTAATGTTCAGCATTATTTTACTTATAGGATTCAGTTAAGGAACTTCTTCTGGCTGCACACTAGTTTCCAGGAAAGGATATGCAATTCAAATAGCTCCTTAGTGCAGCAGGCTACTTGTATTGGCACTTACTTGTTTAGTAATTTCAGCATCCATTTTCCGATGCTCAGATATTAACAGAGTTTCATAATAAATGTTTAGTCTTCTTTCCCCCATACACTTTGTAACATATATAACTTCAAGTACCAAAAGTGGTCTTTTTCATTGGAGTTAGCCATTTTACAAGAAAACAGTTATTTAAACGGAGTCCTCTTGTGTTTTGATGTAATTTGGCTGCCAGCTGCTGTCCTCTTCTTCCTTTAAGGGAGTTTAGTTTTGATGGTTTGGGGTGCATGTGATCCACAGAGTGCTTTGGGGAGCCTTTGGGCTGTAAGGACTCATGGGATGGGAAATGCTGTTTTTCTAAAAAAAGGAATGCAACAGTTACAACCACCATGAGATCTAGATTGCTTTCCTGGAGGTAGCAAAGTACACGCTATTTGTGCTTCCCATTACCAGAGGTGGAAGGCATTTCTTTATGGAAACCATATTGTCTCTGTCAGCTGCTCAAACAAAGCAGATTCTCCTGAATGGCTTCCAAAAGTGTAACACTTCAGACATTGTTTTTCTTACAGAGTTACCTTTCAAATCATCAAGCAGTGTTTCATTTTGTGTGTTAAGTGAAGGGTTGAAAAACCCGAGCTCTGTTTAATGATATTAGCAGGTGCTAGTTTGAGCACACTGCTTCCCTTTATGTGAGAATTAGCTTGTATTACATAAAACAGAGGGTAAATAAAGAAAATCTGAAATGCTGAGCAGGTAAAAAAGTAGGAAAATCAGAGTGATCAAAATGAATATAATTTTCTTCACACAGAAGAATGACAATGAAAAATAAGAATAGGCAGGTTTCTGTCAGGTCTATTCTCCTATCTTAACTAAGCTTGCACAATAGCTTACATTATGAGTAGTTCCTTTGGTTTTAATTATACAGCAAGTACTATATTTAGGAACATGTCCCATTGTTACTTGGTTTTAGATCCATATATGGTGTACCTCAGGATGAAAGTTATTCACTGACATGCCATGCAGATTCCTTCATAAATTCTTACTCAGGATTTGCAATAGTTCTTCATCATTTCAACCAGAAAGGTCTTCGTACTCTAAAAGCTACATGGTCACTGTTGAAGTCGTACCTGGAGTGAAATCCATCATCTTCAATAAGGCACATAAAGCAAAAAGAGAGATAAAGGGAGGGATCGAAAATGACCCCAGTCAGACAGCTAGTCAAAAAGAGCAAGATAAGTACATTTTTAATGGATGATGGAGCTTTATCTACTTGTAATCCAAAGTGCAGAACTCTCTCTTGAAAATGGGCAGCCAGATCACTTTTTCCAAGTGTCACAAGCCCTTCTTTTCTATTTGAAGGACAGTCACCAAACTGCCAGTTCATGACTTCTTTTAATCTATAGTTCTGCAGTCAGGGTCAGCAACCTCTGTCTGTGTAAGGCAGATTTCTAAAACACAGATGTCATCTACCTCAAACATGCCCTAAACATTAAGGTACAAACAATTCTTGAGTACTTCATGTTTTTTTTTTTTTTTTCTTATGAAGCTGGTCTGCTGTTCAAAACAAAATGCCAGATGCATTGGATCACAAAGACCGAACAAGGTGGAGTTTATGTTTGGTGCTCAGTGGCCCTTTGTCAGACTGTTTTACTCAGCTGATTTCAAACCAAAGGGACCTAAGTGAAGCCTTCAAAAAGAATTTTACATTATAAAAAAAAAGGGACTCAGAAAATCCTGAAATGCCTGTGACATTGGTGGTAGATGAGTGAGGGTACCTACACACATTGCTTTGGATTTAGGCAAAAAAATTCCTTCTTCATCCTGTTCTAGATTCTGGCATTCAATTTGGTTTTCATTCGTAGTCCCTAATAGCAAGTCTATGACAAATCCACACATAAACTTGATCATAAATCCAGTTACTAGGCTTTATATTTTTAAGAGTAATTTATGGAAATACGATTATGTACTTGATATCTAATTCATTCCTGTACTAACATTACGTAATTTTTATTTGGCTATTGCTTGGAAAAGAAACTTCATTTTTGTGTGCTGTTTGTTAATCAGTTATTTAACTAGTTCTGAATCCATGTTCAAATAATTTTTCATGTAACAAATAATTTTATGCAAATTTCCAAAAACATTATACTGATCAGTTCTTCCTCTGGTCATAGAATCATAGAATCATAGAATTGCCTAGGTTGGAAGGGACCTTTAAGATCCTCTAGTCCAACCATCAACCTAACTCTGACAAAAAACATCACTAAGCCACACCTCTAAGCACTATGTCTACCCGTCTTTTAAATACGACCAGGGATGGTACCTCAATCACTTCCCTGGGAAGTCTGTTCCAATGCTTAATAACCCTTTTAGTGTAAAAATTTTTCCTAATATCCGATCTAAATCTCCCCTGGTGCAAATTGAGACTGTTTCATCTTGTCCTATTGTTTGTTACCTGGGAGAAAAGACCTATTCCCACCTCTTTACAACCTCCTTTCAGGCAGTTGCAAAGAGTGAGAAGGTCTCCCCTCAGCCTCCTTTTCTCCAGGCTAAACACTCCTAGCTCGCTCAGATGCTTCTCATAAGACTTGTGCTCCAGACCCCTCGCCAGCTTTGTTGCCCTTCTCTGGACACGCTCCAGCATCTCAGTCTTTGCTATAGTGAGAGGCCCAAAACTGGTCACAGTACTTGAGGTGGGGCTGCACCAGTGCTGAGTACAGGGGAATGATCACTTCCCTAGTCCTACTCACCTCATTGTTCCTGATACAAGCCAGGATGCTGTTGTCCACCTTGGCCACCTGGGCACACTGATGGCTCATATTCAGCCATCTGTTGCCCAACACCCCCAGGTCCTCTTCTGCCCGGCAGCTCTCCAGCCACTCTTCCCCAAGCTTGTAACACTGCATGGGGTTGTTGTGACCCAAGTGCAGGACCCAGCACTTGGCCTTGTTGAACCTCATACCATTGGCCTCAGCCCATCGATCCAGCCTGTCCAGATCCCTCTGCAAAGCCTTTCTACCCTCAAGCAGGTTAACAGTCCCACCTAACTTGGTGTCATCTGCAAACTTACTGAGGGTGCAGTCAAACCCCTTGTCCAGATCATTGATAAAGATCTTAAAGAGAACTGGCCCTGATACTAAGCCCTGGGGAGCAATGCTCGTGACCAGCCTCCAACTGGATTTAATTCCATTCACCACCACTCGGGCATCCAGCCAGTTTTCAACCCAGAGAAGAGTACTCCCATCCAAGCCATGGGCAGTCAGTTTCTCCAGGAGGATGCTGTGGGAAACTGTATCAAAGGCCTTACTAAAGTCCAGGTGAACAACATCCACAGCCTTTCCCTCATCCACCAAGTGGGTCACTTTATCATAGAAGGAGATCAGGTTTGTCAAGCAGGACCTGCTTTTTTTGAACCCATGCTGACTGGGCCCGATAACCTAGTTGTCCTTCATATGCCACGTAATGGCACTCAGGATGATCTGTTCCATGACCTTCCCAGGCACTGAGGTCAGACTGACAGGCCTGTAGTTCCCCAGGTCATCCTTCTGGCCCTTCTTGTGGATGGGCATCACATTTGCTAGACACCAGTCAACTGGGACCTCCCCTGTTTGCCAGATGGAAAGTGGCTCGGTAAGCACTTCTGACACCTCCCTCAGTACCCTCAGGTGGATTCCATCCGGCCGCATAGACTTGTGTATGTCCAGGTGTTGGAGCAGGTCCCTCACCATCTCCCTTTGGATTATGAGGGCTTCATTCTTCTCCCTGCCCCTATCTGCTAGCTCAGGGGTCTGGGTACTCAGGGAACAACTGACTCTACTACTAAAGGCTCAAATTCTCAAAATTCTCCTCATCCTTTGTCACTATGTTACCACCTTCTTCTGATGAAGGATGGAGATTCTCCCAAGTCCTCCTTTTGTTACTAATATACTTAAAGAAACTATTTTTATTATTGTTAACATCCAAAGCCAGGTTAAGCTCTAATTGGGCTTTGGGCTTTCTAATTTTCTCCCTACATAGCCTTAGAACATCTTTGTAGCCTTCCTGAATGGCCTGCCCCTTTTTTCAAAGACCATAAACTCTCCTTTTTTCCCTGAGTTGTATCCATATCTCTCCATTCAGCCAGGCCAGCCCCGATGGCTCATTTTACAGCACATGGGGACAGCCTGCTCCTGTGTCTTTAAGACTTCCTTCTTGTAAAATGTCCAGCCGTCTTGGACTCCTTTGCCCTTCTTGACTGCCTCCCAAGGGACTCTGTCAAGCAGGCTCCTGAAAAGACCGAAGTCTGCCTTACCTAAGTCCATGGTGGCAGTTCTGCTGACCCCACTCCCTGCTTCTCTGAGAATCAAAAACTGTATCATTTCATGATCACTGTGCCCAAGATGGCCTCCAACTGTCCTCCTCTATTTACAAACAGCAGATAAAGCTGCTTCCCTAGTTCATTCCCTCACCAGCTATGTCAGAAGGTTAAAAATTATTTGAGAGAGGAGTTGTCAATATCTATGCTATTGCACTTTCTCATATGTTCTGCTTTAATAGGGTAATAGAGTAAGGGTAATAGAGTAAAACCAGAACAGTCCTCTATGTTTTAAACACACAAGAAAATCTTTGCATGACAAGTTCTGTAATTTTTAAGATAATTCATTCTAGAGTGGAAAAGCTAAAATAAACAGAACTTTTTTTTCAGCACAAACAAAAAGGGAGATAAAACAAAATATAGAAATTAGAAAAAACAGTAATCCTTAATAATAACAGATATGATTTCAAGAAACTATCATCTGAGTACGTATTAAGGAATAAAACAAATACATAAACAAATAAACTTGTAATTGTACACTTATGGAATCACAACTTCATAAGTTGTGATGGCAGTCTGGTGAAGTTCCCACTGACTGCAAAAGGGGAAACATAACTCCAATTTTCAAAAAGGGAAAAAAGGAAGACCCCGGGAACTACAGGCTGGTCAGTCTCACCTCTGTGCCTGGCAAGATCATGGAGCAGATCCTCCTGGAATTTCTGCTAAGGCACATGGAAAATAAGGAAGTGACTGGTGACAGACAACATGGCTTCACCAAGGGCAAGTCATGCCTGTCAAATTTGGTGGCGTTCTATGATGGTGCTACAGCATTGGTAGATGAGAGCAACAAATGTCGTCTACCTGGACTTATGCAAAGCATTTGACACTGTCCTGCATGACATCCTGGTCTCTAAATTGGAAAGACATGTATTTGATTGATGGACCACTCAGAGGATAAGGAACTGGTTAGATGGCCGCACTCAAAGGGTTGTGGTCAACAGTTCAACGTCCAAGTGGAAACCAGTGAGAATGGCATTCCTCAGGGGTCAGTGCTGGGACCAGTGTTGTTTAATACCTTTGTCGGTGACATGGATGGTGAGATCGAGTGCACCCTCAGCAAGTTTATCAACGACACCAAGCTGTGTGGTACAGTCGACATGCTGGAGGGAAGGGATGTCATTTTTGAAGGGTGGGCACATGCAAACCTCATGAAGTTCAACCAGGCCAAGTACAAGGTCCTGCACCTGGGTCATGGCAATCTCAGGCACAAATACAGGTTGGGCAGAGAATGGTTTGAGAGCAGCTCTGAGGAGAAGGACTTGTGGGTGCTGGTGTATGAGAAGCTCAACATGAGCAAGCAATGTGTGCCCACAGACAACCGCATCCTGGGCTGCAACAAAAGAAGTGTGGCCAGCAGGTCTAGGGAGATGATTCTACCCCTCTTAGCTCTGGTGACACCTCACCTGGAATACTGTGTGCAGCTCCGGAACTCTCAGCACAAGAAGGACATGGACCTGTTGGAATGGGTCCAGAGGATGGCTACAAAGATGGTTAGAGGGTTGGAGCACGTGTCCTGTGAAGAGGCTGAAAGAGTTGGGGTTGTTCAGCCTGATCAAGAAAAGGCTCTGGGGTCACCTTATAGCAGCCTTTCAGTCCCTAAAGGGGACCTATAGGAGAGATGGGGAGGGACTCTTGATTAGGGAGTGGAGCGACAGGACGAGGGGTAATGGTTTTAAACTGAAAGAGGAGAAAATTAGATTAGATATTAGGAAGAAATTCTTTGCTGTGAGGGTGGTGAGGCACTGGAGCAGGTTGCCCAGGGAAGTTGTAGATGCACCTTTCCTGGAAGTGTTCAAGACCACATTGGACGGGGCTTGGAGCAACCTGGTCTAGTGGGAGGTGTCCCTGCCCAGGGCAGGAGGGTTGGAACTATGTGATCTTTAAGGTCCCTTCCAACTCTAGCATTCTATGGTTCTATGATAACAAATACCTTCACACAACATCTGCTAGTAAACTTTAAATAGGGTTTTTATCCTGGACATTCACAGTTGTACAGTTCTAGGTTTTGGATTTTCAAAAACTTTCAAAGGCTCTATAAAATCTTGATAACATATAAACCTGATTTAAAGCAGCAGGATCAGGGATGTAAATACCTTCTGTCCAAATCACTTAGTTTCTCTAACAGTCTTATACCTTTTGCAGATCAGGAGATTTGGAGATGCACAGTATGCATTGCAATTAGGAGCTAAAAATCTTGGTGTTCGTGAATCATCTGTGGCATTGTATGGAATAAGTGTGGGCAAATTTCTCCTCCTGTCTCTCTTACATCTGAATTACAGAATGACAGAATCACAGAATTGTAGGGGTTGGAAGGGATCTTTGGAGATCATCCAGTCCAACCCCCCTGACAAAGCAGGTTCACCTAAAGCAGGTTGGAAAGGAATGCATCCAGGTGGGTTTTGAATGTCTCCAGAGATGAAGACTCTACAAACTCTCTGGGCAGCCTCAGGAGCCTTCTCAAGCAGTGGGCATATCTAAGACAAGAAAAGTTTTCATTTACGTGTAGGAAGATTTGTAGATGAGGTTGCATGTTTATAATTGTTTTATAGGAATAAATAGACTTAAAACACCAAAAAAGACTATCTGGTCAAGCAAACATATCCCAAAACTTTGGTCTTCAAGCCTGTGATTTCTCTTTAAGCTTCTGAGACAATTTCATAAGGCAAAATAAAAACCTGTCATGATTTAAAGACTTTAAGCAATGGAGGAATCAGCACACAGCTACATGTATTGTTGTAACTGTAAACTTCCATAAGGGTAAAAAACATCCATCTTATTTATTTCTCATCTGATGAAACTTCAAATTCTAGGCATATATCTAAGATCCACTTTTCATAGCTTTCTTATACCTGTTGGTATATACAGGTCACATTGAATCTCTCGCTTTAAAATTTCCCTCGGATAAATTAAAGAATACTGAACTTCTTAAACCTATCAAACTTAGGCATGTTTTCTGCTTCCTGAATCATTTCTTTTATACCTTTTTCAATGCTTTCCAATTTTCCAGCATTCCTCTGCAAATGTGAGAACTTCAAAATAATCCCACCCCTCCTTTCTCTTCCTCTCCCCAGCCCAAGCAGGAAGTGACCCCATGGAGCACCATGGATGCTCTATCTTCCTGGAGATCTTCCATGATGACTGCACTATCTTTGAAGCCTTACAGTGTGCAGGGAAGACCATGCTAAAAGTGGTTGTCACTGCTCACACCCTTCTCATATACTCCTGGGTGAGAAAAGAAGTAAATCCAGCTCCATTCTCACACCTCCCTTCTGGCTCCGCTTTTGCAGTCTCAGGAACTTCCCTCTAATCCTGCGCTTTCAGAGCAGTGAAACTCAGGGGAGAGGGAACTCTCTCCTGAACTGCCGAGAAATCAGTTCTGTCTCTGCATTTATTTGAACTTCTTTTGTTCAGAAATCAAAAAGAGGTCCTTCTCCCTCCTTGCTGGTAGAGTATAATTAAATTATCATAGCACTCTTAGCTAGACTACCATGTGTCTTGTGAGTGGGACTCAGGTACCAGTTTCATAACTGGTAACTTTCCAATTTTCATTCCTGATGTTTACCAGACTTTCCCGTTCACAAGTACAGCTCATCAAAATTATGGGTTGAAATTACTCTATTTCACTCTGCAGAGTAGCTAACAGGAAAAAAAAAAAAAAAAAAAGAAAAAAAAAAATTAATAAAAATTTACCAAACCAAAATAGTACAACCAGAAATTTCATTGCATGGTTCTAATAGAATATCGGATATCTAGACAGAGTACAAGACTCCTGTGCCAGGTTTGACCTTGGCCTGTCCCTCCAGCTTTCATTTAGGGACGGGAGAGAAGAAAACTTGCCTCTCAGAAATTGTATCATGTAAGATGCATATCTAAGCAGAATTATAAAATAACTAGAAGGCATATCTGAACTCATACCTCTCATTTTCTTGCATTCTTGAGAGTACGTGAGCTGCAGTATTCCCTGAATGTTCTCTGAAAATAGTCTGCGTGTATGTGTAGAGATGCATATATTTCAAATCTAAGTTCTTCAACAGTTTTAAAACACTAATACAGATTGATTTACAGCATTTTTTGAGAGTATTCACTCTCTGTATAGAATTGGGACAATCAATCTGATGTGCAGTTTTGCATTTTGTCTGATTGCCTTAGGGTAGTAAATATTTATTTTTCTGTTTGTTTGACTTGAATATCTTATAGTTGAAGATTTTCCTCTTAGGGCAATTTTGACTTCTAAGAACAGGAATCCTTGACTTTGTCAATATCTATTAAAGAACAGATCATCATGTTCCTTCTCCTGTAAGGGAAAAAAATCTGTTGTAAAATAACACAACAGCCACGGCACCATACTCTGAAGTCTCTTTTATCATTGAAATAGAAGGAATGAGTTAGCCTAAGTTGGCAGTATGTCTTTCTTAAGCAATTTATGTTTTTCTTCCCATATTTTTGAATGATTCAGAATCATCTATTCCTTTCATAGTGTACATTTTTGTTTTTACTTAAGCTATGAGTCACAGCTGGGAAAATCAACTTTTAAGGTCACCTGATCAAAAACTGCAGGTTCCACTCAACCAAATGCTCCTAGAAAAAATTGTTAGGAACAAAATATTATTATTTACTTCAGAGAGTAAAAAGTGATTCAGAAGAAGAGGACATAACTTTTAAATACTTTATATATGGAATATAAGATTTTTCAGTAAGTTCTACCTAATATGCATGGGGAAAGGGATATACTATTTATCTATCTTCACTCTAGAATACTTCAGACACCAAGTGAGATAGGGAAGTGCTATAATCCTCACTTCACAGGAGCGAAAAGCAACTAAGAATGGCATCCAGAAATACTTAGACCCCTGAAGTGATACGAAGTGATACTTAAATAAAATGTATGTGCTTCTGAGCAAGTCTGAAATTCTGAAAACCTATACTTTGGCACAACCTCAACAAGAGAAGTGTGGAGCATTTCTCATCCCTCGGATTTATCTAGATCTGCCTCCCCTTGTAACTAAGAAAAGCTTCTGCTGAGGGAGAGACACAGATTTGCATGATTTCGGTCTGCAGAGAAAACTGCTCATTTCCTAGGAGGGTGCTCTGTGGACTGTGAGGAAGCTGACACTGTTTCCATCCCTAGAAAGATTATTTTAAAAGAAGTTTGAAACAAACCGAGTTCTTTGGAAGAAAAAACATAACTTCAGGTGAAGGCTGAGAATCATGGAAGCACAAAGGTGTTCCTGATTCTGGTATGAAAAAACCATCTATCTAGCACCTAACATTGCTGGATCATCTAACATTTTGGTTAAAGTGGCCTTTATCAACTTGCATGTATTTAAAGAAGTTTATACAAAACTGCAGAACCATTTAAGATTTACAGTGTCTCAAGCTAGTCATTTCTATTTTCATTTCATTTCCATATGTGCTCGGTACAGAGCATCTTGTAACAAGTCACTTCTCAGAGAGCAATTTCCAAATCTCCTTAATTTATACAGAGGGTCTGGTCCAAGAAACACTTGTACATTTAATTGACTTCATGTGAGTAACATGGCAGTACAAAAGTTGAGTATAATTAAGTAAAACAGAAGACATGAATAATTACAAACTTGATCTTGTGAATTACAATATTAACTCATCTTTGAAATTTTATTTCCACATTCTGGTTTATAATGGCAAAGCACAAATAACCACACAGAAGAGAACTCACAGACCACTTTGCTAAAAGTTGTTGACTAGATAAATGAAATAATTTTTTCTTTCTACAAACTCCAGCTGGTGTGATCTTGGCCTTCAGTACCTACTAATTAAATGGAGAAACGTTTGAGATAAAAAGTTAATTTACTAATTAAATGACAAGTATGCTTTATAAATTGTCTCTTTGGCTTATTGTGCATTTAGAGAATTAATTAACAATACAATCAGGCTGCAGTTGTGAGATGCCAATATGGATGTGATTTGAAGATACTTTCACTTCTGTTTTCTATCTCAGTTTTTACGACAGCTGCACCGTAATGAAGACGCTTGACTCTTTTAATTTGTCTCTGTAAAATTAAAATGGGTTTGTGGTTTCTTGCTCACTGGGAGCACAGACAAAATGGTACATTTAACAGTACATTTCTGATCAGTCAACACAGGCATGATGCTGTATTAGCTGCCATTGTTCTCTATAAATGGGGACTATAAAATTCATTTATCATTAGGTTGTGTCTTTTGGTAAAGTATTTTCAGCAGAGTGTAAAAATGAAAGTATAATTATAATTTAACTGACATATTCAGTTAAAATTAATATTAAAATATTTCTCATTTGTAAATAACATTAATAAGTGGTGTTCTTATTTTAAGTGTACCTCAATGTTTTTGTAGATATGCCTAAACTAGTTAAAAAGCGGCTAGTTTAGGAAGGCGAAAATGTGTAATGGAGTTAGCATATGAACTCATGGACTAGTGGCCAAGTGATTATTCACCTTCCTCAGTACGTCTGGCAAAATTACTATTGGGCAAAGATAATCTTTGTTGATTTGTTTGACTTTTGATTGGCAGATATATATAAACTGTATATGTCTGGACTGGCCTGACAGATCTCTAGGTTTGCCCCTTTGAATGTTTTATTTTGTTTCCTAGTTGAAATTAAATACAAATATTAACTTTCAGTCAATTCAAAAGTCAATCAGAATTTACTACCTGCTGCAACTCCTCCAACAATCAGAAAAAAATTTCCAAGAAAAAAAGAAAAGTCGCCTGTCCCTCATCAGCTCTTGAGCCACTGAGCAAACAAGGCGGTTTCTCTTCACCGGCAGCTGTAAATAGTTCCTTGCTTACCCCTTTTTATATTCACAATTAATGTTAGTCCATTGTGTATTTTTCTCTTGATATTTTTACAGCCTCTATTTCATAAACCAAATAGTTACTTTCAAATTTTAACAATATTTAGTGTACGCCTATGGATGTGTGTGTGTGTGTTGTTCTGCTCTAAAGGAAGAAAACTGATTACTTTGCATTCAATTTACTTTGATTTTTCTGTCTAGTCTATTGGTGCCTACAGAAGAAAACAGTAATAAATCATTTATAAAATCAGCCCAATCCCTTCTACAGGGAAATACAGTGAGGCAGACTGTCTCATAAATTGTTTAGAATAATGCAGCTCTCCAGTGATTTAGTCTGATTTGTTTGTTTAAAAAAAAAAGAAAACCCACAAAACCCACAGATGGTGATTCCTCTCTTTTATGAAGGGGGTAGCGAATGTGCGCACTTAAGGCAAAAACAATGAGTTAAAGTACCTTTTAATGTTCTTGCAGACAATGCAGACAACATCACATTAACAAACAGACCATGGGCCAGAGAAATTAGAGGGAATGATGCATCGTGAAATGGAAGTAATGGGAATTAATTTTCTGTATTTATTGCAGAGATTCTGTGTTGGTCATATGACTTGCACTTTAACTTAATAGGGGGGAACAAAAAAGGAAAAGACCTCCCCCAAACCAACCCAGCATCTCAGATCTTTTGTCTGTCTTACTGTGTGGATCAGTGACAGTGACAAGATGGTATTCTGTTCTGGCAGCTTGATTTCTGGCATTGACTGGGCTGTATGAAAGATCACATCCCCAAACACTTCTGTCATATTCTCTTCCAGATTGTGGTATATTAAACTGAGGAAATAAGACTGTTTTGCTAGGGATCATAGATTCATCAAAATCAAAGATGGAAAAGACCTGTTATTGTAAATCACTTACATTATCCCTCATCCGATGCAAGATTACTCCCTGAGGTATATTTTCGAACACTTTTTACAGTCCACTTTGAAATGACTCATGCAACAGTTTCCACCATTTCTCTCTAGAGATCAGTCTACAGTCTAATAGAACTCACTTACCCTTGGTTTCAGCCTAAATTTTCCATTACTAATTTAGAGATTTTTATTTTTTTTCTGGCCATCTGGTAAGGCAGTTTGAGGTATCTCTGTGAACCCAACCAACAAGCCTTTGAAGGCAAGCTAAAGGCTACCAGGAGGGTAGAAGATACCCACAGGTTGAAAGGGGTTCCGTCAGGTTTTCTAGGGATTCACTATCCCTTATCTATTTGGTTCACAGAGGTATAAAAATCTCACTCCTCACCTGAGGATCTCTAAAGATCTAAAGCCCTAATAGGAACGTAAAAGATTTTCTAATTCATATAAACAGAACAATATTTAATCTTATTGGTAGGTCTTGTAGGAGATTTTGGCCACTTCTGAGTCTTAACGCCACTGAAGCACTGTACCAGTTGAAGGGGATCACTGTAATAATGGAGCAGAACAATGCAGGTGTCACGATTTTTCCTCATCTACTAATCCCATCCTTACATCCTGCAGATCAAGACCTACATCAATGTCTTTATAGACATATAGACACTATAGTTCATACATAGCTTCTTAAAGTTAGGGCAAGCTGAATCCTTGCATTTGCCCCTCTGATTCCATCTGCACCCTCCTGGCATCAGTCCAGCAAGAGGTGAAAGTTGGGATCCCATGTGCACGGCAGGAGGTAGCTGTGGCAGCAATTGCAGAGCAGCGATCTGCACTGATATCCCCTGTGTTGCCACCCCACCTAGCCGCACCTCTGGGGCCAGGCACCAGCTGCACAGCTGCTTTTCTCCATCCTCTCCAGGATCTGGATTCCCACCTTGTAAACAGTTTCCAGGTAAAACTTTCTGAAACGCTGGCATAAAAAGGGTGCAGCACAGGGTTATAGGCATCCTACAGTGACACGGGGAACATGCAGGGTTTCAGCTTGGATTCAGTCCACAGAAACCTCACCTACCCGTGTAGCTAACCCTTGTAAGCCCACATGGCCTTTATTATAGCTCTCACTGAAACGATGGCATATTTTATTATGTTTGGTAGGCAGAGTTAATAATAAGCTTTCTCCACTTACAAGCCTACAACATGAATGGAAGAACATACTTTAGCTTTAATGTAGTTTTGGCATACAGGGATAAATTGATTTTCCAAGGTAGGGAGTCTGTAGCACTGTCAGCAATTAAATCAGATCTCCCAGGTTCAAGGCCAATATCTAAACTACATGTACCACCTTAGTCTCAACAAAACATGTTTTTCCTTTTGCTTGTTTCCTGCTGCAGTTTGTACTCACTTTTGAAAATGAGTTGCACTCTTTTTTGGATATATTTAGGAGAAAAAGTTCTTTCATGAAGGCATCGTCTGGAATAAAATTATCTCAAAACATACATGTATAGAAAGAGCATTTTGCTACCTAAATTTTCAAAAACATCTTTGCTTTAGAGAGCACTGAAAGGGAAATACCTGAAGGAGAGAAATATGCGGTGTGAAAAGTCAACAACCTCCTCCTTGTATGATGGTTGGATATATGGGATATTTGGATATAAGAATCCAAAACATTTAACAAAACGTTTTGAGATACATGGAAGTTCACAGTTTGTGAGAGAGAAGATAATCAGCCACAAACCATTCCAGCTTGGACATGTGTTTGAATCACCCCATGGGAAGTGTTAGATGCAAGTTACTGAGAAGCAGAGTGAGTCAGAGGGTAATTCATGTCCATCTTACAGCCCTAGCAGTGACCAATCCTCAATCAAATATACAATAAATTGACCTGTGTTGATTTCATTTTTTCCTCAAAGCATAGGTGTGCAGAAGTCCAAACAAAGAAGTCCTTTATAAAACATTGGGCTGGATTTATTTTGCCAAGCTCAGGCACACAGTGGAGGCTACAATTGTCTGAGCCAAACGAAGCAACGCTCCTAAAATAAATACGAAGGCCTCTGTCCAGTTAATGGAGAAAAGTAAGTGCCTCTGAACTCCTCCAGTTGGAAATCCTCTGTGCCCAGGACAAAATGAATTTTGCCCCTGGGATTTTCTGTCACGTTATCATCCCATTTTGGTGTGCCTGTATCTTGGAGGCTTGCAGCATTTCACACAGCTGGGATGACAGGAGCGCAGGAATCACTCCACCAGTCTTCACCTCTCCAAATGAGGATTTACTGGGCATTGTTTGGAACTGCAGTTTGGATGCAGCTCTCAAAGAGTAGGACAATTCTGCCCGAAGCCACTGTAAGCATTTCATATTTACTAATTTCAGATGGAAAATTCGGGTTTCTGTTAAGCTGTATTTGAAAGGTAAAGTCCTTTTATCTGTCTAACAACCCCCTGAGACACTGTGTGTCTTCATATAATTTGAAAATGCTTTTTTAATGCTCAGAGGATTTTTCTGTTGTCTTATTATCTGCTCTTTTCTGAGCTTTACTTCTACATCCATTTTCTGTCAGGTAGCTGCACTACAAAAATATGCTGCCACAAGTATTTTTCACCCTTAGGCACCTGCCTATAGATGTGTATGCACAATTTAAATAGTTTTAGCATACTTGACTTCTCCCAGCTTCATTAAAGCCTACAGAAAACTTGAAGTGGAGGAAAAATTGCTGTGTCACTGAAGGTAGTAGTTGCTTTAACAATGCTTGTGTTGAAATTCTGCATCATTTATTTATCTTGCTTGCACATGCTTTGGGATTTTTCTTGGCCATGCCACCTGATACACTTTGAGACACAATTTATGGGAATAAGTACTTAGGGATCATTTCTAATGGGTAATATGGATAAGACATAGACATGTTTGGCACTTATTTCTATACATTCCAACAGTTCAAAACAAAATTTATACACTGAGAGACCTCTGCATGTCCTCATGCCACACGAAAAGGCAAGCAATAAAAACTCTGTTTCATGCTGTGCAACAACTCTCTCATCATCTGCAATTGAGTCTCGCATTGTCAAATACTTTAAACTGAGAAAAATCATACAAAATCAGAATTATATCTAAGAACAGCAATGATCCTATACAGGGCACAGATCAGATGCTAAGAAAAATGCTTCGTATGCATTCAGACAAACTGAGTCACCTGACCTCAACATCAGAGAGGAGATCCCTTGCTTTGTTTTATTTAATGATCTAGCTCTAGTTTCTCTTGATTAAAAAACAAACAAACAAACAAACAAAAAAAACCCCCACAAAACAAAACAAAAAAACCCCACAACATATGACGAAAAAGGTTCCAAATGACAGCTCCATCTATTTCCAAAAAGTAAATCCATTACTAAATAAAATTAAGGAATCATTACAAGAAGTTACAAGTAAACTTAAAATTTATCTTACTTAAGCTTAACCACTTGAGTGTTATCTGCTAGTTCTAAGTTAGTCATTCAGTCTTTCTCTCTCTTCAGCAGAAAACCTTCACAGAGTGACTCATCTTAGACATCTATATTTAGATGTGATGAATCACTTTTTGGAAGTGCCAGTCTCTCTGTAGTTAATAATGAGGTAGTCTAGACAACTAATTTCTTAGACTGAGTTCCTAACTTTTATATGCTTAAAGTCAGGTGATCTTAAGTAATCTATCTTAAACATTTCCCTTACTGTAACTTCTAAAGCAAGTTGATAGTTGCTGAGAGAGCACTTCAGCTCTGTATAGGTGGCTATATCTATGTTACATTTTATATACCCTATGGCATCCTGAACACCTGCTTGGGGCTGTCAGATACAACATAAGACTAATAGGGACTCTTGCCCTTCTTGAGAATTTACTGGAGGCCAGGTGGACAAATGATAGACTTGTTTTTTGGCATATGTAACAAGAGTAATTCCACCAACGACCACTGTTTGAAAGAAATCTGTTCCTCCCCCTTTTACTCAAATGATTTGATTTTCTTTTTTTACCTGTTGTATTGACTAATGAATGTCCTGTGACAAAATGTCTTCCTAAAATTTAGAGTCATTTCCTATCTGTCCTTCTCTCAGATTAGAAGAGAACCATCAACATGCCAGATGTGATTAGCTAGAGCAGATATTCCCTAGGTCACCCATCATACATCCTTCCGTCTCCTACTCTCACTTCCATTTCTGCAGCACAGTTTCTTCAGCATGTCTCTAACTGTGTCATGCGGGGGGGGGGGGGGGATCTGAAGACTCTTAACTGTTCAGCCTCTTATCCAGAAGACAGGCTGACTTCATTCCCAGGAAACTGAATGACACATGACCTCTTCACAAAGGACCACATGGACATTTCGTGCTAATAGAAAAATGTGTAAGGAAGGGAACACAGTGAATAGTTATGCAGATAAAACCCAGTAGCATTTGGCGTATATCTCAAGTGGTATAAATGGTGTTTCTTTTTAATACATCATTTATTCCACTTGGATGTATTAGGTTTGTGAACCTCAGCAATCCTTTTTTTCTCTTATGCTTTCTGACACAACCTCAGATATCACTGTTACACCCAAGCCATCATGCCTTATATATGCAAAAAATAAGTGGGAAACGAGTTTGCATCACCATATAATATTTAAAGGGAATAGGAATATATTGAATGCCCTTTGTCCCCCTATTAGGGAAATGGTGACACTGGTGTCACAAGTTTATCCGATTTCTATTGCCGCAGAGGCTATGTCACATACATTGGGGGCACAGGCTATTCGTTTTTCAGTCCTCTGTTGCCTGGCATATAATTATCACAGCTCATCTTTATTAAACACCAGCCTTATCTTTGTTTTGCTCTCTTTGTTGATAGATGTAACCTCAATACTGTTGCCATGGCTACGGTAACAGTAGCTGAGAAGATTTTGTTTGTTGTAAACAAACTGAGCTATACAGGCGCAGATCCTAGCAGAGCATTTCCAGTCCCCTGCCTTATATTATGCTGATTAACACTGCCATCTCCCTCCCGCAACCTATTCCTTATTTTAATTAGCATTAATTTCAGCTGTATCAAGGAGCGTTTCCCCTTTTGTGCAATTGCACCCCCTTTCTGACAGCTTTTTTCCCTATAGCAAAAGCCATAGTTTAGGACTGCAGCCCTGCTGAGAGCATCCTCACAGCAAAGCCCTGCTGGTACCAACAATTAATCTAGATGTACATACTAGCATAATGGCAAAAGATTGCTTTAATTTACTTCCTACATTCTCACCTCCAGGGGCAAATGAGCTTGTTCTGATGTAGGAGCCATGGTGATCTGAAAACATGTTGCTAATTCTGAAGCTTATTTAGCTTCAAGCCAATATTTCAAAATTAAGGAACAAATTCAGCCCTTCACATAAGGAGATGCAACTCCTCTGTGAGCAACCGTATTTCAGATTCTTCCATCACTGTAGACTTAACCCATGATCTCCCAAGTGTAAGGAAATGAGAAAAATAGGTTCGTGAATAATCTGAAATTCCAACAGCACCTGATTCATGTTATTTTTATGGCAAACCTTTCTTCTAGCAGACATTTTCTCAAATACTTGGACTTGGCTCCTGAGTTTTATGTTCATTTCATTCACTGTGTATGCCAATGTTAACTATGTCCAGTCTATGCTATATCATTTTACTATTATTATTTACATCTTGAAGAATTTAGGAGCTATCCCCGTGGGAAATCTGACTGCCTGTCTC
Organism: Sterna hirundo; assembly: GCA_009819605.1. Taxonomy (NCBI): domain Eukaryota; kingdom Metazoa; phylum Chordata; class Aves; order Charadriiformes; family Laridae; genus Sterna; species Sterna hirundo. Next base: position 79,803,315 of record CM020462.1, on the reverse strand, counting down.
AATGGACTAGTACTATGTTCTCTGTGAGAGGTTCATCAGTTTCACTATATGCATATACATATTACTGTTGTATTTTTAATAATGCTATTAAACACCTCGATTCCTTCATGTCACCTAGATTAAACTAAGTGAAAATCACATTGGGCTAGGGGCTATAGTAACATATAAACAGTGAGAATGTTCCTGACTAAAAAGTTCTGGGTTGGAACAGAGGCAAGGTAAGCCAGGCGAAATACATCTGTACTGCAGCAGAACTGTAATTCAAAACTATTAGACACTGCTCTGATTGGACACTGTGCTATGATATTGTCCATGAAACTAGTGTTATGCACTCCTCTGTATGGCCTTGCATTGTTCTGTTCTGATTACATGATCCTGTTATGCCTCTGCTAAGATACCCTCATTCACCTTGCACCACCTGAAAAGGTGCTATCTGGAAGTCTTCTTTGCTCAGCAATGCGTGGATGAACCTTGTGATGTTTCCCTTCTCTCTCTTTTTTTTCATTGGATGTGCACTCACTGCCCTCCAGAATAGAGAAAAGCTGCCATTTGTGGGATGTCAGCAGAAATTTGCAGGCCCTGGATGAGGAATGAGGTTGTGCTGAGAACTGGGTACCCCCTTGTAGAGTACTGGACAAAAAGAGAACACTTCACGTTGCTTTATGACACCTACAATGTGAGCACCAGAAAGGGCAAATTCTTCTGGAAACAGTGAAGTTAAGGGGAAAAAATCTTGTCTTGCCTCTCCCTGCACTGATCCCCTTCATCCAAGGGATCAAATGGAATCAGAATATTGATGATATCATAATATTCATTAAGGGAAATCTAATAGATTTGTTAGTATTAGGCATACTTAGTCCACTGTATGGAAACTACAGGACCATAAAGTGAAGGGGTCCCTGCAGTCCGTGGAAAGGTAGAAGCATCAGTGACATTCAGAGCTCCAGCTAATTGCTTGTCATGGATGAGTGAGTTCATTTGGGAGGCTGGAATGACATAAACTGTGGGGATTGATATCAGTGGTCTTTTCCGCTATCCTTGTACTCAGCCCTTTCCTTGCAACTTCACCATCATTATCCAACACTTTGTCATGTGAGAAGGATTAAGATATTACAGTCTCTAGTATTTTTTAGCTCTAGCATTAGTCTGTTCCCTTAATACTTCTTGTTTTCCTGTCACAAAATAGGTAGAGATTTGTCCTGTTTGCAGCCTCTTGGTAAAACTTTGTACCCTGGAGGAATACCAGCTTATGAGGTTGAGTCAAGGAAGAAATTACAACAATTTCGAATTTCGTGGATTGCACGGTTTTACATCCCAGCTCTTCATGATACTTTAATATAATTTTACAGATGAATAATAAACAGGGTGACACACAGACATTCACAAAATTCATGAATGGGAAGAAAAAAATTACACTCCCTGTGGACTTTTAGAATGGTTCACACTCATTTTCAGCTTGGAAAGCTGTTACCTATACATATATAAGCTTTTTAAAGTGAAAATGGAAGCAAACTAGCATGCAGAGATCTCTAGTAGTTTGCAAATGTCTCCACAGTATCTAGAAATCAACCCGAAATATTGGAACAGACCAAATAACTCTGTGGACCCAAACTTACTTCTCCCTGTTTTCATGATGTTTTACTGGACTGACAGTGCAATTAAAGGCTGCAATTTGACAGCCCACCTAAGAGTATTTTCACAGCAGTGCCTTCCTTGCAACTTGTAATTCTTCTAGCAACATAATCTAACTTAATATGTTTCACCAGCACATCAAGTACAAAGACTGCTCTGAAGTCTGGTTTCTGCTTCCCACTGGACTAAGAAGTAACTTCATCTGCAAACGACTTAACACAGAAATGAAACACAAGGTAGAGAGAAGCTGCACAACGGGATACATTTTCGGTCCCACAGATGGCAGGTGTGTCATGAAAAAAGGGAAGGTGAAAGCAATAGCTGGAAATTCTACAACCTGAAAAAAGTTTGCTATACACCTGTAATGCTGCAGCCTGGAGTTTCCATCTGACTTTTGTAGCTAGATGTTTAGCAAAACTGTAAGAAATGGTTTCTGTTTATGAGAAATGTTAATATAAATGTATTCAACGAGTGAGTGAGAGAGGAAGAGCTATACTCTAGATTTTACGTATTGATAAAATAAGCCTTGAAATTATTAATGATTCACCCTTTTCCCATGTCCTACAAGAAACCTGTGGCAGAACTGGGAATCTGAACCAAGCCAAGTGAATCCTATTCTCGTGCTTTGTCCATATGCCCTACAGTGGAGCTGTAGGTCATATGGACAAACTGTCTGTTTTTTTTTTTTTTTTTATCAAACCGTTTTACTACTGAACTAAGACTAGAACACTTCTAAATACAAGAGGAAGCACACTAATAAGTGACCTCAATCTTAGTCACAGTGGCTGATGCTTAAGTGAGGTCCCAGTCATATGGCCCATGGAAGAAATGACTCCCAGCAGAAGAGGTTTGATAATATAGATGCCTTCCTAAAAAACCCTGCTCCTTGAAGTGCCATGGTGGAGGTAAAGTCTGTATACTGGACTCATACCCCATTCAAACATAGCCAACACAACATTTACAATGGGATTCAGGTAATATATGTTCTTCCTATGGGATGAAATAAATTGTATTCTCTTGTCACCGTCTATGTTGTCTATCATTTGTAGTGAATACAAATGCTGCCTAAAGTTGTTTATGCACATATAGATATCTACGCTGTAAACTTACACATTACTGAGGCTTTTTTTCAGTTATGTGATGCTATCTATGAGAAAGATGCTTTGAAACTCTGGTATTTTCTTGGACACCAGTGTTAAACACACTGATGAGAAAAAAGGCTGAGAATCAGACTGTATTAGTCATATTACTTGCAAATTTATTATTGCTTCTTACAGCATAAATCTAGTGCTAAATTCAGGCAGAGGCTATTCAATACAAAATGGGAATTAAGGAAATTCTTATTTCTCATGGCAAAATCATACTAAGGAAAGAGTGTGAAAAAGAGGAAAATATGTCCTTGTGACCTTGCAGCCAGGCTTAATTAGAAAGAAGGTGGAAAGCATCTCTTTAGAACCTTGGAGTTCTACTGGACAAGTTGACCATCAGCCAGCAATGTGCCCTTGTGGCCAAGAAGGCCAGTGGCCTCTTGGGGTGCATTAAAAAAGCACGGCCAGCAGGTCAAGGGAGGTCATCCTCCCCCTCTACTCTGCCCTGGTGAGGCCACAGCTGGAGCACTGTGTCCAGTTCTGGGCTCCCCAGTTCAAGAAGGACTGGGAACTACTGTAGAGAGTCCAGCAGAGGGCTACAAAGATGATCAAGGGACTGGAACATCTCTCTGATGAGGAACGGCTGAGAGACCTGGATATGTTTAGCCTAGAGAAGAGAAGACTGAGAGGGGAACTCATCAGCGCTTATCAATATCTAAAGGGTGGGTGTCAAGAGGATGGAGTCAGGCTCTTCTCAGTCATGCCTGATGAAAGGAAAAGTGGAAATGGACACAAGCTGTAAGTGTTGTAAGTGTTGAACTTCAGATGGAAGTTCCATCTGAACATGAGGAAAAACTTCTTTCCTTTGAGGGTGCCAGAGCACTGGAACAGGCTGCCCAGAGAGGCTGTGGAGTCTCCTTCTCTAGTGATATTCAAAACCTGCCTGGACATATTCCATTTGCTCTAGGTGAACATGCTTCATCAGGGGGCTTGGACTAGATGATCTGCGAAGGTCCCTTCCAAGCCCTACAATTCTGTGATTCTGTGACTGGATGCACTGATCTATCATGCTAGTATATCACAGTCCTTTCCAGCTCTGTTTCCATTGAACTGAGTATTTGTAGTTTACTTCAATGATAGACAAAACAGAACTCGGTATTATATATTAATTTAAATTCTTTTCTGATTAAATTGAACATACGATACTCAGCTGTTCCACTTTTAAGCACATGTCTCATTGGAAGTGAAAGGATAATTTTAGCTGTACTTTGGTTGAGGTGGATGAGTTATGGGAAAAAATTACAATATAGAAAACTTACCATGCTATTGAGGTGTCCTTTTTTTCTAAGCAAGCTTGTCTTAAATAGCAAGCTTGCCATTCACATTCATACCTGAGTAAGCTTATTTTATATTAAAACATTCCTTAATACAATAATCTAATTGGTTTGTGTAGTTAAAGGAAGATAAAATTCTCATATTCATTATGAGCTGCTACTATAAATCTCCTTACTAAAATAAAAAGAAGCATTTATCCAATTCAAGAAGCTTATGAACATTGTATTTGCCTTCTCTGGTAGTATCAGAACAGTGCTTCCAGCGCTTCATGTTGTCTTGAGGGTATATATGGAGAAAAAACTCAAACCCAAAACACTATGAACCCAATTTTCTTCACACTTCCTAGAGTATACTTGCACTGTTTTAGCTGATGAATTAATTCAACCGTAACTGTTATTCAGTATTGGACAGTGAGGAAAGAATTACTGCTTGAGTATCTGTGAGGAGTGTGCTCACACTGCCTGACTTTTGGCTGCACCTAAGTCCTTAACATACAAGACACATTTTCTGAGGCTTCCTTTGTAGTTAATGGGAGGTGGGGAGCAGGCTTCCCAGGGGACATCATTGGTACATTTGATTTGGGCTCCTTTCAGTCATGACCTAGGCAACTCTCCACTGATCGTATGTGGAGCCTTGGGATCGCACTTTCTTTAATTTGTCATGAGTCTATCAATCCGACCTGCTTTGAAGTCAGATATTTTGTGTTGTCATTTTATCTGCAACTACAAGTGATATTTACTGTTGCTAAAGACTGATTTATCTTTCTTTTAAAAAGTCTTCTTATAATGTTTGTCAAGAAGACTTCCTGAAGCAGGAAAATCCATTGGATGGGTTAGGTTTTCTGTTGCTTTTTCAGCTTATTCAGTCCTGATTTCATACATTGGCACTTTGCTGCTATAACTTCAGGGCAAGAACTTTAAAAGAGTAGTTAATAAATAGTATCTTCTTGTTAGGGAATCTTCCGTTGGCCTTGAATTCTTCTTCAGAATTTTCCCTAGGTTTTATGGTATGAAATTTCCTTGATTACTTGAAAAAAATCCTTACTCTTTACTGTTTGATGGTCTTTCTTACCATGGGTATGCAGGTAGACTCAGGTACTGCCCTGGGAATGAAGCCACCTGGAATCACGACTGTTCCAGCTAAAGGTGATTATTCCCAACACGGTAGCATCATATTTTATATAAACTCTTTCTATCCTTTTTTTTTGTTTTCATGTAACTGAGAATCATATTTGCTTTTCCTGTGGCTGCCAAATAGTGAACAGATATCTTAGTCAAACATTCCACGAGTTTCCAAATGTTTTAGATCCTCAGAGAATCCTGCAGCTTGAGAAACATATGAGAAGTTTAGAGTACTTCTGTCTACAAGGATAACCTTACATGTATCCCAGTTGAATTCCATCTGTCATTAGGCAGCAGTACCTCCACAATATGTTAAAATCCACTGAAAAGTTCCACTGTCCTTCACACTACTTATTAGTATTACAATATGTGAGGAAACTGTGATACCAATATTAGACATTTGCTAAATCACAAATGTTTTCAAATACAAATACCACCTTAGTGGACTTTTTTATATAGGTGTGGAAAAACCATGTGACAATACTGGTGTGTACAATACTAAATATCTTTTGTCATATAGTGCTTTAATGTGGCCTTTAAAATATCAATATTGGGGGTTTGGGGGCTTTTTTTTAGTCATTTTTGAAGCAAGGTTGTATATAAAATAGAAATCTGGTATTTTTTTATGGGGAAGGTTTATTTTTCTCCCCAAATAATATATTGTCCACAAAAGAAAATCATATTTTTCTGGAAAAAAAAAAAAAAATATTTTCTTGTCATTGAAAAAATAAAATAATAAATACATGATTGTCAAGCTTGAATGTTTCATTTTTTTCTGTTTGGAATGATTTTGTTTGTGTTTCAAATCAATTAAATAAACCATTAGATTGAATTTCAATCATAATACAAGAAAATAGCCACAAAAATATCTGTGTGCATTTCTTTTCCAGTAAAACTTAATCTTCAATGCCCTAAATATGTGTTGTTGCTCTTCTGGAGGACAATTGTAGCATCAGAAAAGGACACTGCTACCAGCAGAAGGTACAGAGGACATTAAACTCCTTTTTCACACACAAAAACATCCATTAGTTTGCATTAGTTGGGCAAGAGATGTCAGTCAGGAATTGAAAGTGCTCAGGGATCCCTCAGTAGCTCACAAAAATATCTCTACTATCTAGAATTTCAATTAAATTTAAATTTACATTTAATTGACTTTGTCTTGCTCATTTCCCTCTATGTTCACAGATGTATGTATAATTGCATTTATTCTAATTAATATTTACTGAATTTTAATCTACAGTCCTGTGCTGTCGCTTAACATGGTTATTTTTCTGAGTAGTTTTCAAAAAAGATCTTATTAAAACTTTTTGAGAATCCACATAATGTATGCTCCCTGAATTATCTTGAGATCCTTTCTCTTCTTTCTGGCTTTTCAGAGAATTTAAGTTTTAGGACTAACTTTTTTTTTTTTTTTAGTGGAAATGTATGCAGTTTGAGTCTATCAAGATATAGTTATCCAAATTCCATGCCATTTTTCCCTCAATTACACCGTCTGCCAGGTTCCACAAGAACAAAGACAATTACCGTTGGCTTGTTATGCAGTGGATATCACAACATTGTCTTCTCAGAAGAAACCCAAGATAGCCACATTGCCTAGTGCTTAGGAATGTTGTTTTGTGTCCATGAATAGACTCACCAGCTACCTAGCTGTTATCTAGACAAGGAAATTTGGATGGTGGTTTTGCCCTTAGAGAATGTGCTTTTAAAGAGCTTCTGTTCATCTCTAAATGCCCAAATGTCTTCATAACTATGTTTCTTAGAGATCCTCAAAGGTTTCTGGGGCTGAGCTATCTAATCATGACTTAATTGGGTACGCACAGAAAATGTTTTTCAGTAACTGTCTCTGCACGCACTTGGCAAGTATAAGGCAGTGTGATTTGTCTTAATCATCTTTGGTGATGCATTAAGCTATGCAAAATTACTCCATATTTTGCATAAACTAAGATTAAGCAATCAGACATTTACTCCAGATCACTTGTCATACAGTGAATTCTTAAACCACAAGATTGCTCTTATGTCTGATCCTATGGGCATTTATTTGTCTCTTTAAGGATGTGCTTTCAGCATGCAGAGCCATTACTGTCCTGTAAACAATTTCCCAGTTATCTGTCAAGCTCTCATAAATGCTTTATTTTACACAGGTGGCGTTAGACAAAACTGATAATATACTGGTGCTTCTCCAGACATTTTTTCTAGGTTTAGACCTGACGGATTTGCCAACTGGATGCTCCTGTGTCTGCAATGCCATCATGGTTTTATCTCACTCTTACTCTAGGTAGAGAAATGCAAGCTGCTTGGCTGTTCACATTCATGCCAGAATCAGCCAGGAATTTCTCTGTAAACGTAGGCAGGTTTTCTTCGTTCATGATACAGGGAAGCTTAATCCATTCACCTCAAGAAAGAATTTTCCTATTCTGGATCATTGTTGTTAGTGATCGGTTTTCGAGTTTGGAAAACTGGAAGACCTAAATACATCTGCTGTAGGACTGAATCAGTACTCTTGTCTTTTTTTTTTTTTTTTGGTCATCATTACATTTATTAATACATAGTAGAAAGATGGTTTTCAGAGCGTTGTCCATGTACCTTTAGAGATTTATAGAATATATATGGTATATATTGAAGCAAAATATGTTGATTGAGTTAATTTATGTTCTTCTAGCTTATCATCATGAACATCTCCGATATTTCAGTTTTGCCCCAAAAACTGTCATGAGGTGGGAAAACTAGAGTGGTAACTTTCCAAGAACATATCACATCTATCCACCTTCTGGGACTAGAAACCTCTGTGCTAGTTTTACGGTATTTTAGGGTGTAGTGAAATTACTTCATCTCAATTTGAAATACTTCCCATACATGCGAATTTATAAGCAGCGTTATTGGCAGGCTGGAAGCCTGAATGCTTATAAATAGAGAACTGAAATGGGGATAGAAGTAGCCCTGTAATCATTACACACTGCTTCCTTTCAATAAAGTAACAAGTAACTTATTACGTTAAACAGTCCAAGACTGCTGAAAGTGAGCAGGGCTTGCCCCAGTGCCAGAGTTCACAGGTATGCTGTAATAAGCAGACAGCCACTGAGCAGATAAGATGCTAATAGATACCAAGAGCCTCGGGCGTTAGAGGTGGACATAAAGCAAAGCCAAAGCCTTAGGTGCAAATTATGGACATTACTGAGAGCCAGATCTTGACATTGCAAAGGTATACATTCCTTAGAGGAGAACCAACCTTCAGAGCCTTGAACTGGTTGTATTATAACATGAAGGATATCCAAATTTTCTTATGTGATTATTTGTTAAAACCTCAACATTATGCCTGGCTTAGGTAAAACACATGTGATAAGAGAATCCTTACCTGAAGAAGAGAAAATAAATACCTGCACTGTATTTTTTCTAGCGATTCTTTACACAGCATATGCACACACAAGTCCACACACATACATACAGTTTGTTGACAGCCCTACAGCCAATGACATCTGGTTATCTACAACCTCCTTTACAAGAACCTCGCTCTCTGCAATGCACCGATGCCTCTGCTCTGTGTAAGATAAACATGGCAAACACAGATAGCAACAAGAGAGTGGTATCACAGGCCCTGCTTGGCGGCAGCAACAGCTACAGCAGCGGCAAGGGCTCAGCAAACCTCCCCCACGTTTTTTTGTTTTTGTGCTCTGACGATCTGGATAGGAAAGTTGCACAAAGCAAGAATTTATTGTGGCAGGGGAGGCTGGCTCAAAAGCTTCTCTCTCTCTTCATTTTAATGGCCATTTAAATTACTTCTGCAGACTTAACAAAGCTTTGATTATCACACACAAAGATGATGCACGAATTCAAACTGAATCTTTCATCTTAACAAACGTGAAACCAGATCCCTGTTTGGATCATGGATGTTGCTTGTGGGCTTTCTCCAGATTTTCTGCCAAACACTGCCACCAAGTGTGAATCTTGGATTTTCTCCTGAACAGGCAAGAAGAAAAGGGACCCACCTGTGAGATCCTGCTCCCTCAACAGGCATTTGAGAGTGCCCAGAAAGGCACCCAGAGAAATGTTTCCTCCTCTCTATTTCCCCTATTGAAAATAGAGCTGTGAAAGCTGCCTGGCACTCATCTGAAGTATTATTTCTATCACAATAAAATCTACAGACTCCCAGTCAAATTTAGAAATATTGTATCAGATATCAGTACAAATGATGGAGCCTCATCCTTAATCTAAAAGTATAAGACAGAGGTGGAGTGAGACGAGGTAACTAATGCCTCAAAAAATAAGAGTACCAAGCCAAAAAATAAAGGAAAATTTTTGCTGTAGCTAATACAAACCCACAGCTCTTGAGCCCCAGAATAATACCTTAGCAACATGATTGCCTTGTATCCCATTAGTTTTGTACCATCATAAGCAATGTGGCATGAAAAACTGATATAAGAAACAATATCTTACCAGCCTTTGAGCAGGAATGTCTTTGTTGCTACTTAAAACAAGACTATCCTGTGAGCTTGTCTGATGACCACATAGAAAGTTAAAGATAAATAATAACAAAAGAAAAATTGTAATATTTCTAATTGCATTATCTAATTGCATATCATGCAGATAAAAACTCTGCACTAAAACTGTCATTCAGAAATAAAGTACATCAGGTCAAACAGCCTAAGCTTTTGGAGGATGAACTTTATTTTAAAATTAGAGTGTCCGCACATCCATCTGGTTAAATTCCTTGTATTAACTGGAGTTAATTATCTATACTTCTCGGCCTTGCCTCTCTACAAGATCCCTAAGAAAGTCATCTGGGTACCAAAGAATGTCACTTGACAAAAGGAATCTTGAGAAAGCACAAAAAACTGTAGTTAAAAAGAAAGGATGCGGGTTACAGCCTGTTACTGTTGCTTTTTGGTTGCAATGAGTTCAGTAAGTCTGTGGAATTCAGCAGCAGTTCCTGTCCCTGGGTGAGGTGAGACTCCAGCAAGGACACTTTCCATCAGCCATGTTCCCTGACTTCAGTGAGAACAAGATGTTAGAAGAATGCTATTTTAGGTAACACTTAATGGTTCAGGTAAAAACTCAGGGTCCTGGGTTAGGGCACTGATCTTCAGCAGGTTTAAATTAGCAAGTACGTGAACCAGAAGGATGCACTCCAACTGGCTTATAACTGAGTATCCACAATCATGGAAAACATGAAATTTAAAATAAGACTTAGGATAACTACAGACAACTAAACCCTAAGCTGCAATTCTGAAATATCCACTTCACTAAAAATATGCTCCTCAGGCCATAAAATCTAGGTTCCTATAACACTCAAGATTTTGAAATTTTTCCAGGTATGTTTAAATACTTCTGGCTTTGGATGCACGTGCATAGTTCCTCCTTGTTGAACCAGTTCTGCCCATCCATATCACAGAATAAAACTCAGCCTTGGGCATTCATCAGCAGTTCTTGTAGCTGAACAACAAAGGATTAGTTAAATAATATGCACTTTTCCTTAAGTAAATATGAGTACCTGTATAATTATTTCTCCTGCAGGCCTTAACAGCACCAGAGGAGCTGTTATCCTTTATCAGGCAAATTAGATGCAGCTTTAAAATTGGTATGTGTGCCAGAGGAGTTCTTTGGATCTATTAGGTAAATAATCTCACTTTTTTTTTTTTTTTTTTTTTTTTTATTTATTCTAGGTGGTCTAGTCTCACATCATATAGGGAGGATTTACAGAGGCAACATGCATTAACTTTATTTGAAATCGGGTCTATAAATCCCCATATATTGATGAGAAACTAGACCCTTAAGTAGTAATTCTAATTCTAATAGAGATCTGAGTGCTTGCTTGTAATAAATCACAGTATTCTGGAATGGGAAGAAGGTAAAACCTACATTAAAGGCATTTAGAGAGCACTTCTTTCTGGGACAGACTGTAAACTTTTCAATTCTTCATCCAGTCCGGTTTTGAATGTTTCAAGTACTAGATCTTCTGTCAGTCCCCTGAGGATAATATTCCGTGTCCCCACAGAGCAAGCATTGTTAAGGGTTCTTTCTAGGCATTCAGTTCAATTATTCATTTATTCACTCCTAATTATGCTCACCTCAAAAAAAAATTGTTCTCCTCTGAGCCGCACTCAGTTGGAGATACCTCCCCATGCCCCCTGCTATTATTTGGACAAAGTTAGTGATTCCATTATTCATGTGCCTCAAGTGAAGCTTGTATGTCTGTCTTCGTGGGATTTCTCTGTGTTTCAATTCCCCAGCTCTACAATAAGTCTCACTTTCTCACATCCTTTATCTGTTCGTCTAAAAGCTCTAACACAGGGTTAGTCTTTATTTGTGTACATCATCTACAAGCAATACTTAGGGAGTCCAAGATCAGCTTCTCAAATATGCTGATATACAACTGGGAAAGAGTAGTAAGAAAAGGAAAAATTGCATATTATTCTATTTAATTATGACAGCAAATAACTATTAGAGAATGGTGATGGAAATAAGTATACCTCTTTAAGCATATCTGGTTATCACTGGCCCTGAATAAGTTTAATTCCAAAATTAAGAGAATCTACCACATAGAGTTATCCTCCTGTGTGTTGGAATGTAGCTGAAGCAACATTTACAATAAACCTATGAAAAAAATTCATTGTGAAACAGATGTTAAAAAGGGTTTATTTGATTTTTGCACACATACTATTGGAGAATACATTTTTAGGGCTTTTTTGGTTTTTGTTGTTTTGTTTTTGTTGTTGTTTTTGTTGTTTTGTTTTGTTTTTTCCTCAATAACAATTGGCCAGGGCACATGCCAGCCAACTTTAAATTTGAAATTGAGCAGTGTGTGTGTGTATCTGGAAGGAAATTATTGAATCGTTTCTTAAGGCTGGATGAGAGAAGCATTCATGCTCCCAAAACTTTTTTGAACTTTATTAGATAGGGTTGTATGTTTCTTAGCTCCAGCAAGGGAGCTGGAGGAGCAGTAGTAAAGAGACCAAGATACCAATTACAGCTTTCCTGATCTGCTGTTTGGATTCAAGCTGGACATTTCATCTTCCTGTTCCTCACCTCAGTTTCTAATAGTTATGTTCATTTAAACAATGATGTGGAAGATGAAATAATGGCAATACGTTTGTATGGTCCTTAACAACATGGACTCCTGAATTCAGCTGGGGCCAGAAGACATGAATACTCCGACTATAGGTAGTACTTTCACCTGAAACTACACAGAAAATATTTTATAATTCTTCAGGTCCATGACACTGTAAAAATAGAGAGATTCAGATTCACTTTTTAGGTGCTCAAATTGAGTCAACTAAGTGAAGCCACATATCTTGGATTGCCCTTATGGTCAATGGAAAGTAACTGGCACTTTCTGAGATAGTTAGACCACCAAAAAGAGGAATTATCTTGAAGAAGCTGTAGATCCCTCTGTAAGTGCTGAGGAAAAGTAGGAACATTTTAACTCCTAATTCAGACATTCCAGTTAAGACACTAATATTAGCTAGGTGGAATCCAGGCCAAAAATAGTAGGATCCTTTGTCTGAGGAGTTCAAAGTCTAATTTTTAAAAAAAATATGAGACTTGCATCATGTAGGTAGCATGATAATCAATGCTCATGGAACTGCACACACAAAGTAGGAAAAAAATAAACAGAGGGAAGCTCTTTCACCCCTAAGAGCTGAAATATCTTAAGGTAATGCCCATATTGTACTCCTTGCTCCAATGTTATTTTAAAAAAAAAACAGAAGGCTGGAAAAAAAACAATAAATGATGAGTTCTTTTATAGGCATAAATTGGGGGCAGGGGGGTGGGGGGCAGAACAAATGAGAAGCTATTGGCACCAAAGAATGCAGGTGTCCAGACTAAAGACAGTTTGTCCTCTGTCTGAATTCTAGCACGTATTTATACATGTATTTATTTGCAATACAGACATTATGAGGGAAAACCTGTGGAAGACATGTGGATGTGAGTTGTATTCTGAACAGTTACAGGGTGAAGATCAGTGTGATTTCGTCTGAAGATGCACTCCTTAGGCAACAAAATCTCACCATCAAATAGTGTTCTTGTAATTGCTAATTTGTCGTTCAATGTCTCCAAGTTTTCTCATGTTTCCACAGGATGTCCAGCAGTATAGTGATAAAGACATTGAAAGAAAGTCCTGCAACATTCCAGGCTCATCCTTTACAAAAAAACCCAGAACATTCTTCATAATAATTTTATGACACCCTTCCATATTTTCCAGCACACTGAAGTAAGAAAAATGACAAGGCAATGCCTTTGGGTCTGCTGCAAAATAAACATCTCTATATCTAGGGGAATGGAAATGTAGTGTTCATTTTCTATAATCCTATGAGCAGTTATATGAAAATACTTAGAATTGGGTGGTATATTTCATTATTAGCTTATTGTCTATCTCAGCGTTTTTCCTAAAATAATTTTGCATTACTACAAAGCAGTCTGGAAACACGTTTGCAGTCCCAGTTGAAGTACCCAAGAATCAATAATTTATCCTCAGAGTAAGAGCCTAGGTGTTCAAATTGTCTCACATTTTCATCTGTTCCTGCTTCTTATTACTCATTCTCATCTTATTTTAAAGAGTATGTTTATACTCAGTATAGATGGATGAAAAGGTTTTCATTAAGGTCTTCTTTTGAAACTTCAAGTTCTAGCCTGGACAATGACAATTATATTCAAGCAGAAACCTTATCTTTTGGTAGCAGATGGTGACCAGCTGATACAGAGGTAAAAACAGCATTCCTGTTATTGGTGGTACTTGGCAGACCCTGGTGTTTCCCAGGAGTCATGAAAAAAAAAAAAAAATTAGATTGAAGATGTATAAGACAGATTCCATATTAACTCACTGGAACAGGTCCATTGCTTATGTTCTTGCTAGTGTCTCCTGCTACTCGACTTGAAATTATCCTAGTAAGTGAGGGATTGAACACTGTGATAGGTGGGTTAATGTGAAATTTGTTTATTTTCCCTGTTGGCCATATAATAGGTGAAGTCTAGGGCAATAAGGAGCTATTGGGAAAATACATCTGTACCAGCCTAAAATATTTACTGATGAGTTACAAATTCTATTTTTCTTAAACTTACAACAACGCTTCATTACATTAAAGTTACTGCTGTCACTGAGGGCATAATACAAAAATGAGTCACAGCCTGTGTGAACACAGATTATGGGTTTTTCATTTGATATTTGGTCATATGTCAGAGTCCACCCTGGAAAACTTTATTTGTTCTCTGCTTCGTAAATAACTTCTAGAGGATCAAAGGTCTGGGCATTAAACACCACAGCAAATTTGTCCCTATATGTTCCAGCAAAATCAATAGAGTCACATCAGGGATAAATTTGTCCTAATATGTTTACCCACACATAAAAACTGTATACCATCATCACATTTATTATGGCATGATACAAGAAATCACAGCTATTCATAGTCGTCTTTGTCTGCCACACACCCAACAGCTAATTTTGTGTTACAGTGGAGAAGATAACTGCTAAACACCAGCAGTATTTTCTGCACATTCTGTATGAACCAGGGTCGGTCCTTGCACCTTAACCTATTTTTGTACAAGGCTGAGTCTAAAAAAAAATAAACAAACATGCAGAACATTTAAAATCTGATCTCAATCAATATTTTATTTTTAGAAGTTGTGACTATAATTTTACGCAGTGTTTGTCCTCATTTCCTAATAGTTCCTCCACACCATGATAGCATGATACTGTCTTAATGTTCTGAGAATACTAGAAGTGCAAGATGTGCTCAGCACTGGGATGCCAGGGGAATGGTTTCCCTGGCAACAGCAAGCACATAAAAAGTATTCAGAACAGTCCCTGTTTCTCCTCTGTTTTAAGCCTCCATTGATAGAAGAATCAAATCCAGTTTGGATTTTTTTTTTTTTTTTTTTTTTTTTTTAAGGTGAACTGCAGGACAGATGCAGGGATGTGCTTTATTGCATTTTGCCACCTTGTGGAGCAAACCTGCAGGAACGGTGATCACTGGGGGAATTTAAGACAGATGGGCATGGGGCCCTGTGGGGCCCAGGAGAGGACTTATAGCCACAGGACGAAAAGAGAGAATAAACAACAATTTAAATAATGGAGTTCACTTTCAAATAATGGATTTTCTAAGGTCAGTTTTAAAATGAGCCAGAGGGATTGTAAGGTTTGCTTGAAGGCTTGGCTCTGATTCAGCAAGACACTTAGATATGTGTCTTCCTCTAATCTGGGGAGTAGACACTTTGATTTAAAATGCAGATCCTCTGTGTTTCAGGCATTTGGACAGTCCCATAGAAATTAGATACATGCTTCAATATCTCCCTGAACCATGTCTTGTATGTTGTCACTTTAGGGTCATTCAGATCTTGATGCATTTCCTTCTTTTGTAAAAGAGGCTTAGCTGGGCTTCCACTGCAAAGTTGCTTTTGAGAGGGTACAATAAAATGGAAATTTGTCTTCAATTTACCTTTGTTTTGCTGCACTGATGTCTTCAAGTGAGGATATTTGTGTTTAATTTGTCTGCAGTTTGACATGTTTCTCTAGTAGTGGTGTAGTCAGGGTTTTGCACACATGGACAGAGATTTAAGCCCTAGACCAAAAAAACTGCGGATACGACCAGTCTTTTATGAATGCTTGGTACTCATATAATCCTATACTCCTGTAATTATACAGAAGGAGTTAGAGCCAAATTTTATGTGTGGTCTTATTGTGTAATTTTTCACGGAGCAGCATAAAGATACGAGTACGCCCTTTCCCTCGAAGAATTTGACCACTTTGGTATAGCAGATAGATAATTTGGCTATGGAAAATAAGATAGGTAACCCCAATGGAGTAAATATAGGCTCCTAGTGTTGCGTGTTAGAGTCATCACACAGACTCATGAGTTTTGGATTATTTGTGAAATGGGAAAAATATTTTTAAAATATAATACCCCACAAACACAACGGTTCTGCCAAAAACTTTTATACAAAAATTGTATCTTTATCCTCACACTAAATATGACTTAAGCTTTGTTCTTATTCTTCCCTTCTTAGTTCTAGAGCCTTTGTCATTTCTGTACTCCCTTCCTTTGTATGTTTGCTGAGTATTAATATTCCCCAAATGCATTAGCATTCCTTCATCCTAATTGAATCTTTTCAAACAGTTTTGTTTTGGTTTTTTTTTAATGCTTTCTCCAATTGTTAATATTGTCCTGTAGTTTCTTACTCTTCTCCCCTGCCTCCCCACAAGCTCCTGTTTTAGCTTCCCATGGGCTTGGTAATAGGACTACGAACAGGGTGGGTGACATTTTTCACTCAAGAAGTATAAAAATCACCTAGACGTGGACTATCTTCTATGATCAAAACCAATTTACTATCTCTCCCCTCAAAAAAACCATAAATACAGAAGTCCAGAGAGGAAAAAAAAATTTTGTAATAACTTGATATCCTGCCCTATCTTTTCATGTCTCTCCCATAGCATACCAACCAGCACCTGAAATTTGCAATGTCAGAAGGGAAGTCAGGTCATATGTAGTGACACTGACAAAAAAAAAAAAAAAAAAAAAAAAAAGGTGTGGGATAGTGGGATGCATTTGTAACCTTTTCCTAGGCTTTGATTGGTGAGGTTTCATTGGTTTTAAGGTTCATTAATAAGCATTGCCTTGAGCCTCCATCCAAACTGCTCATGTTTGGACAATAATGATGAGCATGTTATACTGTCTGGGTACTCAATAAAAAGCGCTTCCCGTTTGCAAACACGTAATCAAGTGTGTAAGGAAATGTGCTTTCCTGAAGTGAGAAAAGAAAACAAAATGAGGGAGGAAATTGGATAAGATACAATGACCTACTTACTGCTTTCATGAATTACAATCACCATTTAAAGTTCCCTCAACCTAGTACAGCAGCTTCAAGGGATGATGGCTGCTTGCTGTCTATTGTAGAAAGTCTCAGCTGGAGCTGTCAGAACCAGGACACCAGGTTTTGGTCACTCACCCACCTTGTGCTCTTATTGCTACTCATTCTTGTCCTGCTGGCCTCAAAGCTGCCCCTGTTCTTCAGAAATTTCTGCTTTTCAGTGTTAAGAGCAGCTGCATTAGTGGAGTTTGGCTCCCAAAGTAGTGCCCTAAAGTATGATAGAAAAGAACAAGTATAAATTGTCCACATTGCAAAGCTAGTCAACAGTCCTTTCCTTTCAGCTCCCTCTCTCTCTCTTAGATCATAGAGTGATAGAATGGTTTGAGTTGGAAGGAACCTTAAAGATCACCTATTTCCAACGTCCCTGCCATGGGCAGGGACACCTTCCACTAGACCAGGTTGCTCAAAGCCCTATCTAGGCTTTCTTCACCTCCTCTCTCCATCAATCTGGGCACTTCTCTTTCAGGACTCAGACGGCAGGATTTGCCTATTAGTTCTACGAAAGCAACCGAACTGTGCTGCAATTTGATTTTTATGCCTTCTAGTAGCACTTTATCGATTCTCTATTTGCAGATTAGAGAATTAATCCAGTGGTGCCTTTCGGTTGCAGCAGTGCAAAATAATCCCCTTCTGCATGGCTCCATGGATGACCCGCTCCTCCTCTCCTAGACGGCCTTCTCCCCCAAAACATTTCCACAGCTTTTATCCCCCCAGCTTTATATGCTGCTATTCAAAATAAATCTATTGAGGATTTGGTATTTAAACAATATTACTGTGTTCGCCACATGCATGTATACAGAATATGTTTACTCTGCCATCTGCTTCCGCTTATACACACGCTCATACTTCTGCCCTTGGGAGACCAAACACCTGACAGATGCTTAGTCACATTGCTTAATATTTCCAGAAAACATTCAGGTGCTGAGTTTAGAAACAGGAGAAATACAGTGCAGTATTGAGACAAATTCTCTATAAATCTATCAGAATTATCTTTCTGGAAGAGTTCTTGCAAAGATTAGACGTGGGAAGGAAACACTATATCATTACTCCTTTTCACACCACTCAGTTACAACAGCATCATTGACAGTCAGTCTAGGTTTTATTCAAATCCAAAGTTACTGCATAATGAGATTTAAGATCTACTGTATTTATATATCCATTCCAATCTCTTCAGTATCTAAGCACCTTCTAGTATAACTCTAAGTGATATAATTATCATCTGTCAAGTGTGGTTTGCTCTCTCCACAGGAGGGAAAGATTGCCTGTGGATTTTCTTTTCTTCAAGTATGCCCAGTGCCACGTGTCTGTATTAGCCAAGGCATTAAAAAAAAAAAAAAAAAAAAGGACTTTACACTTGGCACAAAGAGGAGAAAGGTGAGAGGTGAGTTCCTTTGGCAGTCTGTGAAGCTGTATCTCTCCTGGTACTTGGTCTGCTGTTGACACAACATGACAACTCCTGCACCCAGTTTTCCTCTAGTCCATCAACTGGAGGGGCATTTGATGACCTTCATATGACTTTTATATCCTCACGGGAGCTTTCACAGGCAGGTCCTCATGTGCTCTACATGGAAGGCGGAGGTTCCAGGACATACAACAGCACTCTTCATCTCTTTACATCTCCAGCAGGCTCGAAGGAAGCATCAATACTCCTTTGTGACTCCAGACAATCTTCCCATCCCTTCCTAGAAATCTACCACTCACTTTGGTTCTCCTTTCTTTTCTTCTTCTTGTGGATGAGTCTGGCTAGTTCCACACTATCCATTTACATCTTTGGCATGTAAATGCCAAAGCATTTATAGCATGCGTTTGAACAGAGGTGAATGAACTGGAGGTATTTACTATCTCAGGTTCATTCACATTCCATTTTTTCCTCAACCTAAACAGTTGTCTTGTGACAGCCAAGCAGAGACATTACTTGCCAAGGAGTTTAGACAGTCATTCAGGCCTCGTGTGCCATGATATATTAACACTTTGTAAATAGCCACTGAGGTCTTGAATATTCAGCATGATGGAATTTGTTTAGTCTAGAGGAGGGAAGAGTGAGCAGAGACATAAGTATCTTCAAACATGTAAAAAATGGCTGCAAAACGGAAATGAATAAAGTGTTTTTCATGCCTTCTGGGGCTAGGGAAAGCAGTAATGGACTTAAATTGCAGTAAAGGAGATTTAGGTTGGACATTAGGGAAAAATTCCTAGCTTTAAGGATTGTTAGGAATGGGAATATGTTGCACAGAGAGACTGTACATTCCCCATTATTGGAGATTTTTAAAAATTGCTTAGATGAATCTCTGTCAAAAACTGTTTAGGTACTGTTGTGGTAGGCAAAATATTACCTGGCTCTGAAATCCCCTCTAGCCCTGCTAGCTGTAGTTCTGTTGGCAACTATCATAGCGAGCAAGGACTAAACCTGATGTATGGAGGCACCTGAGTACTGAGAAAGTATTTGTCTATATTGCAAACTGATCGTTGTCACCTGGGAGAACCTGATTCCATTTCCCACATGCATTTTCCTACCAAGAAATGTCACTGCTTTTTATATATGTCTTCCAGATTACGTTTTCTATCAGATTTAAAAAGGGCCACATGCGGGACATTTATTGTTTGATGGTTGTGATCATTTCCCTGCAAGTTCTGGGGAACTTTCTCATTTTCTAAAAATTGTGATATTTCACTCCTAAAAATATTTCAAAGGGGTCCCATGGGCAAATGGCCTTTGCTTAAAACATTCTGCATGCTGTCTTATCTACTCTGCAATCATGTTTTAGAAACTCAGTTTGCCCTCAGCATTTTTATTTGTTTTTCAAAACTATTCAGATTGCATTCAGCTAGGATTTGATTAGTAGAAAGGTGAGATGACTTTGCTGTCTGTGCTAGGTAATAAGCAGCTGCTCTAACTTTGATTATCTCACCAACAGAACATAATGAGCTGATCAAATTATTTTTGCATTGGCATCCTTTTCTAAGAAGTCAAAGTATATGAATTATAAATACGGGGGACCAAAATATCTTCCTTTAGTTTTCCACAATCCTATAAAGCTGCAGTTCAGAATGGAGAACAAATCCACAAAGTCTTGAAGTTGCATTGCATGGATCACACATTCTGCTCCCCATTTCCCGGCCTGACTAGGTGCTCTAAAGAAAAATCACATCGTGTCATGAAATGGAAGTTAAAGGAGGTTGAAATTGGGCAAAGCTAATCTTCAGCTTCAGGGAGGTGAGCGTGAGTTTAAAGAAAGAGGTTTTATCCTTATTGAACACCAATAACTAAAAAGGAGGCATGCTGAAGGGTTGAATTTTGTATTTTGGCAACATCATCAGAGACTGTAGTTACAAATTTATGAAAAAAAATTGTAAGTTATCCAGCACTTCTTATTTGAAACAAAGTTTGAATTTTAACAGAGACATGTCTGAGACAAGGAATGCAGAAAGTTGAAAACTTGTACTATGCATTTTTCCATTTTAGATCTTATTTTTCCTTCCTATGCCTTATCAGATAAAATTTTGCAGAATAAAAAAATCTTATGAAGTGGTTAGCCAAAGATTTTTCCTGAATATACTCAGTAATTAGCTATAACCTCAGGGGCATAGGGAAGACAGTGAGTCGTGGGAAAATATGGTCCCAATGCATCACAGGACAGCAATCTGGCCTGAAAATCATCACCTGGGTTAGATTTTCAGATTATTGTAAAGAATTTTTTTTTTTCTTTATAGCATGATCTCTTCTCAGGTAAGAACTAAGTCTCTGCCCAAATTTTTTTTTTTAGGTTTGTTTGGTTCCCCCCCCCCCACACACACCTTGTAAGATAATATTCTTTCCAGTATTAGAAATGATTCATCTCTATATTGGTGTCTGGATCAACATCATCCAGGTTTTTTGGCCAACTTGAAAGACATCAAAATGGTATGAAGGCATTCACTGTATTTAAGGGGAGTTCCCAGATCTCCTCCTAGCTTCCTGTCTCACTTGGGAAAATGAGTTACTTCTTATGCTAAATTTCCTCCAAAAAAACACAAGTAGAATGATTTTTTTTTCCTGTTTTCTTTTATTGTGTCCATCTTGTTCATACAGGTGTCTGGACAAGGATACCTTGTCCTGTGGAAGTGCATATACAAAGACCTTGTTTTTTTGCAGCAGTCACAAGAATAGATTGAGGAAAACTCTTCCTCTTAAAGTTTCTTGTGGGTATTTCTAAGTGACTGCTTGAAGGGGTCACTCTTTCGTTCCACAGAGATCCATAGTTTTACGCTTTTTTGCCAGCTCATATTTCTATGTTAGTTTTACTTGTGACACATTTCTCTCATGCCATCTTTTGAAAAAGGCAGGCTCTTTTTGGAATGCAACCCTATGGCTTTAGGAGATCAGACTTCATGTGGAATCTTTAGCATTTAAGCCAAAATTTTAGTGATTGATGTTCTTGGCCTGATATCTCCAAGGTTTTATATCACTTTGCCAAAGGTTTCTCACCCCTTACAGTAAATTCCTTTCCATCTTTTGTACAGTGGGTATCTTGTCCAGGTGAAATGACAGAAAATCTTGGCCATAAAATTTGTAAATGTCTGCATGCAATTGCTTTTTCATTATGGTGCTTGGAAAGATCACGCAATATGTTGGTAAATGAGTGGAGAAGGTTGGTGTGGATGACTGCATAAGTGCCATTACAAGATACTAAAAAGCAATAGAAAAAGTATAGTTACATCATAAAATTATGCCTGCCAAAGTGAATTTCTGTAATATTGTCTCCACTAAATAAAAGCAATAGGAAGTCTCATCTATCTGGATGCTGGGATAAGTAAGCAGGGCATGGACTGATGAGAAATAATTTAGCAATATTCTGTACTCGGCACTGGTGAGGCCTCACCTCGAGTGCTGTGTTCAGTTCTGGGCCCCGCTGTACAAGAGGGACATTGAGGTGCTGGAGCGTGTCCAGAGGAGAGCTACCAGGCTGGTGAGGGGTCTGGGGACCAGGTCATATGAGGAGAGGCTGAGGGAGCTGGGCATGTTTAGCTTGGAGAAGAGGAGGCTGAGGGGAGACCTCATTGCCCTCTACAACTACCTGAAGGGAGGGTGTAGAGAGGTGGGGGTTGGCCTCTTCTCCCAGGTGGATAATGACAGGACCAGAGGAAATGGTCTGAAGTTACGGCAGGGCAGGTTTAGATTAGATATTAGGAAGAATTCCTTTACTGAACGAGTGGTCAGGCACTGAAACAGCCTGCCCAGGGAGGGGGTTGAGTCACCATCCCTGGAGGTGTTTAAGAAAGGTCTAGATGTGGCACTTCAGGGCATGCTCTAGTGGCAGAGTCTGTAGGTTGTTTGGTTGGACTCGATGATCTTAAAGGTCCTTTCCAACTATGAAGATTCTATGATTCTATGTTTCTGTACTTTCTTAAAGAAAAATAACCAAAGCCTTTGAAGTCACTGTTTGTGGTATCTCCTCACTCCCAAGTGTGTGACATGATAGCTTGATGAGAGATAATCAGGTAACCTGAGGGTAATCACTTTAAATGATTAGGTGGGAGAGAATGACTTGATTGATGAACCTGTTGAATCCAGTCTTTCTGCCCCCCGCTCCCCCCGTCCCCCCAGTTCTCAGGAAATCCCTCCCTTAACATCCCTTGAGTTTTCTTAAAAGTAAAAGACTTGAAATAATTCTCAAGAGGAGTTTTCCATTTAATAGTTTGTTTTGCTCTGTCTGTGGAATCATATTGGAAGCTTCCAGAAAAGAATCAGCACAAGTAACACCTGGAGAGCGGAGCATGACAAGAGGTTTTTTGAGGGATTATTTTTTTGTCTGTTATGTTTATGCATTTGCCAAACATCTTTATCTGGCTTTGTTTTTCTTCTTTAACCCATGACCAGAATATAACTGCACAACACTCGGGGAAGCCTGGATCTCCTTCACCCCCCCAAGACCCATGGCAGCTGGTGGTTTCACCCTTCATGTCACAGGAGCTATGCCAAATTCCAGGTTTGCATTTCAGACTTCAGCCGCTGCACAAAGTTTCAGAGAAATAAACTCAGTTTCCTATACGGTCTTCTCCTGATATGTATTCATAGGAAATACTTGGGGGTTAGATTCTGCTCCAGATTAAATAGCCAAAATAGAGATGTCTCCATGTGAGGTAGGTGTCCTAACTCCCTGTATACTTAGTGACTATTGTAGAATCATAGAATCATAGGGTTGGAAGGGACCTCTGGAGATCATCTAGTCCAACCCCCTGCCAGAGCAGGGTCACCTTAGACCACGTTGCACAGGAACGTGTCCAGGCGGGTTTGGAATGTCTCCAGAGTTGAAGACTCCACCACCTCTCTGGGCAGCCTGTGCCAGGGCTCTGCCACCCTCAAAGGAAAGAAGTTCCTCCTCACGTTTAGGTGGAACTTCCTATGCTGAAGTTTGTGCCCGTTACCTCTTGTCCTGTCCCCAGACACCACTGAAAAGACCCTGGCCCCATCCTCCTGACACCCACCCTTTAAGTATTTATAAGTGTTGAGAAGGTCCCCCCTCAGTTGTCTTTTTTCCAGACTAAAAAGATCCAAATCCCTCAGCCTTTCTTCATAAGAGAGGTGTTTGAGTCCCCTAATCATGTTGGTAGCCCTTTGCTACCCTTTGCTAGCCCCCTCCAGCAGTTCCCTGTCCTTCTTGAACCGGGGAGCCCAGAACTGGACACAGCACTCCAGGTGTGGCCTCACCAGGGCAGAGCAGAGGGGGAGGATGACCTCCCTTGACCTGCTGGCCACACTCTTCTTGATGCAGCCCAGGATGCCATTGGCTTTTTTGGCCACAAGGACGCATGGCTGACTATGATTATTTAAGGGTATGATCCAGTGCTCAAATATAAGGTAAGGCATTTCAGGGTGGCCCACATTGTTTCCATCCCCCACTCCAAAAGGGTAGGGGTCTTTTTTGAGCCTCACGTCATATCAGTCAAGCCTATAGAGATGTCTTAGCTGTCTAGGGTTTTCCTTACCTCCTTCATGTGTAGGTACCTAAATGTCAGTGTCTTAATCTGGACCTACATCCCCTCTCGGCATTGCAAAGCAGTATCAATCTTTTATGTATTTCCATTATAATTTTTGATGGTAAGGGAAGTATTCCTTTTTCTGCTGTCTCTGTAAAAGTCTTCTGAATCACAGTAATGCATTTTCCATTAGACTTCATCATGACTTCTTATTTCTTCTTATGATGTACAGGATGTGCATTTCTCTAGTGTGACTCATCTTCCTGAAAGTTACCTGCCATTTTGCCCACAACTGTAAACTTTTGATAGTCCCATACATTTTGTGCTGTGCTGCAGGCAGAAGAAAAACATACCAGTTTTGTTTCAGCATTTGGGCTGTTCTGGAAATGGAGGTAAAAAACCTGGTGCCATCAGTCAACCCTTTTTTGGTCATTAATTTTTCAGAGTAAAATCAGTAAGGCCCAAGTTTCAGATGAGGAGGGCAATGACTATGTTTTCTTCCTTGCTGCCTCCAGAGATCACGTTGACCCCTCTACATAGTAACACTGCATTGGAAGACAAAAGAAATACATTTTATTAGATGAAATTATATTCAAACTATACAAAGGCAGTTACATAAGATGCAGGTATTGCCTTCATGGAGCTAATTTTACCATCAAGGACTTCCTGTTGATATTAAAAAAAGAAATAAAACAAAACAAAACCAGGAAAATACCATGCAAACTAAAACAAACAAACAAAACAAAAACCACAACTGATTTTTAATATTTTTTTCCTCCTCAGTATAATACTGAATTGATTAAAACACTGCTACCTGATGACACAAAATGCTTACCTTCCTAAAAAAGCTGTCTTTTTCTTCATCCAGCTAATTTATTTAGCCTTCTATTATAATCTTTCTTTTAATCACTGTCTTTTAAATTTCTTTATTTCACTCAGATCATCTTGTTTCCACTTCTGCCCTGATGTTTCAATTCCATGCCACAAAGCTCAGCAACTATTTGACTTGCTAAATCCTTATAAGAATTTTTAACCCAAACCTATTAACTTCAGACAAAGTGTTTTGGAGCTTTTCATTTGTATGCAGTAAGGATGCTTTCCAGAGAGGGAAAAAAGCCCTCCAAAAGAAACATAAATCAATATATTAAATTACTCAAATGTTCAGTATGGCACCAGTAGCTGTTACATATTTTTTTCTCTCCTTCTGAGATTCAAATACATATGCTCAGCAATTACTGTTATATTTGCATAATAGGACATTTTTTGATTAGCATATCTTGGACTTCTGTTTGCATTTTTAAGTGTGGTTACTTTCATTCTTTAATTTGTCCTTATTCCCTCTTCATGTTCTGTTATACCTACTCATGTTTTCCTTTGCTCTTGTTCTGTTTTCCTGAGGGCTTGCTGTCTCCAAAGCTTTGTTTAGTATTTGGTTTTGTAGTTAACATCACACAGTAATGGCATACCAGGAAAGCAAGGCATATGACATATTAAAGTTTAATGAATAAATTGTGAAACCATGTGATAAATGCCATGCTTTCACAGGGGGTAGCCAGGAAATAGAGTGACGCACCACAAGATCCTACAAAAACTGTAATATAGTTTATAATTACTCAGCTTTTCATACTATTTCAAGTTTGTGTACTCTGAGGGAAATACTTAGTGTTTTCATCAGCTTTGTATGCATTATGGAATTTAAACACTCTAACCGCAACTACAGCCATCCAGAACCTCAGGTATAAACAGGTTGGACAAGATTCTTGGCATAACCTTGTCAGGTGGGATGCTTTGATTGGCCACTCTCTTTACCTTCTTTGCAGGAGCTGGATGTAAGGCAGTCTTTAGGTAGTGATTTAAATGTTAAACAATTGGATTTTCAGTTCTATAGACGTCTGTAATACTTTTGTGCTGGAGCATCCCAGTGCTCTTATTGTTCAACTTTATTTATCGTGTTTGTAAAAAACTGCAAATACTTTGATATCAATGAAAAAATCTGTATAATTTTGTTACCATTGTTTCATTTATTCAAACTCTCAAAATTTAATAGATTATCGGTACAGTCTTACTTGTAGTATCTTGAGATCTCAGACGAAATATTGGTCAGGTCAGGTTCATCTTCTGTTCATGGCTTTGCTGTGTGAATTCATTGATTTCTGTAATTAAATGAGTTGGAAGTAAATCCCAGCCCTTTGCTGCGTGTAACTCATCAGAGCTGATGACTGAATTTTAATAAGCTCTTTAGTGTGATCTTGTGCCAGAGCAGCTAGGTGTTAACAGTTTCCCTAGTGCTACAATTCTGTGTAGCAATCTGTGGTTATAATTGACTCTGCCAGGACAAAAGAAAGAGGAGGTGGAATGGCATTAGATTAAAATGAAACAGTGTAGTGCAGAATTCAAAATTCTTCTTCTTCTTTTTTTTTTTTTTTTTTTTTTTTTTTTGGTGTAAGCTGAACTCAATGGTTACAATTTTCTTCCTTCTTTCAAATAGATTGCTGTGTTTCAGATTCAGGTACATGCCTGGAGAAAGAGATCTGAGAATGTTCCCTGTTTGGAAAAGAAAAAAAGAAAAAACCCAACAACAACTTTGAATTGCAAACAGTAAGATATTTAATTACCAAGGATAATGGCAATGCCTGTGTAGTGTTCTTTGTAATCTTCAGTGTGTTGGTGCCAACCTTGTGTAGTCAACATGCATTACAAGAAGAAAAAAACTGTTGTGATACTTCCTGAACTGGGTAAAAAATAAACAATTAAACAAACAAGCAAAACAAACCCAACCCCCCAAAACAAAACAAAACAAACAAACAAACAAACAAACAAGCAAAACACTAAAACGAACAAAAAAAAAAAAAACCAAAACCAAAGCAAACAAAAAAAACCAACAACAACTCAAAACCAAAAATCAAGACATGGTGCTTGTCTTAAAAAAGATAAGCCAGAACCCAGGCAAATGGTACAACATCACCCCATAAAATGGGCGACTATGAAGTAGATTTTTAGAAAAATAAAGCAGAGGTTGTATAAGGGGAAAAGCTTAAGACATGAAATAATTTACAGAGTTAAAAAGGACTGTCTGTCCACTACATGCAGGTGCTCACTCTCATTTTATGTAATATCTGCTCTTGGATATAAATTTCCAAAGTATTTTGGAATAGTTCAGGAAGGGTTTCAGCTGCCCATGGAGAAAAATTTTATTTTCCTTAGAATAGAAAGGATCCAGCAGTTTGCTTGGACTGGGTATGGGTTACACTTCCTCCTTGTTTCCTAAAGTTCTCATCAGTTGCCGTGAAGTTAAATGCTCAAAACTGAGATGGAGAAAAAGTCAGAGAGCTCTGTTGGGTTTGTAATGATATTCAGCTGAGCATTTCTCCCTACACGTATGGCTCTCGCGCTACGTCTCAACTCCCCTGTTGTCTGTGTGTACATTAAAGCTAATCAGCTCTCAGTATGTTTCTCCACAGGCTCATATCAAGAAACATAAGCTGTTTGTTGCTTCCAAAGGAGGAGATTTTGCAGGTAAAAACTGAGTTACAGGTAAAAGCTGAGTTACAGGTAAAAACTAAGTTACAGGTTATTCAGTATAAGAGAAATGGCAGCTATGAATAAAACAATTGTGTCCAAAATTTTAGACTATAAAGGCACTGCTGTAAATATATGACCACTTTTTCATTTCAGATAAAAAATTAACTTTAACTTTGGTGGGTTTTAGCTGGTTGGTTGGTTGTTTTTTTTTTTTTTTTTTTTTTCCCCAAAGGATTTTAAATAGGGAAAACAAATGCTGCTTAGTAGCTTATAACTTTTCTTTCAAATAAGCCATTTGTCCAAATTGGAGAGAAATTGTGAATGGGATAGATGAGGAATTTAATTGGATTTAAAAAAAAAACAAAACCAAAACCAAACCAAAACAAAAAACAAACCAGCTAAAAAACAAACCAACAAAAAAAAGCAAAAAAACCCACCCAAACATAATTAATACTAATTAACTAACAGTTTTTGAAGTTTTAGTTGGTGAAAAAAAATCAAAATTCAGGTATCAAAGATGACAATAATTTTGCTAAAAAAATACCACACACCTAAGTTGTGTGGTGAGGAAAGCAGTAAATAGAAATAAAAGATAACAAATTGTGATGATGGAACAAAAAGGAAAACAGACTTAGCTTCCAAGTTATATTGATTTTTGAATTGCAGAAAATGGGTTAGGAAATTTAAAACACCACAGGAAAAATTTGCAGTGGATGCTAGTAAAGTAGCTTAAAAAGAATTTAAATTATGTTTGGGATATACCATCACATACAACCCTTACAAGATATAGAAAATAAAATTGCTAATTCGTGCTGCAGTGTTTAGTATTGGTCTATTCTGCAAGTAAAAATACGTAATATTTCATTCTCTGTCATTTAAGGACGATGAAACTTTAAAATCATCTATTAGTGTGATGAAAATATTAATATCACATACATTCGGGTTTCTTTTTTTTAAAAAAAAAAAAACAAACCTGAAATTCTGAGAAAAAAAAGAGTCTGAAAGGGCTGGATAGGCTCCTTGGACTCATGATGCAATGTTTTTTTTTAAAACCATTTCGAGTACCAGGGACACTGCATGTATTAAAATGCCAGACACCATGATTTTGTGGAAAACAATTGTCAGGACTGATTTGATTCCTTCAGAATAAAAGCTAAATTGGGAAAGTTAAACTGCATAAACACATTAAATTCCATGGAACTTCATTTAATACACTACAAAGCTCCAAGTGAATAGTTTAGTTGTGTAATTGCTCTATAACACAGTAAGGCATGTGTTAAGTAGATTATGAACTAGACAAATTGGAAATATTTACTCAGTTACAAATTGGTATTTAATACTAAAAGAAGATGTTTCTAACATATATCTGAGGACTGAAAGTAGGTGTCTATTTGTTGCTTAAATCAATGGCAAAGAAAACCCATGAATAGTGTTCATCTAACCCAGTTACAAAAATTGACAATCAAACTTTTGTTCCATTCATATCTCCCAGGCTGTTTATAAGGTCAATGAAGTTAATTTAGAGTACGTATATTTTGTGTCTATATATGTACACGTACACATGTGTGCTAAGGGCTAGTCTGGGCACGAGCCTTTCAATTTCCCTGTGGAAACAAATTCCCTGTGGAACATTCATAATTTGGTTGGGTCAATTTATTAGCTAAAGATCCTGCCTGAAAAAATCCCCTGCCTGCCAAACTACTTGATGTTCAAGTAATTGTTCTCCAAGCAATTAAAAACACTGAAGTGAATGTCACTCAGGAATAAACAAAGCTTTCAGACATAAACCTTATGGTAAGAAAGCATCCAACTGGCTCTCTGTGTAGTGTGGAAGCCTCTTACAGCCAACAAATAGCCCATATGAAACCAAATGCAATCACTTTTGACACGGAGGATGGACCAGCTACCATAGTGGCATCCCAGCACACACATGGGAGGTAGAGCCGCCGAAGGAATGAAGATAGAAAGGGAGGAAGTTGGTAGGAATGGAGTTATACCACCCAAGGTTGAGTCCTGCAGCTGATGAGGTCGGACCAACCCTGCAAGTAACTACTTCTCAGGGATGAAATCATGTTAGTTGCTATTCATAGACTGGTGGAGCTTAAGGTCAGAAAAAGCTGTTAGCTCATCTAGTCTGATCTGCAGGCTATGACTTTGCACTGTTACCCGTATATTGAACTATGGCTAACAAGCTGACCAAGGCCTTGCTGTTATTTCCCCTCTGCAATAGTTTTGTCTTTACATGGGACTCTAGACTGCTGCATCAAGTTGTGGGGCAGAAGGAAAAGGACAAGGAATCATGGAAAATATTATCCAAAGTGTAAAATGCAAAAACCAAACACACAAAAGATTTATAAAAAAAATAATAAAAAAAACATTATTTTCTTTTTTGATTGGGAAGATAATTTTTTTTTTTTTTCCCCTGCCTCTAAAGCTTAGAACATCTCAAGAGGGACATGGAAATATAACTGTTACCTGGGAAGTGGGCCAGGAAGGCAAAATACCAGAAAAAACAAAGTGATTTTATTAACCTGTGTGAGAAACACATGTATCTGATTTGGAAAAGTAAATACAATTTATAATATCATGCATCAGAAAAATCAATAACAGAATATGTTAACATAAAATAAAAATTGTAGCAAGTTAATGTAGATTTTTAAGTAAAAGTATTGACTGAAGATTCTAATCAGCAAAATGCATGAAGGTTAATCCAGAGCATGCTTAGGAATAAATGAATTCAATTTGAAAGTATCACTAAAATTATTTTTTGATCTAATGGAGTGATAATTGAATTCTTTTTCTAATCTGAAGCAGGAGAGATAGTAGCACCACAACATAATTACTTGTCTGGTTAAATACATCGTCCTTTTTTGTGGAAATAATTTGCTTTCAGATTCATGCTGAGAAGCTACCAGCTCCTCTTTATCATAATATAATTTAACAAAATGTAGCATTCCTTCTTCATCAAATTAAACCAATTTGGAAAATTGAAGAGTCTTTGGGTCTCAGCTCTTCAATCATCCTCCATTGTTACACTCAGATTTAAAAACAGGGCATTAAAAATAAAAGCTTCAAAAAGGGACTGACTGTCTTTTCTTATAAGTAGGATTGAGGGGGAGGAGAAAAAAGGGGGAAGAGGTCCTTTAAGATGGAAATGACTCAAAGGTTTTTATGAGAGGTACACAGACTACATCCTCGGTTTGCTAGAGCTCTGTTACAGCCACCCCAGGAATGCATGAAGTCAGAGTAGCCTACCCCAGCAGAGCAAAGCCTCAGGCTGAGTAACTGTAAGTATCAGAGATATCGACCACATCCACCCCAAACCACGGCTCCACCATGCATTAGAGCAGCTTAATTGATCCTGGGACTTGTATTGGTTTTGCTATTCCTTACAGCAAGTCCTGATGTGAGGAAGGGTATATACTTACTCAACAGGTCACTAGTACAGATTGTGTCCTATGTGTTAATGTTGGAAAACAACAGCGTTGCCTATTTGTTTTAACAGATTCCTGGAGTATCTCAGCCTCAGAATTATCAGCCATATAATAACATTTTGAAGTTGAGAACTTCTGATGTTAAGTATCATTTTAACCTTTTGGTACTGATTGTTGTCTCACGGCTCTGATTTGAGAATTGATCCTTATTCAATACATCTCGTTGAATAAACAGGTGCAGGGGACCCATATATGGCAAATGTTTTTCTCTAGCATGTCCTTAATTAGATCTTCTCTTAATTAGACTATCTTCCGTAGAAATCAGTTGCACTTGGTGTAATTTCACGGGACCGTGGTGGCTACATCCACTTTAGCAAGTAGTGCAGCCCAGTAAGAGCAGATCTGTAAAGCAAAACAGCTGGTGTTTTGTGGATATCTGTGCTTTGACTTTGAAAGGCGTTTACTTCAAACTATGACCTGGTCCTGTGTCTTACACCCATTAGCAGTGTATTGGTGTACACCAGTGTGCTTCCGGAGAACATTTTCTAGAGGCTGTCTCACGGCATGATTTCACTTGAAAGAAACCCTGTTCACATGCTGGGTGAGACTGCCCAGTGAAGTTGTACCCAAAAGGCAGGTGGTTACCTAAGCACGGCGAGTGGAAACAGATGAGATATTTCCTTACAAAAATATCTTTTCATCTTGATTGAAACTCCCTTTCATAAGTCATTCAGGTTCCATGTTTATAAGAATATTTGGGATGTTAAAAAAAAAACAAAAAAAAACAAAAAAAAAACATACTGTGTAAAAGGCTGGTCTGTGGGGTCTGCACTCAGACTTTTAAAGGTTTTCTGTCTCCTTCATGTCAGAAAATTCAGGGACCTCATTGCCCATATGCTTTTGGGGTATATTAGATTCTTGGTAATTGTCTCTGCTTTCAAGTCCATATCTGGGGGAAAATATGCTACTTTTCTTTCCTTTCAAAGGTCTAATACCCCTACGAGGATCATTTTTTTTTAGGGACGAGGTGATCTACATTAATAGCGCAGAGGGGATCCCCAGTGACTTTCAAGGAGGGACTCACTCCTGCACCCTGAGAGTGTTTTTAAAATTCAAACCCAAATCTGGACTCTACTACTACTCAGTAAAAGTTGAACTTGCAACATTTCAGAGGAAGTCCAAAGTTGCACTCAAATATGACACTGGGTGCATCAGACAGTCGGTCAGTTTTGAGCCACCTTTCAACAACAAACACTGTTTTCCCCAAACACCATAAACTTTTCCGGTGCATTTGACTACGACAGTAGTTCTGCCATTAGTGCTGTACCAGAATCTGTTAACTTAACCTGAATGCTGTGAAGGTGGTGAACAGGTGGAAATAATATTTTTCGATTACTAAGTAGCTGAGACACAGGCAACTAAGTAACTTCTCAAATTAGCAAGAATCCTTTACCACCTGAAATTCATTTCAGTAAGAAAAACATACCTGTCCCTTTAAATACTCTGTTTTCATTTTTTGATTAAAAAAACATATATATATATTCCAGCTCTTTCACTGTTCAGCCCCAGCTTTAGTAGAGGACCAGTTGATGCATATTTACTTTATATGAAAAGTCCTATAATACACCAAAAAAATCATTGTTCAGCTAATGAGTTTACAGCTGCAAAGCCAAACACACGTCTGCCTTTTAACATTTCTGCATGATGTCTGGACAGATTTGAAGGGGAGGGGGTAGAAATACGGTAACCAGTAAATGTAACACTCAGGCAACTGGTATATTCATCTACAAAGACAGGTAGAGGCAAACGAATATTTATAAAATTAAAGGATGGATATTCTAGCTAGACATTTTATTGCTAAAAGTAACTACCTTCCATCTCTGTTTCCCCCTCTTCCCCCAGTCTGTGCTCGCTGTTTAAAATAGATTGACGGAATGGTTAAGAATTCTCGCTGAGCTCCAGTGAGATTATATCAATTATTTAGAAGTGCTAAAATTTTGGCAGGGACAAAATCCACCTTCTCACTTTGAAGACAATCTGGAGATTAATATAAACATGCATTAAGAAAAGAAATTCAGGCAGGGTAAAGCTAGTGTGACAAAATGAACACTTGTACTCCACTACTTCAGCATGAGGAGAAGGGAATTAGCTGTCAGATGATAAACAGGATGAATTGTCTGCTTGTCATATCAAAAGCTTTTAGCTTTAATCTGAAGATAATGGATATATTGTGAGTTTTACAGAGATAAAGTTGAATTTTGTCTCATATTGAGGAATTTAAAAATGAAGTGTCCTGCCCTTTGATAGAAGAATTACTAGAATTTGATAGAAGAATTACTAAATACTTATTAATACATTTTTAAGTTGTTTATTCTCCATGAACTATGCAGACAGGGAACATATCCTAGTAATCTAGAAGTGGGAGGGTGTCATTTTGGCCAAACTATGAGTCTTTATAAAACATGATGTATAAAGACACACATAAATATCAATTGAAGGGATGTTTATAATAACAAATAATAGATTGTAAAGACAGAGATAAACTTATCATGAGGTACATTAAGAACGTATTCAACACCAGGAAATTAGGGCATAATTACACGATCTCTGCAAAAACAACTGCTGAGATTTAAGACTGCTGTTGACCACCATTAGTTCATTACCATCTTCCTAGCTGAGTCACAGTAACAGATCAAATGATTGCTTCTAATCGATTTCAGTGCGGTCGGTCAGCTTAATAGATCTTTAAATCAGAGAGGCTGCTGATTTCAAATAGTCTATCTGACATTCCACTGAAGCAGACTAAGAATATTTGTACATTTTGTTACCACAGTTCAGCTCTGAGAATGGTAACAAATAGCTTTACAGCAACAATGAACAAACTAGACAAAAACTTTATAAGCTGCTCTAGCTAGGTTTACAAAAGCAGGAGTTTCTGTGTCCATCCTTGAGTTGGTCATTAAAAATAAAATTGGAAAGTATATTTCTAACATAATTTGATTAGAGACAAACTATCATAACTCTGAAAAGCAAATCTGGCCTCTCCAGATTTCAGGCTGTCATATGTGTAATTATGCAGGTGAGACAAACAGAGGTAGTAATTGACTTAGATAATTTTTCCTAAGTACATTTCTGTTTGGTTTTTTTTTATTATTATTATTATTTCTGTAGTCCTGAAGAACCTCCTTTTCATTTAACTTACACCAGAATCAAACCTTTGTTAACTTCTTAATTTACCTTGCAACCATGAATCAACCTGTGATAGGCAAGAAGGATGAACTTTGTTATGTGTAAACAATGATGTGAATTAGGGGCAAAGCAATACCGTGTTCACATATGCTTATTTTATGCCGGCATGAGGGGAAGTGGCAAGAGGTTTACTCTGGAACTCAAGGAACATATGTTTCTTGCCAGGGAATCAGTCCCTATGAAGTGCAGGGTGGTGGGAGGCAGCAGCTCCTCAGACCTTCAATGATGCAAATGGTGAAAGTGTTTTTAACTTCACAGTGAAGAGAAGCTGGTGGTGTTAAACGTCAGGGACACCAAGCCATGTTGGAGGAATCTGCTCCCTATCATTGTCCTTATGACAGTCTCAACAAAGACCAGGAACTGCTAATGGTAACACACTTGATCCTTTTCAGGGCAAAGTCATACGGATTATGAGATTAAAGCACCTTCTGTTGTTCCGGGGACTAGCTTCCATGGCAAGGTGGCTTAGGAAGATATAGTCTTTCTGATGATCACTATTACTCAGTGTCATGTCTTGTGTAAGTATCAGTAAACACAAGACAGGTCTTAGCTGTCATCAAAGCATCAAATGTGAGGAGAAACTGTGGAGTATCATAACTCCTTTTTTTTTTTTTCTTTTTTTAAATATAATTGAAAACAGTCAGGCTTTTTCCAGAGGTAAATCTTACCAAACTTGCTGGATACTCTTTGAGTATTTTCCCAGTTCTTTCTTATTCCATGTCATTTGCCCCTGAAACATTCATGTGCTTTTTTCTCTATTAGTAATTCTTTAATTCTTCACAAATGTATGCATGTAGTAGATGAAATGCTTCAACAGCACTTTTTTATTCATTTTCAGAAACAGCAGAGTTAGAAGTCATAACACGCTCGGTTCACATTGCTCTGTAATATGGTCCTGGCCACTCGTCCACCACTGGGACATCGGTAATACAGCTGATTGCAAATCTTCCATCAGAACCATGCTGAAACACTGTTTTGCTATAAATTATAAAGCTGCATTTAGCTTCCAACAAAAAACTAATGATTTTTTTTTTTTTTTAAGATGAATTTAATGACAAAGAAGTCGCCCCAGTGAATTTTTGACAGTTTACAGGTAATGAAATATTATAGTTAAGAGACTATGTACATGCCTTGTAAAGAAAAGGGGTGCTGGAGGTATGCTAGATCTTCTGGTGACCAAAGTGGCAAGTGAAGCTCTGTCCAGAGGTGAGCATTACTGTGCAGCAACGGTGTTGACTTTACTGATACAAGGACAAAATTTGAACTATAATATTCCATAAAGGAGATGCAGGTGTCCTTCTTTTGGCTTGTGAGAAGGAAAAAACTTAAAATTCTAGTATTATTTCTTTAATTGTTATCCCTCCTTTAGTAGATGGACTATTGTTCGTGCTTTCTTTCAAAGAAAGTATGTTTTTTGAAGGATTTTTTTTCAATAGTTCATTAATTACCTGAAAATCAGGTAGTGTTTGTCAATATTCTTTTTAATTGATATGTTAATTAAGGTTAGAGAAACAATTTGTTTTGAGAAACTCTTAAAGACAGTTTATATGCTGAAATGAATCATATTTTATCTTTCCATTGAAACATTTACAAAAATCGAAAGAGAAATCTGTAACAGCTTAAAATTGTTTCCTTTCAATTTTCTTCTACCCTTTTCCAGTCAGTTCGGTTAGATTTTGTTGTTCAAATGGGTAGCCCTAATCTCTGACATATTAATTTTCTGGCTTTTTTTAAAGATTCTGGAAACTCATTATATTAAAGCAATAATAGTTTGGTTAACAGAATGAGATTCTAAAACTTTTTTTTTCCTGAATGCTCCAACGTTGTTGGTTCTTCTTTTCAAACAGAAATGTACAGTGCAGCATTATTTCTTCATATTTTTTTTAATAAGTAGAAAGTAGATTTTCTATTTTTATAGTAAATAAGTGTTTATATCCTTTAAAAAAGTTTAGGTGATTTAAACATTTTGATGAAAATAAACAGAGGGAAGTGAGTAAGTCCATTAAACTGATTACATATCCTGATCTTGTTGTCTTATCTAAACTTTCCTGTAGCTATATAACAGGAAACTTGGCACTCCTGGAGTATCTGTGCTCAGTACTTGATTAATATTGTGCCTAAACCCCTTGGAATATAAAACTAAGGATCAATTATTTCACACTAGATTTAGCCTGTAGGTATCAAAGACTGAATTTTAATCCTTAAGGGTTACATTTTTCCATCTTTTCCTCCATAATTTTTCCCTTACTCACTTTTCTAAAAATCATTTTTTTAAATGTGTGAAGCAGATGGCAAGATTGTTGTTATTTGTTTCTTGTTCTGAAGTTGCATAAACATTTAAAAACAAGATTTCTTTTGTTGATTTTTAGCATTTTAAACCTGTCAGTCAAGATGGGCATCTCAGGAATCAAACCTACAACTACGATCTCAGGAATCAAACCTACAACTCCTGAATCTAGCTCATACTCCCCCAAAATTTATGTTGAGATTATCTTGCGTGATAGGGATCTGGGTATAACTCTCCTGATTCTCTAAGATAAGAATATAGACCCATGGCAGGAAATAGCAGAAAACACAGCATATGGGTTCCTTTGCTGAGGAGTAAAGCAGTTGTATCATTGAAAAGAACAACAGGTGATCCAACAGAGACTAACTGCAGGCAATTCCAAAATAATGGTGAAACAAGAAATGTAAGTAAAAATGTAATAGCATGTTTAGACTCCAAATTTCTGTTCTGACAGCTGTGATGGGATATGCTTAACAATTCCTCATATGGGATGTTAACTCATATTTCCCACCATCATCTACTAGGTTATTTGCATGAATGAAACCCCATTTTAATATAAATTTTATTAATTATTTTAATCCATTGTCTCATGGCTTTGTCACTGGATAGAGTTTATTGCAATCACCTCATCTCTAGCTTTGTTTTCTAATGATCTGTTGCAACTGAAAGTTTGATATAGCTCTGCTTCAATGATTATCTGTCTCCTAAGTCACAGACATTGCATTAAAGGAAATTATATAGCAAAGTAGTAGCTGTTTTTAACAGTCTAATGGTAAGACATGAAAATGACATTAAAAATATACACAGATTTTACCAATACAGTTCCTTACTGGACTTAAGCTTACAGAGAAGTTTGTTATCAAAATTGCCCCTGGCATAATTGTATAAAAAACCTGCTTCCTGTGACAAAAATGGTGTTTATTTTTCCTTCACAGTACTTTTGATAGTTTGTATATTGTTTGATTGCTTTAAGGAGAAGAGGAAAGATTAAAAGAGAACCTCAAGTTTGCAAATGAGTTTTTTGGTGGTCATTTTTCTTTAAATTTCTGGTTGACAAAGTTCTTAGATATGAATTTTAGGGCAACTCAGCAGGAAATCCCATAAATATTATTTAACAGTGACAACTTAAGATCAAATTATAAAACCTGGATTTAAAATTATTTCAAAGAACTCCCAGACATTTTGTGGATTTCGCTTATCAGGAATTATCTCAGGGAAGTACAGATCAAGGACTTTGCAAAGTCTTTGGTATGGGATGGGCTTTGGCTAATCTTTCCGTAATAGCAAGATGGTTGGGAGCAACAAATATTTCATACACATGTTTACAACTAACATGACTTTTTGGTTTTGCTGTGGTTCAAAATAATTCACAGACACAAATACCAACACCACTTTATGCATACAATTCTTCAAAATAGAAGGGCAGAGATGCCAACCCTACTTGTGTTTCTGATAAGTTTTGTGATGTAAAGAACTCTTAAAATGACCATTTTTATTTTTTTTTAATTACATATTGAGACTGAAGACTGTTTCAGAAGAGGTGCTTACCTGCACTGTGTATGTACAATCAGACCGTGGGTTTGACAGGCATCTACAAATAGTTCTATCATTCAGTCAGAATATTAAAAAATTATACTGCTAATGCTGTGTATATCCAGTTAGATATCCAATGAAATAACTGTTCCTGTCTGTCACCAAAAATTCTTAAGGAAAGCTGAATAAACAAATACATATTTCATACATAAAAAAGCTCTAAATAGTTGTTATTAACAATAACAATGAGAGTAAAGATCTGTAAGTTTCAAGCATTGCAAAGCAGGATGAGTAGAAGAAAATAAGCCATTAAAAATGGTAATTGCTTGTAACTCTTTAAATTTCACATTAATTTGACAACTCCAACAATATCTTCCATCAAGCAAGTAGAGTAATAAGATCTCATACCTTCCCCCTCAAACTCAATGCACGTTACAGTGCATAGTAGATTCACTGACACTGGAATGGATTGACGTAGATTTTAGTGGGGTTGGTGGGAAGAGAAAAATACTTGAGGAGATTAGGTCATAAATCACATATTATAACATTCATTCAACTTGATATTCCTTTGTTAGGGTGCAGGTCAACTATATCTTTATAACTGTATGTTACCTGATCTGTCAGCTAATTCAATTTCAAACTTCATTTGAATGAAAGAGTCTTCAGATGTTGTTTTCCTTGTGCTGTGTTGTCCACATTGACTCATCTCATTGCAATGTCATTATAACATTATTGTATTATGCATCATCCTGTAATTCAAGTTTTTAAATCCACCTGGTTAGCCTTATCCAGCATCATCAAGGCATCTTGGTGCTTTTCAGATGTTTGTAAAGAAAAGACTGTGTTTGGGAGCTGGAGACAGATCAGGTCAAAAATAATAAATTATCATGCAAATCTTTTTTCCTAGGTCCATTTCTATCAGCAGCTCAAAGAGGAGGAGAAAAGAGATGATTTTCCACTTAGCTGTTGGACAGGCAGTTTGGAAAAGCTCCAGTTTCAAAGGCGTTCATAGGGCAAGACATCTAGCTGGCAAGTGTATAGCCCAGGAAGCTTCTGCCTCAAAATACCTTTCTTCCCTTTAAAAACCCAAACAGTTAAATTATGAGAGTTATATTTAAGGCTCCAATTTCCTGGAAGGATAGAATTTCTCCTTTGATGTCTGCCTAATTAATATGCTTTAAGTTTAGATGGTTTGAATTAATTGCAGCAAGAATTTCTTGAAAGAATTGGTGCTAAAATGAAGTGCACTAAATAGTGAGGTTTTCAGGCAAATGCTGGAGGTGTTTCATCAACCCCTTCGCACCTCTATGTGACAGGAGGAGTGTAATGTATTATTTTCTTATTAATTTCCCATTTAAGAAAGTCTTATGAAAAAATAATACTGTGAAACAAAAATAGCAGCTCCTGCAGCTTTCTGTTGCTGCTGGCTATGAGATGCAAAAGAAAAGCTGTAGTGTATATGTTTCCTGGGCAGTGCAATGGGAAGTGAAGTTTTCCCCAGTTGTCTGAGAGAGGTATTTTAGTCAATTTTGCGCACTCAGAAATGACTCTTCCTACAGAAGAAATCTCAGGGACAAATATGGCCATTCTGAACAGTTCCTACTATTAACGAAGGAGATGTTTCCAGGAAGTGAATCAGACTTCAGGATTGAATAAAATGTCCTGTGCAGATATCTGTTTTTTTTCACTGCTGGTAAGAGAAGAAACTTAGGGCATTCACATGGTTCTGTTAGGTGCTAGAAGTGAAGTGAGATGAGTCCAAGGCTCATATATACACCACAGATTACATTTCCCCAGAGACAGAGCAAGCCAAAGAGCACTTGAGGCACTGGGAACTTGAGTACTGACTTTGTTCCTTCAAAGGCAGATGCTTTGAGAAAGGAGATTCATCCTCCTCTGGTTTAGCATTTATCGTAACCACTGTTGTATTTGAAGGTAGCACAGCCCATTTTTAAAAAGAAACTCCTTCCTTAAACTAGGAAAAGGGCTGTAGGGATGCTGGACCAGAAATATGTGATAGAGAGGCAGGAACCTAAGGGAAAAAAATTGAGGGGGCAAGCAAAGGTGGATCAAAAGCCTGCTGAAAAAAAAAAATGTTTAACAGATTCCTATACCAAGTTTCCAGTATACCCAGGGTTAGCCCTGTAGGCAGCGGCTCTATAAATAAAACATGACTATTAAAATGGGAATCTTGTGGTTTTTGAAGGCAGAATAACCACAAAGGTTTCGTCTTCTGTCTGACTCAACAGGAGCCATGCTGCGCTTATCTAAGACCCAGAGGTCACTCTTTGCATAGTTTGCACTCTGCAGAGTTATTGAAAAGCTTTCCTAGCCATATCCACATTTTGGTCTTTAAAGAAAACATTACGGGTATTAGCAGAGTAGCCAGTGTCTAACTTGTTCAGAAAAATACAAATTGGTCCTTTAGTAATTCATTATCTAATTTATAATGCATGGTAAAAGGATAGGAACTCCAGGAAGGTACTGGGGCTTCCCAGCATCACAGCCTTCATCTACCATTGTTGGGAGTAATGAAGGATAATAAAACAAATCATACTGTAAATAATAAATAACCTCATCATCATCTATTTAAAAACAGTAAGCATGAAAGGGCAAATTCCCAATAGATAAAAAGCTTTAATAGCTCTTAGTGCTTGTGGCACCAGTTGATGGCCTCTGTTGGAAGGGGTCCAGTTAGTACAGATTCATTTATAGAAAAAAACCAAAGCAAAACAAGGGGGAAAAAAAAAAAGAAGAAAATAAATAAGAGGGGAGGGGAGGGGAGGGGAGGGGAGGGGAGGGGAGGGGAGGAGAGTTCTCAAAAGAAAAGACTGAGGAGGAAGGTAATAAAACATTCAGTTGATGAGGGACAGTGATTCATAGCATGCAGAACCTCAAGGGAATACAAGGGCACAGAGGAAGAAAAATGCAAGCAAGCAGGGAGAATAAGAAGAAAAAGAAAGCATTTAATAATAGTTAGAAATGTTTTTGCAGCTGGAACACAAAACTCTGGTCTCAAATACTTGTCACCATGGAAGATCTGTCCTTTTTCACAGGAAAGCATTTATTCTCTAGGTAGTTTTTGCAGAAGTGAGTAGAGTAAGGAAGTGTATTTGAAAAGCTAAATTGCCCCAGAATTTTTCAGGGGAGGAAACGACTCTGTCATTCACTTCCTGCCCGTTTCACTCTCTATCAGTACAGCTGGGATGTTAAAATAGCTGCCATACTTTGTTCCACTGGGGACTTCCCTTCACTGAGTGGGTGTATGATGTATTTTACAGACACCTGGGAAATCTTGGGCCAAGCAAGAGAGTTTGGAGCAGCTGTGTAGATGAAGGTTTCAGAACACATAGCTCCCCCACCAATTTCTTAGTTAAGACCACATACTCCTTGGTAGTTTTAGTTACCTTTGTGTATTTACCTGTCATGACTGGGGCTCCTGGATCCAGAGTATTCCATTTTTTTGGCTGGGGTATAGTCATTTTTCTTGATTGTAACTAGAATGGGGCTATGTTTAGGATTTGTGCTGGAAACACTGTTGGTAACACAAGGATGGTTTAGCTGTTGCTGAGCAGTACTTTCACAGAATCAAGGCCTTTTCTAATTCTCACCCCACCCCACCAGCGAGTAGGCTGGGGGTGCACAAGGAGTTGGGAGGGGACACAGCTGGGACAGCTGACTCTAACTGAGCAAAGGGATATTCCATACCATACAACATCATGCTCAGCATACAAAGTTGTGGGAAGAAGAAGGAAATGGGGAGACCTTCAGAGTGATATTGCTTCCCAAGTAACCGTTATGCACGATGGAGCCCTGCTTTCCTGGAGATGGCTGAACACCTGCCTGCCGATGGAAAGCAGTGAAAAAATTCCTTGTTTTGCTTTGCTTATTAAACTGTCTTTATCTCAGCCCATGAGTTTTCTCACTTATATCCTTCTGGTTCTCTTCCCCATCCCACTGGGGCACAGTGAGCCAGTGGCTATGTGGCGCTTAGTTACTGGCTGGCGTGAAACCGTGACACAGGGCTCGCTCCCAAACCTGACGGAGATCCACAGACATGTCCTGTTGAAGATGCGCCGAAACATAGGGCCCTGACAGGTGACCTCAGCAAATTTTGAGGTGCCAGTTCAAAATATCACTACTTCCAGCTGTCCTTTGTGCTGCTCCGGCAGGGATAATCCAACTCCAGCAGAGTCAGCAAGGGAAGCGTGCAGTCATTTCACCCTGCAATGCTCTCTCAACCCATTAATCACAAAAAGCCTGTTCAAAGTATGATGCAGGACAGAGAAGTTGACAGGGTATGTTCATATTCTGAGCCAAGACTCTGCTACAT
This sequence comes from Sterna hirundo, assembly GCA_009819605.1. Lineage (NCBI taxonomy): Eukaryota > Metazoa > Chordata > Aves > Charadriiformes > Laridae > Sterna > Sterna hirundo. The sequence continues at coordinate 79,760,968 of CM020462.1, read as the reverse complement.
GGCATGAACCTTCTATAAGGATTAGAAGGTAATAGTAGTTTAATCGGTATAAAAACATTTTTCACCGGTTTTGTCTGGTTACCACAACATCTTCCTTTTTGGAAACTCCGCATCAGTCACTTTCCCAGATTTAAAAGCAAACATTATCAGGCAGATTTCTAAAGTTCTTTTAAAATCCAGAAGCCCTCTACTTCCAGTGAAATCCATGTGAGTGATATGCCATACTTTTGATGTGGGCCGTTACACCCAAGCAGCATTTCTTTTGCCCTGGTTTCAAGATGCCCATAAGGAAAAAATGAAACATCTTCACTGTGTTTGCAATCTCCTGCTCCCACTCCTCACCTTAGGAAACTCTAAGGACTAGTGAAGTGATCGTTATTTTTTCATGACACCTTCCTTATTGCCTAATTAGCAGTAGTAGTAAGAAGTGGTTTTGTACTTCACTGAAGGAAATAATATGTCAGTTCCTGTTTAATTACTACTGAACTACTGCCACAGACAACATTATAGGATATAACCTTCCTGGAAAAAAAAAGGATTAGATATAAGATTCTCTTTGGGCTCTATTTATTAGCCTTGTTTCAGCAATATCTCAACGGGAAATGGACTCATCACTCAACTGGCTTATCAACTCTGTGCTGAAGTTTGCAGAAGGCCTAGTGTAAACTGTTGCATAGCGATGACAATTGTTATTTCCAACAGCGATCAACATCATGGATGTTACAACAAATCACCACTTATGTGGAACACCTTCCTATTGTTTTGCAGCTGACATAAAGTGCTGTAGAAAATTTCTCTTCCACTGATTATTCAAGAAGACAAGTATGCCTTTGAAAAAATATATGCAGATAGCAAACCAGGATTGTATTCAATCAAATCTCTTTTCAGACCTGGAAGACGCTGGTATTCTTCCTTATCCCAGCCATCTTTGATAGAAAGCTGATAAGCTGTGAGTGCTCTGTGCTAGCAAAATTGCAGGGATAACTGGGCTGAGATCCTGCACATCAATGGTGGAATTCAGCTGTGGACTTGCACAGTCTAGACCCCCATCCCAGTCACCAGAAGCCTGGTCAATATGCTCAGTCGTGCTCGGAGGGCCATCCAGCCCACCTGAATTCAGACAAATATATCTGGTCAGTTAAATAGCTCTTGAGACTCTAAGGACTGTATGGGCTGGCTGCATTAACTAGAGCGTGACCTTTGGTGTCAAACTCACAGGTAGATATGTAGGTATTAAGATCTACTTTTAGTTGACTAACCACATGAGTTTTTTCCATCACAATTTTTGTTTATGCCCTCTCTCAGTAATCTTACAAAAACTGTTTTTATTCCTGGTACCCAGGGAATAGTATGGGAAGTAATCCAAAGATCTATGCATATGCCTAATGTATATTTGTATGAACAGATCAACTAGCTTTGCTCATGGCCTTCAGCTTTTGAAAAGGAGTTAAATTCCCCTGATCACTGGATAAATCTTGGATTATAAATCAGGCTGTGGAACAAAGTATATTATACCTAAGACTCTACATAAAATACTTGAAAAAAAACAAAACATACTTAAAGGATTGACAGGTTCATCTTTGTGAATCTAAAGGCCATGTTTGAGCTGCGGATTTGTGCAGAAGTCTTATCAATCCCAGCGTCTAAGTGGGATACAACAAACTGTTAGATTGCCTCAACTCACAGAATAAAAAGGGAATTCTTATACTATTTAATCTGCCAAGGTATTTTCCCTATTAGTCATACTAATGGTATACACCATCAGTATCCAATTTTCCACTGTGAGTATGAAAGTTAACACATTTGTATCCCAAAACTAACCATATCAGCAGTTTTCCATTGTGCTTTATTGTGTATTTTAATGGCTGGTTCTGCTAATGAGATTTGGAAGTTTTATATTAAGGGCACAGAGAACAGAAATCATTAACTAAAGTTTTGGGTTTTTTTTTTCTGACATATTCATAAAATTACATGCTAATAAAATGGGAATGTGATTCCGCTAGTTGCTAATACAAATTGATTTTCATATTAATGATTCTGAAGTTTTACTCTGGGAACAAAAGTTGAGAGTCAGACTATACATACTGAGAAGAAATCACAAATCACTGGTACTCCTGCTCAAAGGTAGGAGTAGAAAAGGGCAGTGGTCCACGATGGTGAACTTACCTTTAGACATGTTTATCCACTTTCCTACATTTTACACTTTGTTCAATCAATATCACCTCATGCACGGAGGCGAAGTTGAAATTCTGCTCACTGCTTGTGGCCATTAGCCTCACAACTACTTTCCTGAAGGAGTGGTGGAGATAATACTGATGTGCTGGCCTTTTCCTTAAAGAGGCAACTGACCTACTACGCGGCTTTGTGATGTGTCAGTTACATGACTTATTTCACTGTTTATTGTCGGAAACTGGTCAATGTTGGTATAAGTTTCTCAAGCATTTCCACAATTCAATACTGGCATAAGTCCTTTCATGCAGATATAACAGGTACTTGAATAATTTCTGACGGGGGAATATTTTCACCAGAAATTGTTCATTCAATTAAATGAAAAAGTTTTGAGGGAATATGCTGGATTTGTCAATAATTTTTATAGGAATTTATTTAATATATGATTTCACAAACGAACTTAATAATTAAGAATGTATCAGATCACACAGGCCTCAAATTTCTACTTTTTGTTCATGCTTAGAAATTACAGTTTTTAGACGATATTAACAATATAGGTGACCTTCAAGCTTTGCAGCTTCTGAAGACAAAATATTTCAAATCATTCCTAAGATACATTCTGATATATTCTTTATCAATTCACTAGTCAAGATTACATCCTTGTGGTGCAAGCCCATCCTACCAGACATCTAAGATTCCTAAATTAGGTGTGCATCTAACTGCTCTGTGTCTGTAGTCAGTGGAGAAATACAGACATCGTAGGAGAGTGTTTCAAATTTTAGGATAGTTATGTTGGAAATGGGACTAGACATTGACCCAAGACTTAAAAAGTCAGACAGGTGAATCTATGCAAGTATATTGAAGGCTATGGTGTTCTGCTCTGTGCCTAGACAAAACATCTAGCTATCTTTAAAGATGCATCAGAACTTATGAGTCTTCTCGTAACAGAAACTATTTATAAACGCATGTGTCGCCAAACTTTTATTTGGACTAGACAGTAATCATTACAGCCAAAGATCTGTACCAGCAACTTTATTCACCTGAAAATAAGATAAATGGTTTATTTTGTTATCATTAAAAAGCTTTTAACTCAAGTCACATCCTTTGTGGTCATTGTTAGGGGAAGTCCGACAAGATGACCTTGATGGCTATTCTGTGCCTATGAACAACCTTTTCATTTGGAGTCAGAGACTTCTGAGCTTTCTTCCTCCTTAACACTGGTCTATATGATGATTGAGGAATGGGTGACTTGTGGCTCATGGAACAGAATTCAGGAAGCTTAGGTCAAAAAACTGACTATGTTGAAGATACGTAGGAAGTATTGTTTTAAATGCTTCCTCTGTCTGAGACCTATCTTCCCCACACATAGCAAAAGATTGAAATGCTCTTCCTTTTCCTCCTTTTCCCCTGTCTTGCCTGTTTGGATTTGATTCATTTTAGGAACAAGGTCCATTTTTTATCATGTGACATGTGGCCCAAACATACACAACAATAACATATTTAAAATGATAATAATATTGAATGATAATAATAATAAAAAGTCACATACCATGAATTATACAAACATAGGCAGTTAAGAGTTTCATAAGCAAATATCTCCCTCACATCCTGAAGATACTATTTTATCATCTTTTTGTGGTTCTGTGAAGTTTTTTTTAGTACCCTGAAAACTATGCTAACATTAGCAGTCCACTATTTCCTTGAATCTACTTCCATCTGTTGGCAAAAGTATAGATTGCACTTGGGAAAGATGAAATCTTGTAACACAAATATTTGGTTTAGGTTTCCTGAGAAAATGACAAAGAGTAGAAATCCCGAACACCTGGCATGTTTCAGATTTTTCTCATGACCTGTTAAATGTCTTTATGGTAAACTCTTAAACCTTTTAAAATTCTTTATTTAGCTATTAAAACAAAACAAGGAAACTATCATACAGTCTCCCCATGCATAAAGAAGGTCTTGCACAATTAAAAGTTGCCTTTTTTTTTTCCCCCGGTCTAATAAAAAGCTATTGTCCTGTTCCAAAATCCTTGCTCCCTTTATTTTTTCAAACCACCACAGCTGTACAGCAATCCTGCTGCAAGCTGTTGTACAGCTGTTATACAACATTCCTGTCTGCTGGCTTAGAATTTTAGGCAAGAAGCTTTCATTAAAACAAACATACCTTATGTATAGGTTTACGGGTATTCCTATATCAAAGTACACTGTATATTTTTCATATGTTGGTGCCAGTCAATCAAAAATAAATGTTACTTCACGTTAAACAGCTTGCAATGATTAACATGGTCTGATGAAGTAAACTAAAAAATAATTGTTAATCCAGCTGCTGGCATCAGAAACTACTGAATTTGGTTCAGTATCAGTTTGTCTTATAATTTTAAAGCTGTCTTCTTAAGGAAGGCATTATGTCATGCACAGTCGTTACACACTGCAGAGCAACAGGAGTGTTTGAGGCTTGAACGAAACTCCAGATTTTTCACTGCGATGCTATTTATACTTACAGAGACAACACTTCCACACTCTCCAGGAGCCCAGGTCAGACCTCAGACTCTTCATTCCTCCTTTATCGGTTTCAGGGCTCCTTTTGATGTTGGCAGTTATATCCTCTCTGAGTTTTGCCATCCCTTGCCTTATTGTGAAGCCTTCTTTTTCTGTTTAGTCTCTAAAATATCTTTTTCTGTTGATATTCCTCCTCTCATTCTTCATAAATCTCCTCTGAGTCTGTATGGAAATATATCTTCTTTTTAACTTTTTCATCTTCCTGTAGGTGGTCTTTATGGCAATAACTTTCCCAAAAAATCTGTTTTTCTCATTCTGAGTGTGTTTACATCGAGGACATCAACTCTTCTGTTTGATTTCAGCGTAAATACAACTGACCTTCTTCAATCTTCTCCAAACCTACCTTCATCCTCAGTAACCATAGACAACACCAAGGGATGTCACCCAGGTCACACAAGACTTGTGGGTCCTTAGGCAAATGTGAAATGCTCTCTTCACCTATCACAGGGCAACAAGTATAGATATGTTTTAGATTAGCACTGTTCTTTACTTTCTATAATCTCCTTTACTTCCTGGGCTATTCAGTCTTAAACACTTCTTCAGTGACACATGGTCTGGTTTTGGTCCTTCTTGTAGATATAAGCAAGCCTTTCTCAAAATACTGTTGTTTCCTTGTCTGCAGTGTTTCAAGGCTAGACAATTTCTTATTCTCAATGTTGCTAAAGCTCTCTTGCCCCCATCTTCTTTGCAAATGTCTTCCTTTTCTGATGCGTTAAGTATTTATGTAGTTTTTGGTAGTGCTGAGTTCCTCATTGAAACTGGCCCTATGCAAAGGGATAGTAAGGTCATCCATGCCTTACAGAGATCATAACTGAAGTGAGAAAAAGCAAGTGAAAAGAAAAAACAGGTAAGGTAACTTTAGGGAGATTGCAAAAAGAGAGAGAGAAAAACACACTACTTATTAATGATTTTAATAATCATGGTTGTTCTGAATCCCTGTCCTGCTATACTGAGTTTCAAACATTTCAAGATCTACTTGATATTTGCCCCTAGAGATAGCAATCTTCTTGCCACGGCTGGGTGGAACAGTGCAGGAAGACTTTTTTCACAGGGGAGATAACAGTTACTACAGGTAGATGTCTACCCCAATCTATGCAATCTGATTCTTTACCTATCCGTTACGTAATAACATGGAAGAACAATATTCCATTTGTTTTTTTTCCTTTAAACAGAAAGAAGATAGACTCGGAGTTGGATGTATGCCTTCAACTAGTGCTGCAAAGTTTTCTTCAAATTCCATCACGTCGTGAGACATTTTGCACTCCCTATGAAAAAAAATCAAAATTATTTGCTGTCCAATTTAAGAAACATAAAATACAGTGATTCTGAAACGTAGCATACAACATTTTGTGTCATCATATTTACAAATAGACTGTGATTTAGAAAACAAACAAACAAAAAATCTTTGGTGTATTTCCAAATTGTCTTGGAAAGATGAGACCAGTGATCTCTGGATGAGATTTCAAATGATTTTCCTTACTGAATTCTGGTGTGATTATTGTTTAGAGATGATTGGTCGTTGTCTGGTTATGCTAAATATTTTGCTCTTTTGGAGAAGAGAATGTATTAAAAACTGAGAGCAGTTGCTTCTATTTTTTGTTTCCCTGAGATAAAAGGAGCATCTTAAAAAAAAAGAATAATAATTTTTTGGTAGGATTCTGAGATTGCATCTGCTCTAATCATGATTTAATTGCCACTGATGACTGCCAGCTGTCTAATGTGAAAGAAAACTATTAGCAGGTCTGCCAGAAGAAAGGAAAGTTCTGTTCTGTGAAATTATGATTCAAGTTTACAGAATGTACTTTTGCTCATGCCTATCTGAACTGCTTCAGTTCCCTCTGATCGGAAACAGTGACTTAAATCTCAGTCTTTTTCCTTTTTGTTGCAAAGATAACTTTTGATCTTGACAAAACTGACTTTTCTGCTGGTGAATGCTCTGGGACTTATACTGACACTGTATGAATGAATACAGCTGAAATTAACTGACATTGACTGTATTCATAACATCAGAGGCTTCACCACAAAATGATTGCTGTATTCTGACCTTTAAGAAGATTTCAGGAGGCCAAAATTCAATCCCAGAATAAAATACAGTAGGAGAAGACTGAAGCTGTGTGGATTGTGATAACACTGTTATTTCTAAAGTTTTCAATCTCTTCAAATGGAACTCTTAGACACTTCAGATTAAATTGTCTGTAAATGCCCAATGGCAACATGGGCCAAACCTTAATCCGTCTTTCGAGTCCACAGCCAGTGATAGCTAGCACACAGGAGACAACAACTCTAAAACATCTGGATTTTATCTCTGGCTCTTTTTATTCCCCAAAGTTCTATGTTCTCAATATGTTTTACCCTATGTATGTAAGCTTTACAGACAAAATATAACCTCTCTTGTCTATCTGCTTACATTCCTGGTCCAAATTATTAGCAGACCTTACAACCAGAGAAGCAATGTTGCTAAACAGACCCAGATGGAGTCTTCTTAGAGTCAAAAGTTTATAGGTATGGAGAGCTGTTATTTATCATATCTGAGCAATGGTTTAAAGAAGGCAAGTGAATGTAGGTAATCAAAAGATAAGAGGAATAAAGAGTTCAGGCTGACCTCTGTGCATCTTAGTATTGAAGACACATTATGAGGAAAAATGAGAGGCCATGAATTACGAAGAGTTTGGTGCTACTGGTGTACCATAAATGGAAAGAGTGAACACATGATTCTGGTTTATGCAAAAAATCCCCCAACCCTAGCTCAATCCTTTGTCCAATCTCTAAATCAAAGCCATCCTTCATACCCAAGAACTAATTTTTTTTATTTTTTTTTCTTTTTCCTTTTTTCTTTTCCTTTTCCTTATTTTTTCTTTTTCTTTTTCTTTTTCTTTTTCTTTTTCTTTTTCTTTTTCTTTTTCTTTTTCTTTTTCTTTTTCTTTTTCTTTTTCTTTTTCTTTTTCTTTTTCTTTTTCTTTTTCTTTTTCTTTTTCTTTTTTTCTTTTTCTTTTTCTTTTTCTTTTTCTTTTTCTTTTTCTTTTTCTTTTTTTTTTTTTTTTTCTCTCAACACAACAGAAGCTTGCAAGTAATCTTTTATTTGTGTACTTTCTACCAGGGTAAGAGTTATTACCATTTTGATACAGTGGCATTCTTAACCCAACATTTTATCAGAGTGAAGATTAAGACAGTTCCTTGGTGGTGATGGGCACAGAATCTAGCTTCAAGGACAGCCTCTGGCTTGTGGATTGCAACAGTCCTTCCAATTTTCTCTGATATTGTGAGAATAAAAACCCAACATTTTTATCCCTGATCTGAATGTTGATTTTATTCTTTCACCTGCACCAATTTTTTAACTAAGGCCTAGGATAACCTATTCCCCTATTCCCTGAACACTTAAATAGAAACATGCCACATTTCTAAGTTTCTCACGTGTTTCCCTGTACTACGAATTTCCCTGAAGTCCCCAGCCTCCTTGCTTATCTGTTGTGACAAACCCTCAGTAAAAACAGAGCCAAGACATGTGGAGGTCTTCTAAGCTTATTTATCCTTGAACGCTACTGATGGGTCATAGCTTTTATCACAGATGAACGTATTTCTGTTTCCCCTTCAGCAACTTAACTCAGAGGATACTGAGCTCACCTGTGTCCTTGTGCAGGTCCCCATTTGAGGATTTCAGCATCACTTACTCTTTCTCCATTGCTTTCTGCAGAACAGTCCACCTTTCTTTCTCTCCCTTTGCCATCTTTCCCCACCAGGAGCTCCTAAGATGGTCTGTGCTTGTGAGAGCTCCTGTTCTTCATGATAAGGACACTGCAACAAAGGTCATAAATTTCCCACTCCTTACCAATGGTGTGTGTCTATACACACCACCCCCGCCTCAAAGCAACCAGAAAAAGAAATTGAAAAAGATAAATATTACTTTTATACAAGTATTGCTTTTATATAGTACTTTTACATAGTGTTTATTTTTATATGAGTATTCTTAGAATATTATTTCCTGCTACAGTAGTTCTTTTTCTCCACTTCTCTTTTTCATGCCTTCTGAACTTTCCTTTCTTCTTTTCTTACTCCAGACAAAAATTAAAAACAATTAATGCCTGAAAGCCAAAAAAGAACAAAAAGTAAAATGGTGTTCTGGGTTAAAACTTATTGTTCTTATTTGAACACCACTGTTGTTTCAATTAGCTGTTTGAAAAACAGTCATATAAGGGGTTCAAAGTAGTGAAAATGTCCTTCCATACCTCATTGAATTACATTTATTTCTTTGTGTTTTAAATTGCTAAATTCCTTTATCTCTGCTCTCAAAGAATTTTACTGGTGATCTCATAAAAAATGATTTTAAGCACGTTAAAGGGTTAAGATCACAATTCTGCTATGAAAGCAGAAACAGCCACACACACGCTAAATGTGGGAATTACCAGATGATTTAATTTCAAATGGGAGTAGCCTTTTAATTCCCACCACTCTACCCCACAAAACCATCACTTGCCTGGGTTCAAACCAAAACCCCACTTCAAGTCACTCCTCAAAACCAGAAGGGCTCTGTAAAGCTGATTCCCTCCAGCTACACAGAGCAGGGGGGCGAAGAGAGGACGGCAAGTCTCTGTTAGTCCTTACTTTTGACAGAAAGTTCGTAAGCAGTTCATAAAAATAGTCATAAGCAATGGACCACAGAGAGTTTGCACCCAGCACAGTGGTCTTTCTCTTGGGACCTCCTTGGAGAATTTCACCTGCAACTCCGGCAGACTTAAAGTATTGAAGCTATGGAAAATCAGAGTTCAGTATTTACCAGTGATTAAGGACAGTATGGAATCTGTGTGGAAAACAATGCTGAAGCTGCGAAGTTAGAGTGTTCAAGATTCATTTTTGCTTATGTCAGTGTTGTTGTCCTGTGCAACAAAGTGCCTTTTTCCATTCAACCTGTAGCTTGGATCACCACGCGGAAGTGACAACCACAAACCAAGTACTGGCTGTTTTCCGAAAGTTTAAAGCTGCAACCAATATGTTTCAACCGTATCTTCCTCACGTACAGCAGGTAGATATCTAAAAAACTGCTCTTCCAGGAGGATGCTCTGGAGGTTGCAGAAGTGAAAGGGAAGCCCTCTTTTGACTTCAGTCCCCAAAGGTAGAAAAGTAATTGAAGGCAGCAACTGCTGCAGAAGCTGTCAAACTTTGTGTATTATGGAGATTTTTGAAGCACATGGGATGAATTTATTTTTATGAAAACTCACTGTATCGGAAGCCTTGATAAATATGGTACAGCCAGAGCAGGATTGAATGTTCCTAGCAAATGCCTGAATGTTATTTTTTTTTGAACTTGCAGGATGAAAAGATCTTCTGTGCCTGGGAAGTTGTGTGGGTGGCAGAACATAACCAGATGTTTGCCAAACCCTCATTGATGTTTTTCTTCTGAATTTTCATTAAAATTGGAACTGAAACAGCACACAGTCTGAAAGTTTGGATATGGATCTTCAACAGTTTTATGCAACACTTGTCTGGTGTATTATATTGTAAAGCTATGGAAAGCTTTATTTAATTAAAGCCAATGGATTGTCTCAGGATCTCTGATGCTTTAGAGGAAAACAACTTAATACACTCTTGAAGCTCATTCCTGTTATCTTGTAAACATTGTCACCCAGTGATGAAAAATAATTAAAAAAAAAAAAAAAAAAAGAGAGATGTGGGATTTTATTCCTTCTCTGTCTTTCAGGCACTTTTTGAGAGTTTATTCTGTCTCCTAAACCTCACCTTCCATGATTGTCCTGAAAGGATGGTTCTATATTCTACTGAGATCCATACAAAACAGTATACAAGATACAAACAAATGTATCCTCTTCATTTTGCTGGTTAGCTCTTAACATCTTTAAGGTTTTTCAACGTAGTGTAAATCTTGGACATATGAAAGACCCTATCTACCACCACCAGAATCAAAGTCTATTTCCCATGCAATACTTTATTAGAAGCCATAAACAAACCTTTTAGCTTGATTTTTTGGAGCAGGAGTTAGCAGAGGTTTACACTTTCTTTTTCACAATATTTAACCCACTATCTTAATCTTCTGTGAGCAAAGGTTTCCTGTGATCTAGAGGTTAACGGTCTTTCCTGCTACATGAATAAGGATGTCTGAGTGCCGTGAACTGTACTGTTAATAAACACAGTGCAATATGTCTATGGGTCAGAAAATTATTCTCTTTATTGTAGGAAACACTAGAAGAAAGTGTATGGCTTTTATTACATGAGAAGTCAGGTGCTTTATACATGTTATCTCAGAGCTTAAATGTTTGGGGTTTATTATACATCTCATGGTAAATTTTGAAAATAGATTTCTCTATTTTCTGAAAGAGGAAGCAGGTGTATTAAAATGACGCACAGCAAGAGTAAAATTTTTAATAGTTTTTGATTGTTTGTTTTAAATTACTAGGTGACCTGATTTTTTCTTTCTTTTTTTTTTTTTTTTTTTTTTTTTTTTTTATTATATCTTTTGGTCTGAATAAAATGTTTAGTTTCTTCTAGGGCCAGCGTTTCTTACTCTATCTTCAAACTTTATGGAAATTAATTAAAAATAGAAATTCAATTTCTAAGGCAACATAATTTCAACTGATAATTAGAATATTTCACTTAAACATGCATGTCAAAGCAAAATCAGCAGCCTTTATAAAATAAGAAAAATGCCTGAAAAAGTTCAGCAGAACAGATGTTTATTTCCTAAACATTTTGATCAACTGAAATATGCATTTCTATGTTTTTATTTTTTGGTAATAATGTTTTGGACTAAACCAAAAAGTGCCTGCTTTCAGCAATAAAAATTTTGTCTTTTTGTGGACAGATGGCAGATTTCATGTGTGCTGTATTCTGTACCTCTCTTTTAGATGAATTGGCTTTTGTTTTCTTCTCTGGCAGCATTCAATAAGTAGCAATATTCATCTTAGATTTTTCCTCCTGCTCTGATTAAGGCAGAGGCCCTTAGGAAAGACTGTGGGTATCAGAGTTCTGAGAGAAACACCTGCAGACTTGGATGAGACGTGCAGCCACCTGCAGACAGAGCTGACACATGCACCGATGGATTTTTCCATCCTTTTTTTAATCACAGCATCTTTTGCAGTGTCTTTTGCCATGTTGGCTGTCCTCGTCTTTCATGTGCACCTTCCTTCGCACCTTCCTTTATTTATAAGTTCAGAGATGAAAGCACCTGCCTTAGCAGTAGTCCTTGCCATTGTCTTCAATGTGGGCAGGAGTAAATCTTTCTCTTTGCACTTCAGTTCATTGCATAGACTAGTCAGATCTTCCATCCTAAAGATATTAAAAGGATCCCAGATAGCTACAGATTTGCGAAGAGAGGCACTATAATGCTTTATTAGAAAGTATCCAGGACCAGGATAAATGACTATAATTGCCCCACATGACGTTATTAGACTGAAAATTGCCCACCCAGCTTGGACCTGGCATTCATTCATTCCCTGCAATTGCAACTGAACTTCGAAGCATACAGCAGGTATACAGGAATTTATCCTGATGTCTGTAGAGCAGTATTCAGGAGCACTCAGCATCCGACCTGTTGAAAACGACTTTGAAAATCAGGCAAAAAAACACGCTGAAAAGCAAGACTGAGCAGAGACTATAAAATTCAGAATAACCACAATAATACTTTAACTTTCTAAAGGACCTTAAGATCTATCTGCAGCATAAACCACGCCAACACTTCCAAAGAACCTGCCTATACTAAACAACTATTTACTGATGTTACTCTCTGTAACATCTGCATACAAATGAAAATGATTCACAAAGTTCATATCATCAAGTGCCCTGGCCTACAGATATTGTCAGACTATGCCTAACACAGAGTGGGTAAGAGGTATAACAAAAGGCAGCTGGGTTTTTTTTGTAGCTTTTAAGTGAATTTGGTTGGAAACAAGGATTGAAATCTGTGATCAGACGAGGAAGATTTCACTTCCTAAGATTACAATTTACTCACTAACCTACAGGTTGGTGAAGATCTCCAATATCTTCAATTCAAGTGGAACAAATGTCTTATGGTGAGGGAGTGAGCAAGAGGAAGTATAAACCCTGAATTTCACTGACTTATAAACAAAAGGAGTCCTCGTGTTATCTATCCACTTAATGATTAAACTGTCCTCAAAGAAATAAATGAAGATGAGGGACAGAAAAACTGGAACCCAGACCACTCTCTTCTCACCCTGAGGCTCCCACTGCTATTCTGGAGAAGGTTCATACACTCACTCCTCATCATTCTTGCTAAGATAGACCTAGACCCTTAATTAAATCCCTGAATACAAAGCTGAGATGCTCAGTAGCAAAATTCCCAGAGCAGAGGCTGCTGAACAAAGAGAGGTTTATGTCAGTCAGTAGGAACTCTCAGACATAGACCTGGCAGCTATCTCAGGCATAGGCACCTTGATCAGACTGGCTCACAGCTTGAGAAATGCTACCCACATTTGAGCATTTAAGCTATTTGACCACAGACAACTGGAGCAATTTATTTTGATTTTAAAACAGGAAAAAAACAGTGTCTTTAAGTACCTCGCTGTAGTCTGAGCCCCAGCATAGTTCCATTTGCTTTGGCAGCTGACTGCACTTTTTTAGTTGCCTTTGGCTGACTTCCAGTTCCTTGTCCTACAGGTGCTTTTTTTGAGAGCAATCCGTTTGGAGGAATGAGCAAACCCTTTCGATTTCTAAGGTACAGAAAAGACACTTTATAGGTTACTTGCAGAAGCTCAGCAAGTGTCAGAAGTTTTATGTCAAACCTGTTAAGGTGGTTCAGCTTTTTTGAAATGCTAATGGAAGAAAAAAAACAAAACAAAACAAAACAGAACAACAAAAAAATGCACTCCTATGTGGCTTTTTGAGCATCTTGGTCAATCTTACATGTTTCCCCTAATTAGCAGTCTAGCTGCTACTTTTTGCTGAACTAGTTTTCTGTTAGATTGAGCTGAATCGGATCAGAAACGGGGTTCCAGCACAGGCAAGAAGGTAGTAAGAGGGAAGGCATTGCAGGAAGCAGGGCTATTCCTCTTAGGTCAGTCGTGCTACTGAGAACAATCCAGATGAATAGAAATGAATTGTGTTTAGGAATGTAGATAAACTTTTCTTTTACTGGAAAATTTATAGTAACCCTATTATGCATTGAAGAAGGAAAAAAATGGCAAAATATTTTTTAAAGTGAAGCTATTTTAGCTTGTTCCTAAAGTTGCTTTTAGCTGCTAAGGAAACAAAAAGTTAAGTTGTAATCCTGTGTAAACATAGCTGATGTAAGTTTGGTGAAAAAAAGTCATACTAAAACTTACTGAAAAAAAATTATAATGAGACACCTGGAAAACAGGACATAAAATTCATAAAACATGGTGCAAGAGTAATGCTTTAGTGTATTTTGTCATATTTTATTCCCAGGTGACTTTTCTGGAAATAACACTTGTTCTGTTTCTTCCAGGTGAAGTTAAGATTAGATAGCAAAACAACCATCACTTTAGTTTTAGAAACAAGGCATGTTAAATCTGCCTCTTTACTTTTGCTTAATTAAACCTGTGACCTTCTATAATAATTTCAGCAAGTAATCAGAAAGAGCCATACCTAACTTCAGCATGATGTGATGGCCAGCCAAATATACTGAGCAGATATGTTGAGTCTTCCACAAAACTTTAACAACTAGTGTTTCCAGTTTCCTCCAGCTTTAATCTGTCATCATTTAAAATGGCACAAAGATCTGATTCTTCGGTGTTTTATATGTGAGTAAACTGCAGTGCCTGGGCTCATTAGAGAGAGACTTAGAGCAAGAAGAGACCTTGATTTGTTAACTATTGGTCAAACACCAAGCAACATTATTGTCTCCTGGAAATTTTAGGCTATGAAGGCCACTGTAATTATTTTTAGCCACGAGAATAACTTCATTATCATTTATGCTTTCTTTTTGTTTTTGTTTTTTTTTTTTTGTTTTTTTTTTTTTTAATCCCCCAAAACAGGAAAGACATCACAGGTAGAAATCCTTGCTGCTCACCAATGTCCACTGTTGCAGAACCGCAGAACCATATACATTACAGTTGTAGCTGCAAGATAAGAGGCAATAGATGCTCTCTGTGAGAAAAACAGCTCTGTCACACGGCTAAACTTTCCTGAGCTGACGTGCGTGTTATGAGTATGTATTTATGCATCCAGGAGCATGGCTCTGTTCCCTGCGGAAGAATATAAATTGCCAGGTGAGAAAGTCCATGAAATAACCTGTGAGATTAGGCACTTTTTACAAAATTCTCCTCGGTTCCCTGGTGCTCACCGTGCTTCTTCCCACTAGATGGCACCGAGCGTCTGCTGCATCCCTCCGCAAGGGCTGGCTCGCTGGCCCTCCCTCCGGGGGCTGCCTATCAGCACAGCTCCGTTTTTACTCTTAGCAATAAACCCCACAAAGTCAACATTCCTAAATGAATGCCAAACCGATCCCCGCCGTTTCCCCCATGCCCAGGCTCGAGCTAAACAGCGCGGCCACAGCAAGCAGTGGGGATGGTGGCGGAGCATAGAGTGATAGAATTGTTTAGGCTGGAAAAGACCTTTAAGATCATGAAGTCTAACTGTTAACCCAGCACTGTCAAGTCTCTCAGCACCACATCTGTCCCTTTTTTAAATACCTCCAGGGGTGGTGACTCCACCACTTCCCTGGGCAGCCTGTTCCAGTGCTTGGCAACCCTTTGGTGAAGAAATTTTTCATAATATCCAATCTAAACCTCCCCTGCTGTGATTCGAGGCCCTTGTTTTCTTGTCCCATTGCTTGTTACTTGGGAGGTTTGTTGTCGCCTCTGGAGCTGATCCACAGAGCTCAGCACTTGATTGAGCTGAGCAGGCTCAGAAACAACGCAGCTGCTTCATCACAATGCTCAGAATAATATTTACGGGCTAATTGCTTGCGTGGGCGCAACGTCTCATAGAGCTGATGGGATTACTGGTCCTGACCTAACTCCCAGGGCCCCCAGAGCCCCATGGCTTCCCAAAAGCTCTCAGTGGCAAGTCTCATAGAGCCATTTGACAGGTTTTCCTTGCAGAGAGATGCCCAGATTCACTGAATCTATATTCCTTTCCAGCAGGAGCCTACATGCTGAGATTTTCAATTGCACTTCATTTCCCTCACCTGCAAAGGGCAGTTTTTTGCTCTTTTCATCAATAGCAGTGACTGCAAGCTTGTCCCTGCTGTCTAGGTAGCAATGTGGAAATGGCATAGCTTTGAAATTGTTCTCCCTAGTTAGGGAGTACCTGTTTTGCAGTGTAGGACTAGAACTGGTCCAGCAGGATTTTTTCTTTTTAAGTCCCCTAAGGGATAAAGAGGTGTTACTGATCCTGACCGAGTGAAGGAAATAGGAGTTTTACCATTGAGTATGGACAGGTATAACCATTGCTGGGATGGTGGAAAAGAGGTCGCAGCAAGGCAGAACTGCACGGATTCTTTCACCTCCTGATTTGCAAATCTGACATTTGAAAACACAAGGTATGCATACTCCGTGTACAAAACACAGAATTGTAGAAATCATAGAATTGTTTAGGATTGAAAAGACCTTAAGGTCATCAAGTCCAACCATAAACCTAATGATGCCAAATCCCCCACTAAACCACGTCAGTGTTCACGGTGAGAGAAGTCCTAGGATGGGAATAAAGCCAGAGACAAAATATTGCAAATGGAAAAGGAGGCAAAATCATTCTCAGCAAGGGTGGATCTTTCCTCAGCTCGAAGTTTTGTACCAAATGGCCACAGATAATGCACTGCAAAAACTCTATCTCCCAGTATTACGCCTGCAAAACACAATGAAAACACATTACTTCAAAATGTGATTGGTCAGTGCTAAAGACAGGTGTCATGTGAGGATCAATGAATAAAATGCATGAATAACACTCCTTTTTTTACAGGAAGGTGGACTCCATTTTTGGGATTTAGCTTATGGCACTAAGTTACATTTGTTTGCTTAAAATCTAGTTTCACTTCCCTCACAACTCCCCAGGTACAACCACTGTAGGCTGCTAATTATCACAGAAAATCCTAATTGGGACCAACTTCTGTCATGAAGAAAACTAGGGCTAATTTTGTACTGGATGAGTCCATTTATTTCACAAAAAAAAACCCCAACCCTACTCATTATATCTGCCTGGTCATGTGAATCAATATTTCATGCAAAGTATTTAATGAGATTATTTTGATTTCACAAAAAAAAAAAAAAAAAAAAAAAAGAAGAAAGAAAGGTAGAAAAACACCACCAAACAACAACAACAAAACGCCCCACAAATTCAAAACTTGATTTCACACATCCCTTTCCCTCATTTTTTTGAGTGAAACATGCTATTCTGTTCCTCCGAGGCTTTAGACTAGTCTGCTCACAACAATAGCTGGGTTTCTTCCAGCAGTGCATTAAGCAACATGACTGTACTGTCACATATTGTTTCTCTTTCATCGTCTTCCCTGGGGGGAAAGTAGCATATGCAATGGAGAGACTCATTTTGCTCCTGTATTCTGTACTAATTGACTTTTCCTAAGCAGTGAAGGCATCATGCCCAGGAATACCACATTGATGTAGACCAGCTGAGAAGTGACGTGAAATACCTGAGGCTAGATCATTGTTCATCAGGAGGGGACAGGGTCTCCAGACATTTTCAGTTTTTCACCCTTATCTCATGATGAAATTTTACATTATTCTAGCCCAAAAAAAGCACAATTATTTTTATTACCTTTAAATTGTTCTTTTTCCTTTATGGAATTTTTCTGAATACTCAAAGCCAGATCTGAGGTCCTTTCTGAAATGCAATTTCCATGCAACTGAATTTGTTACACATCACTTCAGTGCTATTATAGTTGGCAGATGATCTTTTGCTCGTTTTTATCTGTAGATTCCTCAGGAGTTTTATAGACAGTGCTTGAAATGGTAATTCAGACACTCTGAAATGAAGCTGGTAGGCAAATGTAAAGAGCTGGAATGTTGTATCATTGTATATAGACCATTTCAACAACAATTTGTGAGAATAAAAGCACAAAAGCGGGGAGTCAACAAAGTACTTTTTGAAAAACAGCCAGTGTCTTCCAGACAAGCACAATGATTTTGATCCAGTACTGTACTGTGTTGTATTTCTTTCTGCAGTCTGCTCTTTTTAAACATTTCTGAGTGGGTACCGGTGATATTATGCCCTGATCTATTACACAGATTTTACTTGTTAAGCTGGTGAAATTTAATTCTCTTTTCCTTCCCCCATCCCTTGGACATTTCCGCCATCTCATGATGAATTTTCTGGGTTATTTGACTCTGATCTTGGTTTCAAAAGCAAAGATTCTTATTCTTTCTTTCCTCTTTTTCAGATCAAAAAAACAAGCCTGCTTATCAACCTGCTCTTTCCAGCCAGGAATTAAATAATTTTTCAGCTCTGTAAGGTGATGGACCTTTCACCTGTAATAGCTTGAAATGTCAGAATAAGAATTTAAGTATCTAATGCCAGCAGACTGGACTCAGGGCTTCTTAGAAACATAAGTAAAGTGAATTTTACTTGCCTACTTGTCTACTCTGAGAGTCTGGACAAAACTCTTCCTGTTCACGGAAAGGAGGCAAAAAAAAAAAAAAAAAAAAAAAAAAACAAAAGAATGGGGATATAAAGGCAGATAGAAAGCTTGGAGTACCTTCAACAGCAAGTCTAATTTTCCACAACTCCTTTATAGATAGGGCAGAAAATTGACCACTGAATTGAACACTCAGTTGTCCTGAGCATTATGCCTACGACTCCCAGTTAGAGCTAAACCAGAGGCACCAGAAGTACTGGACCAGTTAGTGTGCCAAGAACAACACATAATGACAAGTTTGGGGTTTGTCACATAATGTCACATAATGACTGCTGGGGTTTGTAGTAAAAGCAGACATCCTCCAGCTCTGCAGCAATAAAAGTTTTACTGGCAAGTTGGTAAGAGAAACACCAATTTCAACATTGATGTCCACACTGAAAAATGCAAAATAACTGTTCTTCTTTCAGGTTTAGAGTGTTATTCATATCCTATAAATTTTCCACTTAATTAATTTACATTTTTCATGGACAAAAATATGCCATTCAAGCATTTCATTACATAAAATATTTTTTAAAATGTTGACAGAAAGCTGTAGAATTTATAGTATAGGAAGTCTGTCAGTTCATACCTCCAAATCTTATCTCTTAAAAATGTCTTTAGTGTATATTAATTACTAAAGATTGACCAAAACAGGTGGTCAAAAGGTTTTGGGCAACAGCTGTGTGACAGGAGTGGCCTTTTCACTTTTATGGACTCTGTAAATCCTTTCTCCTCCCTTACAGCATGTGAACATCATGTGCTCAAGGGAGCTTTGGGAAATGTGCCCAAACCCAGCCTATTGGCCATGGCAGTAGCTCATCTGGAAGAGGAACTGAGGACCAATTGGATGCTCTTCTCTTTTTGTCTGCCTTAAACTGCACATAACCTGGATGTGTTCAAGATTCCTACAAAGACATAGTTCATGCTTTTTCAAAAACGCTAGGGCTGAGGGTCACCAGACTAAACAGAGACATCAATATTTGGCTTAGCCACGCTACACTCCCAGTTTTAGTGAATGTAAACCTACTCAATATAGTCAATGCAGACTAGATGAGATTCTTTTCATTCTAAAGTAAAAGACAAAAATAGGTCAAATGAGTCACTCCCAGGAGCTCCTATTTCTCGACACAGACTAGGACGGCGTCTTGGGTGACTAACTCAGATTAAGACATATACTTTGTAGCTCTTTAATACCAGATGAGATTGCTCTTGCCCTGAATGGCGGTCATTACCCTCAAGGTAAGTAACCATCCTGATTTAACCACCTTTTGTGCATTCAGCCACAGCCTTACACCTTCATCCCTGTAGTCTGCACACAAACTGACACCTGAAGTGGTGGCTCCAGGGAAGGAGGAAATTTGTCTGGATTTCTATCCCCAGGAAATTTGATGTCATGATTTTGTGTAGGCTTATGGCAATGTCTACAAGACCAAGTCATGGACAGGATTCCTGTCACAGTGCATTGGACACAGGCAAAATAACGATCTGATCTCCAAAGAAACTAGCGTGAAATACAGAAAAGTGCTAGAGGGCCTGTAAGTGCAATGGCTATCGAGTAGAAGCTATACCAGGAATGCTTTTCATTTCCACACCTACAGATGGTCACAGATCAATGTCAGACTGGCTTAGGTCTGTTCGGGGCATATAAATTAACCAAAGCTATCAAATTGTACACATTCACTTGACACATTTTTCATAATGCAAAATTATTTTAGTGATCTGTTAATAGAATATCTTTGCCTTGAAGGAGTGTTCCTCTGTCATTTCACTCCTGTTCCTCCAATGTTCTTCCTTCTTTGCACAAAAACATATTTCATTCCTCAGAACTGTAAATCTAACAATGTAGACAAAAATTGTCATAGGTTAGAGCATAATAGTATTCTGTTAGAGTTTCTTAGAATCTTTACATATGCATTTAAGTATTACTACGTTTTATTTGTTAATTTTACAAAATTACACTCCTTACATATTTAATGAAATGTTCAAATCGTTATTAAAAAAATATATAAATGAATTCCTTAAATTATGAGTTTCAGTAAAGTTCTTTTAATTTTTCAGTTTATTAAAGTACTTTGTTTCTTCTGTAACTTCTTCCCTGAAGTGTCTCATTTTTCATTTGAGAGCAAACAAGTTGTCTCCATCCCAGACAGATTAAAAACTGATGTTCAAAAAAATTCAGTGAAAATGTCTAAATTGTTGAATAGGTACAAACATGATGGAGTATTTAATTTATTTTTTTTTATGGCTCAGTTTGACAGGTAGGTTTTACAGAGCTTGAAGCACCATTGTACCTCATGAAACTAATAATTTAATACCTCACAGGTGAGGGGTCTTGGTGCGGTTGACATAGTCTGGTTGGATTTTGGAAGAACTTTTTGTGAAAATTCCTCGCAACTAAAGTGTTAAAGGGAAACAGATTACTATGAGACAGTTAGTACAGTCTTCACATTGATTAAAAGACAGTTGAAAGATAAGAAGCAGAAAGCAGGAATAAATAATTTTCACAACTGAAGAGTGTCATCTTTGGATTTTTGCAGAGATCTGTGCTAGGAACCGTGGCTCTCAACATACTTATAAATAACACAGAAAAGTCAATAAATAGCATAGTTACACATTTTGGTAATGGTTCTATAATCTTTACTTGTAGGAAAGATGAAGGCTGACTGGAGAATTACAAGAGCTTATAAGAATCAGTGGCACAATAAGAGAAGAAAAAGTTTGTTTCAAACAAATGTAAAGTGATGCACGTGAGGAAACTAAACCACAATAACCTAATTTTTTTTGTTAAAGGCAATGTACTCTGCACTTACTGTTACGGCTCAGGGATGAGATCTGGAGTTTTTAATAGATAGTCTGTGAAAGTAGCAATTTAGTGATTAGCAGTAGTCAAAAACACATGTTAAGGAGAAGAAGAGAAGAAGAAAAGGATCAGCAAACAGAATTTGGAAAATCCTTAAATCAGTGTATGCTGTGATGTTCTTGCATCCTGAGCAGGTAGGATTCTCAGCAGACAGGTAGCTGAAATAAGTAGGTAATCCAGAGAAGAACTTAGTGAAGGAAGAAAGATGACATGGTATACAAGAAATAAAAAACGAGTGACCTAAGGAGGGACAATAAGATTGACTTTTGCGTGCTCCAAGGGTATCAGATGAACTTCATAGGCAGGCAATCCAAGATGAAAATAAAGGAGGTGGTAATTCACACAATTCTTATTTGGGTGTGCTGCACCTTCCTACAAGGTGCTGTGTGTGCTAGACATCTCCCTTGGTTCAATGGCAGGCAGGGCAGTTTATCGGAGGAGAAACTCAGTGAGTGCTGCTAACACTGCCTCCACCTCTGGAAGTTCCCAAGCCACACATGGAAGAGTATTCAGCAAAATTATTGCTGTATACTTCTCCTGGGCATACTTTTTCCCTAATACTCTCTGCTTTTGTTTGCTTCAGAAACACGGGAGGAAACTGAATCTCTGGCCCAGACGAGTAAATACAATCTCATGTTCTTTCTGTGAGCCCTCACCATCTGCTCCTGTATGCACTCTACATCTCACAGGCAATGGGGCTTACAGACTATACTGTGGCAGCCTGGGATGTAATTACAGAAACATTTTCTTCAGCAAGAAAACCAGATGGCAGTGGCACAACTGAGAGGGCAGGCAACTGTGGCAGAGGGGCTAGAACAAACAACTGAGGTCAGAGGAAGAAAATTTCTTAAAGTGGCTTTGCTGCCAAGAACAATGTTTGTGCGATTGACCTCTTCAGTAACACGGTCTGATGTGCTCTCCTTACCTCCTCATTCCTCTCTCCTTTCAAATAACCCAAAACTTTTCAGGGGAAAGTTCTCAACAAATATTCCTCTGCAAGGGTGAGGCAGCTGAAGTGAATGAAGAGAACAGATCCCTGCCTTGGGCTCCTTATGATGCCCTAAGGGACGAAATAGAAATAAGGGTGACAATTCCAGTTTCCTGACGTGTGCTGGGTTGCACAAGCAGTGGAAGAAGAGTTCTTACTGCCAACACCTCCTTCATGTGAAAATAGCATTTCACGGGGTAGTTTGCAGGTGTGGGAAAAGATTGTCAGCTGTCAAGGAACAATATGATGTCCTGTAGGGACGTTAAAGATGGCCAAATGAGAAGGATCACACCCAGCCCTTGGGCCAACAATTGAATCATGCTGTTTTAACTCATCTACAGAAGTAAAAATATTTTTATTTTTTTTTACTAGTGCAAACTTTGCAAGAATTAGCCATATAATCTGCATTATAATTCTCAAATTCCAATTAATTTCCCAGACACAATAAATGCCTTTGCACAGCAAATGATTCCTCCTAGCAAGCTAGCCCGAAAATAGGTAAAGCCCTTCAAACACTGATATGCAAGTAAATGGCAATTAATATTAAGTAATCTCTTGTGAGAATATTCCATCAAACTAATTTTTTTCCATATCCTTAATTTGCCTAAAACTTAATAAGAATTAATTCCACAGCATTTAAGGAGGATTTACATTTAGAACTAACTTAGTGTGCAAAAGGGTTTAGAGAAGATCTGCAGCTAATAAAACGTAGCATCAATATAATGAAAAAAACTAAGCAAAAGAGCACCTAGATGTTCCTCAGCCTTTCAAAATCACCTTTCCAGAATCAAAAAAACTTCAGCATGAAAGAGAAAAGCCAATGTCAACATACCCAAACAAAAGGCAGAAAAGAATTTGAGCTTTCTAAGTGTAAGAGAAATTAAAATATAATTACTAGAGGCTGATCTACTGAGGCCAAGGCTGTAAAACTTTGTTCCAATGCAAACCTTCTAATAACACTAGCACTTAATCTAAGAATAGTGCCAAAAAATGAGCAAGTATGGATCATTCCTTAGAGCTGGAGTTCTGGAGTGTCGCAGAACGAGGATGATATTCCCAAGGCAATACTTTGGTGCCATTTGCAGTTAAAGTGTTGTTTGGAAGACATTTACTTCTTCACCAGTAGAGTGAGACACAAAGGAACAGTGAACTTTAAGTACCATTTAGTAGTTTTTCAGTGCTGTGAAGCTGTTACCTGAGGGAGGGTTGATGTTCAGTGACAGATGGAAGGTCCATCTAGCAGTATTAGTTAGCAGACAAGTAGACTAAAGTGCAGAGTTCAGGTGACTAGAGGACACAGAGGTACTGCAGCAAAAGTTTTGTCTCTGATTGCAGAATATTTATCATTTTTAGAAATGAAAAAGATGGTTTTCATTGCTGATTTTAAAACAAATGCCGAAAATGTTGTCTGACACTGTTTTAAATTGTTTTGAATAGTAAAGTACCTTGGGACCTTTGCTGCATGAAAGATAGTACCTCAATGTGCTTTATTGTTGTAATTTCCATGGAAATTAACATTTACTTGCACGGTTATCACACTTTCCTTGTAATGTAAAGTATAACCATCTAAATCCCTTTGAAATACAGTCACTGAGGTACTATCAATCTGACTCAAGACTTGATCTATATTTCTGCTTGAGTTTGCTGAATACTTTTGTTTTTCCTCCTGGTGTTGAGCTATACAAGTTAATACTGAACTAAACTTTAAAACTCAGTATCCATTTCCTCCTGTTTACTTTTTTTTTTTTTTTCCTTTCCCCAATGTCTTCTGTTCAGGTTCTTACCTCCTCCGGTGTCCACTGCAGGCACATTATATTTGTATGCTGTTTACAGCACCAGCTAAAACCTACAGAATGCAAATCCATAAGGAAATTCATCCATGCTCCACATGCTGACAAACCTCAGGACAGTGGCATATCTCCACTACAAGCTTCGCAGCATTGAAGATGTTGGCTAACAACTTGGGTGACTCAGGGTTTCCCAGGAGCCAGAGCTCAGCCACCACCTTCCTCACTGGTGCAGGTTCACAGAGCTCTGTTCTTTGAGACAGCTGTTGTTGCCCAGTTGACATCATAGTGTCTTAGATTTCCTGTTCACCAAACCTTGGCATTCTGCTATTTCAGCCTGCTCATCACACACGGCCTCCTGCCAGCCTCTCACCATGTGAGAGTGTCCAACTGCTCCAAGAAGCTGCCTGTGGACATTATGCCATAGTGTTCAGTCTTCTTGCCTTTATTTTCTAGAGAAGTCTTGATATCTTTTACCAAAACCTATTCCTGTGGCTCTAATAGCATAAACACAGACTTCTGGATGCCTGTCAACACAGAAAAAAATGCAGAACATCCTCAGACAATCATGGGAGCTCATGGATGTGATGCTAAATTTTGATCTTACTACAAAAAGGCTAGAAGACTTCTCCACAACACAGTCTTTTTATAATGGTAAATAAGAAAGGGATTAGTCGATCTCACAACAGCAAGAGAAGAAGGCGTATATTTGGTATGTGACTCAAGAAACATTTTGCAAGGGAAAGGAACGCACCTCTTCTCTCATATGGTGGATGATCTTTTTCTCCAGTGTCCAGTCACTGGGGACAGTGGGAGATATTTCAAGAGGCAAACAGGAAAGGAAAGAAAAAAGCTATTAAATATGTCTCTGGAGCTCCTTGGAACACCAAACTAACAGTGAACGGTCCAAACTTGTAAGTTAGCTAAGTGACTGTTCACTGCTCAGTGACCGTGGCTCAGTGAATAACTTGTACTAAAAACAGAGCCACTGCTATTAAGTTAAACACTGCATCCCACTGTTATATCTTTCTATAACTGCTTGCGTTTTTGTAAATCTGTACTATTGCTAGATGGAGGTGACTTTTTTTCTTTATCTTACCAGTAACAAAGCCAACCTCCCGTTCCAGTGGCAACACTATATTTCGTACGTCTAGGATTACAGCCTAAATGACCTAGCCTTTACAAAAGTCAAGACAGGTCGAGAGCCTGGCAGTAAACCAGCAACACAAAATACAACCGAAAACTTCAAGGAACTCATACAACAAAGTGCCTGGTTATTAACTTTCTTGTACTGTTTATACGGTCTCCATCCTGAGTTTTCCTTATAAAAATCACAGTTTTAAGGACATTCATACTTAGTCACCCTATGCTTTCCTCTAAAGAGTAAAGACCTAATAACGGTACTTATGGAATGGCATGTTGTTTCAAAGTATAGTTTTAATTTTCTTTTTTATACACAGCTTCACTGAGGGTTGGAATTAATTTTGGAATTCATTCACTTAACTACTACTTATCTGTCTGTGAAGGTGATATGCCTGCTACATAGGCAACCTGTTATTTGGATGCAGACGCTCTGTTACTAAAGATAAGTCATGGTGAAACAGTATAATATTAACATTGGACAAGATAATATTAAACAGCAGTATCAGCAGCCTTGTAGGGAGACCAAAGCACAGAGGTTTAGGAACTCAAAAGTCTTTACCTTGGACAAGTCACATCAACCCAGTATGCCTCAGTTTTCTTACCTGTTAACTGGGTGCTAATAATAAAAAGACATAACAAATTGACATATGTTACAAAGTGCTAGAGAGGAGATAGACATCATTAGTGTCCCAGAAAAATAAATGGATAAGAATCCTGTGTCTTAATGACTGTTATTCTGTAAAGTGAAATTCAAAGTTCTCTGACAGGAGATGTTATAAGTGGCCTTACCTAAAGATGCATTATCCATCTATCAAAACATCAAAGAAAGCAGAGAAAATTATGGTTAAATTTCTGCATATTTTCTCTAGTGTTCTACTTTAAGTTAGTGCTAATGCCAATTAGGTATATTCAGCAGCTTTGACATTTTGTGCTTAACAAATTGATGAAGATTTGAAGGTAATGCAGTGCAGTTTTCTTTTCTTTTTTTTTTTTTTTTAAAGACTTTTAATTACTACTTATCCTAGCCAACAGGGGTTTTACTTTTGATTAAAGTAGTATTGAGTTCTTGACAATGGTTGACACAATCCATCTGAATTTAATTAATTTTTCTTTCCTTTTTTATTTCCTTTTACTGCTGTAAAGTAAGAGACTTGGGAAGAAAGAAATTTCAATTTATACATAGCAACAGATGCTTTTGATAGTACATAAAAATTTGACTTTATTAACTCAATCAGAATATCCTAATTAGTCAACACTTATTACTGGAGTTAGAATATTTCTTCTGGAGCTGGCGGAATAAGTTCCAAATCAATTTAATTATTCCAGACTTGTCAAAAGGAAAGCATCATGAAGTTACAAATTGATTCACTTATGTTGGATTTTTACAAATGGTGAACATGCTGCTTAATAGCAATAATAATAATATCCTAATACCTTCGCGTTTCAGAAAAGAAAAACAAAAAAATATTCCCTGTAGGAAATAATAGCAAGCAGAGAAATGGAGAATAATGCATATAACAATCCCTCAGTAAATTCTACATCACATATGCTTAACTTAAGACTAAAGATAGAAGATTATGTTAGAAGATTACGTTATACTATTCAGTGTTGCAAATATTTTAGCAAATTTTGTGATCAGGGATTCAGGAAACTTGTTATGTCCATTTACATCTTCTGGTAGGATAAGTTAGAGTATCAATGAAACCATGTTCCTATGGCATGGCAGCTCCCTCATCACACTAACTGACTATCAATACTGGATCTACCCTAGTTAAAATTTAAATCACCACTTTTATCCTCTTTCATCATCAGTCAGACATTCTAGAAATGAAATGTACCTGAAAATTTTGAGGTATAGACATAAACAGAAGGAGAACAGAATTTGTTTCTTCTATCAGTCTGTTATTTTTCAGGCTAATATCATAGAATAATTCATGTTGGAAGGGACCTTAGCAGGTTTCTATTCCAGCCTTCTGCTTGAGGCAGGGTGCCCCAGAATTCAGACCAGGTTGCTGTGGGCTTTCTTGAGTTCAGTCACCTCCTGGATGAAAGATTTCACAGCCTCCCTGGGCAACTTATTCTAGTGCCTGACTGGCCTCATGCTGAGAAATATTCCTTTACACCAAATTGTAACCATCCCCTTTTCAGTTTATGTCCGTTACCTTTTGTCCTTCTGCCATGAACTTCATTAAAAAGGCTCCATCTACTCAGAAATCTCCTTGCAGGCATGGGAAGGATGCTGTCAGGTCCCTCCCAAAGCCATCTCTGCTTCTGGATGAATAAGATCAGCTCCCTCAGCTTCTCCTCACAAGGATCATGCTCTGTCCCCAAATATTTTATTGGCCCTTGCCAGGCTCACTGCAGCTTGTCAATGTCTTTCTTGTATTGAAGTGACAAAAATTGGATCACCTTACAAAAAGGATTATCTGTATCTCTTTATGAGGCAGACAATTTAAAGGAGTCTTAGCTATCTTTCTAAAACTCAGCACCTTGAGGACTTTTAGCAATATTTGATGAATGAAAATATTTTTAACATGAATTTATTTAATGCTGGTGTAGCAATCGTTCTCTGACTAAAGTCAGCAAGCCTTATATTACCCAGTAATTAAATTTCACACAAATCTATACCAAAACCACAGTATATCAACTTTAATAGCGAAAGTCCACTAAGGTATCTCTGGATATTTTAGTGAATTCTATGCATATGTTACATGATTTCTTATTGTTAGAAAGATACACAAAAACAATTTTTTAAATCCTGCATTCATATGAAAGGTGAAACCTTGCTTCCTACCAACATCTGTGGGAGATTTTCCATGAACTTCAACAAGAGTCATAATTCATCCAGACTGTACAAACAGTGCCTCTGTCTGAATATGAATCTAAGCACCAAACCATAAATAATAAATGTGGAATTTGAATTGAAAACTAGGCAAATGTTTTACAAAATATGATGCCTGGATTACTTCCTAGACACTGTATCAAACAGCTCAGGGTGACTTAAAAAGCAACGAGTTACTTTAGGATCTTCTTCTGTAGGAAGTGCTGTATGTCATGCCCTGAATCAAGCCATCCCATCCACATCCTCTTGTTTCACATATTTTCTAACATCACCTATTCTGCAATAAGAAAGCAGGAAGCGTAAGATTAGTACTGCTGACAGTTGCTTCTGATTTACACTCTTATTTCTCTCCCTAATTACTGAGCACTATTCCAAATGCTCAGAGCAAAGGCGTTGGTTTAAGCCTCTCAGCAAATGAAAATCAGACAGCAGACTTGTTAGAGACCTGAAAATTTTGCACAATAACATTAAAGTGAGAAAAGACTGCTAGAGTTGATAGAAAAAAAACCCTAAAATTTTAGATGAAGGGACAAGACCAGCTATTCTCAGTTCTTGTGTCCGTCGTCTATACCACTTCATGAAGAGGTATATGTGCTTTCATTCGGCACTCTCTTATGTGTTGAATTTCCAAGTATCAACTACCAGGACCTATTATTATTAATATTATTTCAGATTATCAGAAGACAAAGGAGAAATCTGATTTTCTATGGCTATTCAGTGCTGTTTGGGCAAGACCTCCCCAGCTCTGGATCCCAGGCTTTGTTTTTGCCCGTTCATATCTACGCACCTGATCCCCACATGTCAGGTGGGTGGGTGCCTGTGGTGGAGAGAAAAAGACTTTACTGAGAGGTTCAAATTAACAAGTTATTTGGACTTCACTCACAGGTTCGATACGCCACTATTGCAAGTTTTTATGGATACAATGGAAGAATGCATTATTGCAGTTTAAGGAAAAACAAAACAAAACAAAACAAAACAAAAACAATTCACTGAATACACTATTACCACCTAACAAGTGATCCCGAAAAGTAACAACACAAACCACCAGTGCGCTAGATATGTATGAATACCTTAAACAAGTGCACAAATCACGATCTTAGAGCATGCTAAACATCATATGTAAGTTATTAAATCACTTACCCTCTCTCAGGGCCTTACCCGGCCACTCAATCCCGGGAAGTTACCTTGCACAGTGTCCTGGACAAGGAGGGGAAGAATCTCCTACAGGCCAGCTGTACCTTTGGAAGAGTCCCCATTTTGCTCCCCAAAACTTTGGACTTAAATATCCTGTTTCCGATGACCGGGCAGGATTGTGCCTGAATGGATTGCACTATCTGGCATGGTTATCTCTGGTGGTTTGGTGGTCCCTGAGGTAGCAATGTTTATTTGGTGATGTCTGGTCTCAGGCTCACTGAATAGTGGTGGGATGTGACTCAGGGTATTTTGTTTGTTAAAGGCACCATTCGGGTTTCGGGTCTTATTGTAATGCAGTGTTGAGACCACCCCGGGCTGAGCCATTTCCACAGCTCCCCCCAAATTATCTCTGCATAGATAGGGATCAGTAAGCATCTGCCAAGGCAAGAGTTGAATAACAACTCCCTGTATCTCACCTTTGGTGTTCTGCAACCGGTTTGGACAGGTGATCACATTCAGTGTCTACTGGACTTCATTCTTCTTTTTTTCTGGAATTTTCCAGTCTGTATTTTTTCCCAAGGCATCGTGTCAAAGATGACAGTTGTTCACCCAGTAGCACAGCTTGCATTGCACTTGGCCATTCTTGAAATCAGTGAGTCTGAGTGAAAATAAAACATTGCCAGTGCAGTGTTATCAACAGAAGGCACACTGCTAGTGCTGAAAAAAATGATGGGTTCATTCTTATAACAATACAGTAATAAGAAAATTCAATAAAAACTTTCTAGCTAACTCTAGACTTCCTAAGGGGACCCATGTGAACCTCTCAGCTCACTTCCCAAATATCAAAGGCCACAGAGGTGCACAATTATCTCTGCCATAGAGGGCATAACAAAGCACTTGTCTCCGCAACTCCCTGATGATTTGAGACTCATCCTACCTCATCCAGGCAGAGGAGAATTTTTCATCATCACGTGCCACTGCTGGGCTGTAGTTCAAATGCAAAGCTCAGGCTCAAACTTACGCAGAGACAGTCTCTCATACACATCTGTACTCCTTCCTGTACGCAAAGGGGATTGTCTCTTGCTAGGCAGACACACCTTTAACAGCAGCTGAACAGCAAAAGAAAGAAGCTGCATCTTTCTTGATAATCTGGTGCATGCATCCATCTTGTTCCAGGCTGCTTCCCAGAAGCCCCATAAAATGTCTTTCTTGTAGGAGCAAGATAACTTGTTCCATTTAAAGGCACAGAATGTGAGAAGTTGTAACCGGTAAGTGTGATATACTTTTTGCAAGCGTGATGGAGTAGAGACAACAGAGTAATGGGTAATAATGAAAAGCAAAATCAGCAAGCAAGTCTCTATAGTCACATAGACTAAACTGACTGTGTGACATTTCAATTTTGAGTGAATGCCATAAACTGCAGAAAATACAGGTTTAATGAATATGTCTGCATAAAAGCATAAACAAGACAAACCTTTTCAGTGCAGTGTTTATATTTACAGCACATAAGTTACAAATTAAATTTACTCTGAGATGTGCTTCTGATACGAATTACTTTTCTTTAGAGAAATATTATCCATAATCATCAGATCACTGAGAGCAAAAAGGATCCATTAGTGATGTTGGGGATGATGAACTGAAGTAGTGTTTAGTGGGTTTTAATTATGCTAAAAGATAAAAGTGCTTGGGGAAGGGTGTAAGTCATACCTAAAGGAAGGAAAATGAACTGACTTTATTTAAGCAAGTAGACATGTTTATTTCAAACAATTTTGAGCTGATTGCTTAGCACATTAATATGTTTTCAGGAGCTGCTGTATTCCAGTACTCTGCAGTTATATTGTTTAATATCGCCAGTCAAAACATTGAAAAACTATGAGTCTTGGCTATAAAGGTTTTAAGTTATGAGATTTAAAAATATGTATAAAACTTTTTCATCTTTTTGCTCCAAAGGTGTGCAAAATTCTCTCTGCAATCAGAATATTGCGACTATCATTATTTAAAAAAGCAGGATTCCTCAAGTGCTCACAAGCTCAGACTTTAAAAAGGGTACCAGGAGTGAAATACTGACTTCACTGAAGTCAACAGAAAACATATCGTTGATTTCAAGAGGACAGGATTTCAGTATAGCGAAATTCATAATTAAATTGTAACACGTGGCACCTCTGCTGCTTGTAAATTAACAGAATCTCTCTGGAAATGCATTGTAGCCAGGAGTTTAATTTAAAACTGCTTAGGACAGAGGGAATTTACAAAGAGCCAGGGCCTTGTTTCATTACCCTGTACTCCTTTAAACTGGTAGTCATTCTATGAAAATGACAGCGTTTTACCAGTGCCAGAGGAAATGACCTCATGTTCCTTGTCAGGCTACTGTGATTCAGTATATTCTTCCACTCCTCTGACTGAGGTGGAGACGCAACGGTTGTTTGTCACAGTGACAATAATGTTCCTTGACCATCCTAGTTACAAGACAGCATCTAATTAGTGTGAGGAGGGAGAAGAGAGGTGATATACGTCCTGTTGCTGCTTCATTCCCCAAGGCAGAGGGTGCATGTGCTGGTGCAGACATATAAGGGCATGCACACACCAAGTTCAACTTCAACATATAGCAACTATCCTAACATGTTGTGCTAGTGCCCCAAAATGGGAAGATACCTTTCGTTATGTTTATGCCTGGAGGTAGTGACACAGACAAAACAGTAAGACTGTCTTGTTGTCTCCCACTTGAAAGGGCCTGGGGATGTCTAATTCTTTACCTAAAGCAAAATGACGATTTACATATCCTTTACCCCAGACCACAAAGTCTATTATAATTACCCATACCTTCACAAGCAAAGTGTCTTTTTCTGCTGTTATTACACAAGCTTTTTTCAGGATAAGAATGTGTAATTCCCTGTTGAAATCAGCACTGTGCCTGGAGAAAAAGTAATTCATTGTTACTTTCCACATTGGCTGATGCTGTAGGTTTCTCCTTCCAAGGAGAAGGAAGGTTTCTCCTTCCAAGATGTCTCAGGGTGCTTACATGAAGCAGATAAGGCAATAAGTCAGAAATGGCAATAAAAAAGGGACTAGCAGCTGTTATTTGGCTGATAAGCACTATAATGTGCTTTAGAGTTCTTATGTCACTATGAGGGTGGTGAGCCCCTGGCCCGGGTTGCCCAGAGAAGCTGTGGCTGCCCCAGCCCTGGAGGGGTTCAAGGCCAGGTTGGACGGGGCTTGGAGCAACCCAGTCTGGTGGGAGGTGTCCCTGCCCAAATGTTGGTTCCTCTTCCTGTTTCATAACTTTACTCTCTGTTAAATGAACTCCAGCCCTCTACTACCACCCTAGTCAATCATCTTCCATGTTTCAGGGCCTAAACTCCCTCAGAAGTGGAAATTACATAGCAATGCTGGCATGAAACATGACTTAGACAAAACCAAACCTTTTGCTTGCAGAACATAGGAGATCATCGCACTCTATTACTTTTATTCATATAAATTGATAATATGCAGACAGGAACTTGCACTTTTATTAGGTTAGCAGTTGTTCTGGTATGTTCTGGTACTAGTTTGGTTCAGCTCTTCTCTAAAGACTCCATTCAAATATTCTAAGGTATTGTCCCAATATGGTTCCAACACGTTAATAGGCATTTTACTGAGGGTTGTGTAAACAAGGATTCTTCCTAGGCCATCCATACTAATGTATGCCTAGGTATTATCAAGTAACATACAGAAAAAAAATTCCGTGTCTGAGATATCTGCAAAACAGACTATCCACCCCTGGGCTGCAGAGTCATCATGGCTCTAATAAGACAATTTCCTAATTGAACATTAGGCATAATTTACCAGTCATCCACTAACTGAATCTCATTTAAGGCTTTTCATTTGGGGAAAAAACATATTTTTTTCACGGAAAAAGCTCACCCTGCTTTCCACCTACTTTTCAGCTTAACACCTCAGTAGGCTTTGCTGTCTGTAACATTGAATTTCTGATTACGAATAAGATGTTTACAACACCGATGATAGTTATGAGCAGTACATCTCAGAGCAAATTTAATTTGTTTCCGCTGTGCTGTAAAAAAAAAATAAAGTATAAACCCAATCTTGTTTACGGTTTTAGAAAGTCATACTCATTAAATCCATATGCTTGGCATTTCATGTAATTTGCTCCATAAAAAATAAAAATGTTATTTTTGTTTAAGCCTATTTGACTGCAGGGATTTGCCTCCCAGTTGTTGCTCTTCATTACGAACAGTTACCCAGGACAGCTCCTAACATTCAGAGCTATGTCCTGCTCAAATCCCTGCTGAATGTAAGAAAAAGGTATTTAGCTGGAATAATACCAGGATGGTACTAGGGCTAGGGAACGTATCTGGTTTAATAGGACTGACGTACATGGTTTAATATTAAGACCTAATCTAATCCTGCTAATGGAAAAATTTAATATTCTGATAGGATCACTTAGTGAAATAGAATATTATAGCCTGTGTTAAGAAGACAGGAAAAAAAGAACCTAATTTGCACTTGCTTGTTAGCTCAGTATGTATTTTTCATTAGCAATCATATGATTCTAATCCTTCACCCAATACCAGTGTTTTCTTTTATTTGGTGGTTTCAGATAAAGCCCCAGTAAAGCTTTTTGTAAAATAAAGTCATATTCGCTTCAACATGGTAAATTAAATGTGGTATTATTTTCTTACTGATGGCTTTGCTGGTTAAAATGGTGCTGCAGCCTCTTGTCCTGTGGGGATCAAACATACCTGCCATGTCACAGCGGGTGGGTTAAGTGTTATTGGATCGTAGAATGCATTTATGGTACGTTAGTCCTGCTATGGACACTACTCTGACTGCCTCCCAATAGCCCTGAAGGAGCCAATAAGTCCTCGATGCATAGAAATACAAATATATAAATGCCAACTCTTGAAGTGTTGACTTGAGTATAAACACGCAGGGGCTGAGAGGGATTAGAAATGAGAGAGGAACTTTGCTGCCTTCACTTTGAGTCACACGTACACACAGAAGAGACAACAGTCACATCTTCAGTGAATACCAGCCAGGGTCAAGACCATACCTCCTCATTTCTCTAAGTCACAGCTGGGGAGGGTTGTGGATACGTCTGTACAATGGAAGGCAACAGTTATTCTCATTTCCCAAATCCAGGGACAACTCTCAGGTATGGATTGCCTTAATCTGGAGATGAGACTAGGGAAAGCACAGTGCTCCTGACCCTCCTGGTAAATGAAAGGCAAATTCAGTTTAGTATAGGCATAGGCAAATTCAGCCTATGGTCAACACAAAATGAAAATCAAAATCCCAAGGATTTCGGATGGTTCTGGGAAAATCTTCTGCAAAACTTCTCAGAACAAGTGAAGACCTTTAAAATGAAATTGAGTTAAAGACACAAAACCTTTAACTAATTTCCAAACCTCAGTTTGTGGCAAAGAAATACTGTTAAATTAGCAGCTTTTCTCTGCTCTGAACTGCTTCTTTGACTGTGTCTGTAACAATAATTAAGTCCAAACCTGAAATCATCCTGAAACTTATTTCTCCTGACCATCTAATACTGCAATCATATAATTTAAATTCAGTAGAAGTATAGACAACTTGGGAAGGTTTCTTACATTTCTGTTAGTTTTTCTTGCAGGCAGTTCCATCAGATAATACCAAGATATTCAGGTCTCAAGCTCAGGAAGACAGACAACAACCACCCTTTGATCCTGGCAGTTGGTGCTTCCATGTCTCTTTTTTCCTCCTCTATTGCAACACAGAGAAGCTTGTCAGGTATCCCAGGATACTGCAGATTGAATAATAGGTGGTCACATTGGCAGTCAGGGAAATCTGTGATACACTTGAATGCCATCAATGGTAGCTAAAAAGCAGTACAAGTGAACAGTTTCAGCTGTTGAAGAGATATGTTATAGGTAGAAACAGTGAGAGCAGTTTGGCGGAAGCATGCATGTTGACAGCGCTGGTGATTTCTAGCTGGTAGAGATCTCACAGGCACATGCAGGATATGGCTCCAGTGTATTCTTCTGTTTGTGTGTTGTTGTGTGCTGGGGCATGCACTGTTTGTGCTTAGCACAAAAAAAGAATTTACCTATGGTTAAAGTTTTTGTGAGAATGGACCCAATACCACCAAGGTAAGAATTAAGTGTGAGAACAGCCATAATGCATTGGGATGGGAGCTTCCATTATCTGTTCCCTTCCTAATGGGACTTGTTTACTCCCTTTTGTGGATCTTGAGAAAGGAAGGGGGTTATATTTCTTCTCTTTAATGATGCTGTGATGTTAGTGTGAATGCTGCTGGATCTAATAATTACTGGACAGAAGTAATTGCCATCTGTCAGCATAACATGGAAAAAAAAACCACACACCAGGATAGAATGATCACTTCAGTGTTTTTCAGATATGTCCAAATGTTCTGATTAGTTTATGTTAAAAAAACCCTAACTTACTGAATAGTAAGTCTTAAATTCCCAAGTGGCTTTTTTTCCAGATGACATGATCATGAAAATTCTATTATCCTACTTCATGTATACAGTTGAATGAATATTTCCTACCAAAATGCCATGAAATTCAGTCTTCAAAGGCCTTATATCCCATTTCACTCCTAGCCTAATCTATCTTGATCAAGTTTTTCACAAATACAGCTATTTTGAAAGTTCTGAGTCATACATATTCATAGGCCTGTTATTACAGATACAGTAATTGCTGCTTTACATGCTCCACAAGGTTTTATAAAATATTAATTACTTATTATTCCTGTTGCAGGTGGAAACACTGGAAAGATGGTTCCCTCCTGCGATATAAAAAACTAAATTTCAAGTTATTTTCTTGTACTCTGAAACAGAGATATGTGCAATGAAACTTGGCATTGTCTGAAGCTACATGATGCCATTCTGGATTTCAGTTGCCTCAGAGTTTAGATTTTGACACCTTTAAAGATAAGATTCTTGTAACAGTGAGTTTTCATTCCTTAGGTGTGTCTAGACTGTGAAACGGGTGCATGACACCAGATTCATCAGGGCTGGCACACAGATTTTCGAGGTAAGAGATGAGGATTGTGTGCATGCATTTTCTTCTCAAGGCAACAAGGCCATAAAAGAACTCATAGTACATTCAAGGACTTCTTCTGGCATACAACTAAGACAAGTCCAAGGCATACACCTTCTGAATTTGGTTCACTTTAAAAACTACATGGATAAAGACAGTCAGAGAATCCCTGTACTAAGGGACTCCATCCATATGGACTATATATAGTACAGTGACTTATCAGACGTGGGAGGAGAAGATGGACCTCATTCTGAAGAAGACAAGCTAGTAGAAAAGAAAAGAAGTGGTTGTATCCCTGCTTGATGGTTAGTGTAAAGACTTGAAATAGTTGGGAGGGTGAAGAATCTGGGAAGATACACTGGCATTATAGATTAATGAAGTGCTTGATTTATTTTGAATTTCTTTGGCTTAGGTGTGATAGGAAGTAATTTAACCTATGAAAAAAATATACCTACTTAACTAATTTCTGCTGCACGTGGGCATTCAGTCCCTTGGACTACTAGTTCCAACCCCCCTGCCATGGGTGGTGGCAACCTTCCACTAGACCAGGTTGCTCAAAGCCCCATTCAACCTGGCCTTGAACACCTCCAGGGGCAGGGCAGCCACAGCTTCTCTGGGCAACCTGAACCAGTGTCTCACCACCCTCACAAGAAAGAATTTCTTCCTAATATCTAAGCTCAATCTAACCTCTTTCAGTTTAAATCCATTATCCCTTGTCCTGTCGTTACCCTCCCCAACAAAGTCCCTCCACATCCCTCCTGTAGGCTCCCTTTAGGTACTGGAAGGCCATGGTTAGGTCTCCCTGGAGCCTCCTCTTCTCCAGGCTGAACAACCGCAATTCTCTCTGCCTGTCTTCGTAGGAGAGGTGCTACAGCCCTCTGATCATCTTTGTGGCCATCCTCTGACCCGCTCCAACAGGTCCATGTCCTTCCTGCGCTGAGGACTCCAAAGCTGGACACGGTACTCCAAGTAGGGTCTCATCAGAGCAGAGTAGAGGGGTAGAATCACCTCCCTCAACACACTGGCCACGGTTCTTTTGATGCAGCCCAAGATGCAGTTGGCTTTCTGGGCTGGGAGCACACGTTGCTGGCTCATGTTGAGCTTCTCGTCCACCAGCATCCCCAAGTCCTTTTTGGCAGGGTTGCTCTCAATCCATTCTCCACCCAACCTGTATTTGTTCTTGGGATTGCCATGACCCAGGTGCAGGACGTTGCACTTGGCCTGTTTGAACTTCATGAGGTTTGCACAGGCCCACCTCTCAAGCAGTCCCTCTGGATGACATCACTTCCGTCCAGCATGTTGGACTGTACCACACAGCTTGGTGTCATCAGCAGACTTGCTGAGGATGCGCTCAATCTCACTGTCTATGTCACCAACAAAGATGTTTAGTAGCACTGGTCCCAGTACTGAGGAATACCACTCATCACTAGTTTCCACTTGGACATTGAGCCATTGACAGCAATTCTTTGAGTATGGCCATCATCCCCGCATTGAATGCATAACTTGCAGTGTGTTTCAGTGAGGTATAGAGGTATAGAGATTTATAATTACCTAGTCTGGCTCCTGGAAACTGTACGATCACAATGAAATATGGATTATGTGGGATCCTTCAGCAAGCAAGCTCTCTCTTCTTCCGCAATCACAGAAAATTACATTATATTTTAGTGTGCAATATGCCAGTGGGGATCTTGAGCAGCCCAAAAATAGACAGTCCATTATTTCAGCATTACAACCATGATTATGAACAACACCAAGAAAGCAATACCAGAAATAACCTTCTATTCTTAACATGTATTTTATTTATTCTCTGAAATGAATTCTATTAAAGCAGAAACAACCAGACAAAATTCTGACTATAACTCAAATTCATAGAGAAAGATAAAATGTATCCTTATATAGGTTACAAGTATGAAAACTTCTTTAGTTTTCTCATTTTCAGTTGTAGGTCTGATCTAAAATGAAATAAATGTTTAATTCTGCAAAACTTTTGAAAGCAACGTGTAAGTAATCTATTGAATCATTATTGACCCACTAGTCAATAATATTTACAAAAAATCAAAAGCTAAAGAAGTAGCCAGAAAAGTGTAGTTGCATTTGGGACTTACTAAGTGCTTTCATGTACCCAAGGTTGCTGGAGTCCAGAAAAACACATCAGCATAGCTGTCTTTTCAGCTATTGCAGCTTTCAGTTGTTGCAGCCTTGAATCTTCATGCAGGCCTTGGTAGAGATGTCAGTTGCTGTAATCTAGCAGAAGATGACTTTGTCAGTGCAACAGAGATCAAAATCTTATTGGTACTTTTACTGGCTTTGAATATGTTTAGCTTGTAGAGCTGTTAAATTTCTTTAGGGATAATGTCATACACTTTTCCTGTTAATGTGGAAGCACGCTACATGTTTGGCAAACAGGGAAATTTATAGATCTTAATTTATTTCTCTTCCACATGCCTGATTAAAGCTATTGGAAAGTCCTTTATACTTACATAAAGTAAGCTTGCCTGAGTTTCATTTAAGATTTTTTAGGCTATTCATTCTTCTATTAATTCAGGAAATTTCAATGGGTAGATTGTGCCCAGACCATAGAAGCGGCCTCAACAAAAGGGTAGATTTTGTGAGGTCTTTTTATAGTACAAATTTTACGTTACTGTGATATACCTAATCAGCTGCATTGATCTAGCACTTTGGTAAAATAGCTGTGGTGCATTAAGTGCTCTAACATGGTCTTAAATGGTATTCAAATTTAAGGCAATTTGCATCACTGATGTACTCTTAACAGTAAAGAAATAATTCAACATGGTGTTACAAAGGCTTGAAGATTTAGCATTAAAAAAAGCTTTCCTGAAAATATATTCTGGGAACATCATGAAAATCTCGGACAACATGAGAAATCCTTTCCAAATTTGTGCCAAATGAACCTGTCAAATTACTTACCACGTATTTCAAAGTTAAATGAGACGGTTTTCTCACAGGGAATATGCTCATTGATTATCCCTATGAATACAGCTCACTTCTGTTAGCGAGAAGTCTGTTAATAGGTTTTCTCACTCTCATCAAGCAGCAGAATTGGCAGTGCATAAGAGTGAACAAAACTGCGTATATTATGAACTAAAGAGATGCATAAAATAAAGGAAGAAAACCCTGAATACTGTGATGAAGAATTCAAGGACTCAGAAATTCCCCCAGCATGCATTTCCTCCATAATCACAGTCATTGTCCAATTCTATCTTCCCTGAACAATTTAAATTACACAGTTGCTTCTTCAGTCATGAAGACTAAACTGTGGTTAAAAAAAAAAGTCCAGGCAAGCTTTGGGACACACTTTACAGTGACTTTTTAATTAAGTTTTTTCCAAAGTCTTTTTTGTAGTTTTTTTATTTGTTTGTTGTGGGGTTTTGTGGTTGATGGTTTTTGGGTTTTTGGGGGGTTTTGGTTTGTGTTGCTTTGGGGTTGGTTTTTTTTGTTTTTTCTTTTTTTTTCTTTTTTTTTTTTTTTTCCCATTTCTTTGGAATATGAGCTCTGTGGATGTTTTTGTGTTTTGGTTTTTTGCAAGAACAAGATATGAAATCACTTCTACCTTTAAGTTCTGGCATGACATTTTCTTGTAACCACATAAAATACGGACTTCTGAAATTTTTGTTTCGCAATGTTCTATTTTTAAAAACTTAGGGAGAAACTCCTTCTTCATTGTAAAAAAGGTAAAGTAAGCATTACTGTCTTTCTAAGGTTAATTTATTGTATTTATGGAGAAAAGTTTTGTCTGCCTCAGTGAGAGGCTTAATGGCTGGTGAAAAGCAACGTAGTAGATATTCTAATTTCTGCTTCTTAGAAAATCTGGATTTTAGATTTGATTATAGGTAGGGATTTTATTTATTTTATAAAAATAAATTAAAATAAACATGAATATTGCCACTTCATGCCCATGATATTGATTCTTTTGGGTCCCCTTTGAGAAAATAACAACTCCAAGAAACAATGCTCAAACAGCTCACCAGTCCTGAAATTTTTATACATGGCTTATGTTTTCTTGCTAGCCTCCTTTGCTTGAGAGAAACTTGGGTTACACTTTGTCAGATGATGTTTCTCTTGATCCAAGAACTCTTACCTGTGCCATTCTTTGCAAGAAAGCATATTACAGGGAGATACCCCGTTGCTTTTTTTTTTTTCCTGCAGAGTTCAGACCAGGAAGGCAATGCCATTTTGCAGTGTATTAGAAGGCCCTGTTCCCTGTTCAGGTAAATGAGCACATTATGATCATTCATCACTCCCCTGCCCTCTTAGAAAAGTGTTTCTCATGCTCTGTATGGGCTGTCTCCACCTGACCTACTGAACCTCTCTCTCCTTTTATTCTACGAGAGCTAATGTCCTTCCTGCAATCATTATCGGTTCAAGGTCTTTCCTTTCCTACCTGCTCAAATATCACCCAGCCCTTCCATTTACCTCTTCTTTTTATCTTTCCCTCTCTTTCTGAAATTACTCATACTTAATTGCTATTTAACCCAGCAATGCACTCTGGATTCAAAACCAAAGAACAATTCTTGTACATTTTATCTTATGCCTCAGTTGTTACTTCTGTTCCTTTTTTCCCATTCCCATCTATGGTAAAAAAATATGCTTTTGTCTAATGTTTAACCATTTTGGTATCCCTCCTAACCAATTTTTTTAAGTTTAGTTTTCCTTTCCTAAAAAAAACGACAATATAGGATAAAGGGGAGGATGTTGTTAATAAAAAACACAACCAATAAAACCAACACAAAATACCTCCCTATTCACTTACTAATTTCCTTCTTAATATTCCAAAGCATATAAAGAAAAATAGATAGGAAATGAATGTATTAAGATTCTGATCATGCGTGTTAATCTATTTTTTTTTAATACTGGATAATTCCCAGATGCTTCTCATAATTACCTATCATCATTTAGTGGTAGCAGAGGAGAAAGGCTTGCAAATTTTCTTGTATTCAGATCCAGTTGGAACAAGGTCACTAGCTAGACCCAAGGACAACGGCTGAAAGTAAAATCTTTCTTCATTCCACTTATCTATTTCTACCAAAAAATAATACTAGCGTTTTTGCCTTTGTGAGAAAGAACTGAAAAGTATTATATTCCATTATATTAGGCTTCCAACAGGGTATTTAAAACCTAGGGGTTTGCTTTTATTCTTTTTTTTTTTTTCCCAAAGTCTGAGTGTAGTATTTTCATAGCCTTAATGGCAGATGTAATTCTCTAAATCATTAGAGACTTGAACTCTACAAAGTAGGCCAAGTATGCAGAAAGTGAAATGCATCAAGACAGAAAATAAAGCTAGATAATAAACCTTAAAATGCACATAGATAACCAGAGTTGCTATGATTCTAAAAAAAAAGAAAGGTAAATACCTTAAGGACTATATCCCTGACCTAGTTTCTGCAAGATATTCCATTATATCCCAGTAAAGAATTGGCCAGCAAACTTCTAAACCTTAAATAAGTCACAGAAATTTAACAAGATTTTTTTCTCCTGATCATTGTTTTAACTTTACAGCCTTTAAACAAAGAAGCTATGCAGTTCATTAATTCTTGCAAATGGTCATTCATATGATTTATTAGTATAGATTGCAGGATATATGCTCTTCTTTATATTTAGAGTTGTACAAGAATCAGCCTCATCAGAAATAATGGCAATTATAAAGACATATATTTTACACTCCCTGTTTTAACCTGGGTGAGAATAACAGCCTATTAATATTAGGATATCAAAGACAAGACCCATGCAAATTAGTGAAGTCAATTAGTATGGAAAAAATGTGGCTGCCTTTTGACCTTAAAACAATACTTATCTTTAACGTACTTAGTAGTTTAAATACTTAATATGGTCAGAATTCTATATAAACTGTTAGTTTAAATACGTAAGTCCTCTTTATTGTAATCAATGAGATTCTACTCATCTGATTTTTCTTTGCAGAATAAAATATTTTGAGGTCAGGAGAGGGAAGTGGTGGGGAGAATCCTTGAACAACCAGATAGATTCAAGGGAATATTAAGGAGAAAATGCACAGAAAAAATAAGATCCAAAAGTGAGAATGAGTTGTTGATTGTTCATAGAAGGGGAGAAAATAAACGAAGTGATGTCATGTATAGGAGGAAGATATGAAATAATGTGGTATGAAAAGGCCGAGTGCCAGGTCCTGCACTTGGGTCAAAATAACCCCATGCAGTGCTACAGGCTTGGAGGAGAAAACCTTAGGGTGTTGGTCAACAGCCAGCTGAATATGCATCGTCGGTGTGGACAAGAAGGCCAACAGCATCTTGGCCCGTATTAGGAACAGTGTGGCCAGCAGGACTCTGGAAGTGATTGTCCCCCTGGACTCGGCACTGTGTTCAAGTTTGAACACAGTTCAAATACTGTGTTCAAGAAAGACATTGAGGTCCTGGAGCATATCTAGAGAAGGGCAACAGAGGTGGTGAGGGGTTGGCGCACAAGTCTTGTGAGGAGTGGCTGAGGGAGCTGGGGGTGTTCAGCCTGGAGAAAAGGAGGCTGAGGGGAGACCTTCTCGCTATCTACAGCCCCCTGAAAGGAGGGTGTAGCCAGGCGGGCATCAGTTTCTTCTCTCAAGTGACAAGTGATAGGACAATCAGCCTCAATTTGTGCCAGGTGAGGTTTAGATTGTATATTAGGAAAAATTTCTTCACCAAAAGGGTTGTCAAGCATTGCAACAGGCTGCCCAGGGAAGTGGTTGAATCACCATCCCTGGAGGTATTTAAAAGATGTGTAGATGCGATACTGAGGGACATGGTTTAGTGGTGGACTTGGCAGTGCTAGGTTAATGGTTGGACTCAGTGATCTTAGGGTCTAGGATCTAAGATCTAAGGGTCTTTTCCAATCAAAACTATTCTATGAACATCTATGAATTTCTATGAACTATGAAAAATTCAGAATTAGAAAAACTATTTTGAAGTAAAATAAATGTTTTGAGAATTATGCATTTCTTAACAGGTAAACTAGTCAATGTCTCATTAATCTTTTTTTTTTTCACTCATAACCTGTCTTCTCCTGAGTTTTCTTTGCCAAGTCAACAGATGATGGAAGAACTTTCAAAGTCTTTACCATTTAGTGTTGCCTCTGTATGTCTGGGTGTGCCATTTCTCTGCTATTATTCTATACTTGCACTTATTTTACTACTGTGTCTGATTATCAGCTGCCTTGTGAGACCCATGCCATTGTTGGAGAGAATTTTGCCATTTAATTATGTGATTTTTTGGTAGTCTCAGCTACATCTGCTCATGTGAACATCGTAAACTGATGCCTTTGCTTCCTTCACTGCATCTTCTTTTTCATCCTTTTTTGAGAGACTTCTGCTAAGGCTGAAGTTCTCAAATCCATTTTTACACTGTTCATTCACTGGCAAGCATGTTGAGACAAAAGGGACAGCCTAATAACAAGGGACTACCTGAACCCAGATTGAAGCATGAGGTAGTTTAAAATAAAATTCAAGCCTTTAAGAAGTGACGAGGGGAAGATGAAGAACAGACGTGAGAGACTCAGATAAAGAAACAAAACACAGTGGGATAACCCTAATGACCTGCAGAAGTGTGACAGGGTGGAGAGGTAAAATGTCACACTCTCTGTCAGCTTCCTAAGGACATAAAATGCACACTCAAAATAGGCAGGTGCGTGCTAACCAAAGAAGAACCTAGGAGATGTGAAAAAATATGCTGTGTCCCTTGTTTTCTGTGCTATTGCAATGAATTTAGACCAGATCATCTTAGTGCTTGGGGTATGTGGCTACAAGAAATTGAGAGCAAAATTGTTTTAATTAAAAAAAAGAATAAAATGACCTCTCCATTCTATAGCTTTGCATTGATCATTGCTATATTGTTGCCACAGTGCTGAAGCTTTATTTCCTATGTTTTGTCCTATTGTTAATCAAATTATTTTCATAGGTTTCTCCAGGTATACGCAATAAATACGTTGTGTTGCACAAAGAAAGTTGAGGCAGGTTTGCAGGGTCCACAGCTGATGACACACCTTGACTTCAAAATTACGTTGAGAGGGAGAGGAACAAAAAAAAACAAGGAAAAGGCAAGTGAATGAGAGAAAAGGGAAAACCTTCTCTCTTCTTCATTTGGGAAGAACAGTGAAAGGGTCCTCAGATAAGTATCATCCTCTGGTTGTCCTCTCCAGGGTGGTAGTGGGTCAGCCCAAACATTTTTCTCGCAGTACCTGTGTAGTTTCCACCAGGACCTGCTTATTAGCTGTTCCTGTTTAAGGTGATATTAGGACTAACAGGATCACACTAGGTGTTGCATAATGATTGGTTGTTGATCTTTGTGCATGTATATTATTCAATGATACTTAATGGGGAGGTATATGATTCTATGATTCTACATGACATCTATCATGTCATCTAGTAGGCTTTAATATTACTAACTAGAAACTATAAGGAAGACAGTCAAGAGACTTTAATATTCTGTTGTAAAATGCTACAAGGCAAAGCATGAGGAAACAGAAAGAAAAGGGCAAAGAGCTAAGCGGAAACCACTTTCATATTAGTGCTTCAGTGCAAGACAACGGGGATTACGACACTTGGGACACCACACTAAAGGCCGCCACAGGGGATGTAGGTAAAAGATTAACAGGTTGTAAGTGAAAGGCAGGTTACAGAATTTCAGACAGAGGGCCATTAGCAACGGCAATTAGCATTGCGGTGGTGAGGGAACCTAAGGCACTGCTCACCAGCATTGTAAATCCTGAGCTGCCTCACAATTGTGTTCGTTAGCTGGCTGGATGGGTGTGGATTGCCTCTCTGCACCCTGATCTACCTTACAGCGGATGGCATCTTATCTACCTGTTCCCCTGACCCTTGCACAACTACAGAAATATTACAACATGTTGAGAGGAATCCCCCTCCTGCTCCAAACAGCTGTCTGTGATGTATACTGG
The DNA here is from genome assembly GCA_009819605.1 of Sterna hirundo. NCBI lineage: Eukaryota > Metazoa > Chordata > Aves > Charadriiformes > Laridae > Sterna > Sterna hirundo. The sequence continues at coordinate 79,715,992 of CM020462.1, read as the reverse complement.
AAAATACCCCTTGCTCAGCCTACCCATCAATGGTAATGTCACATCTGGACAGTTTTTTACTCTAGCATCATAGCATTAGAGCATCAGCAGCACATGTTATTGGCCATTTGGGTGCACTTAGCATGTTCAGTGTCTTCTTTAACATCCTTTCTGAAGCTGATGCTCAGATTGCACATCTACTTTCAGTCTAAAGGTCAAGTGATTTGTTCTTTTTCAGGTCCCCAATGTTACCTTAACTTTGCATACATCTCTGTTATGTTTGTCAGGGCTCTATGAAAAAAAACACCACGTGCCTGTGTCTGCTGTTTAGACTTTAGAGGCCTGCAGAAGCCACAGCTGATCTGCAGGACAAGAATTATTTGGAGGTTTATGTTTTCTTTGCATCCTGGAAAGTTCTCAAGTTTCTATTCATATGCTGTAGCACTGTGTACCAAATGTCTCTGGGATTAACAAGCTTCAGAGTGGGTGAGCATTCATATACAACGTGAGACTCTTTTCACATTTGTGATACTGGCAAGTCCATAACGGGTCTTAAGAGTTATTTGAGAAATCAAGAGATACTAGATATAGTGTGCCCTGTTCCTGACCATTCTCATCATGTGCCTGACTTCCATTTTTCTTGTTCTCCTCTTCTTCTTCTGAAATCAAATTAAATGTTTGAAGTTCATGTGTTACAGACTTAATTTACATGGGAATAGGCAGCATACAACAGAGGCTGTATTCCTGTGTTCTTGTGCATATGAATCATATACATATGGAATTATTTCATATTTCATATGAATAATATGCATATGAAAGAGCTGTGTTCTTGTGCATATTAATCGACTGATCCTCTGGTGCCCCATTCTGAGCAGAAACCAAACCAGAAAAGATACCTACCATCATTTTGGGCTGTTGCTCCTCTTCAACTCCCTTACCTCAAGTTCATGCAAATTCCTGAATTATGTTCCCAAACTGGTTTTTCTATTGTCATTTCACCAGTAATCTCAGAGAAACTTGCAGTAAATATAGGAATACCTCTTCCTTGCAGGATTTATTAATTTCTTCTTCTACTGACCCATAAGGATCAATGGGAATTGGTGTAATGTCGGCCAGTAGCCCACACATAAGAGTTCTCTGAACTTCATCTTCTCCTTGACACACTGAAATAGTACCTTCTGCGCTGTTACAGTGCTTGTTAGTACTCATACTGCTTTATTCTCTCTCTCTCACCTCCCCAGCACAGGTTATCAACACAACTTTTTTATCAATAGTCCTAATTTGCCCACTCAGCTCAGAATATGTTAATGTATATCCACAACGTACATGGAATACCTACGCTGCACGACAGAGTGACACAGTGATGCCTCAGCTGGGTTATTTCCTGTAACCCCACATTGTTCTTAGTAACTGCATATTTTTATTACTGCCTATGGTGTTACTTGTAGGCTAAAATGATTTCAGTGGGGTTCCTGTTAATCTACCTTTCTTGCTCCTATAGTTAATGTCACTCCACTAGTCCTCCATAACAAGGTTATCTTCTCTTTCTTCCTTTCCAGGACAAATCAGCTTCTCTTAGGATTTGGATCCATTTTATCCTGGGTTTGATTAATTTCCTTACTGGTATCTCCCATAAGCTAAATTTAGGGGAAGACCCTTTCATAAGTTATTTAGGAGTTTTCAATGTTTCCCAACTACAAGTGCAAGCCAACGTTCATGGTATGTCTTGAAATGCTCTTCTCATCTTTTAATAGGACCCATGTTAATAGGACCTCCATCCAAGGAGGATACCTTTCTCAAGTCCAGTGCATCACTTTAAACAGCTAAATCTCTCTGTTCCCATCTGAGTTTTCCCAGTGAGAACCGATAAAGGTTTCATTCTTTTTTTTAATTTTCCTAAATGGAAATTTAGGACAGCTTTAAATATAATTCACATTCTTGCTTCTGTTTACATGTGCTTTGTTTACTTTAGGAATCCCATTTTCCATGTTATCTTAATCTGGCATGATGTCTTTGTTTCTATGTACAATCTTTTTGGCTCATAATCACACTGCCTGCTCTACTAAAAGTCTTATGTAAATGATTAGTTTTCACCACATTACGTGCACCTGCCAATGGCTAGCAACAGAAGATAACTCCATTATGTCTAAATTACATTGCTTCTTTGGTGAGAGAACTATTCCCGGAGAGGCTGCAACCATAGCTAGCAATTTTGGTATGCAGTTAGTGATTCACCTCTTACTGCTGCCACTAGAAGCTCTTCTTTCCTATATCATGTGTTCCCTCCTCGAACTGAGTGCTGGCTGTTGCCCCACAGGTTTTACCACTCCTCTAAGTCATTCCTTCTGCATTTCCATCAAAAAACAGACTTCGGATAAACAGGATCTGGTCTCTCCAATGATAGAGTTTTATCAAAGAAGTAAATGGGAGTATGGATCATGGCTCTCACTTACCATTTATGCTTTTGACATTCCATCTCCCATTCATGATCTTGCTGATTAATTTATCTGGACAGACTGCTGTATCAATGCAGACGTCAGCAGAAGGTCACCCATGGGTAGAAACTGCCTGCAGAGATAATTCAAGATTAGGAATATATACGAGACCTTTGTGTTGCAGGTTGTCTTTTACAACAGTTTTGTTTTGTTTTTTTTTTTTAATACAAAAATCACCTGGGACATGTCTGGTGCCGGGTGCTATAATCTAATACAAATCATCACTTACTGAAAGGACAAGGTTATACCAAGCCTAAGTCACGATCATGCAGACAGGGACTATGCCTCATGTGTTTTCACTGGCAGATTTGCCACCTTTGAGATAGTATTTACCCTAGTATAAGAAATGGCCAGTTTCCATTACAGACATAATCTCATTTTCACATTTTCATCACAATAAGTTTTCATCAGTTTTCTTCCTTCCCCTAATAAGAAAATATTTTTTTACCTGTATGACAAAAAAAACCCAAAACAAACAAACCCAAACCAACCAAAAAAACCCCTACTAACAGATGAAGATGATTGCTTGTTTTCCAGACATTAACCATAGTAAACTGAGCAGTGAAAATTAAGCACATTGCAATTGCTGGTAATAACTGAATGGCTTCCATACTCCCTACATCACTCTTTAAAATGAACAGAAAATGTGATTGTAATGGATATATTCTCGCTCCAATGAGCTAGGTAACAATATCAAACATAGTTTGCCTAATGCAAGTAGTCCCTGGATCTTAGAAATGCTGTAAATTGTTGGAATAATTTCTTCTGCTGAAAAGCTCACACTTGCTGGTACAGACAGAATAACATGGAAGTTTAGGAGGTGCATGAAGCTAAGTGCACAGGAAATTTTTTGAAAGGTGCTATCAATAGGGTGAGAAAAAAGAGGACAATCAGTCAGAGTTTAATATTACCTGCTTGCAAGCATGAGCACAGAGTACCTAAACATGATTTTCCTGTGTGATTTGAGATGCTTTAGGGTAACATAAAGATCTGCTTGGGTTAAGAACATCGACTAAAAGTCTCCCAGAGTCCCCCAGCCTTGTGCACAACCATCTGAAGGTGCAATACCCTGTAACTCTCTGCATATATTATATGCTGCTGACAGGCCGTCCAACCTAACACATAGAGAATGCAGTCAAGAGAGTCTAGAGAGCCATCAAGCTCTCCTTAGAGTAGATACCTGGATTTTTTTCAGATGAATAGCTTTCTGTACCCTACTGATCTAAACTTAGATATTTTAATCTGTAGCTCAGTCTTATCCTAGGATCCCATCCCCAGGCCTGGCACTGGTCTACAGTGGCAGCCTTTCAGAATAGTGATGTCTGCTCAGAGGTGTGTGGCAACTGCATCAATGGGCATACTAGATGGAGCACCACCCGAAAGAAGTGGAATTTCAGAGATGATGCCAAGGAACTCAAAAAGCTTAATCTAATATTTATGAGAAGAATCTCTAGTAGCTGGTAATACGAAAAGCGACCCATCTACCCTTACCAGAGTTCACAAATACCAGTAGCTGAGCAAAAACAGTGAGAGGCTTAATGTCAGGAATAGATCTTACATGAATCACTATCCCTTTGCTCTGCTACAATCACCTCTACCACCCTCTTTCAACTGTGAAATCTTAGGAGGTGAACTGTCCATTAATGTATATTTTCACAGAAACTCTTACATATCTCCTGGCACCTTTTGTGCCAGTGGACTGGAAACTATGTATAAAGTGTCATGCATTAGCAAATCTCAGTGATGTTTTTCACACAGAGGAAGAAAACTAGAGTTAGAAAGTCCTGAGTGTACGGACATAAATGTATTAAGGTGTTTTGTAGACCTGACTGTCCATCACAAACATGGAAGATTTCTCTTATCTATTGTGGAAAAAGGGATGCAGGATCTAATAAATAACATTTACAGGATTTAGTCCCATGATCACAGACACTTTATTTGATGCATTTTACTGATCTTCCACTGCCTGTCACTGTGTTCTTGTGCCAGGCTATTTGTTTTTACGAAGAAGGCGTAGCCTGTATTATGCAGACCGCCTTTTTAAGATTTCCTCCTTGTTTTTTGCATTAAAATGGATCATGCAAATTGGAGATGAGAATCCATATCACACAACTGCCAAAGACTTGAGAAAACAAGAACTGCTTAAATAAGAGCTTGAAATATGATCATTAAACTAATTTTGGTGGTGGTGCTGCTGTTTTGTTTTTTTTTTTTAAATCTGCAGGCAGGCTAAGCAAAATACATTTTGATGTCATTCAAGAGAGATCAGCTGAAAAGGTTATTTCAATACCATATTGTGAAATACTTCTCCCAAACCTATAAGAAGACCTATGAGAAGATTTAAGCTCTCTCACTTCTAGGTCTTTTAGACAGAAAAAATATTACTGTGAGGAAGCTGATGGATCATACCTGTCACATCTATCTATTTCTCACCTACACCATTCAATGTTTGGAGCTTTTCCTAAACGATATCCCATATTATTTTACATGTGCCATGAGGAAATTTTTAAGCAGTTGTTATTTATTTCATATCCTATTATTTTAAACATTTAGAAAATGATGTTAGTATTCAGTTGGCTTCATAATTTACCCTATAAATTTGCAACCTATTTGCAAAACTCTTAATGTTCTGAAATGCTGTCTGTGAGAACATAACAATGTAGAATTAAAATGTAAGACGACAATTTTTTCATCTGAAATCTAAGAAGTGATTCGGACAACTGCAAGGTGGAAGATAGGACAACAAATCACCTGAAAGAGACTTGAATCCTACCTGAATGCCAGGCAGGACACCTGGAACATCTCAAATATCCTTGCGTAGCTACATTTCACCCAATGACTCTCAAATTAAACACACAGTTATTTATGCTTCGTTGAGGAGACTGTGGGTGTTCATGGATATTTGACAACAGAAAGATGCTGATCCTTCTCACATATGTACGGTACTGCTATCCCATCAACTCAGTACTTTTTCAGTAACCTGATCTATCTGGCTACCAGGACAAATATCTAATTTTCTGTTTACATAAGTACTTGCAGAAGACTTTGAAGAAAGAAATAAGAATTTCTGTAAGTAAATTTCCATTATGCTGTACCATTTCCTGATCCTTTCCTGCTCAACTCTATTACACCTAAAGGCACCTACAATACTGTATTCTAACTGAAATTTTACTAACTACTGCATTTTGACACTGGTTATTTTTATGGCATTCTGTTTAAGCTCAGAGCTTTATTTGTGGTTCAATAAGTATTCTCAAAGCAAATCTTACCCAAAACACAGCAGAGAGCTGCTCGCTTTTTATTCGGTATCTACATTAAGACCAATCCAAACAGCAACACACAGGCAAATGCAGAATGCATGTGTCTCCGTTCGTGTGTATGTGTGTGTGTGTCCTATCCAGCCCATCAACTTCCCTACTACGGTTGCAACATGTAACAGTCCAGTTTGCCATCAGTTTAAGTAAAAATAAATGTAGACCACTACAGAAATGTCTCTCGTCTCCTTGCACTCTGTCTCTCCACATGTTCATATAGAGGTCCCTTGGATGATGTGACTGTGCATGTGGTTAGCCACACCAGTTCCTTGCTCTAACTGAGAATTAACTCACTGAACTCACTTTCTGCCTGAAAATTAATCTGGATTACAATGAAGTTGCATAGTGGCAAATGTAAATTTAAAGGAAAAAAGTAAAGAAGCAAAATGTTTTTAATTACCTTAATCAGCAGCTGCAAAGGCAATAAGCCATCTTTTCAGCTCTATCCTCTGATCTTTTCTCAGACTTTACAATCAGTTCCATATTCTCCTTTGTCTTAATTCACATATTTGGAAAATAAAATAAAAATAGTAATACTAAAAAAACCAAAGAAAAACTGCAGTCAGAAAAGCAAAATTTAGCAATTTACACATATTTAAACATTTACCTCTTCTCTATATTTTCTTCAGATTGAAACAGCTATGTCTTTAAAGACCTACTCTACATTTTTAAAGATCTATTCTGCAGGCACTGAACACCGAAGTGGTCCTTCATTTGCTTTTTTTTACCCATCAAATGAAGAGCTTAAGGATTATTTTATACCTCTTCCTGAATTCTGGTTAGCAACTTTATCAGTTTGGTATCTCTGAGCAGTGATAGACGTGGGTGTTTATTTGCTTTATGGATTCTCGTTTGATTAATGGGTCTTTCTTCTGCTTAAAAATACATGTCTTTTATAATCTGCAAACAAGAAGTCCTGAATGACCATCTGCATTTGGTTTTCATCAACATTCTCAGTAGTTAGTTAAATTTCCCATGACGTAGTCTGTCTGTGTGTGTTTTTATGGGGAGGCACAGAAAGGCCACACCTAACGTGAGTGGAAGACAAAACCTCAGGCATGAAGCCTTCTCTGTATTTCAGATAGATAGAATTCAGATAGAATAAAATACTTTTGTTGGGGACTGTCTGCTGAATACATACTGGTGATTAAATGGAATTTTAAGATAAGACACCTTAAGTGAAGGTGAACACATCCCTTAATTGCACATTTCCATGCAGAAATACAAAAAGTTGTTTCATGGTTCAATAAAGACATGTAGAAAACAGCATTTAGTTCTGTCCAGAACAGACACTGGTGATGTCTCACATACCTGCCAGCACAGGGATCATAACATCAATGAGGATGATTAGAGGGCTGGAGCGCCTCTCCTATGAGGACAGACTGAGGGAGTTGGGGTTGTTCAGTCTGGAGAAATGAAGGCTCCGAGGAGACCTTACAGTGGCCTACCAGTATCTTAAGGGGGCCTACAAGAAAGCTGGTGATGAGGGACTTTTTAGGATGTTGGGTAATGGCAGGACTAGAGGGAATGGATTAAAATTAGAGATGGGACAATTCAGCCTGGACATTAGGAAGAAGCTCTTCCCCATGAGGGTAGTGAGACACTGGAACAGGTTGCCCAGAGAGGTGATGGAAGCCCCATCCCAGGAAGTTTTTAAGGCCAGGCTGGACGGGGCTCTGAGGAACCTGATCTAGTGGGAGATGTCCCTTCCCATAGCAGTGGGGTTGGAACTAGATGATCTTTAAGGTCCCTTCCAACCCTAACAATTCTATGATTCTGTGATTCTATGATCTGCTGTCCAGTAGCATTGCACTGAGCACCCAAGGCTCCACCTGCAAGGAAACATAAAAGGTTTGCTGAATCTTGAATCTTAGGGTTCAAGATCTCTTTTTGCTCTAGGGAGTTAGAAGAATATGAAGAGTCTCAGCAGCAATAAATGAGTTTTCCATAAGTATTGTTTTCATTACACCTTACTGACTTGAATAATAATTAAAAAAGTTAAAACATGCAGTTGCTTCCATCCCAGTCCCATAAAAACATCACAAGTTCACAAAGACAACAAAAAATGCAGGAATTACTTTTTTATATTGGGGTTTAGGGAAATGTGAATAATGTAGGCTTTGTTTTAATTTATAGATCAGGGAAGAAAGGAAAATGCATGAATAAACATAGCTAAAGTTAGCAAAGGTTATTAAAAATTTACACCCTGTGACAATGCTTTTAATACTGTAGCCATCTGTGCTTGTCAGCCTAAGAGTTTAGGTAGACTTCAGCATTTTTAGGAAATAGAGCTACTTTTATGTAGCCCCATAAAAGACCCAACCAAAACCGACCAAAAAAAAATACAAACCCAGGCATAAGAAATTTAGAATTAACATAACTGAAATAATTAATGTAGCTTTCACAAGAGATACACGTCAAAAGCATTATCATAATAAAGACTTATAAGCTCTGAAAAGATTGGAGATATCTAGTTAAGATAATTTACATAAATATTCCATTATCTCTGGTCTTCATTAATTCACGTAATGGCAATATTGACATGTGGAAATTCTGACAAAATCTCTGATTAATAAAGATGTACATGCAGGCTCTGTTGATACTGTGGGTCATATCTTCTAATAAGAGCTATTGCTGTCATGTAAGATGTATAAAGTAATGTTTCGGATGCATTTGGAGTTAGGTTTTGTAGTATACTGTTTTCACATAGTTTTTCAAAAATAGAAAACCACGCAGCAAATTGGTTGTTGGCTTTCCAGAAGTCAACCCTACTAAGCCTGTAAAAGAAACAGAGTGTTTTAGGCACTGAATTGAAATGCTGTTTAAATATTTAAATCATTTCTGCAACTCCTCTCTTTCCAGTCCTAAGGCAGGCCAGTATATAACTGACCTCTATAAAAACTTCCTGAGCCACACTGAGTCTTGTCTGCAATTATATTAATAAAGATTCAAAAGGAACAGAATAGGTAGGTAGGTCCCTTGCTGTCCAACAGATATGCGTCACCTTTGTTTCTGGGCAAGAGTTTCACTGCAATCTCTGTCCTCTAAGACATATGTTCCATTTCTGTGAGCATCCCAGCAGAGCAGATCAGCACTCGTCACTTCATAGAATCACAGAATCACCTAGGTTGGAAGGGAACTATCAGATCATCTAGTCCAACCATCAACCTAACTCTGACAAGAAAGCATCACTAAACCATACCCCTAAGCAGCACATCTACACATCTTTTATATAGCTCCAGTGATGACAATTTCACCACTTCCCTGGGCAGCCTGTTCTAATGCCTGACAAACCTTTCCGTGTAAAAATTTTTCCTAATATCTAACCTAAAACCTCCCCTGGCATAACTTGAGGCCATTTCCTCTTGTCCTATCACCTGTTACTTGGGAGAACAGACCGAGCCCCACCTGGCTACACCGTCCTTTCAGGAAGCTGTAGAAAGCGAGAAGGTCTCCCCTCAGCCTCCTTTTCTCCAGGCTGAACACCCCCAGCTCCCTCAGACACTCCTCATAAGACTTTTTCTTCAGACCCCTCACCAGCTTTGTTGCCCTTCTCTGGACATGGTCCAGGACCTCAGTGTCTTTTTTTGTGGTGAGGGGCCCAAAACTGGACACAGCACTCGAGATGGGGCCTCACCAGTGCCCAGGACAGGGAGACGATCACTTCCCTAGTCCTACTCACCACACTGTTCCTGATACAGGCCAGGATGCTGTTGGCCTTCTTGGCCACCTGGGCACACTGATGGCTCATATTCAGCTGACAGTTGACCAAGACTCCCAGGTCCTCTTCTGCCAGGCAGCTCTCCAGCCACTCTTCCCCAAGCCTGCAGCACTGCATGGGGTTGTTGTGACCCAAATGCAGGAGCCGGCACTTGGCCTTGTTGAACCTCATACCATTGGCCTTGGCCCATCGATCCAGCCTGTCCAGATCCCTCTGCAAAGCCTTCCTACCCTCAAGCAGGTCGACAATCCCACCTAACTTGGTGTTATCTGCAAACTTACTCGAGGGTGCAGTCAAACTCCTTGTCCAGATCATTGATAAAAATATTAAAGAGAACTGGTGCCGATACTAAGCCCTGGGGAACAACGTTCGTGACTGGCCACCACGTGGATTTAACTCCATTTACCACCACTCTCTGGGCCTGGCCCTCCAGACAGTTTTTTTACCCCGTGAAGGGTACCCCCATACAAGCCATTTGTCAGAGCTCCTGCTTACAGTGACATATGAAGACCTCAATTTTTCCGAAGGTGGATGTTTTTTTTTAATATATGCCTGGCCCACAAAACTCCCTCTCATTTAGTTTTGCTCTTTGTGAGGCTTTCCCAGCAACAAAATCTCAGTGTGGCTTTTTGATTTGAGTGGTTTTGGGTCTTTGGATTTGCAATACGTCTAACGGCACCTGAAAAGCTAGCAGCAGGCCATTAATGTGTTGCTGGTTTAGACCTAGATACATAAGAAGATGTCAGGAACCTAGATGCCTCTGTAGAGTTTTAACATTAAGGTCCCACAGGTACATACAGCAACTGCCTCGAGCAGTTTAAATTCCCACTACTGGGTATTCATGAGGCCATTTACTGCTCACTGGCAGTGCTGAGCAAATAAACCCTCGCTCACACTCAAGTCCCATCAGGAGCCACTAGACTGTCAATTCCTGCTTTCTGCAGTTACTGGAGCCTGGTGCCACCAACATACCTAGAGAATACCTACACCATGCAGTGAAGGAGGTGGGATCCTCCTTTTTCCCCCTTTGTTTACAATTAACCTCATAGTCATAGGTCTCACACAGCATTTGTAAGACCAACAGCCAAATCTGCCTCACGCCCCTGAGAATCTGAGTCTATGTTTCCTGCTTTGCAGCTGTTTGCTTAAACCTATGGGGAGAGTGGGCTGGAAAAGAGCAGAGTTTTGCTCAATTTGTAACTGAAATTTGGACGGGAGTCAGCATTTTTATGGTGTAGAGTGTTAACTTACCGGGTTGAAAACGCACACGTCCACTGTCTTCATGCAGATCTTTTATATGCCTTCTGCTCCTCTTTCTGGAAATAGCAGAACATCTTTCTTTTACTTCATCATCATAAGGGGGCAAAGCTGCCTCTACTTCTCTTCCCGCCATCTCACAAAGATGCTTACAGATGATGCAGCATTGCTCTGCTCATCATTTTCCCCGATGCTTCCACAGCACTTTTTAAAAATTAGGAATAAATTTATTGTCTTAACTGTCACTTGATACGCAGTAGCCTACAGTTTCCTCGTGATTCTCTTATGTTGTCACTAGGTTGTTTGCCTTTTACAAACTTCTCTGCCCTTCTACAAGTCAATTTTGTCCCCATGTGTTACCCGTTTGTTCCTCAAAGATGCCTCTTTTTGTTGTCTATGTATACTAGTAAAGTAGAAATAATTAAAAAAAAAAAGTTAAAAATGGAAAGAGATGTAAAGACTCAATAAATCAACATGGAAAGAGAAGAAATTCATCAGGACTGAGCAGTGTAAAGCTAGAATGGGAAGGACTCTTAAGAAAATAGCAAATCATAACAGAAACCATTCACAGATGATGTTTGAGTGATACCCCACAGCTGCTGCAAAGGCACCTCCCAAGCCCTGCAGTGAGTGTCTTATACAAGATCCCAGAGTTCTATATACCTTGTGTTCCATTTGCAGGACAGATGATACTTTTCCTCTTGAGGTTTGCTTCACCTTTCAGTATCTTGTGTCTGTTTTCCCATGACACACACTACTGTGGTCCCTGTTGCACAAGGTTCAGTTTGGTTTCTCTGAAAAGAAAACCCACTACTATATGCCAGGATAGTGTAAAGTGCGGCCTAACAAGCATGAAGTGCAGATCTTAAAGATTTATGTCAAAAAATTGTTTGCGTTGCATACTGAGCCACTAATACGTATGCACCCTCAGGGGATCGGGTGTCAGAATTAAGCACTGGAGGGACTACATTTTATTGAATTTGTTTCTTAGCCTCCATCAGTCCAATGGACAGAGTATGGGAACAGAGTCAAGGAGAAAGGTAGAAAGGTTTTCTACCAGTAGCAGCAGCCTGCAAAATTATGCAGCTTTCTTTGAGTCCTATTTTTCGTGACTCAGTATTGTTTAGGGGAGCTTAGCTACTTAAATCAGGACTGTGAAATGAAGCAGACAGTAAAAACCACCGGGGCTTAAAAAGGAGAATCTGTCCCTGCAACTATTGCTGATCCAAGAAGCTATCCAGGCACATATTACACAGAATATGGTAGCTGAACTAATGTTTAGAGAAGAAAGCAGCAATACATCTGTGACATACATTAAATCCTCTTACAGTATACAAGTCACATTGTATTTTTTCTTCCCTGATAGCACTTTTTCATCTAACAGGGAATAATAGTATACTGTTAGTATATGGTATGGTGACTGTTTTAGAAAGAAGAGACGCAATCCTCTAAATTCATTTAATTCGCTTGAGATTTACAGGGCATTAGAGGATTTTATTACTATTGATTTCTTTTTCAGCCTGACTTAATTCAGGACCTATAATATTCAGGTATGATTGTACTGATGAGATCCTGTTAAGTACCTTCTTAAGGACATACAGATAAATTTTTTTGATATCTTAACATAGCTATACTACTTGTACTGCTGTGCAGACACCTTATATAGCCCTAAACACATTGATTTGGGTGAAGAACTGGTGTAGCTTGACCTCAGCAGATTAAGTCGTCTGGCAGCTCAGGAGAAGCATGGGTGACAACTCAACTCCACCTTCTTACTCAGGGTGGGAAGGGAGTGTCATTTACAACTCAGGCATTGCCTATAAAAGAATCCCTAATGGGATCAAAGTCCTTTGTCCTTTTCCTCTACATTCCCTTTTCGGTTACGCATAAAAAAAACGGTGTATTGATTAGGATGAATCTTTACTGTGGCCATATTAAAGACAACATGTGATTCTTTGTCATGTAAAAGGGACATCAATTGTTCATTAACCTGCATTCAAAATATGCATGATTTAAGTAAATAATGAAAATATTAGTTTTGTGTGAGAAGACAGGAAACAAACACGTTTGCTGGCTTTGTCTCTTCCTCCTATCCACCGATAGATGGTGGCAAAACTCCTTCCTTATAATTGTTGTAGGCTTGTGATTGCATCAAGACCTTGTGTCATATCACTCCTTCCTCGAGCACTTTTCACCCTCATTCTGTTTTCTGAACATCATCAAAATCTTTTCCTCCATAACACTAGTCTCACGTCTTTTCATTTTTTCTTAGCAAAAGCCGTGGGAAGTTTCAACTTCATTTTAATCTTCTTTGCACATAATGCTCTGCCTCATCTCCTTCTCAAGCAAAGCAGGGAAAAGGGTGCAGTGATTAATCCCTTTATAGAGTTCCCCACGTCTGAAGCCTGAGAGGGATTAATCATTTTAACAACTGATGTAAGTATGTGGTGGATGTTTTGTGTCTTTAAAGCAAATCTAGAAGATAAACTGCAGCTCAGCCAGACAACACAACCATGCCTCAGGGATTCCACAAATTCCTTGGGCGAAATATGCAAGGAGTCTGGATGGATCATCTGAATACCTGTAGGTCTCTCAAAAAGATCTTGGACAAGAGCTACTGTCCTTTAAAAAGAAAGCATTTTGAATATGTTGAGTGACTAAAAGTCCATGTAAGAGTATATCAGCATCACACAGCTCTTTTGTTTTTTTCCAATTAAAGTGTTTACATGACAGTATGGACAGGGATTTAAAGGATAGCATTACCAAGCACTATCTTATATTGTGCTTCAGCTGTATCAAGCTTTTGTAACTGTCATCTGTGAAAGTTTATTATGGAAAATTTTGATATATAAACATACTGGCATGTTTCACAAAAAGACCAAATCAACAAATCTTCAGAAAGGAAAGTTGCTCTATAGACCATATATGGATCTCCTTTGCCCTTAAAGTGGCTCCTTTTTCTGGTACAGAGTGTTCAAGAAACACTGTGCAAAGTTTTACAGCCATCTGTTTGGAATATACCAAATTTAATTTTTTTGACTTAGTCTCTTGTAATCTGTTTCCCTTTACCTCTTATCATAGATTCATAGAATCATAGAATTGCCTAGGTTGGAAAGGACCTTTCAGATCATCTAGTCCAACCATCAACCTAACTCTGACAGAAAACATCGCTAAACCGTATCTCTAAGCACTATGTCTATCCATCTACATGATTTTCTACATTTTGTCAAACCAAGAAAGAAAAGTAATGAAGACATGGGAATAAATGTTTGAAATACTTAGTCAAACACAGCAATTGGAATGGGATGGAGAATAACAAAAACAACAGCAATGGCTTGATGGCAATATTATTATGTATTTGTTTTAGCTAGTAAAGAAAAAGTCAGTTGGAATTGTATGGAAATGAGACAGTTGGAGGTTTATAGCCTTGGTAAAAATCAGAGATTTTAGACTAAAAGTTCATTCAAAATTTGGTCCTGATGCTAAAAAACAGGAAAGAAGTGTGGAAGAATGCTTACAGAAGTGGGATATACTCAGACCTGGACTGATGGGAATTAACTCAGTGCACCAGTGTAATTGCAAGATCGCCATCTCCTATCTTCAAAAATTATTCTTATTAAGGGCAGGCCTTGATGGCAGGGAGAAAGCTGACAGTATGTCTGTCCTTATAAAAAGTAAGGAGAGGATTTGAGGAACTGTAGACTGGTTTACAAACAGAGAGAGTATATCTGAGGACATTGAGAAATCTGGCTGATGTCCCTATGAGGCCACTCCACGTAATCTTTCAAAGTTCACAGAGATCAAAGGAAGTCCCTGGAGACTGGAGAAAGGCAAGTGTTGAACCCACCTTCAAAGGAGGCAAGAATGGTGATTTGAGGAACGATAGGTGTGACAGCCTCACCTTGGTCTCCATGAAACTCATGGAGAAAGTTCTCCAAGGAGAAGAAAGAGAACGAAGAAGGAGACAAAAGACTGCCTACAATTTACTTCATGGATGAGTGTTGTGAAAGGAGTGATGCGCTTCACTCATAAGAGAGAAGCAGCTATATATTTATTTATATAAAACAGTGATTTAACAGAATTTTATAGTAATTACAACAGTGGTTTAACAAGATTTGATGGCAAGGTACACTTAGTTATTTACTGCATAGAGGACAGGGTCAGATAAAGCTGTCAGGGAGACTGTCCCATTGAGTTAAAGTTCAGAGAGGAACCCCTTGCTTTCTAAACTTCTCAGAGAGCAGTCTGGGTGCAGCTCGATCCAGTCCTAGTCTCAGACTTGGTCAACAGTCTATGTCTAAAGGATTATATGTGCACAATCACTCTAACTTACAATCTTAGCGAAGCTCCAAAGGTTAGCATGCTATTATCACTTATCAAGGATCTTCTGCAGCTAAGAATTTCTGAACCTTGAGGAGTAACCTTGAGAGTTATCCCTACACAGAGGGACATCCTGGCATGCAACCCCCTGTCATGCAGGACAGCTCAAAGGGCTTTTGGGCTGCTCTTGGGCTATTTACGGGGGTAAGATGATTGACTTATTGTCATATTTGCATATCAATCACAGTGCCACTATCGTGGTTTTGCCTCAGATGGCAACAAAGAACCACGTGCCGCTCGCTCGGCTCTTCCCAATACAGGAAGACTCAGAAGAAAAAGTCAAAGACTCTGGGGTTGAGACAAGGGCAGTTTAACAGAACAGCAAAGGGAACAAGCGAAACAACAACAACGATAATAACATGGACAGAGGAATATACAAACGCGGTTACGAAACCGCCGCTCACCGACCGGACCCGGGATGCCCCAGCCTGCTCCAAGCGGCGACTCGCTGCCCCCTCCCCCCAGCATTTCAAGGTGGGCATGGATCACGTGGTATGGAATACCAGAGAAAATTAACCCTATCCCCGCCGGAACCGGGACACATATCAATCACAGTGCCACTATTGTGGTTAGGTGGGTGCATTGCTCACGTAGCCCTTGGCTGCTGTGTTGTTATCTGTCTCCCTGAAACCACTTTGACCTGGATGCAGCCGTCATGACCAGGTGCACCTATTATAACCACCACGGGTGGTTATCATTTGAACAGAGTTATGGGAAATAATGGTAAGATTGGGAGTAGAGGGAGAAGCACACTATTATAATGAAAGGAAAGCAGAGGGGCTGAGGTACATCTTTGCTTTCCTAAAACTTTACATAAAACGCTTCCACCACAGCCTCATTGATAAGCTGAAGAAGTACACATTGGCCAGACTCTCAGATGAGCTGACAATTGTCCATACTGCTGGTCTCACTGAGTAGTGATCAATGACTCGATGTCTGTTTGGCAGCTGGTAACAAGTGGAGCATGACAGACATCAATACTTGGGCCAATACTGTTCAATATCTTCATCAACTGCCTAGACGCTGAGAAAGTGTGATTCCTCAGCAGATTTCTGAATTATTTGAAACTAGGGGAGAAGGAGATGGTAAATGAACAGTAAATTTTCATTTGAGTGAGACCTTGCTAAAATTAAAGAGTAGTTTGTCAGGAAACCCTTGACGTTCCACAAGGCCAGATCAGACCTTTCTACGCATTGGCAAAGGCCAGGAGCAAACTGGCAGCTCTCATGAAAAGGTCCTGGAATAACAGTGAGTGCCAACACACCTATAAGCCAAAAGTATGTTTTCACTGTGAATGAGGCAAAGGAAAAGTACAGCCAACAGTTCAAGGGGATCTACAATCCTTCCTTGCTCAGTACTGTTGACACTACTCTGGGAATACTGTGTCTGTTTTGGGCCTCCCATTTCAAGTGGGATGTTGAGAAACTGAAGATAGTCCATTAACACTGAGGACCTATTCCAGGGAGATGCAGAGGAGAATTTTTCCCTCCTGGCTTATGCCTGCCTGATCAGCAAATACTCTTTGGGTGCCTTGTCAGAACAGTAAGCACACTAATGCCTAGACTAATAGCTTGTTAAATCCTTACTATTCTGCTTATGTTAGCTACTAAATGAGTGCTTTATACTTATAAGCTGTGTATATCCTTCTTGCAGAGTGTCTTTGAGTCCAATTAAACATGTCTGAACAAAAAGACGCAAATGAAAGGCTGTACCAAAGTGCAGAAATTATTTGAGAGGCTATGGCTTGTGACAAAGCATGTCCCTCTTTGTGAGAGGACCAAGAGAAACGGGTGAGTAATAAACTATGAACCCTACTTGAGAAAGGACAAAACTAAATTCCTGTTGTCCCACCTGACTTTTTTCAGTCAACTTGACCCTAGCTGTATGCATAACTCTCTGCTACAAGTAAAACCAGTTACTCTTTCCTTTAAAACTACTGAAATGCAGGAACATTTCAAATTTCTTGGTAAAGGTCACAGAAATCAAATTCTTCAGATTGCCCAGTGGAGTGAAGGCTAAAAGACATCCAAAGGACCACAATTTTCCCTCTCCCAGACAGACAAAATTGAGTCACAAAGCTCTTTAGCTGACAAGCTTTGATTGCGTCCATCAATACATTGATATTTATAGGACATAAAAGCAAGGACAGGGACCAAAAGAATTGAAGGGTTCTGTTTCGCTCTTGGCAGTGTCACCACAGGGCTTGGACTGGGTTTGGTGGGACACGTTTAATGAGCCAAAATAGGTTGCCTGTATGGGTTCATTAGTAGAAGGGATTGATAAGTGGTAAAGCATTAGACGTTTTTGAGAAGAAATGTGGCATTGATCTAAATCCAGCAATGGCATTGAGGCTAATAATTTCTGTACCTAACCCATATATACTGGTAACTATAATATCATTATTTAATTACAGTTATTGCCCATCACTGTACTATCACAAAATCTACATAACTCCCCAAGAAAAATGCATACATGTTTCAGTAGTCTTCTAAATAAGTTCCTGATTACAGATTGCAACCATATCAGTCTAATAAACAGAAAAAAAGTGGTATTTAATATACCTTATGAGACAGCTAATGAAATTGGACCAGAATGATTTTATTTCTTTTTTTTTCTTTGCTTTGCTTTGTAATTCAACATTCAGCTTACTGAATCACATTACTAGGGAAAATTTGTTAATGTTCTAAGGTCTGAAGTCTCTGGGCCTGCTCCATTTACTCTGGGCCTGTTCCATGTAGAGTAAGATCCTGTTATTTAACGTCATGCATACTTTTTCCTCCCCCTACATCTTCTAGATCCGTCTTTCTGCTTCCGATTTTATGTGGACTTATTATGAGTTGTGGTTATCTGAAGACTTTCCTCAAAGAGCTATACTTACTTTCATAAGGCTACATGTTCTTCATGTTTTCGCTTGTATAAGCAATACCAAATAATATGATTGCTTTTGATCACTATTTCTTTATCTCACTAGGTCTAACTCCTCTATTATAATAAGATATAAATAAAGTATGTTGTCTCTTGCCTGTAGTAGTTACTGTAACATTTATGTAAGAATATCTCATTGGAAGTCAGCACTTGGAAGGAGAATAAAGCTTATATGGGAGTAAGGTCAGAGGTAGAAAAGAAAGGAGGATTGAGAGCTGCTAAAAGCTTATCCTCTTCTTTTCTTTAACTTTGTCTGAACAAGACTGAATTGACAAAAATAAGATGCTGTGTATTTGCATGGGTAGGAAAACATACATGATTCAAAGAGCCATTGGCCATTTCACATAATCTTTCACAATAAGAAAATATAAAAAGCATTAAAATTATACAGCAGCAGATGTGCCACATGAAATCACTGCCTTTAGGTATCTTGAAACGTTTTGCAGCTTTCTTCCCCAAACTCTGACGTGAACTACTTAACCCAAGGTTCACAGGATTTAATTACTGTTCTCACCTCAAGTAGCTCTAAAAGCAGTGCTCTGAGAGCTCTACCTGCACATTAGAGACAAGAAAGAAAACATAAACAATTTACATTTCAAATGAGGATCAACCTGTCCCACATCAGTTTTGGAAACACCTTTTTTCTTGCTTCCCTCAATAATTTAAAAAAGCTTCAGTTATGAAATAGTTTTTCTTTAAGCAAATAATTTCATGGTCTAATTCTGATCAATTAAAGAAAGTTGGAAAAAGCAGCACTAAGTTTATATAGAAAGGTGTAAATTTTAATATGTATTGGTACATGTGATCGCAATCATGTTTTCATTAGACATCAAAGAACAAGCACTATTAAGTTAGAGAACTGAAGAAATCAGATATTCTATGACTGTATTTTCTTTTTGCTTTCAATTAAGCACTATGAAACAAATACCAGGACAAATCAGAATATTTATCAATTGTACACTTAATTTCTGTTTCAGAATCAGCTTTATAGTATGTCTCTATAGAAAAGACAGATAAGGGTCTTAAACTGAATTTCTCAATTCTTATCTGTGATGCACATGACAACAATAGAACAGGCAGAGTCAAAGATGGGAGTCAGTGAGATTTCATAGTTTGTTTTACAGAGCACCTGAATTTCTCTCTTTCATATATTTAGTAAAAAATCCAGGATGAATCCCATGGAAAGAGAAACATAAGATTAAAGTCTTGGGTCACTGTCCCTAAGTCATTCATTCCAGTACCTTGACAGGAAAAGAACTTTATTACATAATCATGTTCAGATAGTTTTTTCGTGTGAGTTCTAGTTCAACTCTTCATTCTGAAAGCTGCTTGAAAACCTCAGTGCTTTGATGATTATAAACCTTTAGAATTTCCAGCCTACCTATAATTGAAGTCATCTTGTCCAAGATCTCACTCAAATCAGAGTTAACCTTAATGTTATATACAATTTAAATGGTAGTTCAGGCTTCTCGGGATCATAGTGCAGCAATGTTTGAATACCTGGGTAGCCTGTTCCAGTGCTTGACCACCTTCACTGAGAAGAATCTTTTTTCTTAATATCTAACCAGAATTTCCTTTTGTTGCAACTTCTGTCCGTTGCCTCTTATCATAGAACCACAGAACCATAAAATCACAGAATCATAAAATCACAGAATGGTTTGGGTTGGAAGGGACATTACTTGGAATAGTTCTAATACTCCTGCCATGGGCGGGGACATCTTGCACTAGACCAGGTTACTCAAAGCCCCATTCAACCTGGTCTTGAACACCTCCAGGGGTAGGGCAGCCACAGCTTCTCTGGGCAACCTGAGCCAGTGTCTCACCACCCTCACAAGAAAGAATTTCTTCCTAATATCTAAGCTCAATCTAACCTCTTTCAGTTTAAATCCATTATCCCTTGTCCTGTCGTTACCCTCCCCAACAAAGTCCCTCCACATCCCTCCTGTAGGCTCCCTTTAGGTACTGGAAGGCCATGGTTAGGTCTCCCTGGAGCCTCCTCTTCTCCAGGCTGAACAACCGCAATTCTCTCTGCCTGTCTTCGTAGGAGAGGTGCTACAGCCCTCTGATCATCTTTGTGGCCATCCTCTGACCCGCTCCAACAGGTCCATGTCCTTCCTGCGCTGAGGACTCCAAA
Source organism: Sterna hirundo (assembly GCA_009819605.1). Lineage (NCBI taxonomy): Eukaryota > Metazoa > Chordata > Aves > Charadriiformes > Laridae > Sterna > Sterna hirundo. Next base: position 79,695,787 of record CM020462.1, on the reverse strand, counting down.
GCTGGACACAGTACTCCAAGTAGGGTCTCATCAGAGCAGAGTAGAGGGGTAGAATCACCTCCCTCAACACACTGGCCACGCTTCTTTTGATGCAGCCCAAGATGTAGTTGGCTTTCTGGGCTGGGAGCACACGTTGCTGGCTCATGTTGAGCTTCTCGTCCACCAGCATCCCCAAGTCCTTTTTGGCAGGGTTGCTCTCAATCCATTCTCCACCCAACCTGTATTTGTTCTTGGGATTGCCATGATCCAGGTGCAAGACCTTGCACTTGGCCTGGTTGAACTTCATGAGGTTTGCACAGGCCCACCTCTCAAGCCTGTCCAGGTACCTCTGGATGACATCACTTCCGTCCAGCATGTTGGACTGTACCACACAGCTTGGTGTCGTCAGCAGACTTGCTGAGGGTGCATTCAATCCCACTGTCCACATCACGAACAAAGATGTTAAACAGCACGGGTCCCAGTACTGAGCCCTGAGGAATGCCACTTATTGTCATTTAGACATCGAGGCATTTACCGCAATTCTCTGAATGTGACCATCCAGCCAATTCCTTGTCCACTGAGTGGTCTGTCTGTCAAATCCATGTCTCGTCAATTTAGACACAAGGATGTTGTGCAGGACAGTGCCAAACGCTTTGCACAGATCCAGGCAGATGATGTCAGTCACTCTTCCCTTGTCTACCAACACGGTAACCCTGTCATAGAAGGGCACCAGATTTTTTGGGCACGATTGGCCTTTAGTCAAGCCATTCTGGCTATCAATGATCACTTCCTTATTTTTGATGTGCCTTAGCATAGTTTCCAGGAGGATCTGCTCCATGATCTTGCTGGGCACAGAGAAGAGGCTGACCTGCCTGTAGTTTCCCGGGTCTTCCTTTTTTTCCCTTTTTAAAAATGGGGGTTATATTTCCCCCTTCCAGTCAGTGGGAACTTCACTGGGCTGCCATGACTTCTCGAATATGGTGGATATTGGCTTAGCAACTTCATCCGCCAGTTGCCTCAGGACCCACCAATGCATCTCATCAGGTCCCATGGATTTGTGCACCTTCAGGTTTCTTATATGGTCTTGAACCTTATCTCCCACAGTGGGCAATTCCTCATTCTCTCAGTGCCTGCCTTTGCCTTCTGCAACTTGGGCAGTGTGCCTCGAACACTTGCTGGTGAAGACCGAGGCAAAAAAGTCATTGAATACCTCAGTTTTCTCTATATCCCGGGTAGCCAAGGTCTCCCATTTCCTTCCTGAGACGGCTTACGTTTTCCCTGGTCTTCCTTATATCACCAATGTACCTGTAGAAGATTTTCTTGTTGATGTCCCTGGCCAGATTTAACTTTACCTGGACTTCAGCTTTCCTAACGTGATCCCTGGCTGTTCAGATAATTTCTCTACCTGTAAGGCTACAGGTAGAGAACTTGTAGCCTTTCTCAACCTGTAAGGCTGAGAAACAAGGCTACCTGTCCTTGCTTCTATCTTCTGTAAGCCTCCTTTTTCTGCTTGAGGTTGTCCAGGAGCTCCTTGTTCATCTATGCAAGCATCCTGGTGTTTTTGCCTGACTTTCTCTTTGTTAGGATACATCACCCTTGAGCTTGGAGGAATAATAAGCATTGGTCCCCTCCTCCCTCCAGGGCTTTATCTTATGGTATTCTACCAAGGAGATCTCAGACAAGGCCAAAGTCTGCTCTCCTGAAGTCCAGGGTAGTGAGCTTACTGTGCACCCCCCCCACTGCCCTAAGGATCTTGAACTCCATCATCTCATGGTCACTGCAGCCAAGGCTGACCTTGAGCTTCATTTTCTGCACCAGCCCTTCCTTGTTGGTGACAAGGTCCAACATAGAATCTCTCCTTGCTAGCTCCTCTATCACTTGCAGAAGGAACCTTCTGGGTTCCTTATGCCCTGCTGTGTTGTCCCTCTAAGAGATATTGGAGTGGTTTAAGTCCCTGAGGATGCTCGTGAATATAAGGCTGTTCCAATCTGTCCATAGAGGATCTCATCCACTTGCTCTTCCTGGTTGGGTAGCCTGTAGCAGACTCCCACTCTTATGTCACCTGTCCCTGCCCTCCCCTTAATCCTGACCCATAAGGTCTCAGTTCATTCCTCAACCATCCCTAGGTGGAGCTCCATGCATTTCAGGTGGTTATTGACATAGAGGACGACACCCCCCTCCTTGTTTTCCCTGCCTGTCCTTCCTTAAGAGCCTGTATCCAGCACTCCAGTCACAGGAGCCATCCCACCATGTCTCTGTGACACCAGTAAGATCACAGCCTTGCAGGAATACACACATTTCTAACTCTTCTTGTTTATTCCCCATATTACTTGTTTTTCCATAGACACATTTCATTTGGGCCCCTGATGAAGCTGACTTACTGGCTTATAGTCTTATCTTACTTATCTTATGGTCTACAACTATGAGATGCTAACTATAATAATTGTAATGATGAATCTTTTCTACATTTCTAACTTCTCTCATGATTGAAGTTAATACATAATGTTAGAGCATGAAACACAAATTCATTCTTCCATGATGATAAAATAAGAGATATTAGGTGGTTTTTGTGATGTCAGCCATTGTGTTTGATAATACCTGTAAAGATGCTTCGTACATTGAACCCCTCTGCTGGGGATAATCCATTGGAGTTTAAGTAGCTGAGAGTCACAAACCTGTTAGTAAATAAAATAAGTCATGGTTACAAACAGTAGCTTGCAGTAACAAGAGTTTTAGAAGTACTGAATATTCACAGAAGAGAAGATAAGTGCTCAGCATGTTCTAAAAATCAAATATATGTATGCCTAAATAAAGAGGTAGGCACCCTGCAAAAACCTCATTTGAATTTTTAGCCATTGTGTTTTCAAGTTAGCTGCACTCTTGTCTTAATAACATCTACAGGACAAGCGAATGGGTGTCTGATTTGTCTCAGTGTCTTGCTACTGAAAGTTTATGCAGCAGAAAAAGGTCAATGTATTCATCTCTGAATCACAGCAGTGGAAAGGAAAAAAAAAAAAAAAAAGAGGGGATTTTCTTGCATTGCTGGATTTACATATGTCCTTGGGGAACAGACACCCATGTGCCAGCTGCAGACTTGTCTGCTGAAACCAGCTAGCTTTGGCTGTTAATACACAGCTTGTTTAGAGGAAAAGGTCAAAACAACTTGTATTAATTACGACTTGTATTAATTACATACTTGAAGTTGCACAATAGCCATTCAAAAGAACCTGTTCATAGCAAAAGCTCTGGCTTGTAAAAATGAAACAGTATTCCAGGCAAATGCAATTATAATAAATAACTTTTAAATTAATGCTGATGTGGCAGTAATGAGATATACTGTCAGTATTGCTACTACTTTTGGTTTGTTTAGCCTTCTTAGTAGAGTTTATCTGAGAATCTCTAAGAGATTAAGTCCATTAATCACTTAGACTTCACAGAAGCGCTTATAATTTTCTTCTGTTTAAAATGCAGATGATTAAAACTTGATGAAGGTTGAATCATAGAATCACAGAATTACCTAGGTTCGAAGGGACCTTTCAGATCATCTAGTCCAACCATCAACCTAACTCTGACAAATAAAACATCACTAAACCATATCCCTAAGTAGCACATCTACACATCTTTTATATAGCTCCAGCGATGGTGATTCCACCACTTCCCTGGGCAGCCTGTTTTAATGCTTGACAAACCTTTCTGTGTAAAAATTTTTCCTAATATCTAACCTAAAACCTCCCCTGGCACAACTTGAGGCCATTTCCTCTTGTCCTATCACCTGTTACTTGGGAGAACAGACCGAGCCCCACCTGGCTACCCCCTCCTTTCAGGGAGTTGCAGAGAGCAGAGTTGCAGGTCTCCCCTCAGCCTCCTTTTCTCCAGGCCGAACACCCCCAGCTCCCTCAGCTGCTCCTCATAAGACTTGTGCTCGAGATCCCTCACCAGCTTTGTTGCCCCTCTCTGGACATGCTCCAGAGAGCCATTAGTGGCAGAGCTAGAAAAATCAACTATAATCCTTACTTCAGTATTTCCCATGGGTCAGTAATACATACTCTTGCATCCAGTATTGATACTCTTTTTCATTTCTCTGAGTCCTAGCTGTTTTTTCAGTCACCATGGACAAAGGGAGAGGATCCCTTTGTCAGCAAGTTAGACAGAAATATGCAAAATTCATCACTGGAAAAAAAAAAACAACAAACAAACCACAAAAAAAAACCCAAATGAAAAGCAGACATTTGAGTATTATTTACTTCACACTGTTTTTTATAATTAATATGCAACTTAAAATAAAAACAAACAAAAATATTTCCTTGGGGTTCGTCGTGTCTTATTTTTGTCAAGAAAGTGTTTCCTCTGGACTCTGATGAAGAAAACTAATATACTAAGGAGTACATATTAATACAAGGCACTCAGCTAGGCTAAAAACATTCTCTCCAACATGACTACGTTGATTTCTTCCTGTTTGTCCTTTACAACTGCACTGAAACTATTTTTCAACCTTGTTGTATAAATATTTTTGTAGTACAGAAAGCTTTACAAATCTAAATAGAAAGTTTTAAATATATAATTAAAGGTCATTATTTTCATTATAGGTAAAAAGGACTTTACAAATAAGCTAAAAATACAACAGAGAATGACTGAAAGCTTAATTAATTAATCTGAATTTTATACAAGTGCATATATTTAATTTCCAAAATGAAATATGGTATTACCTCTGATACACCACAAGCCACAGGATTTTGTTCTGGACCTGAGCACAGAAATCAGGAACTGGTATTTGGCTGGGGAATGCTTGATTTGAAGACAAGCAATCACTCCACCTTCATATTTTGTTTTGACAGCTAATCCTACTGTAAAATCTTACGTTTTAATTTTAACTCAAAATTATTCTGCTTTTTTTCTCCCAGTGTGATTGGCTGGAATATTTTCAGCAAGGCCGTTTAAAGCAGCAGTTCTGTCAACACAGAAGTACGTCACAAGCTTTGATGGAACACATCCTGAAGTCCTGCTTTCTGATTTTTTTTTTTCCAATATAGGGAAATCCAACTTAAAAAGCCCTTGGACTTTTAATAGGAATACAATATTTCAATAACATCCTGCTTAGGAAAGTGTTCTAATGTCTATCCATTCCTACAGAATTTGATAACAGTGACAACTCTTGCTCTGCATAACTGAGATCAACTCAACATATCTACTTTCAACTATGTTTTGTCAGTGTTTTCTCTCCCAGGGAAACTCCACCCTAGAATAATGGAGCTCAAATTTTATTCACATAAAGGAATTTACATTAGTGGGAATCATTTCTCTAGTGATTGAAAAGTCAACCATTTATTTTAAAGACATCATTTTGTCTTCTATTGTAGTAAGTAGAGAAAAGCAAGAGATTCTAATGGGTGATTTTTCTTACCTCTTTCTTGCTTCTAACTGCGAGAGCTGGGACAAGCAGTTTAGGAAAACCACCTAAATTTAGTTGGCTTTAGCTACATGAACTGAGCCAGATATTAAGTCAGCCCTGGGTATTTTCTGATAAAAGATAGAAGAAATCTCGTAGTCTCTTAGAATGTCATATCACAGGGTTTTGCTTTTTCCCCCTCAAGATTTTTCCTTTGAAGAGCTGTATAATTGAATTTAGGCTTCATAGACAAAGCCAGCAGCAGAGAAAAAGTGCAGTATCTGTATCTGTAGGATCAATGTATTATACAGTAAGTGCAATCCTGTTATTTTACCCAGATACTTTACTTCTCAAGCTGAATTAGAGCAGTACGCACTGATGGAAATTAATAAACCAATGGCAGGCTACCAATTAAAGCTGATAAATGTTGTTTGCTGTGCCCAGTTTACCATATGATCACTTTAATTCATATAAAAATATCAAGAATTACCAAGCCCTTGACAAGCTGTGTTTTTTCCTTCATCTAACACACTTTCTGTATTATCACATTTTGATTAATCATGAGATGTTCTCCCATCCTACATAAATGTGTTTCCACATACAATTGGACTAACCAATCATAGGAGAAGCAAGAAAACCAGATAAAGCCGGCAAATGCCAGATTACCTCACTACAATCAATTGCCTGAAAAGCTTGGAGCAGGCAAAGCCTTTCTTTGCCCCAATACCAGCAAACTTGTGCACTGGTTTGTGACTGTGAAGAAGCCAGAATCTTTCCCTGTTTGCTTAGTTCCTTTATTTGGATGTGGGACAAGAAAGCATTTTGTCCCATGGCATTGTTCGGTCAGTAGAATGGTCAAGTTCTGACAACAGTTTTACACCAAAATTACTAGACTATTTTATGAACCCTTACTCCCCTCCCTGCATCCACATGGCTCACTAATAAACTGTCATTCCCAGTATGAAAGACACTAGAAGGCAGTAAGAGAAGCAAAAACGTCTAGACTCAAGGAATAGGTTAACATTTGTTGTTTCAAGTAGTTTCATCTGTCATTTTCTCCCCATCATTCTGATACCCGAGAATGATGTAACTGCAGGCCAAGGAGCAGACTCCAGCATCACTGAGATCAAATTCTAGACAGAGAAACACTGTAATGCACTTAAGCATATTCTGCACTAAGATGAGCTGAGGAGAGGAGCAGGAGGCGTGAGTAACATGACCTAAATCTATAATGAAAGCCTGCACATCTACAATGCTAAAAATGTTCAGTGAGTATGACATGAATTCCAGGGCAACTAAATTACATCATCTCTCCGTATTGTTTTTTAGTAAAACTTGATAAGCTTCCATTAAATGGAAGAAAACTACTGCATCATGTTACATCCCAGCAATTACTGATGTAACATAGCAGCCTGCCAAATAGTCAAAATGTTGTCAAGAAGGGTACGTGAGTAAATTCTATAACAAAGAACATAAAGTGTGATTTGGGAGGTTTGAAATCCTACTGTTTAAGTACAAGAAGAGAATATAATCACTTTTGTGTTTATGTGATTTTTTTTATTATGGACAGCAGTAGAAGTCACATAAGACATTCATTTTCTTAAACTGCCCTTTAATTCTATGCCAGTTTGCAACAGCTATAGATTATCAAGAAGACCAAAGGGGATTTTTTTCTTCTCCTTGTTAGCAAGAGCTGTCTGGTTTGTATTCCTCATGTCATTTGAGACTGGTGGAGCAGTACAGTTCCTCTATCCATTGTTTGAGACAGGATACTGCAACTTTCACACTGGTTCTGCATGTCTGGGAACTGAAAGGACGGATTTTAGTCTGCATTTGCATCAGGACTAATTGCAGGAATTGCATGTTTTTGCATCAGGCATTTGGCTTCAAATTAGAGACAGTCCATCTCCCTCAGGTTTGTGTATCAGGAACGCTGATACTTCCACTTTGAGCCAGTTTCTTTAAAGTATCAGTGAGTGAGGAATGGAGTACATGTAGGTATTGGAAAAGGATTTGGGAAACAATTAATGTTCTTGAGGCTGCACTGGAATGAACACAAAACATTTACAGAGCTGCAGATAAGCCTGAGGAGTCAGATAAAGCTAGAAACAAACACAGAGAACAAGATTCAATTAGCAGTAATTTGGAGTAGAAACTAATCTTCAGTTGTTACCATTAAACAAGTCTTGAATTAATAGCAAGAATCCATTTAGCTTTTCTGAATTATTACCTGCAAAGTCAATAGGTGTTTATTATCCTAGCAAGAGCAGCCTTGTTATCAGTCCCCTTTCTTAACTCCTAATGGAGCCAGCTGTTTATTTTGTATAATGGTGCACTTCACAGCACATACCAAACCGTCATGCTGCGTTGCAGTTACACAGATCACATGTTCCCTTGTTCAACCAAAAGCTGAGTTTGTTTAGATGCGGTGAATGATTTCACACACAGTCTCAGGAATGAGAAGTCAGTAGGTGATAAATCAGTTCTTTCTCAAACTTTACAACTGTCAACATAACAAGTTGTGAGGGTTATTTTTAGCTTAGGTTTGTTGGGGTTTTTTTTTTGTTTATTTGGGTTGGGTTTTTTGTTTGTGTTTTGGTTTTTTTTTTTGTTTTGTTTTGGGTTTTTTTGTTGTTGTTGTTGGTATTTTGTTTTGGTTTGGTTTGGTTTGGTTTTTTTTAATCTTGGAGAGCAAAATGATTCCCAATCTAAGTCACGCACGGGGATACTGAACATAAAGAGATAAGCTGTTCAGCAAGGGAATTCTCTAATTAGTTGTCATACATTCCACTAATATTACAAGGGATATGCAAAATAGCTTATCAGGTTACCCTCTAACCAGCTTTCTTACGTGATATCCTAGGAACTCCAGAGACACCATTAAAGAATAAGGTAAATTTGTGACACTTCGTTTAAAGACAGACACTTACAGCTTCCCAGAGAGGAACCTAACCTGAAAGCTTCTATGAAGGATCCCTTGATGGTCAGAAGAGCATGTCTGGTGTTGCAGCAGTACCCAGGTTATTCTGGCCCAGTTCCCACTTACGTGGCTTCAGTACTCTCCTGCAGCAAATGGGGACAAGTGGGGATGAACTGAGTCTGACGAGATTTTCTTTATTCAACAAGCAGCGCATTTCATAAACAAAGATTTTTCCAAAGTTATAACAGGCACACATGTTATTGCTGTTACACATCTCTAACAGTGGAAAAGAAAACAGTGTTTTCCCAATACTTCTACCTTTATTTTTTTGGTGAGGTAAAGTACACAGAATGCATGTTATGGGTGTAGTTTCAACCTTTTCTCTTTTCTCCCGGATGATTTATTAATCTCCAGGAAAAAGGTTAATCTGGACACTCTTTTTCATAGGTCTTAATTTGGAAACATCCAGTGCACAAAAGGAGCTAACAGTTGGGGAAAGAAGAAATTACTTCATATTAAGACTATCATGGCAGGAGAAAAAAGCCTGAGTTCAGGTTCCTTCCTCCCACCTCTTTTTGCATTTTATGTGATTCAGACAGCAGAGACAATGATGTAAACGGGAGACAGTGATGTTAGTTAATTCCCTACTGAAAGCTGTGGACTGTTTCAAATCCCGCCTAAAGTAAAACAAGCTTGAAAGACTCCTTTGTTTCCATCCTGGATGATTATATGAAATTTTTAATTCAACACAGTTAAGTAAATAGAATTGTGTATGCAGATTAGTTGGCTTGCTCATATTGCTAATTATATTCCTGCAAAATATAATACAGCAGCCAAGATAAATACTGGGGTTTAAATGAAAGGGAAAAATACATAAACAAATTTGGGTTATACAACTGACATATCTATGTTATTAAATTTTGTTAAATAACAAACCAAATTCAAACCAAGCAAAAGCAAGAGTCACTCCAGCAACAGAAAAAGTTCTGAAATGACAGATACTACCACTTCTAAGTAGGGTAAAGAAAGTCATCTAAAACATGATAATTTAATTGCAACCACCTCTATCCAAGTGTATAAATTACAGCACGTACAAACCTTCAAACACATTTAAAAATAGAAATTCACTTCTATATAACTTCTCTAAAGCAACCAAAGTACCCAGAATACTTCCATGCTTGTGTAGTGCCTACTTCAAGTTAATGTTTTGTGCAGATGAAGACATTCAGCATTGTTTGGCTCACATTCACCAGAAGTTAGTCCTAACTGTGGGAATCCTTGAAGTAGGTCCTTGCTGTCTGTTAGCAGAGTTTTAAATACTTTATAAAAATATGCTTGTGTGATTGTATTTCATGATGAGGGGACAATCTTCATCTCTTATAACCATTTTGATGCCTTGAATCCTCCAAGAGGTAACTGGAGAGATCAGGAAGTTTAAAAATTTCCCTGAGTGAGATATATAGCATGGGAACAACTTATGTGAAGCTGATCTGAAGATCTTGATGTTTACCTAAAAATCTGCATGTTATTGTGTAACAGAAGCTGCTGTTCCTCTTGTATCTCAGATAAGAGACAAGATCTCTTGTAGCTTATCTAGTTAGGTTCATCACTGATACATTTGGATTCACCTCGGTTTTACCATCCTTACTTACACACAGGCTATGAGCATTAGTAAGGGAAGCTGCTGCTTCATGCAGTTCCTTGCAGTCAAAGCTTTCAACAGGTTGCAGGTTTCACCTTCCTCACAGCTTCTTCTCAAGAAACACAATCCAGAATTAAACTCCTTGTAAGAAGCACAACTGGGAGATGGGGTAGACTGTTATCCCCAGAGCATTACTGTCTAGTTGGACAAATGAGAAGTCTGGAGAAACTATATGGTGTCACACTTGATCCATCTGAAGATGCTGTTGCAAGGATTCTTGCAATGGAAACTCCTGTCACTGTCTGGACAGGGATTGACCACCCGGTTGGAAAGACTGGATACCCCAAGTCAGCATTGCCCTATGCCAAGATCCCAATTTTTTTTTTTTTTTTTTTTTTTTTTTTCAGATAAAGCAAACCTCCTGTCCATGAGTGTCTGTGCAGCATCTGTACCTTCATAATGAGTCTTCACTCTGTGTTTGCGGCACATGTGCAGATCTACTGACTGGTAGACAAACAGGAGATCCAACTGGCTTCACAACGAACCTACTGTGTACTGGTGCTTCCTCCACTTCCCAGCCTGAAATCAAGTATGTGAGCACAGGGTGTCCTATTTTAACACGGCTTTGAACTTTATTACAGGTTTCAGCACAGCAGAATGAGATTTTTAAAACATCTGCATGCTTACTAGTTTACTCGGCATGTATTTTCACAAATACCTTCTCACCAGCCATTTCTCATGGTGAAAACAGATTTTAGGGGTTATTACATGAAGTTTTCTACCATTAAAGACACAACTTCACTTAAACTTAGTGTTCTCATTTTCTGAGACTGTACTCAAAAAGTTGCGTTGATGAGCTTTTGCCAATGAAAACCGTATTCCTAATAGCAATCACTTGAGCATTATAATATTTATATTATAATAAATGAAATGCAAGATCTCATGGCAAAGTCCCAAAGTACGATTTTTCATGAGGATAGAGGATTGATGAAACTTCACTTCTATTTCATTCTGACTGTAGTATCTGACTTGGCCACCAATCATCACATCAACTTAGCAATGTTTTTCCAAGACCTCATTCATTGCAAGGGAAAGCTAAGCTGCACACCTTAAACATAAAAAAAAACATTTTTCTGTTGCTTCTCCACAATAAAATGCATTCACAAATCACCTAGATTGCTGGCTATAACATGACAGCTCATATTAGAATTCACTGTGTGAAAAAGAGACTGCTTTGGAAATATGCTCTATCAAATCCCTGCTTTCTGAAATGTGTGTATCATCTACAGGGATTTCACATCAAGTTTAATGACTGTTATCTGCTGGTATCAAACACCGTGTTTTGGACAGGTGGCTCTGAACTCCATATGCAGATGAATTTCCATCTCATGCAATTATTGAAGTACTGGCTAAACATTGTGAAGGGAATCAAAATAAAGAAGAAAAACATATCGGCTATGCAGTAATCATGATTTTTTTGAAATAGTCTGTAGAAGTGGATTCTTAGGCTAAATCATATTGCAAGGACTTATGGAGAAAAAAAGCTGCAAAGCATTTGGTGTCATTCTACCCTTAAGTCTTAAAGAAAAGTTGTCAAAAGTGTGCAGGTACTCCTCGACATCAAAGCCATGACATGTATGTACCAGGAGTGATCTCTGTATGTTCAATGCATTTTGGCTAGCTGTTGACAACAAAATAAGCAAGTTTTCCCCCTAACTTTGCTGTAAATCCAAAATTTCTTGCCTAAAGTCAAACTCTGTATTCATTGTGTAGCACTGAAATTTACAATTTACCAAAAACCTTGAAAAAACATCTTCAAAATTACCTCTCATGTTTTAGAAAGGAAAATCAGTCTAAGAGTTATTAACATCTTACAATATGAACTATCTTTAAAAATGCATGTCTTCAAGTCTGCTTTTGAAAGCATTCATACATGTACCTATTTTTTTCAGAAACAGGAGTCTATGGAAAGCACCAAGATTTCCACCCTTGACCAGATGAAAAGCTGCTTAAGCAGTGAGGCTGGCAGCTAATGAGCTGATCACTAGCCAGAAAGCAAACCATAAAACAGTATTTGGAAATTTATGTTCTAACAGCTTTCCCTTTGATTGTACATATCCACTGACACATTTGAGTGTATTTATCAGATGCTACAGACAAGTAGAGAATAAATAGACTTACAATATTTCTTTAAAAGAGTGCGTATGGGTATAGCTATGGTGCAGTGCCGTAAACACGTCTCTTGCAATCCTCCCTGCTGAAGGTAATTTTTCAGAGACAATTCCATATTTGTAAGAAACCTCATAGTGTCTTTCTCCTCTCATTTCTTGCTCTAAGAACTTGGCTAACTTCACGGGAAGGGCCTTTTGTCTCTCTTTCTGAGACAAACACACACTTTCATGCTTGTAGGTCACATCTTCTCTAGACTACACAGTCTGCTGATCTGGTTTATCTGTATAAATTCAGCAGTATGTCACCAAAGAACACGCAAAGGGAAGTATAGGACAAATTAATCCTCTGTGCATCTGACTGAACTTTATAAATGTAACTGTCTGTCTAGATATCAGGAGCAAAACCTCTCAAAAAACTCAGAGTCTAGACTTCACCCTGCTCCTGCATGTGGCACAAAGAGCTCCACTGGGTCTCCCGTAGTGTTGTGACTTTCCTTTATGGTGTTTTGCCATGACTCCTGCCAGCCCGCCCTGTGCCAGTGACACAAGGGGGCCCCTTTCTTCTCCCCTACCACACCTGCAATTTTGAGAGCTTTTTCTCCTTCATCCTGATGACATGGTCAGCCTTATTTTCCCTTTGCTAACAGGACTGCACGTGCGCCACCTCAGACTGCTGCAGGGTGTGCACAGGCTGTGACTGGTCATTCAAGGCAGACGAAGTACTGCTGGGGGGATTCTCTCAAAAGTAAAAGGCGTATATTTTTATAAAATTGAGGGAAACAGATGGGTCAGAAATAACCACCAAGTTTATTTCTCAGTGTGATTTCTTAATTTTAAGTAAGTAGATATTTGTGGGCTGTATTAACCTTTCTCCATCATTGTTAACATGAGGTGCTTTTTTCCCTCAAAAAATAAAATCCATCTGTTCTAAAATGTGGGATTTTATTATGTATGGACAACACAAACCCAGTGCAGCTTCTTAAACAAAGAATCACAAAAATGGAAATATATAACCAGAGCATTAATAATTGTTTCTTTAGTATTTGCATATTTTCCCCAAAGCAGTGTACTATATTTACTTCTTATAAATTCAAATTTTAAAATGCTCATGAATATGTATTTACTTTTTCTATCTGTTGTCACAATTTATTTGAGTTATTCTTTTTCTGCCAACAGATAACTTCGCATTTCATTTTAGATTATAACACTATCTTAAAACAAGCTAAAACATCTAGGCAATATACTATGATATCATAAAAGGAAGAGAAAACTCATAGAATCAAATAGAAAAAAAAATCATTAAGGTGCTGGTAGGGGGTGGAATACAAAGGTCAACCAGTTTTGGATGGTTTTAATTTCAGATTTGTCCATTTGCTTGACACAGATAGTACACACTTGAGAAACCGAGAGAATTGGCCTATGTATGGGAAGCTTGTCTGGTCTACTTGGTGCTACTGCCAGATTTTACTTCCTGAGACCACTCAAAGGACTTGGAAAGAAAAACATTGGGACTGAATGAGAGGTCAGTACTAGCTTTGTCTGGTAGGGCATACTACACTCGACTGTACTCAGTAGTTCCTACAGTATCCTATAAGCGTGCCATATTTATGCAGCCACTTAATGAAAACAATATAGCTATGCTGAAAGGAACTAGAAATAAGAGTGGAGAGTCAGAGATCTGCACAGCTTTTTTTTTCCTTTTGAAAGCTAGGGAGAGGCTTTCCATGCTCGCATAGCTCCAAAAACACCCTCTCACCATGCTCTGCGAGCCCACGTCCCGTCATAAACCCAAGGATGTTTTCTCTGTTTTTAAAGTTGTTCTTCATTTGTGTGAAGCCACATGTAAAAATGAAGCCAAGATGAAAAATCTTGGTTCTCTTGAGTCTTCAGTCCTATTACAGGAGCCCAGATTGTCTTTAGGCTTGGAAAAGGAGGCAACAATTTATGACAGCTACTGTTGAGTTAAGTAAGGAATTTTTCACTCCTTTACCAGAGGAGTCAGAAACCAACCATGCCAGTTCTCCAGACAGCTGTCTGTGCATTAAGGAAATCTCTCCTGAAGACAGGGCAGAACAGCTTTGGTAGGGAGCAACAGAGATGTAGCAGTTGGCTTTGTTCAGCCTTTGGGATCTGAGGTTCTTCTTGTGCCTGGAGTTTCTGTAGGTTTTGTAAGCCTGTGTGTACCCCTATGACATCTGATATAGTTTCTCGCCTGTAATAAACAAACAGGAACAAAGATAAGGTATAAATAAAGGAGACAGTATAATGACAAAGTAAGTCTATATACAGTTTTATAGCTACCTAAAATTAATATAAGGTAAAACAATTGTTCTTAAGATGGGGCATGTCTCTTTGGTAGAAGACAATTTGGAGAGAGTAGATATTCAATCCAAGCAAAGGGAGGGAAATATATGAAGCTGCTAGGAAAATCTGTCTTTCCCTTTTCCATCCCCTTGCATATCTTTATCCTTCTCCCCTCTTTCCCTCCTCTTCCCCTGGGAAATGAGCTCTCTTTTCAGTCAGCCATGTGAAGTGGAACATGGATTTTGAGCTAAGAGGAATAGAAAACAGGAAAATGGAAAGAGAAGAGGTGAAGGAAACGAGCTGTGATTTGAGGTGAAGCACTGATTGACTTTTAGAGCTCCTTATTTCTCACTCTTATCTATAATTAACTAAGACAACTGGCTTAAACATAGACCCATACAACACAGAGGTTTATGTTTAATCAAGTCAATCCTCTCATGGCAAACCATAGTGCTTAAATGTCAACAAAAAATAACATCTAAAAAGGAAAATATATAGTTTACTGACATTTACTCTCTTGTTTTTTTAAAATCCTAATGATCCTTTTCAATTATGAGGAATCTCATTTTTATTTGCCAGCTATAACAAAGTTGCATTGCATAAATCTTGACTGAGCTGTTTGGACAGCTTCACTGACAGTTTGAGAAGGTTTAGTTTGGTTGTTGAATGGAAAAGTGGAACAAATTATTCATATCAGTGGTAGGAACCTGAATACAACTTGAAGGATCCTGAGTCGTCAGACATCTTCATATCTGATCCTTGCATTTCCTATTCAGAAACTACTAAAGTATAAAAATGAATAAAAAATAAATCTGTCTTACTCAAATAACTCAGATGTTAGAGGTGACTCTTAGCTGTAGCTCTCCTTTGGCCTGCTTCAAATTTCTAAGTTAGAGAATTATCTAAGTTATCTAACAGTAAATCAATCCCATCTCATTCCAAGCGCTATCTGTACTAATAAGAGCATCCACAAAAGGATATAGGAATTCATAACCATAATCTTTAAATTCCTTTTCAGCTATGACCTCAGAACTTCAAGCACATCAGGTTTTTCTTTAAGTTTTTTCCTAGTGTTTGCTTCAGAGTTGAAATTCAAACCTCTCAACTATGCTTTACTCTATACTTTACTAGAGGTAAAGTTATGGCTTGAGCACTAGCTCCAGCCATGCATATCACTTAACAATTAGCACATTATCTACTAAAATTTTGACCTGTTCCAATCAGCATTCTTCTGGACAATCCCAAACATGACTCAGGTACTAGAGTGAGACATGCTCCATTTCCAGTAAGTAGCAGGAATGATTATTGTGCCAAATTTGTCTTGTGTTCTCTGTTGGTTTTGCACCTCCTGAACATGTTTCTTTAGAAAAGTCACTTAGTAAAATCAAACCACTTTTTTTCTGATAAAATATTCAAGAGGGAATGTATATTAAGGCTGAAGGTGAAGCTCAGGAGGTCCCCAAATATCTTGTGAGGTTATAGCTCCGGATGCTGCATCCAAGAGGCAACCAGCAGGTGGCTTTTAACCTAGAACCTTCTATTTTTCTATGATTGTTATCCATCTTATTAAACAATTATATTACTTTCATTTGTTGTTCTTGTTCTTAGACATTCCCTGTTTAATTTTCAAGTCTCCTACGTTGATGATTAATGTCCTGTTTTCCAAGCTGCTGGCAACTGAATATATCTTATCAGCTTTCTAACAAATTTTGAACTGTTCATCTTTGCAGATTTAACTGGTCATCCTGACTAAGGAGTTTTCATTTTATGGATTGAACGAGCCGCTTTCTCTGTGTAAGCCAAAATCATCAGCTCTTCCTTAATTTAAGTGTCTTGATAATACCACGTGGAGGAAGTTTTCTTTTGAGTGTTTTGTTTTGTTTTGTTTTGTTTTGTTTTAATAAGACATTTATTATTTCTTTGTCCAATTTAAATTGCTGGGCAATAGTTGTCATGCAATGTAGCATTCAAGCATTAAAAAATAAGAAGAACCCTATACCTCTTTATTGATTGAGTGATCAATCACATGGAAGCCATAGCAGAAGGCTCAGTGTTTCAGCATGATCAAAGAGTAAACAGTCGGGCATATAGGCCAATCAGGCTAACAAAGCAAATATTTGAGCACAATAAAAGCACCTTTTATGCAGCTGCAACAAATAATAATAATGAGGTGAATAAAATAAATTACATATGATAGCTGCTGAATGCTTAGAAATACACGTAGCTATCTAGTGAATTAAAAGGGCCATATTCACAATGAATAGCAATACAACACGCAGCACAACACTTAAACTAGATGAAGCAGTGCTATTACCCAGTTCCTGCCTTTAACAGGTGGGGGCATTTAATGACTTCTAGGAAACAGAATCATGGTAGATGTTAATAGGCTCTAGTTACCTTTTGGAGAGAAGGCACCATTTCTCACTAGGAGAAGTATTTAATGTGTATGGAAAATACTGAAGATGGCATATATCATCATCAAAGGAAACCTAAATGCTAGCAATTTGTTTTATTAAGTAATAAAGCTAGCATTAATTTTTTTTTTTATTTCTTAAGTAATGGGCAGTCCTTTGGTGTTCTTTAAGCAGAGTGTCCCATTTCACTACTGTTCCAGATAACAACATAAAATTAGATATACAATTTAAAGCCATATTTGAACTTTTTAATTCTTATTCAGCTGCACAAACTTATTTATACTGATTGATTATACTGAATGCTTGAAAAAGTGGATGGACTTTAGTCACTGCTACAGCCCCTAGTTCCAGTAAATCAATAGTCTAGGCTCCACACAGGAATTTTCCAGACTTAGAATTTGAGAGTTATAAGGAAAGTAGGAATGTCAAGGGCCTCTTCAGTCAAATCTATTCTGGTCTTTCTTGCACGTCTTTAAATCTTCAGACGCACAGTTCATTATTGCAAACACCATGACTTAATAACGCTTCATAACTCCTTGTCCTGGTTTCAGCTGGGATAGAGTAAATTTTAGTTCTAGTGGCTGCTCTCTTTCAGATTTGATATAAAAGGAATGTTGATAATGCATATCATTCTCATTGTTGCCAGGTGATGCTTATATTAGTCAAGGATGTTTTTCAGCTTCCCATAGAAGCTGAGAAGGAACACAGACAGAAGAAGCTGGCCAACAGAATATTCCATACCGCAGACTGCATGGTCAGCATATAAATGGGTGCTGGTGGGAAGGGAGGAATCTGAGACCACTGCTCATGATGGGCTAGGCAACAAATTCACTGGGTGGTGAGAGTGACTTGCACATTATTACTTTATCTTGTGTATTCTTTTACCATTATTATTGTTATTATTGTTATTTTCTTTTTTGGTTATTGCCCTATTAAACTGTCTTTATCCCAACCCACAAGGTTTCTGTGTTTGCTTTTTTTTTTTTTCCTTTCCCCTCCGTTTCTCCTTTTTCTCCCTATCCTTCTAGGGGAGGAGGGGGAGAATTGAGTGACCAGCTGCGTAGTCCTAGCTGCCAGCTGCAGTTAAACCACAACAGTGCTCTATGTTTCATTGAATATTGGTTTTGAAAATTGTGCTCAAGTGATTTGGGATTTTTGCTTGCACATCACAAACTTATATTTGATTGTTCAGGGCTTAATCCGTTGTACTGATATTAATAGACTCCTGATAGCATTTGCATTTCTAAAAGGGGTCTTACTATGCAGCTCCTCTCCAGACAATAGTAATACCCTATAAGCTGGAAAAGACAAGCTCACATAAAGACGTCAGCATCATAAGACTGAGGAGCAGCTTTCTTCAATCTATGTTAAATGGAGTTGTAAGCACAGGGACATTTTGAAGATGTAAATGTGGAGCTCAGTGTCTAACACAAAAGTCAGATGTCTTGACGTGGTGTAATACTTCTGTGCCTGTAGCCTAGATGTCTATTCTTTGCACCATTCCAGCTTGAAACTCCTCAGACCAAGGAACACAGCAGAGAATCAAGAATAACTCCTATAACTTAGACTAGTGCTGTAGACCATGGAAATGCCATTCTTACCCATGTCTTTCAAAATTAAGGATGAGGTCATTTCATATATCTATTTACTTTATTTCCCAAATCCAATAACTTAGTGTGAAGGGCTTCAAAGCACAAGATAAATGTGGCTGGGCCACAGAACTAATCATGTCAACTGGAAAATAACTGTAACTGCATCATTACCACTTAATGTGTTGGGTAACTCCGAATGTACCTGAAAGATAATAAAGAGGTGTCAGTATTATTCATATCTTTTAATTGCTTCCATTAGCATTTCTCTTTTTTTTATCCTGAGGGCAAAATAGTATCACTTCATTGATTATACAGTGGATACAGGAGAAATAATAGTACAGAATCAAATATACTTTTAACCACCCGTTGCCATCTTATAGCTATAAGCAAAAGCATAACTTGGCAATAAAACCTATTTACTGTTAAAATTAAAATTGCTTTTAACAGTTTTATAGCATGCAAACAATTAAAAGAATTATATCAGGCAGCAGCTGTTCTTTCACACTTGTGGAAAAGGAAAGAAGAGGAAAAGACTGCAGGAAAATTTAAAATCAAGTAACTTCTTCCTCCAATATGTAGGATGACAACGCCAAGAAATGGGTAGGTTCTCTGTAAAGGGCAGATACAGTAATCATGGATCTAAATAACTGAATCATTTTTGTAATGTATGTATTTCTATTCTAGGCAAATAGGTCTTGTGGTACCACCAAGAATATGGCTTCCTGGGATTAAGTTATTAAATAAAATGATTCTCAGCTCTGATGGTACCATGAAACCAGGGTCCTACCTCTTGAGTCCAATCCAGTGTCTTATGGTATTATTGTTCTCATAACATAAAGCAGGCTCCTAAGAACTCCAGCACTGGGCACAGGATCAGACCAAAACTCCATTTCCTCACGTATCTTGTCTGACAGGATAAATACACAATAAAATACCTACAGGAACGGGATAAGCATTAGCAATGTACAACCACCATGCTGCTATAACAAAAACACAGATCACACTATGTGGTTCAAGTAGCCTTTTCCCACTAAAGGACAACTGTGAACATTTACCCAGGCTGAGATAATTCAATCCAAGCAGAATGAGCATGAATAGGGAAATTAAATACTGCAACTCTATAGTTCTCAGAGGAATGCCAAATGATTTTACCTGCTACTTGAAAACACTCAAGTTAATGAACAAATGTGACAAATACCTTTAGAGTAAGAGTGATAGGGAAATTCTGGATCCTTCCAGCCCTCCCTTTGCTGAAAGTTGATGGCTGAAAAGTTAGTTGGGTCTTTCAGTCCCAACCCTGGTATAGAGTTTCAGTATTTTACCTGACAGAGCTTGTATTAGGAAGATGGCATCTTCTGAAGTTATAGAAAGTCAATACATCAGTTTTCCATTTTCTTCCTTTGACTCATTCTGGAGAGGTTAGGGTCTGTAGACACTGTATAGCCCTGCAGCAGGGAGTTGCAATCATTTGGATTTTAGTACCATTATTGCTACAAGTCCCCACTTGCTAAGGGAGCCCCTCAGCTTAATGCACAACAAAGAGAGAAACTTCCATCCTACTGCGAATGCGATGGGAATGGGCTGAGAGGTGTTGCTACTTGGCAGAATCTCAGGAAAGCTTTAAATGGGCTAGTCTGACTCAAAACTATAACAAACAACCAATTTCTTCTGCCTTTAGTCAGCTATCCTTGAGACAATGCTTTAGATACTGCTCTGGGAAACTGGGCAAAACCAACCTCCTTAGAAAGGCACAGTTTGATTGGTTTTACTGGTGTAAGATGTACTTACAGTAATGCTGGTTCACTGCTTTCTGGTTTTATTGATTATCCATAGCAAGAAAGACTGAAATTCAGGATCAGTTTCAACCTGAGTCTGTGTAAAATAACCCTTTTTGCTATCAGCCCAGGCACACCCCAAACATTATTTGCATTAACACGCCCACTCAGTCTGTCCTAACTGTTGACCTATTAAACACAAGCAAAGTCATATTTCTTTATGTTTTTTTTTTCTTAAACTGATTATCTGCACCTGATTCTATCTTAAAATTAATATCTACATATTAGGGTTTTTTTCTTACACACAGTAGAATGAAACATTTTGAATTATGTTAAATAAATGTGTGGCCATAAAACATAATAATCCATTACAAAACACTTTCATTTTCATTTTATTACCATGTTCAAATAATTATCGACTTTTTTGCTATCCTGAACAAATAGATATTCATTGAATTATTGTATTCCCTTTTTATTATGATTACAATAATGAAGAAGGGTAAATCATCTTCCTTATATTGTATTTGCATTAAATATTGCATTTTCAGAAGATTAAAAATGCAACCAGAAATCCTATTTTTGATATCTCTATTTTATGAATTGTTGTACTTATCAACATGGAACTTCAGTTGTAGGGAGCATAGACTACAATTGTTCATTGTTATTTCTGTATGTGACCAACAGAAAAAGACCACAATAAATAAATGTGTGCTTCTTTCAGAGACACTTTGAGAAGCGTGGACATCTGTTAAACACCTCAAACCCAACATTTTCTGACTATAAACTGTGTAACTATGGGTTCGTGATTGATTCACGTATCAAACTGAGTTTCTTCATATAGTTTCTGCCTTTACCTTTTATTTTATTTTCATTGTATTAGTTGGTTGTACATACTTTCAACCCCAAATTTTCAGAGAAAATTATTATCCTCTTTAGTCTAGTATCCTGGGACAGAGAGCATTTTGTTGCACTGCAATTGCATGGGTGTAACTACTTTTTCCAAAACCTTTTGAACTGTGTATTTTCAAATCAACTCAATTTAATAAGCAAAGGTTTCTAAACAAATGAAATTTCTACCTTTTCAATGAAAATTGCAAAATCTAATAAAGAAAAGATTAAAGCTTGACAATCAGTGTCAGTTATCAGTGTATCCATGTGCAGGAGACAACAGCAATGTTTTTTTTAGTTCTGTTATGCAAGAAAGTGTTGTCCTGCATGCCTCAGTGATGTTTTAGCCACCAGCTGTGGTA
The DNA here is from genome assembly GCA_009819605.1 of Sterna hirundo. Taxonomy (NCBI): domain Eukaryota; kingdom Metazoa; phylum Chordata; class Aves; order Charadriiformes; family Laridae; genus Sterna; species Sterna hirundo. The sequence goes on along the minus strand of CM020462.1, from coordinate 79,674,354 downwards.
ACACTTTAAAAACTACATAAATAGGTATTGTTCAAGTTGCTATCAGATTACGTAAGAATTAGAACAAAATAGCTCTACGTGTCAGACCAAATACCTGTCTACCTCAAAATCTGATGATAACCAATAACGGGTAATTAGAAAAAGGAAGAATATGGTAACTTTGTAACAGTGTTCCAATCAATATAGCCTCCTAAATTTTAAAAACTGCATTTGCTTTCATTCAATATTGTCTTTAAACAATCATTTTTGATTGCCTGTAAGACTACATAGAAACACATGACATGGACTGGAAGGTTCCTCTAGAGTCAAGTCTAATTTCCTGCTGCTATAAACAGAATTTTTTTTAAGCCTATATATCTTAGTTCATTTTATTTTCCAGTTTCTGAAGTACTTAAAAAAACCTTCAAACTTCTATCCTAAGTTTATTTATGGTTACTACTGAGCTATTTTGTTTTACACTGCTCTTCCATCATAACGCTGAGCTCCCACCTGAGCTTTACCCTGGCTATCCACATTCAGCTTCAGCTTCTGTTAGCTAAACAAACCACATTATTTTAGTCTACTTCAGAAAGATGGACTTTTCACTCCTCTGACCTTCAGTTCCTGTCTTACCTTAAGAGGGATGTACAGAGTGCGTCAGAGCAGGACTTACCAGTCCTTTCTGCAAAGGAAGTAACACTTTCCTCGTTCATGGGAAAGGTATCCCTGGAGACACGGATCAACACTGCACAAGATTAACTGTTTTATTGAATTAGGGTAAAAATACTCTCTGTCAAAATTAATGAAAAAATAACTAGTGTCTTTAATACTAATACTTGTGCATATTGATCATGCCAGCTAGAATTACAGGCATAAAACTAACAATAAAAGAATCAGCATCAAACTGAGGGCAGGTGCCCAGCATATTCCCCTCCTACAGGGATCTATTTCTAGAAATGTAAATACTTAAATGAAATTTTTTGCATTATATTAAAATGTAAAGCATTGGCAGTGAGAACTAAAAAGAAATAATGTAATAGATAAGACAAACTACAGATAGAGGATTAATATAACGAAGTTCATATTGAAAAAATTATGTCAACAGATATAGGAACTGGAAAGAGGAAATGTGTGAAATGAAAGTTGTGATGTAGTACATATATCTTAGTTGAATGCAAGAGGTTTTTTCCCCCATATGCAGCTGTAATTGCGTATATGCCTTGCAATATCCCAGCCCAAGTATTTCAACTCCCCAAATCCAATTTGAGATAAAATCCATAAGCACGCTGATTCCCATATATGTTTTAATAATTAAGCAGGGAGAATCTTTGTATTAGACCCTGTCAAAGTACCTGTACTGCAAGCCTACAGCAACAGTATCTTTTTTGTATAGAAGCTCATAAGGTCTTTATATAAAGAGAACTATGGGCTCATCAAGAGGAAAAGAAATTACTATGAAACCTAAAAATTAAGAACTTTCTAAAGAACTGAGAGTTAACTAAAACTGATTTCCTATACTATCAGAATCTCCTCTGTCGATAGCTACATAGATACATACCATCCATAGAGGGGAAAGAAGACTCTTCACAAAGGACACGTGCCCAGCTACCATCAATGAAGGTGATGAGCCAACATCCCAGAAAACAGAAATACCTGTTCAAGAACATGCCACAACCCCTTCAGCATGTATCACTACTAGAAGGTAAAAGAGTTTCACATAGATCTTAATTATTTTTCAACTATGTCAACTCTACCTATGCACTTCATAAGAAAATGCAGTAGAGATGTCTTTATAAAGCCCCTCTATAATTTTGATTTTAATAGCTTTACTCAGATGCCAGAACTCAGAACACAGCAAATAACACTTGAAAGACCTGAGGCTTTAACTAAAGGTATTACCACTGCAAATACTATACTTTCATTGAATAAAGTGACTAGATCATCAGATTGAAATGCATCAATGTTATTTGAAAAAGTTTGGGTGATAGCCTTGCTTACTTCTCTTACCAAAAGCCTTAATTACAACTTCAGGTTAGCATCCTTTTAACTCAAGCCTTGAAATTCCCGCAGAGTTTACTCTGATAACTCTACTTCTCTCCTTAGACTAAATAATTTAATTGTACAATAACACAAAGTAACAAGGAATGCAAGGGCTGGTTTATACAGCTGCTGCAAACCTCCTCTTACGTGTTGGCAGCTGCAGTTCATTTGGTGCTTGTGGATAAGATAGAAGGATAGAAGGATAAAAATTCAAGTCACTAATTGCTTGTTCTTTCTCTCTCTTAGCATAAAGGCTGAACAGTATCTATGCTTTAGTATTTATCATTCTGTGTCTTTAGAGGGCTGGGTTTCCTGCTGACCACTACTTCTGGTAAATAACATTGGACCTACGTAAGGAGGAGTGGGATTCTTATAACTGGTGAACTCTTGGTTGCTGTCTTTTAACTGCTTTCTGTGATAGTAGGTTTTCTGTGATAGTGGGCTTAACACTAATGAATCAATACAACTACGCGGTGGCTTTTTGTTGGGTTTTTTTTTTTTTTTTTTTTGGTTTTGGTTGCGGTTGTTTTTTTGGATTGTTTGTGTTTTTTTTTTTTTGTTTTTTTTTTTTTTTTTTTGTATGTGTGTTTTGCTTTGTGTTTTTTTTTCCCAGTTATTAGTCTGAAAGTGTTGCGGGAAGGTACTAAAAGGAAATTAATCCACTCAGATGATAAAGAAATTTTAAAAGAAGAAGGATTGATTAGAGCATACTAATGAGGTTCAGTATGTCTTTCAATCCCACTAAATTACCTGTCCTTACACTAGCCCGTTCTCTGCCTTAACAAAGGAGAAATATGCCCGTTTCTCTTTATCTTCTTTGTTTTATCATCCATTGCTGACAGGAATCATAAAATCACTGAGCTGATAGCAGTAGCAGGGCGCTTGCACATCACTCAAAATTAATGTTCATACCACTTTAATACAATTAATTACTTATCATTTTGCTCTAGTATTAATTAGAGGTTTTCTATCAAAATAAGTCAAACCTAAAAAAAAAAAAAGTGAAGGAAGTTCTTCTACTGTTCTTTGAGAGGAAATTATGGCCTCATGGAAGGAAATAAGAGTGCTGTCATTCTTGTCCACTAGTACTCTGTATGTTTTGAATTTTCATCTACCTTTCTGTATTCAGAATAAAATGTGTATTTGCTTTCCATACAACAGCTTTTAGGAATGTAAACAGTTTATATTAGTGATGCACAAGAAAAGGCTTACATGCTGAGTAAAGGAACCTTACAAAGGAAAGACAACACCTTAACTTATTAGAAAATTATTTAAAGGCTTTAACCTGTTCTGTTATAAAAAACTGTTATTAGATATCTTTTAATACCAGGTTCTTCAGAAGAAGGACTACTACATATTGCCTTCTCTCAGATGAATCACAAGGATTTCTTAGATTTTTTTAGTATTTCTAATTCCAGCCTTAACAATAACTGTCAAGAACGTTTCTTGACCTCTGCTACCCTCTTCTCTCCAATAGAAAACAGTTGATGAGTTGTCATTCATTAAATTCATTCCGGATATTTCTAGTCTTCTCTTAATCTACAAGCTTACATTTGAACTATTGTATGCGTTTGAAAGATATAAAAAAAATTGGCTAGTTCAGAGGTTTGAAATAATAGGTGACCAAATTCAACTAAGGATGGGTCTTTCTCCTGGACACTTAAGATCTACTTTTTCAGGGACTTTTATGTTTAAAAGACCCGAATCCTTCTATGTTGCTGTATGATTTTTGTTTGTTTATTTATTTGTTTGTGGGGTTTTTTTTTCCTCCTGTAACCTGTTTGCTTCTTTCTTGGTAGATTAAATTTTAGAAGTTAAAATCTCTCTTTAAACTGTATTTGCATATTAATATAAACTGAGAAACAGTAGTCTGTTAGCTGTCAGTTTAGGTCCATTAGCCATATTATGCTTCATCTGTTGTAGGTAGATTAATGCTTCATACATTATTGAAAACTTAATATTTTATTGTTGGAAAAAAATAGAAGATTTTTTTCCCTGACCCAACTTACTTTGTAAACACAGCTTTTTTTTTTTTTTTTTTTTTTTTTTTTTTTAAATCAACCAGTTTCTGTGGATTGGATTTTATATGGAAAAACTGGCAGAAGATTTATTAGAAAACTTGCTTAAGGTCCCTTGAGAAGAGACTATGTTGCAACACATTTTAAGATCTAAAAGTTTAACCAAAAATGTTTTCATAATTTCTTAACATTTTCAGCCCTGAAAGTGGAGAACTGAAATAACTGAATATTGTGATGAATGCTTCAAAACTTCCCTCATTTTTCTAGAAGCCAGACTTCTTCCAGAATACAAAGAAGGATTTTGACAACGATAATGACTAAAACACAGCCTTATTTTCACGATAGTGGCCATTGATTCTTTTGTGACTCTGATTTAATTTGTCACCCATATCTTATTTCATATGAAATATAGTGCAAAGGCTTATAGATGTGATATATTCCAATAAAAATCTCCTGACATATGTATATAATTAAATTAAAATGTGGCACTTTGGCATTTGTAAATCATCTTAGTTCTAATGTAAATACAGATCACTCATTCATGGAAGTTCTTTTGGATAACCATAGCCATTACTCTTTATATTTATCAGCCCATAACTCAAAATGTTTATGGTGTCAGATCTTTCAATCTGAGTTGTGAGTTCTGCAGTTCCACCAGTTGTGAAGCAGTTAATGACTTCCTGAATTAGTTACGGTATGGTTTAGATATTTAGGCTGATTTTTTTTTCCGTCTTTTCAACTGACCTACATATGTCTTCTAAAAATAGCTAGATATTGACATCTTCAACCTACTGAAGCTATAGCCTCAATTATATTTAATTTAAAATTAACAGAGATTAAAAAGTTTGAGAGATTTAAAAGTAAATGAGATTAAGACTTCCTGATTCATCACCTAAATTAGGATTAATTCAAAATCCAGTCTGAGAAGCATCCTACTGAGAAGCATACATCTATATTTTGCCCCCATCTGATTAATAAAATGTCTGGTCTCCTAGGCAGTTAAGCACGTGTAAATGGCCAAGTAATGTGAGAGTGCAGAGAAGAAGGAGCGATGACTCTTATCAGAAAGAAAAAGGGCAATTTCAATTACAGGGTGGTTAAATATTCCAGCAGGGATTCAGCGAGGCTGTGGGATCTCGGTCCTTGAAGATGTTCAAATTTGGACCAAACAAAGCCCTGAGCAGTCCACTGTAATTGTACCAGCTCTGGGCAGCAGGTTAGAACAGATGACCTCTGGAGGTCCTTCTAGCCTTCCCGATTGTGTGATGTTGTGGGAAATTTCTGTACCAGTGACTGCAAGATGCGGAGAAGACACGCCAGAGAAAAGATCGCTCTGGAATAGTCATGTTCATACACTTGTTAACAATGTGTTTTCCTGCTATCCACTTGAAAGAAGTTTATTTTGGCCTAAGCCTTCATGTCTTTACCTATCATGTCTTGCATTATCTTTGATCTAGCAGAATTCATGTTTACTCCCCATGTATGCCTGTGTTTATTCTTTTGCCTTTAATTTCTATGAAAAGAGTATACAGCCTGACATAAAAGGAGGCTATTCAAGGAGTTACAACTTAAGTTTAAAACCATTTTACAAACAACTAAATGTGATGATGAATACTTTTTGTGTCAAAAACAAGAAACCACAGTAACTTTAATTATTTTAATTCTGAGATCTTTCTCTGAACTTCTGTTTTACTGTATCTAAATAGGGTTTAAATCTGTGACATATAATACCAATTTTCTAAGCACCTTCATTCATTTTGTATTATATGAATAAAAAGAGATACACTTTAATAGCTCAAGGGATTTCAAAGTCATGCCTGACTTAACAAAGGAACTGTCTTATTCTCATTTGTTTATCTGGAGTCTTCCCATGGCAGTCAATGCAGTTACAGCTATGGAAAAAATGTGTATACATTCCACCTAAATTGCTTCACCTGATTATGTTTCAGAATAGAGAAAAAACTTACATGCTAAACTGCAGGAAACAGAGGGGAAGGGCAGGGGGGAGTTGTAGCAGATTATGACACTTTCTGCTTGATAGCCAAATGAATAAGGAATTTAGTCAGGAACACAGGATATGTATGTTAAACTCTCCCACCTTCTTAAGAATAACATCCAAAGGCTAAGAGAAATACTTTTGATATGTGGCTATTCCCATGCCTCTTAAACCATTACAAAAAGATGCAGAAAAAATCATGGGGCAGGAGGAAAATCTTGGAAGATACCTGTTTTTAATTCCACGAAACAGCACCATTCCAAGATACGGTAATTCTGTTTATGGTCCATGGTGCCAAATTTATGCATTTCATCTCCTGATTCTAATAAAAAGTCATAAGTAATATCTAGAACACAAAACAGAACTTAAAACTGAGACATACAAAAATACTGATTAAATAACCTGGATTCTGGTTATTTTTGGTTGGTGTTTCTCTTGTATGCAACTAGAAGAGAGGATTCCCCATCACCTTCCAGCTAGAAGTAATGACAGATTTGTAAGGGTTTTGCTTTATTTTCCTGTTGTGGGCTCAGTGTTCACAGTATGCAGTTATTTACAGTATTAATGCATCTTTTCCTCATTTGCACTTGGACTCATATTTCTGCCTTTCCCTACATTTTTATTGGATATCTGCAGGTCTCATTAAAAATACAGGAGATTAATAGGGCAAGATAATGTTATTTTCCATCACTACCTAGGGAAACATGCATTGATTATAGTTTCCTTGATTTTTCCAGTTGCAATAATAGTTACCAAGACCATTCACAGAACCCATTGGTTTTTAATAAACTTCTTGAAATTTTGCAGCTAATTGCTACAGAGGCACAGGCATTCACTAAGGTATCTAATAACTCAGGTTGAGAATGAAATACTATAGGCCTGGTTCCTAACAATGCCTGATTTTCTGCTACAGTCAGTGAGTATCAGGAATCTGAACACCTTTATAAATCAAATGTACTTTGGCCACACAGGATAATAACTTCTGACCAAAGACTACACAGGATTGGGTAAACTTTTGTGTTCTTCTCACTCTAGCACACAGTGGCAGTCCCTTTCCATCATCTCTACCACTCTCCCCACTAGAGCGGCACAACTAATTTTGTGCACTGATGTACTGAAATTTGTTACATAGGGGATGTTGATTGTTTAAGCAAAAGAAAAAATTGTGAAATTATGACTCTGGGTGACTGGATTGTGAACTCTAGGCAAATCTGTTAGCCAGAAGGGCAGCACATTGAGGAAAGGGATATGCGGTGACACACGATAGTCCTTGGACCTGTTGTCCATTTGGTAGATGTCCAGAACCATGCATTTCTACCATACCTGCATTGTATTAATGTGTCCCTTTGCATGATTTTCCCAGAAAGTTTCACCGAGTGGTGGGTAAGCTGACATTTTGTTGTGGTTTGAGTCCAAACTGACAGTGCAGCAACTTAATGGATAACAAAATGCTGTAGCTACAAAGCTGGTGAGGGGTCTGGAGGACAAACCTTATGAAGAACGACTGAGGGAGCTGGGCATGTTTAGCCTGGAGAAGAGGAGGCTGAGGGGAGACCTTATCACCCTCTACAACTACCTGAAAGGAGGATGTAGAGAGATGGGGGCTGACCTCTTCTCCCTTATGACAAGTGATAGGACGAGAGGAAACGGGTTCAAGTTATGTCAGGGGAGGTTTAGATTGGATATTAGGAAACATTTTTTCACTGAAAGGGTTATTAAACATTGGAATAGGCTGCCCAGGGAGGTGGTGGATTCGCCGTCCCTGGAGGTGTTTAAAAAAAGGGTAGATGGGGCACTTAGGGACATGGTTTAGAGGTGGCTTTTGTCAGGGTAGGTTAAAGGTTGGACTTGATGACCTTAAAGGTCCCTTCCAACCTCAGCGATTCTATGATTCTGTGATTCTATAAGTGCAGTTTTTATAAGTTATACAACTTCCCTATCTGCAGGACAGATGACACAGTCCAGAATTCAGCTGGGTCAGCACAAAAAATCCAGATGTGTAGTGCATCATCCAGGTGTAGCTTCACAGGGTCTCTCTTTCTTCAGTTCCCTCTTCTTGAGTTCCCTGGAGTCTCTCCTGGGGTTCTTCTGGACCTTCTCCCCCATGTATTCCCAGAGTCTTTTTTTAGTCCCTGATGTCTATCCCTAAGTCACTCTGGACACTCTGACTCTGCCCAGTTACAGGACTGGGCAACGCATATTCAATTTCTCTTTATTCAAATTTCCTCATTGGCTAACAACCATCTGTCACCACCACTGGCGTTCATGATCTTCTCCTCTGGAAGGCTCTCCACAGTTAGCAACTCTCACAATGATTAACAGGTTGTTTATGCATGCAGTATTGCTCTGTTCTTATGAGAGCACTGCTCCCTTAACCCCTAAGGTAACTAAAGTTGATATGGTAACACTATTGTAAGTGAGGCCAAATCCATGCCAACTACCACCCTTTTTGAAGAAGGCCTCTGAAAAGTGTGCGGTAATTTTGTTCATGAATTGTGCCTATCTTTGCAGCAAAACTGAACCCTTGCTATGATAAACATTATTTTACAAGAATATTTTTCTATTGTTTCCATTTCACCACTCTTCAGCTAAACTTCCTTGATTTCTGACCCACATCATGTACCATCTACAGCCTTTATGGTAATTCTGTGCTGCTTCTAACTGAGGCATAGGCATCAAGATCTCTAGATGCTTTATTTCAAGACTTCATCATCTCTTGATGACACTGTGTTTGGATATGTGGCCCCACAGACACATATTTAAATACAAAAGTGATTGCCTGGTAGAGAACAGCAAACATATGTCACGGAAGAGGCTCTTTGTCCCTACAAGTATAGCATGGAAAACCAGATTTTGCTGAAGAGGTAATTGTGATAGCCACTAAAAGATAAGGAATGAATACATGACTGTCCACACCGTCCCCAGTCACGCCATTAAATTAAAAAACCTTCACCAAACCACAACACCAACAGTAACCAGGCACCACATTTTAGCACATCATAGGATTAAGCAGCATATTGTCATTAAAATTACCTTTGTGTTCTGATCCTTTCTAAGATAAAAGGTTTTCTGACTACATTTTGAATGTCCCTCCTCACCTGCGCATAGTAATAAAGCTCTAACACAGCTTTGCATCAACACTTTTATACAGCACCATGAACACATGCTCTAAGACCATTTATGAAGATGCCAATAAGGTGACTTCCCTCATCTCACTGGGGACAAAGGGCACACAACTACATGGTAACACTACCACTTTGATGCAGGAGATCAGTAAATAATTTGCAAGATATTTCTGTAATGTCTTTTCAGCTACTTTTAATTCTATTTGAGTATTAATTGGTATAAGTAACAATTGGTTATTGATGAAGACAAGTCATAAAATTAAAGAGAAGTAAATGATGTTGCTAGATGTTTACAAACATTTCCATATGGACAGTAGTTTTTGCAGGGCAGTTGGGAGTAGTTGGGTACATACCTTTCCACTGTGACTGATTGCAGAGTGGAATGAACAAAGTTCAGTTCCTAGGGGTGTGGTCTTTCTGATAGAAATGGAGATTAGTACAGATAATTGTATGGAGAGATTCAAAGGGTGTTTTTTAGAAGGCTGTGGACCAACACTGTAAGGAATGGAGGAGCTCTTCTGGAAACTGGCCTGCTTGGAGGGGAGAAAAACTTCTATGGATAGAAGGCAGTAGAGAAAGCACTGTGTTGCCCAAAAATAGGAGACCCTTTGGGGTGCGGGCATGATATCATTGTAAGCAGGATTCCTGCTTTGTTTTCCTTCTCCTCTGAGTAGCAAGTGTATTAGGGAGCAGTAGCAGCAGGTTCAAGTGCTTCCACTGGTTTGTGGATGCTGGTTCTGCCAGATTAGGGCAACACTGTGTTGTTAATTGGGAACCTGCTCTGTGATGTGTGCAGAAACACAAAATGGGGGAGTAGTCTGCTATAGGGGTTGTACAGCTCTTATGCGTACCATCGTGGTTATTATAAACTTTTGGGATGCTTATACATGAATTTACATACAACCCAGTCAGCTCGACTGGCAGCTTTCAACTCCTTGTTCAAGCAGTTTAACCCCTGCATTCCCACCTCAACAAGTCTCTCTCCATTACCTTCTGTATGCCAGGGAAAGGCAGCCAGAGATCACCAATATGTCCACCTCCAACACCCTAACTGTTTGCAAACCACTGTTCTTTTTTTAATTAACAGAATAAAATCCTCCTTGTTAAACACACTTCTAATGTCCTTATGGAGACAAGTAGGGGAAAACTGCGTCCGTGATACTTTAAACTGAGCTCTTTGCTATGTCAGAGCAAAAAATGCTGTAGGTGGTGCAAGAGTGGCATTTGCATAAGTGTCTGCAGAGGACACTGCAAGCACAAAACATTGCATACAGCAATTTTGTGGGTCCTACACAGAAAGGAGAGAACAGCTCTGATCATAGAGGTCTGTAAACCCATCAGTTGCTATGCAGAAGACAGCTTCCGCAAACCATGGTTTCAAATCCAATGCCTTAATTAGTGCTACCATGCTATATTCCAAGCACAGGTTGTTGTTTATTTCCTACTCTATAAAAAAAAAAATAAAAATAAAGCTATCTGACAAGTCACACTATGATCATGCCAACAAGCATGAGTTGGTCAAAAGTTTTGGTGTACTGAAGGTCTGTTGCACTAGACTGGAGGAAAAGTTCCCCTGGTAGGACAGTGACCAGCCATAGAGCATGTCCGTACTGTAGTCCTTCTTAGGCTTTTCCACTGTCTGATGATCTAGAGGGGTGCCAAAGTATTTTCCAGGTTCTTCTGCGAAAACCTTCACAGGAAAGCCAAGAATCTCCTCCAGATCTGCCACAGATCTGTGGAGGAGATCTGTGTGCTGCTGAAAGACTCATTTCCATTCTCTTTTCAGGAGCATAACTTTCATTTTCTTAAATCTGATGCAGCACTGGTCCCCATACCATTCATAACCACCTATAATCACCTGCCTGGCAATTTTGGCATACTGCCAGAGAGTTACTCTAAGTTCTTTTCCCCTAAAAGTTAGCTAACAAAGCTGTGTCTGAGATTGTTCAGGTGGTGCATCTAAGGTACCTATCCTGTATTCTGTCTCCTTCTTTTATGGTTGATCATTACTGTGCAAAGTCAAACAAAATCAATTGAAAATTAAACAAAAGGTTTTGTGATACTCAGAATGTTATAAGAATTTGTAAATTTCCAGAGAAGACCTTTGTGAAATATACACACTATGACCTGTAATAGTTAAAAGAATAGCAAGAAAACAAAAGAAAACCCAAAGACAGTAGCATAAACATTGTTAAATCCATGGCCTTTGCTAAATTTTGAGAAATCTGTTGGCAAGGAAGGACTCATGTATATTTCCAGAATCCTATATTTGTACGTGTGCACCCAGACAGTGCTGGAAAACCTCACCATTGATATGATCCACTCCATGCTTCATGACGTCACCATGAGAAACTGCCAGCTTCAATACAATAGTGGGAGAAAAAGGCGGGCATACAAGCGGTGTGCGGAATTGCAATTTAGAGCGCAACAACTGTGATTACAAAGATGGTTATGAACCTAGAAAGAACTAATGTTGTATGCTAAACTGTAAATATAGATGCATTTGTCATGCACTGCCTCCTGAGTCTGCAGCTCAGTCTTACATCTATAGGACCATTGAGATCTAGGATATGGTAATGAGATAAATGGCACGTAAAACCAGTGTAGTATTGACACCTGTTTACCTGGATATTTGTGGTGGGATGACCCTGGCTGCACACCAGGTGCCCACCAAAGTTTCTTTATCACTCCCCTCCCTAGCTGGACAGCAGAGACAAAATATAATGAAAGGCTCATGGGTCAAGATATGGTCAGGGAGATCACTCAGCAATTGCTATCATGGGGAAAATCACAGTCAAAACAGACTCCACTTGGGGAATTAACTTAGTTTGTTGCAATCAAATCAGAGTAGGGTAATCAAAAATAAACCCAAATCTTAAAACACCTTCCCCTCACCCCTCCCTTCTTCCTAGGCTTACCTTTTCTCTTGAATACTCTAGCTCCTTCTCCCAGGCAGCACAGGGGGACAGGGATGGGGCATGAGGTCAGTTCATCACACGTTGTCTCTGCCACTCCTTCCTCCTCAGAAGGAGAATTCCTCACACTCTTCCCCTGCTCCAGCGTGGGGTCCTCCATGAAGTTCTCCAAAGTGAGCTGTTCCCACAGGCTACAGTTCTTCATAAACTGCTCCATCATGGGTCCCTTCCATGAGATTGAGTCCTTCAGGAGCAGGCTGCTCCAGCGTGTCCCCCATGGGATCACAAGTCCTGCTCCAGTGTAGGCTCCTCTTCCCATGAGCTCACAGGTCCTGCCAGGAGCCTGCTTCAGTGCAGGCTTCCCAGAGGGTCACATCCTCCTTCAGGCTTTCACCTGCTCTGATGTGGGTCCTCCATGGGCTGCAGGTGTATATCTGCTCCACTGTTAACCTCCATGGGCTGCAAGGGGACAGCCTGCCTCACCATGGTCTTCACCATGGGCTGCAGGGGAATCTCTGCTTTAGCACCTGAAGCTCAGGAGTTCCCACTCCTTCTTCACTGACCTTCGTGTCTGCAGAGTTGTTTCTTTTATGTGTTCTCATTCCTCTCTCCGGTTGCAGTTGCTGTTCCATTGCAGGGCTTTTTTTTCCCTCCCTTCTTAAATATGTTATAGCAGAGGAGCTACCACTGTTGTTGGTGGGCTTGGCATTGGCCAGTGGCAGGTCCGTCTTGGAGCCATCTGGCATTGGATCTGTTGGACATAGGGCAAGCTTCTAGCAGCTTCTCACAGAAGACACCCTTGTAGACCCTCTGCTACCAAACCCTTGCCAAGTAAACCCAATACAATATTGCAAGTGAACTATTGAAGACCTAACAAGCATCTTTTTCTTGTTTTTGAGTGAGAATACAACTTTTCCAAGGATTCTCTCATGTGCAAAAGTGTTGCACCTACTACCCAAGTGCATTCTATAAAATGTGGATAGCACATTATCTTTGAAATTTCCACTCCCTGGTAAATATGATTGCATTGCCAAAAGTAATCTGAGGAAATTTCTAGGCTGAACATGTAAACAAGTAATCACACACAGGCAATTGGGTTGCAGAAGACTTATTTTGCTACAAAAACTTCGAAGTAACTCAGAACCCTTATAGGCAAAAGTCTGCAATTCCAGATTTAATGTGCTACAAGAAAATGCAGTTTAGAGTGTGTGGGTGGTGCGACTGGAGCAAGTACCAAAACTGCATTGTTTTTTTTAAGATCTAACTAGCTAAACTTTATACACTTTTTCATAAACACTAGATGATTGCCTGGATTTCTGGGACTCCTAAACCCAAATGTAGATTTTGCCCAGAAGACCTGTACAGAGACATAAGTGTTATACAACGCTGTCTTAATTTTTGCAGTTTCTATCTTCATGTTTTTTGCTTTTCAAAAAGTTATGCATCTCTAATATACAAACATCACATTCTTTCCCTCGGCTCCCATCCTCCCAAATGCAGTAGTGAACACTTTCGACATACAAATTAGAGCACTGTAATTATATTTTTGCTGAACAAATGACAGCCGATGAACTCCAAGCAACTATACATTAGAAGAAGCAGAAAATAAATCCCCACTGTGCTGTTGTTATTTTTAGTTGCATAAATTGTAGAAGTGTGTGCAGGGGATAAGAAAAAATGAATAATAATAATAATAATTAAAAAAAAAAAGTGTGATTGGTCCTTCTGGGCCCCTATTCTGTAAGTTAACGAATAACCTTACTTTCAATTAGTGTCAAAGTGAGTGTCCCTCAAGGACTGGTACTGGGATCAGTACTGTTCAATATCTTCATCAATGACATAGACAGTAGGATCGAGTGCACCCTTGGCAAGTTTGCAGATGACACCAAGCTGAGGGGTGAGGTTGACATGCCTGAGGGACAGGATGCCATCCAGAGGGACCAGGACAAGGTTGAGAAGTGGGCCCATGTGAATCTCATGAGGTTCAACAAGACCAAGTGCAGGGTCCTGCACCCAGGTCAGTACAACCCCTGGTATCAATACAGGCTGGGGGATGAAGGGATTGAGAGCAGCCCTGTGGAGAAGGACTTGGGGTACTGGTGGATGAAAAGCTGGACATGAGCCGCCAATGTGCACTCACAGCCCAGAAGGCCCAGAAGGCCAACCATATTCTGGGCTGCATTAAAAAAATGTGACCAGCAGGTTGAGGGACACGATTCTGCCCCTCTGCTCCACTCTTGTGAGATTCCACCTGCAGTATTGTGTCCAGCTCTGGGGCCCTTAGCGCAGGAAAGACATGGCCCTGCTGGAGTGAGTCCAGAGGAGGGCCACAAAAATGATCAGAGGGCAGGAGCACCTCTCCTGCACGTGGTAGGCTGGCTGGTAGGAGGAGGACAGGTTGAGAGAATTGGAGTTTTTCAGCCTGGAGAAGAAGAAGGGTCTGGGGAGACCTTATTGTGGCTTTTCAGTACTTAAAGAAAGAAAGTACTTAAGAAAGATGGGGACAAACCTTTTAGCAGGGCCTGTTGCAATAGGACAAGGGGTAATGGTTTTAAACTAAAAAAGGGTAGATTTAGACTAGATGTAAGGAAGAATTTTTTATGCTGAGGGTGGTGAGACACTGACCCAAGTTGCCCAGAGGGGTGGTAGATGCCCCATTCCTGGAAACATTCAAGGTCAGGCTGGACGGGGCTCTGAGCAACCTGGTCTAATTGAAGATGTTCCTGCTCATGGCAGGGGAGTTGGACTAGATGGCCTTTTAAGGTCCCTTTGAACCCAAACTATTTTATGATTCTAAGAGAATGCTTTGCACTTCATAGGATTTAAAGGTGTAAATTGAGAGAGATTGCTTTGAAATTACAAATAGTCCTCCCTAATCAAGTTACGTTCTAAATCCTTCTTCTGTTTGGATTTCCTATATACTTGTTACAGTGCGAGATCGACAGGTATGAAGATGTTCTGGAACCCCAAAATTCCAGATCAAATAATGAAAATTATGTTTCATAGTTCTTATTTGCTTTGTAATTTGTAGCAGTTGCATATTTTTTTCCCCCTGGTTTTCAGAATAAGCAGAAATTTCAGTAAACTTATAACAGTGTCATAAACTTCTCTGAAAATATTCTAAATTTGAAAATAATCTAAATGCTGAATATGCCTGTAAACATGTGTCTGTATTTTTAAGATAGCGAGGAGTCGGCAGTGCATGCTGACTTAATTAGTCATGTGGGAATACATCTTCTTTCGTAGAATTTTAGTCCAAAGTATCTTTATGGAGTTAAACAATAGAAGAGCACATATGCCATAAATCACAGGAAGCAGTAGTGTGTAGACATTATATGCGGAATAAATTAAGGCATTCAGTCATAAAGGTAATAACTTATGGAGAGAGAAATTAAGAAACAGTCAATAGGTTTCAAAATGAGAAAAGGAAGTCAATGAGGCAGGATGCTCAATGAAGCCTCCTTTAGGTGATGACAGCAGAGGAGAAGACTTCTACATCAATAGCCTGCAGAAGGGTAAAGAAGAGACCCATGTTAAACAAAGAGAATGAAGGCAAAGAAGGAGAAAAAGAAGTGGGAGCTCTTGTGTTTCCTGAAGCCCTTAAAACTTTTTGGGACCAAAAGCTTTTATGGTACTTTCCTTCTGTTTTATGTCTGATGTAGAAACACTGAGTAACTGTATTCTGAAGTGATACACAGTTTATTTAGGGCTAATTGACATACTGGGAACAATCTAGACTTTTCAGTATGTCTCTGCCTGGACAGATTTATTCTATCAGTTTACAAAATGCCTATTGATGTGACAAAACTTCTATGTATTTGAGGGGAGTAAAAAAAAAAGAATGAAAAACTTTCAACAGTATGCTGTTGTGACCCTACCAAAAGGAAGGGATGACATGGGAGAAAGTATACAACAGTTCAAAAAATCAGGACAACTCGCTCCTTAGCAAGAACTTGCATGTACTAACCTGAACAAACTTGTACTGCTAGGCCTTACGTTTCACCTCCAGTCTGCAGTGAAGTTCTCCCTATCAGCATGTCTCATTTATAGAGAACTTGCCTACACGTCAACTGAACTATGTTGCATTATACATTGATAAGGGACTAGGTAAGTTGATTATTTGGACAATTTTCCTTTTAAATCTATTAAAGGGCAGAGTGATTCCCCAGTAAAAATACATCCAGGTGCATGAAGCAGGTGTCCGAGAGACTTGAGTTCCATTACTTTTTCTGTTGTGCTGCTTTAGCCAAGTTGATTGATTAATCAGATTGTTTTTAATTTTCCTTTTTCTGCAAAATGAATTATTGTAATTACCTTCCTGAAGTACTTTTTTGAGAATATACACAGAAATGCTCAGGTAATACATTACAGAGGATCAACTGGGATCTGAAAGATTTTAGCTCTGTTCTAGCACTGCAAATGTGAAATAAGTGTCACTAAGTCCACTGATACTGTGGATTTACATTAACTTGTAATTGTTCAAATCTTCTTCTGAAACATTCTCATCTACTGTACTATTTTTGTCATCATTTTCATCAAAGGACAATGTGTACCACTTCTACAGCATTACTGAATTAACCATTCAAGACCATGTCTGGGTTATGAAGAATCAAGTAATTGCCTATTAAAAATTATGCATTACGCCTTAAAGACACAATGTCACCAGCAACGAAATTACTGGCAACCCATTTACAAGTGCATGTTGATTTAATTAGGAAATTAGCTGATTTCTTTTTTTTCATACTTGTTTCTTAATTAAAGTCTTCACGGTATTTGAGTGCTTATTAAGCCCATTTGGAATGGATGTACTAGCCACATTTTAGGATACATTTAAAATTGACTGAAGACCTTCCCCCCACCCATGCTTTCATTCATATTCATTACATAAATATAGAAAACTCATTCCATTTATTTCAGACTCCTATTTCAACAAAAGGAAAATTAAGTTAAGAGGTGTATGTTTTCTACAATAAGACATAGAGAAAGAAGAAAAAAGATCTTTGCTGGCAATTGGCTTATGATAATACATATTTATCATCACTTCGCAAAGGTGTAACCTGAACTCATTTTTGATAAATGGTATTTCCATTATTACACAGTTTCATGACTAGCACAGGTAGCAACTCTGTCACTGATTTGATTCGACTTCCTTTGGGTTTGGCTGAATATTCCTGTTCCCTGAGTAAGGTCTTGTTTGAACCAGGGTAATATTTAGCCAAACACCTAATTTTGAATTTCAGATCAGGGCCAAAACTACCAAATAAACATAATATCTATTTAAAAATAGGTGTGCCGAGTTCCAAGACTTTGGGTGATCATCTGAAAATCCACACTTACTAAGAGAAAAGAGCTGTTACAGCTAAATGTAGGTAGCATACTCCCTAAAAAAGATTGGTAGCATGACTTTAGTATCCTTAGACAGACCCCTAAGATTGACTTTTAAGATACCCATGTGTAACAAAAATATGTCTACTAGGAAGACTATATAACGTAGAGAATAAGAAGTATGATATTTCTGACTTCTGCATCCTAGTAGATTAAAATCTGTGACCTGAACCCCTTTGTGCTAATAGCTATGCAGAATGTATGGTTAGGACAAATCCCTAATTATAAAATTATCTTCCCCACCTAGGGTTGCAATCAGGTCAATTTTTTTGTTTATTAGGCCAATAGTCAGTGAATTAAAGTGTTGGTGATAAATTACTGGTATTACACTGTGATAATGATAAAGTAAATTATTTTGGAAAACTAATTTAGTATTTTAATAGTAACATAACTGAGATTTATATGAACAATTTTTACACTCTTGACTAGTAACCCTTTTATTGATGAGTTAATGGCCAGCTAGATAAATTAAGCTCTGTCAGCTTCACCCAATGCCTTATAAAAACTCACATTGGTCATTAACTGGCTGATTGGTAAAGTGTTTTATTATTGCTTTGGAAATATTACCTAAAATGAAGCACAGCAATTTCTGATCCTTTATCACTTTTATTTTGATGGCTTGACTTTTTTTAATCAAAATATGTGATGCACATTGAGAACCCAAAATCTAAGCAGTTAATGTGATTTAAACTGCAACCATCAAAGTTACTTTTCAAATACAGACATTTGCACTTGAAATAGTAGTCCATTTATGCCATGCAAAAACATCAGGGTCTATAGAGAGATTAAATCTGTTCTAAAGAATTCCACAAGCACTCAGTTATCAAAAGGCTGAATACATTTTACAAGGTAGTGATTCTATGCAATATTTTCTAATTAGACTCTATGAAACTTTTTTTCTGTAGCATCCACACAAGTTTAGGGGTTTTTTTGTCACTCCAGTTCAAAATGTGCTTATCCAAGATACATGATGGGGATACAGATTGAGTGTTACCTCTACAAACATTTTGATTTTTTTAAGTAGTATTTTGCTTTCCATGGGTGTTCCGACATGCACACTTTATTGTAGACAAATTCATGAGTCAGAATGCATTACTGTTCTTTGAATTAAGTGAATAACTTACAGAGAACAGCATACTCTTTTAATTAAGAGAGCTGTAGTGTGAGTTTTCATGATGCATCATATGTCAATCATTTGTCAACAGCTTTTTCTTGATTTTGGGGTGTTGTCAACTTCTCTTACCAAGTACTAAAAGCAGTACTTCTCTAAAAACAAGTACTGTTTTGGTCTGTAATTTTTTAAAGTCATCTCTGCTGTGTTGTTTAATTGTGAATGTTAAGATTCAGAACCTCTTGTTGTGGTTGGATAGAATCAAATGAAGGGGGGAAAGTGTTATAAGAAACAGCAAGAATTTGGAATTTTCTAATGAATAACTTAAAATGATGTAAAAGAATAACAATGACAAAGGATCTACTAAATTTTTTAAATGCTTTTGTCTGTGTGATGCAGATATTCCACAATGAAACATAGTGAAGAAACATCAAAGATAATATCAGACTGACTAGAGAAAGTCAAGCTCAGTTGTATTTTCGCAGTCATAAACTTGTGCAGTTGTGTATCTGATCCCTCTTGCAGGGTTCAGAAGAATCATTGTAGAACTCATTAAGTTATGGCTGTAGGAATTCTGCCCTCCCTCTTACATTAAATAGTGCCCATCCCTAATTAAATATTTTTCATGCATCGTATGGGGTGATTTACAGCTCTTTATACGCTTTCCCTAAGGACCTCTACATCTCTCATCACCATTCTGTTTGATCACTTCAAACTTTAATACATCCACTCCCAGTACAATTCATACCAACTGTAACTGAATATAGGTGATGAGATGATACTGCTCAGGGAGCATCCATTAGGGATTTAATTTTTCCTTTATCAGGAATCTGACAGGAGAATAGTGTGTTCCTCTGATTTCTCATCTTGCCAGTTTGTGTTCAATCTCTTGAAAAGCCTTCAAGCATAAATGCACATCTATTAAAGATCAGATCTAGTTTTCCAAGGGTTCTCAGGAATGAGATTATTTTGCTATCTGCAAGCACACATGCAGAGAAATTTGGTTGCTCAAATATCTTGGGGTGAGGAAAGAAGGACAATTTGAAAAAAACATTTATTTTTTTTTTTTAATTGGGAAAAAATCCACCACAACAACAAAAACCAGGCTGAGCCTGATTGGTATCAATCCAAGTCTATTAGTCTATGGATAGCTTCCTCTTTGATTCCACAATGAAAATACTAGAAATGGAACAGAGTTCATGAAAGCCTGTAGATTTGAAAGAACTAAGGAAGGTCACCTAATCCAACCACATGCACAAAGCAGATGTGAGTAAAACGGGTTGCTCTCAGGGCCTTGACCAATTAAATTTTTAATGTTTTCAAGGATAGATATCCCACAGGATCTCCTGGGTCCCTGTTATAGTATTTAACCACCATTGTATTAAATATTGGCTTGGACTCCAGGCTCTTTATGGTCTCTGCAAAGACATTGTTGATCTCCTTTTGATCCTTCTTGATGACATCCAGTCTACTTACCAATTCTGTTAGTTATTTACATGGCAACTCATCACCTCAGCCAAAGCACACCTCCCACAGGAGAGATCACCACCATTTCCAACTTGTGGGAGGAGCACCAGGCACTCCTGACAGCCTGCATGGCAGTATTCTCCCTCAGGACCTCTCTCTTGGAAAAGGTCTCTGATGTGCTATGGTAGTTGTTTCAGTTGGTGCTGTTTGATGCACTGTGATACATCACCACCTTCATTGCACAGGCTTAAGCAGAGATCCTTGTCCCCCCTTGCCCTCTTATTGCAACCACTGGTGCACTTCTGTGAGCTCCTTCTTGTCCTCCAGTCACAGGGTGCTCTCCAACCACAGCTGAATATCTGCTTGACACTTCCTGATCTTCAGTCAATTGAAGACAAAATGTGTAGACACTATTCCTCATCAGGAAACAGCCAACAGAAGCTGATTGTTAAAGGCAGCAGAAATGAAAGCCTACAGAAGCTTTCAGAATGCAGGCCACACCAGAAGCAGCAAGCCATCACAAATCCACAGAAAATGATCCCCAAAGAAATCCCCAGAACTTTCCTACTCCCTTAAAAAACTGTTGAAGTCTTTTGAGACAGATAAGTTATCAAAGGAAGCTACAGGCATTTGATCTATTGCATTGTATGTCAAAGAGTTGATATTCACAGTTAGGGCGGAGTCAATGCTTAGCTCAAAAACAGTGACATTTAATTAATGGAGTAAAATGGATTCATTTTCCTTAACTCTGTCCATCTCTACTGGTTTATTTTAATTAGTTTCCTTATATAACCTACACACATGAACATCATTACTCACATTTTCTCTCTTGGTTCAAAGTCTAAAGAAATTCTTTGAATGTCAAGCTTAGACTAGATGGCTTAGTGATATCTAAAGATGGTGGAGATAAGCCTGTCTCATATGGAACATCAGTACCCCAACAGAATCCAGCCCTTGCCTCTGAACAGGTATTAATGTGCTTCTGTCCCTGGACAGTTTGTAGCAAGAGAGAATATAAATGTGCTATCTCTATACAGATCTAAATGTTTTTTTTCAGGTTAATGAAAGAGACCCCAAGAAATCCACATGGCTTATGGAGTGGGCTACAAGATATGTTTATATGTAAATAGGTTCTGTCAGGATTTTCTTTTTTTTCCTTCTTTTTTTTTCCTTTTTTCTACACTCATTAACTTAGAAAAAATGTATTCAGTGTTAGCTGACCTAAGGAGCACATTTATATTTGCTCAGGCAGCAAAAATGTAGACAAGAAAATGTCTTTTTCAGCAACATAAAGACAGATGAGGCATACAAGTAGAGTCTTTAGAATAATAATTATATAACTAACTTAATTAGTCTCTGCTTCAATCAAAAGACAGTATGATAACACCAGCAAGTTGGTTTAGATCCATAGAGACTAAAACATTAAAAATATACACAAAGCGTTCTCCAGGGTGTTGTGTTGTGTTATGTTTATGGTTGTTGGAACAGAGAAGAATTTATCCAACTGAATGAAATAGGAAAAGATGGGCAAAAGTAAGGCAGATTTTTTATAAAGCAGTTCAGAAAAGGAACAGAAATATAACACCAACCTCCCAAAAATCCAGTCAAACACAAAGGAAGGCACCATGTTGTTCGTATTGTAGCAGTACTTAGACTGATACAGAGTCCCTAATATATGAAGTGTTTTCGAAGCCTTAAGTCAGTGTGTTGCAACACACTGAGACAAAGTAAAGGGGAGTAGAAAATAATGTCTTTATGTTACAAGCAGAGAAATGAGGCTTCCCCAAAGTGACACACAGAATGTATGAAAGCAGCCAACTGAAACCTGAGTCTGTCACTTTGCAATTCATTAAAAATAAGACGTGAACGTAGGACAGATTTAATTTAAATGAGCATGCAAAGGTACTCTGGTGTCCACGATGTCTGGAAACCTCAGAGAAATGCAGGCAAACATTCCGAGCTGGGAACATAAATTGGTTAATTCCTGTGACTATTGATTCACTCACATTAGTCTCAAAAGGTTCCCAGAAGCTACAGGATTTTTCCTGCATTTCTTTTCATGGTATGTGTGCCACTGAAATTATTTTAAACTCACTCTGACTGGTCAGGATATAGAGTGTCTATAGCTGCTTTTGTGAATTCTGACAAAAATATAACTCCATGTATTCTGGGATATCTTATTGCAAAACACTCTGAAAAATAAAGGGACAGTGAATACAAGTGATCATAGAGCTGGCAGTGATAGTGCCTTTTTTTTATCCCCGCTAAGTGAAGACGAAGACTGATGTTAATCAGAAAACTATTAAACACGTTGTGGTTGACTTTGTCTGAAATATCAGCAGAGGAGTCTAAGGTATGTGTTACATTAATTGTACCAAAATTTGCTCACCAAGGACGAATATCAGTAAGCAAAGAATTCTTAGTGGCAATATTGTGGGATAAATAACACTGTACTCATGAACTCCCTGTTAATCTGAAAGAATATTCATGTTCAGGAAGTAAAATATAGGTAACCAGCAATGTTAGAGTGTCATATGGACAGATATATCAACCATTTGGGAAGAAAAAAATACATATGTATGTATGTATGTATGTATTTATTTATTTATTTGGCTTTGATGTGGCTTTCTTCTGTCTCTTTTTCATTTACCATCTATAACACTACTAAAATAACCTTAAAGAGAAAATAAAGTTTCCTTTTTTCCCCCTAAATATTTTAATGTAGCTGTTCTCTCCCTGAGAACAACTGTGATCTTTTTTTTTTTTCCCTTGACAACTCAAGATGTTCCACCCACACAGAACTTAGAGGGTAATGAAGTTAAAATTATGTTGTATTTTCTTCTATTTCTTGCATTATGGAAGAGTGAAAATGGGAGCAGAAAGAAGAAAGATTAAATCAGAATTTAGACTTGACTGGTGATTAACTCATTAATGTGATTGTCTTCATTTAAAAAAGAAATTCAATATTACAACAGTAGTGTTAGAGAAGTGTCTGTGAAAACAGGTGAACAAATAACATATTTCTTGACCTGCTTTAATAATCAATGTATTGCAAAAAAGGATCCAAAGAGTGTATGATAAAACAGGTCTCTTGCCCATCTCTCTTCCTCCCTCTTTCTTACACACACCTTCACACACCACTACAGTTAACAGACATTAACTGTCTTTGAAGAAGAAGAAAAGTTATATTTAAATTTCATTTGGATTGTTTGTATCTTTTTTTTTTCCAGAAAATATAGGAAAAGAAAGGATGCAAGGTGTTATATTCATGCATTTCCTTACACTTTCCCCCTGCCTTTCCCAGGAAAAATAGTGAAAATGAGCTTTTCAGTGAAAGGAATTTTTTAAAACATATATACAACCATGTGAAAATCCATACCTAAATTGTTTCTGTTAAAAAATAGGAAAATAAATATTTGCTATTGTTGTTTTTTAAAGGAGAAGTATTTTTTTAGTCAAGATTGAAGATTTTTTTTTTTTTTTTTCATTTAGATAGATATATTGTCATCAGCTGATTCTTTAATGTTGACATGTTGGCGTGCTGGTGAATACTGAAGGGTAGGAGAACTGTCCCCTGAAGTGTGTCCCCTGTCCTCTGAACATGAATGTGCCCCATTAGTGCCTTTTGAAGTGTACCCAAGACTGTTATCTTAGAACCATCTTCTACCATATTATTCATTTGTTGTTAGCTGGTTAAAAAATCTGAAGGTTACATCTATATTTTCTCTGCACTTCACTGATCAATTGGTAAAAAACCACTCATCTTAACACATTGTCTTTTTAAGGCTTCTGGTATATCAATGTCTTTCCCTGACTTCAGTAGGACCTGTTGCAAATAAATTCCCACACAGAGATACACAGTAGTCGTTGCTTGGACGTTAGCAAGGAAATCAAGTAAATCATCCATGCCAGTGGTATTCTTTACTTCAGATTTGAAGCTGAACCAGTGGAGAAAATTCATCTCCATTGGATATTCTAATCAAGAGAGGTGTCTGAGAAATGAATGTAGCTCAACATATTTAGCAAGTTAATTAGTATACATCTCAATTTTGGACTTAATTAGTAATCTCAGAATAGCTGCAACCTCTGTATTTCATAAGGCCATAAACCCATAAAGTTTACTTGTTACTACTTAAATTAATTTGCTAACAAAATATTAGCTGGCATCAATAAAGATGCGTTTTATAATGTAAAATAAATAGTAAGTAAAGGTGATTAAAGAATAGGACGTTGGGTAGAACTACGAGCAAGTGAAAAGTAAATTTTCAATAGCCAGTGAGTGAAGCATTGAATGGGATCAGACTGAGGATTTCCCATATGTTTGGGGACCTTTTTAATTATTGAAAATGAGGATTTTATGGGAAAATACTTTGTTTGTTTGTTTTCCCATAAGTTTCTTAATGTGAAAGAACCTGAGGAGAAATATCAAGTTTTCAGAATTTCTACATGGAGGAAAAAAATGCCTAACTGCAGGCACTTTACCATGTCAATTGCTTCAGTATTCCCTATTTGCAGTGGCACATAACCCATTCATGAACAGAATTTCCTGTATAAAGGAGAAAGGTCAGTTGAGGAAAGTTATTCCTCAACTTAATCTTATCTTATTGCTAAAATGCTAAAGATCCTTTTAACGCTAGAAACGAGAGAGCTGCTGTGTCTCTGACTACTCTGCCCCTATTAAATGCATGCTTTATTTATAGACCATATCTTTAAGTTGCTGGAAGCACATTATCATTACATGCCTGAAGTTGCCAATATGGAAAACATTAATTGCTCTTTTAGCTTCATGTAAAGTTTTTCAGGCAGTGTAATAAGATATGAATTCACCATTTATTTAAATAGAATTAAGAACTAGGAAATTGTATTGTTATCATCACTCAGAGTACCTGTGAAAGAAATAGATATGACTCTGGAAGTGACAAGCTTCAGTGTTCAGTAAGAGCTCAAGTCATGTCATTGTTTTCTCATAGCATATTTAATTAGTGCACAATTACATGGTTAACATGTTAAACTTTACAGTCTGTAATTCAGAAATGGCTTCAGAAATGTTAAGTTCAGTTCCTATTTAAGATTTGGATACACAGCAACTAAGTTGACTCTAGTTAAAGATTCTGTTTAGAAAGTCAATTAGAAGCTGCCATTCACGAAACTGTACAATAGATCACTTGCACTTTCACACAATTCTCAAATAATGTCCAGACGAATCTTAATAAAACTGTTGAGAGAAAATTTGTTCCAAAATGAATTTAAATTATTCACAAATCTACATGCCGAAGTTGTCAAAATAACAGTTTTCCAAACTTTTCCTTCATTTTCACATAACTGTTCATGTTTTTATTGAAGTGTTTGACATTTACAACATGGAATAACATTTTAAAAAGAAAAAGCTTTTTTTTTTTTTTTTTCTTGTATCTGAAGAGCTTATTTTCAGTTTTGTTAATTGTACCAACAGTAGTGGAAAATGAGAAATGTAAGAACTCCATATATGCTCATAAAGAGCTTTTATGTGGCCAAGGGGCACTCCATAGTGGATAGGATTGTGGGTAAAATGAGGGCAGCCCTGTGGAAGAGATCTTGGGATTTTGGTTAATGGCAAGTTGAATATGAGCCAACAGTGTGCCCTGGCAGCCCGAAGGGCCAGCTGTGTCCTGGGGTGCATCAAGCATAGCATAGAGCAAGGAGGGTGATCATCCCACTCAATACTGCATTGATGTGGCCCCACCTTGAGCACTGTGTGCAGCTTTGGGTGCCTCAATATAAGGACATCAAACTATTAGAGTGTGTCCAGAAGAAACCGACAAAGACAGTCAACGGTCATGAGGGCAAGACATATGAGCAGTGGACGAGTTCGCTTGGCTTGTTCAGCTTGGAGAAGAGAAGGCTGAGGGATGCCTTCATCGCAGTCTACAACTTCCTCAAGGCAGGCAGTGGAGGTAGAGGTGCTGATCTCTCTCTCTGGGGACCCGTGATAGGACTTGAGGACATGGAATGAAGACTCATCAGGGGAAGTTCAGACTGGACATTAGGAAAAGGTTCTTTACTGACAGGGTGGTAAGTTCCTGGAACAGGTTCCCCAGAGAAGTGGTCATGGCAAAAGCCTGTCAGAGTTCAAGAAGAGTCTGGACGACGCTTTCAGTCATATGCTTTAGTTTCAGGTAGTTCTTCAAGGCCAGGGACTTGATGATCCAACTTGAGATATTCTGTGATTCTATGATAAGAAATCCCTCCAACACTTAGCAATTTAAACAGTTTTTCTGTAGAGGCATTGCAGTCTGCCCTTAAGGCATTGTAGTCCAGCTGGATATAACATGAATTTTGTGAATTTCACCAATATTACTGATTTGTGTTAATCCAACATTGGAAAATATATAATAAAACAAATTAATAAATTAAGAGCTACTTTACAAGCAGGAATGCTCTGTGTCCTGGCATCCATAATAATGCTTCAAGTGGAGGTAGAAACTTATTCAGAAACATCCTAGGTGGACAGCAACTTTATTGTACTCTTGTGAGTAAAATTGCATAATGAATCTTTCTTCAATTAACGAAGCAAGACTCTTAAACCACAATGTTCCAATTTATTTGGTGTTGGAAAATTTAATGTGCTTAAGAGATCGTGCGCTAATGGAGTTCTCTGTATCAAAACACCATCAACTATGCATTCTTTGTATTTAATATTTCAGCTTGCACAGTATATCAAATGCAAACTGGAGTATAGTGCATGCTCTTCCATTCGTTTGCCCCAGATAAATGTTTTATCATCCTCATGTTCATCATTTAATCATACGAAAGACCAAGTATTTGCTGGAAATAAGAATAGTCGGGGAAGTAGGTCAAGATCAGACAATAAGCAGTGAGCTTTGGATTATACTGACATTTATAGGTGGCCTGATATGTGAGTAATCGACAACAATATAGTTGTAATTTCTTCATGTAGGTTGTTATGGTTTCAGACCATCTGTCTTACTAAGCCATTTCTGCATGCAAGGAGCTAATTAGACGTAAGATAGGGCTCTATACAGGGGTAATTGAGTTAAGTAGTTAGCGTCCACTGACATTCAAGCAGTAAAATAAAGAAATTTGCAGTGACACCAAACATAAGATCAAAACATAAAGAATGTCTGCTTCTTTTCGCTATCTGAGCATCTACTAAGAATATTGAAGATGGCAGTGATGACTTTTTTTTCTTTAAACACTAAATGATTAATTTTTATAGAATTATACCATAAAATACCTAACTTGAAAGTGATCTTTGGAAGCTGGTTCCAAATACTCCACTCCCAAGATCCAAATCATTCCAGATGTTTGTAAAACTACTTAAACATCCTGTGTGCTCTTGCCAGCTCCATAATTGGATGACTGAGACCTTAGAGACAAATTAAAACACCATTTTTCATCACTGTTCTAGTAACTTTACTTTTCAGAAGTCAGGACACTTATTTGGCTCCATATAGGAAGGTACAACTGTGACAAGTAATTTCCTGCAATGGTCAGTAAGGTAAAGACCATAGAAATTCTCACTTAAGGAGGAAATATTAACTGACTTGGAAATACCGTATTTCTTACGAAAGGGAGAAAAGACCCAAATCAAACTAATTCTGGGTATCATCCTACACAAAAGGACACACAAAAGAAGGTTTTAAATACAAAATTTGACAATTTGTAATTATGGTCTAAATGCTATGCATAAGGCTGCAGTGACATCAGCATAAGAAGCACCGAAATGGCTGTCTTTGGTGAAATAAATATTGCCTAGGGATGTTGTTGGAATGGGTATGATTGCAGAGAATTAAACCCAATAGCACACAAAGATCTGAAGAATTGTTATGAAATAAAAGTAGGAGTATAGTAGGAAATAAAAGTATGCTTTCTTGTACATTTTCCAAACTTCTAACAATTTCAAGCCTGCCTCATTATCTGCCTTACTAAGTGCTCTTTTTCTTCTTTGTGTCTCTGTGTTTACACAAGGTGTGGTCAAATGTATTCAAAATGCTCAGATTTTAAGAAAGTCAGATATCCCCATTCTTTAAAAATGATGTAGACTTATAGCTAGAGTATTAACTAAGGTATATCAGAGGAAGCACAGGGTGAAGGAATGTGTGAATGGTATATCCAGCACTACCTAGTTATTCTTAAAGAAGCAGAATGACAGTGGCTACAGTACATTAAAGAGACGAGAAGGAACTGAAGAGAACAGTAGATAAATAAATAAGTGAAGACAGGTCATGTAGGAGAGCTTATGCCTTCATCACAGCATGCTTGAGCTGTGCCCTCCACTGCTAAACTCCACTTCTGCAACACACGGAGGGTAATATAGTCCTTCCTCTGACATAAAAGCATGAGTGTGATAGTAGCTTCATTATTTTTTGATGGATTAATTCCTAACCAGATAACAAGTAACAAATAGCAGACAACTGAGGACAACTGTGGATGGAATAGAGTTCATGTAGGTAATCCCAGTATCTAGTAGATCGGTGGCCAGATTTGAATTTGTGTAAAACTTCTTAGGCCAGTTGCCCAGTTGAACATCTTGGTCTGAGTTGCCCAGACAAATCTCTATAGGGTAAGAAGCTTTTCAACCTGACTGTACTACACCTTGCGCATATAAGAATTTCTTCCCCTTCAAGAGACATAAAAGCAGTGAACATTTTCTCTTTTCATTGAATTATAGGCTTTTTTCCTCTTTCAAGTGAACCACTCTGAAACTAGTGGCTTTTGAACTGTGCCTAATCCATATTGTTTCTTCTGTTGTTTGGTTACCATCTGGACAATTGTTCTGTTTCGAATCTTAGCCCTTGTCATCCACCTACATTTAGCTTGTGTGCCTGCTCCCTCACGTTCTGCATTAGTGCGGGTGGTGACAATGCTGTGGTGTGGCGTGAGCTCTGAGTTTGTAGGAGGTCTGTGCTAACAACTTTTCAAGCTTTGCCTTTCAGGTCAGCATTCTGTGAACTTCCCCTTACAGTTCAACTGAAGAATTTGATTTCTCCATTGAATTGACAGAAGCTATTGATGGTTTGCTTGTATGCTATTTCACTGTCTTTTTGAAGGAGAGCTTGAAGTTGAAGGAAATAACTGGTGATGCTTTGCGTAACACTAACACTTTTTTGGGTTTCCTTCACAGCTGAAAATAGTAGATAGGCAAATGATTACAGTAGCAGATGTGACTTGTGACGTCAATGCTATTTCTGGCCCACTTAATGGAATAATCCATCAGAGCGAGAGCATAATGACAGGCAAGTGATGCATAATCAAACAACCCTTGTGATGTCAATCCAACTTCTCTGGTTTTGTACCAGGTAAAGGTTACTGTGGCAATGAATGAGTCACTTCTGTCCTGTCATTAGCCTGTTTGATAGTAAAGGCTTGTTGCATAGCTTCAACCAAAGTATCTAGTCTTGGCTGTCTTCTCAGATCTTACACTTCGTGCTTCATGGCAATTTCATGATAGGTATCATGAGAGGGACCTATATACTCTGCCTGCAGGTCCTCTAGGATAAGAAGTCAAAGGGTATCTTGCATGACATATCCCTCCTGTAGGAAAAGTTTATGTTGTGGTCCAAAATTTGTCTGTAATGTTAGAACAAGATTTTTTTTTTTTAAATTTTGGGGTCAAGTTCTTTTCAAGGAGCCATGTATGGATTTGGATTGTTTTTCTTGATTAAAAGTAGAAAGAAACAGCTTTAACTTGTTCTCCTATTACTATAAGGGGTTGTACTCCATGCAATTACTTCTACATCAGCATCTGTTTCATGTCTAGTGAGGACAAGAGCTTTTCTAAGCTGTAACTTACATACATAACAGGTAACCACCACGCAACTGCATTTCGTTTGTGCAAGTCTTCCATTTTTGCCAACAGTGTTGCACGAAGTACTAATTCAAGTCAGCACAGCACGTATTTGAAGCAGAAACGTCCACTGTATAGAAGAAATGCTGGGATGTCTTTGCATTCAAAAATTGTTTATTCTTTTGGATGGGTGTTATAAATAATAAAGGAGTCCAGACTCATACATTAAACACTTTGTCTTGATCTGACAGATGCAGGAACATCTGATCTTTTTATTGACCTTATCTGGCCTCACTACTTGATATTAAATGCTGAAGACGCAAAGTATTTTTAAGGTTCCCTGTGTGACCCAATGACTGTATTGTGTGTTTGCCTGCAGGACAGAGCAAGCTCCTGTTCACTGTCATCTACACTGGCCACTACCTTTTGGGTGTACTGTGCTTAATTTTTGGGCACATGGCTTCATTTCTTTTGTGTGTAGTAGTGAACGGGGAAAGGGGTTAGTATGCACCCAGAATTTCCCCAACACACAGTTGAGGTGTAGATAATACATGCAGCCAACTGGAAAATTCAAAATCAGTCTGCTAATCCTGATTTAAGCATTAGTTTTATGATGCTATAAAGAGTCAATAACTCCTCTGCAGTTACACACTCATTTTGACAACGTCTTTGTATGTCAGTTATCCTTAATTAAAATGATGTTGTTCATCATATGAATCTATACTGTTTAGACAACCCTGGTCAGGTTACTGTCAATTTTGAAATAAATGTCTAGAAAAAAAGAGCACAGAAGTTTTGTGCGTGTCTTTTAATTGACACAACTTCAAATACTGAAAAAAGATGAAAAAAAATAGTGTTGAAACTGCTTTGAAATACTGAAGTGATAGGTGCAACTGGCATCTCTCAGAAACGCTGCTTTGTAATGCTTCTCCCCCTAGCTGAATGATGTGGAGATCAGATGAATAGATAAGCATTCACCAGACATCTACTTGTACTGCTCCATCAGGACTCAGGAGCAATGTCTTTGCAAGTAAATTCAATCTGCCCAGAGATGTCCCCAGGCATAACGCCAATGGAATGGCCTGAAATCACATTTGTAAAACACTTCAGCCTTGGAACGATAGTGGCTGCATGCAAGTTTTGCTACATTCACTGAGCTCCCTGGCCTGGCTAAGTCTCAAACATATCAGGAAATTCTTCAGGATGATGCCTGTCAACATAAGCCAAAACTCTGCCAGGGACTGCACTAAGAATTTTTTTTAATAATACAGACAGGATGGCTCTCCCTGTTAATGACTATACAACTTTAAGGACTAGTTGTTGTGAATGGGTGGTTTAGACCACTTGAAGAATCACTGTCAAAGGTATCACCAGAAGTGGTTTTATTGAAATATGATGTTGCAAAAATGTGATTTAGCAAAGTTTGATGGCAAGGTTCACTCTGTTACTTACTACACAAAGGATAAAACAATTATTCAAAAATACCAAGACACAATCAGAGGTACCAAGACACAAATCATAGTTATCATAATACAAGGTTATATGCGATATGGTTTGCTTTCCAAAGGTCTGCCACTTGTGAAAGGTCTCTCTGCCTTGAGGAGCAATGTTGAGAGTTGTCCCACCTCCAGGGGAGATCACCACCATGCAGGCAAAAGTTTAGCAGGGAGAGTTCAAAGATGGCTCATTTGGGATGTCATATTTATGGAATAAAGTTGTTGGTTTGTAGTCAAATTGCATGTGATGGAAAAGAAATGCATGAGACACCTTGTACCCACAATTTCCTTTGTTCCTTGAAATATAAATCTCGGAAAAAACACCTGCTATTCATGTGTTAATCACATGATCGGAATTCCTAGCTCACACGCACCAATGTTCACTGTGTCTTTCTGATCCTTTGTGGGTTTTCAGAGAACAGATTGGAACTAGAGAAGTTCTTAACCTGCTTACAATTTAGGCATTTACCTCCTTTGGCACCCATACCAAACTACCTCTAGTTTGGCTAACAAGTCAAATGTTTGGTTAACAAGTCACAGTGGTAATTAATACTAACATATTAATCTCTTATCAGAAGATCATAACCTATTCCCTTGCTGCCTCTGATTCATAAAAGGGAAATGATAATGGCCCTCTTTCTCAGATTATGCAGTCATTGGCCAGAGAGTCTGCAAGCAGGAAATTCTTAGTCCTGCTATAGGCCTTTAGATCATATTTATTTCTGTTATGTAAGTAAAGATTATTTTTTCCTTTCATAAAATCTTCAGAGTTACAGAGTTCTCTTCTCCAAAAACAGTCCATGACATAGAAATTACTGATATCAAATTGAAAATCTGGAGAATATTGTAGTTGGTAAAGCTAAACTCTAATAATTTTTTTGAATTTCCACTTTTTTACCATTCACTTCCTTAATTCCAAACTTTAAACCCTGAATATTTCTAAAAGTACTAAATGGGACATTTTAACATTTTCAGAATACTCTTTTTTTCAAAAGAGAGTGAAAAGGGTATTTAGAATTAAATGCAACACATCTTCCTGAGATCAATAGGTAGTAACAAACCTACATGGAATGCAAATATTTGGGCTGCATTGAGTCATTTGTGAATTTTTTTTACAGACCACAATGAATATTCATGTTAGTTAAAATTTCTCTTTGACTTTTGGAAAAAGAAGGGCTTGTTACTATGAAAACTTGCATTTAATTTATTTAAATTCTGGTGGTTTTTTCCCCCTTTATCCTTCCTCAGTGCATTCAATGTCACTCCTTCTAGATGCTGAAGTGCATGGGCATTGGTTGCTTATGGAGAAAATGGCATCCTTTCTCTAAGATGATGAGCTTTTTTTTTGTTCAAACCTTCCTTCATCTGCTCTAATACTAGTTACTGCACAAGTTTGGAATTAATTGCCACAGAACATCAGGGAAAATGCGGTACCAGTCTCTGCTTCATTGCTCCATTTTCCTATCAGTCTGATATTTTGTGAAATGAAAATATTGCATAATAATACATTTATGTTTACAGGCATCCTAAAAAATGTCGGGAAATTGCAAGCAAGTTTCCATGTGAATAGTTAGGGAAAAGAGCTCAAGAAAGATCTTTGCATTACATGAGCCATTCAATTATGTTGTTCATTGACTTTAAATGGATTACTGCCATGATGTGGTAAATAGAAACTGCATAAAGTATTTATATTTTATTTAAACGTCAGTTACTTAATTTACTTTCTCATTATACATTAAAGTAATGATCATCCTGTTTATTAGTGTTAAATATTTCATGGCCTTCACAACACTGTATAACTTACAATAAATGAATAGAGGTCACTGCATTACCCATTGTGTAAGATTATATCAGCAACAGTACACATGCAGGGAAAGCGGGAGAAAAATCATCATGGAAAAAAGAGGCCTGGATGATATAATCTCTTTGAGGAATCAGTGTGATGTGCCTCAGTTGTCCAATACTAAAAAAAAAAAAAAAAAAAACACAAAAAAAACCCCAGTGCTAAAATAAAATAGGAATTGCACCATAATTATTGTGATCTATACTTAGAGAAATTGCATCTCGAAGTATCCTAAAACAATTTACAAATGGATTTGCAACCTATATGCAGACTAAAGAAACCATTAAAATCAGTAACAAAACTGTGTGAATGAAATGTGATTGCAGTTTAAACAGAAGACACCAATATTATGCAGCAGTTTAGGAAAACTACAATGTCATGTCACAAAGAAATATAGGCACAAATTTACAAATTCAGATCAAATTAAAATTAAGATTGAAAATAAACAATCAGTACAAGATGACTTTGGCACACTGAATTGTAAAGACCTACATTTTCCAAATCAGTTCTTTCCACTAGTCCAAGCTGGAGATTAAAAAAACTAACAAACTCATAAAAAAAACCCACAAACAAACCAAAACAACCCCCAAATCCTTTAAGAAAAGGTGTTAATTCTGTTCTTGAAAGACAAACCCCAGAGACGATCCCACTTCCCTTCTCCCCTAGTGTGAAAATCAGCTTTTGAATACTCTTATGAAGCACTTGCTGAAGTGGTAATGGTCACTAGCATTGCTGTAATGGAGTACATTTTGCACACAATTGAGAGTTAAACAAGTCTTAGTGACATTAATGTATATTTATATATAATGAATTAGGAAAAGATATTGAGGTATATATGCCTATTTCCTGGAATGCCTTGCTTTGCCTGAGTACACTAGAGAACTTGCCAATTCATTGTGAGTATTTAAACTAAAAGGGATCTCATAGGTCATTGAATCTAATTTCTTATTGCTGAATGATATCTCAGTGTATGCCTTTTTTTGTAGGCTCGTTCCAAGGCTGTTTTTAAAATAGACATATTTTCTGGGTGATTAGTTTTGGTTTTTTTGCCTCCAGCATTTCAGTAACTCACACAGGGAAGCTACTATCATGGAGAAACAGGAATGAATAAAGTCTCAAACACTACTTTTTCAGTCACTGTGAAAATTTGGGATGACACCTAAATATGAAATATTGCTTATTATCTCTCCCTTATAGAGAGTACTTTTGATGACAGAAGTGAAAACAAATAACAAGCTCTATGTCTGATGGCAAGTCTGTTGGTCTCTTGGAAAGGAGGAGAAAGGGGTGAGTTAAAGACTAATAGTTCAGTGGTCATCACCATAAACTGAAAGCAACATATGCCAGATTGTTTTTCACAAGATATGAGCTGTACACAGTATCTCTGGAAGCTCCCTCCCCTCATCTGTTTGTTTTTTCCAAGCTCTTAACAATGAGGAGCGATAATCACTTTATCTGCTTGCTCTCTACACTTGGTTCCACATAGCCATCACCCATCTCCTCATCTTCTCCACTCCTCTGTCAAGGAAATGCTCCAAACCCGTGATAGCCATCAAACTAGAAATTAACTATATCCTCTCAAACCCATTGTGATACGTCAAAAAGGCCAAATAAAGGGGCTTTCTGAAGAATTCCTTAGCAGAGCAGCAGCAAAAGAGGACCAATCTGAATGAATATTAGAAATGCAAAGCAAATTGGCTTCCAAGTTGCTGAAGTGTTTTGTTTTTTCAGTGTTGTACAGGTGAAGCACAGCAGTAAGCAATAGCAGATTCCTCTTGGTATCATATGCCCAAACCTACATTTAGGTCTGAGCCCGTGAGATCTTGGAAGCAACAAAGTTGTACACCTCAGCTTGTTTTCACTTTGTGTGTCTGTCAGATGCATGGGAGAAAATAAACGAAACGAAGTTTTAGAATAAGAGAATCTCAGAAAGAGCCACGCTGCACTAAACATACCAAGTTTGTAGCCAGCTGTGCAACAAAAATATGTACCTTAACTCTGGAGGGAGCTTAAGACTTTTATTGTATCCAAGGTGAGTTAATTGTGGCATAGCTGCTTGAAGCAGAAAATAATTGGCTTCTAATATTTAACAATCTATAGTAAACATTTTCTTCATGGAAAATATTACACGTGTAACTGAATATTTGCAAATGGAAGCAGGAATTTGCATAGGCTTGCATGGGCTATTTAGTGTGGATTATGGTGCGCAGAGTGCAAATTCATTTGTACTCCCGTTCTTTTTCAAAACCATTTAACTGATAAGATTTTCAGTTGTGGTTACCCTTAACACAAATCTGCTGAATGACAAGGTAAAATGGCAGGAATATCTTCAACAGACTGTTTGCATTCTCCCCATCTCTGTATATTTCTGAAAATTAAATTTTGTCTTGATTTTTAAAATACTCTTACAAAAAAAATAAAACAAAAAATCTTATTTTTTCCTATTTTGAGCCCAGATTAACAGTCTTTTGTACAAAACCCCAAGCTGAGAACTCAGGGTTCGATCCCAAGCGATGCCCTTGGCCTCCTGCAAGGATGTGGTGATTTTTAAGTGGGTTTCTGCTGGACAAAGCCTGTCGTATAAGCACCTGATAAGTTTTAGATATCTTTTGTAGCAGATGAGATGAATCATCCTTTAGATTACAAAGGGAGTCTGGATGACTACCCCAGCGTTCGATACCTGTGCTGTGGTCATGGGAGTTAGCCATCTGTGAATTTACTCGATTTCACATACATATTTCATTTCACACACCATGGTCTTTGTGCTGCTGCACAGCCAGGGAAGCACAGCAAGCTTGTTTCAGATTAGTTGGAACATGAGTTTCATGGGCTACCTGAGCTGTGTTTGCTGCACAGAATTTGCTCCGCGTCTGTAAAACAGGGGCACTCTCATCACTTTAGATAGCAGTTCTTTTCCCATGTGACAAGGTCCCTTGGTAGTATATTAAATATCAACTACATTTTCTGCAGCACAAATAAATTAAATAAAAAGTACTGTAAGAGATATTTTTAATGGCAAATGTTACAGTACTCTCTTGTCAGCTAAAGTAGATGTTTTTTTATTGCAGGCACTGCTGACTTTATCCATATTCTAGCTATCTTCACCCCAATAAACTAAACTAATGGATTTTACCAGATTTCATCTCCTGCTAAGTCTGTTTCTTACACAACTTAGGACAGATCCTTACCCTAAAAAATCTCACAGGTACCTTAAGTTATCTTTCTTTGAAATTCAGGGGCAAGTAAATTTTGCTTAGCTGGAGACTAGCAGCTTGAAAAAGCTGATAATTTCACGACAAGAAAACTTTCCAGCTCAGTGTTTAGATGTCATTGGGTATTTCTAGCTGTCACTATTGATGTTTTTTCCACTGATATGTTTAATGCACTGGAATATCAGGGCTTTGCAAAACAATTAAGGTTACCAAACAGGATCAGAAACACATGGTCTGCAGATGCCAAATATTCATGGTTGTCCGCTTTGTCTCCATTTCCAATTTTAAGGTAAGGATGAGTCAGTGAAAAAATAAAGGTAACAGCAAAGACAAGAAAGGTTATTAAAGAAAAAGAGATTTTATTAGGTACACTTATAAACGGAACAATGACAGGTTATAAATAGTATGGTGTTATACTTTGACACTGCTAACAAGGTAAACAAATCACATTGCGTTCCCCCTAATTCCAGCCGCCTTAAATGGCTAACTACAAGAATGCATAAAATAGGCATATCTGTTAAAAATAGAGAGCAGCTCACTATTCACTGTCATCAGGAAGGCAGACACCTGGCTTCCCCTCTCTGCCAGCACGTTCTGCCAGAAGTTATGAATGACTGTTTGCAACTACCTGCTGTAAACAGCATGGAACAAATTAACTCTTAATTGGTTTTCACTTACACTCTAATATTAGAAAAAAAGAAAAACAAATTTTACCTGACTAGCTAGCATGTTTCTTCTTTTCAAGTTTGCTATCAGTCTGAAACCAACATTGCTACTCTAAAAGCAGCTATTTTCTGTCTTTGTAGTTTTCTTTTGATGTAGTAATTTCCTTCCTTCTCACAGATTATATAGGCATGACCAGAAAAGACAGCATTTCCTTTGCAAAAATGGCCTATTTCAATTAGTCCTGTCTTTGCTTGCCTTTTAAAAGATTCAAAGCTGCTCAGTATGACTTCAGGAAACTGGAGTCACCTTCAACCTGCCAGGCATAAGCAAGTTCTTTCTGGTTGTTTGTCTGGCCTTTACCGGGCGCTCGCAATGCTGAATGTGTGCTACACGCTCATATTTGCACACTGCCGTGGAAGACTGGCTCTTTTAAATTTTCACAGGACTTAAGAGCTGGGTCCCTTCTGCAGTGCCGTCAGCACAGCCAATTCATCCCACTGCCAGATCGCATCCGCTTGACGCTGGCCAGGTGCCTCTTCATTGTCATCTGAAACCTCTTCTTCTCGCATTTCACAGGGTATGTTTCAGAGTCTGATTTGCAGTGCAGGGGAGAAAGCTCTCTGGTGCAGACTGCCTCCCAAGAAACGGCCCGCCTGGTCTTAAAGGGAGTGGCTGAAGGCTTTATGCACCCAACGGTCTGTTGAACGTTGCTGAAAGGGCTGGATGAGTTCCTTACAAGAGACATGGTCTTCTTCCTTTGGGACAAGAGGATTTTAAGCTCTTCAGAGTCATGTTGAAAAAAGAGAGACTCTTTCCTCCTGGTATTGGGACTCTCACCCAGTGTGAGAAACCCATACGGGGTGGTAATTTTGGAGAGGTGGGGCAAAGAGAGGGCAGCTCTGGTTGCTGGGTCAGAATGATGTGCAGCTCTCTCCAAGTCTCCAGGGAAAATTATTCGGTCTGTAAAGCACAGGGTTCCTCTTCTGTCCAGATTCTCTTCCTTGCACAACGCATCTTTCCTGATGTAGGATTCAGATTTACTTCTGGTTGTTCTGCGCTTTTGAACAACTTCATCAGAGATTCCTCTCTCAGGAGAATTCTCCACGGTGTCTTCCTCTGGCTCCCGTTGAAAGGAAACATGCTCTATGTCCAGAGAAGGGATGAAAAATTTAGGGATGCGATCAGGAGTCATGACAATGTTGAAAATGTCCTTGTTTTTCTGAGCACCTTTATCTTCAGGAGGTGGCCTGCTGATTTTAAAACTTGTCCAAGTTAGCAAGCTTTCTATAGCACTTTTTATGGAGAGCTGCGATGTACCACCAGGCACCATTATTTCAGACAGCAGTGTTTTCTTAAAAAAACACAATGCTGCCTGCTGATTGAATTCTCGCAGGACTGGTTGCAGATGGGGGACTCATTCCTGCTTATAAAACAAAGTAAATGACGTCATCTGATAGCTAGATGTCATTGGCATGGTAACGAAAGATAAGAAGGCTTTTACACTCCTACTTATATACTTACAGTCTGATTCATGCTGCACCATTACCCTAAATAAGCTTAAATATTTGATTTAATTATTTTTAAATGCCAGTTTTGGTGCTAGTGCCCTAGCTATTTTCAGAACAGTAATGGCTAAAAACATACCTGTAACTTTCACACTGTTTGGATTGTGTTACCTGTGCTATTACACAAATTATAATTAAGCTTTTCTTTTTTTTTGAAGGGCTGTGTCACTGAATGACTGATGTGCAAGTAGGTGTAAAAAGCATAGTTCACTTACAATTCCTTAGTCTGTCTTTCAGCAAATCATACTATTTGGTGCATTTCATGTTGAAGATTGTGAGAGGAAAGGGTAGGATATGAGTGGTCAAACAATTATTGGACTAGTATGTAGAAATGCATCCCAAGGGGGCTCAAATTACTTTTCATGGATGCTGTATGCATATAGCACATAATGAGGAAAAAATGAGCAGCTCTTCACAGGATACTCAAATTAGATATGTGAGTATCTGAGGACTACACCAAAAGAAGCAAGGCCAGCAGGTCCAGGGAGGTGATTCTGCTGTTCTACTCTACTTGACCGCACCTCCAGTACTGCATCCAGCTCCGGGGCCTCAACATAAGAAGGGTATGGATTGTTGGAAGGGATCCATCAGAGCCCCTGAAGAAGATCAGAGAGCTGGAGCACCTCTCTTATGAAGACAGGCTGAGAGAGTTGGGGTTGTTCAGCCTGGAGAAGAGAAGGCTCCAGGGAGACCTTAATGCAGCCTTTCAGTACCTAAAGGGGGCCTACAGGAAAGATGGGGAGGGACTCTGGATCAGGGGCATGTAGTGATAGGAAGAGGGGTAATGGTTTTAAACTGAAAGAAGGTAGGTTTAGCTTAGATATTAGGAAGAAATTCTTTACTGTGAGGGTGGTGAGGCACTGGAACAGGTTGCCCAGGGAAGTTGTGGATGCCCTGTCTCTGTAAGTGTTCAAGGCCAGGTCGAATGGGTCTTTTGTATTTACCTCCCTTTCAACCCTATATCCAAACTATACTTATGCAAAGCCTTTCTTCAGATCTCCAAGGAAAACAGAAATCAAGATAGTTTTGTATATCCCACAATGCAATACAGAATTTAATTCACTATTATTTTGACCAAATTTGATCCAGGATAAGCTTAATTTTGATTTACAAAGTTAGTAAAAAGAAGTACATTAGAAGATGTTACCCTAACCCCCCAAAATTCTAATTCTTCCTCTTGATTTTGACCACAATGCAGTCTGTCATCAAAAAACTGAATAGTTATTCTTCTATTTACTAGGAAACCTTTCTTACTGTTATATAGCGTAGGAACTTTGAGAACAATGACTTACGTAGACTCCCCACTTTCATGAAGCTGGAACAGCCCTTTCTCCAAGCAATTTTAATGACAACAAAGCCAAAAACCTCTGGAAAATTGGTATGGGAACTGGCTTTACATTATGAGATAGAACAAGGATTTGAGGCTATGTCCCTTGTACCTAGCACAAGGATTATCTTTTGCTTTATACACTTTGATTTAGGGAGTGGGATTTAAGTTTAGAATTTTTTCCTCAAGTTTCTCCTCTCTTAGGAAGCTTGCTTCCCAAAGACACACAGGTACACCTTCTAATTTCCTTCACATTTTTAAGTACAATGGACTTAAGTTTTGATAGCTCATACATACACACATACAATCAAACATAAACATATATTAACCTAAGACTCATATACATCTATAGATCTATCACATATACCCACATACATACATATATATATATGTAAGTGTATTCATCTATATATGTGAATCTTAGGTTTATATATATGTACATGTGTGTATGTACATATGAGCCATATAAATATATGCATGCAGTGGTATATATATCGATTTATGTGCACATATAAGTAATCTCGTGTCTCTTTCCTGATAATAAGCCAAATAACCACACCAGAATGACTTATGAAACAGTAAATATTGGAAGAGGGATTCCTAAACCATTTGTTTTAAGGCTATCAAAAGCACAGCTGATGGCATTACAGTGCAAAATAAGCTTGATTTTATCTTCATCATTTCACACAGTAATATAGTTTAACATTTATTTTTAATTCTCTGTTATTTCCCTTCAGTCTGAGAAAAATGTCCAAATGTTCTCTTTTGCTTCAGGCAAAACAGAGTTTTAACCATGAACAACTGTAACCAGTAGAAAGTTGTGCCTTTAATAAGGTTTAGATCAAGACCTACCATACAAAATGAACAGTATGAAATAAGATAAGTGGCAGTATTCTGGGGGAAAAATTAAGATATAAACATCTTAAATACTCTTTGCATTATAAACTCCAAGTACAACATTTTCTTCCCCTCATTTCCATTATAATCTCACTAACCAACATAACTTACCTTTTCTTTCTTTTCTCCTAATGGGATCAGCAGCTTTTCAATGTTTTCTTCACCCAGGTTCAAAAGCAGAAATAGACATTTGGATGTTTTATACAATATTTTCTTTAAATAGCTCAACTATTAAAATGTAATTTTGTAGGCTTTCTATAGAATAAGAGTTTCACCTCTGAAAATTGGACACAGCTAGAAAACCGTTCTACCTTTCATCTTTCGTGTAGAGAATGCATATTTCTGGTGTCTATGAATACACAAATGCTTAGTACTTACACTGAGCTTTTCATCTTTGACACGCATCGAGAACATTAACTAATTAATCTTCACAACCCCCCTGAGGGCTAAGTAAGCATTATCCCTGTGATATTTGCTGTGCGTGCAATAAGGAGAGAAGAATGGAAATTGCTAGTGCTCATGCTGAAAAAAAGAGTCATGGAGATGAAGAAAGAGTGTTTTTCTAGTGTGCAAAATTACCCAGTTTCAAGGAACTTTTGTCTTTGGCCGGCCTTCCATTAAATTTTGGCTCATAACTGCACTTCATTCCCATGCATGCCATAAAAAAGAAAGTCCTGCAATGGCAATGCAAATGTATATTTTTCACTAGATGCAGTAGGGAAGAAGAATATGTAGCAATCCTTGGCAATGGATTTTAGCTGGGTAGCAAATGCTAGAGCCGTGAACAGCTTAGATGCTGGTTTTCTTCTTTTAATATTAATGCTTGGGGTCCCTTGGAGGGTATCAGCATTTTTCAGAACATTGCTGGGGTTTACACTCTTTCAGTTGTCTCCTGTTCTTTCCACTCCTTCATATAAAGGTGTCTGGGTTACAGCCAGGACACAATCTTAATGACCAGAATTGTTTGCTTTGAGATCGAGTAAGTGTAGCACTATTTATTGATTGTTCTTGCTTTGCCTAACAAGACTTCAGTCGTTTCTCTTCAGTTAATGACTGTTCTTGCTCATTGTATGTTTTTGTCGTGAATTCACTTGCCTAGTTTTAGGAATTTAAGTGGGGTTAAGGTCATGGTCTTGTCATTTGGAGATTTGGCATTGCTATCACCTTTGAAGGTAGTTACCTCCTTATACAAACTATAGAGAGTCTGTTTGTGAGAAGATCCTCAGCCTGAGCCACAGGGTCTAGCATCAAAGTAGGTGGGGAAGAACTAGAGCCTTTAATTAAAATTTCTAAGCTTTATGTTGCATTTGCATACGTCTCACAGCTTCCTACTGAGAAATGACTTCATCCAAGCTGAGGTTACTAGTTATTGTAAATGTTACATAAATATTACATAAGAAATTAAAAAGTATTACATAAGACCTTCTTTGGTAAAACTTAATTATACAATTGTAACTAAAGGCTACCAGCTCAGCTCATCTTACAGAATTAGTCTTTGTTTCCTGACAGAAATGGCTGTAGCAAAAAACCTAACATACACTGTGTGGGTACCCCGTGAAGAAATATGGCTGATAGCAATTTTTTATAGCAAATTCATGTGTACTTGAAAGTTATCTTATACAGAGTACCAATGGAGAGTAATGCAAATAAACCAGATTCCTTTATTTTCTAGCAGGTAAATCTGAAAACTAGGGAAAAAGAAAATAACTATAACTAAATTTAGAGATTGAACTCCAGATCCCTATAACTGAAAACATTGGCTCTAGGCTTGTGCTATTACAACAGTAAACATCATCAGCATATCAGCTTGTATAACAAACTTTTAGATCTGCTGTTTGATGAGGACAATTGTAACAATATGGATAGATATGTATCCATCCAAGCACTCAGATTAAGTGCTAGAGAAATTGTTTTCTCCTGTAGTTAAATATAACAGTACAGCCCAGATGAAACAAAGAAGCCGAAGGCTGTGCAAAGGTGCTATTTCAACAGCCTTTGCTTTGTTGCTCTCAGTCATTTTCAGTCATTTCCAATTGCCTATTTAATAACAAGGAGACAGCAGAGAGTATCTTTCCTAAATTATTCATTTCAGCCATACAAAGCGACTCTCAAGATTTCATTGCTTCTGTTTTGTGGTGTTAATAATTCAGAGCTGTTAGAGAAGCAAGACTTGGCAGTCTAGTGCTTATCTTTTGTTTCCTTAACAATATTACACTTCTCAGTCTTCTCCTGATAGCTTATATGGTCTGAACTTCAGCTTTCTCATGTACATACCAATAGAGGTATGCTGGAATAGACTACATTTCACAGAGAGGAATTTAAGCGTTCACTTACATCCTTCTGGATTCAGCAGCCAGAGTGCTCTACTGTTTCCAAATATCTTGGAAAATAAATAAATACTACCCTCTGGTGTTTTCCATTTGTAAATATTGTTATGGTTTCCACCGTTTTGCAAGAAAAGAGGGTGTTTATTTATAGGCTTAATTTCTAAGTGCGAAAGGATTCACATATTGCTGAAGAGCACTGATTTTCATTCAGTCTTGGAATGGTTAATATAGCAAAGAAACATAAAAGGGAAAACTGAGCTGCAGTCTACTGAACACAAAGCATCTGAAACTGACACCAAAAATTTCTACACCCTGCTTTTTAATGTTCTGTATGAATAATATGTATTCAATAGGTATTTTGCGACTTCCACTGGTCACATATATTAAAGGAATATGCTATATGTTCATATTCTCTGATGTGTCATATACAACATATATGGGAGTCTAATGCACTATTAAAAAAAAAGACAATCTCAACTCCCTTAGCGCTACCCCGTATAACAGTTCCACCAATTACTGAAAACAGCCATTCAAACCGTGGTTAACCAAGGGATAGGTAATAAAATTTGTATGTCAAGCCACACCCTCATGCATTCCTCTAAACAGAAAGAGTGCTTTTTACATCTGTAAAGATGGATCCACACACATCTATGTCTAGAGTACATAGTTGTGTTTACATGATGACATTTAGTGGAGTTACCGTGCAGATAGTCTTGCACTCAACTTGAACTGATATAGTGAAGTTGCACCCCGTGTTGTCCATCCAGTCCCACTTCCCACACACAGGGTTACCCCAAGGTCAGTGATGTGTGTCTGATCTAAAGAACATCTTTCCAAAAGGTATGTCGAGTCTTAAACTAAAGACTCTGAGTGATAGGAACGTGTCCTGAATTCTATAAACAGTTCCAGTGTTGTTTCACCATCATGATGAGGAAGATTTTTTTTCCTTTTTGATTCATGTGGTTTTAACCTGCCAGCTTTTGAACTACTCCTTTATGTAAGCATAATAACCAACAAAGACTCTGTCCTCCTGACAATCTCTTGTCATTTGTCAGGGTAGATATTTAACAGAATTAACATGTGACTTTGATTTTTGATCATCACAGTGGGCTTACGGAGGGAGACAAATGAAATAAGGAATGTAAAATAAAACTAATTCGAGGAAAGTCTTTCTTGCTTGGGGTAGAATTTGATCAACATGTCAAAAATTTCTCATGTCTACAAACTTTTTTTTCTTTCTCCTAATAGAAAAGTTGGACTTTGTATTCTATAGATGTGCAATTACCACTTTTTGTCCTGAAAGAGGGAACTTGAGTTTTATTAACATCATCTCCAACATGAAACATCAAAAATTCAGTCGGATTCCTTA
Source organism: Sterna hirundo (assembly GCA_009819605.1). Lineage (NCBI taxonomy): Eukaryota > Metazoa > Chordata > Aves > Charadriiformes > Laridae > Sterna > Sterna hirundo. The sequence continues at coordinate 79,629,829 of CM020462.1, read as the reverse complement.
CAAAGTCTTGAGATTAATGAGAAAACCATAGTTGTAATAACCTAAGTTGCATTTACTTACCTTTCAATTTGTATACCTTCATGTCCTGCTCTTGACTGTTTCCTGGCTTTGCTATGCACTCAGAAGGTTTATAAAATCTGTATTTGTAAATGCCATTAAAAATAATAGTATGCTGAATCTTGATTCTGAGTTTTTAAAGAAAAATGACATAAGACACAAGAAAGCTATCAACATAAGAGCATTTTACAAGTTTTCTCATCAAGGCTTGTGTTGAAGACAGATAGATTCAAAATGATTTGAACCTGAAAAAAAAGGAAACATAATAAAAGGACATAGCCTCCTTCCCCCAACTTAGATTATTATTCCAAACTCTGATTTTAAAATTTTACATGCTGAAAACTGTATCTGAAATCAAATTAGTTAAATATATGTACAGTATAGTTTTCTCACTGACTACATATGTGCACAAAACTGCTTACATAAAGCATAAAGCATCATAGAATCACAGAATGGTTCGGGTTAGAAGCGACCTTAAATATGAACTAGTTCAAACCCCTCTGCCATGGGCAGGGACACCTCCCACTAGATCAGGTTGCTCAAAGTCCCATCCAACCTGGCCTTGAACTCTTCCACGGATAGGGTATCCACAACTTCCCTGGGCAACCTGTTCTGCTGTCTAACCACCCTTACAGCAAAAGATTTCTTCCTAGTATCTAAGCTAAATCTCCCCTCTTTCAGTTTAAAACCATTACCCTTCATCCTGTCATTACACTCCCTGCTAAATAGTCCCTCCCTATCTCTCCTGTAGGCCCCCTTTAGGTACTGGACGGCTGATAGAAGGTCTCCTCGGAGCCTTCTCTTCTCCAGGCTGAACAACCCCAACTCTCTCAGCCTGTCCTCACAGGAGGGGTGCTCCAGCCCTCTGATCATCTTCATGGCCTTCTGCTGGACCTGTTCCAACAGATCCATATCCTTCTTGTGCTGAGGACTCCAGAGCTGGATGCAGTACTCCAGATAGGGCTTCACAAGAGTGGAATAGAGGAAGGTAGCATCACCTCCCTCGACCTGCTGGCTGTGCTTCTTTTGATGCAGTCCAGGATGTAGTTGGCTTTCTGGGCTGCAAGCGCTGCCAGCTCATGTTGAGTTTCTTGTCCACCAGCACCCCCAACTGCTTCTCCTCAGGGCTGCTCTCAAGCCATTCTCCACCCAACCTGTATTTGTGCCTGGGATTGGCATGACCCAGGTTCAGGACCTTGCACTTGCCCTGGTTGAACTCCATGAGGTTCACACAGGCCCACCTCTCAAGCCTGTCCATGTCCCTCTGGATGGCATCCGTTCCCTCCAGCATGTCAACCGTGCCACACAGCTTGGTGTCATTGGCAAACTTGCTGAGGGTGCACTCAATCCCACTGTCCATGTTGCCAACAAAGATGTTAAACAGCTGGTCCCAGTACTGACCCCTAAGGAATGCCACTCGTCACTGGTTTTCACTTCGACATTGAGCCTTGACCACAACCCTTTGAGTGTAGCCATCTAGCCAGTTCCTTATCCACCCAGTGGTCCATTCATCAAATCCATGCCTTTCCAATTTAGATACCACGGTGACCTGCAGGACAGTGTTAAATCAGGTAGATGATGCCAGTTGCTCTCCCTTTATTTACCAGTGCTGTGGCAACATCACAGAAGACCACCAAATTTGTCAGGCATGACTTGCCTTTAGTGAAGCCATGTTGGCTGTCACCAATCACCTCCTTATTTTCCATGTGCCTTAGTGGAGATTCCAGGAGGATCTGCTCCATGATCTTGCCGAGCACAGAGGTGAGAATGACCAGTCTGTAGTTCCCCGGGTCTTCCTTTTTTCCCTTTTTGAAAATGGGAATTACGTTTCCCCTTTTCTAGTTAGCAAGTACTTCATCAGGCTGCCACAACTTTTCAAATACAATGGAAAGCGGCTTAGCTTCATCCTCCAGTTCCCTCAGGACCCGTGTATGGATTTCATCAGGTTCCATGGATTTATAAGCTTCAGGTTGCTCAGATGGTCTTGAACTTGATCCTCTCCTACAGTGGGTGGCTCTTCATTCTCATAGCCCCTTCCTTTGCCTTCTGCAACTTGGCTGGAGTGGTTAGAGCCCTTGCCAGTGAAGACAGGTGAAAAAGTCATTCAGTACCTCAGCCTTCTCCATATCCTGGGTGACCAGGTCTCCTGTTTCCTTCCGGAGAGGGCCCATAATGTCTCACCTACACATAAACACCAAAGATAGGAAAGGGGAATCACCAATTTCTCTCTCCCTTGATGTACCTCGGAAACCATTTTAGATTGATAAATATACTTTGTAAAGATAAAATAAAGTGAGATGGATGACACTTTATATGTCTTGCCAAAGACAGTGTGCTGGAAGAAGTGCCAGAGAAGGGCCAGCACTTTTCCTCTCATCCTCCCAGCTCACATCCAAGCCAGTAACATCTTCTGTCTGGTAAACACTTACTGTGGAGCTGGCTGCTTAGTTAGGTTTCAAACAGAGTGACTTAGGGAGAATGCAAATTTTGACAAAATGAAGAAAAAGGACCTGTGGAGAGGTAAATTCAGCTCTAACCTTTAAGCTACAACTGTTCAGTCAATCTAATTTAAGAACAGTTTCCTCCCTCAGCTCTGCATCTGATCTGATGCCTCTAATTCGTGCTCCTTATGCTGTCCTAGCACTCACTCAGAATTATGGAGCACAGTCCCAATAAGCTTCATCGCTGGGCCACCGCTGGTATCAACGGGGCTGTGGCACCCTGCGTCTGACAGGGTTTTGTTTTAATGTCAGAGTACGTGTCTCTAAGCAGCACAATGCAAATGGCCAGTTTATCTGTTGTCTTCTTTCTCCTTTTAAAATCATCTGCCATATCTGGTTATTACATTGTATGATGTACAAGATTAGCTGCATTATAAAGACTCCAGCAATAGACATGAGGAAGGGAGTTTCCACTTTCGCTCTGAATTTCTTTGCTGCCTTTGTGTTTTGCTTTTGTGGTAAAAATCTTTGATGTATGTTTTCAAAGAGGGTACAAGACATTTTAATCCTGAAGCTGATGGGAGCTGTGTGACTAAATCCCTAGGAGGCATGGAAGCTGCAGCCATTAATGTTTTTCTCATTCATTGAGTTATTTGAAAATGGAACTGTTTCCTCCTGGTTTTGCTACAGGACTTGTATAGAGTGACAAGAGTGAGGTAATTTAATTCCCTGCAAAGTAGGAGAACCACATTCTAAGCGAAGTCTCCAGAACTGAAAACTGTGGTATCCATTTATAGAAGGATTTTGGACAGGGCAGTGTCCTTAAGTTAGTTGAAATGCTCAGAATATTCAAAAGCATGAGGTTTGATTTTGTCACAGTCTCTATTTCATTATTATTCAGAACATACCAGCATCCAGCATCACTTTCACTATCTCTCTCCATACAGACTTCCCAGGTATGTCACCCACATTGTCCACCTTCCTTTATGGATTTAAGCTTTATGACAGTTTTAGATTTGCAGGTAAATTAACCAGAGGAAGGTTTATAACTGCCAGGTGTCCAGCAATTCTCCCAGCAAAGCAATTCCCTTACTTTCTGCTCCAAATGAAAATGGCTTCATACTAGGTGAGGACACATGTATCTCAGACTAGGTGAACATACAGCCCCATTTGCTTCCCAACACGGGAACTTAATATAAACTCTGTGTAGACAAAGTTTTATTCCTAGTCTTATAATCAAAAAAAAAGTCATATAGGTTGTATTAAATTACAAACCCTGCAACCATAGTAAAAATAATGTAAGCTAGCGGCATCATTAAGGTTAATATGATAAAGTGAAGTGGTTTTATTATGAGACTGAAGGTAAAGAAACAGAGGAAGTCTCTGTGTTTGTCTTTTAGTACCAGTTTTGGCAGTGATGAGTGAGGATTGAAAACCAGTGGCGCACATGAGTTGACTATATCTGGAGGGCAAACTTTGACCTGTTCAGGAGACTGCTGGACAAAATCCCTTGGGAGGCTGCCCTGAAGGATATAGGAGCCCAGGAAGGCTGGACATACTTCAAGAGAGAAGTCTTAAAGGCACAGGAGCAGGCTGTCCCCATGTGCCGAAAAACAAGTAGGCGGGGAAGGAGACCAGCCTGGCTAAATAGGGACCTTTGGCTGGACCTCAAGAACAAAAGGAGAGTCTATGACCTCTGGAAGAGGGGGCAGGTCTCTCATCAAGACTATAAGGATATAGCGAAGCTATGCAGGGAGAAAATTAGGAGAGCCAAAGCGCAGCTAGAGCTCAACCTAGCTACAGCTGTTAAGGATAACAAAAAGTGTTTCTATAAATTCATTAACAACAAAAGGAGGATTAGGGAAAATCTCCCTCCCTTACTGGATGCAGAGGGAAACATAGTCACAAAGGATGAGGGAAAAGGCTCAGGTGCTCAATGCCTACTTTGCCTCAGTCTTTAGCAGTGGAACGAGCTGTTCCCTGGGCACCCAGCCTCATGAGCTAGGAGACAGGGAGGGGAAGCTGAACGAGGTCATCACAATTAAAGAGGAAGTGATCAGCGACCTGCTACGCCGCTTGGATGTGCACAAGTCTATGGGACCAGATGGATTACATCCAAGAGTGCTGAAAGGGTTGGCAGACGTGCTCGCCAAGCCACTTTCCATTATCTACCTGAAGTCATGGCTAACTGGGGAGGTCTCAATGGACTGGAGGGTAGCAAATGTAGCACCCATCTACAAGAAAGGCAGAAAGGAGGATCCAGGAAACTATAGGCCTGTCAGTCTGACCTCGGTAGCAGGGAAGGTCATGGAGCAGATCATCTTGAGTGCCATTACAAGTCCTATAATGGACAAGCAGGGGATCAGGCCTAGTCAGCATGGGTTTATGAAAGGCAGGTCCTGCCTGACAAAACTGATCTCCTTCTATGACAAGATGACCCCATTATTGGAAGAGAGAAAGGCTGTGGACATGGTCTACCTATACTTCCGAAAAGCATTTGACACTGTCCCCCATAGAATTCTCATGGACAAACTGGCTGCTCATGGCCTGGATGAGCATACGATCTGCTGGATCAAGCGCTGCCTGGATGGGCGGTCCCAAAGAGTGGTGGTCAATGGAGTTAAATCCAGCTGGCGGCCGGTCACAAGTGGTGTCCCTCAGGGCTCGGTGTTGGGACCATTTCTGTTTAACATCTTTATTGATGACCTTGATAAGGACATAGAGTGTATGATCAGCAAGTTTGCAGATGACATGAAGCTAAGTGGGAGTGTTGATCTGCATGAGGATAGGGAGGCTCTACAGAGAGACTTGGATAGATTGGACCGATGGGCCAATGCTAATGGAATGTGCTTCAACAAGGCCAAGTGACGGGTCCTGCACTTGGGCCACAACAACCCCATGCATCGCTACAGGCTTGGGGAAGTGTGGCTGGGGAGCTGCCTGGCAGAAAAGGACCTGGGGGTTCTAATTGACAAGCGGCTGAACATGAGCCAGCAGTGTGCCCAGGTGGCCAAGAGGGCCAATGGCATCCTGGCTTGTATTAGAAATAGTGTGACCAGCAGAAGGAGGGAGGTGATTGTCCCCCTGTACTCAGCACTGGTGAGGCCACACCTTGAGTATTGGGTCCAGTTCTGGACACCTCAATACGAGAGAGATATCGAGGTGCTGGAGCGAGTGCAGAGGAGGGCAACGAAGCTGGTGAAGGGCCTGGAGAATAAACCTCATGAGGAGCGATTGAAGGAGCTGGGACTGTTTAGTTTGAGGAAGAGGAGGCTGAGGGGAGACCTCATCACTCTCTACAACTACGTGAAAGGACATTGTAGAGAGGTTGGTGCTGGTCTCTTCTCACGGGTAATTAGCGATAGAACAAGAGGGAATGGGTTCAAGCTGCAGCAGGGAAGGTTTAGGCTGGACATTAGGAAAAAATTCTTCACGGAAAGAGTGGTGAGACACTGGAATAGGCTGCCCAGGGAGGTGGTGGAGTCACCATCCCTGAATGTGTTTAAGAGTCGTTTAGACGTGGTGTTAGGGGATATGGTGTAAGGGAGAACTTTGTAGAGTGGGGTTGATGGTTGGACTCGATGATCCCAAGGGTCTTTCCAACCTAAATGATTCTATGATTCTATGCTTCTATGCTTCTATTCAGTGCTGGCAAAGCTCCCACATTCAAATATTGTCAGATCATACACAAGAGTGAATTTTAAGCCATGTAAAAGTGGAGGTGGTGACAAGAAGGTCAATATAGAAAGACGGGTGATAACATAAGCCAAATTATAGCTGAAACAAGCAGTATTTCACAAGTATTGAAGCATAATTGTATAATAGCACAATTAACCTGTGGAACTCCCCACCAAAGAGTAGAAATAGGATTAATTATGTCCATATAGTAATAGCCTGCATAATTTCACAGAAGAACAAACACGTAGATGAAAATCACAAATAGACTGAAACACTTAGTAGCCACTAGACAGGATAATGAAGGAATTTCTCTCTTAATATGACAGAGGAACTGGCTAGATGCTAATATGAAAGAGACTGTTATAAAGAATTTAACAAAAGTAAAGAAATTAATATGACCTTCATTACAGCAAGATAAACTACTTCCAAACAACTTTGTAGACCTCACTGAAATAGCTGGGCTTTACAGAAAAACAGGGCATATTTGGGTCTAAGAACTTTGTGGTAATAAAGCTGTCCTGTAGATATACTGAGATATAAAATTCACTGTGGTGAGGGCTGTGTTTGTTGAGGTTAAAGAGAAAAATGAAAGCATGCCATTTTTTTTATAAATTATAACACTAGACTGTTTGTAAGACCTAGTTCTGGTTAAGTGTGAAAGGTACAATGAAGTTGTAACAATAGTATAACTATGGTTCCATAGTAAGTGCTGGAAGAAGTATGAAAAAAGATATTCTAATCACTCAGGAGAATGGTATTCTAATGTATTGACCACAGGTACTTAGAAAATTAATATGTAAAGTAGATTAAATAAGATATCCATGTTCATAGGATTTTTCCCCAGTTTGGATAATGACTCATCCTGTTCCTGCAAGTTTATGATAAAGAAACTATGCTACTATAGTCACGGCAGCATAACTTTGTCTCTTTATTTCTCCGAAGTGCAGCCTAGGAATCTAACTTTTCAGTGTGAATGATTATGTCTAGAAAGTGTTAATTGGGCCTTATCTAATCTGCTGATCGAGAGCAGACTGTTTTAGAAAAATACCTGATTGCCATTTAAGTACTCCAAACAAAGAAGAATTTGCTGAGGCGTTTGACATGAAAAATTAGTGAGATCCTTTATAGGAAGACATGGGAAGGGCAAGGAACAATGACAGTGCTCTGCAGCACAGCCTGATGTTCACATCATAGGAAAGAGATATTTTCATGAGATAGGGGGAATGCTATATTTCATAATTTTGAAAACAGTTATTTCTTATGAAAGCAGGGTGGGTTTTCAAAAGAAGAAAAAAAAAAAAAAAAGAAATCGTTCTCTGTTTAGAGACTTAGCAGAAAAAGCGGACCTTGAGGAATGATGGCAGACCTCTTCCTATTTCTTTCCAAAACTACTGGCAGACGATTCCTGCATACACAGCAGTACAGCAATACCAGCTTCTGCCTTTGGATGGCAGCAGCATTCTAAGGACATGATTCAATCCAAAATGCCCTGGTTTATACCAATTTCACACTGCCCAGATGCCACTGGCCCTGATACTGAGCTCAAGTCTAGTGCTGTAAGTTTAGAACTGATGCAGCTGACCTTTACTGTGTTGTTTAGGAGGCAGGGCAGGGAAGTGCGGTCCGTGTTACATGAGACGCGGACGAGGAATCAGGTCTTGTCCAGTTATCCATCCTATTCCCAAAGCCAGAAAAAGTTGTGTAGTGATTATCTGCAGCATCAACCTGCCAAACGTATTCAGTCAAAAGCAATCAAAATATTCTTGCCACCTTCTGTTCTGCCTGCAGCATGAAATAAGTGTTAATAATAAGATTTTTAAAGCAGATATGTTCAAAGCACTAAAGAAACTGTTAAAGAAACAGAAAATATTACTGAAAATGTTACCAAAAAGATGTTTTGTACAGCTTTTTTTTTTCTTCCCTCGCTGAAATAATTGTTTTTGTAGCTTGTATCCCTCAGCTCAAATTATCGTATTTTCTCCACTTCACTTCTTACCTGGGGTGTTACAGTATCAGAAGTTTAAAAGGTCTTCTCAAAATTAGCTCTGACCCAAATCTAACAGGGAAATAATAGCAAGCTTTTAACATGCTTCAAGGAAACCTTGAAGAGATTTGTCCACTTGTATTTGAACCCCTAGGGTTTACAAGCTAGTTGCAGACCTGATAAAGAGCTCATTGTAAAATAAGCTTTAATAAAATAGGCTTACCCCAGCAGCTAGAAAATCTCAAAGTAAAAACAAAGTCTGAAAGGTCTGTTTGCTTCAAAAAGAGATTTTATATATATATGTGTGTGAGTGTGTGTGTGTAATTTAATGTTTAATTGGGAGTTTTATGAGAAATACATGATAGCAATGGTCCTAAAATCTACATTTTTCAGATGCTATTTTCTGAAGAAAGTATTCCAATGTATCATTTTTATATAGCCAGAGTGTGTTATGTCTCGTTATGGCAGAATGGAGCTTTGCTTTCATACATTTTTAAAAGAGCTTATAGTAAGCATAAAGAAGGTACAGTAATATTTGTATTGGCTCTCTAAATCAAAACAAGGTTCGTAAAATTAAGTCAATTCTCGGCAGCCTTTAAATCTCCTCCAGTTTCTGAGCTATAGAATCACAGTAAATAAATGTGGGTGTCAAGCCACTTGAGCAATTTCAAGTGAGCAATTTATTTCAGTTAGCTTAGATCTTCTTAACTAAACAACTGCAAATACTTACTATATACTACCATGGGTTAACTTGGCCAAGCAAACACATATGCTGTAATCTCTAAGAGGGCTTATTTTATTCCTGGTAGGAATAAAATCACAGACCTGAGACCAAAATTCCCTCCATTACGTTAATACGGATCAAAAACAAGAAGGTCAAGATTTTAGTCTTTTAATCTCCCAGAAAAGTAGGCTAGTAGCTGAAGGAAAAGCTTTCACAGAATCACAGAATCATAGAATATTCATGGTTGGAAAGGACCTTTGAGATCATTGAGTCCAACCATACACTCACACACACAAAAACCCCCAAACAACAACAACAACAACAACAACAAAAAACCCCAAAACCTACAATCTCTGCCACTAACGCGTGCCCTGAAGTGCCACATCTAGACGTTTCTTAAACACCGCCAGGGATGGTGACTCAACCACCTCCCTGGGCAGGCTGTTCCAGGGCCTGACCACTCGTTCAGTAAAGGAATTCTTCTAATATCTAATCTAAACCTGCCCTGCCACAACTTCAGACCATTTCCTCTGGTCCTGTCATGATCCACCTGGGAGAAGAGGCCAACCCCCACCTCTCTACACCCTCCTTTCAGGGAGTTGTAGAGGGCAATGAGGTCTCCCCTCAGCCTCCTCTTCTCCAAGCTAAACATGCCCAGCTCCCTCAGCCTCTCCTCATATGACCTGGTCTCCAGACCCCTCCCCAGCCTGGTAGCTCTCCTCTGGACACGCTCCAGCACCTCAATGTCCCTCTTGTACAGCGGGGCCCAGAACTGAACACAGCACTCGAGGTGAGGCCTCACCAGTGCCGAGTACAGAGGCACCATCACTTCCCTGCTCCTGCTGGCCATGCTATTCCAGCCACTCTTCCCCAAGCCCCCAAGCCTGTAGCCCCCAAGCTCTTTGCCTCTGGCTCAGGCTAGTGTCTTTTAGAAATGATTAAACTAGCAGCAAGAGGAAGACTATGAAGAAAGAGACACAAATGCTATTTTGAATCACGGTGAAGTATGATTGGAAAACTTCTACTCACGCAGAAATTAGGTTGGCTACAGACCTTACTGTTTCTGTGATGTAAGGCAACCCTCATTTCCTCACCCTAGAGAACACAGCGAGGACAATAAATGCATTTATACTTCAGAGAACTGATGTACAGTAATTTCCCAGTTGCCATGGTGAGGAACAGATGACATAAGCAGATGAACAAGCAATGTCAGGCCACAACTCTCAAGTGAAAAAGTTGAAAATTGCTAAAAGGATGCTAATGGCATTATCAGAAATGTTTGTGTTCCAGTATTCATCACTGAAACTAGAATGATTTCATGGGAAATTCTGATTTCTTTAAAGACTTCCTTAAAACCCATGATTTTTATTTATTTATTTTTTAGATCAGACTTTGCAGAAAACACTTGTTTGCCCTTTGATTTTTCTTTTCAAGAGGGCTGGTAGCCTGCCCTTTTCAAACCTGTTTGAATGCAATGCATGTCCATAGCTTTTGCAATCTTAAATTCATCATTAAGCTGACATGTTTAAGATATATCAGGCTAGGATTCAGAGCTAGATAAGGAGGTAAATGTAGTCATCTTCTTACAAGTCAGTCTTAGCTCCACTGAGTTAGAGGAGATATTGTTAATATATACATAAATATGTTGTAATTCCAATGTTAATCTCACCCACCAGAGCTTGGTTCAGCAGACCCTGCATAGACCTCCGGTGGGCTTTAAGAATAAAGTAACGCAGAAAATTTCTGCATTTCCTCCAGGAGATAAGTGGGTTCTGTGTTAGACATCTCAGTTCTATGGGAATGTCTTAGACACCTCGGTAATTTAAAAAAAAACCTTAGAAGTCTCTTCGTGGTCTGGTAGCCAGATGCTGTCTGGCTGCCTATAGGCTATGGTGTATAAAGAAGAGACGCAGAGGTCATTGCCACTGGCTGTGTTTGGCTGTTGTTTTGCTGTTTGTTTGGGGTGTTTTTTGTGTTTTATTTGGGTTGGGGTTTTGGGATTTTTGTTTGTTTGGTTTTTTGGGGTTTTTTTTTTTTTTTTTTTTTTTTTAACAGCAGCTGTTTGTTTCCCTGCAAGTTTTATTTTTCAGTATGCCATGTGGCAAGGCCCAAACCAAATTAGACCAACAGGAAAACAATATAACTGAGTCTGTATAAAAGAATGTTAAATATGTGGGAAACAACCTGAACAAATAGCTTTTTGAAAATATGTTTTGCTTTTTGGGAGAAATCCATAATCCTTGCAGTTCCTTTAAGCAGTGAGGTAACATGTAGTTCTATGCTGCTTTCTGTTATAATAAGATTTACCACACAATGCTATTTAGTACACTTTCTTTTTCCCCTAAAGAGAAACTAGTGTTAATTTGACAACAACCATGCAAATTTAAAAAAAAAAAAAAAAAAAAGAATAAAATCCCACTTCTGAAAGCTTTCTTTTCATTTACACGCATTCGTTTAGCAGCATAACCTACAGAGTCATTTAACAGGTGAGAGTTAAGGTGGATAAGGTCTAATGAGATGATAATATTTCTGTGCTATGTAAGTGTAAATGTGCATTGTTAAGTGGGGGAACAACAAATTATGTCCTTAACAATTCATAACTCTCTGTAACTTAAACATACATAGCAAAATCCTGATGTTAGAAACAGATAATACTCATGGTTACCTGATCTCCATTTATTTTTAGTAACAGTCCTTTTCCTTGCTGAAATCAGCCACAAGAGGGAGAGATGATCACAAAATAAGCTATCCAATGGATTTTACAAATTTGAGGTCTCTAAAGTAAATATCATGATAGACTTAAGTATAGGACACTGGTGCCGGTTGGAAAGACTACCTTTAAAAAGAAAATAAAAAAAAGCTGCATTTTGGCTTTGCAATGTAGTAATTTAAACCATCCCATGAGGAGGATATTATACATCATCCTAACTTGCTGTGTCCCTCCAAAAAATGAAGTGTTTTTTCTGAGGGCATGATTATTACACTCAAAGGGTGCAGGATTTAACTCAATGTCCTACCAGCAGCATTGTGGATTATGCTGCAGGAAACACAGGGACACATAGATTTCTTTTTCTCTGTCTTCTTCTGGCAAACAAAGAAGGGACAGCACAACATTTAAAAGAATGGGGCAAAAGCTTTAATTGATTGCATCTCTGAAAGCAGAAGGGATTTTCTTCTGCTTAAATATAGATATACTTAAATCATCAGTCTCTGTCAGTAGACAGAAATTGGAATAAAATGCTGTAGAACGGTAGGATTTCAGACATTCTGAGGTGGAAATCTAGATACTGTAAAAGAAACTATTGCTTTTGTCCAACAAAAATGAAAGAATTAAAAAAAAAAGTGAGAAGATGCAAAACTGCTCTGCCCTTGCCCTCATAGACTTATTTCATATTCTGTTTCTCGCTAAGACCTTCTCTGGGGCTCAGTGACTGAAAGGGGACAAGTAGACCACTCTAGAGAAGTAGGAGTAGTCTTTTAGAAAAAAAACTAAAATGAACTCAGGACAGTGAGAAAATATCAGATGGAGACAACAGGAGAACTTGACAGAGAGGGTTGCCAGGAAGGGACATGGTTTACGACCTGGCACACATTATTTGTCCATTATAAAGCACTACTATTCACGTTTATTCAGTTATGATCCCTGCATCAAGATGCTCACTCTGTCTCTGTAAATCAAAGGTAATCTTTCCATCAGCTTTAGAAGATACTGGATTCAGGACCAAAAGATGGGCAGTAATTGTTATTTTTTATTATTAATTCTGCGTGGTGAGAACGCTCAGAATACATCCTTTACAGGCTAAGCACAGTGCAAATATAAAAAGGGAACACTTGCCAGTCTTTTCATTGAGGTCCAATCAGACATATAATTTGTCCAGAAATAGTTGCACGCCCTCCAATGCTCACTTTTTGACCACAGCTGTTGGTGAGCCCTTAGAGGTCTACAGCAGCAGTGGCCTAATGGGACAAACACTTGTTTGAGAATAAAACCGGCTTTAAGTGCTCTCTTTCTAGCAAACACTGAAGTAGTCCTGCTCTTCAGGTATAGCTAGAGAGGTCTGGACTCATTTCTGCTGTCACCGCCAAAACCATAGGCGTTCCATGGGTAGATCAAAGTGTGGTAGCAGCAAGGGTGTTGTCCTGCTATACTGGTCCATCTGTGACAGAGTGAACTGGGAGACGGACACAAAAATGTTGTGATTTAGCCTCTTTTGCAGCTGCCACCATTAGAAGTTCCACTTTCTGGAGGAAAAAGATATTTTTAAAATTTTCCTAATATCCTGATACAATGACAAATACTTGACCCACCACAGGTTCTCCTTTCATATTTTCTAGTCACAGCAACACCACTTTCCATGGACACTAATCTCTCTTTACAGAAACAGTCTTTATTATTTTCATAATTGCAGAAAATAATTCATTTTTTTTCTACTGAAATCCTTTCTGTTGGTGCTTTGCTAAATTATTTAGTTTGGTTATTTTGAAAGCAAATCCTTGAACAACTCACACATACATTGTTAAATTCTTGACTGTATTTTATTTTCTTCATCTTCAAATAAACATTCTGTCATTAGCAGGTTTCCTCAAACCCTGTTATACAACCATCAGGCTGAGCCTTTCTTTCCTTTGCTATAAAGTTTGTTTCTGTAGTAAGACTTTCCCATAATTGGCAACAAAACTTCAATAATCCTCAACTAAAAGCCTATTCCTCCACTTTCCATCAGTTCAAATAATCTTTAGTTTGCTACAATATGCCTTTGTTTAAATGGACTCAGCAAACAATACATAATGGGAATTGGTATTCTTGCAAAAATCGGCATTGCTTGAAATACTACATGCTTTTATCTCTATTCGCTGCAGAAATACAGTCAGTCCAAGACCTTCAGAAACTTCAAATTGTACTGATAATTACCATTCAATACCTAATTTTAAATGTCTGTGCATTGTCCATTTTAATACTGGAAGAGATCTGGTAAATTCTGGTGAACAAGTATGCAAGTATTGACTAAGTGTACCAAGCTGTTTCTTTTCAAAGCCCAATTAAGGTAGTTAAATATATTGTCTGTTAGTACAATATATAGGTTTTATCACAATAGAGAAAGACACTCTTGTTTTTTTGTTTCACTGGAACTTGTTTCCTACATTGAGTTTAAACTTGTGTTACAAAATGTTGTGTGTGATATCATTTGATTATACTTTACTTCTGCTTTTATACAGTCTATGTATAGACATACATGAAACAAGTAAGAAATTACCTAATATGGTTGTTGGGATTAGAAGTTCTTATTAAACTAAATAAATTTTATGTTGTTGTTTACCCATGGGATTGTTTTAATAAAATATAGATAGTTTTTAAATCAGCAAAGGACTGTGTTTTCTCTCTGGGTGTCTATATGTTTACTTCAAACTATATGTGATTTCTAGAAATATTGAGGAATTTTATAGTTACAGGAAGATTTTTTTTATAATTATCTAATACAGAAAAGTTAAATGGAGTACAAATAAAGTGAAATATATCTTCTAACTTTCTCTTGCTAAAAGTAAAGACGACAGAGGAAAAACCTTTAAGTTAAATTTTTTGATGAAGGAAATATAATTTTAAGAAATAATTGATTTTATTTCATTGAATAAATTCTGCAGAAATTTAAACTGTAGAGATGTTAGGGCATAGAAAAGGATAAAGTAGGATGGACTATATCAACTGAACTTAATGTCTTGCAAAATGTCATATAATACCACCATTTGCTCCAGTTATCACTTTTGGTACCAGAGGAATGTAGAATTTGGTCCATGACTGTGGCCAAACAGATTCTGCTTTCCAACAAAGGGTAGAAGCTGAAGGGCCATGGCATATGCTGTCTTACCACAGAGTTTACTCATTGGTCCAAGATCTCACAAGGAGCTCTGCTCTGATGTTATTTTAGACACCCTGGTGTTGTGGTTTGGGCCAGGTTGGCCAATGACAAGATGACTAATGCTCTCCCCCACCACTGGCTCCAAGAAGAGGAAGCAAAATAAAGACATTTGTGAGTTTAGAAAAAAACTAAACTACTTTAATGAAACATTAATAATAAAATAAAATAAAAAAAAGGAAAATATATACAAAACCAGATCAAGTTCCTAGGAAGATGCCACTGGCAGGCACTGAGAAAGTTCCAGACTGGACTCAGTGACAAATGGGAACTGGAACACACTGACCACGATCAAAAGCAGATGAGCCGTCACGATTCTCCTCAGGCATCAGTCATTGAAGAAGCAGCCTATTGAAGAAGAGCCCACTGAAGAAGATCCAAAGAAGACAAGCCCTTGGAAAAGAGCCCTTGGAGAGGAGCCAACCTGACCCCTTTGAACCCTCAGCTTTTATACTGAGCATG
Source organism: Sterna hirundo (assembly GCA_009819605.1). Taxonomy (NCBI): domain Eukaryota; kingdom Metazoa; phylum Chordata; class Aves; order Charadriiformes; family Laridae; genus Sterna; species Sterna hirundo. The sequence continues at coordinate 79,614,571 of CM020462.1, read as the reverse complement.
GCAGATGAGGTGGAATACCCTATTGGTCAGTTTAGGTCACCTGACGTGTCCATAGGTGTAACCTTCCCACAGGATAAACAACCAAGTCAGCTGACCCTGGTGGCCGCAGCAACAAGTGTAAGCAAGGGCCTCTCTCACGGAACAGAAAATTGGATGTGCTTCACCCCAAACCAGGACACCTGGCTTAGACCGCTTAAAATTTCCTTGAGGATAAAAAATAACATTAAAAATATACAAAAGCAGCATTGAGCTGTAAAATGTTCACTTTCAAGCAGTGTATCTTATCTCTGCCAAATCTAAAGATCTAACTCCAGAAAGGCAGAGTAAGGATAAAGGGCAGCAGGGAAGGAGAAAATATTTCTGTAGAGGATAACGCTGCACTGAAGGAAATTAAATGGGTGATGGAATGGCACGAGCCAGTGTGACCCTGGAGGAGATTGCAGGTCAATGTTTCAGATTTAAAACAGAAAGTTTTAAACTATAGTTTTGAGAATTATTTTCTATTATTTTTTTTAAATTTGAGCAATTGTGTGAAAAGTATACCATGTTTTGAAACAAAATACCTTTATGAAGTAAATTTCATCTTTACCATTTGCATAATGGCTACTTTACACATATTAGTATGCAATAGAAATCAAACTGTGAAGTGAGAGAAACAGTAGCATACAGGTTACATAAAACAGTGAACATGGAGTGAAGAGGAAAGTAAAGATGCGGAGTTTTTTACAACAAATTAATATTTAATAAGCTACTTAAATCGATAATGAGTTGCAAAATTTGCAATTTGTAAACTAACTTTTGTTTTGCAAATGAGGAAAGAAAAAATTAAAGTGTTTGTTGTGTGGTGACACAATGACATATAAGAAAAAGAAGTAGCTTAATAAGAATAAAAATAATATCTATAACTTCAGCACACTAATTTTTGCCAAAATGCTCATATTCCTGTATTTTCTTTGGTACAGATTATGTACAAGTCTGAAGGAAATTCTTGCTGAAAGAGAAGTATGATTGTAATTGAGGTATCTGGGCCTATTACATTTGTTACAAGAGCTGTGAAAGGCTCACATAATTAGTGTTTGTAAATCATGTTGGTATAATCAGAGTGCAATTACAGAATTGCAAGGTGTTATTATTATTATTACTATTATTATTATTATTATCATCACATCAACACACACATTTTATAGACATGTAAACTCAACTTGTAATTCGTTATCAAGGTTTCTGACATATATAAGCAAAACAATAAAACTTTTGCGCTTTCAGTTTATGATGAGACCAGAGATGGACAATGAAATGACAAGCATATTGTTATGGAACCTTCCCTCATATTGCGAGAAATAGTGGTTATAGTTTATTTGCATACTCTACTGACAGAAAAATGGACTTGGCATCCCAGTTTATGAAAAAGCTCTTATCTACACCTATTTTATACGGGGAAAAGCACTATTACCATCTTACCAGACCCACTTTGTTTGTTTATATCCAATCGTGTAAACAGTTTTTAGTAGACTATTTAACTTTGGCTAGTTATATGTAATTTTTTAAGAATGTACAAATTCAGTGTGTGCACCATATGACTGAAAGAGAAAAAAATAAGTTTTCTCTAGAACCTGGGTCTAATTCTGTATTTTTCAATCCTGGATCTTGAAAGAGTGAACACTTTTAGATTTAGATAGAACTCTATCCATATTAGACTGACTGCAACAGCAATATTTCCTCCATATTTTGTTTATTCTTACACTTAAGATTACCAATAAGCCAAATGTAGCTTCATTTTTCTGAATTAGTCCTCAATTCCACAATAATTTCTGTGTACATCTTTATTATTGTTCTTTACAGAATTGGTTTTTTGGTTGGTTTTTTGTTTGTTTGTTTGATTGTTTGGTGTTTTTTTTTTTTAATTATTATTTTCCTGTTGTTTGATTTCCCTATCTTAGCTCATCTCCAGTTGTAATCTTTCCCAGTAGGTCTAAGCATTTTAAATCTCCTATTACCAGTAGGTTTTTCAATATACATACCATTTGCCTACCAAAAATCTATGGATTGTCCTCACTTTATTATCAAATGGTGTTTAGCATGAGAAAAAATGTGTTCTCTCTCCCCTTCAGTCACTAGCAATAAACCTTCAGCAGTCTGTCTATGTCTGTAGGATGAACCTCAGGAAAAAGACATTCATTACCTATAGATAAAGCAATATCTTTAATGATATGATGGAAGTAAGTGGATCTGGTGGGTCCAGCTTCTTAAGATGAACATGCCATAATGTTTCTGAATGTGTAAAGCTAAGTTTTACTGTGATAGATCAGAAAGACAAACTTCAAATAGGAAAACTCAGGTACACTGTGTAAGTCAAAATAGAAAGAAAATCATCAAGCTCCCCTTTGTGGCACAGATTGCTTCCTGTTACCTTACCCTCAGTCCACCAACTTGCAATGATGTTCAGAGTTACAACGAACTAATGTTCTTCTGTACAATGCATTGTTCTGCAGGTACTGATCTCTCTCACACACAGATCGTCTTCAGCCCTCATATTCTAGAAGGTGGTCCCAATGTGCAGTGTTTCTGTCTGCTCACTCTCAGCGGTTGTCAGGAAAAACAAATATTTTCTTTCCTTCCAAAGAGCTCTAATCACAAAATGCAGTAATAAGGACAAGGCAAAATTTCTTCTAAACAGAACATACAGTAACATATGCTTGCAAAGGTGAAGCCTGAACCTTGATCCAAGACCAACATTTTATTGAAGAAATCAGTTAAACTGCTGACTCTATTAGTCCCTCTTCTATAGAGCTACTGGCACTTTTGAGTTGTGTAAGGTCATTACTAATATTGTCATTGAATCACAGAAAGGTTGATTTGATGGGATTCCTCTTGATAGGATCTCAGCCTTGAACTTAAAACAGACTATCACCAACGGTAGGCAAGGCCAGCTGTGACACTGGCTAGCTGAATCTCAAAAACCTCAGGGGACGGAAATTCAGCAAGTTCTCTGAGAAATGCTAGTGAGGATGATTAGGATACTAAGCCACACTTTGTTGTTGTTTGATGTTGTTTTACCATCTGCCCTAGAACAGAAGAGCTTGGCTCTGTAGTCCCTAAAATTGCCTTTCAGGTGTCTGTAGTGTCCTGTACATGTTGGTTGTGACTGTGGAATGCACAACTTTTTGTTGGATCCTTACGGGCAACCAGGACAATACTGCTGATTTTGATCTCAAATCCTGCCCAATGAATCATCTTTGTTGAACATGCAGGCAGTTGGGAATTAGCATACATTAAATCACCTTGAACGGAAAGAAATGTCAGACCAAATTCTCACAATCCACATGTGCTCTGTATGAGATGCTTCTGTCAATCTGCTGATATTTAAAGCTAATCAGACATTAAAACTATGTCAGTATCAATTACAAAACTCTGGAATAATGAATGGCTACTACACTTCAGATGCACATGCAGCAACTGTTTAAGACATTTCCCGTGCTTAGACACAATAAAAATAACAAGGCATGATCCAGTGAAACTCCTCAGTACACACTAAGTGATAAAATTATTAATTAAACAATATGCAGAGCTGACTTGTCGTCAACTTTTTTTGGCTATGGATGCAAGATGAGCCAAAAGTACAACTTAACCATCAGTAACTATCAAGTCACATGTTCATTTTCTTCTGTATGTACCAAAGACTTTTCTTTCATAATTATCAGAAAGTCTAGTCTTAAGAAAATCAGACATCCCTTTATAATAAATGAAATAATGAGTCCCTTTACAGGCAAATGTTAGTGGTTAAATCACTGAAACACACTAATGACTAAACATTTAAGGCAAAGGAGTCTTTCATTTTCTCTTCTCCACAAAATCATATTTCTATGAATTTAGTAAGGACAAAATTCAAATACAATGATAATACTGATATAGTCACTGATGCAGACACACACAATTGGACAAGATGATGTGGAACAAAAAGAATAATTTGCTTACTGGTTTCTGCATCAACTGTAACTACTGAGGAAAAAAATTGAAAAAAATTTACCACTCAGAAAAACTATAGTACTCACAAAATATTGGACAGGTTGATAATACACACTGCAGAGGAGTGTTGACTACATTTCATTAGGCAAGAACAAGAGCTTTTCAAAAAAGCTGATCTTTAAATGTAGTTCAAAACGGATACGTTCATATTCTTAAGATTGTGTTTATCACCTCTTTGTGAAGTTCCTTACTTAGTTCCATTGGAGATGAAACCAAGAGATTTCAAAATACTATCAAGCAAAAAGTGGTGCAGTTAAGATGTACATTTAGAATTGCAACCAACTCACATGGGTCACCTTCAGAGAAGCTAATGATCTACATGACACCAGGTTTGATCTAGCAGAAGCATTTCTCTCTGTTTAGAAAGTCTGGACATATGACTAAACACCAAAATAAATATATAGGAATGCAAGTTTTGTCCTTAACTAAGTCATATCCTTGTAGTACACTTTGGAAAATAACTACCAAATAACTTTTGGGCAAAGGCAAGTGTGAAGTAGAGTAACTATAATCTATTGACCAAGAAATATGAAAAGAAATACTTTTTAGTATTTTCAAACTAAATAAAAATGTTTCAATGACGTAGTTATTGAAATAAAAGTAACATTTCATATTAAATGTTCTACCATATTTCTTTTCTTTAATGTTAATCAGTTTGCCAGTGTTGTACGTGCAAACATTTAAATGAAGAATTTTGTTTTCTTTTGTTTTTTTAACAAATTCACTTAATAAAAAAAGGAGGAAAGGAGAATAATAGAACATTAGTAGAGCTGGGGAATACGAAAATATGTTCAAAAAATCAAATTCCTTAAGTTAATTTTTATATTAATACTGTTAAATTGGCATCAACCTATGTTTAGTCCTGCCATTTGATTTAGAAGTGTTTTATTTGGTTTATCTCTTTCTAATTGGAACAGATAACCAAATAAAAAACTGGTTCTGCCAAAATGAATGGAAGAGTTTGGATCAATATAGCTATATTGGTTTATAATCAGATCCTACATTAGATTGGTGCAAATTTCCTGTATAAAGGAGCTCTTTTTATGGATTTATGGAAATATGAATTAGAGGCTGCAACATTTCTGCTGTTGTGACATGAATTCTTGTAACAATCTGATTTGTGATCTGCCAAAGTTGTGTGAGCAAAGCAGCCAGGGCTCTTAAGAGGACCAGGGATTATTAGTAATCTTCTAACACTCCCCCTCCCCCTTATTTCCAACAGACTACAAAGAAACTTCTTTTCATACGAGACACAAAGTTTCGTAGCAGGTAAATAACTTCCAAAAAATGCTCCAGTTCTGTCAAAAGGAGTATTACAAACTGACCACATTTGTTAGTTTACTAATAAACGCAATATCTAGAGTAGACATATAGTGCCTGAAGCCCGCCAGCTGATTTTAAAGTACAGTGCAACTTCAGAAAGTGTTTATATTATATTATATTTTGTAGCTACTTTTTTTTTTATTTTATTTTTTTTATTTTTTTTTTATTACACAGACATGAACATTCATGAAAGATGTCAGACTGACAGTACTGGAAATGAGAAGCTTTCAGTTTAATCCAGGGAAGATCTGGAGTGAAGGAAGAGGCAAAAACAGTATTGTCTTCCCAGAGGGATGTGCCTCTACTTCTTACTCTTGACTCTGGAGGGACCACATCAGCTCTGGGGCAATCTCCCCACCACTGCTTTCAGTGACTGCAGCAGATTGAATTATTTTGGATTTTTCAGCTATGAGAATGGTCATGTGCACTTACTTTCTGCTCTCTCTTTAAAAATAGCCAAAGCTAGAAAATGTGGTAAATTGCATATATTTGCTGAACTTTCTCCGGATTTTTTTGTCAACATTATATTGATTTGTGGTTGTTCCAGTCCACTGTCTAAATCAATGTAGTAATACTGACTCCGTCCCTTGAGCAATTATCTTCAATTATAGTCACCTCTCAGAAAAAAAGCCAAAGATCATTTCAGAGATAGATAACAAAGAGAAAACAGAAAATACATAATCAGAAATCTCATAACCTATTTTCAGCTAATTCTTCACTCACTCTCTTAAATTAGCATCTTTGTCTAGGGATACAAATATCATACTAGGCTAAACTCAGAAGAGATATTTAAGGGCTTTAAGTCATTGCAAACTCTTATGCAGAGCATAACCAACACTGGAAAAAGTAACAGTGATATGACTCATAACAAAGTTTATTTTCAATATCCCATGGTATTGGTGAGTGTCTGAGTCAGAATTTACAGACTTTAGTTGGTTGACATTAGCCCAACAATCTAAAAGATGGTACAGATTATACCACTTTTCTCATTTGTTTAGATTGCTGTATCAGTTTGACCCAGTGAGATTATCTACGTAAGGATGAAAGTGGTTATGAGAAACGGAACGGTGTCAACGAATGACCATAGATGTCAAGGTTAGAAATTTAATTTTTAATCCCATTCCTAAGAATTTCTCTGCTCATTCTTTTCTTGTTTCATGAGAAAATGTATTTCTGAAAACACCCATATAGGCTAATGACAACTAGGCTAGCAACTGAGTTGGGAGGTAGAGTGGAGTTGCAAGGAGTTCCTTTTTCTCTGTGTTCATGCATCATGGTGAAACTTTGAACCATGACTTCAACATTTCCTTTCATTTCTCCGTTCTTCTGTCAAAAAGATACCAGATTTGAAGAGATGCTCACTTTACACTATGGATATGTGTTTGAAAAGGAAAGAGAAGGCAATAATTGTTGAAGGGGAAAATACAAGTTTGTTGTATGGTCTTCTCACATGTGAAATACTGTAAATCCAGCGCTGGAGTCAGCAGAGTGCATAGACTCCTCAGGGCCGGAGTGTCAGTAAGTATTAGTGTTTCTGATATTGAACGAACAAGCACTCGCCTCTCAGCATCGCAACATGCAGACTGTTTACTGGAAAGACCCCCATCAAAGGTAGCAAGACTGGTAGCAAGAGGTATACAATTATTGGGTGGTTACTCTCTTGAGTACTGACTATAGCTCTCCTTTCGGCACTATCAAGCAGTGACATCCTCAGTTTGACAGCACAGATGGATGTTCTTTTGCAGAAGGAGCTTCTGGGTATGCCATTCTGGAGGAGAATCTTCCCATGGTGCCATGTGTACTGCAATGTAAGCAGGCTGGAATTCAATTATGCGAGACTGCAAATCACCTGGATTCTTTAGCATATATACAAGCTTTATTTCCAGAAGGTATTATATTGTCTCCCAGATTACGTGTTTGCACCAGTAAATATGACACCAACAAAAACTTCTTCTTTATTAATCCCTCTATAGAGATAACGTAGCAGGCAGTATAGCTGGAGAGAGAAATCTCAGTTGCTTAAAAATAAAAAAAATCAATATTCAGTAACTGAATTTAAAGAAATAAAACAATATGTAAAGACGATTGTGATTAGATCACATAGCATTTCTGTGCTTTAATATGTGTACCACAGTATTCCTTTGGTTTCTTCCTTGGTATTTTTTCCCTTCAGATGCTTAAATTACACCTGTATCTTTTCATATTAGGTCCTCAAAGCATAAATGTTAAGATAACAACACCTCTGTTGTGCAGGGAAGTATCAGTCACATCAATTTTGTCCCAAGGCAAGCAGAAGGAGAGCCTTCAAAGGAATTGCCAGCAAAGGCCTGCCGGCAAATTAACTAAATTCTTACTAAATTAAGAATTGTTACTGGCCAGAGTAACTACTCCTCTTTATCCAACATTCAGAAACAGAAGGTATACGATGATGGTGTCAGTGGAATTGTGTGATGTCTAAGTTGTAAAAATTTTTCAATAGATTATCAGGAGCATGCTAGATTGTAGAAGCCTACAAATGTTACTCTTTGTATGAATATATGCTTATATGTAATGGATAATTTAATTTATTCATATATATATATATAAAATGAATAATTTAAAATAAGGAATTAAAAATTTAGACAAGCTCTGTGGAATAAAAATTCTAAGTTAAATATTTTGGAGTGGAAATAGCAATAATTTCACTATGTAAGTCACCTTCTCATTTTCACTACAATGTCTGTTTCCAATGATTCATTTTGAAGTATTCTGGATACTTTGTATTCGATTTAAATTCTATATCATGTTTAAAATGAGATCTGGAGGGAAGGTGTCAGAGAAGAGCCTTTAAATAGCCATATGGAAATACATACGTAGCCAGCTGCAAATAGAGGTACAAGATGATATAGACTGTCTGGAGCTCAGGAACAAATGGGAATCTGGGGAGCAGAGCAGCCCAAGTGTCTGATATCATTAAGCAGACATCTTTCTATACATGTATTCCTTGCTGTGGACCTGTAGTTGAACAGAATTGTTCAGAAACAGAGAGACTGTGACATTAGATTTCTTGGGAGTAGACAAACAGCAGTACAGGACTGGTGACAGACGAATACCCTTCTTAGCTATATGTATAGCTTAAATGCCATCAAAATTATTGTGGAGTTAAGAAACTGTGTATGGTAGCAGTGGCATGGAATTAAAAAAGAGGAAATAGAAGATAATGATGCAGATTCATAGAATGCATCTCATAATGATGATTCCTTCCTGGTTAACCAAGCAAGTAAAACGTGAAGAGAGCATATCCTTAATCTTTATTTTCAGTTCAGCCTTTTTTATTTTGGTTACTTATTGCTTCAGTGTATATGTTGTATACCATTTTTCTGTATTGTGGTCTTGTAATGGTACAATTCTACAAAGATGTGTTGTACAGTGCTAAAATGCAATGTTTAAATCACTGTCCCTGTGAGACCAGATTTCAAATGAAACTTTTCAGAAGCAACCATTCCAATGTTACTGGAGCAGCAGGAGTTGCAATATCGTGAACATGTTTTTAGCATTTCCTCTCAAGGAATGAAGGGACTTGGTGTTCCAATGTCCTGAGCATCACCTTTGTGTGCAACCAGTGGTGCAGGTCAATAAAGATTAACTGTTCTCCAAGGCCCATGCAGAAGCAATTGGACCAGATCTGAGACTGACATTATTTGCTGTAGTTCCTTCAATTAAAAAAAAAAAAATAAAAAAAATCAGTGAAGCCGCACCACTTTTAAGCTATCTGAAGATCAGGTTTAATCTGCTCATAGACACTATAGAATCTACCTTCAATGTTAGTTAAATACAGCCCTTAATAAAGACCAGAAGAAATTTTATTCATAACCTCTTCTGAGCTGTAGTGGCTATAATTTTAAGTAAAGCTAAATACAAGGATTATTTTTATCTCCTGCATTCATTTAATTAAACATGGTTCATAAACTACCATCATTAATACTAAATCACCATTAAAAATCTCTGTAACATTAAATTACCTTTGATTCTACCTTTTTTCTTTTATGTCATATTTGATAAAACTTGCAAGGTGATTAATGGATATGATTTAACAAGAGACAAACAGCCATATGCAAAGTACAACAGGAAGTACAATTCCTTGCTATATGATTCAGAAAGGAGTCAATATTACAAGTACAGCGAAGTTGCTAGAGGCATGCTGATTTTTAGACGTATGCTGAGCTTCTTATAGCATGCTATTTCTGTGATGTTCAAATAATGGAATGCTAGGACAGATTCTAGTTCAAATTAAGCCAAATTTCTCAATGTTTAACTATGGATCATTTCATCTTACTTTCTATATATCTCTGACCTATTCATTCCGTATCAATCACATTATAGAATCATAGAATCATGGAACCATAGAATGTTTTGGTTTGGAAGGGACCTTAAAGATTATCTAGTTCAAAGCCCCCTTCCACAGGCAGAGACACATCTCGCTAGACCAGGTTGCTCAAAGTCCTGTCCAACCTGGCCTTGAACACTTCCATGGATGGGGCAGCCACAGCTTCCCTGGGCCACCTGTTCCACTGCCTCACCATCCTCACAGTAAAAAAATTCTTTCTGTTATCCAATCTAAATCTACCCTCTTTCAGTTTGAAGCTGTTATCCCATGTCCTATCATTACACTCCCTGATAAAGAGTCCCTCTCCATCTTTCCTGTAGTTCCCCTTTAGGTACTGGAAGGCTGATAGAAGGTCTCCCTGGAGCCTTCTCCAGGCTGAACAATGCCAACTCTCTCAGCCTGTCTTCATAGGAGAGGTGCTCCAGCCCTCTGGTCATCTTCATGGCCATCCTCTGGACACGCTCCAACAGGTCTGTGCCCTTCGTGAGGACTCCAGAGCTGCACACAGTACTCCAGGTGGGGTCTCACCAGAGCAGAGGGGTAGAATCACCTCCCTTATCACACTGGCCACACTTCTTTTGATGCAGACCAGGATGCGGGGCACTTTCTGGGCTGTGAGCGCACATTTTCAGCTCATGTTGAGCTTTTTATCCACTAACACCCCCAAGTCCTTCTCCTCAGGGCTGCTCTCATTCCATTCTCTTCCCAGCCTACATTTGTGTTTGGGATTGCCCTGACCCAAGTGCAGGACCTTGCACTTGTCCTGGTTGAACTTTATGAGGTTCGCCCAGGCCCACCTCTCAAGCTTGTCCAGGTCGCTCTGGATAGCATCCCTTTCCCCTAGCATGTCAACCACACCACACAGCTTGGTGTCATCAGCAAACTTGCTGAGGGTGCACTCAATCACACCGTCCACATCACTGACAAAGATGTTAAACAGCACGGGTCCCAGTACTGACCCCTAAGGAATGCCACTCGTCACTGGTTTTCACTTCAACATTGAGCCTTGACCGCAACCCTTTGAGTGCAGCCATCCAGCCAGTTCCTTATCCACCCAGTGGTTCATATATCAAATCCATGCCTTTCCAATTTAGAGACCACGATATCCAGTGGGACAGTGTTAAACGCTTTGCATAAGTCCAGGTAAATGATTATCTTTCATCATTGGTCACTAATGCTCATTGATCATCATTACTCTTCAAGACAGAAATTACTCACAAGTTAAATTCCCCATTTTTTTCTTCTAGACACTGTTTCTTGCTGTGACTCTGACTAAGCATTTTCTTCTAGCCATTGTTTCTTGCTAAGGCTCTGACTAAGCAAAGGAGTCTCCTGCTATGCACTGCGCTTTCTTGACAAATGACTATGCTTTCTTGCTTACAAATTGTAAATGTCACCTTTCTCCACCTTGTTTTGATAAAATAGGTCATCTAAAAACTTACAATTTCCATTTCAAGGCACATTTGTAGATCGGCACATTTTGTAGATCAGCACATTTTGTAGATCTCAAAGTGGTTTGTTCCTTTTTTATTTCATCACCCGTTTATAACTTCCTTTGCAAGATATAAGCACAAGAAATTCACGCAGTATTCTATCACCTGTTGTAATACTGTCACATGCAGAGGTCATATAATTACCATTTATCTGCTTATTAGTCCACTTCATTATTGTTAGGAATTTTTGCCACAAGCTGGCAGGTGAAGCTAGAGAGAGGAGTTTGTTTTTGAGTATTTCTAGTGGTGTCTAACTCAAATGCACCTCATTAATTAACCAACTCTGCTCACTCTGCTGGCTAGTCTGGCTTTTATGTGCCATTCCACCTTTACTAGGAATTTTTCCTGTGGCAATTCCATTTTCAAGCAATGAACATGAAATAAGTATATTGACTGTTGGCCCATCCAGTGATGATTTTCCATTAACAAACACTTAAAGGTTTTTTATTAGTAAATTCACAATCCATTTAACATGTGACCTATAGACATTTGTAATTTTTTTAAAAACCATCTCCTCATCTGATATAAGTCAAATGCCACACTAAAGTCTACACGTCTACATACACACAGCTACCTTTATCAACCAAATTTGTAATCTTATCAAATAATGAAATCTAAACTATTTGACAAAACCTATTTTCCATAAAACCGCATTGACTGGCATGAATTACAGTCCCTTATTTCTGATTCTCTATTAATGGAAAATCATATTGACTTTTCCGTTATATTGTCTGAGTTTGATGTCTGGGTAACTGGCCTATAATTACTAGGACTATGCAGCTCATCCTTTATGAATATACCTACCACACTAGCACTCTTTCAGAACTATAGGTTTTCCTAGAATTAAAAGTTTTCTTAAGAGTGATCATTTATTTCATTATTCAAATACTCAAATATTCCTGGTTGCAATTTATCTTAGTATGCAGATTTTAAATGTTTTTATTTCAGATAGATTATGAAGCTAGTAATCAGCCTCACACGATACAGGCACCTCATTCTCTGCAGTGATGATATTGAACAAGCTAATATTTATTTTGTCATTTCTTTGTATTTGTTAATTTTTTATTTCATGTTTTTGAGTTCTGTTTCCCACCATCACTGAATCAGAATGGTTCTGTAACCAGGTTTATAATTTTTCTGGATAGTGAACTCTGTGTTTTCTAAATAACTATCACTTTAATAAATACTTTTCTTTCTATACCTTTTCTTGGCATCAATTTCATGTGGAATCTTCATGTTTATGTTTGTGTGTATGTTCATCCAATGGTAAATAACATAATAATCACAAAGTTTTGATTTTGCAATGGAATATTCTGATTGCTGAATATTTTTGCCAAGTCTTGCAAATGTTTAACTGGGAAATGACATTACTGTGAACAACTTGAGGTCACTACTTTTTCCTTTCATCATTTTTCTGTGCTGCTTCTTCATGGGGAGAGAAACTATTTGTAGAAGTAATCAGGCAGCAATAACATCAGCAATGCTATCAGACCTAGGAAGGGCATGTCATGTGACTTGTGACTGTTTCTTCCATTTCTGTGTAATTTTAGTTAGAGAACTTGTGCAAATTATGATGAGGAAATACAGATGTAAAACTTCAACACACTAGATTATATCTAAAGTCAGGAACTATAAATGCACAGATCATCTCTAAAAGCTCTTTTAATTGTCTACTCCTCTTGAAAGAAGATAATTGATCTCATGTTTGTTAAATGGAAACACTGCATAAACATTAAGTTACTATAACAACAGCTGCATCACAAATTGATACCCTGATTTACCCCAGTAAGGTGCTTATTAACCACCTTTTGTTATAGTAGACTGGGGATCATGATTGTGTTTTCAAATACCTCAAATGTGTAGCTATTCATAGACCATGCATGAGACTATGCAAGGACACTGTTTCAGCATATGAAAGATATGTAAGATTCTTTCTCCACTCTCCTTCACTGTTTGCTGCAAATAGAGCTTCCCTCCTCAACATCCTCCCTTTTTTCATATAATTAATCCCATTGCCATGTTCGACTCCATTAAACAAAGTTGTATTTTCTAGTGTATTTGACAACTGGTTTTTTTTGCACTCATATACCTCTTGCTTAAGCTGGTTGAGTGAGTTCCCTTTTATGAAGTTTGGTTTTCTGCATGGAGCACCCGCAACAATCCCGTACTCCTTTCCCATCGGCACAGCTGGGGAGCATGGCCTTGTTTTACCCAGGCCATTATGATTGAATCCTTCTCCTTGCTGCATGTTGTCTCCTTCATGTCATTGCTGTCTTATTTTTCACCTCTCGGACTTCTCGTGAACCTGCATTCCATCACCCTAAGTTGTGGTAGTTTACATAAGAGAAATGATGTCTGATTGGTGCAGAGAGAAGGAAGATGTCCTGGCAAGTGAAAGGACTTTAACTAGAGGAGGCTATTGCTAACCACCATAAAATATCCTATCTCAGGTACTTGCAGTTTTTGGAGTAGCAGCTCTAGCTTTTCTTTTCCTCCATGACTCTGTTCTAGATGCAACCTGTCTCTATGGATGACAGATCAGGCTCAACAGCTGCATCTGATGCACTGAGATGCTTCCTGGAGTCTAGGGAGAAAAGTTTAGTCTTCTTCTGTATTTTAAAAGGATCTTGGCTCACTGGGGTACTAGATGCAGTAACTCAGATATTCCAAGGAACAGTGACACCCAATGTGGATCCAAGCATACTAAGCAGAGAAAAGAATGTGGTCCAGAAAGCCCTTCCAAATTTTCACTGAATCTGTCATCTGTACCCAAATGCTGTCCCCAGGGCCCAACCTTGCTTCTCAGTTTCTTGTACCTATTCTGCCCCACATACTATGATGCACCTTCCCTTTTGAGTCTCTTCACAGTCCACCCTCTCATTTTCTGCTATTTGGTGTCCCATCCTTCTCTTAAGCATTCTTACCTGTATATATTTTTGTCTTTTAATACTCCAGTTGTGTTGATTTCCTGATGTGCTCAGATTACAGTTCCCCAAAACAGGAGTCCTCTAACAGAGGTGAATTGTAGTATGCCACAAACAAATGATACAGCCTTTCAAGAGACAAAGATGATCTGGCTTGAGCTAAGCATTGAAGGCTACTACACAAACCTTCTTCTGTTTGTCTTGGGTAGAATTCCATATCCTCAGAAAGTCTCTACCTACACACTCCTTGAATACAACCCAACTCCTTTTTTTTTTTATTATTATTATTTTTTCTTCCCCCAAAGGATAGGAAATACACATCTAAGATGTACTAGCAATAATGATCAGTAAAAACGATCAATATAACATTTTGAAGTGTAATTTGGAGCTGGGCAAATGGAAGTAGTTAGAATTTGTCAACTTTTTTAGACACTTTTTCTGGGGGAGGATAAAATCTTGATACCTGCAGTATTATCCATACTCTATTCTCCTTTTTATAACAACCCAAACAGACATTTTGATTTTGGTGTATTTAGTAGAAAGAAGTTCTGTTTCCACTATAGTTAAAAATTAGGATTGTCCTTGTCTGCCTAAGATCACTAGTCATGTGACAAACACAATTTTGGAAGGCAGGAATTATTTCAGCACATGTCAAAACCAGGACAAATACCCATTACTTTTAAAAAGTTGAAGTTGTTATAAGATGGATTAGATCACTAAACACTTTAAAACGGTATGCTAATGTTGTAGAGCAGTTACAGTCAGCATGGTAAGCTTCCTCCTAAGTTCTCACTTCAGGCTGCTGTTTAACTCAGAGTTGTTTAACTCAATGGAATTACAGTATCTTATATATAAACATACAAGGTTCCTCAGTTGTGTCAGTTATGTGTTTAAGCATAAGGCTGAGGTGAGAAATGGGTAAGATTCTCCCCCATAACCTTTTCTGCTAGTACTGGCATCCGTTCTAGTGCCCTTGTCCATTAACCGGCTCAACTCTGGGAAATAAGATCAGCCAAGGACTTTATGAAGTGCCACAGATTGCATTCACATGTCTGAACTCTTTTCCAAATGCCCTATACCCCAAAAGAAAAGCCTCATCCATGAAAACTGCTGGGAAGAATCCCTGTCCCTTTCTATTTTGCAAACTGTGCTTGAGCACTGGATGGAAAAGCACTAACTGGCACAGGCTAAAACCATGCTGGCATGGCAGTAATTTTTAGTTTACATCACTGAAGCATGAACACAGGGATTTTCACCAATAGATCCATGGGTACAGAAACATTCATTTGGAAAAACAAGAATTAAAGAGGTTTTTCTGTAAAAATTAGCTACTATCTCACTATCTCATCTGTCACTCAGGTGTCGGTCAACAGCACTGCCCTTACTTGGTATCAGTAGGGCTTCACAGTTTCTAAAAATGTTTATCATTTTCAGGCAATGTTAACCAGACCTGGGTGAGCACCTCATCCCTATTCTTCCCACTCTTGGCAGAGATTGTCACCCTGACAGTTGTACATTTAAATACCCTTTATCCAACACAGAGGGTATTTTTCTTTCTTCCTTTTTAATTTGACCATCCTTCGAAAGTAATTTGAAAAGCTGCTTGAATACCTTCAGTGTTGTGGGGTGTTCGTGTTTTCCAGTTTTCCTAAGCAGCTGAACTCCAGCAAATCCCATAGTTTTGGTCACTTATACATTTTTCTTAGCCTGCTTTTACATTTCCAGATCCTTTCATAGTGCCATGATTTGACAATATGCAATTATTTTATTTGTTTTGTATGCATAATAACCTGCAGGCAGCAGCTTTGCATCTAATAAATGATTCTGTCAAAGAGAGACTTGGACAAAACAGACTTTTCTGGTGATATTCATTGCCTGTAAAAAAGAATTACACAACAAACAGACATTTATTCCAGATCTAACTGCCTATTCATACAGTTCAACAGACTGTCAGATTAACTGTAATGGTGCCTTCTGGTGACTTTGAATAATACAACAGTCTGTGGCCTCTCAGACTTTTTTTCCCTGTTTCTGTTTAAAGTAGATATATTGGGTGCCCACGTTCAGGTTTTGGAAGTGGGGGGCTGCAGGGGTGGCCTATGTGAGAAATTGTTGAGGTTTCTCCCTACACAGATCTATTTTAATTATCAATAAATTAAATTAATTTTCCCCAAGCAGAGTCTGTTTTTCCTGTGATGGTTAGTAGTAAGTAGTCTCCCGGCATTTAGCTCAACCCCTGAGCTTTTCTATTTTTTTTTCCCTGTGTTCTGCTGAGGAGAGGGAGGGAGTGAGCAGCTGGTTGGGCTCCTGGCTGTTTACCAAGGCTATTCCACCCCAGTGGAATGAAGGGATCGCACTTGAAAGCAGAATGCATACCTTTCCCTGATACAGAGATGTAAATTTAGTCCACTTCAGTTTAAATTTAAACTTCTGCAGGTAAGCTTTAAGACCCCCTGAAACTCAAATCCCCTGAACATTCAAGTGGAAACACAAGCAAAGAAATACCTTGTTTAAAGATACATATAACTGTACACTATGTACACACTTGAATAATACATATGCATTTTGTATGTGATGCTATTCAAGCACAGGAGAATTTATCTTCATATAACTTTTAGACAGGAAAGACAATTTTGACTCTGTCATTAAACAATTTAAAAGCAAAAGTACCAGTCTACACAGGCAAAAAAAACGGTTACACAACCCTCTACTGAATAAGATGAAAGAATACAGGCAAGTGAGCAACAAATCCAACCAAACCAACTGTTCTCTGGATTGTTCCACTGTGAACAACTTGCCCTCTGGCTTCTAGCAGTTACATTGCATATAATTTGGCAAGTGGCATTTTTTCTTTAACTGAAAGCCAGGGAAAGGAAGTGCAAAACTCTTCTACAAAACCAAATCCCTGGGAGTAAGTGGTTAATAGTGCAGACAAATCTTATCTTTTGTACACAATCAAAATGTGGATACATTATTAGATTGAAAAGAAACAAGTTTCAGAAAGAGACAAATTATTTAGGAACTGAAGCTCCTATAGGTTTTAAATGAGATTTAATTTCTAAGTAAAGCTGTGTCTCAGTTGAAAAATATTTTATCAACCTTTATGTTCATATTAACTGAAATAATCTGTTAATTCAAGAATCAAAAGGGAAAAAAACCCTGAATAGCTCTTCATTGAAATTTCCCAATGGAAAAAGTCGTCTTTTTCAACTTAGAATTCTGTATAATTACAAATGTAACTCAAAATAAAAAAAAAAAATTCTCAAAGATTTACAAGAAAATCAACAACAATTCTTAGGGTTTCTGCACTTACTTTCTCTTCCTAACTGGGGAGTGTTGGAAAACCTGTATTTGATTGTGAAAGTTTTTTCCAGATGTTTTATTTCTTTTTCAATTTTCATACTGTTTATATAAACCATATATGGTCACACAAATGTCATTTTAATCTTACCTACTGCAAAACTTCCTGTTTTGACCTGTACTGGACTTTTTTTTTTTACCTTTTAGTGCATTTATGAAAATACATATAAATTGAAAATAAAAATTAAATACATGTCTATTTCTCAATCATATGTAAGAATACTTAGTTCAATTAAAAGTCAGTCATCACTTCCTTTCTTTTGGAAAAATGTTGATAACGTAATCATTGAGAACGTTCATTCTAGTGGTGTAAATCAGTGAGGCTCCTCTGATTCCAATAGAATAATGCTGATTAACTGCAAAGAAGACTCCAGCATTTGGTTTCCAAATCCAGGAGTGACAGGCTCTTGTAGGAAAAGATAGTTTCCCTGCCTGCTGCCGATACGGAGTCTTATACATACATAAAACATAAAAACACACACCAGTGTGCCAACAGGTTTTTAATTATTTATCACACTACGAACACAGAGTGTGATAACATTCCTGAAGTCTTTTTTTCATTTGTTACAGCAGGTTTGCTTAATGAACGTTCTGCATTTATTTGCTAAGCATGAATGTAAAATGGAACAAAATAAGATCCTTGTTAAGGACCATTTAAATGGTAATGCCTATGTTGCAAAAGGTCTGATAGTCTGTGTCCCTTGTAAACGATTTATTCCTACTTTCTCTGTGTAGCCTGCTTGCAAAGCTGGCTGATTTAGCACCTGCTGTTTTGGACTAACCAAGATTTTTCTAGATGTCTGTATATTATAAGAGATACATATACTACAGGTGTGCTTGCACCAGGGTGTGCACACAGGGAGGGGGTCTTCTATAATTTAGGAGCTCTGTGGAGTTTTGTTTCCTTCCTTTCAGAGAAAATGTCTTCAATTTTATTTTTTTTTTTAATTTTTATACATGGTATAGGACACAAGAGTTTTCAAACACCAGATATCTTGTGTGTGGCACTCAGAAAACTACATGGAAGCAAATGTCTTTTGACACTGAATGTCTGTGCTATCGCCCAAAGTTACAGGTCTCTTCTGTAAATTAGATACATAATTTTTTCTCGTTCAAATATAGATACAAAATGAGATCAAAAATCCATGTGTGTCTATTGTCTGCTTAGGCCATAAAAATACATCTACAAAAGAGTTAATACGTTAGCAATATTTTAGGTGTCTAAATATAAAAATTACCTTAGTAAACTCGTACTCGGTTGAAATCCCAGAGTACCCAAGGGTATAACTCTATGGATACTCATTTTGGCAATCACTTTTCCAATGCCCCTCAGCTTTCGGTCCCTTATGTACTCACTGTGGGGCACAGATGTCCCAACTGTGGTGCCTGTTGGGTAGTTTATATTAACTCAGAAATTATTGGGGGGGGGGAATAAACCTCTTTTTTCAGGGTTTTGGGATACGAAATAGTTCTTTTTAAACAGTGATTGTCACTTAAACAAGAGTATCATGAAAATATGTACTGACTAACCACTAACAGAGCTCCTTGGAGAACTATCACACAGTTTCGAACTATTCTCCTCCAATGAAGACCCTTCTGTCTTTCCTCTTTTATGACAGAGGAGAGATTATGTAACAGGATCTCTGTATTAGACCTTTCAGTCATGTCTTCTGTTGTCTCTTTGCTATCTCTGTTAGTCTTTTCAAGTCTGCTAGTTATTTAAGCAGCTAAGTAAAGGATTTTTTTTTTTTTTTTAAAATTTCTGGGGTTAAAACCAGGTAACCACCTAGCTTGCCAAAGGAAACAATGAGGATCTAAATGTTCATCCCTGGTTATGCACAGAATTATTTTTTAGTAATGATCAAGTTGCTTATGCGTGATTCCTCTTGTTTTATTTTAGCCGTCTGAAAGGAGGGTGTTTAGTGTAAATTAGTTATTGAAGCTCCTACTACAGTAGGCAGAGAAAGGGATTGTCCTAGAGGGCAAAGTATTCATCCCAGGGGTCTCCAACCAACAGCACGATATAACTTCTAGAATTATTTCTCTAGGCATTAGACAGGTTAGGTGAAATGATCCCTTAATTTCGGTGCCTTTTTTTAGACTCTAGTACCTTTCTGGATCAAAGGGTACTAACACCCATGTCTGAACACAACCACCACTACCAAAATTGTTTTTCAAACCAGCTGTCTCAATCTCATGCCTCTTGGTCAGAAATTTGTGTCCCTACTATTCCACCGTTCTTTGGTCCCCTGGCCTTTTACTGCTGCTAAAAGTTCTACCCACACTTCAACATCAGTCAAATGGGTGTCTTAAGGTTCATTTAATAAAGCTTTGAGCCTGGTTTCTTTAAGTACAAGGTGTAACCTGGAGCTTGCAGTCAGAATTCCCAACCAGATGTTTTAAAACAAAAAGCATTTCAATGGGGGGTGTAAAGTTTTCACAGCGAAGTATGTTATAGTTTTAAGAAGAAAGGTTCCCAAATCCAGGATAAAACTTCTAGTGTATTGAGAGACAGATCCATCTATCCTGGGAAAGTTTTTGATTTTGGTTACAGGATATTTCTGTCCTCAGAGTTCCATTTTGGGTCAACACTGATTCTCAGTTTAGTTACAGCTTTATTCCCTTGACTTCACCACTGAGCTTTCTTTGCTGATTGCAGTTGCCCTTTTCCCCCCTGCATTCAGTAAGTTCTTCTTGAGTGAACACACTGGCACTGCTTTAGCTCTGTATTTCAAAGCCAATGCCAGACTTATGGCTGGCCCAAGTACAGACAAGGTCACTGAATCTTACATCTAATCACAAGGTGACCAGCACCACTATAGTAACTGTTCCTCATTAACTCTCTTTTCAAGTATACTCCTACATACAGCTTTCTCTTTAGAGTTTAATCTTCATGAAGTATGTTCTCATATTCTGTTTGAATATTGAAGAGTCCACAATGACACCTCTCTCCTCTCTTCTGTTGAGGATAATTGGGTATCGTCAGTATCAAATGAAAAACTCAGCAGTAGTAGATCTTGCACTGATGTACAGCAATGCCATTCAAAGCACAAGAGGAAAAAACAGGATCTCAGGAAAAACACATTTTTTTTTGGCATTTTGTCTTTCTAATACTGTTGCTTTACAGTGTTGCTGGTACCATACTGTGGCTGGCAACACAATTCAGCTGGAGTAGAAAGGGATGTTGGCCCCATGGAGCACATAAGAATTGCTGAGTGACTGGCAGCTTTCTTCTGCAGGAGATACATAAGGAGAATCTCTGTATCTACCAAGATTATGTTGCAACTACCGTTCCTTCCCTGGAAGCTTTTGCTTTTCTGGTAACTGCATGTACTACATGCTTTTTCACTTTTTCAGGGCACAAACAGGGCATAAATGTAAAAACAGTTCCTAAATTTTCATCTCTCACCACATTTCAGAGTCATGACTCTATTCCTATTCCTATTTTGTGGCTTTATATTTGGAAATAGATGAACTGTACATATTTTAAGCATCCTTTTCCTTTCTGCTTTTATGCAGTCTTTCACTTGGTTGTAATGTTTGCTTCTCCATCTTTGCCTTAGGTACTTACAAGAGAGAAGGAACAGTTCTTAATTTATTATCTAGCTTACCATTTTTCTACACAAGCAAGATTATCAGTATTTGTGTTGTTCTTCATTGCTTTTTGTGTAATCTATTTTCAGAGGTCTCTAGTGAGGAAGGTATCACTGACTCCTAGGTAATCTTTGCCACGATTTCAAAATTATTACCTCATTATGGTCTCTGACACCATGAATAAATAATTTCTTTCACTTTTGCAGCACTCTCTACATAGTTGAAGGCTGTTTTCAGCTCTTTCTGCTGTTATTTTTCCAGCAAAACAACTGCAAGCTGTTCACTCTTTCCTCCTAGCAAATGTTTTATGAAATTGTGATTGTTTTCATTTTGAGTCCCTTCAGCTGTTCAACGTATCTTTTGAAATTCAGTGTCTCAAAGTGAATATGCTTTCCCTCCCTCGTTAACTACCCTGCCTTTGTTCCCAGTCTTGGATATCTCCAAACAGGAGATGGTATTGAGGTAAACTAACTCTACTGGGGCTGAAGATGAAAAACTATTTTTAAAGGTTGTCTGTTCTCTGATCTTTACAATAGAAAAGACAGTTCATACACCTTTGAAATTTTGTGTTATTTTATGGGGGCAAAGGAAAATTTTTTGTTCAGTTTTTGCAGTTACTTGAGCAAGAATTTCCTAAGATAGCCCTCCCCTCTCTGAATAAAATATTTCTTGTTATTTTAGTAACTTGTGAGATTTATTCTAATTAACTTGGAGCTTAATTCAATGCTCTGATTGTTTTACATACTCAACTTTTAATCAAGCCAGAGTGCATAAACAAGCATTCTATTCTGGAGGGAATCTTGGTAAAGTTGTTTAAAAGAAAAGATGGGTTTTGGTAGGTTTGTCTCAGATATTCAGTATACTGAATGGAATGAAGTTTACAAAGGCAGAATTTCTGACTAAGAGTCGCTCAGTTTCAATTTGACATTTCTGGCTTAAGAGGGCCTGGCTTGGTCATCTGTCATTGCTGCATGCTCATGGGTGATAATTTTAATGTCTACTTCTAGCATAAAAGCTAGAAGAATGACTTGTGTGACTGTTTCTGAGTAGCATGTACGTCTGTGGTGAAAATATATTAGGAGTATTGCAGATAGTTCTGCAGAAACTCATCACATTGCTATGGTAATGTGCCATATGAGCAGGAGTATAAGAAACGATCTGGGAGAAATGGATTTGCAGTCTCAGGTTGGAGTAAGGAGTGGGAATAGGAAAAAGAAAAAGGAAGTGTGATAGTGAGCTCTAAATTAAGCATTTTAGGGGCATTAATGTAGATCTGTCACTGTCTGCATGATCCTTGTTGGTTTCATTTCTTGCATGAACCATGAGTTTGGGAATTCCTCCTTCTTTGAAGGCATCTAATTTCCCCAGTTTCCCCACTCCCACCCAGGACTGAATTCCAACTGGCTTTGAGGCATCTTTCACCTCTGAAAGGGGTCTGAGCCCTCCTGTTTTCTGCATACACCGTCTCCCAGGTAGAAGAGAAAACCCACACCTCTGGACTGAAATTTCATCCATCAAGGATCAGCCAGGGGCAGGGTGAAGAGCGCATATGCAAGGTGCACATAATACAAACAGAAGCATTGATGCTTCTGAGGCAGCAATAATAGAACCAGCTCAGGTGACTGAAGCAGTTCACACATTTAAAAGCTGCTGCTTCAGATTAAATTCATCTCCATGCAGTTTTCTCATTCATCTAGGAACATTTCATGGAGACGAATTGGCCACTGCACACTTCTGTGAAGCTCCTAAACTACAGATGGATGTGGAGTGCCCTTTGCTTTCATCCTTCCTTTTAAAAGTCCCTTTTCCAATACCGGCAATGTCACTATGGCAAAAGCAATGTTTTGTGATTAATTCTGTATAGTAGTACACTGAAGAACTAGACTTGCTATAGCTAGGCTGAAGAAGAATTTCTGTCCTCTGGGAACCTTTGGAGGTATTTTTCAGTCTGGATGACTGACAAGGTTGTCTTAAAACTTGATGGAGATGCAAGCAGAATAAAGATTTTAGAAAAAGGGTCCCTGAAGCAAAGTCCTCTCAAAAGTGTTGGGTTGATGGTTGGACTAGATGATTTGAAAGGTCCCTTAAAACCTAGGCAATTCTATGATTCTATGACATATACTGTTAAGTATATACATATATATTTTCTGTATATTTATACATATGAATATGTGCATGTAAGTTAATATATATAATATAGGATTTTAATATGTGTGTCTGTGTATGTAAAATGGTTAATAATAATGGTTTTAGCCTTTTTAACAGCGCAAAGGCTCTGTCTGCCTCATTCCTAACGTATCCCAGTTCATACAGTCCTTTAGAAAGACAGTTTGGAAACATATTTTAAAAGCTGTTTTGGATAATGAATTATTATTACTTTGGGTGGGAAGAAGAAGAAAGTCTGATCAGTCTGTTCTGCTGTGTTCCAGGTGGTTCAATAGAAATGGAATCTGGGCTTTACTTCACACGGACAGCACATGTTGTAACTCTACATATTTCACACGTCTTTGAGGAAAAAGGGAAAACATTATCAGAGAATAACTGTTGGTGCCTTGCTAAAATCCATTCTGCATTTTATTTCTGGAAAATACAACCAGAAAGAAATGTAGAATTAAGGTAAGAAAACAAAAAAAAAAATGTGTACAAAAGATTGATTTGACAAGGTGGAAGTGATGCAATTAAGGCTACACTAATGTATTGGTTTACAGGAATGACACTAAGTAGTAATGGCTGTGAAGGGAGAGAAGACTGTAAAGGTGTCAAATAGAGGAATTAGAATCGGTAAGACTAGTTAATCATGGAAAAGAGATAATAGATTACATGTCACGGATCATAGAAAGTCAGCGAAGCTTCCCGGCGCCACTTTCCTTCCACTTTGGGGGATCTTCAGCAATGTAAGAATGAAGTACAGCTAGATGGGGAAAGTATCTAGAACTTCATAAGGAAGTTCTGAAACTCCAAAGGTACATCTCAGATCTTTACGCTCTCAAAGCAATGGAGAGCAAGATCTTGAGCCAAGGCTGAATTTCAAGTTGGGGTGAAGGTCCCAAGAATAAAACTGCTGAGCATGCAGGTGCAGAGAGTATCATCTTCATGAACTCAAAAAGCAATGGGAGAATTTTCTGGTGAACAAGCTGACTTTATATAACAAAAATAAAAAGAAGAAAAAAAAAAACTTAAGTACATCTAATTTATATCTGCTGTGTCACAGCTTAAATTAAAAAGCCAACACTGGAGACATGGATGTTGGTTGGCTGGGAAATTTTTTTACATAAGATACACTATTTGGTTATATTCTAATACCAGAAGGAGCTGGGTTTAATTATTTGGAGCAGTGTAATCTGGCCACAGTGAAAGTTATTGTCTGACCAAGGATGATTATTAAATAAAACAATGTTTCCAATAAAGTGTATTGTAGTGATTATATATATTGTTTTATCTCGGTCAACTTCTGGAAAGTGTATTTTCCAAATCAAGGCATTTAGCAGCATTCAGAAAATAACCTGCCTATTCTAGAAAAAAATAGTTGTCAAAACCTTCATATATGGAAGGAACATGAGTACAGATTCAAATTTTAATTCACTGCTTAAAAAAATATGTCAGGTTTATTTATGGAATGTTATATAAGGGATCCAATAGCTTATTCATATCACTACAGGAAATAGCATAATATAATATCACTCACTGATGTTTTCTTG
The DNA here is from genome assembly GCA_009819605.1 of Sterna hirundo. Classification (NCBI taxonomy): domain Eukaryota; kingdom Metazoa; phylum Chordata; class Aves; order Charadriiformes; family Laridae; genus Sterna; species Sterna hirundo. Next base: position 79,589,787 of record CM020462.1, on the reverse strand, counting down.
CAGGAAAGAACCCAAAGTTTACTAACTTTTTGACTAAGAGGGTTGTTGTTTGTTGAGTTTTTTTTGTTTGGTTGGTTTGGTTTTAATGTGTTAGATATTGTTTGGTACGTTTCTTTTGAGTTGGCATAAGCTGTAAAATGTGCAGCATATGGGAAACTCAGTTGTCTTACACCTTTAATACAAAAGAAAAGTTACACAAACTACATTTCCCAGTGTGCATTTCTCCATCTTTCATGTGTGGTCAGGCATAAGTTTTTTCTTTCTCTCCTCTCAACCCAGAAGTATCAGCACTTTGTCCCTACATCCATCCTTAAGCTATTTATGTGAAATAACCCTTCTTTGCTCCCTGCAGCCCTCACACACATACACAACAGAGCAGTGTGAAGCACAGGATTGCTCAATTAGAAAGATGTCTTACATGTTAGAGAAGTAGCATTGTTTGGTAGTTATGAGTGTTATGATTTTAGTGTATACAATTTTTTGTAGTAAATATTGAAGAAAAGCATGCATTCTCAAACGTTCATCTGTCTGCCATAATATCTTTAACTTCTTTCCAAAATATGTGTATCTTTAACATCCTGTAGACACCTGCTTGTCAATTTTCCTGGACAACATCCTCATCTGTCACAGCACTGCTTTACCATCAAAATCATCAGAGCCACACCTCTTTATCTTGACTAAAGCGTGGTCTTTTCCTTTCTCTCATCCTCCTGTGAGTCATTAATGTATGAGACAAACCTTATTCTGGTTTATAACCTATAGAGGCTCAGGAGACCTCAGTTTTGTAGTGGTCACTCAAAGCAGCGACACTGAGAATTGTCTCCCTCTTACAGGGAGAAAAACCCCACTGCTGATGAGGATGCCATCATGTATATGGGCCCTTTAGAGTGTGTGATACCCCTTCTGAGTGATGTCACTTCAGCTTCTCTCTTCATCCCTCCATAGGAGTGGAAAGCAGCGTGCTCAGACTGAGAATAGTTCTTTCATTTGTGTTTCCCTTGGCAAAGCAGAACAATAAAACCCAAGAACGTTGGTTCCAGCAGTAACAGTATATATTTTGAGTCAGACTAATATTTTCTTTTTAGCTCTGACTGCAAGTCAGTGCCAGTCTGTGAGTCGTGATTCCTTACCTGTTTCCATCTTGTTTACTGGTGGAAATAGTCATATGTTGCTCCTTACTTTCTCTGCACTCCTACCCAAAGTAATAATAAGTCTCTGCTCAGTCTCTGCTTTCCCTTCCTACCTGCTTGCCTACAAAGCAAAGTAATATAGAATAAAAGCTTCTGAAAGCCTGACCTCTGAGACAGTGTTGAGATTAAGAAGGACGTTTAATAAAACCAGCATAGGTGGCAGTATGTCTCAATGTGTACGAGAGAGAAGAAATACCCTTGTCTAAGCCTTATCCCTAGGGTTTGTCTGGTTTTACCACCCACTTCAAACCCTTGCCTAGATACTCAGGATAATTCTTTTGTGATGAAAATTCTTATATGGTGAGTGTTTCTCTATAATGCAGACTCATGGTTGGAAGGTAGACTGTCCTTGAAAGACATAGCAGATTTTTATAAAGTACTTCTTAGCATTTGTAGAAAAACACATCATTTATTATCCTGGTTCTAATGGTTTTTTTGACCTGTGGTCCATGAATCCCCAAGGTCTACTTCTAAGAGCTGCTCAAAATACAACAGGAACAGTCATCTTCTTGTCAAGAAGCTATTCACTGTCAAGGGGTCTGTGCCTCCCTAAGAATATTTTGAGGATTGATAAACCCTCAGAAAAAGCTGATAATCACTTCTTTAATGTATTAGTTTCTATCCAATATAGATGAATTATCTCTGTATTAAATGATTTGAAGCTTTCTGGTTTCATGACATTTTCAAAAAAATGAGGCTTTTTTTTTTTTTTTTTTTTTTTTGGGTTATTCACTGGTAAGAGGCAATGCAACCCTATGAATCATAGGAAATTTGACTATGATGCAAATACTTCATTTGAGTGGTTCTTTTTGGTTTCAGTAAGTACAGAAACAAGCCCTTGTCTCTAAAAATATTTGTGAGACTTATTTTGTAGTATTTGTCAAGTTTCACTTAAAAGTTCATACTTAGCATTTATCAGAAGAAACTTGTGTTTTTATTCCCTGACTTTGAGACTTGAATACCAATATATGATTCAAATCTTAGCATTCACAAGACAGAGCATACATGAAAACAGAGAAGTACTTAGGAATAATTTTCTCATTCTGATTACATTAAGAAAACAGCTGACCAACTATACTCCTGTGCAGCATCTGTTCCACACATAGATGTATAAACTTAGCAGGACTTATAAAATGACAGACAGCTTCCAAAGGGTTTTTTAGAAACCAAAATCTGAATTCATACATTGCAAGAAATCAATCAGTGAAGCATTGCTTTGGTTCCAAAGGAGACTCTGAATAAGGGCTAGGCTATGAAATTATTCCTGCCACCAGATGCTGTTTGTCTGCTTCTGTGCTCTAATTGCTATCAATAATTAAACACAGGTCTCTGATTCATATGCACAGAGGCAGAGATTCTTAAATTAAACATTTTAAAGTCATTATAGTACATTTTATATGTTCAGCTAAACACTGCACTCAGGCTGATTATGATTAAATATACTGATACTAAATTACATATTGATTCCATAAATATCAACGGATACCCAGAACAAACAAGAAGATTCCTGGTAAATAGAAGGAACATTTTAATTTCAGATGACTAACAGAAAGCAGCTTATATTTATTTATATATGTTACATTATGTTGCACACTGTGAAAAGAGATGGTATCTCCCAGTTGAATTGCAGAAAACACAAAATAATTTCCATCCGTTTGGAAAACAACAAATACGACAATGTGATATACCCAAGTTTCTGTGACAGCGACTTGAAAAGTCAAGTTTGAATGCAAGTGAAGCTTGCACTTGTTAGTCAGGCTGTGACAGGCATGATCTCTTCCAAAACTATGTCCCCAATGTGATTCTCACTCTCTTTAGAGAATACAGCCTGCAATATGTCTGGAGAAAAAAAAAAAAATTATACTCTTTAAAACTGCCCATGTTTACCCTTTGGCAAGCTGTACAATTTGATGACATACTTTTCTTGTGATGATTGCTGTTAGTCATACTACTGTCCTGCACAAAGGTTTGTCAGACTTTCAGAGGTAAGATGATGAACCACCTCTGGTGATTTATTTTTTCCACTATAGCCAGAGACGTCAGTGCAACATGACCTCTATAGCAGGTTTGAAAAGTATAGGTTATCTGAAGTTTGATGCCACAATTCAGATATCCTTCATTTGCTTGTCCCAGACCGTTGGGATTGTTGTCCTCTGTTTCCAGAATCCCATAAACTGCTTTCTCTGACTTCTGCTCAATATGAGAAAGATTCAAACTGCTCATATGCCTCTTGGTTAGGGTGGATTGGAGGTACAAATTACCATCCAAGACAAATTCTCATTTGCAAGCTGCAGCTAAATGTGAGTCCTATTCAAAGTTGTATTAACTCCCCTTGTTTCCTTTGGTAAATTGCCACTGAACAACTCTGGCAATATAAAGATCAGGGGAATAGAGAGTCTGTTGGACAAAGGTTACTGAGAGACAATGAGTTCAGTTAGACTTTGAAAGGCTCCATTCTTTTTTGCAACAGTTCCTGATTTTATAGAAGCTTTAGGTTCAGGTTGCCTAGGGAAGTTGTGGATGCCCCTTCCCTGGAAGTGTTCAAGGCCACCCCTCAAGTGTGAAAACTACACACAAAACTCCCTTTCTGAAATGCTTATACACCAATGCATGCAACATGGGGAACAAACAAGAAGAGATGGAGATCTCTGTGCGGTTGCAGGGCCATGATCTCATTACAATTACTGAGACGTGGTGGGACGGCTCACATGACTGGAACACTGTCATGGATGGCTACGTCCTTTTCAGGAAAAGACAGGCCAGTGAGGCGAGGTGGTGGAGTTGCTCTTTATGCGAGAGAGCAACTGGAATGTGTTGAGCTCTCCCTGGGGGCGGATGAAGAGAGAGTTGAGAGCTTGCGATTAAGGATTAAGGGGCAGATGAATATGAGGGACACTGTGGTGGGTGCTTATTACAGGCTGCCTGATCAGGATGGGGAAGCTGATGAGGCCTTCTACAGACAGCTGAAAGTAGCCCTGCAATCACAGGCCTTGGTTCTTATGGGGGACTTCAATCACCCCGATATCTGCTGGGAAGACCACACAGCCAGGCATGCACAGTCCAGGAGGTTCCTCCAGTGTATTGATGACAACTTTTTGACACAGGTGGTGCAGGAGCCAACAAGGAGAGGTGTACTACTGGACCTAGTACTGACAAACACAGAGGGACTGGTGGAGGGCATCAATGTTGGGGACACTCTTGGCCATAGTGATCATGAGAGATAGAGTTCAGGATCATGGGTAGTATGGACAAAACAACAACAAGCAGGATTGAGACCTTGGACTTCAGGAGGGTTAACTTTGACATCTTCAAGAAACTGCTTGAAGAGATCCTGTGGGCTGGGGCTCTGGAAGGTAGGGGGGATCAAGAGAGCTGGTTGGTATTCATATACCACTTTCTCCAAGCTCAGGATTAGTGCATCCCTAAAAGCAAGAAATCAGGCAAGGGATGCAGAAGACCTGCATGGTTGAGCAGGGAGCTTCTGAAAAATCTCAAATGGAAGAAGGAAGTTTACAGCAGGTGAAAGAAAGGACTGACTTGTGGAGATTACAAAAATGCCGTCAGAGTATGCAGGGATGAAACAAGGAAAGCCAAGGCCTCCTTGGAATTAAACCTGCCAAGGGATATCAAGGTCAACAGGAAGGGTTTCTTCAAGTATATTGGAGACAAAAGGAAAACTAGAGAAAATGTGGGCCTGCTGTTGAATGAGACAGGAGACACAGTGACAGAGGATGTGAAGAAGGTGGAGTTACTGAATGCCGCCCTTGCTTTGGTCTTTACTGCTCAGGCCAACCCTCAGGAGTCCCAGACTTTGGAGGTAACAGGGAAAGTCTGTACAAAGGAAGACTCCCCTTGGATGAGGAGGATCAAGTGAGAGATCAGTTAAGTAAACTGGATATCCACAAGTCCGTAGGTCCCAATGGGATGCACCCGAGCTGCAGAGGGAGCTTGCAGAAGTTATTACTGGACCACTCTCCATCATCTTTGAAAGGTCCTGGAGAACAGGTGAGGTGCTTGAGGACTGGAGGAAAGCCAACGTTACACCAGTCTTCAAAAAGGGCAAGAAGGAGGACCCAGGGAACTACAGGCTAGTCAGCCTCACCTCGAAAGATGATGGAACAGCTCGTTCTGGTCGTCATCTCAAAGCAAGTGGAGGAAAAGAAAGCTGTCAGAAGTAGTCAACACGGATTCACCAAGGGGAAATCATGTCCGACTAATCTGATAGCCTTCTATGATAGCATGACTGGATGGATAGATGAGAGGAGGGCAGTGGATGTTGTCTACCTTGACTTCAGCAAGGCTTTTGACACGGTCTCCCACAGCATCCTCATAGGGAAACTTAGAAAGTGTGGGTTGGATGAATGGACAGCGGTGTGGATAGAAAACTGTTTGAAAGACAGAGCTCAGAGGGTCATGATTAGGGGCACAGAGTCTAGTTGGAAGTCAGTGACAAGTGGTGTTCCCCAGGGGTCAGTACTGGGTCCAGTCCTGTTCAATATATTCATCAATGACCTGGATGAAGGGACAGAGTGCACCCGCAGCAAGTTTGTTGATGATATAAAACTGGGAGGGGTGGCTGACACAGCAGAAGGCTGTGTCACCATACAGAGAGACCTGGACACGCTGGAGAGTTGGGCGGAGAGAAACTTTATGAAATTCAATAAAGGCAAGTGCAGGGTGCTACACCTGGCAAGGAATAACCCCATGCACCAGTACAGGTTGGGAGCTGACCTGCTGGAGAGCAGCTCTGTGGAAAGAGATCTGGGAGTCTTGGTGGACAACAGGATGACCATGAGCCAGCAATGTGCCCTTGTGGCCAAGAAGGCCAATGGCATCCTGGGGTGTGTCAAAAAGAGTGGACATTGAGACACTGACCACTACTCTCTGGACCTGACCGTCCGACCAGTTACTCATCCACCAGTCTGCCCATCAAATCTCTATATCTTCAATTCAGTGAGAAGAATGATGTGGAAGACTGCATCAAAGGCCTTACAGAAGTCCGGATAGATGATAACATCCGTAGCTCTTTCCTTGTCCAGTGATGCTGTCACTCCATCATAGAGAGCTACTTGGTGTGTCAGACAAGGCTTGCCCTTGGTGAAGCCGTGCTGGCTATCTCAAATCATTCTCTGTCCTCCATGTGCCTTAGCACAGCTTCTAGGAGGATCTGCTCCGTGATCTTCCCAGGTACAGAGGTGAGGCTGACAGGTCAGTAGTTCCAAAGGGTCCTCCTTTTTACCTTTCTTAAAAATGGGTGTAAAGTTTCCCTTTTTCCAGTCACCAGGGACTTCACCTGACTGCCATGACTTTTCAAATATCATGGAGAGTGTCTTGGCTACTACACCAGCCAATTCGCTCAGGACTCTGGGATGCATTTTGTCATACATAGACTTATGTATGTTCAGGCTTCTCAGGAGGTTTCGAACCTGATCTTCTGTTACAGTGGGAGGGACTTTCCTCCCCTAGTCCCTGTCTTGCGAGCCATCCACTCAAGAGGTGTGGGAAGAGAGGCTGTCAGTGAAGTCTGAGACAGAAAAGTTGTTGAGTACCTCAGCCATCTCTTTGTCTGTTGTTACCAGTTTGCCAGCTATGTTCAGCAGGGGCGTAACACTGTCTTTGACCTTCCATTTCTGGCTGATGTACCTATATAAGCCCTTATTATTCTTTGTGTCCCTTGCTAAGTTCAGCTCCAACTGCACCATGGCTTCCTAAACCCATCCATACACAGCCGGGCAACTTTCCGACACTCTTTCCACGACACCTGCCCCTGCTTCCACTGCCTGTGCATTTCCTTCTTGCCCTTTAGTTTGATCAGCAGGTCTTAATTCAGCCATACCGGCCTCTTGGCATCAGCTTAAAAAGAAATGATCCAGATATTTAAAATCAAATCTGGATTTTGGTTTCAGAAAGGTATCATTAGCACCTAAATATGTGAAATCTTGGCCCTTTTTGGTATTGACTGATTTTTTTTATTGCATTTTATTTTTATTGCATCTGTGATGAACCCAATGAAATCTTGAGTTTCATAGCACAGAGCATCTTCACATGTAAGTCCTTTTGCTAAGTCCTTCTATGCCTTCCTTTGCACCCGAAAAGCCGAGGCAATCTATCATACAGGAGTGTTGAGAAAATAATTAATGTTAGAGAAGTAGCAGGGTGTTTTAATAATAAGCACCTGAGCAAAATTTCCAAGAAAATTAGTCATTTTGTTTCCAGAACAAGGTTTGATTAGCATCCAGTAAGACAGACCTGGGGCTAAACATGGAACAATGGGCATTAACCAAGAGCTACTGCTCATTAAATAAGCAGTGGCCATTCTAAATGTGCCAAAGATCCTGTGGATTGATGTAATTTTATATAGCACTGTAAGGTGCATAATCATGCACAAGATAGGTAAATTCAGGTACACAGATAACCTGAGCTCTAGCATGTCTGAATATTGAGTGTGCAAGATTTGCTAAGAGTCTTTTGTCTAGTTGTTGTTTAAAATCCAAGATGGGAATTAAAAGTTTTTCTCATTAGCTTTGTCCTGGTTTGAGTGACACAGGATTAATTTCTCTTTCAGAGTTTTACTTTTCAGTAAGGTCATTTCTAATGCTTAGAAAACTGCACTTTTAGAAGACTCTGGTGTCTGAATTGGTGAAAATATTTGCTTTATAGACAGGTATGGTATGCAGGTTTCAAGGTCTCAGTATTTTCAGGCTGGCCAGGTGTGGCGATGAGGAGGAGTGAGACCCGGGCACTTGACACAAGCTGGACAATAGAATTTTTCCATACCATGAACGTCACATTCAATATAATTTAAAAAGTTTGCTGAGGATTTTTTCTCTTTTATTATGGCAGCAATCCTGAGAACTGCTTGCCCTGCCACCACACGCCTGAGGCCTTCCCTTCCTCCCAAAGCTGCAGCGCTCACAGTGTCCGACATTCGCTGTCTACTGCCAGGAACGCATGGCTTCCTGCTGACAGAATTGGCTGAGTATAATCCTTTTGTATTTTGTATTGATATCAGGATCAACACTGGTTCTTTGGTATTATCAATGTTAATTATTCACTCTTATGCTATGAAACCTGTTTATATTTCAACCCTCGGGTTTCCTTGTTTTTTCCCAGTTCCCCTTCACAGGTGATAATGGGCCATCAGCTGATAGAATAGCTGCCTAAAAGACAATAAATTGTGGGTTATTCAAACGATAACAAGCTTCCATTAGCATGGGATCTCATTCTAAGAATTTGGTTGAAAATGATTTGGGCAACCTGGGTAAACTAATGGATATTTCCAGTTCTTAGAATCTAATGAGAAAATTCAAAAGTGTTATGTGTACTGGCATCTTAACACTTCAAAGTTTAGGATAACTCAAATCTCCCTATTCAGGAGGTTAGTAGGCGTCAGAGATGTAATGTAGAGGCAAACTCAGGTATTGGGCATTATTTGATGGTGGAATAGAAAATATAGTGTGCTGAAAATGGAAAACAGAAAAAACCTTATTTTCTGCTATTTCTTATTGAATTAAATAAAATTTATTGTTCCTCTTTTCTAACAATATGTCTCTGCATCTGAGATTACTACCTTCTTACTTCAAAATCTTGTGAGAGAACACAGAAAGACTATGTTTTTCCTTTTCAGCAATACAAATATTCTCTTGACTACGCCGTAAATTTCTGTACTGTTCTTTCCTTTTTTTTTCCTTTTTTAATATTACAGTAGTTGGCTGCTTTAAAGTTATCTGCATGAAGCAAAAGCTGTAGCAAGCATTCTTCATATGCTGAAGAATCTCTAACAAAACCAGCTCCTGTGAAGTGATGCATACCATATTAAGCAGAAATTCAGTGGAGCAGAATTGTAGTCGTAGTTATCCCTTTTGGCATGTCAGCCACTGCTTGCATCACTACGTTATTAATTTTTTTGTCCTTGCTGTCCTACAGCGCAGAGCAACTTCTTTTCCTCCCTTCTTTCATTCTCCCTCCTTGTGCTCTGCTTTTGAATTAGATTGCAATAAAATTTATCCAAATTCAGGCTGCAGATTTTATCCAAACCACATTTCAGAAAATTTTACAGATGTAATGAAGAGTAAATCTTCATTTCTACCTATTGCTGGTTAATATGTGAATTATTTGGATGCATGGATGAACAGGAAGTTAATGAATACGTTATAGTGGGAAGAAATAAGCATAGGAATAAGGGGGGAAATTACCCAGATTATGACAGGACTGAAGAATAGAACTCTTCACCATTTGGCAGATTCATACAGAATAAAAAAAAAAAAAGGGTGGGGGGTGGGGGGTGAGGCTCTTAAGGGCTTCTGCTTTACTCTTCATAGTACTGATGTAGAAATAATTTGGCTTAGAATTCCTAATGTTATATTTAGTTAATTGAAAGCACTTCTCATGAATGTCTTTATCTGGATGGAGTGTTTGTTTCTCATCTACAGTTTTCATTTACTTTTCTGGTGGCACAAGAAACTCCACCCCACCTTAAAAAATTCAGATTTTACTGACACTGTAATTCAGTTTCTTACTTGATGCATTTCTCTTCCCCAAAGAGCACATGTTGTGTTGTGGAAACATCACTCAGAATAGACCGTGATATGTAACAGTACGATATCAGATTTTCAATGAGTTTTGGGAGTACTTGATCTTTAAAAACTAAGCTCCACACATTGTAATATTAATTTGTATGCTTAAATTGAGGCATGTTAGCCTTAAGAACTTCAGTCAGAGCTTTCACATGGCATGAAGACACCCACTAATTGCAGAATATTTGGGATCAAGTAGATATCTCTACATCTGGATATTTACAGGGTGTTTTTTTTCTTAAAATAAATCCTCTTTGGAATAGCTCTCTTTCCCTTCCTTTCTTATTTACTGTGACTACAGTTTCACAAGTATTATGTATGTTCTAGTGTATGTGCATGCATAACAGTAAATGTTGCAGCATCTCTACAACTAAACTCTACAAATGTTAACAGTAATGCCGTTGCTTAATTGTACCATGTAATACTTGTCCAAAAAGTCCAAAAAGCAGACTTAAGAAAGAATGGGGTATATAACACATTAGTTGCCCTTGGTAAATCCCTCTATACTTCAGAGTCTTTAGTCTGAGCTTTAGAGAATTTCTCCACTGTTTGAGCCTCAAAATATTGAACTTCCCACTGGAGTGAAGCCCTTGTACATGTGATTTTCAGCTGCCGTAGATACTATAATAAAACACTGTTTGGAAGGCAGATGAGAAAGTAGGCCTCCATCCTTAGTGGATTACTCTAAGTGCTGCACTCAGGTTGCATATTTATTTTCTGACTCAAAACATCATTACATTTGGAGAATGTCAGAAGGTCCAATTCTTCCTTTAAAGAATTGGACTCGATGATCTCAAAGGTCCCTTCCAACCGTGAAGATTCTACGAATGATGCTTAGGATATTCCTGCAAGAAATAAGGGCATGGGAAAGACTTGAACCTGGTTATGTACTTTCTTGTGGAATGCTCTAATCTCTGGTGTTCCAGAAGGAAATAAAACTTCCTAGATGCTTTTGTCTAGTGCCTGCTCCATCATGCATGTCTAGAGAATGGATACAAAATAGGTGAGCAAAGTGAAGAAATGAACTAGGTATTTGACTTCTTCACATACCAGGGCAAGTTTTCTTGAGTACGGCCATAAAAGAAAACATTCTACAGGAAGCGGTCCTTATTGTTCTAAGGTTTCTTAATATATTTCCAGTCTTAAACATAAGTTCAACAGGGATTTGAAGGTTTAAATTTTAGATTAAAGCTCATAAAACTGGAGTTAGGTGTGGCTTAAGCACCTAAATCCCTGTTTTGTCATATTTCTCAGTCCTTATATTTATTAATTAAATAAAAAAAACAAAAGCCCTGTCTGTTAATTAAGGCTGAGATTTCTAAAGAAGTCTGAATGAAGTAGGTAAGAAATTCAAATTAGTTTGAGCCTTCTAATACCATAATACTGCTCAAAAATCTCAGCCTAATTCCCTAATGGTACCTTTTTTCTTTATTTGAGTTATACTTTAACTGCTAATGCTAAGTAAAAGGCAAAAAAGATTCCTGACATAAATAAGGTTCTGATTCTATTTCCTATTTTCAACATGGTTGGTATCAAAATGTATACTTGAAGAGGAAATAAAATTGTCTTTTCCTCAACAAGCAGATGCAACCAGGGTGAGAGAGTATTCCATCTCATGAGGTATCTACAGCCCTGGCTGAAAGTGTAAGAGTTGTTCTGACTAACGTGGATTGCAGAGTCTGTAAAACATATACAGACACAGTAATTTTAGCAGCTGATACACATTACCATTCGTGAACCTTAGCACATTAAAACCAGTAGAATCTAGCTGTTCTTGAAATAAAATTGTCTCCTGAAGTGATATATTGCCTGAAAAATGTATCTAAAAAATAAAGCAAAAAGGTAAGAGATGTCACAGGAATTATTAGTAGCTTCTGCCTCCAAAATCAAAGTCTGTTTCTTCATATCTTATTACATAAATGTGCCTGTAGACCCCAGACAGCTGATCTGCGAACACTTTGGAAGACCGTGCATACCAGTACACATGGACTGAAATCACTCTGGAGCCTTTGCTGCAAAAAATTAATTGCATGTCCTCGTTTGAGGTAAAACAGAACCAATTTTCTGTTCAGTACTTTTACTTCTTAGCTAGGCCTCTTCTAACCCACTGAAATTAACACCATGTTGTGCAGAAAACTGTTCATTTTCAGAGTGATAAGACCAATGTTTATGTTTCATGCTAAGGAATGGTATGAAGACAGACTTTTGCTTATACATACTGCTATAACAACCAAGGTCAGCTAAGTTCATTATTTTCCCCATTGGATGGTCGGAAACAGAAAAGCGTAGAGGGGTCCCACCTGCAGGAGGAAGTGGACAGGAAGGTGACCCAAAATTGGTCAACAGGATATTCCATCACATCTGCCCCATGCTCAGTATAAAAGCTGAGGGATCAACGGGTCAGCATCTTTCTTTAATGGCCGATGTCTGAGGAGGACCCAGTCTGTTCATCTGCCTTTGATCCCAATCCATGGGTTCCTGACTCCAGATTTGGAACACAGTTCCCACTCATCGCAGAGTCCAGTCTGGGACTTCCCCAGTGCCTGACGGTGAAGTCATCCTGGGAGCTTAATACAGTTTTTTGTATACTGTATCTATTTTATTATTTCCTTGTTATTTTATTAGTAATATTTTCATTGAAGTAGTTTAGTTCCTTCTAAACTCGTAAATCTTTTTCTCTCCTCCTCCTCTCCTTAGGGCAAGAGGTGGGGGGAGAATATCTGTCGCTGGTCATTGGCCAATTTTGCCAAAACCACGACATTGCAACAGTGAGAGTGTTTCTTTTTCATCTCTTCATCCACCACGTGAAATTGCAGGGAGGTCTTACAATGAAAAAAAGGAAAACAAAATACATGTCATTGTGTACTTGTCAAAATATTGTGCAAGCTGCCCAAAATTCTGAAGGGACAGTGATATTTTTCATTCTTAGAACCTTGTCATCAGTCAAACAAGCAATGATGCTTCCTTAGTATAAAGATCACCACTAAACTACTGAAATTGTATCCTTCACCCAATCTTACAGTCTCTTCAAGACACTGATCTACACAGTGTCACTATAGAGAAGAAAAACCCTTGATTTTATTTTTTGTTTTTTTTTTTTTTTTTTTTTTTTTAAATGAGTAAATGCAACAGTAACTTCAGACACCTCACCTAACCCTAGGAATGGAAGTCAACCCTTTAGACTAGCATACTGAATTTCATGTCTGTACATGCAATAGGAGTTCTAAATTCCCACTTAGAATTTAGACCAGGACCAGGAAACAAGTGTCTGATAAATACAGTGGAGTCAAGACAAAGGTTCTGCTCAGCCTATAGCTGATCCCTGGGGCATCACTGAATTTTATGTTTAAAGCATTAATCTGACACTACATATCTGTAGGTGAGCTAGGGAATTTATTCAGTTGCACATCTGAAGTTGTATTATGACATTTGAGGCAGTTTACCTAGCCCAAACACAAGGCAAGCACCTCTGCCTCACCTTCAGCTGCAGCTCCAGGTCTCCTGTTCATCCTGTCTTGTATCCACTAGTTACGTATGGATGTTTAGGGGTTTTCAGTGACTCTGGACACAGGTTCAGAGGCAATTTAAATGAGCCCCAGAGTGAGAGGAATTATCCTCTAGATTTGTAGGCCTGAAATTAGATGTTGAGATGTGGTGTATGAGCTAGAGGATGATTCAGTAACCTAAACCTCTATATCTTGTGCCTTTTCAGGAACTCTGTGGTATCTGATGTATCCACATGGGACTGCTAAATACAATCCAGAAAACGTGTACCGTTCTGCAACAGAAACTGGAGGTCATGCTGAAGTATTTCACATAGCACTGGACATTAAAATGTGTGAAGCTGAATTCAGTCACAACCTAGGGAGGAACAGTAAGTCTGTCAGGACAAATAGGCAGCAGACTGAGTCTTCAGGTGACAAGTTCAGGCTTGTGGGTGTTTGTGGCACCCAAAGACATGCCTTAAGGCATTTAATGAGTATCAAAGGCTGAAGAGGAGACAGGGAGGGATGCTAGCCCCTTCCCACTGGCTAATTGCAGAGCTAACTGAAGTGGAAATTAAGCAGAATGTAACTACCTAAATCCGTTTGTAGATCCCTTTGAAGTTTGACTTTCAGAAGTGTTGAATGCTCTGTACTTCACAAAATCATGGACCTATACTGGTGAGGTTTTATTTTGTAAGCATGGCTGGAAGGCTTGATTTTCAGAGGTGCTGAATAGTATTAATTAATGACTGTAGTTTAGCACATGGCAAACACAGAACTCAAAATTAGATGCTATTTTTGAAAATGTGAAACTCTGTCTTTAAGCTCCAGGGAAACATTTCACAGAGATGGAAAGGGGTTCTTTCACCAACTTCACCTCACACATATAAATCACTGAGTTTTGTTTTTAAATGTTGGTTGACTTTTGAGGCGGGGTGTGTGTGTGTGTGTGTGTAAGAGATGGACAGTAAATTCCCTGACGAGGGGCAGAAGGCCCTCCAGGCCTTCAATGGAATGCCTCAAACACTCTCAAGGAAATAAATAATGCAGGCTTAGCCTTCAAAGAACTGATAAGGCTAACATTTCTGGCACCTGAAAGTGTGGGAGAACTGCCTTGTGAAGACAGGATAGTTCTGCCACTCATGTGGTGAGCTTGCTAGTTCTCAGTTCTCAAGGCTATTGTGTCCAATGAGCGACCTTTGGTTCATTATCCGCGAAATGCATATGAAAGTGCACACGCCTGCATATGCTAATGAAGATTATAGAGATGATGCTAAACATGTATGACTATGGCACTCGTCTCTCCACCCAAATCATGCTACACATCACCTGGGAGAAGGGAGAAACCTGAGACGAGGCTGTCCTCAGCCAGGGGGGTGGACCATGCTAATTCAGCAAACATAAAATAGGAAAATAAGTGCCCCTAGGGGGAACGAAGAAGAAACAATAGAAGAATAGTGCCTGGGAAGATTCTTCCCAAGAAAGAAGACCATGCCTGGGAAGATTTTTCCAAGAAAGAAGATTATGCCTGGGAAGATTCCCTGAAAAAGATGCTGGAACCAGGACTGATGATCTCTTTATCTCCATCTTTTTCTCCATCTTTTCCTTTCTCTATCCCTCAGTTTCGCTTTTCTCTTAGGATTGTTAAGTAACAGTTAGAGTTGTTAAGTAATGACCTTAAGTACAACCTTAAGTTCCGCTTGCCATAAGTTGTCCTATACCTGTTATTAAGTAACACAATGCATACCTTACCACTTGCCATAGTTTGTTATATACCTACCCAATTATCGTGAATTTGTTAAGACCTATACTAACAATTTTGGTAAGCTAATAAATGTTTCTGTATGGACCTTGAGATTTATCTCACCTTAGTCCTCACTGTTTAGAATTTACGAATCTGAAGTCACTTACCCTCCCTCTTTACTGGGAGTGGGATGTGACAGTGTGTGAAGGATCTCGTTTGGAAAAACTGTGCTTGCTTTTTTTTTTTCTAAAGGGAGAGGATTAGGTTTTCTTCATACACAGGCTTTGGGATCTGAAGAACTGTGACAGTTCATTTGCAGGTGCACCTTTTCAGCCCCATAGGCTGATTTGAAGAGTATCTGCTTTGGGAAGTGTATGAACTCTGTCGCTTAGCAACCACCCTCCTTCTCCGGGTAACAGGAGGATGCTCTGCGCATGCATGTGCACCGGTAATCTGGTTTTCAGACCACAGAAGGCCTGTTGTAATAGTCAGCCAGACCATACACAGAGATATTTTGCAGACAATCAGATTGTTTCAAGTCAGCACAGGCACAATCTGAACCAGCTCCTTTTAATGTTCACTCTCCGATCTGGAAATATTTGAGATCATTGTCTTTTTTTTGCTGGGAAATCTAAGGGAATATTACCTGGACAGTGAACTCCTAGTCCAAGTTTTTACTGAAGAGTCAGTTGCAAACTGTATGAAGTCTTGCTAAGGTATCTAGGAAGTTTTCTGACAACAGAGGGAACTGTGAAGAACATGTAGCCAATTAAAACCAGAGTCATTACTGTTGCACGGGACTGAACTGAAAGATGGCCATTTAATTGGTTAAGAAACACACAGTGTTCACATGATGATTTTTTTTTCCCTCTGGCCACTTGTCAGAAGTGTAATGAAGCAGTAGTGAATTGGTTATGTATCTTTGTGTTTGTACTACCTACATGGCTGTATGCTAGTCATCTGGCGCTGATGGGTATAAGACGTACACTAGATGGTGCTTGCACAACACAAGGAGCAAAAAGTGCATCTGTCTCAAGATGTGACAGCAACTCAATGCTCCACCTCCTCCCTGAGTATTTTCTGTGACGTGCACTCTGTTCCATTAAGTGGAGTCATGTAATTAAATATAGAAGATTCATGAGTGATGTAAAAAAATAGTTATTTTCTATTTCATTGACCAATGCCATAAAAAGATAAAAGCATTCATTTGCATATCTGTTATACATGTTCACACATGCTTATACACAGTCTTGGTATCTCCAAGTTTCTAAAGACAGAAAGCTGGTATCATGAAGCCTTTTCTATATTGTTTTAAAAAGCTACTTATAGATAGATATATATATCTATATGTATTTAGAACTGAGATGAAAGGAAAGGCTCTATACTGTATGTTTGTACAGTGCTCAGCACAATACAGGTCTTAACTAGTGTCTAAAATTTAGCATGAACTACCAGAAATTTTGGAAAAGAAGAAGAAGGAAAGGAAAAAAAAAAAAAAAAAAAAAAAAAGGATATGTATCTTTCCTATTTCATCAGCATTGTCACAAAAAACCCCAAAATTAAAAGAAAAAAGAAAACCCTGAATACTGAAAGAAATTATCTCTGTGCACTATATAAAGACATATAAAATACATAAAAGCTTTTTATATAACCTTGGGACATTTGAAAAACCAAAGGGAAGAAAACCTGTATCAATCATTATTAGATTTCCATGTGCTCCATAAATTTTGTATATATCAACAAAGAATGTCTTGGATTTCATTCAAAAATACAAATAAAAAGTTTCAAAAGTTATTGAAAATAATTCAAGTGTCATCAACATAATATGTATGCTCACCATACCCCAACTAAAATAGTATAAACACACTACCAAGGCGTATCATATATTGATTCTTGGTCCCTTGTTTGTGAAGTTCAAACACAGTAACAGCTTACAATAGTTTAACATCCCAGTTAAACATGTTTAACTCTAAATTTCTTTAAGGATCTTGCTTATTTCAGTTATGTCTGGAGGCTCATATACCTGGAATGTGGTCTAAAATCAAATGTAATTACTTTCAATGGATGCATATTTTGAGCAAAGGTAGCTTTTGGACAGTGCAAGGGAAGTGGATAGCAGAGCTGGGAGGAAGGAGCCAGAAAGAAGAGAGAAGCTGAGCCAGATTGGCTTGGATTGGTGCCAACGTGTGAACGCAAATATCCCAAATCAAACTGTGCTGCCAAAACACAAACAACAGCTAAACAATAGTTTCTGCAGTCTTCTAATACCTGAGGCCATTGTAGCCCAGGTGTTTGTAAGAGGAACAGTGGTGGCAAGCTATTCTCTGTGTTTCATTAAATGGGATGGGATATAATGAAGACTGAGGTAGTGGATATGGCTGTTCCAGGAAGACTTGTGCAGGTGCATGCCAAGGCCAAGTTGCTGAAGGTGTAACAGAAGCAGATAAGCGAAACCAATATTAACCAATAGGTTTTCAACTCTCAGGATAAGACAGGCATTTCATTCGGCTGTGTTTTGACACTAGCTTGCCACGATTCCTTGGCTGTCCTATTTTAATTTTTCTAAAATCCAAGGAGCTTCAACAGCTTCACTGTAAAGCAAGAAGATGGTTTAAAATGGGCCAAGACATACTAGCTTCCAAGTAGCCCATCGTGGAGCAGGGACATGCCAGACTGTGTCTGTACGTGGATTTTGTTATTTAGAAGAGCAATAACACCTGTTTTCCATTTATGCAGCAGAATTAGCAGTTGGGCTCCAAACTTGGCTTCTACGATTCTTTCTGAATCCAGGAAGAGTCAGATGCCAGGTGCTGGCTTTTGCAGCTCTGTTGCACAGGATTTAGCTCAGGTTATTATTATATGCTGTATCAGTTCTAGTTACAGGCAGCCCTGCTTTCTTGTTCTGTTTCCCCCCATTCCTTCTGCTTGCCAGCTTTCCCCTGCCTCCCGCCATGTTCTTGGTCCAAACTGGGAATCAGACATCTAAACCTGGTAAAATCCAGAAGTATCTAGGTAGATCCAGATCTTTCCTAGACCTACAGGAAGGACAAGAACATTTCCAGAGCGGGGCCTGAGTGTTTTTCTGAGGGTGGATGGTGGGAAGAAGCAGGGAGAAGGGACAAGGAGAAGACGTACTGGGAGTTTTCATGATTCAAATCCAGTAAATGTATCACATCAGTCATAGGAGAAATAAGTGCCTTGCAGCTGGAGCCAGGGTGTCTGGACCATCTGAGTTGGCATCTCCCTCATGTTGTTGTAGCCTGTCCAGCTGATAGATAGATAAGGAAATAAGTAAGTCTTACCCAAGCAAAACAGACACACCCGTGTATTACACAAGGTGCACTGAATCATAGACATTAGCATTTCACTGTCTGTGTCCGTTGGAGGATGGGAGCTCATATCCTGCAGCAGGGCAGTTAAAATAATCAATGAGTGCGTGTTCAGTCCCCAGAAAGAGGATCGGGGGGAGAGGAAGGGAGGGAGAGAGAAAGAGAGGGAGGGTGTGGTGATTGGGGAGGGGGGATGGGAGGTGGGAAAGGTGCTGATTTCAGCCCTGTAGCGTCAGGATTGCGTCAATTTGGGTTTCAACCACGTCTTCAGTCTCGGAGCGGAGCTACTCAGAAGAGCCAAAACAGGAAGGGGGTTGCAAATCAGTGTGCAAAGGGGAGGACCGCGGCTTCCCCTCCCCCTCTCCTCCAGCACCCTTGCAGCCTTCTCCACCACCTTCCCCACCGCTCGTGTCTCGGGGTTGGGTTTTTGTGGGTGATTTTTTTGTGTGTGTGTTTTTTTGTTTTTGTTTTTTTTTTTTTTTTTTTTCTTTTTTAAATCACGCTCGAAAAGACGGTTGCCCGGGCGCTGTGAGAGCGGAGAGCCGGAGGGAAAAGCAGCGCAGCGCATTCGGGGCTCAGGGCAGGTCTCTCGGTACGCGGGGAGGCGGCTCCTGCTTCCCGGACGGCGGCTCCAGCACCGCGGACAGAGGCTCCAGCACCGCGGACAGCTGCTACAACACCGCGGACAGCGCACGCCGCCAACATGGCTCCGATCGCGGCCAGCCGGCAGCAGTTCGGTAAGCACGTCCCGGCCCCAACTCCCCTCCCGCTGGGCTGGGGGCTGCTCCCCTCCCCAGGCGAAGTGCACGCAGGCAGCCTCCGCTGAGCCACCCTGTGCCTCCCAGCACGCAGCTTGTTGGGAGGAACCTGATTTCCCCCAGTTCTCTTCAGTCTTGGAAGTTCTGTGAATTTGCTTTCTTTCCCTTCTCTGTCTCATTCGTCCTTCCTCCCTACGTGCTCCCCCTTGGTAAAGCACCGGGAGAGGTGAAGATGTTTGTGTAGGTGTGTTTTCAGGTGAGATATGTTTTGAGACTGTTTTCTCTGTCTTGGTTAAAGTAGTGTGGCTTCAGAGTCAAATGATGTAAATGCAGCCTGTGCAACACAGAAAATCTTTGTTCAAGTCATTCTTGGAATAATTGTCATTCTTTTTTCCTTGTTGTAGAGAAAGACTTGTCAACCATTAGTTAAAGTGAAATGTGGTCTTATAAAGGGCATTGGTAGGAAGACGAAAGTACAGGATTCCAGTGTTTTTGGCTGAACAGCTGCATCTTGATCAATGTGGGTTCATTGAGAATAACAATGATAACAAGGACATTACACTTGTGTTATTTCTACACACTGGATATATGGTGATTAACTTTGATTCAGAATTTCAGAAGTTCTGAAATAGTCATATTTGTGCACTTACAGGATAGGTACATAAATAGCTTTACTCAGAAAAGCAGTAAGTAGAAGTGTTTCTGAACTCTGCTTTACAAATATCGACTCTAGCCTAGATTATAGTTGTTTTAGCAGTGGTTTAATTCAAGGATCATTCAACTGACTTAAGTGAAGTGACTCCAGATTTATATCACATAACTGAAATAATAACTTCACCCAGAATCAAATGGTAATGTTTCCTACTAATACACTGCCTTGAATGTTAACCAATTGACTTACATTATGACAACAGCAAGAAATTCAGGTTGCAACATAATAAGTTGTGAATATAAAACCATTTTTGCTGCCATTACATCTTCTTTCCTACCCCACCCACCTGATGTTTCTAACCCCACTTGTGACATCATGCTTATCTAATTACTTATTTAAGAAGGATAATTAATATTTTAAACACCAAATGGATTCTACCACTGCCTTCAGTAGCTGTAGAATTAAAACATGGCATAATTTCCATTACTATAAAAAGTCTGCCATTTAATGAAAAAGTATTGTAAATGTGCAAATCATTCTTAAAAGCTATTAAAGTATTCTGATTTTTTTTTTTCCCCAATTACTCCTTGCTTTGTACCTTTATAGCATGTATATTTAAATTTCTGCAGCCCAGGGAATTCTTGAAACTCAGAGGCATGTACTTAACTTTGAAAATATACTTTTTGCTTATGTATATGATTTTCAGTCATTCATTAAGTTCTTGCAATTAAGTACGTAGACTGATACAGCTTGTAGGCAAAGTGAAAGTGAGATTAATATTATCAGAAGAAATTAATAGCCAGGCCTGATCCTTTCTGTGCTGGAACATTATGTCCTACTTTGCTCTGACAGCATTGGTTTTTTTTTTTTTTTTTTTTTTTTTTTTTTTCAGTTATCCCACTAAAAAGCAAAGGTATAGTGGCTATCTGACCAGCTTTTACCTGGATGAAACTGATTTAGTAATACATAGAGGGGATAGTTTTGCTTTTCTCATCCAGAACGATCTGCTAATCATTTGTGAGAGAACCAGAACTGTTACACAATTGCCTTTATGTATAAACAATGTCATCCATTAATAGGCTACTGGTCTTCCACTGTTGCAGGGAGTAAAGATTCAGCTTTGATTGTTACATTGTGGGAGGTTTAAACTCACTAAGTAATGTTACTTATGGGCAAAATTGGATTTCCAATTAGTTGTGCTCATTTTCCTCTTCCATGCTTGCTTTGAAGGGCTAATGGTACTCTATATGTAGCTAATGTATCCACATGACAATTCAGGTTGTAACACTTGCTCAGTTTTCTCTTTGTTCAGTTTAAGTCTAGGATTCATATTAAAGTAGAAGAGAATTATGTTTTAATGTTTTTCTTATATACTCCTAAAAAGTAGTAACCTTTCTCATAAACTCCCCATAGTTTTGATTCATAGTGTCTTAAATGTAAAGCTTAGTGGTTATCAAGGATATGCTTAATAATTTTTGGCTTCGGACTCACATGTGACTGCCCAAAGTCACTCACATCCATCTGGAAAAGACACTTGGTATATAATTATTCTAAATTTTCTTGATAGGCGTCATCCTGCAAAGTATTGAAAATCCCATTGAAACTGTTGAGTGTTATAGCCTCCAATTAAACTCAGTTCTTTCAAGAGATACCTCCAGGCAATTATGGGATCAGACCATAAAAAATGAGTTAATTGAGTGTACAAAGTATGCTAAGAAGCAATATGAAAAGCAGACAATCTATCTATAAGTAATGCGTATTTCAGAATCTGTTTTATCTAATCAACAGAGCTTCATAAACTCAAAGCTGAAACCTTTTGAGAGCTGGTATTACTCACAGACATATAAACTCAAAAACTACACACAGAGGGATGAGATAGTCGAGCAATTACTAATGGCTATTACTCTTAGGATGGGAATAGTATTTTCCTCCCAAACACTCTATGTATGGAAAAATACTAACATAACAAGCATGCCTTTGTATGGGACTACACACTCATGCCTGCAGGTGGCGAGCAATATGTACAATGCAAAGCACTTTCAGTCTGTCGATTCTGCTGCTATTACCATCTCGTATCAGTTTGGTTTAGTAAATTATTACTTTATTAAATATCACAAAGAGACCAAGGCATTGCTTCTTATGTGCTTGTTGCTATTTATTTGATTTGCAGATGAAATTCCTACAGTGGTTGGGATCTTTAGTGCATTTGGCCTTGTCTTCTCTGTCTCCCTTTTTGCTTGGATCTGCTGTCAACGTAAATCTTCCAAATCCAATAAGACCCCTCCATATAAGTTTGTCCATGTTCTGAAGGGGGTTGATATTTACCCTGAGAATCTCAACAGTAAGAAGAAGTTTGGAGCAGATGATAAAAGTGAAGCAAAGAACAAATCAGCGATGCCAAAGAATTCTCTCCATCTTGATCTGGAGAAGAGAGATCTAAATGGCAACTTCCCCAAAACAACCCCTAAAATCCAGAGTTCTCCAGGTCTTGAAAATTTGTCTCCTAAGCACTTTGCAGAAAGGAAGAAAGACTCAGTATCCCCTGATAGTTTAAAATCCATCACTTCCCTGTCATCTGAAGATAAACAAGACAAGTTAGGAACTCTCTTTTTCTCCTTAGAGTACAACTTTGAGAAAAAGGCATTTGTAGTGAACATCAAAGAAGCACGTGGGTTGCCAGCAATGGATGAACAGTCAATGACTTCTGATCCCTACATCAAAATGACAATCCTGCCTGAGAAAAAGCACAAGGTGAAAACCAGAGTGCTGCGAAAAACCTTAGATCCAGCTTTTGATGAGACCTTCACATTTTATGGAATCCCCTATAGCCAAATTCAAGACTTAACACTGCACTTTATGATCCTGAGCTTTGACAGGTTTTCCAGAGATGATGTCATTGGAGAAGTCCTCATTCCCCTCGCAGGAATTGAATTGTCGGAAGGAAGACTGCTAATGGACAGAGAGATCATCAAAAGAAATGTTAGGGTAACATATTTTTTATTTAAACTTTAGAAGTGTTGTGCTAGTGTTAGCTATGATTCTTATGTAAAGCTGCTAGCATCTTGGAAAGAAAAGGGAACAAGTTCATCATGCAAGTCATTGAGATGTTTTCATAATGGCAGTATGAGGATGCAATTACACAAATGTAATAAAAGAACATTACAATAAGCATGTTGCAAGAAATTGCTAATGTCCTACAATCTACTTCCTTATTCAGCTGGTCCAGCAGGTTTGAGTAGACCCATTTACATTAGCTCAAGTGGCCTCAGTCCACATTAATTTGCTTTAAAAGGAAATAATACAAAGATCTATATATTATTACCCTTCTCCAACCCACCCCCCCCCCCCCCCTTTTCTGTTTGAAATCACTCTTTCTTAAATTTTATTGAAGTCAATATAAACCTTTCACTTCAAGTACACGTTTTCTATAGAAGATTCTTAAAGAATGCAGAGTAGTTTTAGTTAAGGAATTGGAACCTGTTAGAGACCATGTTGTTGATGCAGTACTATGTTCTTGCACTTCAGTGCTATTACCTTCTCTCTCAAAAATTGTTCTGCAGCCCTACTGAGGTTAGCAAGACATGAAGAAGAAGCCAAAGCCTTACTGAAGTCAA
Source organism: Sterna hirundo (assembly GCA_009819605.1). NCBI lineage: Eukaryota > Metazoa > Chordata > Aves > Charadriiformes > Laridae > Sterna > Sterna hirundo. The sequence goes on along the minus strand of CM020462.1, from coordinate 79,566,439 downwards.
TGGCAAAACATATTGACTTCACTGGGCTACAAATATTTCATATCATTTTGTCTTATTTCAGAACGTAAAGATCATTTACAACCACCACAGCTGAACCACAGAAATGCACATGCATCACACACACGTCTCTTAATCTCTACTAAGGAAGTGGAATGTGTATTGACTTTCAATTTGATTGTTTTCAAAGAGCAAGCATGCTGCCAAATCAAATAAATGTCTAACAGACAACATACCTATAACTAATACTGTTATTTTGCAATTCTATAGCTATATTACACCAACTATAACTATGTCACTGATATTTTGTTGATAACTTATTGGGTTTTCTGGCATATGAGATATTATTTTTGCTTGTTTCCCTTGCCTTCCTCCTTTATGTGAAATAAACTACTCCTGCAAATTCAAATCTAATAATCATAGAGAAATTCCTTGATCTGATCTTTATTTCATGTATATTATGCTACTTTAGAAAGTGTCAGAGATAAGATTTCACTGTTTGAATTCTTCCTGTTTAAAAACATTTTACTGAAGATTTTTTTAATTTACCTTTATTCATTTTTTTTTCAATATATCTGTAGAGAATTTTTGTTTTGCTTGAGATCTCTTTCATTAAGATTTTTTTCTCAGGATGTAGGATTTCATTTCTAATCTCTGAAGCTAATGATGTCATGTCAACCTGTATGTTCACTTATTTATTATTTATTTTTGTCCAGTCCAATAACCAACCATAAGAAGATATATATAACTACAGTAGAGGGAAATGATATTTGCTATGTAAAACCGTACAACTCCATAAGTTATATCCTTTTGCACCATTTCAGAACATACAGTTATGTGGCATTTTATAAATCTTCTTAATTCTGGTTTAAAGTTTGGTCAATATAATTGCTTATAAATAGTCTTATTTCTTTTTTTTTTTCATTTCCTTAGAAATCATCTGGGCGTGGAGAATTACTGATCTCTCTCTGTTATCAGTCTACAACAAACACGCTCACTGTGGTTGTTTTAAAAGCCAGGCATCTACCTAAATCTGATGTGTCAGGATTATCAGGTAATGGTTTTACTAATGAATATGCTCTAAGAATATAAAACAAACAGACAGAAGATAGCTGAAATGTGGCATTTCAAAGACTAAAAATAGTCCTCTATTATTTGCAGCCTATTCATTTTACTCATATCTAGGTCAATGCTTTATTTTCTAGGGTATATATTTTACAAATTTGTTTTCTGATCACATGTTAAAAAACCATGACATCTGTTAGCAGTGGAAACCAATAAGTTTTGTGATTTTCTTGAACCCATCTGCCATAAGTATGGGATGTTGTTTGCAGATAATAAAAGCTTTTATTTGTGACAAAAAAATCAGTTTATTTATAGAAGATCAGTATTGAGTGAGATCATCATATGGTTTATTTCATCTGAGAGGAAAGAAAAGCAACCAGTTACATGTGTGCTGAATTTGCCCCACTAATATTTATTTGGCAAGGTGAAAAGGTGAACTATATTAGTGCTGGAAGCAGGTTGTAACATAACACACATGCTTTGTCATGAGCTGTACTTGGAGTGCACTAAGAAGGAGCAGTTTTTGTATTCCCTTCTCCTGGCCTTGTGCTGTTTTGCATTCTGTGGAACCTCCTTTGAAACCAACACTAGAATTGCACTTAGATGCACATTAATGCCAGATAACATAATAACAGAATAAAATTTAATGTACAATATACAAACAATAAGATGACACAAAAAAAACCAGTACACAACAAAAGACTGTACAAACAAAAGACTATACAAACTATACAAAAAAGAACAGTACACAACAAAAGACTATACTGCTGTTGATTATAGGACTGTTACTCTTTCATTTCACAGGATTTTTTAAAAGGAGCAGAAGAGGAAGTAGTTTTGGGAACCACTGAATCGTAATTAGTACAGCCAACAGTACAGTCTTTCCACTTATCATGCCAAGAAATATTGCAATTTACCTAGAAAGTTAACTCATCCTGGGTCTAACACAACAAAGCTATAGATAACTCCTGTTTATAGGGTGGAGTTCCATTGAAATCCTCCTACATACTGTACTCACAACAGTCTTATTTCCTCTATGATGTTTCCCACAGCCCGACATAAATCTTGGACAAGAAGGAGGGTGAAATGATGTTTCTATGGGATCAGCTAAACAATTGCATAACTCCTTAGGAAACAATTGCATAATCTCCTTAGGAAGATGGGAACTTTATTACTCAGAAGTTGTTCCATTCCCACAAACTCTTGGTTTCCTTGATCTCTGGTGTTGAGGTCTCCTAACAGACCTAATAAAATCAAGAACATTCTAGCCTTATCTAGTAGATGGCCAGAAGTAACAGTCAGAAAATGTCCTTTAAAGAGAAATGAGCATCAATGTGAATCCACTGATGGATATTGATGCTGGTATTTTTAATGCTTGTGTGGCATATAGTCATTCCAAAGCAAACGACCATTTTAATAACATTAAACCCTATTTTTAAAATGTGTATTATGGTGATCGAGTATGAAAATGAAGACATATTCTATCATGCCTTAGGCTCTTAAACTAATGTCAGCTCAAGGAAACAAAAACCTTTTCATCATCTGACCATTTCTGTCTGATAAGTTTGGCATAGCGTTTCTAAATACAGTTCAGTTTTAATTTTATTTTTTAAAAAAGTATTCAACTATTCTTGATGTTTATTAGCTGATTGTTTACATAGACTCTCTTGCTTGACTGGGTTCAGTAGAAAGGATTATGAGGAACACAAACATTCAGAGCTGGTTGACAGCTAAAAATATGGACATTTTCCCTTAACTTCTTCAATAGCAGTACAGTACAGACATAAAATCAAACACAAACCCTAACAACAAACATACCCTTACATTTAAAGTTTAGTAAAGTTAAGGATTTATCTCATAAAGGAGAGACCTGTATTTGGTCAGATGAATCATGCCCTAAAATTCACTGTCTATCTTGATTACATCTTTGATTATCATAAAGGACCTTAAAGGGACTAATTCAGACGTAAACACAAACATTGGATGAGATGAATAATCTTTAATAAATTGAAACATCTCCTCATTGTGATGTAATTATGTTGATAACTTATAAAATTTACCATTAACTAGATCAAGGAATTTCTAAATGATACTGCTTAATAACTAATCTGTGCTCTTTCTTTTCATTGCAGACCCTTACGTCAAAGTGAACCTGTACCATGCTAAGAAGAGAATTTCTAAAAAGAAAACCCATGTGAAGAAATGCACCCCCAATGCAGTGTTCAATGAATTGTTTGTCTTTGACATTCCTTGTGAGGGTCTTGATGATATCAGCATTGAATTTCTGGTTTTAGATTCAGATAGGGGGTCAAGGAATGAGGTCATTGGCCGGCTAACCTTGGGATCTTCAGCAGAAGGAACAGGTGGAGAGCACTGGAAAGAAATTTGTGAATATCCTAGGAGACAAATTGCCAAATGGCATATGTTGTGTGATGGTTAGCAGCTCAGAGAGGGGTCAGAACTTGAGAACTACATATATTTCCATAGGCAAGGAGCAGTTTTTTTTCTTTGCTATATATAATTACAGGCTTGTAGCTACAGGACTTTTTTTTGGGGGGTGGGGGAATAAAAAATGGATTGAATTATCAGAACAGAAGGTAACTAAATTTTCACAGTAAATAAAGGAACTTCTATTTCATTGGAATTTAACATAATTGGATGAGATTCATATTCTTCTGGAGTTTAAATAGCCTGAAACTTCTGAAGGGGTATAAACTTCAATAAGAACACACAATGTTTTAAGAAAAAGTCACTGGAAAACTTATTATTACTGTTATACAGAAGAAGATAACCTCATTAAAATATATTGCTAAATCTAAAAAAACCACCTGTGGCATATTGGGGGAAGGAGCTGAGTCTGTAAAAGCCATGGGCAATGAGGGTGAGTAGGAGGGGAATACCTTCTGCCCCTCCGTCAAAAACCTTCTTTTATGAAAATTCAATCATTATTTTTAAGTTTTGGTTACTTATACTTTGATCATCCCAAAGACCGAAGAGATTTTCAGCAATTTGCTTTACATATCATATCATGCGCAACTAGTTGTTTTATGTGTGGAAATACTGTATAATTATTTACACTTGGATTTTTTAATATGTATATTAAAAACTTGTTTTATTACAGTGACCAAAATAGATACATTCTACAAATCATTGAGTAAGTTAACATACATTGTTTTGTTAAAAGGGCTCCTTTACGGGTGACTGCACATGTTATAGTATAGCTAGAATTTGGAATTAGATATGGCTTGCGTGTTTTTCCTCTAGCAAGGATTACAATTCAAGCATTTCAAGCTATGGGAAAGCACTTCTTTTGAGATGAGGTGACATACATGACATTACAGTCAATGACCTCTCACCACTTATATTTTAAGCCATTCAGTACTACCTAAAGAAAAGTTGTTTCTTCTTGTGTTTCATTAAAGAGCAAACAAAATAGTGAGACAGAAAACGAGACCTTATTCTGCTGTTTAACTTCCTGAACTACATGAGTAATGCCATTATAGTCAGTAAGACTACTCCCAACATACAAATTTTAATGCATTTTAAACTTTTGCTCATATAATTTATCCAATATTATGTTAGACAAACTACTTGAAAAGTGCATTTCACTTAGATTATATGCATTATTGTCCATTACTGATCGTGATTAAAATTTGTGGTGGTAAAGGAAAATAACATCCTGATTTCATGTTACTGTGATATATGTATGTCTAAACTGTGCCAGGCTAGGTCAGTATCAAGTGTAACATAAACAAATATATAAATAAAGCATTTAGACCAGTGAAATTTACTCTTGGTCACACCAGATAGATTTTTTAGGCTGTCAGAACTATAGCACAACGATAAGCAGATTATTTCCTAAAGTTTGTACACTGATTTCTGATACAGAATTGTTTGCAAATATTACTCTTATATCATTTTCAATTGCAATACATATAAAGAAGAATATAATGATGTTAGTTGTTGACATAAGAAGGATTTTAAAAGTGGAAAACCATTTTCAGTATTTTTGCATACGTCATTTTGTCATGTGTAATGCTACTGAAATGAATGAGACTACTTGGGAATTACGGTATTTCTCAATGTGAATAAAGGTAACAGAACGGGCATGCCAGGTAAAAAAAAAACAACCATACATTGGATGTCAAATTACTCTCATCAAGTAACAGATCCAGGTCTTATTCAAAACTATTGGGGATTTATTGTCGACTTTACTTGTTCTCATATGGCTAAATTATGTTTGCAGTAAAGGACACTGAAATATGAAATATGCAAGTAGACAAATAGTACTGGAAGAATTCTGTTGAGACTCTTCCAGGTTTTGTGTCAGTATTTTCTCCAGTTTTTTGAGAATGTGTTTGATATAACAGTGTTTATAAAGTTCTGTAAAAATTCATTTTCAAAATACATAAACATGCTTTTTATGATAATGCTCAATGTAAAAAACCTGCGTATTGTATGTATAAAGGAGAGGAATCTTTTTTTTTTTTTTTGATTATTTCTTTAGAAAGCTGATTAACTGCTTAAGGGCTAGAGTTTGCCAGCCACATTCAAGCAGAGCTAACCCAAAGCCACCACGCTGAAGGAAAGATGCCCACAGGCTTCAGTGGGGTTTGAAGTGCAATCACAGAGTAAAACTCTTCCTGTGAGTCAACCCAGCAATATTAATGGGACCATGGATAAGGGGATACACAGTTTGATCTGATGGAGACTGGGAGAGTTTAGGTCATTACCACACAATCAGGGTTGTTACAGTTTCTAGTGAGGAAAGAACTTTACACTGAAAGTGATTGCAAGAAAGAGGGTAGGACAGCTTGTAATTAAAAGAAAATGCGGTTTTGTATATTGGCCCATAAGTAGTACATTAACTCTACAAATGAGATGACAGGAGTCATCTGTCTCCATTGGACAAAAATTCCGACATTAGGAGAAAAAAAAATACACCTATTTGAATTAATGATGGGCTGTAATCATCTTTCATTTTGCATCTAACAAGTCGTTATCAATTTTTTTTTTCAAGTTTCGATAACAGCTTCAGAGTTAATATTTCTACTAGCTAAATGGCAGTTGTTGGTGGGGGTAGGGGGTAGGAATGGGAAAGGGAAGAAAAAGCATTTTTATTAAATCTAAAAAAACCCTGTAAATAGAATCTCATTTTTCATTTAAAGTGATGTTCAGCTTGGAAAGTTGAGTAAAGACGACTTGTAACACATCTGTAAACTAGACAAGGCAGGAGTGAATGTAGACCTGTACTGAGATGAGAAATTCTGCTGTTTTATAAAGTATTCATATCTCATTGTGAATATCTTGAACTCTGTTAAGGATACTGTACTGTATTAAACATGTAAAAAAATGATGTTTGTCTAAGTAGCTTACAAAAATAGTAACTCCTTGAATGGGAGACTATCTAAATCTGGGGATCTGTCGTAACTAAATACCTGATTTGTTATGGTGTTGTAACTTAATAGACGTTATTTGAGAGGAAGCATGGTGTATGAGATTTTGTAAGTTATTTGTGCTGGTTCTGTATGTTGTGCCATGTGTGTAAGACAAGAATAAACTGCTGCTTTTGTTCATCCCATCCCAAAACAATTATCCCACCAATGTATCTTTTCCAGAGATTTCTGCTCTTGTTTGTATTCATGGTCTACTCTCTCATGCTTCTATCAAAAAAAAATTTTCCTTGCAAAGTCTTCCTTTTCTTACGGATGTGGACTAGACTTTTTCTGCCAAATACTACCTGGGCATACCACATATTCTTTATTTGTAGCTTCTTGCTGTATACTTGTCTTTAATTGTACTGTACACTCAGATGCACCTGAGACATGGACCATGACAGAAAATCTGAGCCCTATGTAGGCCCTACAGGGACTGATATACAGAAGTAAACAAGAATGGATTCTAGCAAATAAGCCAGAAGAAGTAATAGGCAAGTCACATTACTATTGGAATCCTGGTGACATCCCATTTGTTTTCCAGAAGCAAACATTTTCCTTTAGACAATCACACTGTACCACTCTTACTTTCCTTGATGTAAGGAAGTCATGTCAGGTACCAGCCTGTCAGATCAGTCTGGAAGCTAAGGTAGAGAAAGCAGCCCCTCAAATGCTATACAGAAATGCAAACTTTGCTGATGTGATCTCTAAGGTTATTGGACTTTTTTACCAGCACAGAACCTAAAGCTAGGAAAGGAAGAAGGCAGTTGCAGCTGACATACACATTGCCATTTAACAAGTCCCATTGTGAGTCTACATCAGGGATCCCTGATCCTTGTCACAGAAATCAATGTATAACCATGACAAGATCCACTAGCCAAATGCATGACATGGAACGTCTTCCATGGGTATAAATTGGTATATTCTCCCTGGCAAATGTGCCTCTGAGACAGGCACCAAGTGTGAAAGACTGCTTTTTTCCATTCTATGCAGTCATATCTTTTTTCTTCCCTACATTGTACGGTTCTCCTAAAACAATGGTGATGCACAAATGTCACATTTCAGACCTTCTTCTTCAGAACAGAGATCAAGAATGTCTGTAAGTTTTCCAACTATAATGCAACTGAGTCTCAGGGGAAGTCTCAAGGCTACTGTCCTGATTGCTATTTGTATCTTAAACTGCTGCAACAGACAAGTCTTGTGAGACCTCACAGAAACCCTTACAGATGTCCTCTTATTTGCAGGAGACGTGCAACATGCTATGCACACAGTAATAACAGCTAACTACAGATGATTATGAGCAACATTTCTTTTCCTCAAACAACATTCAAATATGTTCCATGTAAGCTACGACCTTCTCCCTGTGCTCTCTGCTTCATGAGGTCTCATGAAGCTGCTGAACAACCCATGGCACTCTTAACAGCTGCTGTGGCAGTTACTGGCACTTTCTCTTCTGATGACTCCTGAGCAATTACTTTCATTAACAAAGTTCTACCCAGTTCTCATAGGCTTCTCTATAATATCTTTTACTTTCCATGACTAAAAAGCTGCTGCAACATGACTTTGGGTCTAAAGGTTTTGAGGCAGCTTTGGACCACTGATACAGTTGCAGCATGGCAGCACCTTTTAGTTCAGAAAAAAGAATCAAAGTGAACAAGAAGAGAAAAGGGAAGAGTTAATTTCTTTGCTATATTATTGTTATGCTTGTATTCTTATGCTAGTTTTGCTATTGAACCTCTGAAGTACTTTGTGCATGACCAGAGAATGTCCTGTGGTCACAGAAGTGAATGCTCTGATAACACTGCCAGCAACACAATCAGCCATCATCCTATCAGATGAGTTGATTTCTGCTTGAGCCTTTCAACCTCAGTAGGACTGAGGAGACATCACCTAGGGCCCCATGCCTTACCCCTGGCCCCAGAACTTTGCAGTCACTCTTGACATGCATTGGGTTACCCAGCAGTACTATTGGTGCCCACATAGAAAAGATGTAATAGTTCAAGGCCTGGACCAGCCTTGGCAATGTTCTGGCTCTATCCTGACCTCGTGGGAAACACCAGACCTCCCAACGTATCACCAGGGCAGGTCAGAAGATTGTGCCTCCATCCCCAGGTGGAGGGTGTCTTCAGTAAGTTTCACACTCCTTTTCTCCTCTGTGAAGACACAAGGTTTGAACTCAGCTGTTCTTCTCAGTGATCAAGGCAAGGTACTTGTTCCGAAGTTGCACCTGCTCTTGTAGCTGTTGCCAGAAGTCATAAGTTTCCAGTTTTCCCCACTCTGAAAGCCGTACTTCAACAAATGCCAGCTAATTAGTACCATTTGGTGCTGCAAAGCATGCTCTGGTGTACTGAGCCCACTGCTGCATGACCTCCCAGGAGCCCTACCCAGACCTGCAGAAAAAGGCTGGGCCTCAGCATCCTGTACTATGCTAAATGGTGCTGTGACTCCCATGTCCCCCTCTGCTGCTTGAACCTCCTCTCTAAGGTACCAAACTTCCCCAGCAGCCCAACCCCAAAGGCAACTTCCAGCATTGGGAGCAGAGCCCAGAACTACCACTGCATGCTCAGAGACCACTGGCTGTCAGCAGCCATCCACCTAATTGAACTGTGCCACTAATGGCAGCACCTCTCTTCACAGTCCCCAGGCCACAGGGCACCCTGAGGATCCCCTCCAGAGGAGCTCCTCCACAGCCACCCCCAAGTGCCATTGCTCCAAGTTGAGGCTTCTGCTCCCCAAGCCTATCTGCATCCTGTCTCAGGAGTCTGCAAACCTGGTCAGGAGTGCACAACTGCCCACCCTCACTGTGCCTGAAGCTGCGGCAGTCGCAGCCATGGAGCTCCCAGGTATTTTAAAGTTTCCGGAACTCTTAACCTGCTTCTCTTTAGAGAGCAGGATGTCACTCACCCTGCAGATCCAGTGGGATTTCTCATTATGAACCTTTCTGACAGTAAGATGCTCTTAAGCTATTAAAGAACAGATGGAGCCTGACTGGAAAATGCTCAGCTTCCTTTCGTCCTGATGAAGGAGGTTTTATTCATTATAGAATATTATTCTTTCTCTTTGGGCAGTCTCTCAAGTGTCTTTTTTTAGGTGACTGAGCTGTAAGAAGGCATGTAGTTTTGCATTTTTGTAAGTGGAAAATGCAGCATTGAGTTTGGGTTTAAGTGAAACATGCAGGAATCTAAGGTCCCACTGGGTGACAGGTAAGTGCTGTGTTATTGCAAACAAGTTTCTCTAGGGCTGTTGTTGCACATAGGGCTAAGGTAGTAGTTGTGTGTAGCAGTACTGAGTTATAGCTTTCTGGATTATGAGTTAATTGCAAATATAAATTAGAATAGAGTGTTTGCAATATAAGTTAATGTTGCAAAAAGATCCCTGTCTTTCCTCCGCATAAGAAATACTACATTATGAAAGGCTTTAGTTTTTTAAAAAATAGAATACAGAAAAATCCACAAAATCCAAAATGCACAAAGAAGATGCTAAGATTATTTTCTTTTGAAATCACTAGAGAACAAGTATCATTTTAAAACAATGTCATTGCTGTTACAATTCTTTTTTTCTAAACAGCCAAGGGTGCTGTATGGTGGCTGCAAGATTTAATTTAGTCTTGAAGACAATCACAGGGATAACCATGAATGTTCTCTGACAGATCCTGTAAATATTTTACATGTTTTTAAAAACACAACTGGTTTTATGGAAACAAGTAAGAAGTATTTCACAGTATCACTAGCAATATTGATTACATTTCAGTAACACTCTCCAAATGAGATTGCCTTTAGGATTGTGTGAATGAAAGTTTTCAGTTGGACACTAATGGATAGACAGGGAAACCTGTGTATGGCTGCATCTTATGTGCTGTGTACGTTGATTTGTGGGGCAAATAAACAGTATTCTAGCCTCAATTTTCCTTTCAGTAGCATGGGATAAAGCTTAACAACATCAATAGTAGCTACTAACTTTTGTTATGAATTATTATTTTCACTGTTCTCCAGGGTTGTAATACTGCTCTGGGGACTGTGTTTTCTTGAGACAAATCCCTCAGACCTGTATGCTGCAATGGGTATATATGGAGAAGAAAATAGCTGTGAATCACAAATAGGCATATAACAATAGAGAACTATCCCAGGCTAAAATCAGAAGTGATATTAAGCAGCAGTAAAAGTTAGAGATAAGTAAATCAATGTGAAGAAAATGAATGAGTAAAATACTGTCAGCAAAGGAAAGGAGGTAGAAGTCTGAGACTTCTTCAGAAAAAGAAAAAAGCAGGTGTAGTTAGCCTCTGATACATTTTTGTGTTCGTTGTTTTCTCCCTTATTCCCTCCATTAAATCAATACACCCTTATTTTAGCCTGCTCTGATTCAAATTAGTTAATGGGCATTTGTTCTAACTTTTAAGTTCACTATGTGTAATTGGTCTTGAATTTGAACAAGGGCTGCAAGGGTTGAGTATTGCATTTCTTTATATGTACAAAAATTGCCTGAAGGACTACCAAGGCTTTGCTGTTAGGAAGTGCTTGGGACAAGGCTGATGTCAGTTCTGGACTGATATGGACCAGGAAGCTCTGTCTCAGGTGTTCCGCTACTATCCAGGGAAAGCACTTTGCTTCAATTCATGATCAGGAGGACCAAAGAGGGGAATTTTGACCTGGACTACAGTCAGAACAAGAGGTTTGGTTTATTGCTGTGCTCCAGGCTTTGTGAATAAGTACCTGCATACCTTTATTATTCTTTTTCCTGTTTGTCAACCCTTGTTTTTGCTGTCCTGGTATATCCTTTTCTTTGACTAAGCCTTCACCCAAATAGACAACCTACCTCTGTTACTCCTTCCATTCCCATTTTCAATAGTCCCAGTTTTGCTACATCCATATCTAAATTTGGAATTTCTGATGAAGTTACCTAGGTAACCTCATCCTCACATGCCTTTACTGATACCTTTTCTTGGACATGGCTGGCTCTTCAAGAGTACAGAAAAGTGCCTAAGTACATGATACAAGATTGTCTTACCCCTTTCTTTTAACCTAATCGTAATTAATAACAATTACCAGAAGACAAATATTTTAATACAGAAAAGTAATACAGTCTGAAGACACTGTGGGCTAAGAAAATAGTTCAATTCCACAAGTAAAAAAAAAAAAAAAAAAACCAAAACCCAAAACAAACAAAATGATCAAAACAAAAAAAAGCCCGCCAAACCCAGACCTTTCTTAGAGTGTTTAGTTCAGAATGTAGAGCAAAATCAGATTATATTGAAGTTTGTCACTACTATCTTTAGCAACCAGAATAACAAAAGCAACAATACGGTCTTGGAGTTTCTTCTTTATAAAATCGAATACCTTATATTCTGAAGTCAGTGGTGGCATAAAGGGGTTGTTATGGATGTTTTAGTGTAAATTAACAAGTGATAAGTCACCAGGCTCAAGAACCAATATTGACCCTAAGTATTCTGGTATATTATATTCTTGGTTACATCTGGGTGTGTGCAGAATCCTCAAGGCAAAGAGCACAAAGAAATGGTGGAGACCTAACCCCGGTGTTCATACATGAGCAGTATGCATGTATCTGATGATCTCTGTTTTATTTTGACAATAACTGACTGTTTTCATAGAGGATGATGGGTCAATCTGCTCTCAGTGGGAAGAAGGTATCAATGCTATATACTTCTTAGAGTGACCGTAAAGCTCGATGATAGGACGCTTGCAAGTCATATGCAGATAAGCATTGCTAAGAATTGCTATGGAAGTGATCAGGATGGAACTGATGCTTGCTTGGAATTTTTTACCCTCTCAATGGTAATTTGCAACATAGAAATACAAGAGAGTTATGACACCCAGAGCTAAAAAATATCTGCAAAAAGATTAAACTGTCAGCCAGCATCAATTATTGTGATTAAAACCTGATGCAAAAATAATGCTTGTCCTAGAATCCCCTTGCTGATATCTTTGCTATATATACATGGCACTGCAAAATATCATTCATCCACAGACACTTAACTGAATTTGCCTTTTGCCTAAATCTACAATATATGGTACTTATATAAAGCAGAAAATGCTTGATATGAATCCACTCTGAAATATGGTACATAACATTGATACAAAATAGGAACAAAGACAATGCAATTAAGAAATTTACAGTAAGTAATTTAGGCCTATAATACCAATTTTCTATTATTTTTTCCTTGTACTTTTGTATTAAATGTCAAAACTGGCCTATAGTAGTGAACGAATGAGAGAATTATGATATGGTATATAGCGTTCATGCCACTTTTATTCTATGCAATAAATTTAAATGAAATAAATGCACATTATCTCAATTGGTATCTGCTGTCTGAGCTGAAAACAAACATGTTCTCCTATAATCTTCATGCTATATTACCCCAATTGTGCTTCATACATTTTTTCCTCCCTTGTGATTAAAAGTGTCTAAAAAAGGTATCTTACACAGTGTCTTCTGGAACCACATTAACTAGCCTGAATTCCTAATTCCTGATTGCATGAGGGTGCGGGAATTGCTCTAAACCCAAGAAAACCCGACGGAAGGTAATTCCCTCTAAAGCAGCCATGTAGATGTCTGACTGTTCATGGGGCAGTTAACTTCTGGCCATTGCAACCAGCCCAGTATGGCATCTGATCTGGCATCTTGCCTGCTTGTGAATATATGCTGCTACCTGGGTTCATTTCCTAAACATACGTAGGAAGAGTTGTGCTCAGTCAGACCACACAGTCAGTTAGTTTAATAAACGGCAGAAGGTGAAGGATCTAGACCACAATCTTATGAGGAGCGGCTGAGGGAGCTGGGGGTGTTCAGCCTGGAGAAAAGGAGGCTGAGGGGAGACCTTCTCGCCCTCTACAACTACCTGAAAGGAGGGTGTAGCCAGGTGGGAGTGGGTCTCTTCTCCCAAGTAGCAGGAACTAGGACAAGAGGAAATGGCCTCAAGTTGTGCCAGAGGGAGTTTAGATTAGATATTAGGAAAAAAATTTGCACTGAAAGGGTTATGAAGCATTGGAACAGGCTGTCCAGGGAAATGGTTGAGTCACCATCCCTGGAGGTATTTAAAGATGTGTAGATGTGGCACTTAGGGATACGATTTGGCAGTGGACTTTGCAGTGTCAGGTTAATGGTTGGACTCCATGATCTTAAAGGTCTTTTCCAACCTAAATGATTCTATGATTCTAAGGAAGTGGGTGTTTACGGAAAAAAGAGATACGGGTTTTGAGAGCAAACAGTTTCAGCAGTATAAAGACAGAGGTGTTATTGATTAAGTGGACGTACTTCCTGCTACCAGTAAATTTTCTTTAAGAAAAGTTATGACACATGGTTCTCACTTAACCTAGATATCAGACAAATACATGACTTCACCGGTAAGAACTAGAAGGCACACACTAGAGTGTCATGATGATTGAGTATCTTCTCTGATACATGGAACAGTACAGTAATACAAGTAACAGGGAACACATGACGGAGGAGGTCCTGTGATGCATGGTCCACACCTTCTGCAATGCTTTGGATGTGATCTGTATTCAAAGATTTGTTAAGCAGCTCTGTGTAAGGCCAGAGAATGGAAGAGATCTCTCTACTTAGCATTGTGCCGTGTGACAGAGTGGGAGGTAGGACTCCCCTAAAAGGGCTTTCCTTGAAAAGATGAATTACACCAGAATCCATATAGTGATACATGATATTTATCACAAATAGTGATGAAATATTCTCTCGGGGGGGGGGGAGAAGAGAGAGAGAGAGAGAAACAGGTTTTGGGAAATATAGTTCATTCCGCTGACATTTTAGGAGGAGGATTTTTTTTTTCTTTTTAAAATAACATTGAAGCTATTTTATTTGCCAAGATGAGAACAAAGTTTGAGGAACTATTTGTGTTTGACACCAGCTTCATTGTTTTGATTCATTTAATTTTTTACAATATTTTTGCAACACTTTCACATTTTCAATATTGTATTTGTATACCAATGTTAGCAGGAAATATACTTTGTCATTTTGACACTATATAAACAAATTGTTTCAATGTTTCTGAATAAAATGACTTTTCTATTTATTTGTCTTAACAATGGTGTAGATGCAAAGATTTGAAAATTTGGATTGTTTTCTGGTTTCAGATGATAACAGTTTTGGAATATTATTTTTCTTGTAAAACAGTAGTTATATTTTCTGAACATCTTTGTTGCTAGAAATTAGATTCTGCAATTCTAACATGCTTAAAGCAAAATTGATTAACCCCAGCCTGTAGATGTGAACAAGCCACAAAGAACTACTTGGTTTCTAGTTCTTTGCCAAGAGTATTTTTCCATATTAGTGCACTATGGTCTGGAAGGGAAGATAATGGCATCCAGGCTAAAACCCTTCTTATCTGTTGTCCTGTAGCAGAAAAAACAGGAATAGAGAAATTTTTGGGAAAGCTATCCTTTATATACCACTCTTCTGATGGTTGTGTCTCCTAGGGGCAACACAAAGATTTCTTGCAGAGTTCAGGGCTGGAACACTGTTATTTATTTGTGTCTTTGAACTCAGGATTGTTTTGCTGTTGTGGTTAAGAAACATAACTGTTCCCTTATCTTCTGCTTAAGGGCAAAGAGGACTGAGACATAAAGTATTCTGCAAAATTTTCAGGGATTCTTGAACATAGGCTCTTGAGTTTTTGAAGCCCTGCGGCCTAACAAAGAGATGTTATGGTGTCCCTGTGTTCAGCCCTGCCACTCATTGATGAAACAGGACTCGGAGCCTCTGGGGATGCAAGATAGGAGTGCAACACGATCGTGGACACAACATGAAATTTTTACGCAACTTTCCTCCGTATAATAGAGCAGTAATACACATACATTTCTAGTACTATATCATGAAGTAGACGAAGCCAGCAGAGCTATACCAGATGGATATCTGAAAACATAACTGCAAACTTTTCAGGTGGCGCTTTTGGATTTTTGGGATTGTTCTACATTTTAGAGTTCAAAATGAAGGACTACTATTTCTTTTCTCAGGTGTTGCACTTTAGCAATATAGTATATGCTATCAACACATTGCCAGAAAGAAACATTATTTACATGGGGGTATACTGTTCCTTCTGATAAAACACTAGGCTCCCGAATTACTGAATCAATGATTTTTTTTTATTTTTATACAATATACAAAAAATTATACAAGGAGGAAAATGCACATGTTCTTGATTGCCACAGTTATGGATTTGACAAGCTGAATAGAAGAAAGGAAGTGCACTGCAGAGAAAAATAAGCAACATAAACAATGGTTTCTCTCAGTCTTTCTGTCTGGCAATTCAAAACTTCATTAGCCCTCATTCATTAAAAGGCAGCATCATTGAAGTTTACCACAAATATATGAACACTGCTCTCCTTTACTGTTATCAGAGCAGATCCTTAGAAAGAATAACGCACTAGGCAATGGTGAGCCTGAAAGTTATTGGTCATTAGAGACAAAGAGTGTAGGAAACCTCCTATTCTTATGAATTTTAAAAGGGAAAGCATTCATGATCCTAATACACTTGCTCACTCTCTATAGCTTATTATCACTTAAACACAAGTACAATACTAAAATTAACTTACAAACTTCTCAACTTCCTCTGCTGGCTTTCTGCCTGAATTTATAGGAGTCTTTGTACAATTGAAGTGTTCCCTGTGATCACAGGGGACTAAGCCAATGCCAATTTGGAAATGAAGTTCTCTTTATAAGCTCATTCATTCTTCACCCCCTGCTCAGAGAAGGAATTTGGCTATGATGAGTGATGCCACTCATCAACATCAGACAGAATAGCTAGGGTAGTTGTCTACATAATGCATCAGAAAAGTAAGATGAAATATTTTTGGTTTTGCATCTTCGATGAATCAATTTTTTTATTTGCTAGACAGGTAACAGATACACTGTGTGCCATTCAGTATGAGAAATAAGACTTGATATTTTAATCAAATAGAAAAACACAGTTTCCTGGCTTTAAAAAATATCTATTGATCATATTTAACAAAAATGCCACATTTTTTTCAGAATAATATATTTGAAAGGGAATTAGGGACAGAATTTAAAAATACACTTGGAAAAATAATAAAAGGGTGATATTGCAAGCTATCATTGTTTTTAAGAACAGTTCCATTTTTTCACCCCCAAAATTAATAACCTAGAAAATTAACTCCATTTAGAGGGAGACTGTGACTGAAAAGTTGACTGAAAAGATAAAAATGACATTTAAAATTATTGTAATCATGGCACATGAGTCCTTCATAAAGATGACCGAGCCACGCAATTGTTAATTCAGTGGAAAGACAGGAAACATAGCAGTTATGTTTGGAAAAGATATAATAAGCAATACAGGAATATTATAAAATGATTATAGAATAATAGAGAATGAAAATTTGAATCTTAAAATTAATATACTGGATTAGTGATATTAAAAGTGTTAAATATTTAATTGCAACAGCTGTATTCAGATGGAAATACATTTTGATCAAAGCTGTTGCAGAAGACTATTAAGAACCTTATTTAGAGGTTTTTCCACTTCCTTTAATGAGTGTGTGAACTGGATCCTCTTTAGCGATCCCCTTTAACTAGATTCCTTTTTTATAGAAGAGTCATGTAGATTTACAAGGTCATGCTTAACCGCCTTCCTGATAAAGGGGAAGTGACATTTCAGTCACGACTGAAATAGAGACTTTGATTTATTTCCTTGGGCTTTTTCTTTCAGTGGGATTGTGGAATGAACAAATAACTAATACTAGAAGACAAAAATATCGAGGATAATTTAATAAAGAAAGCTTTTGTTCAAATGATACTAACTAATCTTTTAATGAGAAAGGCATGTATTTCACTGTTTTTATGAATTCTTGTGGAGTAGACAAGATGCTGCTTTTTCAGGTCAGATGTGTCCAACATTTATGCCATTACTTGGATGAACTGGTTGAATCAATGTTAAGAAGTGCCTTATTTTGCACTCTAGTTATACCCACAAGGAAACAGAATACTGCAGCAAGGACAGTTGAGAGGTATAAAGCTGTCTGCCTCTTATTAACTAAAAAGCAAGTTAGTGTAGAACAGTCTACACTATCCTAAGGATAAGTAAATCCTTTTTCTGTGAGTATAGTTGATATCACAAAGGACAAGATGTAGTTCAAACCTCCCTCTAATACAAGTGTCAAGTTTTCCACTCAACAGGATGGACCACAACTCTAGCCTTATGTTGCTCCCCTCCCGTGTTGCACAAGGTAGATGAAATAAGAATGAAGAATTCAGCAGAGGTTGAAGTATTTCAGGTTTAAAAGGATGGGTATTTAGAAACTAAATAAGAACATATTTAGTAGTGATAAACAAAATAAAAAGCAACAAGCTGAAGAAACAGGAGAAGCCATATCCAGTATGTGATGCCTTTGATGGGAAGTGACATTCAATGACCCCAGAAAGGCTTTCCAGCCCTTAGTTCCAGAGATCAAAGGAGAGTATAATTTGCCAGGAGAAATTATTCTCCAAAATGACACAGAAAGGTTATTAACACTTGAAATTTCTGTTAATTTTACCAATGAATTTGCACAAAAAAGTCATGTCAGTAATCAAATAATTTGAATTTTCTAGGCTTATATAGGTTCATTAAAAACAATAGGTTCATAGTGGCTTTATTGTAGCAGCAATTTGATATGCAAGAGACTTATTACAGAAGGTGATAGACAAGGTGGATTTCTGTAACTAAATCATGATTGTATGTCTTGACTTTACTTATGGGCTCCCCAGAAAAAATATTCCCTTTACTTGTAATTATAAGACTGCAACAAAAGACATGAGAGTAATCTTAAAAAAGTATATCCCTGTGATCTCTAGAGAGAAACAAAATTGGTACTAGGGTGACCTTTAGAGGGAAATCTAGAAGGTTGTATAATCTGATTGTCAGACTTCACTGCAAGATCAGAGGCTTGTATTTATATGCTCAGGCAGGTGTTCATGCAATGATCTGATTTAGTCATCCATGCCAATATTGAGAATTATTTGTAAAAATAAAAAACTGGCAGTGTACAAAAGGAAAATACAGAACTGGAAAAGTATGCATTTTTCAAAACCCCATTCTAACTTGCAGAGAGAAAACACTTCCATAATTCTATGCGTTGTTCCTAATTTGTTTGTGATTTTAATAGTTTCCCCTTATTTTATATTCCAAGGCTAAAAAGCCCCACCAATAACAAAAATCCCACTCTAGCTTTCTACTTGAAACAAACATCATAATTTTGCGTCTTAAGGGCTGAGGTGAGTCTCAAAATTGCAAAGGGTGTAGAAAGAAGTATTTCCTCTCTTAATTAACTATATTAAGATTAACATTTTTGGTTTTAACACTCATGGAGCTATAATGTTCCTCTGCATAACACCCAAGCAAATCATTGGAAAGGCAAAGAGTAGCTATGTTTTTGTTAAATTCGAATGGAACCAAACTGTAAAATGGCTTAAATTGTGCCTGGCATTAAACTAACACATTATGGATAATGTGTTTGGCCTAATGCCATCCTCTCTACTTGGATAGATGAACAAACACAAAAAGAGTTTCAGTAGAGGATGTTTTTGAGTGGTTTTAATGTTTGCAAATAAAGAGCTCCGAAAGCTACATAACTGATTGGGAAAAAGGATAAACAAGTATGTCCCTTGTAGCTAGATAGGCACTGTGCTGTTACTGTATGAGTTCTCAACAATTCCACTGTTATTTTCTGAAGAAATAAACAACCACAAACCCCCAGTGTTGTGGCTGAGATGTTCCTTTGTTGCTCTTCTCAGCTAGACTTCTTGCTGACTCAACAAAGATGTCAGGAAAGTCTCATAGATGTTCTCAACACACTGGCTTAGATATTGGCTAAGTAAGGTAGTATTATTTTCCTGGTTTAGTGCAGCTTCATTAAAATGTTTGATGTTGTGTCTAATTGTGAGTTGAACCACACAGTATAAATAAATCTTCAGAGAAAACAATGAATCAGAGCTTCTAGAAGTTTCCTAGTCAAATCCTTGTCTACTCTATAAAATTGATCAATAGACCAAGTACGTTCAATTTAGTCATAGTGAAACAATCTTTCAGTAGAAAGAAAGTACATTGAAATATTTCTTAGGGGCCGTCTATTCTCTTAATTAACTATTCCTCTAAGTGTAGTCTGATTTTTTCTCCCCTGGCTTTTATTTTGAGACAGTAAAAGAAGACTAAGTATTCACAATGTAGCATTCTTAAGGGGAGTCCCACTGCAGCCTTGCCTACCTCACTGCAATAATAATTTTTGTTTACCACAAAAACAATTGGTGTTCAAAAAGTGGCTATGGAATTCTTCTATTTTCTGTACAAGGAAGTAGGTCATAGTCTTCCTTTTTTCTCTTTGTTTCACATCAGCCGTAGTAGAGGTACTCGTGTAGAGAAAACACGTCCGTTTCCATCCTGTGCCCAAGAATCATCCTTTACTTTTTAAAATTCTCTTGCTTTCCATGTTACTCCCTATCTAGCTAACATACCCAGTTCATCAATCTCAAGTCTCTTCCTAATGGACAAGAATTTATACAGACACTTATCTTTTCTTACTGAATGCTTTCTAGGCTTTTTGGTTTATGTGCATTGTTTCTTGGTAGGATTTTTGGTTTTTTGTTATTTTTTTAGTGCTCAGGAAGAGCATCCTAGGCGGAGCAAAAGCAATGCTACATATGCCATAAATGAATAAGTCTTTAATGGTCTGGCAATCATCTGATTTATGAAATTCCCTACAGAACTGATATTGTGCTGCAAACCTAATTGTTTCACTTGGTGGAGCTTTTCAGTGCATTCTGGAATACGCAGTGTTGAAAAAACATTTAAATATATCAAGTCCAGATCTGCCCTATCTTTTCTTAGTTTTGATTTAAATTAAGAGGCAGTGGTGGTAGTGAGAAAATAATATTGAAGTATCATATAGCCTCAAAGGATTCCATTGTCTAGACTGTATAAAAAGCAGGAGAAGCAAAGGCTGTCTTGACAAGCTTCTTTTTTAGAAATCAAAGGAAAGAAAGGCACAAAGAAATGACTGAAAGCCACTGGTTTCAGGCTATAGGCTTTAACAGGGGAAAAAACAGTGTCAAATTTAGCAGTTCAGTGGTTTTCAACATGTAACCCATAGGTATTTGGGAGAAAGGACAATATTAAACATGAAGGATGGGTAGGTGGCAAGTCTGTTTCCCAGAATCTCAGATTTTCTATAAAGCATTTGCACCTTCCCTGGAAAGATTTTAAACTCTGCAATTCAAAAAACAGCAAATATTTTCATTGTAGCCTTTAATTTTAAGCTCTTTCAATAAAATTGTAAGCTGGCTAGACCTAGTGTAATAGATTATTCCAGTTCTGAATTTCAATACAGAGTATGGGGTCCTCCTCCGAGTCCATTTAGAGGTCTTCATGTGTTCCAAGGGACTAAGCTCTCATGAAATCTACTGAGGGTGGTTAGGTGAGCCTGTGAAGATAGAGGGGTTCTTGGATGTTAATGGTTGTTTCAGAATGAGCTGAAATACCTCTGGAGGACTCGAGCTGCTGGTACTGGATAGTCTGGGCCTAAGCTAAGTTATATTGTTATTTCTTATGGTATTTCAGGTACAACTTCTCAATTTCATCTACCTTGGGTTTTATTGATGCCATTGTATTGATCTTTACACGTACTATGATTGCATCCGTCAACACACCTAACGTTTAGAAAGATTGAACGCATCTGTCCAGTTGAAATTAGTCCACCAGTCTGCCTTCTTAAGCAACAGAGAAATGCACTGAGTTTATCTTGGAAATGTACTTTAAGATAGCATTAGAACCCTTTGATGTCTGTCTGAATTTTGACTCTAAAGGAAGTAAAACCCACTATCATGCACTCAGCAGTGAGGTTCAAGTGAGGTAAATCCCAACCATAACTTTTTTTTTTTCTTCTCAGAGAAAGAAAGGTGGCTAGAGATGCTGGAAGACAATCTTAACTAAACTCCATGGTTTTGCTCTTGGTTTCTCAGAGAGGTTTTCAGGATGGGCTTTATGATGGGGGGTGGGGGTGGCGGGAGAAAATCCCACACTCAGCTTTCCAGCTTTTTCTGAATAAACAGTAATTTGATAGTAAACCGATATAAAATTAATTTGCTATTAACACTGTTACATAGAAATATAAATAGCAAATATAGTATTGATAATTACATAGCTTTAGTTATAATTTAAGTCTATTCTTATTTTTGTGTTGTGCTTCTGAACTTGGTTTGGTTTTCTGTGTGTATTTTTAAATCTGTAACTTTCCTATCTCTTCTTAGTACCCTCAATAACTTTCAAAAAGGGAGAAATACAAATCATATTGTTCCACATAAGCATTGCAGCTGGAGAGCTAGCAAGACCTACGCTTACAGTCTGCAGACATTTCTGTTACACCTTTGTCTGCTCAGTTGTTCATAACTTTCTGACATTCTCAGGCTTCAGGCTACAATTTTACAGTCTTTAATAATTTTATAGTCTTTTTTTTTTTTTTTCTCTAAAGATAAACATAGCAAACAAAATCTTTTCCTTTGACATTAAGCAGAGCTGCAGCACATTGTGAACACATTCATCATTAGGAGAGTTATGTTATTGGACCACATAACTGATGCGCATCATACCTTGTCCTCCAATAACAAGTACCCATTGTTGTGCCTGTACATACATATTACATGACAGACACAGCCACATAGCTACAGACCACAGCTGCATGAAAAAAGGCTGGATTCTTTTGTTCTACAAACAGTGGATTTTGCCAACAGAATTAAATAATTTCTTCTTTATAATATCTTTCTTGCAGAACTTAGTGCTCCTGTGTGTTTTAGAAGCATCGTTCACAACATGGGAATACTAATAAATGGGACCATTACAGAATTCGTCAAAGTAGAACTGGGGTCAAAAGTCACCCCATGGATAGAACATTTCCTCACGGACATCTAATACTCTTAAATGGCAGCTCCCTTGGTAGTTCATTTCCACATCCAAATTTATGAATCTGAAACTACAGATTCAAATCAGAGGATACACTGTGCTATCAGGAGCTGTGCATGGTGGGCCCGTCGTACTATTTGCTTTCCTGTTTTTTATCAAGTTTGCTTTGGGATGATGTGAAAGTGCAAAGGGAGACAGAGAAGAGGATAAAGAGGGTATTTCATTGAGGGTATTGATTAAAGCAGAATATAGGGAGGCTTCTTGTGGGTGACCTTGTCTCTGTTGTTACCAGCCACACAGGGTCAAGACTCTGTACAGAATCTGAGGGACAGGTCATATTATCTAAACTTGACAAGCCCTAACAATATAAATTGAACTAATCTTTTTCAAAAAGATGTATTTCTTTGTATCTTCCTTTGAGGCTTTGAGGTAACTTCCTCTCTGAAAGGATTTCAGTGCCATAAGTTTTAAACATAAAATTGCAACTGAAAAGGTTAAATTAATGTAAACCTATGGTCTATTAAACTTTTGGCTCAGGAACAACTTAGTATACACTTTTTAACTTCTCAGATTTTTTTCCATAATGTGTATACACCTACTTATCATCATTAAAATGGGCTATGTGAGGTAATTACTACTTCAAAGAGGTATATTGACACTTTTCTACAGAACTGAAACAGAATAATTTAACAGAAGCATTTTTTTACCCACCTATATGACGATTTATAAGGTGTATACTTATACTGAACCAGAAATTCTTTACTGTAGGAGCTATAAAAACCTGTGATCTGCTGACACACCTTGTAACCTGTTTAGATATAAATTAGTGTATTCATGTACAGTGGTTAGAAACAAATTTTAAATTTCATTAGCAGGTCATTATTAGTGATCATTTTAATACCAAGACAAGAAAGTGTAAATACAGAATCCAAGACCTACTAAATGTTGTCTGATCAAATGAACTAAATGGAATAACATTGTGTTTTCATTTAAATAATGACTTGACAGCTCTGTCCCTTTCTTTCCAAGTGTCTGATCCCACAAAGAAATCTGGATTGCAGCATCCCTACAATGATAGGAAGTATAACCTTCATCTATTCACTTAAATACTGTTAGAACCTAAACAATTTTTTTATTTGTTTAAGCTGAGCTCCCACTTCCTTTCTGTAGAAAATTAGCTCAGCAGGCTCACAGTCAACAGAATGCCATGATCTACAGTCATAAATGGATCTGTGATTCCTCTCTAATGATAGAGCTTAAGAATGTGGAATATCTAGTGACAGCTGCTATATGAAAATAATCAGCCTTCAATCAGTGGGAATGATCTCACAGCAGGCTTCTATTGTTCAATAGTAAATGTTTAGAATAAAAATTTTATTGGTGCAGAAAGGAAAAAAAAAGAAAAAAACAATAAATAGCTTGTCAGAAACCCCATAGCAAGTTTAATTAGGGTTACACTATTACAAACGTACTCTAGAGACAGAGAGTAATGTTCGGGATTTTTTCATCCAAGACTGGAGCACGTTGCCATCCCTGTTGATTTCATTTTTCTTTCTTTTTTCATAAATGCTCAATAATAGGAAATGAATTATTTATGAAAATAGAGACTTGAAATGCTGACCTGCAACTTCAATATAACATTAAAAATCAGCAATTTTACCACCAACAACTAACAAGCTCTTGCGGTTTCACTGAAAGTCACAGACTTGTGCTACTGACAGTTGTGGATGCCTTTATATCAACCCTTAGCTACTGCAATGGGTTCAGCAGAGGCCATAATAATAAGCACAACAAAACAACCGCTGATATAGAACCGGAGATTTACAACACATGCTTTTGCTATAGGATTACAGGGTAGTCATCCTAAACTAAAATCATCCTAATAATGTATTTTAAGTGCCTGAAAAAAACCCCAACAAAACACATGGAAGAAGTTAGTTTCTGTGGTACTGCTCTCTGAGCTTGCAACACCTTTTTGGATTAATAACCCTTTTACAACTAGAAAGGATTAAGACCTGACCTAAAGGACATAACGAAATTAGTATCTTGTATTGGATGTAAAATATCTTTTATTGTCCGTTTGCTCAAGTAGCTAGCATGGCAAGAGTGAGTGTGTAGGGACAAATTAATTTTATCCCTTACTATTCTTTCATGCTGTGATTGGGTTAACAACACTGGTGAATAATGAATGAATTAATTAAAAATAAGATTTTTCCCACCTTCTTTCAGTTCTCTTTAGAAGTGTTAATATAGACACACCTCCTTAATTATTATGGTCCCAGAACACATGGAGACCTCCTTTCTGTGCACTGAAGAGACTTACCACACAAAAACACTAAGATACATTTTGGAAAAACGAGTCATTGGTTGAGATGTCCTGTCTGGGGAACCCCACTGAACTGTTTGGTAGAACTGAGATACAACAGATTTTTCTAGAAAACATATAATACTCATATGGCACACCAATGAATATATATTCAAATATTATTAGACTAAAGATACAGTGGTTTTAATTGATTTTATTTTTCAGAAAGAAAGCAAATTCTTCACAAAGGGACATTTATTGCAGTACATGCTACTAAAGAGTTTGTTCTCTGTCTCATTAACTTTGTCTTATGTCAGCAAAAAACCCCATGCTATGAAAAACTGCATGGGAAGATTTTGTCACAATGCTGTCTGATCAGTTGACTCTAGGCAAGAACAATTTATGCTCAAACCCAGGGACTGCTTTTGAAGTAAGATAACGTTTACTGAATAGTCTTATTGCAGCTATTAAATTAAAAAAAAAAAAGAGTGGAAAAAGAGAGCTGGCTCCCTCACAACCTCTGTGAAGTCCCTTTCATAAAGTCTGCCCAAACCTAGCTTTATTTCAGATGAGAACATAATTACTATCACTGTATCTGCAGTACTGTTACAAACTCTTTTTATTTATTTATTTATTTATTTATTTATTTATTTATTTATTTATTTATTTGACTCTGCTAATTTTTTGTCTATAGCAATTGTGTTCAAGTTGAGGGTATTTGGATGCCACTCAGGAAAGACATGTCCCAGAGCATTTGGTTACAAAACACATTAGTACATCATTCTGTTCCTTATTTCAGATGATGAGTTGCCTGAAGGAGTATAAATGGCTCATAAAGTTCTCAATGGCCTAAAAGCAAGACCATCTGTTGAAGTCATCAGTGACTTTGTGGCTGAGCTTAGCAGCTGGGAAGCCTTCAACTCATCATCTCTTCTTTAATCAGGTAGGCAACTCTGAAGTCAGTGGGAATTATTGTAATAGATTCTCGAAGAGCCGAGACAATGATAAGAGCTTTCCCCATGTTGAGATTATA
Source organism: Sterna hirundo (assembly GCA_009819605.1). Classification (NCBI taxonomy): domain Eukaryota; kingdom Metazoa; phylum Chordata; class Aves; order Charadriiformes; family Laridae; genus Sterna; species Sterna hirundo. The sequence goes on along the minus strand of CM020462.1, from coordinate 79,540,694 downwards.
TCCATATTTCAACTCATTTCCATACACAGATTTTTAGTTGCTCAGGTACCTGGCACTCTCATACTAAAACTACTCCACATCTGTTCGTATTGTTGAGAGATTTGTCAAAACACTAGAAAGTGATAAAGATCCACTGGACCCTTAGTTCTGGTAGTGCTAGTAAATTTGAATACTGAGATTCACATATGTGCTTCTAATGAATTATTGCTTGTGAATTTGTGCATGAATACCTCTAATGAATAAATCATAGGAAATTGTTAAAAAAAAATAAATCTTCTACTTGGTATTTTCTTCCTGAAGTTCCACAGCTTGAGGATAAAGGTTGTCTTGGGGATCACAACAACGTTCTATTTTGTTCTATTTTATTATTTCAAGGGAAATTTATAACCTCTCAGATTATAGAGAACAACTTGAAAGACATCATAAATGCACTCTCTCCTGATTAACACAGAATGGGGAAAAAAAATAATATTTAGATATTGTTTAAAATTATCTCAATAGTTTAAGTAGGTTGGAATTACAGCTTCTACATCCTTCATCTGTCAATACTGGATAAATATCTTAAAGACCAGAATGGATTGGTGGGTGCCTTCTGGAGTATGAGGAAGATTTGTTTTTTCAATGTTGTGTTGTGCTTTAGATATTAAATTATACCATCACAATAAGAAGATTTGTGTCATTTTCTTTAAAGAAGTACAGATAAACTTTTTAGCTTCTCTATGAAGCAAAATAAATATAACTAATGTGTTGGTGAGCAAAAAGTACGTGATCTGTTCAGCAGCAGCTATTATATTAGAAACTGCAGCATGCTGCAAACCCGTCGTGGGATTTCTTGGTTTGAAACAGCCATCCCTCACAGAGTGAGACTAGAAAGTCACAATACAACTCACAGATGGCTAACAGATCTCACTGCCTAACTGGTAGGAATATCCCGGGAAATAAAATGAGTTATAGAGGACCTCAAAGATCAGTTTTATGCTTTTTTCTTTTCCTTTTTCTGCTTTTTTCTTTTCCTTTTCCTTTTTTTTCCTTTACTGCTGAGAATCTTAGAAATTATTGGTCACTTTCTTGTTGATTGCTGGTTTTGTGATTGGTGGAAACAAGCCTTGAGGCAAAAACGCTTGCAGAACTGGAAACCCATTCCCTTGCAGTCAGCCTTTTCTCCTATAAACCTTATTGAGAGGGTTAACTGACTGTTGTATGGTGTGTCTATCAGGGGTGAGTGTATCTTAAAAGGGGTGAGTCACTGGTGATTTCAGCTTTCTTTCTCTTCTCACTCAGCAGGAGCTGGGAATACTGAAGTACTAATTCAGAATATTGTTCTGTATTTTCTTTCCATGTGGAAGTATTTTCTTTCATGTGTCTGGGTTGACAACAGCTTCTGTTAAAGACTTTATCAGCATTTCTTTTAGCCTTTTGATGCAAAGTACAGGGCAGCTGGGGGAAGATTCTGGTTCCCTAATCATCCAGACAATCTCCTGTAAAGGACATGATACACTGTGGTTTGTGAACAAGAAAAATGATGTAGACCAGGAAAAAAGGATTGGGATAGTCATAGTTCACAGGGATACAGAAATGCATAGCCAGTCCTTGGAATAGGGAAGCAGTCCACACTGTACTGTTAAAGAGGCCACTACCTTATATAAAAATCACAGCTCATTGCATTTTTGCAGGGTACCAGCTCCTGCCTGTCACTGAGTTTTGAGATGCCGATGCAGTCGCGTAAGGCAGAGATATCCCTCAGAGATAAATCGACCTACTGTAACCAATACAGCAACAGCAAAGCACATGATTGCAAGCGATTTTATCTGATATGCATCGATACCTTACCCACTCATTGTAAGGTTCTTATAACATAACTTCAGGGGAAGAATGGTGAGATTTAGTCAAAAGAATCATGTTTAATACCCTTGTCTCAAAGTTTTCTCAACACCAGTGATCCTCTGGTGTCCTTCCTATTCAGCACTCTCCACATTACCTGACAGACCTCCAACTCATGCTTTCTCTTTTGTTCTACAGTATTTCTTCCTCCCCAAGACATATTTCCTCCTCCAGCTGCAGTAACCACACTTTCTTCGTCATACTTTCAACTCTTAAATAAATCCCATGAATCGCTCTAAATAGTTTGCCAGTCAAGTGGAGAGTCAAAAAAGACAGGCTCTCTCATTAGTCAGTGTTGTATGGTCCTGTTCCCTGCTGAATGACTGTGCAACTACTAGCTCTGATAGCCGTGACCCTTGGCTGCTAAATGTTTGACTGAGAAGGGGAAGTGAGGGTACAGTTGGGAGCTGCCTAGTGTGGTCCGATTCCCTGCTGAATGACTGTGCAACTACTAGCTCTGATAGCCGTGACCCTTGGCTGCTAAATGTTTGACCAAGACGGAGGAGCAGGGGCACAGCTGAGATCTGTCCAGTCTGATAGGGCAGATACATTATCTGGTGGAAGTTAGACGGCACTGTTAAATTAGTCTGTTAAAATCAGCCTCCATACAGAGGGCATTGAATCATCAGAGCCATCTCAGTGGGTTGCCTACAAGACAGACTAGCATATCAGGGACCAAAAGAATATGATGACCTTAAGAAAGAAAACTGTGATCCTGGCTTGTACTTAAAAAAAAAAAAAAAAAATTAAAAAAAAAATAAAAAAAAAATCAAGAACGGCTTTTGATGATCTTCCAATTGAAAGGTTGTTGTGCGTCTGAGAAAACATTGCAGATCTGAGGCAATCAATGTGCCTGAGGCAAAGCTTTGCAGGGCCACTCTAGATTTGGTAAACACTTTCCAGGAACTGAACTTTTTGTTATTAGGTCCATGTATAAACACCACGTGAGTGCTTCTGAGGGGACAAAAAACCAGAGTATCCTATGGATCTTTTTGAAGTCTCATCTCTGTGTAGTAAACTAGTTTCACAGGAAGCAAAAGGTGACAGTAAGTATCAGGGCAGTCAGAAGGGCCTGAGTGTGAGCTGGGGCATGAAGCCTTTGAGTAGCTCTACTAAAGACAGAAGTAAAGAGGTAGAAAAATATAACACTCCCACTGGCACAGTTTAGAGGATAGGCTAGAAGCTATACAGATTGTATAACACACAAAATTGTTCAACGATTTATTTGGTGTTTCAGAACTGTTGGTTTATGTGAATAAACTGGATTTGTTTCATATGATTTGGGTCTATTCCAAATGGTGAAGCTCTGTAGCTGGTTGAAATGAGCGATATTCTATTTTGCTACATTTTTGAAGACCCAGCTCCCCGTAAAAAGGGTAAAAATCAATATTATTGCATGGCTTGGAAAAGACATTGTTTTTTCTTTATTGCAGAAGGGGATGTCAGGGTGATTTCATAAAGTGAGACGATATCTTGAGTTACCAAGCTGGGTGCTTGCTTGCTTGTTTATAGCTTTTTTCCTCTCTCTTCCTAGCAACCAAGGAACAAAAATATTATCAGGCTAAGTGAAGTAGTCTCTACTCAATAAGAATTAATCACCCTTTGCAATACAGAAAACTGTTTTTTGAAATCTCTGTGCCTCTTAGGTCCACTTATAACCACGCAGACACTTAGAAGCCTCAGGGCACAAGAAGGTGTGGATAAGGCTTTTTTAAGCGTTCCATTTTAAAATCAAGCTCTTGGGTATGATTCTCACGCATATTACTGGAGTAAGTCCAGAAGAAAAGATGGTGTTAGAATTCTGTGCTTTTTTCCTCAAGCCATACACCTTTCTTTCTCCCTGATCTTTTTTTTCTCTTTCCTGTCTTCTTGAATTGAGTATTGTTTTCTCTTGAAGTTTAGACACTTAAGGAAACACTAGCTTGCGGCGTTATAATCCAGGAGGCTGTGACAGCAACTGCTGTTTCTGCATTTTCTTTCTTAATACCTATTTAACATACCTCTGAAAATAAACAGTCATGTTCTTAGATACCACACTAGGATGGTGCTTTCTTAGTTGTATTCTGAAACTAAGGATTTATCTTTCCTTGGTAAATTCAATCTTACATATTATAATGAAAATATGCATTTACAAATGGAAATTGTGTCCACTCTGCATTAATATCAAAGAGTACATCTGCTCTTGCATGTTCACATAAACGGTATCACACCAGGAACTCTTTGTTGTTTTTGATAACTTTTATATATATTATTCTTAGCAAGAAATTATTAATTATTCTGTAGAGCACAAGACAGACTCCTTGTGTCTCTTGGGCTGAGATCGCCTGATCAATCATAGAATCATAGAATTGTCTAGGTTTGAAGGGACTTTTCAGATCATCTAGTCCAACGATCAACCTAACACTGACAAAAACCATCACCAAACCATATCTCTAAGCACCACATCTACCCATCTTTTAAATATCTCCAGGGATGACGACTCCACCACTTCCCTGGGCAGCCTGTTCCAATGGTTAATAACCCTTTCAGTGTAAAAATTTTTTCTAATGTCTAATCTAAACCTCCCTTGGCACAACTTGATGCCATTTCCTCTTGTCCTATCACCTGTTACTTGGGAGAAGAGACCCACCCCCACCTTACTACACCCTACTTTCAGGTAGTTGTAGAGAGCGAGGAGGTCTCCCCTCAGCCTCCTTTTCTCCAGGCTGAACACCCCCAGCTCCCTCAGCTGCTCCTCACAAGACTTGTGCTCCAGACCCCTCACCAGCTCCGTTGCCCTTCTCTGGACACGCTCCAGCACCTCAATCTTTACTGCAGTGAGGGGCCCTAAACTGGACACAGTACTCGAGGTGGGGCTGCACCGGTGCTGAATACAGGGGGATGATCACTTCCCTAGTCCTACTCACCGCACTGTTACTGATACAGGCCAGGATGCTGTTGGCCTTCTTGGCCACCTGGGCACACTGCTGGCTCATATTCAGCTGACAGTTGACCAAGATTCCCAGGTCCTCTTCTGCCAGGCAGCTCTCCAGCCACTCTTCCCCAAGCCTGTAGCACTCCATGGGGTTGTTGTGACCGAAATGCAGGAGCCGGCACTTGGCCTTGTTGAACCTCATACCATTGGCCTCAGCCCATTGATCCAGCCTGTCCAGATCCCTCTGCAAAGCCTTCCTATCCTCAAGCAGGTTGACACTCCCACCTAGTTTGGTGTCATCTGCAAACGTACTGAGGGTGCAGTCAAACCCCTTGTCCAGATCATTGATAAAAATATTAAAGAGGACTGGCCCCAATACCAAGCCCTGGGGAGCACCACTTATGACTGGCCACCACGTGGATTTAACTCCATTCATCACCACTCTCTGGGCCTAGCCCTCCAGACAGTTTTTAACCCGGTGAAGAGTACTCCCATCCAAGCCATGGGCAGTTAGTTTCTCCAGGAGGATGCTGTGGGAAACTGTATCAAAGGCGTTACTAAAGTCCCGGTAAACAACATCCACAGCCTTTCCCTCATCCATCAAGTGGGTCACTTTGTCATAGAAGGAGATCAAATTTGTCAAGCTGGACCTGCCTTTCATGAACCCATGCTGACTGGGCCTGATAGCTTGGTTGTCCGTCATGTGCTTCATAATGGCACTCAGGATGGTTTGTTCCATAACCTTCCCCAGCACCAAGGTCAGACTGACAGGCCTGTAGTTCCCTGGATCCTCCTTCCAGCCCTTCTTTTGGGTGACCGTCACACTTGCTGGCCACCAGTCAACTGGGACCTCCCCGGGTTGCCAGGACTGCTGGTAAATAATGGAAAGAGACTCACTGAGCACTTCTGCCATCTCCCTCAGTACCCTTGGGTGGATCTCATCCAGCCTCACAGACTTATGTATGTCTAGGTGCTGTAGCAGGTCCCTCACCATCTTCCTTTGGGTTACTGGGACTCCATTCTACTCCCCACCCCTATCTACTAGCTCAGAGTTCTAGCTACTGAGGCAACAAATGATTCTACTACTAAATACTGAGGCAAAGAAAGCATTAAGTACCTCAGCCTTCCCCTCATCCTTTGTCACCATGTTACCACCCCTATCTAATAAAGGATGAGATTCTCCTTAGTCCTCCTTTTATTACTAATGTATTTATAGACACTTTTTCATTGTTTTTAACATCCAAAGACAGATTAAGTTCCAGGTGGGCTTTGGCCCTTCTAATTTTCTCCCTACATAGCCTCACAACACCTGTGTTGTCTTCCTGAGTGGCCTGGCCCTTCTTCCAAAGGCGTAAACTCTCCTTTTTTCCCTGAGTTGTAACTATATCTCTCTATTCAGCCAGGCATTTTTTTTTTTCCCCCGAAGTCCTGTTTTTTGGTACACGGGTGTGGCCCGCTCCTGCGCTTTTAAGACTTCCTTCTTGAAAAATGTCCAGCCTTTCTGGACTCCTTTGCCCTCCAGGACTGCCTCCCAAAGGACTCTGTCAAACAGGCTCCTGAAAATACCGAAGTCCACCCTCCAGAAGTCCATGGTGGCAGTTCTGCTGACCCCAGTCCTTGGTTCTCTAAGAATCAAAAACTCTATCATTTCATGATCACTTTGCCCAAGATGGCCTCCAACGTTCACATCCCCCCAAGTCCTTCTCTGTTCACAAACAGCAGGTCCAGCAGGGCTCCTTCCCTAGTTGTCTCCCTCACCAGATGTGTCAGGAAGTTATCCTCAACATGCTCCAGGAATCTTCCAGACTGTTCTTCTCTCAGCTGTGTTGTATTCCTGGCAGATACCTGGTAGGTTGAAGTCTTCCAAGAGGACAAGGGCCAGCGATCTTGAGACTTCTCTTACTTGCTTGTAGTATATTTCTTCTACCTGCATTTTAATTCATCTGCAATTAATTATTGTCTAGATGCCTCCTATTCTGGGTTTTCAATGAGTCTTAGTACCAAGATTTTTGTAGGGAACTTTACCTATCTATGCTGATTAGACAGCGGAGCTCAGTTGCCCCTTTTTTTTTTTTTTAAAAAAAAAAAAAAAAGAAAGCCTTTCAGTAGAGGATCAGCCATTGCTCAGCAGATGTACTAAAATTTGTTTTCTTTCTTCCTCTGTCATTGCAAGAAGTATCATGACTTATTCACCAGGATAAGTGCAAGAAGTATCATGACTTATTCAACAGGATAAGTTCTAACTTTAGCCATGCAAGATCAAAGGGCTGAAAATGCCATTTTTAGGCCCTTGTATTCAGTGGAGAAGACAAATAAGGGTACCAAATGTTCCCAGCCTTCAGCTGTATTTAAAGTTCATTAAAGTTAGAAGATGGAAGAGCTGTTCATACTGAGAATTTCCAAAAGCTAAAAAGTACTGCTGCCATACCAAATAAGCAGGAAAACAAATGCCACTTTCTGTCCCTCTCACCAAATTGTCTTGCTTATTGCCCCTAATGCAGTGAATATTTTCATCCTACCTTACTCCATTATGAGTAATTTGGGAAACATATTGGGAACTGTATTTCACTTCAGAAAGGAGTGTCAGAGAGAAAAACATCCAGAAAAATAGATATTTTTTAAATCAAAAGGAAGAAGCTGTGCTTCTGAGATCAAAAAACACATAAAAGTCTTATTTTATATACCATAAATTACTTTGAACATGTCACATTGTGTCCTGTTGAACATGCTTCTACATGTGACAAGTGATGATGTCACTACTGCCAAAAGATGTGTAGTATCATAACATTGTGAGTCAGAAGAAACATTGCCAAAATATATCCCCCCAAATTTTTAACCCTTCCCTTGCTTTACAACAATTTAGAGTATAACCTACCTTTTAAGAAATTTTTGTGTTTTGCATTAGTTATTATGGGTAAATTCCAAGGAATTATTTGTACATTACCACAGACTAGTAAGGTCCTCCTGTCAAGAGCATATGGCGATGTTTTGACACCTCGCTTCTAGTGCAGCAATACCACTGTCAGGATTCATAACTTTGTCTTCTGCCAATTAGTAACAGCTTCAAGATAGGAAAGACTAGAGTCAGCCATAAAAAGCAAAGCATTCAGAGTGTCAAGAGCCAAGAAACTGAGTTTTTGTTTATCTTACCAATAAGGTTAGAATTTCAAAAATGCTTCTTTGGACACAGAATTTGAACATAACACAGAACAAACCAATCTAAAAGGATGTAAATTCACTGAGTCTGTGGTGCAGTTTAAATTATAGCAAAGGGCATGATAATGAAACAGGTAAAAAATAACCATTATAGAAACTGCTGTACCTGAATAGAACAGCACAGAGCCACAATGATGACTGAAGAAAAAAACCTTGAAGGAGCTTGTGAATTTTGAAGCCATTCATTCGAGATTGCCAACAGAAAAGAACCGGAGTAGTTTAGCCAAAATGTTAATCGTGTTGGTATATGAATAGGAACTGTTATCTTAGAAGTTTATCAAACTGAAGTTAGTCATGAACATAAAACTGAGTATGCCCAAGAGGATTTGTACACATTTTAAAGTGCACACCAAAACAATCTGGATTACATCTTGGATGGGTTTTTGTGAGACAGAAAAGAAGTCTCAATAGACTGTGGGGATAAAAGTATAAGAATTTTGTGATGACAGTGATAGCATCAATCTGTAAGCACAGAGATAAAACTGAGGACTGATGAAATACTGGATACAGGTGTACAAGCAATTTTAATCAGGGTACAATTATGTTTGCCCAAATTCTCATCTTTTTCCAGAAGTGTGGAAGTCCGCTGAAAGTCAAATTCTAGCCTGTTTATAAGACATATGTCAAGCATTAGGAAAAACTTTGAGATGACTGGTAGAAAGTCTGCCTCAGAGGCTGAGGTTCCAGTGTAACACCTGGAATTCAGCTTGCTTAAATATAGTTGTCTAAATAGTGATCATCTTGCTCCCCCTGTGATCAGTGAGGACAGGTGGATATCTCACCTATCTGATTCATTCAATCTTGAGGTAGGAGAGATGAGATGTCAGGACTTTTCCATTGACCTGACAAAGCAGGACAAGACTATCTTTTCTGATAGGCTTGTTAACCTAATGAGGAAAGTTTTAAACCATGGCTTTGGAGGATGGAGACCAAAGCACACATAACAATGGGATAATGAAAGATAAGGCAGAAATATGTACAGGACAAGCAACAGGGGACCTTTCACATGAAGCACACTGACACAGGCCTACCTTGTGTGCCTGAATGCAGCTGGCTAAGCACAAAAAGAATTAAAAAAAATAATATGCAAATGAAAGCTTTTGTGTAATCACTGAGCTGTGGGAATACAGAGATGTTGTAGGATAGCTTATATTATGGAAAAGCTACTGAAGTGGTGGAAACAGGGTCATTTAGGAAAGACAGGCAGAGAATATGAGCTGAGGGGGACGCACTTCGTTTGCCAAGGAACAGCTGGGACACAATCAGGCTCTATTGTTGAAGGGACAATAAGCATGTCAGAGAGATTATGAGTTAGGATCTGAGATGAGGTCAGCCAAAGGGCAACAGACACTCTGGTCAAGAAGTTGGATGAAGACTTCTTCCTACAGGTTGCAGAAGTTTCCTGGTTGCAGTCCCTGGTTCTAATGGGTGACTTCAGCTACCTCAACCTCTCCTGAAAGGGTCATATGATGGGGAGACTGGGTGAACTGGACATTTCTGGATTGTCAGGAGCATTGTCAGTAATGCAGGAGCTAGAAGGGCTGTCAAGAGGACGTGCTTTGCTGGATTTGCTATTCATAAATAAGGACCAAGTGACCAAAGAAGAGAAGCGTTTAAGAACCCGAGGGAAGAAAGGAAGACACGTAGTTGACTAAAAACTGAGGAATTGAGGGAAGTAAACTTTGGCTTGCTGAGTCAATGATTAGACAGATTCCTTAGGGAAGCTGCTCCAAAGGACTGCAGGACCCAGAAGAGTCCTGATTGGCAGGGGCAACTACTTCAAAGCCCAAGAACTATGTGTTTTGGTTTGCAGGCAAACTGGAATGACAAGAAGCCAGCTCGTTTGAACCGGGGAATTCCAGAATGATGTCAACCACAAAAGAGGAAGCATATAGGAAGTAGAAGTAGGGAAAGACAACTAAAGGGGAATACAAAAGTGTCACCCAGATGTGTTGGGATGGAATTAAGGAAAATCAAAGCAACATGGGACCTGACATGGGTGAAGGGTAGGGAGGACAAAACTAAAAGAACTTCTACATGTAAATGACATGGTTGAAATACTCAGTGACTTTGCCTAAGTCTTTATTAGACCAGGTCTGCTGCTGTGACTCCGTAGTCTTTGCGTATAGTTGCACGTTTTGGGGAGACACATACTACACACAGAAGAGGAGAATCAAGTAACAGATGACCTAGTTAACCTGGATATGCATAAGCCCTTTAGGCCAGGTAGAATGGGTTAAAGGAGCTGCCTTCAACCAGTTAGAATAGGTTGAAAGAGCTGCGTTGTGAGGCTGTTGTGTGTCATTTGAAGAGTTAAAGTAATCTTGGTGATAGAAAAAGGCAAGTGTTTGAGTCATATCCTAAAATGGCAAAGAATAATTCAGGGAACCAGAGGTTGATCAGTCTCATCTCTGTCTCTGAGAGCAAATTTCCAGGCACATGAATGACAGGAAAGTGACTGAGAACAGCCAGCATGGATTTATCAAGGTGAAATTATGCTTCATGAAGCTGATTGCCTTTTTATTTTGAAGTAGCTATCTCTGTGGACAAGAGAAAGTGGCTTACTTTGACACTAGCAAGGCTTCTGACAGTCTGACACAATATCTTTCCAGTTGGATTGAGGAGATATGGACTGCACAGGTGAATTACGAGGTGGGTGAAAAACTGGCTGGACTGTCAGTCTTAAAAGGCAGGTGTCACTGATTGAAAGCCTAACTGGCTGTCAGGTGTGAGTAACATTCCTCAGGGCTACTGGTCAGAGGGAGTTCAACAAACTGGAGGGGAGGGCTGACAGAAAGCTTAGAAATTTCAACAGTCAAATGTGGAGTCCTGTGCTGGGGACAGAAATAGCCCCATGCCTTAAGATGTGCTAGAGACTGACCGGCTAGAAGGTAGCCTCATATCTCCTTATATCTTGAAGTAAGTTTTGACAAGAGGTTCTTGTTAAGAGAGGTGAGGAGGAGGGAAGAAGAGACAGCTAATCTTTCTGTAGTGTTAAAAAAAAAAAAAAAGCAAGCCAAGCAGAGGATCAATATCCGAGACTATTTTTTTTCTTTTAAGAAGCCAGCGACTTCTGAAATCTTTGATTCTCAGCTACTGCTATTCTAAGCAAAAATACAGTACATTTCCAAATTATTATTTGTCATCCACAAGCATATAGATGACAAAGCGATTCCTGAAAAAAGTTTGCAGGTCTAGAAGGTCGATCAAATTTGAGGTTATTTGCTGCTCCAGCAGTTGATGTCAGGAGTGCTTTAATACCACAGTCAGAATTTCGTGATCTTTAGCAGGATTGTTACCCATGCGAGCAAAGAATAGTCCATTCATGAACTTTGGCAATAAAGCCTAGAAAAGGATTGTTTCTAGGGTTTAAATTAGCTTTCACTGTTAGAAATCTAACTGTGCTATCAGTGTGAAGCATATTTTACTTCAGATTATAAGTAAAACAGAGTCATCCTAAGCCATTGTAAGAAAGCATTACAGGACTCCATGGAAGTGAAACCATGGTCTGTTAAATCTGCTGTGGTATTAAGAGTTACAGTAAGAATCTTGCCTCTATCACTAAGGCAGTAAAGTTATATAAATATTTTAACAGCTATTTCTGTTGTGGTGCTTGGAGAAATCACTCATTGAAATGTTTGAAATGAACATGCACGGAGTCCACCAAACTGAATGTAAATACATAGGGGTTTGAATCACAAGAACAGGAAACAAAAGTTTGGTGGAGATTTTCTGAGAGGTGGTAATACAGCTTTAACCAGCTTTTCATTGGCTTGCTGTAGAGCTACTCAGCGAAGAAATGCTTATCAGAATTTTATGCATAGGACTGTAATGTGAAAGGCATTATAAGGCTCTAAGGGTCTTATGGGAACTGTATGGAACCATGGCGTCACATAACTAAGTGTACTGTCATGTTATAATTGGACATGAGAGTTATTTTTATGCAGAATGTTTCTGACAAAATTTTCCTTTTTTAGTTAAATAAGTTTTTAATCTTATTTTTATTTAAAAATTGAAAACTAACAGATTCCCTGCCTTCTTGGGGCATTTTCTTGTTTTAGTATTTGCCAGCAGAAAAACACTCAAACCAACTGACCTCTTTTGGCTTGATAAGCACAAAGCAAAGCAGAGAGCATTAATACTTAAAATTCCTTAAATTTTGTAGTTTTCTGCCTTGTGCTTTCAAATCATATAAATTAGTCATTGTACAATTAATAGAATAAGAAACCTTTATCATCAGATAGAACAGGTAATCATTATCACTTTGTTTTCTATTATTCCACTTTTTTCCTTGTGTCTCCCAAACAGTCCTCAAAAAATCTTCTAGTGCACTTCTGGCTCTTTTCTCCATATTAACACTACTATAGGAACAGAATTTCATAAAAATACTTTTTAAGGTCCTCATTTTGATAATTCAACCACGTTGAATGATTTAAGTGAGCATAGTTACACTACCAAGCCAATGTATAAGTGTGATACTGAGACTTAAAACCTCAGGTAATCATATAACAAACATCAAATGATTCTGGGCTTGATAAAGTCAAATAAAGATTTGAAAAAGTCCATAATTTTTGTTTTGTGAATGTGACACCTAATAGTGCTACATTTACTGTTGGAGGGAAGAAGCAGTGACATTAAAATGCTATGTAGGAAGTCTGTGACAGATTCTGAGTGTCAGGTCAGTACTTTCAACATTCTTAGGTACCATAAATACTGTTCAATTGTGCTGATATTGATGGTTCACAGGTCTACCAACTTTAGTTCGACATTTCTGATTTTAAATACCCACAAGAACTGTTAAAGTACAAAACACTTTATTTCCTTTTAATGTAATTTGATTGTGGTTTGTGCTTAAATTATACAATACTACTGTTATCATAGTTGTCATTAAGAGATGATAGAAAATGGAAGAGTTAAAGTAATAAAAAAGACACAATTATCAGGCCTGGTAGAACTTTAAAAGGAGAATATCTTTCTCAGAAATGCCTAAAGACAACCAAGTCAGAAAAAAAAAAATAGTGGAAGAGGAATGGCACTCAACACCCATACTGTCACAGAAACCCTACTTTACCTCTGAAAGTAAAGGGATAATAGGAAAAATAGAAAAATCCTTCAGTATGTTGATAACAAACTGGGAAGCCAGTATAGAAAATTGATTTTCTGTTTAATATCTTCATAAATGATCTGGATGATGGGATCAAGTGTTCCTTGATGAAGTTTGCTGATGACATCAAACTGATGACTGCAGGGCAGCCAAGGGATCAGGGCCAGCCAGCATGGGTTTAGGAAAGGGAGGTCCTGCTTAACCAACCTGATCTCTTTCTATATCCATGTGACCTGCCTTCTGGATGTGGGGAAGGTGTGGCGGTGTGCTCTCCCCTTTTCCCTTCCCCCCCCCACCCCCCGGCTCCTGCTCAAGCCATGGCCATCAGAAGGAGTTGGTACGAGTTGCACTTGAACTGTGGGAGATGGCTGGCTACATAACCAAAACACTGTCTGGACTGGGAACCTAGGTATCTTGTTCCCATGAGAATATGACTATAGGTCAATTCTCTTACTCCATAAATAACGGACAGCCCAAGAGCCCTTGGAGCTCTCCTGCACGGCAGTGGGCTGCACGACAGGATCTCCCCTTGAGTGGGGACGCTCGCTTAAGGTTCTTCTCCTCGAGGTTGAGAGATTCCTTGCCGCAACAGATTCTCGGTAAGTGACTAGATAGCATGCTAAACTTTGAAATCTTAGCTAAATGACATAAGGATTGATTGCGCATATATAATCCTTAGACATAAACCGTTGACCAAGTCTGGGACTAGGATTGGATCCAGCCGCACCTAGACTCCTCTCTGAGAAGGAGTTTAGAAAGCAAGGGGGTCCTTTCTGAACCTGGTGACTCAATGGGAGGGTATCCCTGACAGCTTGTGTGACCCTGGCCTCTATGCAGTAATTAATCAAGTGTACCCTGTCATCGAATCTCGTAAAACACTGTCGCATTCACTACTAACTTTGTTAAATCACTGTTTTATGTTAATAAACATTTCACTACTTCTCTCTTACAAGTGAAGTTATTCACTCCGCCCGCGACAGGAAGGTTGTGGACGTTCTCTATCTGGACTTTGGGAAGGCCTTTGACACCGTCCCCCATGGCATTCTCCTGGAGAAGCTGGTGAATCATGGCATAGACAAGTGTACTCTTCGCTGGGTTAAAAACTGGCTGGATGGCCGTGCCCAGAGAGTTGTGATTAATGGGGTGAAATCTTTTTGGTGGCCGGTCACCAGTGGTGTCCCTCAGGGCTCAGTTTTGGGGCCAGTTTTGTTTAATATCTTTATCAATGATCTTGGTGAGGGGATTGAGTGCACCCTCGGTAGGTTTGCAGATGACACCAAACTAGGTGGGAGTGTTGATCTGCTCGAGGCTACGAAGGCTCTACAGAGGGACCTGGACAGGCTGGCTCGATGGGCCAAGGCCAACTGTATGAGGTTTAATAAGGCCAAGTGCCGGGTCCTGCATTTTGGTCACAACAACCCCAAGCAACGCCAAAGGCTTGGGGAAGAGTGGCTGGAAAGCTGCCCAGCAGAAAAGGACCCGGGCGTGCCGTTGGACGGCCAGCTTAACACGAGCCAGCATTGTGCCCAGGTGGCCAAGAAGGCCAACAGCATTCTGGCTTGTATCAGGAATAGCGTGGCCAGCAGGAGCAGGGAACTGACGGTGCCTCTGTACTCGGCACTGGTGAGGCCTCACCTCGAGTGCTGTGTTCAGTTCTGGGCCCCGCTGTACAAGAGGGACATTGAGGTGCTGGAGCGTGTCCAGAGGAGAGCTACCAGGCTGGTGAGGGGTCTGGAGACCAGGTCGTATGAGGAGAGGCTGAGGGAGCTGGGCATGTTTAGCTTGGAGAAGAGGAGGCTGAGGGGAGACCTCATTGCCCTCTACAACTACCTGAAGGGATGTTGTAGAGAGGTGGGGGTTGGCCTCTTCTCCCAGGTGGATATTGACAGGACCAGAGGAAATGGCCTGAAGTTGCGGCAGGGCAGGTTTAGATTAGATATTAGGAAGAATTACTTTACTGAATGAGTGGTCAGGCCCTGGAACAGCCTTCCCAGGGAGGGGGTTGAGTCACCGTCCCTAGAGGTGTTTAAGAAAGGTCTAGATGTGGCACTTCAGGGCATGCTCTAGTGGCAGAGTCTGTAGGTTGTTTGGTTGGACTTGATGATCTCAAAGGTCCTTTCCAACCATGAAGATTCTGTGATTCTGTGAATGGGGAAATGGATACTTTGGAAGGAAGAGCCACCCTGCAGGAAGACCTCTGGCTGGAAGTGTGAGTGAACAAGAACCTTACGAAGTTCAATAAGGAAAAGTGCAAACTCTTGCACTGTGGAAAACATAATCCAGGAGTGCAGCACAGGCTGGGATCCACTTGGCTGAGGAGCAGCTCTGTGGAAAGGGAGTTGGGGGTCCTGGTGGACAACAAGCTCCATATTAGTGAAGAGTGTGCTGCAGTGACAAAGAAAGCCAACAGGATGCTGGGTTGCATGCACAAGGGCACCAGCAGAGATAAAGTCATTAACCCATTCTCCTCAGCATTTGTCAGGCCACACCTGGAACACTGCGTTCAGTTTTGGTCCCTGCTATACAAAAAAGATGTGGACAGGCTGTAGAGGGTCCAGAGAAGGGCCACCAAGCTGGTCAAAGGACTGGGAAGCCTGGTATATGAGGAAATGCTGAGAAAAATGGGTTTGTTCAGCCTTGAGAAAAGAAGGCTTAGGGGAGACCTTATCATCATGTTCCAGTGTTAAGGCCTGGTGATAAAGGTTTCTCCACAGAATGTGGAGACTGCCTTTTTACAAGGAGTCACACAGAAAAGACAAGGGGTAACAGGTATAAGTTACTCCTGGGGAGATTCTGACTGAACACAAGGGGAAAATTTTTCACAATGAGAAAAATCAGACAGTGGAATAATGTCCCCAGGGTAGTGGTGGATTTCCCATCATTGGATACTTTAAAATTCAGCTGGACAGCATGATGGGCCATCTTGTCTAGACTGTGCTTTTGCCAAGAAAGGTTGGAACAGGTGATCCTTGAGGTCTTGGTGTTCTATGATTCTATGATTTCTGCAATATTTTAATAATTGCCCCCTCCACCTAATTTTTCTTCTTTTTTGGATGGATTCTCACCTCAGACTTAGGACTGTTCAGTTTTTTAACTACTCTAAATAGTAAAGTCTATTTGGGAGAGAAGTATCTTTTCCCTTCGAAAACAAAACAAAACAAAAAAAAACCCAAAGCAAAACACTAAACCCGACTTCTTTAAAAGCCAATTTTTATTAAAAAAAAACCCCACCAAAACACAAACAAAATAAAAAAGAACAAAACAAACAAAAACACTAAAAAAGCCCACCCACCCAACCAAACAAAGGAAAAAAAAAACAAAACAGAAAAAGCCCAAAGGAAAAACTCTACAAGTTTTGAAGTAAAGTTAACTCTTTATTTGGACCGTGTGTTTTTGTATTCAGGCTGTAAGTTGCAATAAATGTCATTGTTTACTAAGGTGTTACTCCTTTTTTAGGTATGGAAATATACATCTTCCCAAATGATTGTATTGCTTAGGCACAAATAATTTTTAAGATGCAGACAGATCAGTGTTGCATTAATTACATATATGGAACTTGCTTAATAAATAGGGAACATTCTCAGAATTAAGTTTATAGTAGGGAAGGAACCATGCAAAAAACATAGCTGTGTGTCAGTAGACAACAAATGCTGCAATAAAACATGAGTTTAATTTAATCTTGCACCTTGGCAAGGGTAGTTCATTAGTGTTTACACAGTTTTATGGAAAAACTATTCAAAATAGTTGTGTGTGTGCATATAATTTAGAAAGGGCAGTAAAAGTCGAGGGCTAAGCAGGTAGAAATAAACATAAGAATAAAATAAGTCAAATCAAATTTGGTTAATTGAAATTTATTTTAGAAAAGTTATATGACAAGGAAATAATGTGGAACCATCTCAGGGCTCCAGGCTTTATTGCCTGTGGAAAATCAATGAATCCTCTGGAGAAATTCAAATTCAGATTCAACTCCAAGTTGGCAGCATTATAGAGAACTCAAGATAAAACTGATAAAGGGCAGTTTGAAAGCTTCAGTGGTATTTCAGGACTTAAATGTATAAGGTTTTTTGTGGTTACTTTTACAACTTGTGTTCAGAATCTGATTAACATGATACATAAAATATGCAAGTGGAATAGTTGAATAAACGTGATATTTTTTAAAAGAGGCTGTATGAGAATTATTTAAAAAATGCGATTGTCATTGCTTCTTATCAAAATACAGTTAGACCTCTACTATCTTAACTTAATCTATTTAAAATAAATGGCAGGACAACCCACCAATATCCTATTTGGTGAAAATTTTTAGCATGAAATACAGTAGAATAAAATCAGGAAGCAGTTATTAGAGTACAGCAAAGATAGACTGAGTTTACCACCACAGAAAGGAAGAGATCAATCTGTGCTTAAGAGAAAAAACTTGGCAAGTAAAGGGGGTAGCGTTATCAGTGTAAAGAAGGGTATACATTCCATGATTTGCCATGAACCACTGAACAGGAGATTAATCTATGTCCATCTATCAGGAAGACTGATGGTGCTCTGCTACTCATTAATACCAGGTCCTTTTTCACCCAGAGAGTTGTCTTTGTGATGTGCATTTTATGACTCTACAACTTTCCAAGGTTACTGTACTTATGATAGGTAATAATTTGCCAATTCTGCTTCTGCTACTTGAAGCAATGGCCATTCTACCCTAAAATTACAAATTAATAGCTATCATTATCTACTGTGGATACTTCTAGCTCATAGAAGTAAACAGAGAGCAGGGGGTACTTCCAAAGGTAACTGTAATTTGCTAATTTGATAGCAGTGGACTCATCCACCTGGCAAATACAAATGTGAAAGAATGCTTTTCAGAGAACCAATTTCTAAATGGTTGCAAAAGTTAAACAGAAAAAATGAAAACATAAAACACCAAGCAAAAGCCAAGCCTTGCTTCTTCTTGTTATTGTATTCAAACTGTTGTAACAACATGGTCTGTATTCTTGTCATTGGCCAGCAGCATTATAAGTTTTATCTAAATCTAGTTTTGACAGTTGTGTAATCACGAACCACTGAAGTCAGTAAAAAATTGTTGATTAACCTCACCTATTTTTCCACATAGAAAGATTAGAAGATCATCTGAATAAAATGTCTTGATAGCAGTGTTGGTCAAAGTTCATGGTTTCCTCTCTCTTTTTCTGGAGGTAAACTTTATACAATCCATGGAAGACCAAGGGCTTTGAAGACTGGAAGTCAGCCATTTTCACTAGTTTTCAAACTCCAGCTTTCTGCTCTATAACCACCCAGGTAGACTTGTTTTCCCTATAATTCTTTTATCTTATGATTTATTTCCAGCAATGCTATGCCAGAACCCATCACAAAGTTTTCCAACTGCAGTGTAAAATACTGTAAATCAATTCAACATCCAAATTATTATTTTATTTTCATTTTTAGACAGATGATAATAACTGCATTTTTGGTTCAAGTAGTGCCAATGGCTTTTGTGCATCTCAGTGCAAGTGGATTTTGAGTCTAGAACAAAATTATGTTATGAACAGGGCTCTTAGTTACAAGATCTAGATCCAGAGATTGCTTTATCTTTCCAATGTTAAATAATGTAGTTATTAAAAATACCCTCTTAAAGTACTAATTTAATATAGGATATTAAGAAATTATGTTCTGTAAATGTTCCACTATCCAAAATAATATCTTTCTATATAAGTCTTAAGAACAGATTGCAAATGCTAGTTGGCTTCTGAACCAGAATTTTTTTTTGGAAGGGGAGAGCAGTTTGTTTATATGTGTTCAATCAATCTAATTCTAAATTCTGATTCTGAAGTATCGCACAAAAATATTAGGTATTTGCACTGATGTTATAAAAGTTAATACGGTTAAGGTTTTCATCAGTGATGCCCTAAAGTAAAATAAGACCTTTTTCTCCAATTTGTACTAGTAGTATTGTTCAGGTTTTGACACACAGTTCACTTTGAATTGATCCTTTAAGTCCCCTTTTTAAAGAAAATTCTCATCAAAGCTTGAAAAAACTCACAGAAGTTTGGAATAAACGTATACTTGTTAGAGCTTACATTATTTATAGTAGCTTGATGAAAAATGAATGAATTCAAGGAAAATAACATAAGGTTAAAATCACTGCTTTTGGTACTTATTCTTTTCATAGCCTTCCTCCTTGGAGATTTTTATATACTTTTTTAAGAAACTGAAAACAGAGCATGACCCGTGATTTGTCCACCATATTATGCTTAAAATATCTTTATACATAAATTGTGTTTGTCAATGTTATCAATGATGCACTTCAGCATTTTGTTAGGATTTTGCTTCCATCTCCAGCAGTTACCAAAAGTAATCCATACTTCAGCTTAGCCAAATGTGTATTTTAAAGCCTCTGTAACAAAAAGCTAAAAAAAGTACAATAAAATACATAATACCAGATGCACCGATTATGGGTTGAAGTCATATAATATTATAAAGGTGCCACCTAAGTCTGAATACATGGCTTTTGGTTTTGCTTCTGGATGGCTAATAATCATAGAATCATAGAATCATAGAATGGTTTAGATTGGAAGGGACCCTAAAGATCATCTTATTCCAATCCCCCTGCCATGGGCAGGGACACCTCCCACTAAAGCAGGTTGCCCAATGTCCCATCCAGCCTGGCCTTGAACACTTCCAGGGATGGGGCAGCCACAACTTCTTCTTCTTAATGTTTATGACTGTGACATTTACCATAGAGAAAAATAGTTTCAGCCAGTCTGAATATACTTATAGTTTTAAACAAAGTTCTACTATTCTTACATGAGTACTTTTTTTTTTTTTTTAAGTGCTACTTTTCAAATGATTTGTAGATTTGGCAAGCAAACTAAAAAATCATTTATTCATGCAGACCTATTTTTTTTGGCATTGTTGAGGGTACAAGTCTTAACCTAGGGAAGTACTGGAAATCCATATAGTCTTTTCCAAATTCGTTCTTCTGTTACTGGTAGCTTTGTATTTAATGTAAATTTGGCTATGATCGAATACAACTTTCCCTTGGTGCCACAGTTTTCATTGTTGTAACCTTTGGGATGGATGGACTATGTTTCTTTTGCAGTATTCACTGCAACTAGGCTAAGTTACTCCTTTGTTATTCAAGTATGGGATTACTCTTCTCTCAGTTTACATCATTATTAGCATCTCCATGAAGAACATATCTGTGCAATAAGGATCCTTTCCTAGAATATCATACTCAAATATGCCAATTGTTCTAAATTCAAAATCTCCCAGATTTCAGAGTTTTTAATGAACTGAACACAGGTGAAATTGAGGTTTTTTTGTCATACCATAGATTATCTAGAGAAACAGATAAAAAAAAATAAAAATAAAACTATTGTTCATTTCAAATTATAATATTTCTTACACAGTTGAGAGGAAATAGACTGTTTTCTGTCTGCTTTCCAGAACAAACTAAAAACACTCGGCGTCTCTTAAGTGCAGTTTACAGATGATTCTGGACTGAGGTTCAGCAAATACAAGTGCTTTGTCTGTGCAAAGGTTATCTCCCCTAAGCTCATCTCTTCAGACCAAAGGAGATTGTCAACATTTTTAGGAAAATCTATAGCAAGATAAAGTCCATGAGGGAATCATAGCTTTAATTTGAAGCAGTTGGGTAGCATGAAAAATCTATTTGATTTAACAAAGGACAGAAAAATATGCTAATACTAAGGCATAAGGCGTGACACGGGGTGCTGAAACCCTACAGCAGTTTATAAACCAAGCCTGTAAAAAAAAATCAATGACTTAGCCCTAAGTGTTCAAATCAGTGTATATGGGTCTTAGCCATATGAATGCTAACAGTCAACAGGATTTCCAAATATCCCCAAACCATGCTTTGAAAATGCGCTTCTTATCCAGAGCTGTCTGAAGCTGGTGGGGGAAAAAAACACAAACCCTCTTGATTTCATTGTGCAATGAATAGGTAACTTATGAAGAGCATGTCTTTTCCAGGCAGCATCCCTAAAAAATCCATTATTGCACTGCCACACAGATATTTTAATAGGGTAAGAAGGAGTAGAAAGCTTAAAAGCAAAAGTAGCAGGTGCTTTCCCTTGACATAGAACAAAGGATTTTCTTAATGAAAGGGTGTTTCCTATGCTAATGCGAAAGTTGTAATGAGTATTTAAGAGTAGCAAGTACTGTACACACAGCAACTAAATCATAGATTAATTACTAGGTTATAAGAAACTTTTAATTTTCCATCAGACAAGAAAGGGAACTAATGATAGCCATTTATGAGGATGCAGGATTCCTTTATGAAGGAGAGAAATTCTATTCTGACAATTTATATCCTGCCAGTGTTTTTTATTATTGCTGTTATTCCTGAAAAAAAAAAAAAATATGTTTTTTTTAACTTGAGCTTTCTGTTAAAAAACACAAACAAACAAACACCAAAAACAAACTTAGGTGGAAATACTCTGTTCTTGCAGATGTTTAAAGGGTTTAGATTCTTATTACAGTGTGCCAATTCTTCCACAGTTCGTGGGAGGATTCCTGTGGAGAGTTGATAGGAAGGTAGTGTGAAGGACATCTGTGTAAACATTGCTCAGAAAGCTCAGGCGGCTAAAGAGTTGTCAGGCTTCTGTGCTTGTCCTGTGTATATCGCGATTGCATCCAACCCCCATTCTGTATCTTCATAATTTGAAAGTCAGTGAGTGTTAAAAAAAAATCACCTGCTCCATCACTAAACACTTGATTCTGTAATTTAGCACATCTGACTAACATATTTTTCACTGATCAATCATTGCCCTGCTAAATGACACCAGATTTGTTTGTCAAATTGAATGTAACATTATGACTATATAGTTTATAGTTTTCTCCCATAGCATTTGTAACCCTTGCAGATTTATTCCTTCTGTCTAAAACAGCTACAGCCTCAACTAAAATGGCAAAAAACAAATTGAAAGTTAAGGATATTCCCAGTGAGTGCCTGTGGTTGACAATCAATGAATTCTCAGATAAGCTTAAAACTTAACCACTGCAGATGTATTGGGCTCCATCTGGAAAAGCTGCATTCACAGTCACTGGGAAAACAAAAATGACGGAGAATCTTAAAATAAGGCATAGGGGTGTGTTCGCTTTTATTAACTGTAAATTAACTGTAAATATCTACATGTGATTTCATCTCCTGGTCTCCTTTTATAATCTAAAATTAGGCAAGAGGAATCCTACCTTATGTTTCTGTTTCTAAAACTGGCACTACCATCCATGTGGCACCCAAACATGCCACAACTGAAAACATAAGACATCACCTTAAAACCGGCTCTGGGACTGTGTTTAACCACAACTGCTTTCTCTCCCCACCCATCATGCATAATGTAGAATTGCACTTGTATATGGCAGAGGGGGTTCCTTCCCAAATTTTCTGTACTATTCTGTAGATTGAGGGGTCGGGATTCAAACTGCAGTTTCCCGGCTCCTACAGGACTTCTAGATTCTGTTGTAGAGTCTAGTACGAAAATGTAAGTAGTTGCAGTGTCCTCTATTACTTCTCAACCTTGCTTCATCTGCTTCCTCTTTTCTGGAATGAAAGGCTGTGAAACTGTCTCACCTCCAGATGAAATTAGGCCTCTAAATTTGTGCAGTTATTGTTTATAATGGAAGCTGCTCTAAAGAAAATAAGCTTGTTTGTCAGGGACTGAAAGGTGTTACCACAATGGTTTACAAGTGCAAACTCAAGATTCTACTAGGCTTTTAGTTTGTATTAATTAGGGATACAGATTTACAGGAGAACGTAAAGATCCATTTCCAGTAACATTTAGTACCAGTCACCTCTCTTGGGCAATAATAGTCATTACTTGCTTTATGTACACATTGTTCTGCTTTGCTATGGAATATTTTTCTTCATTTGTACATTTTGAATGTAATTCTCTCTACAATTCCCGTAGTAAACTCTCAGCTTTCCACCTATACAAGGAACAGTATTTTAGTCTTACCTTTTAAGTGGTTGTTTTCTTTATACATTCTACATTTCCTTAAGACGTACTTCTCTACGGAAATCAGTCAAGTATGTATTAGTAACAATAATAGTGAGTATCCTTTTATAGATCCTGCAAACTATTTTGTCTTCCATTTCTGTTATTTAGATTTTTGGGTGGATAATCTGAAGGTACCAGCATGGCACTAAAATGAGTACTTTGTAGCGATCATTTCCCTATATGCATTCTTTAGCATTTTCAATTCTTTAAACATAATGATACAGCTAAAATGAGATTTTTCCTTTGAAGGATGGGGGCAATTTATATACCTGCTACCTTAATATATTTTTCTAGGCTATGTGCATCTTAGTTTAAGACACAATGGAATGAACATGCATAAAAGGACATGGTAAGAGCATGCAAGTGGAAATGGGAAGACAAAGATGAGAGTTACCCTTCCTGTAAGTCCTTCTGCATGGTCCAGTTTAGATTGTGATGATTGTGCTGTGTGGACACCCATGCAAGACTCTGATATACTGAAATACTAATTCACTAGCAGAGTCAATTTGGATCTGAGTAGATGGGAGAAGAGCACACCATGTTACTGATTCTGTTGATTGCTCAGAGCCGCAGCAAGATCTTACTGACAAAGTATCTGCTGAACTGCATGTTGTCTTGTCTTGTTGTTGCTTCACACTACTAAAAATTATATATAGGGAGAACTGGAAGTCACAAGGTTGAACACTGACCCAGACTTCAGTGGCTACTGATAATTTGGGATGTTATTATTTTCGATGTTTTCAACCTGAGCTGAGACCTGAGTTTCTGAAAATCTTTCTGTAACCAAAACCACAAACTGTCAGATGAGGAGTAGTTAGCCACTGATTATTCACTTTATATTTGTCATTATGCACAATGGAAGGAAGGAAGGAAGGAAGGAAGGAAGGAAGGAAGGAAGGAAGGAAGGAAGGAAGGAAGGAAGGAAGGAAGGAAGGAAGGAAGGAAGGGAGGGAGGGAGGGAGGGAGGGAGGGAGGGAGGGAGGAAGGAAGGAAGGAAGGAAGGAAGGAAGGAAGGAAGGAAGGAAGGAAGGAAGGAAGGAAGGAAGGAAGGAAGGAAGGAAGGAAGGAAGGAAGGGAGGGAGGAAGGAAGGAAGGAAGGAAGGAAGGAAGGAATGCAACTTCCTGGGAACTCATTTTCTTATAAAACTACAGATATTTAAGAGTCATTTGATGCCTATTTCCTTTGTGATAGGGGTGGGGAATGCTTGCTTTCAGCTGGTTAAGTGCAATCCATTTATTTTTGTTTGAATGCCAATCACCAAAGGATTTTTGGTACAAGTGTACATTGCATTTTTCATCTTCTACCATCATGCTATTTAATGCAAGTTCTCTACTTAAGAAAATGATGCTGAACATGATGTCCAGTTTATCACACCAGTATCATTTATATCCATGTCACCGGTGATAATAAAAATCTAGATTTCCTGACAACTCTATGCTATCTCAGGAGAATGGAGAATGAGGAGTGGGAACCTAGTACACAGAGCAGTTAAGAAGTGCAGTATCATTATGATTATCGGAAATGTTACAGTGAGTGTGAATGTCCTTTTTGATGCAATGCAGGTAGAAAGGCATAAGTCTGTAGCCAGAGCTGTGTAAACCCAGTAGAATACTGTGTCAGGAGTGGTGATTATTTCTGCAGAAGTTAAGAAAATATCCTGTATAAATGGAGTATAAATGCTGGATGAAGATGTGCTGAAATGAGGATGAATTTAGATACTGACAAGGTTAGGTGGCAGCTGGCTGAAGTATTATCGCTTTCTGAAAGCAGGAGCATTCTCTTTCTGGCTCTGACAGTTCACAGCAAGATACCACTACTTCTAATATTACTAACAATACATGAATCCTTCAGAAACCACCAGCTGGAATCCAGGGATCATCCTTAGCTGACTGACCTAGCAAGTAGGTTGGAGCTGCGTTCTTACAATACTGTCCTATCAATCCTATTTGTCTGCATAGTGGCAAAGTTGCAATAGGGCAAATGGAATCTGTCCTTGCAGACAATATTCAGTGGTTTGATATGTTCCCCTGCAAGATGTGGGTTACGTGTCAAAGTTCCTAAACTCTTTAAAGAGAGCTATGGAGCTGGAATGACACTTCTGGTTCTTTTTCTGTTGCATTTTTGATGGTGTAGAGTGCTGGCACCATAAGTGGCAGTGTCCTGTATCTCGCTTTTCCCTGAATTGCATATGGACTGAAAGTGAAGGGCTTATATGGTATAGGAGATGTGGTTTCAAAAGGGTTCAGAACTGTAATGGAAAAAAGACTCTTTGAACAAAATGAGTTGTAGCTATGATGACATTTTTAAAAGAAATGGCTTTTTCTGGTGTGTTATAGGCCAACTTTAAGCACGTTGATTGGGTGGAGAAACTGAAGAGAAACACCTGGAGTGAAACAAAAATGCGGAGTTTTCAGATTGCCTTGATGTCCAGACCACTGTGGTTGTGTGCTTGATAAGCACCATGGGAAACTTCTGAACAGGCCACAGAAGCCATTACTTTTCAGTTGCCCTGGGAACTTGTTGGGTACTGATTTCCTAGCATATATGCAACTATGGCATTTAGACAATCTGGATTTTTAGCTCTGAAGGATCTAAATCAACCCTCTCTCCCTCCTTCTCCCTGTCGTTTTCTGTCTTCCCTTCCTTTGCCTTTTTCTTCCTGTTTCCATTGCTCCCTTTCTCTCTCTTACTTTCTTCTGTCTCCATCTATGTCTTTTCCTAAATAAGCCAAACTGCCTGTTCTTTCAGCTAAAGTTGGAATTGTGGTATTTCTGAAATATTATTTGCCATTCACACTGCAGCAAGTGAAGAAACGCAGCACTAACTCTAATTTTATTTTACCATAGTGCTTCTTCTGCAAGCAGCTCTCAAATTCCTTTTCAAATTCTAGTTGTTCTTGCTACTATTCTTATGTTGATTAATAGACCTAAACATAGACTTGTCCGGACAACTAGAGTGGCAGTGAAGCATTATAGGAGTGTTGCTATAGGGCACTCTTTTCAGCCCTCAAGGGATGTTATTTAAAATCAGGGCTTGTCATACATTATGTTAGGCCATATGCTCTTACTGCTCTGTGGATACTGTTCAGCACTGGTGCATAGCCTCCAGTGTCAGATGTAAAATGAAGCACCAGTTTGAGATCTATACCTGTCATGTTCTCATGTTTTTGAGTCCCTGAGCACTTCAGGTAATTCCAGAGACACCTGTTTGTTACAAATCCTTAAAAACTTAAAAGTTTCAGACTTTGAAAGTACTGTATTGGCTTATGATTTATGGACATGTCTGACTCTTGTCTTTATTAGTTTTTAAATACTTGAGGTAAAAACACTGTAAATTTGGAACTAACCATTAACGGACACTGAGATGTATTTTCTTAAGAAGGATGTGATTGTCAAATGTTACTATGTTTCTCTTGTGGTTTGTATCGGTTTGGCTGGTTTTATCCCAGAATAAGATTAATGGAAAATGAGGGTATAAATGGTTTCAGGCTAGATTAAAAGCTATCCAAATTTCTCAGAGCTTTTCTGAAAAGTTTCCTGAAGTAGATTTCTCCAGTCTGAGGGTTTTACTGAAATACAATACTTCTCAAAGACCCCTGACAGAATGTTGGGCAGCCATGAATCAAGGACAGAGTTAAGAAAAACCTATATGATTTTTCCTCTGCTAGAGACCAAAATGCTGTAGGTATTACTACATGACTCACTAACAATTTCTTCCCACTGGTAAAAGATTTTCCGCTGGGTTGATTTACTGAGGTTTGGGCAGCTTTGCATGAGCTGTCCAGATCCAAAAAGCTGCATATCAGGTTGTGCATATCTTAAAGCACATCTCAAATGCTATTACTGAAATAGACCATGCAATATTTTTGTGAAGTGGAAAGGGTCTCTCCCTTTGCACTCAACAAGGAATATGGTAAACCTGGTGCTAAAGCTTTAACTGGATGAAAGATGTAACAATTATTTTTTTTTATTTTACATTTGATAACACCAGACACCTTGCAGCTCTCTGCCCTTTTTTTTTTCAGGAAGAATTTTTTTTTTCTTAAAACTCCATGTTTTAATCCAACATTACATAAAGACTTTTCACAATTACTGTATTTTTTTATTTTTCTGAAGAATATTAAAAAGTTATTGTTCTGGCGATGGAATTATACCTTTATCATCACTTTGTAAAGCACTGGTGAAGCTGTTGTACCCAAACTGCCATCCCTACACATAGATTTATATTCACTTTTTTTCAGCTTTGTTGAGTATTTGCATCTGCTAGTTCTTTGAAATTTATGAAATTCGACAACCCAAAGGTTGTGGTGAGAGAAAAAAAAACCCAAATAATTAATTACCTCCAGAAAACTATTTAAGTTCCCTGTCCTTTCCCACTCTCTTTGTTTCTTAGCTCTTAGACGTGACACTAGGCAGCAACATCACTAGTGAGTATGTAGCCCAAAACAGCGGATTTGTAAAGTGAATCACCTGGTGCTATAGACCAAACATCCTCACTAAACACATCATAGAAGGCAGTGAACTAATTTTCTTCAAAAGTGCACTCCAAGCCCAAACTAACATGCTAGTTTGGATTCACCTTTAAAGAATTTCATTGTTGAACCTGATTATGTCTATGATAAAAAACAAAGCAGAACACTGGCCTAGTTCAGATGGAATCAGAATCAACACAGTATCATTTTTATCATTAACTTCATGATAAGCAAAGTAGACCAGAATATAAAAATCCCAGATGTTTCTTCCTAGCGTGTCTGCTGTGTTCTAGTATGGTGAGAAAGAGAAACAACTGAATTGGGTGACAAGAACAAGAGAAGAAGATGAAGTTATTATAAAATACAGAGGAGCTGGTTGGAAGGGAAGCAAAAAAGCACATGACAAACACCTCATAACGCTAAAAGAAGTTGGAAGAATCATGTTAAGTGATCTGTGGTAAATTCATATAGGTATCAATGTCCAGTTTTTGACCATTGGCCAATGGAAAATTTGTCACCTTCACAGCATTTTTTTGTCCAAAATGGATGGTCTAATGTTTATGAAAACAAAATCTGTATTTGGGTTAGGGATTGGCTCTCAACAAAACCTTTTTCTCGTGCAGGTCTCAGCTGTTGTGGTTCTGCACAGTAAATTGCACAGATTTTTTACCTTACTAGCCTACAGAGGAACAGCCTGCCTTTCTGTCTTCAGCCTTCTGTCACTTAGGATGACTTATGAAATGAATACTTTTTTAATAAGGAATTTTTTAAGGCCCTCATCCTAGAAACACCTACACCAACCATTAGCATATCTCATCATCAGTAAATGAATCATGTTAATGAAGGTATGCAGAATCATAACAAATGCAGGCCTGTCACTTCATTTCCCAAAACATTTCAACTTAGTAAAGTAAAATAGTAAACAAAATAGTTCTTCCTTGTTCTCCTGTAAAGTCCTCTCTAAGCATTTTGTTGGAACATGAGATCAAGACTTGCTTTTGCTTTGGGTTAAAGAAGCCCTGAGTGTTGATCTGAAGCACATCACCTTTCAGACTTCTCCAAGATCTGGGATTCTGAAAGTCTAGGAGTGTAGTGATACACTGCACCTGCAAGGAGTCACAACGATGTGAAACTTCAATGTGAACAAAGTTTGTGTCCCATTTGACAGCAAAATGGGAAAGTAGAATGGGGAGTCATTGGAAAGATTCCTGGACTTATAAATTGCTTTTGCAGTTTGAAAGGACCTTTTTGGATTGAACCTTTGAGCACCTTTACCCGTCTCTTCATTCCAATAAGAGTGTTAAAGGGAAAAATAACGGAAATCCAGAGCAGTGTGATTCTCATAATAAGGTCTCATTCAAACCTGATCTTGTAGGTACAGCCTTACTTTAGTTTGAATAAAAATAAAAACAAACGTTCTGACAAATTATCATTGTCGATGTACAATGCCTTCAGAAAACCTGTCTAGCTTCAGTAAATACCTTGAATGCCCACAATCATCTTGTTTCACACTAGGGGTATGCACATTACATTCACTCATGCACAAGCACACACGCAAAACGTCTCACATAATAATTCATCGAGACAACATCAGTGCAAAAGTCTCCTGACAGTGATTGTTCTGGAGGATATTAATTCATCAGACAGATCTCTTTTATTATTCATCAGTTTGAAGAAAAGTCGGTAGTCAGGAGAAGTTCAGATAGCTTGAAGAACTGCACGACTCCACCTCCAGTTTTCCCAGTTTATGATTATTCTTACTTCACGTAAATGAAATTCAAAGTCCAGGAAAAAGAAAGAAAACCCTGTTTTTTATTACTGAAATCTATGTGACTGCTTAATTCTGCCCAAAGATTGGGGGAAGTTACAAGCAACAGGCAAACTAGATATCCTTTTACTACGTATTTCAGTGAATTCTGTGCAAACAAATAAGAGGGTACTAGATGAAATAAAGATGTAATTTCAGTCATGAACTGGATAAGATTCTGTGGAGAGAACATTAGAATGATTTGTGAAAGAAATTTTGTAATGATTATATACGATATCCACATAAAATAAAAATATATTAAAAAAAAAGGAAAATATTCATGGCTAAAGATTTGCACACAAATGAAAAAGAACAGCAAGTTGGAAGTAACTACTCATATTGCCAGTGGTTTATGAAAGAAAATGAAAGCCCATCTAAAAAATAAAATGTGGTAAAAAAGCATCTATTTGACTTTATTGACTTAGGTACAATTGGATGTGAGGTAATCACCATCTTGTAAAGTGCATTGGTAAACAAATTGTGATTAATTGGACAGTCTTTGACAGTATCAATCTTAATTGCCTACCTTTAATTTAAGGCTTCCAAAGATTCAGAACTCTAGAAAATAAAATCTCCTTCAGTTCCAGTGGGCTGTCAATTAAATTTGACTGATTACACTCACCGTTATCCTATAAAGATAATCCACAATTAATTGCTATACTGTGCAAATTGCAACAGGACAAGAATAGTTTACAGGCTTAGGGAGATGCATGGTAATGTGCACCCAGGCTCTCCAGAAACCTGAATCTCAATTTTAATATTCCCAATGTCCTTCCAATGTCAGACTTCGTGATTTTTATGGGACTCATTATAGTGCGTTTCTGCTGCAACTAGAAGATTCTTCAGCATGGTTCATGGCCCATACCTGCCAGATGAATCACTATTACATATACATGAGAAGAAAAAGAAATGCAGGCTGGCAAATTCACTATTCCAGATTTGCTTTGGGAATGTTTTCTTTGGGATTCTGAGGGCTGCGGGAAAGAACTTTCTCCAGAGGGCTTTCTCAGCTCTGTCTGTATGTGAGTTTGGCCATTAAAACTTCCTTTATTTAAAATAAAGTTGTGTAGCACCTGATTGTATGAATAGGATTTATAGAAAGATTATAATGAGATAATCCTGTCATTTTTTCATAGAAATGAATGCTGACATTAAGCACAAATAGAAAAAAAGATAGCTGGAAAGGTGAATATTCAGCATTCAGCAGGTGTAAGTGACATGTTGCAGTAGTAGGGTTAGATAAAGATCCACTGGAGGTAGCTACAGATTCTGGAGAAATGGGACAGGGAATTCTTTTTTTGTTGTTGTTTTTTTAGAAATCATTGAGAAACATGAAAAAGCTGGGAGAAGGAAGACTGTTAAAAAATAAGACAAAAATTTTGGTGATTCTCTTTTGCAACATAAAAAGACAAAGTTTGTGTTGAAAAAATTGTAATGCTTCTGCATTAGTGTGGGAGGAGACTAATAGTATAAAAAAAATTGTAATAAAACTTATTTTACCTTGTTAGTGTGTTTGTGTAATATGGTTATTGTGAGTGACACTTTCTACATGATCAATTAAATATATGTTACTCATAGCCAAATGAAAAGTTGTCAAAGATACTTAAGGAATTACTAAGCTATGTCACTAATCATATAGCAATGACCACAACTGCAAAGGAGTAATATACTTCTTACTTACCTATATTTACAGTATCTTAAATCCGTCTTTATAGTCAATGAATTCTTATCATGGAATTTTGCTTTTCCTTTCTACTTCTTTTTTTGCTAACTTGTAACATTTTTCTAAGTCAGTATTTCACAAAGAAATATCACTTAATTCATGGAAGAATTTAGCTGTATTTAATGAGGTGCATGATAAAGCCAGACACAATTTACTTCAAGCAAACTTGGAACTAGACTGCCTTCTAAAAGAGCAGAACATCTATTCCTTTATGTAAAAAAAAGTAAGACATAGCTGTAGTCTTTATCTTAAAAGAGAAGCTGATTTAATAAAGAGTATGAGAATGTTCTCTACAGGGTAGAGGATAATCTGGTTTTGGGGTAATTAAAAGCAGTGATGTGTCATGGAAGAGGGTGTCTTTTCTACTAAAAAAAAAAAAAAAAAAAAAAAAAAAACGGAAAAAGAAGAATTTTACAGACTCTCCTACTAAAGCCAGTGTATCTCACAGTCTTTATGGAGCATGAGGGGCTTAAATGCTGTGAAGAATATTGACGACTGACAGGTAACAGTTACATCAAAGCCATAGTCTGCTTCTTATCTGGTTGTTAAGATGCTGAGAGAGATTTTTTGGCAGTACTGATGTAAGAGTGGGCCTTCAGATGAGAGCATGGCTGGACTGTTATTGAGATGTATATGCTTTACTAAAACCTTAAGCAATGCGATTATAACAATAGTTGTTGCTCAAGGGAAAAGAAAGGATCAGAATGCTTTTGAGGAATCTACAGAAAAACAGAAGGCATGTTACAACACAGAAAGAGAAAGACCTTTCCAGGTAAGGTAGGAGAGAAGAGGTAGTTCATTTTAGTAACATTAGAAAGTGAAAGTCTTTAAAGTCATTCAAGTATGAATGAAAATACAAACTTGAGGACCTGAAAGGTATTTCCATCTGGCAAAAAGATGTTTGGATTGATTTGAAATAGACCTTAAGTTCTAAACTGAAACCACATGGAAGTAAAGGATCCTGTGAAAAATAACATAAGTAAGAATTAGGGTCTGGTTTTCAAATTAAATTTTGTAAAATTCTTGTCACAAAGATTGCAGGATATTCATACAAAATAGAAATGCAACGCAGACTAGACAACTTAAAATTTGTAAAATGGTGATGTTATATGGGTTGTCCTGAGATTGTACTCAGCTACTAAAGGATTACTGAAGTCCAGTCAAGGTCCTGGAGGGGGTAAGGTTTTCATCTGACATTCATCAGGGGCTTGGCAGGTTGCCAGCATTCAAGGATCCTTTATGGTCTATAGTTAGTAGGAAGAACATAAATTCCTCTGATCTTTTTGTTGGCTTCTGTCTAACATGGTATTTGTGTACTCCTGCCTATTAAAGATCCATTGTTATCTCAGATTTTTCTTTTGTTATATTGTCAAGGTCCTCTACAGCAAACAGCTACAGCAAAATTAAGGAGGATAAATTTTTCAGTGTAGACCTCTTTATGAATAACTGTGGGTATGTCTTCCAGGCACATCAGTATCCAAAGACACCAAAAAGTACCAAAAACTGTCATATGGGCCCATACAAAATTTTCTGTTTCTCTCCAAACTTCAGTCTGATACAGTTGTTCTGGGCCCCAGGGCTTTTGTGTCAGAAGTCTGAACTTGATCTTACAGAAGGAAAAATTATCTGCAACATGAAACCTGACCAGATACACTTCCCATTCAAGAATTTTTTGTGAGAAAATTTGGCAGGACATTTGTTTTTACTACTTCGTTCTCTCGGGCAGAAAATTAACTGGCTTCTTAATACCATTGTCACCTCTTGGAGCCCTGGAACAACATCACCAGCGAAAAAACAGTAAAACTTTACATCGGTTAAATGAATGCTTGGAAATAATGTGTAGGGTAGCTTTTTCAGTCTTGTTTTAAAATACTCCGTGTTGGACGGGGCTTTGAGCAACATGGTCTAGTGGGAGGTGTCCCTGCCCAGGGCAGGGGGTTGGAACTCTATGATCTTTAAGGTCCCTTCCAACCCAAACCATTCTATGATTCTATGATTATTATGTATAAGTTTGTATATTTATATATGCATACATTTGATTCCAAATTAAAAAAAAAAAAAAAAATCAGAAGGAAATGTCTTAGTAGAGATTTCTGGATATAAAAGGGTGCAATTTGAGAGGTGGATGTATTTGTTAGCATTTCAATTTCACTTGTCATCAAGATTAATGCATAAGATATATTTATTTTGGACAGAGACATATGGTTCTTCATCTCAAAACTCTGAGCTCAGTTGCTTAAAGGAATTTGGGTATGGGCTTGGGCATGAGACACTTCCCCATCGCTGAGTAAAGATGAATCAGGGAAAGCATTTCCATCAAGGCTTTTTTTTTTTTCTTTCATAACGTGATTATACTTTCAGATAGCTATAGCTGAAAGTACAAACAGCTTCTGTGAAGTTCCAGACTGTTTAGAGTCAGACTGGGTTCTTCTGAAAAATAAACATAAATTAACTTTGGTAAACCCAGAGAAATAGTGGGACTTAATTTGAATGTAAAATAAGCTTGTGTCAGCAACATGCCTACATGGACACTTGTTGATTATATGGTTTCAGTAACCAATTTAGCTAACTTCTTAAACTTAATAGGACTTGGCCCATTTACGAGCTTTCTAAGTTGAAGTAAGACAAATATAAGGGATTCGGCTTTCCTTATACCCTTAAAAATATGTTTTCCTTGTCAAGAGAATGTTATCCTAAGAGAAGAAAATATTTGATTATACAGTCTTTGTTGAAAGCACTTCACAGAAATATGAAAGATATTATCTAGCTAACCACTGTTTACTCTTTTATCTCTTTATTGGCTTTTCTTTGTCATTTCCTAGAGGTTTGGTAATGATGACATGTCACTGAAGCGGGGCTAATTTGGACTTTCTTTTACCACCTTCAGGCTATATTTATTTTTACTATTTTATAGGAACAACAGTGAATACTTACTTGAAATATTGTCTTTATTGAGCAGATAGAAGGATATCTGTGAGTACACGAAGAGTCTACTTTTGGTTATTTCAGTATGTTGCTGATAGCTGCAAGAAAGTCATCACTTGGTGAATTTAACCTCTCAATCAGTTCAGTATTTTAATTTTCAGAGGCATTCCATGTCTTTATCCTTCTTCTTCCAGATTGTAAGGAGTTTTCTTGTCTTTATAAAGCAATGAAAATCACACTTGATATGAAAAATGACATTAAAGCTTGGAAATAGAATGTTAATAGGTCACCTAATATACAATATTCTCTTGCACTAATCCTTAACAAATTTGACTGCAGTAAGGGACGTTAACTGTTTCCAATGCAAAGAACTGGGGTTCTGTTTTTGCACCAGTTTTCTGAATTGATTTGTTTTGCCAAAATTGAGCTTTTTAAAGTTAAATAGTGATACAATGAAGCCTAAAGTGATGGATTTTTTCCGCTCATAGTTAATTAACATTATAGAATTACTGCACCGCTTTGCTTTTCATGCCATACAGAGGTTAGATTAGCTCTTTTGCTAACACTTAGGCCTATTGATCTTACAATATTTTGTAAGAATAGCATCTTTAAACTGATTAACGGACTAACTAGTAACAGACTGCAGTGTCTGTTAGAGGTAGAATCAGATCTTGAAATGCGGTGGAAGTCACAAGTGGAATATTTGTAATCTTTTACAACACAACTCTGTAGGAAATTTTCAAATAAATGGATTTATTTACTTATCTAGTTCATAATCCACTTGCTAGAGCTTAAATGCAACAGTTTATCTCAAACACAGTGATATTTTTCACACAGTATTCCTAGTGTTTTCAGTGATAGTTTTACATATGAAATCAGTCCTTTTAAACAGACTGGAAGCTATCAAAATGGGTATCAGAATCAGAATTCAAGCTCAGGTATAAACAGAACGATAACAGAAACTTTTAGTCAAGAGATTGCACTACCATCTCTGAAAACAAGTATATATATATATATTCACTTTTGTATAATTTCTTGTAATCCATTATTCAGCCCACTAATTAGTGAGTCCGAGCCTCTGTTACTCTAAACTAGCTAACTGTTCCTCTCTTCAACATACGAACCAATATGTTCAGTGAGAGATTTAGTTAACGATAAAGTCTGAGTTTTCTTGAAGAAACCTTTCAATGATGCTTTGAAGGAACTGACTCTGTTTTTCTTCTTGTTGGTACAGTTGTTCAGCTTAATTATGCACTTAGAAGATTATTGTTAATTGCAACAGATTTAAGAACTGCAGAAGTACTCACTTCTGTTCAGCCAAACTTCTGTTCAGCCAACAGAATGCCAATAAACAATTTGATTTCTAGAATAAAACTATCTCAACATGGAAAATAATCCATGATGCTAGGGAAGCCTAGGTCAGAAAAATTCAGAGTTATCCTGTTTAGTGTTTTCTTGATGAAGCTGAGGCTTGTCTCTGTACGTTTACTCGTTATGGACAGCAAAGAGGGAAGCATCTGAATGACTGATAGCAAATCAAATTCAAGAGTCTGTCTACTGCTTTTTTATTTATTTTATTTTATTTTATTTTATTTTATTTTATTTTATTTTATTTTATTTTATTTTATTTTATTTTATTTTATTTTATTTTATTTTATTTTATTTTATTTTATTTATCTTTATTTTATTTATCTTTATTTTATTTATCTTTATTTTCTTTTTACTGATACACCATTTGACATAGTTCAGTGTTAAAATTCTCATGCTTGAAGTGAAGCTCAGGGAACTGTTTTCAAGTGCAAGGACTTTTGGGATGCAGCAATTACCATCACCTATAAACAACTTCAAGGTAACAGTCAAAATGAAAAAATAATCTTTTTTATAACAATCAAAATGGAAAGAATCCTCTTTTTCCAGAAACTAATTTGACAAGTATGAATTGAAAAAGAAAAGAGTGGCAAAAAACTAAAAGTCAGAAACTGACACAATCCCAGTAGATTGTTATTTGTCACTGAGGGCATCCAAACACAGATTAGAAAAGACCAAAAAATTTAACATCTCTCACCGTTGATTGTCTGTGTTTTCTGTAACTATTCTAAACTTGAAATGCACCGGTAGTAGGTTTAAATCCGTAATATATGAAGTCTTGAAACAATAATGTGGTCAGATTTTGAGATTTGGGAAGCACACTTCAAAACAGGCAGTGTGAACAAAAGAAGCATAAATGGTTAACAAATGACCTGTGAAGGAGGATTGATAGAGGTATGGAAGAATAAGAAGAGACAGGAATGCTGAGGAGAACAACATTCTCTGTGTTTATCTTGTTCATTTGATTCATTAGCTCACTATTTAAATATGTTTGGTGTGTTCACTATGCCTTTTCATAATAGCTCTAGCAGGCAGGATGAGAAGCGATAGTTTTATTGTGTAACAAAGGACATTTAGGTTTCAAAGAAATTTCTAATAGGATAGGGAGGCAGTTTATTTCAGAGTTTGGGAAACTGGGTAATTTCTCTCTCTGGAAGCCTAAAGTAAGGTTAAGCATATATTGTTCAAATTATTTAAATGGATCTGTGAAGTGGGGCTAGGATGAAAAAGATTTCCTCTTCTAACTCTATTTTTATAGTATTTCTTATTATATCTGTGCTTATAATTTTCCTTCCGAGCAAAAGCACTGGAAGGCGAATTAATTTAGAATAAACATATGTTTGTGCTCACACAGAACGTTTATGTGGAGTTAAGGCTTTGAGATCTTTAAGATTTATACATTTTGTGTATCAGTGTTGCATTTGAAAGCATAAAAGTCTTATGTATAAATGTAATTAAAATTCAACATAAATCCATAAATGACCTGCAATCATTAGTATTTCTTGACAATAAGGTCATAAATCATTTGTGAAACCTTATTGGAAACCCAGAGAAAATAGCTTTTCCCTTTGACATACTCTAGGACATGACCTTCAGCATTCCTGTTCTACAAGAGTTTAGTAGTCAATTGTAAGAGCTTTTAAAGTTAACACTACTTGAGCGTTCTCAAGAGTATGATAAACTGGCCCCATTTCTCAAACCTTTGTACAACAAGTACAACATTAGTTGCATTGTTTGATAAGCAAAGGGAAGATATTGCTCATGGCAAACCGCCCTTCTTTAACAAGACCAAAACCACAATGCTCTTTCACTCTATGGATTCTGAAGTTGTTTCATGTTTACTGTTAATAGTCTCACATCTTTTCTCCTTTCATTTGCTTTTACCACTCAACATCCTAATAAGGCTTAGATTAAAATGCATTGCAGCAGAGGCAGGGGACAGTATGTTTTCTGACACTAGGGACAGGAACAAGAACTTCAAAACAAAAGGCATATGTCCTAACAGCTTGAGCTGAAGAGCCAGCTTCAAGGTGGGAGGTTGTCAAGTGTCCCATCGAGTATACTATGTGTGACACACTGAGTCAACCTACAGATGAGTAATTTGGAGAGCAGAAAAAGGAAGGGGATTACCTAAGGAAATCAGGGGACCCGTGGCAGATGGGTGACTGAACCATTGTGTATTTGTAGTAGGAATCTGAATACCAAAAATGCAGAGCTGCCTCTGTAGTGTGTTGTGTGTCCCTTAGCAATAGGATTCAGAGGTGCTCAGCATATTCAAGAATGAATAAGTTAAATCTGTTAATGTAAAATTTGAGTTTAAATTTTTTTGAAGTCCCCTAGCAATTACTTTATTATGCTAGCTTTACTCATAATTGATCAAGTTAAGCTAGTGTGCCAAATACATTTTTTTCTCAGGAGCAGATTGGATCTGTTCTCGAGTGCTGTGCAATGATTTCTGCATTAGCACTCTTTCTTGTCATAGCAGCACTTCAGCAATTCAGCAAGGTAGGATTATATGCCTTTTTATGAGGGATGCTTTTTACATTTCCTCTCTGTGCTGTGCCTAATATGTAAACATGAGGGACAAAAGAGTGGTCAGTGTTTCCATAATGGCATGGCCCCCAGTGGGCTCATGCATATTCTCTTATTATTAAATGGTTCACTTGCCTTTAAACCCATCACTTACTGGAGCACAAATCAGTCAAGATTTGCATTTTGCTTGCTATTCAAGTTTTTAAACTCATGAGCTCCCTGCCTAATGACAAGAATATTTATCCAGGTTAATTGATAAAATCTCCTCAACATAAAGTGCTCTAGGAAATAATTTCTGAACATTTACATGTTGTATTAACATCTCATTATTTTATTCAACACCCCTGGAGCAAGTGGGGATGTAGCATGAATAGAATGTGTTTTCTAATGGCTTTTTCTCTAGAAAAAGCTCATCTGCTTCTCTTCTAACATACCTATCTCTATGTTGCCTTTTGCTTAAGACCTAAGCATCCTTAAAGATCTAAGCATACAGCTATTTCAATATTAACCATCAAAATATGAATTTAAACAAAGCAGCTGATAGATTTTGAATACTGAATGCTTTCAGTTGATTGCTGTGTTTTAGAGTGAGTTTGAATAGCGAATTAAAAAAATAAAAAACCAGATTTGCAGTATGGTCATAATCAATATGTAAACAGCAAGAGAATCCAAATTTCTAAATAAATTACTCTTTATAGGCTAGTACCCCGAGCTTTTTTCCCACCTTTGCAGCTGCTCTTGTTTGCCCGAGGACAGTTTTCCATGAATCTGCATCATGATAAATGTGTTCTTAAAGCAGGGAAACAAAGAGATAAAATAGATGGTTGGAATTTATTGTGAAGTCACTCATTGTAAAAACTCTAGTATCTCAGGTTCAATTATTGTATTTTGTACTGTTTCTTCCTGTTCACCATTTACCCTGGTGAATTTTTTCCTATAGTAAGTGTTTCAGACTGGGTCATTTCAAGTCATCTCAGTATTAATTTTGTTGGCAGCATGCTGAAAGCAAAACCTTGTACTTTTCTGCTTAGGTAGGAGAAGGAAGACTAATTGATGTTATCATAAATGGGAATAAAGCTAAATACTTGTCCTCCACTACTGAACTGCATGAAATTAGGGTGGAGTAAGCTGTTTGTCAATGGGAAGTTATGATGAAAACCAATTAGAACAAGTCCTGAATTATAAATGGGAATTCAGTATCACCTTTTCAGGCTCCGGACGAGTCATTGTGAAAGTAGGAGGATATGTTTGTCCAAGTGTTTATATAATATAATAGTACTTACTAAAGTGTTGAAGTTTAATAAACATGAATCTGTCCTTAAAGCAGATATGTTAAGTGGTTCATCTACACTGAACAGATAAAAATATCTCATTTACTCTACCAGATATAAAAATGCTGTTCTCCTTTTTTCTAGATTTTCTTAGAAGATGAGGAAGTGGCTTTCCATTTAGTTCTGTCTTATTCTGCCTCCTGCTCTAATATAATTCCCTTTTGTAGCCTCTTCCATTTCTTATCTTCCTGCCCCACTTTCCAGCTCTGAGCAAAAAAAAAAAAAAAAAAAAAAAGACTTCCCACATTTCTCTGGCAAACAGCAACCACTGAGGAAAAAATCTGACTAATTCTTTTTTTTTTTTTTTAATATTTTGTTTAACTTGTCTTTTGAGTCATGACCACAGCCACTCACTTTCTTGATGCTTTAATGTCAGCCAAATCTTACTGCCAGCTATGGGGTTAAAAGCTCCTGAGGAGGAGGTTGCTGTGTTGATGGGAAATCACCAGGAAAACTCAGCTGTTCTAAGCAGTGGTTTTGGTATCATTATTAGTTTTATCTAACGTGTCAATACTAAGCACTTGAGAATGATTTTAATGAAAATGGAATTCTAATCACAACAGGCATTTACCGACCTACCTGTCACTTTCTGCTGAACTTCAATATTTAGACATCACATTATTACATTCAGAATTTCCTGTTTAAGTCCTATTTTATGCTCTGAAGACCAAATCCTCCTGAATTCTGAAGTTTGCATCCAGGCATCAATACAGCCACCCAGCCCTGACAGTACAAAGCTGCTCACAGCATAGTTATTACAGAAACCCTGCAGGACAACAGTAGCAGATCCTGATTTTGGAGGAGTTCTCAGAACAGAGTGGCTCTCCTTCTGCTTTTTCTGTGTAGTTGAAAACAGACCATCATACTTTGATTCTTCAGTGTTTTCTCAGGATCTGTTGGTGCGAGTCTTGAGTATTTCAGTTTAATAGTCCACAATGGATTTTGTATTACTTTGTATTTAAATTCTCTTTCATTACAAGTTCATTTTTACTGCCCAATACATCAAGTGGAGAGAAGTTCCATAAGTCAGCGTGACTCTTGTAAGTACTTTGGTTTTGAACCCAGCTCCTGTCTGTTTCATCTGCTGTTTCATAATTTTTGTATTAAGAGGGAAAATGAATATTCATGTCCTGTTCACCTTCTCCATTCTAATTATAATTCTATTATCATACCTATGTGTCTCTTCTCTTTAATCATGTATTTTCTTAGTCCATTAAATTATCTTGCATACATATACCCTTGTATACTTTTTCGCCTCCTTCCTAACTTTCTTTAAATCATGTCCTTAATCAGGCTATGATTATTTTTGTTTCCTTTTGATTTCAACTTTTAATTCTATATTGCTGTGTAATGTTGAATGTTTACTCGCTGTGAAATAACTGGGGATACTTTACTAGTGCTTCCCCTGCTTCCATTTCCCTGTCTCAATAGTTTCACCTGGTTTTGGTCCTCAAATATATTGTATAACAGTTAAAGCTGGGAAAGTGACTTATTACTTATCACATTCTTTATATATACTAGATCTATTAAGGATATCATCAGAAATGAAGAGCTGCAGGGTTTTTTTATAAGTTTTCACTGAATAATTCTAATGGGAGATTTTCACACTGGATGACATTCACAAAGGTTTTGCTTTATTCTTTTCTTATTGGTTTGAGCTGAACACATAAATCACTTGAAGTTAGTATGAAATGCTTATAACAGTTTGTTTTTATTCTTTGCTTACATGGATATGTTCTGGAACTTTCCCCCTGCCTTCAGTCCCAATCTTCTTCTGAAATTCTGCATGGGAAAAAAGAAAAATACAAACCTTTTTTCAAAAAGTTTATTTCTGTAAATAATTGATGAAAACTGAACTAAAAGAGAATTGATCTGTGGGCAAACCTAACCTTACAAAACTTCTCTCCTTTGCAATAAGCATCATGAAGAACAAAGACTTAAAAGTTGTTGCTTGTTTCACTTTTAATAGTATTAAATGTAAATCTAGCAAACTTGGTGAACATAGGATTAGTATTTAACTCCAAGGTGGCAAGGAGGTTGTCTGATCTGTTTTATTATTGTTTAAGATTCAAGCAAGTGCTACATAGAATAACAAGGATCATAATTAAGAAATGTGATCCATTTTCTTTTTCTGGAGGCTCTGCTTAATTTGATTCCAACAACACAGCAACACCCAGAGGTACCAGGGCTCTTGAGCCTCGCAAAACTGCTTCTGTCCAGGAAAAGAAACACAGAGAATGATACCGAGCTGGGAGGGGGCAGAGAAAGATTTTTATTGGAAGCTGTTAAAGTGGTTGCTATGAGACCTTCTCCAGCTAACACAGGCACAGCAGCGAGTGTGAGGCTGATAAATCGTACCTCTTGCATTATACCTTTCCTTTCTGCTTTATTTTTTTTCTTTTCCTACACAGCTTTTACAGTTGTTTAAGATCAGAGAAAGCACCTGCCAGTTGCTTTTTCTTCCCTTTTGCTCCCTTCTTCTGCCTCGTGCAAGATGGAGCTAGAAAATGAAATGATCAGCACCTCCAGCAATTCTTCATCAGGCTCCAGAGAGTACAAGGTGGTGATGCTAGGAGCAGGGGGAGTTGGCAAAAGCGGTAAGTTTGAGCAATAGCATTTTTGGGGAGAAGGGGTGAATGGGGAGTGTAAAGTTTACAGAACAAGAACGTTGTTTAATGAGGGGTTTTCATTCCCCTTTCTCTTGCATAAAAGACTATAATTCATGATTGGGGCAATGAGTCAGCTTAATTTGTTACAGACTGAAATATTATAAGACTTTATAGTTGGATATTTTTGTAAAACTGATCTTGGCTCCATTGTATATGAGGAGAGAGTGGTGAGCTTGCTGCTGTGAGTTTAAGAGCAAGTGGTCGTGTCACTCTAACACTTGGTGAGGGGTGGTGGTTTCCTGGTTAGTGTGGACATAACTTGTGGGCCTGCCAGCCCTTGCGCCCAAGCAGAAATGAAACTAGCTGCGAAGTCACCTGTACAGTGCAAAGTGTGGAGGGTGCCTACAGTGACTCTGTTTTCTTCACCACATCTTCTTTTGACTTTTTTTCTGAGTGTCATTATGGCTCAGCTGGTGTTAGCCTTCTCTCCTGTCCGGACAGTTACAGAATGCGTGTCTCAGTCTCACTCCAGGCGATAAGGTAGATTTGCAGCATATTTTAATACCACTGTCCAGCGCTGGCGAGATATGCTAGTGTCTGACAATGGTGTCTATTCAGAGGAGTCATTAT
Organism: Sterna hirundo; assembly: GCA_009819605.1. Lineage (NCBI taxonomy): Eukaryota > Metazoa > Chordata > Aves > Charadriiformes > Laridae > Sterna > Sterna hirundo. The sequence continues at coordinate 79,498,178 of CM020462.1, read as the reverse complement.
TTTCTCCAGACAGTGTTTTCTTTTTCCCAGATATTATCACCTTTGATTTATTCTCACTGACACATTCTCTTTTCTTAAAAAGACTTTGCTGAATGTGCACTGTTTGCCTCAGAAGCCAGTGTTTTGAGCTAATCACACAAGAATTTGATTACATCTGTAAATTCAAAAGAAACAGAGAAGAAGAAAATAAACAACAAAAAATAGGATAATATAACATATCCAGGCTAAATTCGAAAGAAATTTCAGGATATAAAAGCTGTCACACTAAACTGTAATAATTGTTTAGATCAAACAAGTTTTATTTTACATTCAGACAACAGGACAAGGTATAGATGCAAAAAATTAAATATTGGGAGTGGATATAATTTCCTCTCTGTGTCCACAATCTCTGTTTTCTTGTTATGTTTGACTTCAACTTCAGTGGCACATCTTTTAGTGAAAGCTATTTCTCATCAGTATTGCTTAACCAAGCAAACAATTCTTGCACAGATGTTATGCTATGATCACTATATAAAATTGAGAAGAAGGAAATATTGGTTATTTCGGAGTAACTTTCTGCAATTTCAAATTATCTCTTACCCAGTATGTCAGGTATCCAGGATGTGTCAGCTGGAACTTTCAGTAAAATGTCATCTTTTTTTTTTTTTCTTTCTTTCTTTTTTTTTTTTTTTCTCTTAGTGCATCCAAAAGATGGCAGCAATTTTGTCCAAACATATTATTGAAAGAACAATGTCATTTTGAAGACTCATTCACCAAAACAAAAGATATTACAATCTATACCATTTTAATAGTATAACTGAATCACAAAAGACAAATTTTATATACATATTGAGGAAATTTTAGAGTTACCATTTACTATTAGGTAAGTGTTGTGAAGCACAAATTAAGTTTATTCAAATCTCTTTGTTCAAAAAAAAAAATATTAGGTGTAGATTTCATGAGAATAAAACCTTCAAACCTTCAAAAGTAATGATACATCTCCAAAGCTGAGGGACACGTAATTATTCGAGAAGTATTGGGTGACTGTGTGATCTAGCGAAATAAAAACAGGATGAAATGGATAGTTATGACATCCAATGGCAATTAATGAAAACCTTCTGTTGTTTTCACAAAAGTGAAACTTCTGGGGGAAAAAAAATGGCAACTGAGAATTGACAGTCTAGAAAGAAAGGAGGTGGGCTGTTCATCATTTACTGGCTATGAACTTCCAGTGTGGAATGGGCATGAAATAATCCAGTAGAATCCTGAAAGATAATGCAGCTGATAGAATTCTGATAGAGATAAAGGAAAATTGATGTAATTCCATAAATTATGAATTCATTCTGACTGATGTATAGTCAGGATTAATTTACATTGGATTAAATGCAGAAAACGACCTGAATGACTTTCATTCTCCAAGATGAGCTCTGCTTTTCCCTAATGACCGAGATTCAGTCTGTCCAGGAAATCATGAATTTAGCCATAAAACAGTGTCAGAGTAGAATAAGGATGGGAGATTCAAAAAAGTTTTCCAGTTTAGAGTTTGATAGATAAGTGATATACGGGATGATATATTTACAATAACCTGTGTTTTTTCCCCTTCTTCTCCCTCCTCATTCTCTGTTTAAGTCATAGTGACATAGTAACAGCTGGAATTAAGTTGCTGAGTGGGAAACCTCTTTTGGATTAAAGCCTTAAGATTCCTCATCTTGTTCATTATTAAATAATTCAGGTTTGGAAAGATTCCTAAAGAACCAAGTTACAGAAATGTTATAAGATTTCTTTGTGCCCTTGACATATTCACTTCTGGAGATCCCCTGGGCATTTTGACCTTGTTTCCCACCCTCTTCTGCTCTCTTACTGTGCCACTTCATAGTGTATGTATGAAGGTCTCTGCATTGAAAATTGCATGCGCATTACAAGGGGCTGAGGGTAACGATTGTATGTGTAGGCAAGAAGGAATGAGGAAGAAGACACCAACAGTGGATGTTCTTTTGATGCTGGTGTTTATAGAATATATGCTTTGGGTTGCCAGGCTTGTCTCTTCAGTTCTGCGTTCCAAGATGGCAGACAATCCAGGAGGACAGCCAACATCCTGTTATTTGGACTATTCAGTGTAGTAGAAATTTCACAAGAATTGGTAATAGAAGATAAACTCGGCACATCCAAGTCTGATACCCACCACATTCAGAGTAATGCCATGTACATGGAAAATGGTTTAAGAATTGTTAATTAAGGGTCCTCACATTTCAAAATCAGCCCTAGAAAAATAAATAAAATAAAAATAAATAAATAAATAAATAAATAAATAAATAAAAATCTCTGCCACTATTTTATAGGGGCAAAACCCACCACTATTACCTGCTCAGAACAAACAGGTAATAGTGGTGATTACTTAAAATGTACAAAGCTATATGCAAATTTTGCTGGGAATTTCTGTACCATAAGTATAGCTTATAAATTCCCTAGAATGAGATATCCCTTCTAAGGCTTCTGAAAATAGAACTGTTTTTGTTTTCAGAGTAATATGCTAATTTATTACTTTGTGTAGGCTGTGTCTGAGATGAAGGGATAGAGTGCACCCTCAGTAAGTTTGCAGATGACACCAAACTAGGCGGGAGTGTTGATCTGCTCGAGGCTACGAAGGCTCTACAGAGGGACCTGGACAGGCTGGATCGATGGGCCAAGGCCAACTGTATGAGGTTTAATAAGGCCAAGTGCTGGGTCCTGCATTTTGGTCACAACAACCCCAAGCAAAGCCAAAGGCTTGGGGAAGAGTGGCTGGAAAGCTGCCCGGCAGAAAAGGACCTGGGGGTGCTGGTGGACGGACAGCTTAACATGAGCCAGCAGTGTGCCCAGGTGGCCAAGAGGGCCAACAGCATTCTGGCTTGTATCAGGAACAGCGTGGCCAGCAGGAGCAGGGAAGTGATGGTGCCTCTGTACTCGGCACTGGTGAGGCCTCACCTCGAGTGCTGTGTTCAGTTCTGGGCCCCGCTGTAGAAGAGGGACATTGAGGTGCTGGAGCGTGTCCAGAGGAGAGCTACCAGGCTGGTGAGGGGTCTGGAGACCAGGTCATCTGAGGAGAGGCTGAGGGAGCTGGGCATGTTTAGCTTGGAGAAGAGGAGGCTGAGGGGAGACCTCATTGCCCTCTACAACTACCTGAAGGGATGTTGTAGAGAGGTGGGGGTTGGCCTCTTCGCCCAGGTGGATCATGACAGGACCAGAGGAAATGGTCTGAAGTTGTGGCAGGGCAGGTTTAGGTGAGATATTATGAAGAATTCCTTTACTGAAAGAGTGGTGAGGCCCTGGAACAGCCTTCCCAGGGAGGTGGTTGAGTCACCATCCCTAGAGGTATTTAAGAAACGTCTATATGTGGCACTTCAGGGCATGCTCTGTGATTCTATGACATCAAGAACAGCTATACACTCTGCTGCAAGTTCAGACAAAAATTAGGCTAGAACAAGGAATTAAACTTAACTGAACTGAACTGAAATGAAATGAAATAAAAAAAATAAAATTAAATTTTATACTGACTGTCATTTGATTATACTTCATACTGAAATTACACATTTCTAATGACAGGTGAATTTAAATTTAAAAGAAAAAAATATTTTGACACTTGGTCTTTTCTGGTTTGATGACAAATCTCAGGTGAGCTCACTACTGTTCAAACCTACCTCAAGTTACGTAATGAAGGGTTTAAACCCTAAGAATCTTATTGGTTTTGAAACTAGTTTTGCTTACAACTGCCTTCAGAGATCTGCATCTGGACAGTGAATCTTGTACTCACATGGTCCCTAGTCTGATGGAGCTCCGTCCTCTGGGTTTAACTTTATTTTTCAGTGTTAACGAAAAATATACACAAAGAGAAGCTAAATCCTGAGACCATGCATTGTTGGCTTATATTTAGCAAACTAATTACACTAATAACAATAATTAACTGTAGTACACTCTGCAAAACATTAGCAATAATTAACTGAGGGGTTGCACAGTGACTACCAAAAGGAACAAACAAATTGATGTACCTGTGCCACTGAATAAAATAGAAAACCTCTGTCTAATGAAAAATTGTTATTATCTAGGCATCCTTTAACTGTTGATCAGACTGCAGCTTAATCTATCTTGGCTGAAGGAAAATGTTTCTAGTTTTTTTGTTCATTTGTTTTGTTTTGTTGCTTTTTTTTTTTTCCTTTCCCCCTAATGCTATTTAAAGTTGCTTTATTTAAAGGTGAAGATGATCTGCTGTTTTTTGGTAAATGGAATGACATGTTTGTCCATGGAATGAGCGTATCACAGATGCAAAGTGAATTTCATGCTATCTGTCCTATGAAAGTTGCACTTCAGATGAGAAGAGGAATTTTTTAAACATTCAAAAACTAATGAATATTTGTTGCTTATAAGTTGTTTTTTTTATCTTAGAGAAAATGTGCATTTTTCAAGACTTATTTCTCAGACTGATTGCCAGTTTATTTGTTGCCACCAAAAAAAAAAAAAGGAATTGTCAAATAATTACCCCAAGATTTTTGTAAGACGAATATATTTTTATTTTTAATATACAGGTTTGGAAAACATTTAGGTACATATTTCTAGTCTTCAATCTTAAAGAAAATAAAAAAGAGGGGAAGAGAAAGAATTAAGAAAAGATTCTTCTAGGGTTGTTAGAGGAAAAGCATAAAGAAATGTATTTCTCAACCTAAACTGGTTAGGGGGTTCATGCTTAGCCCATTGATTTCCTTGCTTTTTTTTTGCCAGTGTTGCACAAATGCCATATTTCTACAAATACAGGTGATTCATCCAATTCATTTCAGGATTGTGTGTACAAAATAAGTTCCAAAATGTGTGAAAGCAAAAATGGTTTTTGTGATGTGGGAACTTTTGTACTACGAGTTTCTTTTATTTACATGATCAACCTCTTATTCTGCCTAGATAAAGTGAACTCTGTGCCTATTCGTTTCAAGCATGTCCTCATAACAAGAGGCCCCAGTGAATAGAGATAGCACCAGGGAGTGCGTACTGGAGAAGTGCCTCACTCCAGCTGTTTGTTAATGCTTTGGAGATAAATTAACATATGATCCACGCTACAACAGAAAGGGATGAAGAGCAAAGATAGAGATTCCACTGGCATCAAAAGACCTGAAGTTAAAAAGTGCCATTTGGGTCTGCTGATGGTGTTCTTACACCATCACAAGGCTCAGTATTGTAGCAAACACTTCATACATTGATCAAACACCTTCTCAGCAGGTTATTTGGGTTTTTTTTGAGGGGGAGTTGGTTTTAGTTTGTTTTTTGTTTTTTCCTCAATCTGTTCTCAGGTACAGCTATGCCTCCCTAAATGCCTAGTGAGTGGATCAAAGGAAAGAACCTGTCCTTCTATTGTTTTCTGAGCCAAACCGATAGCCAGAATGAAAGTGGAGGATTATGTTGCTGCTCAGTATGACTTAAGGTGAAAAAAGTAGCCTTTCAAGTGTCTGGACATGCTGTGGATTACAGTTAAGGCAAACCAAATTGCTTTTGTTCCCCAAAAATTCAATATAAGTATAGTTTTTGGTGTCTAATGTGGTGCTCCTTCTCCTGTGACTGAACAAATAACCATGTTTTTTTTAGCTGGAGTAGAAATTGAGATACCCAATTAATAAAGACACATATTGGCATCCCTTTGAAAAGAAATGCTTGTTTCCTTATCATCCTCTGTTTGAAAAAACGGTAACATGGATTTTTAAGGCCAAATATAAGATCCTAGTAATTTCAGGAAAATAATTAATGATACTCGTTCAAATGAAGCAAAAATACTTAAAAAAAGGATATCTATTTGTTTACTAGAGAAAAATGTCCTTGCTTGGTAATAGTTTTGAAAGCATTAGGGTATCGATCAGTCAAAATGACACATAAATTCCTCTGGTCACTTCATAGTACTGACTGTAACCTGTGATCAGCTGTGAGCTGATGTCGAAGTGCCAGTGCAAGGCTGGGAAAGGAGGAGGAGAGAATAGAATACCAGCAGTGGTAAAGCCCAAAAGATATAGTAATACTTCTTGACAATTATGTATCTATGGGGAAAAAATCCCACTGAACACTGGAAGCTGCCAGCAAAGTTTGTCATGTCTGAGACACTGTAAACAGAACTACAGTCATAGTTTTAATGAAGAATTACAAATGTTATATGCAGATTGATGGTGGTGTAGGTTGTATTTTCTCCGTGAAAAAAAAGATTGTAGAGAAGGCCCATAAATGACAGAGAGCCACATTCCTGGCTACGGGCAACTTCCAGTTTTTCCCATAAACCAGATTAAGCACTGGAGACTTTATGAATACAGAGTGCTGATATATTTGTGATCTTTGATAACAAAACTGCTCTTGTGGTTTAATTACCTGTACAGATAGGGTATTGAATTCATTTCAAGCTTGATTTTGTGTAATTCCAATTTCTAGACATTTTGTCTTATGTTCTTTGTTAACAACTTTGAAAAACTCCCTGTTTTCTTATTTTCTATGTGCTAATACCTATAGACAATGATCAGTTCACATCTTGATCTTCTTGCTTTTCAATACATTAAGCGTGTGAAACCTCACTTCTAGAAGCTTATTTTTCTGCTCATTTTGTATCCTTAATTTGAGTGCCCAAGTATTTCCACATCACTTTCTGAATACGAATTTCAAAACTTGCCATGCTGTTCTTTTAGTGCTCTTACTAGAAGCAATAGTGCTTACTGGTTTCCTCTTGACAGTCCTTTTTTGTTCCTCTGAGAATAATGAATTCTTTTGTTCAGGTATAGTTCACAGAGATCACATACAGAGAAATATCTGCAGTAACCCTTAAGTTACTTGCTCTTTCCCCCAACGTAGTCACCTGTGCTATCATGTCTCTAATCATGACCTGAATTCTGCATTTCCATACGTGTTACCCTATTTTGGAAGTATTTTACTGGGTTGTGACTACTGAAGCTGATAATTCAAATAATTCTGGACTCGTTTCCGATATTTGTCATTTATCTTTTAGTGTGTTTGTTATCCACTTGAAAGGATTAAAAACATTGCTTATTCATTAATTTCCTTGACTATAGGCAGACCTGGTGGCCAGAATTATTTGCCCTGGGGAAATGAGTTAAAGATGTTTTCATTATTTTGCCAGTTCACATAATTCAATGGCTGGAAGAGTGGAGGATTCAATTATGGCTCCTGCATTTAATAGTATGGTTTCTGCATATGAGATACCACTGGGCTACTGAGCAAGCTGTCTGCAGTTCTGGTTTCTTCAATATCAGAAGCCATCTGATAAATAGGTGACAGTTCAGACAAGACCAACAGAGATGATAAAAGGACAGACGCAATATGATTTATAATGACAAATTACTATGACTATATTCAAATAACTCTGCCAACCAGTAGTCCATGATTCTGTGTTGTGCAACATGCATATGTATACAGTGATTTAATGTAAATAGGTCTGGATGCAGCTGTAATGTGAATGGGCTGATCTGTCCAGCTTCTCCCATCATAACACCCAGATGATGAATATCCACTTGGATAAGGCTAGCAAGTGGGCTGGTCACCGTCTGTGCCCCTTTGGCACAGGGGACAGAGAATGTATGATATTTGAAGGAAATAAATATCAATAAAAGAAGACGTTTTCCCAAACTTGAGGAGGAAAGGAACAAGAATTGCTTAATGGAGAGTAATCAGTTAAGTGGTAAAATTAGAATTAGAACATGTATAATTAGAGATGTATGAGACCTTCATGCCTGAATTCCTTTGGTTAATAAGAGCAGTATATATCCTTAACCATTTGCTTAAAAGCAAATGGAGGATATTGTGGAATAGTCTTTGAAAGAAACAGGTAGGTGAAAGTTGTATTAGTGTACTTGGTTTTGCTAATTTAAGATAGAATAATACTTTACAGAGATTGAGCATTAATGAGCAAATATACCTGACTGGGAAAAGCACTTAGAGTCTTCAAACTCTTTTATAGAGGAAAAGGACTACTGTCATCCTCAAAAGTTATGAAATGTGTCAAAAATTACCTGGACTTGTGGTTGATCTGGCATTACTGATGTGTATAACCAGCACCTTTCTTTATGTTCAGACTGCTTAAGAGAGATGCTAAGGCTCGTCTCAAGACTGGACTTGTTTGTTGTGTGCAGAACAAATCCTTTATGCTGCCTCACACAGAGCTAAAGTGCATCCTTTAGAGTATAAGGGCTCCTGTATAACTGGAAACATGCTGAGGTGGTACCCTAACAGTAATGGCCACCTAATGTATATGTTGGGAAGCTGTGCAGGTGGAAGGTAAGTAGATCTTTTAGCTCGCCACTTGCAAAATAACCGTTCTCTGTTCTGCTGATGGAAGTGGGGTTTACTGATGTGGGACCTTCATCTAAACCTCTTCTAAGTGAACAATGATGTGAAGTGATTAGAACTCATGGAAGGTTATATTAATGAATCTGGTTTTCATAGTGTGATTTATTGAAAGAAAGCTTCACTTACACAGTGAGAATTTCAGTGAGATGCATACTACTCGGCTTTTCTCATTCGTACTGCTTGCTCTTAAGGAATAGGAAACCTTCTGGGCTGTTCCTCAACAACAGGAATTGAACTATCAAGGACCCTCCTGGTTTCAAACACACACAAGTCTGTCATTTGAAATGCCCAGATTGAGGTCTCAAATAAGGGAACAAACACTGTTTCATGACAATGACTGGGCACTGTCGGTATCTTTGCTGTAAACAGTCTGGTGGGGCAGCCACAGGAATTGTTTCCCTTCCAAGCCATCCCTGCTGCCGAGCTGAGCCATCTGCAGCATTTTCAACACATGCTCTCTGCTAGAATTTGGATAAGACTAAATCCATTAGGGACATTCTTGAAAGCAAAATTAGGAAAGATTTCTTCTTTTCTTGCTCTTGCTGCTTTCATCTTCTTTTCTTCCACACTTTCCATTTTATTTCTTTCCATTCCTCTGGTAATCCTTTTCCACTTTCAATATTTTCATTGACTTTAATTAGTCTCCCTTTATGCATGCAAGCCTCTCCATTTTTTTTTTTTCCTAGAAGCTAGAAGACTCATCATGCTCACAAGCTCCACTGACAGGTATCAAGTTTTACCACAGCATTGTGCAGGGTCCCAGTTTCACAGGTCTATGCATTACCCGCCCACTAACCAGATACCAGTGGAGAGTCTGTCTAAAACCACTTTATTTCAAGTTGTGTGGAGAATATCTAAAAAGAACAGTGTGTGTATGTGTGTGTGTGTGTGCATAACAGACTGTCTCAGCAGTTGCCAAGTTGGGCTATTGTGATTCTGGTCCCCAAACGAGGCATGTCTTCAACTCAGTTAACATGTTGTAAAGCAGTGTTTCATTTTTTCATCCAGATGAAACCCAAGAACTAGACTAGTTATTTCAGGGGACTCAAAGGTGGACCCACCCAATTTTAAAAATTAATTTCATAATCTTTTTTAAAGTAAAAGCTGTCAGCAACTGAGAGACTGATGAATGTAGTAGATCTTTAGCTTACACTGACTACAGTTATGAGAAGAGCTGCTGTTTAACTTCTTTCCTTGCAATCTCATTGAAGTGCTATGGAGTTTTGTAATTCTGCAATTCTTGTCCATTTTCACATGCACAAAATAAAGGAACTCTAGATTAAATTCTTATTCTCTGTCAGATCCTGTTATTCCTTTAGTAAGTTTACTAGCCTACTACCTGCACGACAGTCAGTTGTGTCATGCTGAACTGTTGCCTGCCGAACAGGACTGCAGTGTCTTTACAGAAATATGTCTTTACCAGCTTGCAAAAAATGTACCGTTGTCTCAGATTTTTACTCAGAACGTTCAAAACCAAATATTGCCAAATTCTTCATTGTTTCAAATCAGCAGAACTCTAGCTTCTCAAATCGTGAAGAATGACAGGCAGGCTGTAAAGCTCCCCCTTCTCTAAAATTTTGTCTGGAACTTTAATAAACAGAAATGATGTTCCTTTCTCAATTTGAATAAAAAGTAATCGTTAGACATTTTCTTCACAGTGAACAATCTTAGTTAGGTTGTCTGGCGACAGGGTCGTCTGTTCACTCATCACAAGCACTATAGCAGAGGTCTATTTCATACAGTATGTGCCACTGCATACACCCAAAGAATGTATTCCCAGACCTCATGAGCTCTCCTTATGTTTGTAGGTATGCTCTAGAGACACTTTATTTCTCTACTGCCAATAGAGGAGATGAAAGAGCAATCTATCGCAGTAATCAAGTGTCCCGCCATGAGGTCCAGAAACCTGGTTTCCTATGCCTTTCTTTCACTTACAGTGATTTCAGTGGATTTTCCAGCATCTAATAATAGCTGTGAATTTACATCATAGTCTCTCCCTCAGTGGGTGCTCTGTTTACTGATCTGTTTTTAGAGAAGTGGAAATTGAAGGACCCATTTCTTAAATCTTTCCTCCATGAAAATTAATCAAGATACTTAAAAGTTATTGAACGTCTGCCATAAATCACATAAGATTTCACTTTTTTTTTTCAGATAATATTCTCAAAATGACAAATGGTTGTGATATTTGAGGTTGGAAAAAAAAAAAGAACACATCATAAGATAAAAAAGAAACAAACCAAGCAGTGTGAGGGGGAAACGTAGCAGAGAGGAACAACTAAGAATAGAGAACAAGAAATTAGAGAAAAAACAAAACAAAACAACCAGAGGTACAGGAAAAAGGTTGAGAAAACAGAAAACTAGATAAAGATGAGTAAAAAAAATGATAAGGGAGTAAACAGATAGAAGCAAAGGGCAGTAGTTCATACTTCAAAGAGCATAGGTTTCAGGTGCTGTCTTTTCATTGTGCTTATCCTACTATTGGTCCACGGTTATACCCCAACATCTTCTGCAGGTATTGGTGGCCAAAAAATATACAGAGGTGATGTTACTGCATTTTTATGCTGCCTGTGTGACTTCTTATCCCATGTTTCTACCCCGCTGGCTTTCTAGAATAGGCAGCTGGAGAGGAAGCAACACAAATCTTCTTGGCATGGCGCTTTTTTTCCCAGTCCTTCAGGTGTTGTAGAAGCTTGCCTCAGCTATGGACAAGGCTGTGTAAATCTAACATTAACATAAATTCTTCTCCTGTATAGTTTCTCACAGTCATCCAGAACTGAGGGGAGTCTGTGGGCCCCAGCCTCAGTATTTAGCACCTAGTGAAATTAATGAAAGGCCTAGCATTTGTCAGCAGACTCTTCTCTGTTCTTTGAAGAATTATTCTCATCCACACCCCAAAATCTCAAATAAAATAATGAATCGCAGTGGTACTAGAGATGTATCTCACTCAGTACCAGGTAATAAAATTAAGTTCCGTTTTTCCCCAAGCTGGGAAAAATGTCAAGATGCAAAACAAAAAGATAAGTATTTCTGTATGTTTCCTCTTATCCTTTGTGTCCCAGCTGTTACCTTTGCTCTCATTCCCTAGTTTTTCTGCTCATCACACTTGCCTGTAAACAAACAGCTACCTCCTTATAATCAAATGTGGACAAATGGTGGTAGGAGGAAAAATCAAAACAAAATGCCCGCGACTATAAACACATTTAAATACACATATCATTGAAACATACTCATGTAAGATTCATTTAAGTGTGAAGTAACACACATTTTCACTCTTTAGGGAAAATAGTTGTTAGTGCCAATGTGTTATTCAAAGAGTTATAGAAAGCTCTGCAAAATCCAGTGAGATAACCACTTCCGCTGATTGACAGTGACAGTATGTTTAAAGTATAGAATTATTTGGTGAAGGAAAGCCTTTATTCCTCAATGTCATTTATGTAAAAAGAACTTTGGATCAAACTAATTTGCGAAGCTGCATCATACGTTTCTAAAGCATCACTGTATCTGCTGGATAAGTATTAGTATATTAAGTTTCAAGTATTAGTTAAACCATTTTTGTATGCTGGGATACTTTATGGTGGTGTAATTCAAATACATTAATAAGCATGAACAAGGTGTATTTCTCCTTGTTTATTAGCAGGAAAAGGGCAGAAATTTTTTTTTTTTTTTGTTCCAAGAAATTTTTAACTGTTCCCTTCCTGACTCTGAATATCTCCAATGAAGTTGATAAAAACTGTAGGCAGTGAATACTTCACAGGGTTGGAGGTGATGGGAATATCTTTGACACCACTGATGTTAATTTAGTCACAACGAAAGCAGGATGTGGGTTGGGAACAGATTAGATAGGCTGTAGTAGACATGATTGCTCAGGAAATGACCTAGGTAGACAGAATATCACCTTGCACTGTGATGGAAGTTTCTGAGGGAATCAAAGGTTTCCCTGGCTCACAGTTCAATACAATAGGCAAATACCATGAATAATTCTTTTCAGGTTTAGTGTATAACGGGTTGCTAAAAAATCATTAAGAAGATGGTGTTAGAATTACTTGCTTCTGAGTTCTATTTCTTTCCTCTCACTATTAGCTCTATTTTCTTGCAGGGTCTCCCTTCAAGTATATGGTAGAATTTATGAGGATGTGCAAAACGTAAAATACCACTTGTTTATGTTAGTACAGCATGTGGAGCCTATGCTATCTTTCAAAATTATTTTAATCTTTTTCATAAACTTACTTTAAGTGTCTTCCCTGCTAATAAAATATTTTACCAGGAATACTGCAGCATTGAAGAGCTTAGATTGATAATCTATTGTGAATTAGTTGTTCCATTCCAATTTTAATTTTTTTACATTTCTGATTTATTGCTATATTTATATTAATTTCAGGATGCTTAACATATGACGAGCTTTCCACAATGACCCAATGTTAAAAACTCACCTATCTTCAGAAGCATCTCTAGCTAAACTGATAACCAAATACATATTTGTTTACTTTAGCACTGGAAAACCAAGATATGATGGGGCTTATTTGTTCCGTCAGCGTCTTCTGTGTCCTGTCTGTTCAGCTCAGTGATTACTGTCAGTATTGTGGCGTTTAAAAGAAGAGCTGAAGGGAGAGTGGAAATGCAATTTGTGTTCAGTGCTGCCTCACGTACCACACAGAAAACTGGCAGCTTAACGCAGGCTTTTTACTTGACCTTAGCAGCAGAACAGAAAGAACACAGGTCTTTTTTCTTATACTGAGATTTCCATCCAAATGCATGCATGGAGATCAGGAAGCCACTCACACCGGAGTAGGTGGGGAGGGAGAGAAACAGGCAAAAATTATGCAGCTGAAGAAAGAAATCCACCTTTGTTCCTGACTCTCTCTTTGAAATTACCATAGAATGCCTTGTCCCCTGTGTTCTGCCTGCCCACCCAAAAATCTGTATTGAAACGGTTAAAACAGTGCATGGTTAAATGCGAAGGAACAGAGAGAGGGGAAGATGTACGAGTTACTCCAGTGATTTCTGTATATTTGGGGAGAAGTATCAAATAATCTTTTGTCCAGCAAATATTATCATAGAATTTATAACAGAACTTCTAGGAAAAAGAACCTCAAGCATGTTTTGTACATTATGGAAGAGAATAGCTAAGAGAATATACGTTCCTGGGTTACAAAAAAGTTTCTAAAGTTTAAGACATAACTCTTTTGGTAAGCACTTATGGTGGATAGACCCCAGCCAACAGCCACCCACCCTGCCACTTGCTCGCTCCCCTGTCCTACTACAGAAAAGAGAGAAAGGGGAAGGTGAGAAGACTTGTGCCTCGAGATAACAGTTTAATAGCTGAAGTAAAAGCTGCAGGCAAGCAGCAAGGAAGATAAAGAATTTATTCACTACTTCTGCCCACCTTTGGCAGGCAGATTTTTAGCCATTTCCTGAAAAGCAGGGCCTCAGCAGATATAATGGTTACAGCCATAACCACGAAAGTCCCCGCTTCCTTCTGCTTTCCTTGAGCTTTTATTTCTGAGCACGACGTCATAAGAAATGGAATAGCTCTTTGGTCAGTTTGGCTTAGCTGTCTTTTACCATTTTCTTGCCTCCCCTAGCCAATATGCTGGGGGCAGAGTAGGAAAAAGAAAATGCCTTGCTGCTGCGCAAGCATTGTTAGAGCAATAGGCAAAACACAGGGGTATTATCAGCACTGCTTTAGTCACAGATCCAAAACACAGGCTGCCACGAAGAAAATTAACTCCACCACAGACAGACACAGTACTGCAATTTATAGTCTGAAACGGAGTAAAGGAGGTTTAATTTTTCTTTGTAGTTTGTGTCTGTGGCATCATATTTATATCATATTAATCGTATGTTGGTACTGCCATGTTCTTGTGTTTTGTTGAGTTGCTGTAGAAGGCCCCAAAACCAGTGGGGGCCATCATTATTTTCCTTCTCTTTTCCCCTTGTCTATAATGTTGCTATTGCAAAACTATCTGTTGTTTCTTTCTTTCCTCACTTTTAGAAAGATCTATGTTGGAATATAACTCCATATGGGCATCTCGGTGGCATGGAGGCAGTTCTGCCGTACAGCTTGCACACGTACGGCTTACTTGTAAGCCATCTCTGCAGTACACACAGTGGTTCAGAAATATTTGTAGTCCAGCTGCAGTCTCACTTGTTTCTGGGGAGCACCAGCATTGAATCCAGCTGAGTCTTGCAGTCAGGTGCCAAGGTACTTGCAGAGTTCTTGTAGCTTTTTCACACAAGAGGAAATTTATGGCTTGCTACTTTTTTATGCAGTTGAAATGAAGAATGCAATATTTATAGCATCATTAAATCATAACTGGTAGAAGGTGGGTCAGTATCAGTAACATTTGGTGCCACTGCTAAAGTACCTACAGTTCCAAATCACTTAAATCGCTTTGAACTGTCTTTCCTGGAAGGAATCTGTTGAAACCCATAGTGCAGGTCAGCACCGGCCAGTATTTCACTCATCCTCCAAACCAGGTCTTCAGTTCTCAGTCCCGGGATTCTCCACGCTGCACTGTATTTGGAAGTCAGTCTGGGAAGCCAAACTGCTTTTGAAGTCTAAGACCATTCAGTTTAGCTGTTCTATTACAGCTCAGTAACTCTAAGCCAATATCAACCACATGGAGAAATCAGACACAGTGCAGCGCAGCTGAGACAGTGGAATGGGTCAGCAGCAGAGTCCCAGGCAATTTTGGTGCCATGCAGAATAGACACAAGAGCAGGGAAGCAGTGCTGCCTTCCCACTGCAGCTCTCGTCATCTCTGTGATACTGGCTGCACTTCTGATTGTCCAGGTGATATTTTTCAAAGTGTGGTAGTTTCTTGGCCTTGTCAGCATTCTCGACAAATCTTTATATCTGCTCTGTGGCAAGGAATGGCCAGTTCTGAATGGTGATTCCCAAAGATCATTAACATGTACTTAACAGCCCCAGTAGTCAGTATCAAAGTATGCAGCGGACAAAACTGACTGAAGTGCCACTTTTGGAAGGCAGATGAAGTTTTATCCCACTTTCTTTTGGTTAAGTTAATTCGATAGACATAATTGTAATAAAAAAATATAAAAATAATTAAAAAAAATATTTTCTTCACTATTTCATTTGATCTAATGCAATGATTATGACTGTAGCTTGAGGCTGAGTATTTCTGTGTTGTTTCCCCTGTCACCATCTTGGCTTATACATATTTTTATAAGCTCCGCATTTATTTGTTAGTTTTTGGGCATTGAAAAGAAAGAAAAAGGTTGAGTGAACTAGTAGTGCCCAGACAGTCAGAAATCTGGGACTGGATTTTAATTTTCAGTTTTTAAATACGTAAATCTGTATGATTGATGACCTCAGCTTTTACTTATAAATAAAAAGAAATTTAAGCTGCATGATGTGTAACAATCACATCACTGGTATTGTTATTGTGGCAGTTGATACATACACTGGAAGTCAGAAAGATATTGCAAACATGTTTTTACTGTATTTTATGATCTGGTGTACACCCCATCTCTCTGCTTCTGTTGCCCATCTGTAAAACGAGACCAGAGATATTTGCCTTCCTTTGTAGGAAATAAGTTTTCTGAACTTCAAATGCAGAATACTTTTAAAAAGCTATTAAATGATGCATCTTAGTAGGTACTTAAGCCACAATGGGTCATCATGTGCAGCATAGTTCTGCGACTGGTACCAGGTGACAAGTTCTTCGAACTTCATGCAGCAATTTCTTTAGAGTCCATGTCATCTCAATAAGCAAATTAAGATAAACGTGATAAACACTAAGATAAATTCTGTAAAGATGTTACAACTAGACATAATGATTCAAGGAAAGAGGGTCTATAACACATTTTGGTAAACTAGAGTGAAATTAGTGCATATCTTCTCAAACAGAAAAGGAACTGTGAATGCCTACTTGCTACAAGTACTGAATTATTGAGCGGATGGGGAGGCACAGCCAGTTTCTTCTTGGCCATTTTTTTGTCAGGACCCAGTGTTATTCCTCTTCTTTGAGAATTCCTTCCAAATTGAAACTCCAAAAGACAATTAATAGTTTATTTTAAACATTGATAGACCTAAATACGAAAGACCTAATTAGGTGTTCAAGATTCAGGCAGCTCTGGGATTTCCCAGAAAGAAGCGTGCAGGAAACTCTGTGGGGAGAAATTTAGGTTACAGTGCTAAAATTCATCTTGCCTAATATCAGCTTCTGGAAATGTTATCCAAGTCTAGATATGTAGGGTCTCTCTATGGTAGACAGAGCGAGGTGCACAATCCTAGAGATATTTAATGTCTTCCATTGTTTGAGAGAAGCCTAGATGACAGTTCTGGGCACCTCAATACGAGAGAGACATCGAGGTGCTGGAGCGAGTGCAGAGGAGGGCAACGAAGCTGGTGAAGGGCCTGGAGAATAAACCTCATGAGGAGCGATTGAAGGAGCTGGGACTGTTTAGTTTGAGGAAGAGAAGGCTGAGGGGAGACCTCATCACTCTCTACGACTACTTGAAAGGACGTTGTAGAGAGGTTGGTGCTGGTCTCTTCTCACAGGTAATTAGCGATAGAACAAGAGGGAATGGGTTCAAGCTGCAGCAGGGTAGGTTTAGGCTGGACATTAGGAAAAAATTCTTCACAGAAAGAGTGGTGAGACACTGGAATAGGCTGCCCAGGGAGGTGGTGGAGTCACCATCCCTGAATGTGTTTAAGACTCGTTTAGATGTGGTGTTAGGGGATATGGTGTAAGGGAGAACTTTGTAGAGTGGAGTTGATGGTTAGACTCGATGATCCCAAGGGTCTTTTCCAACCTAAATGATTCTATGATTCTATGATTATCTGACTAGGCAACTAGGATGACTAGTTGCCAAAGGATAGGTGGGAATAGCCAGAATTCAAATGCTGGGAAGGGTGGCTGTAAAAGATGTGGAGAGTTCTTGAACATAATAAATTGTTGCATTCAGTACCAGTTCTTATTATTGCAGAATAGGAACTTTTTTATATAATATGTCTATATATGATGGCTTCACTTAAACTTGTTTTGAAGGTATTTTTCCTCTGTTAAAACCATCTACAATTTCAGCGACAATAATGCTCCCCTTTAAATTGAAAATATATAGTCTAGTGATCTGTTTTGTGTGTGTCTTCCTCAGACCTTAATCCATTGGGTATGTGAGACTTTTTCAGTTCCCAGCCTAAAGAGCTTGTTTCTTTTAGCTCCCTGTTCTAATACCAGTGATCACCAATGCAGTAGCCTTCAACATGCCCAGAGGTGAAGCTTCCAGTTATTAAATTACTTTTATAAAAGCAAGTTAGATTTACGAGTTTTTTATTTTCAGCGACGCAAAAAGTAAGCACTTGCTGTCCTCCTGCAATCTTCTTTCCATCCATTTTCCAACTGAAACAATTTAGCTTCTACACACAACAAAAGTGGGAATCAGTTATTATTTAGAGAGTGTTAGTTCTGCTTGCAGTAGGTACCTTAGATTTTTGTAGAACGCTACAAAACATATGTTACTACAAATTCATTCAAGGATCTCATAACAGAGAAATATCATTACAGACTACATCTCTGTAACAAACATCTTTAATCACAGAGTATCTAATATTTCCAGAAATGTAGGACTGAAGGTAGCTGACAGAATGCAAGGCTTTGCTTTTGCATTCAGGCAGAGAATTCTTACCAGATAGGTACTTGATATTCATAGTTTCACTGAAACAAGTTAAGTCAACAGTTTCAAAATGGCATCACCGTATTTAGAGAGTTTGGTGAAAGATAAGTCAGTGCTTCACCGAGCAGACATATCTTCTGACATCGACATCACTTTATCTGCTGTGCTGCTCACTTTTGCTGGCACTTGTGCTTGATTGATCTCTTGTTCTGTGCCACTTGATTCATCACGGTCAGTGATCCAAGGGCATGAAAAATTCATCCCAAGACAACAAATACTTTGTAGTTTATGATACTTCTTTCCCTTTGGATTCAAGCCAATTAATTCCACCAGAGACCAGAAAACTTACGGAGTACAGCAATTCTGGCATTTCTGTGGAGAGAACAAGTACAATTCTGTGTCTCTCATGTAAGAATAAAGATAATGTGTTACAAAGTTGAATTATCTAAATAATGACAAAAAGTAATTCATATAAGGGAGCAGGTTGTGCAAAGGAATTTATTTCTGCCCTGATGGTAAATAGCACTTAATACTATGTACTAAATTTCCAGAAAGACGTATAGACCTATATCAACAACAATTTTCTTTTTAAGGAAAATTCCAATTTTAAAATACTTATCTTACTAAGATAAATAAATTCCAGCCCATTCTGGTGTTGCTGTACCTTTATTTATTATGATACCTACTCATTTACATTAAAATTTAATCTTCCACAAGCAGAATGGCTCTGTAATGTGTACTTCTCTCTAAACTTGCAGTTGAGATTCAGTTTTTTCACCAGGGTATTCAACTGAAAGAAGTAGAGTAGTGTTATGACTAGATACTTTGGAGAATCCGAAATGAAACTGTACAATTAGCCATTATTTGGTCCAAGAAATTAATATAGAGCTCCCAAGTTGCAGGACAGAGTCTTATTCACAAGATTATCTTTCCGCTCTCAGAATGGGAGTCCAATTTGCACATCATCATGATATTTGATAAATGCTGTCTGCTGCCCTTTTTTGTTATCTCCTGTAAGTGACATCTGAAACAATCAAAGAGACAAATGAAATGAGAACTTTGCATAAGAGACAGATGATACATGATTTGAACTATCTACTGGCTGACTACAGTAATTGAGTTGAACAAATTACGTTCCTGAAAACAAGTGGTGTAGTCATCTGGCGCAATATGAGTAAACAGCTAGTGCACATGTGTCAGAGCAGAACATGTGGTGCATAACTGAGGTAAGGGACCCCAAATCATGCACTGCTTGTTCCTAGACTTTCATTCCTTTACCTCTTTGTCCATGCTTCTTTCTCTCTCAATATGTTCAGGTTAAACAGAAAAAGCTTTTTTGCTATTGTGCAAAGAGGCATTTCTCTTTACATTTCAAAAGCTGTGTCATATTACGATGCTTGTGTCACTGCACTATAGAACAGTGTCATGTTCTTTTACCTCATACTTTTTGCATCATTCTACATCTCTAATACTTTCTAAATTTAACATCATCTGCTTCTTTTCTTCATGTATATGTTTGTGCAGAACTGATCATGTTTTTTGTTTACAAACACCAAACTTTCTCTAAGTCTTATGAGAGTCATTTATTGGAAAATAATTGATCTTTACATGTGTTTTGCATGTGTGTTCAGGGAGGAGGAAGCAATGTTCTTAATGTGGCAGCTCTGGAGCGGGCACGAATTTATGCAGTTCCATTAGTGACACTACTTATCAATTCCAGTCCCAGGTGACCAATGCTGTGATTAGTACAAGCAGTATCCTGCTAAAATTTCACAGACTTTGACAGCATTGTACAGGAAGCTATATTTAGTCAGATGTAAATGTATATTTCACTAGGTGGCTAGATTTTCAAAAGCAGAATGACACAATGTCATCCCTGTCACTTTCTTACACATGATAGCCTCTGAAAAGGAATACCTTCAGCCATACCAGTAAAATATGTCATGTAGATTCAGATTTCTATATGATGACCTATATTTGAAGGACTGCTTGTGTCTGAAGATATATTTTCTGTGTTTGAATTGTCCAAGATAGATCAGTACTGTCAATCAATTTCTTGACTGTGTTTGATGCGCCCCAGTTTTTGGTGGTTTGCCCTCTTTGCTGCCAGGGCACGCTGCTGACTCGTATTGAGCCTACTGTCAATCAGCATCCCCAGATCCCTTTCTGAAGGGCTGCTCTCCATCCACCCCTCTCCCAGTTTATACTTGTGCCTAGCGTTATTCTGGCCCAGGTGCAAAATCTGGCGTATGTTCCTGTTAAATTTCATGCCATTGATGACTGCTCCATGCTCCAGTCTGTCTACATCCCTCTGCAAGGCCTCTCACTCCTGGAGAGAGTCAACCAAGAGTAATCTTCTTATACTATCAAGAATTCAGTCTCGATTCATCCACTAGACCCCAACTTGAAAATAAATAATAAAAATTAAATGGATTTAAGCAGCAATTAGCTGGATTTCTTGCTCTACAGCAGCTATTAGACCAATTATAGGGATTTCCCTGGTTTATTTTCTTTATCTATTCCTGACCAACTGTATCAGACCCTGATATTCAGTGTACAGTCAGAGCTCAGGTAAAAAAAAAAAAAAAAAAAACATGAAAAAGCTGAGGACTTGTAAAATGGGAGTAACATTTTGAGAGTTGTCAGCATTTCTTCTCAACCCTTGTCACCAGATAAAGTTACTCAGCAAAAAGGTAGCCAGAATGAGATCAGGTATGTGTGCTGTTAAGCAGAGTGAACACATGGCCTTCCAGAAGTCTTCAGAGAAGAGAAACGTAAACCACTTAGTCTTTGCGAGCCTCCAGTCACAAAGCAGATGAAGCCTGCTCCAAATCACATTCAATACCACATTGATACAGCTAAAAATCATGTGGAGAACATCAGGGTCAAGAGGGTCCGTTCATGAGATAGAGATTACTACTGTCAAGTCTCTTGAAATGTATAAAAATAAACTAAAGCCCAATCTCTAACAAATATTGTACATTTCAAAACTGGTGCATAGTTGCTCCAAACCATCTCTCTGCAAAAATCAATTCAGTAACTGCAAAATGCATAAAAATACACTTTGCACCTATCTTGTCATTATCCACTTGAGAATATCAGACTTGCAAAGGAAGGCAAAAAGAAATAACCTCTGAGAATAATTATTTTAAAGCACTAATCTAAAGAATCAATAGTAGGACATTCCATGTTAAAAAAAATAAATAAAAAATCTGAAAAGGTGACTGTGCTCTTCTGAATATTCTGTGAATGCCCGTATGACTACATGTCTGAGAAGATATTTGGTTGATTTTACTTTCTGTTACATAAACTTGTGGTTAAAAGGTTGGTCTTCCAAAGCCAGCAGGAGATAGTAACAAGATTTATGTTGATTTCCCTGGTCTATGAACAAAGATGTAATGTTCACCTTCCCTGTATTTAACTGCACCATAAATTTTACTAATCTCTTTGAACGTATAATTTCTCTTAATCTTTCCTCAGTTCTCAAGAGTTTTTCCCATGTAGTGATAAATATACAGCAGAAATATTACAGGAATTTGCTACTATCCCTTGGTACACTGACACCAGATAGGAAATGAGTTTCAGGAAATTTAGTGATCGTCAAAATGCTCATTTCTCTTCTTTCTTTATGAGTTGTACAAAAGCATTGAAGAATCTCAGCTTGGTATAAGTACTTTTAAAAAGGGTAGAAAGGAGGATCCTGGGAACTACCAACCTGTCAGCCTCACCTCTGTGCCTGGGAAGATAATCAAACTGATCCTCCTTGAAGCTATGCTAAGGCACATGGAGGACAGGGAGGTATTTCGAGACAGGCAGCATGGCTTCACCAAGACCAAAACATGACTGACCAACCCAGTGGCCTTCTATGATGAAGTGACTACATCAATAGACAAGGGAAAAGCTATGGATGTTGTGTCTCTGGACTTCTGGTAAGGCTTTGACATGGACCCCCACAATGTCCTTCTTTCTAAATCGGAGAGGTATAGATTTGATGGGTGGACTGTTTGGTGGATCAGGAATTGTGGATGATGAATTGGTTGGATGATCACATCCAGAGGGTAGTGGTGAATGCCTCAATGTCTAGATGGAGATCAGTGATAAGTCGTTTCCTTCAAGGGTCCTTAGTGGGACTGGTACTGTTTAATACCTTCATCAATGACATAGACAGTGAGATCGAGTGCATCCTCAGCAAGTTTGCAGGTGACACCAAGCTGAGGGGTGTGGCTGATATACTTGAGGGACAGGATGCCAACCAGAGGGACCTGGACCGGCTCAACAAATGGGCCCGTGTGAACCTGATGAGTTTCAACAATGCCAAGTGCAAAGTCATTCACGTGGGTCAGGGTGACCCCTGGTATCAATACAGGCTGAGGGATGAAGGGATTGAGAGCAGCACTGCGGAAGAAGGAATTGGGGGTACTGGTGGATGAAAATCTGGACATGAGCTGACAATGTGCAGTCACAGCCCAGAATGACAAATCTATCCTGAGCTGTATCCAAAAAAGCGTGGCCAGCAGGGTGAGGGAGGGGATTCTTCACCTCTGCTCCGCTCTGGTGAGACCCCCTTGCAGTGTTGCCTCCAGCTCTGTGGCCCCCAAGATAAGAACATGGATCTGTTGGAGTGAGTCCAGAGGAGGCCACGAAGATTCTCAGACAGCTGGAACTCCTTTCCTATTACGACAGGCTGAGAGAGTTGGGGTTGTTGTGAAAATGGAGAAATTGGGGTGAGACTGATAAAAACAGCTAGTATTTCTTAGTATTCACACAGCAAACAAATCTCTTGCATGTAATACTAGGGGCCAAGGAGGAGGGAGCTATTCCTGCCACATGTCCATTAGAATGAGAAGATCCTGCAGAGGTTTTAGGCACAACAATATGCAGTCCAGTTGAATAAAGCACTTAAGAGACTTCTGTGCAGGTACTGTCCTGGGGGGAAGAGATGACCTATGTCCAGTAATTAAATCAATGGTTATTCTTGTATCTGAATAAAGGCCTGGTGAGACAACTTTATTCTTAACATACAAAGAAAAGCCAGTAATTACATGGAGTTAAATTAAATTCTAATATTTGCTCTTTTTCAGTCTTTCTAAAGACTAGCTAGCCTCATAGCAGTTCATAGCAGCATTCATAACAGCATTTAAACAGTTCAGCTACAGAATACTTTAATGAGCTACTACATTGCCCTGAAAAGGTTATTTAATATTAAGTAATTTTTTCTCCTTTGCCTTTACACAGAGATTTGTTTAATGGAAAATAGAGCTATTTACCAAAGTGCTTGGAAAATATTTCACTTTAGCAGCATATAAATATATAGCAGATCATATATGACATAATCCATGTTAATTCTGATTTTGGCATTCTCCTAATTATCATACCATTAAAAAAAAAGTGAAATCAGAGTGCCTATTAAAAAGAAAAAGCTGAAGAAGATGCATAGATTACTTAAAAGAAACAAAGAAGACCATCTTCCTGAAAGCTCTGTTTTTCTTTTATATGAACATACTCTTCTAACAACTTGCATTACAAAAGAGGGCCAGAGAGAGGAGAGACTGAACAAAAATGGCAACAGTATGGAACAGCTCATAGAGGATTCACTCCCTTTTCCATTTAAGGTACAATTTACATTTATTTATTTGCAATATTTGATAATTGATCCCTATACTCTTCATATGTAGGTAAACTCAGTAAGGAGTGAGGAGAAAGGCACTAATCAATTTACCTAAGGTTTCTGCTGGAAAGAGGTTACAGCACACATCTCTTAATTCCAAGTCTACTCCTCTCTGTATGGGACCATGCTTCAGGAGACAGATTCAAATGACTAGGTTCTGAGATATGAAGTGTATGAAGTTACAGTGTGCATACTTGAAGAATTTGCTCTGCCATGTACCAGAGCTATTGGGGAATATCAAGATTGCCCTAGCTGTAAAGAATTAAGATAACCAGATTTTATGCATTTCATTCCCTGAATGTTGTTTGAATGGTTCTTCAGTGTACACCAACTGTAAATTGTGTTTCTGTCCCATTTGGAAGTAATGGAGATGCACCCAAATGAAGAATCTCAAGAGACATTTTTCTCAGGCAGAAACAGCATGTACTGTAGACTCTACCACTTAAGAGGTCTGATTCAAATAATTTGAAATCAGCTGAAAGATTCCTTTGATTTCAAGGGATTTCGTAACTGAGTGGTTAAAAGAGCACTGCTACATTCTTCTTATGAGCATTCAGGGTTGGTAAAGTATGACGTCTGAAATCCTTCCTGAGCGTGCCCTTTGCTGAGGTAGTCCTGAGTTTATGAATCACCAAGGGACTTAGATGAGAACAAATATCAGATCCAGTTACTTCTGAGAAGGTCCGGAAACAGGTATGTTTGAACAGATATGGTAAAAGGGAAATTAAATGAAGAAACTTCAGATATTGGGAATGGATGTTTCTCCAGGCAACTGAGATAGGGTTTTGGCAATTTGTGATTTTGGGCACAATCATTTAAAGTGCCATTCAGGCCTAAATTCTCTGAAAATCAAGGTGTTGATTCCTATTTAAGTTTCTACTCAACTCTGCTCTTTATGGGAATAAACATATGAGCTTTCATGCTTATATGTTGTATGCTCTGCATGTGAATACATGTTCACACACAGCTTGTAAGTCTACTGAGAACTAATCATCAGACCAAGAACTCAAAAAATCCCACAATTAACATAAGAAATGATTTATAGTACTTTTGATCCCCTGCTCGATAGAATAAATAGAGGTGATTCCATAGGCTTTAACGACTATGGAGCAGATCCAAAAGTAGGGAAGGGCTTCGGATAGTTAAAATAATGGGGTGGTTGAAACCTTCTCTGTTAAATCAGCTCAGCATCTAAACTGAGAAAAAATGCAACTCTGTATTTAAAGACAGTGATAGTGGTCCAAGTCCATATGACAGAAAGCAAAAAGGTACTTACTGTAAGGTACTCAACACAATAAGTGGAAATAAAATCAAGCAAGATAAACTTTTGCTTTGCTAGTTGATTATTTCTGTTTTTCAGAGTATTGTATGAAGGAGTATTTGCCAGCTGATTTTGACATGAATGCTTTGTCTTTATGTTGCAAGGTAAGGGACTCATAGCTAATCACTGGTATATTTAATAAATAATCATTAAAAACAGAATCATATTTCTATAAATAAAACGGTCAGTGATAGCTACTACTGTGCTCTCAGGACCAGCTCATCCTTCTTAAAAATAAATCTGCTCTGTATGAGCCAGAAGCAATCGTTATTTTCAGCTGATTTCAAGCTTTTGTTGGAGAAAAATCCTCTTTAACACTGCAGAGAGGGTTAGCAGAAGAGAAGGCTTTGATTAACAAGCGAACTTATAGCTAAACTGAAACTACAGTAATTGACAGTGACCAATGCTTGAAATGAAGGAAAAACAATAATTTGCTTCCTTATGACTTACTCATGCTTTTCTTCCTATGCAGATATGCCTTGGTTGCCCCCTTTGATTTAGGTTTAGATGAAAATGACTCCTTTGGAAATCAAGGATTTGATAATTGCTATTCCAGAAAGCATTTGCCTTTTTGACAAACATTTTACTAGTGTGGCAGAAGCTCTAGAACATCTCTTGATCAGAGCCATTTCAAAACTTAGCTTTTTCATTACGGAAGTGAAGACATTTTTTCTTTGTTTTTTTTAGGAGGCAAGAGGGTGATATTGCACTTTCCACTTGTTATTTTATCTTCTCATTTATAATTTAGCTTGCTGACAGGAATGTATTAGCTTCTGGCATGGATAACTGGCACAAAGCTCATTAACTCTGTGACTAGTATCTGGGACCTTTTGGCCCAGAGCGTAACCGTGGATGGCTGTAAGCTCCTGGTGCTTGAAAGCAGCTTTACAGACAGTGTTGCTTGGTGCTAAAGACTTCAGTGATGTGCTTTTGGTATACAGACCTATTGAAACAGTGCCTGAGTGGCTTCTGTTGTCTTCAGGTGCCTAAATTATTTATATGTCTTTTAAATTACACTTTTTTTTTTTTAATATCCTAACTTTCGATATAGGGATGAAGATATACAGCAGTGACTATCTTTAACTCACGACACTTAAGTGTTGTTTTTGCTTTTCCAGAGTCATTATTTCTCTATTTTCATTTAAACTCCGTATAACCACAAATTAATTAAGCAGGAATTATCACAGTAATTTTCAAAGGGGCACATCTATAAGACTCAAGAACAATGCTTGGAAACAAGACTGCATGATTTGTAATCAATTGTCTACAAAATGGGAATAATCATACGATGCCGCTGGTTTGTGCAGGGTGTTAAACTGGATTCCTTCCTGAGATGTCTTCCAAACAGAATCATTATATGATCTTATAATTCTAAATATACCCTGGGTAGGGAAAGCAGTGCCACATATCTAATATACCATGTCCAAAGACTGATAATGAAACTTCAGGAATCTAGTTTGTCCTAGCCAATATGTTTTGTTGCTAGGTGATCATCTATGTCTTCTCTTTGGATATACCTCTTACAGTGGATATTCCTCACTGACATTAAAAAAAAATAGCTATTCATTTACCTTGTGGGAGAGAAAGTAAAGTGAATGTATGAAAACTTGTCTCTGGATTTTACAGCTCTCAAGAAATGTGCTGTGTCTATAGTAGGATCTTGGGAAGGAACTGGGAAATCTCTTATAATGGTCTTTAAATGACTTTTTAAAGCTCACAAGTGCACTAAACACTAAATATATATATATATATATATATATAAAATAAAATGTAGCTTATATAAATTGTTTTAGCTGACTCATTTTTGGAAGATATGTACATGGTTAAGATTTCGTGATACTGCAGATGAGGCAAAATGACTGTTTTCAGTCATTTAACCTCTTATGATCAGTGATTTCTTTATTTTCCAGAAACTGGCCTTTCTTAGGTATCTTGTAATGTTTTTTAGGTATGATATGGATCCTAAAATGGAGGTATCTGTCTTTTAGTATTTTCCAGTCTTGGCCATCTACAACTTTGCAATTATCCTCAGTTTGTGTAGTTCAGTGGGCCTCAAGATTTTACATTTTTTGGTGTTGCATAGTTTGCCTTGTAAAAAAAATGTTCACATAGTTTTTAACAACAAGATCAAAATCTAGAAAGATCAGACAGGAATAATTTTGTAAAATTACAAACAATTTTACAAATTTACAAAAAAATTTGTAAAATAGTTGTTCTATAGGGTCATGAATCTTTCATACCATTTTCTTTTTTTTTTAATATTCTGAAGCAGCATCACTAACCCAGACTAGTAATATGCTAAAATAATGACTAACTCGAATTACACAGTGAGGCATACCTGAGCAGAAAATGTAAAGTAGATCAGCTTACAGAGTAGAGCACTGAAGGAATGTGTTTGTTTTGCTCACACAGAAAGCGGAAATTCATCCATTCTTGGGGGAGAGGGAGGGAAAAAATCCCAGCTATTTGCAGCACATATATTAACTAATCTATTCCTAAACAGAGTGCAAACGCTGCCTGTGCAATCTAACAGCCAACAGTTTTCTCCCTTGTAACCTTTCCCAAACAGATAGCAGATCATGAGGAAACAGTAACTATTGTATATGCTGGTGTGCATTTGGACTATGTAACTCTTATTCCTTAATTTACGTCTTGCGCTTTACTGATTATACTGAGACAACTCCACAATGGCATATTTTCAGCTTGGTCACTTATCCAAGACACATGTCATCTATCTTTTCATCTGCTGAGCTGCTAATACACAGGGGAAATCTTTTCTTAATCTGTTTTTCCATTACTTTGTTTTTCAGCTTTGTCTTCTTCTCAAAGTATAGCACACTATGTTCACTACAATTCAGATAGCCCCAGGATTCAATCACATCAATAGCACACACAGTAAAACTGACAGTCAGACAAACACTGAGCCATCAGACATAACATGGTCGATGATTCTATATATGCCAATCAATTGGATCAATCTGATCACCTGTAAAATGGTCCTATATGTCTTTTCTCCATTGACTGATGTGCAACATCATGACAGGGTAATGATGGAGGGTAAAATGAATCAGCACTGGCATATGTCATCTTGTATCGCTATTTTAAATATTGAGGGTATTCATCAAAAGCCTTGCCATGTTGTCATATATTTTGTCATTTATTTATCACTGAATTTCTTACAGACAAAGCTGAGATTGGAACATAATTTTCACAATGAGGTTTATGGCCACAAGGTCTTGCATGAACTCTGATATGTAAAATGGAGACATACCCTCTTCAAAAGTAGCTATCTTACAGATTAGGAGTCATTTTACTTCTTTCCTGGACAGAAGATGTTATCAATAAGAACAATTTTATAAAGAACACACACATATTCACATTCATGAAAGTAACAGGCAGAGAAAAATACTTTTCTCACTATATGCTTCATGGAGCCTGCTGGAAAGCCATCACTGGTATCTCCATGAGCACAATCATACATATGTCTATTCTGCATGTGACCTGATTCATCTACCTCACAGCATTTGAAAATCCGCATATGTTTCTTGAACTGTCAGCAAACGCCAGCCCAGCCGTTCCACTGAAATTCTAAGCTGCAGGACAGTATTGAATAGCTAAATCATAATATTTGCAGACATCTATGGACTCTGGAAGGTATTTCCTACTAACATTAGGCTAACCCTGCAAATTTGTTGTCTGATCAAGAGGCCAACAAACCAAAAACATGCCTGGAATTTTTTTTACCTCTGAGTTTGTACTTCATGGTCCCTAATATTTCTGAAGATGTTATAGTACAAAAATTGTTATATACATGTGATTTATTAGTCTTATAAACACCCATAATATGATTGTGTTAGAAATAAAACCAAAATAGCATGTAGAAATATAATTTTCTTAATTCAGTGAGTTCTTTATTTTGAAATGCGTTTCAGCACTGAAGTGAGCATAAATAAACTGAAGTAGGAAAAGCAATCAATATGAGGATCATGTGCCTATCTTCTATAAATGCTTCAGGAGGCACAGTGCTATCTGATCTGATGGTGCCATGTATTCTTTCTGAAATTATATCTTGTTATTTAATTTGTGTGTTACACTGAGTAAAATGGCATCATTTAGTAATGGGAGCTAAGAAAAGATTTTTTTTTATCTACATAATAACGCACGTAAGCTGAAAATGCTGCAGCAATAGAAAAAATAATAATGTTTACCAGAAAAGACCTTTTTGAATTCCTGATTCACCCTGAAAATGATGAATTATAATTTTCAGTATATATGTCTTCATATTTTGTCCAGTCCAGTATTTAATATTTGAAAACAATGACCGTAAAATGAAAAGCTTTTTATGACCCTGTCTTCAGTGGTTCAAAATTGTCTTAATAACTTTCTTACGGGAAGCTTTTCCCCTGGAAAAGGGAAATATAACCCCCATTTTCAAAAAAGGAAATAAGGAAGACCTGGGGAAGTACAGACTGGTCAGCCTCACTTCTGTGCCCAGCTAGATCATTGAGCAAATCCTCCTGGAAACTCTGCTAAAGCACATGGAAAATAAGGAGGTGACTGGTGACAGCCAACATGGCTTCACCAAGGGCAAGTTATGCCTGACAAATTTGGTGGCCTTCTATGATGATGTTACGGTGTTTGTAATAAGGGGAGAGCAACAGACATCATCTACTTGGACTTGTGCAAGGTGTTTGACACTGGCCCACTTGACATCCTGGTCTCTAAAGTGGAAAGACATTGATTTGACAGCTGGACCACTCAGCTGACAAGGAATTGGCTGGATGACCACACTCAAAGGGTTGTGGTCAACGGCTCAATTTCCAAGTGGAAAACAGTGACGAGTGGCGTTCCTTAGGGGTCAGTACTGGGACCAGTGCTGTTAAACATCTTTGTTGGTGATACAGAGAGTGGGATGGAGTGCACCCTCAGCAAGTTTGACGATGACACCAAACTGTGTGGTACAGTCCGACAGGCTGGAGAAAAGGGATGCCATCCAGAGGGACCTGGACAGGGTTGAGAGGTGGTCCCATGCAAACCTCATGAAGTTCAACCAGGACAAGTGCAAGGCCCTGCACCTGGGTCATGGCAATCCCAAGCACAAATAAAAGCTGTGCAGAGAATGAATTGAGAGCAGCCCTGAGGAGAAGGACTTGGAGGTGCTGGCAGAAGAGAAGCTCAACATGAGCAGGCAATGTACACTTGTAGCCCAGAAAGCCAACCGCATCCTGGGCTAATGCAGCCCATGAAAAGAAGCGTGGCCAGCAGGTCGAGAGAGCTGATTTTGTCCCTCTACTCTGCTCTAATGAGACACTCACCTGGAGTACTGCGTCCAGCTCTGGAGTCCTCAGCACAAGAAGGACATGGACGTATTGGAACAGGTCCAGAGGAAGGCCACGAAGCCTATCAGAGGACTGGAGGACCTCTCCTATGAGGACAGGCTGAGAGAGTTGGGGCTGTTCAGCTTGGTGAAGAGAAGGCTACAGTGAGACCTTAAAACGGCTTTCCAGTACCTGAATGGGGCCTACAGGAGGAATCGGGAGGGACATTTTACCAGGGACTGTAGCGATAGGATGAAGGGCAACTGTTTTAAACTGGAAGAGGTGCGATTTATATTAGATATTAGGAAGAGATTCTTTCCTGGTAGGGTGGTGAGCCCCTGGCCCAGGTTGCGCAGGGAAGCTGTGGATGCCCTATCCCTGGAGGTGTTCAAAACTAGGCTGGATGGGGCTTGGAGCAACCTGGTCTACTGGAAGGTGTCCCTGCCCTTGGCAGCGGGGTTGGAACTCTATGATCTTTAAGGCCCCTTCCAACCCAAACTGTTCTATGACTCTATGAATTCTCCATGCTTCGACACAGACGCTCTAAAATACTGAAACATACACGAAATTGTAAGCGTATGTCTAAATCCTACTGAAAACAATTTCTTAAATACCCACTTCAATACTTACATACTTCTTTAGCAGTTTTGCTGAATAATCTCTATAGCAAAGATTGTTTGCAGGAATAGGTCTTGCCAAGATCCAAAAACTGGTCCATAATTCAGCAAATTTTAAATTTGTACCAGGGGTTTATGCCATTGTTGCTTGGGGTTGATGTGTGGAGGATAAATCTTTTAATTCTTTCAGTGAGAATGTGGCAGAAAATCACCTAATATATATATATATATATATATTTTTTTTTTTAAGTTTCAGTTCTTAGTTGACAGCTTTTAATTCATTCTCTCCACCAATGTTCCTTTCAGTTTTATCTCTTTTTGTCCTTTCCAGCTTAAGTAACTCCATCAGTACAGACAATAGTTGTATCTGTATTTGGCAGCAAATAATGTGATAGAAATAAAAGGAACTATTTGTTGCCTCATTAAACTCCTATTAATGCTATAGTTTGCACCACAACACAGGAACCTGGTAATTCTTCTAAATCCATATTGGTGGTTGCATAGATATACATTTTGTTTCTTCTTTTCCAATTTTCTCTGACAAGAAAAAGCCTCTCTAAAGCTAAATATCTACATTATGTTTATAAGAAATTGTAGCCAGGACAGGCCTACTGTAATCAGCCTACAGTGTGGAAATCAATCATTCTAGTTCTTGCAGGTTCATCTGAACCTTTAGACTCAGGGAATTTCTCTCTGCTTTCTTATCATAGCTGTTGATGATTATTTTACATTGGAGTAATTTGCACTGGAGTAATTCCTAGGAAGGATTAGGGCTGTGTTGTGCAAGGAACTCTTGTCTGGAAAAAAAAAAAAAAATCAAATAAATATTACCTAAATCATAGACAAAGTAGAACTAGCAGATGATGGATGAAAAAAGTCAACAAGAAGACTCTAAGGCTAAGCATAATAAGCAGTGGTGATACTCCAGCAGCCGTTTAGCTATTGCTTTCAGGTAATTTCTTAGGTTGATGTTATGGGAATATTTAAAATGTTAAGAATTGAAAGGAACAGGATATGTGGCTCTTTGCACAGGATCTTAGCCATGTGGAATTCACTGAACTTCAAAGATGTAAAATGTAGCTGTTTACAACTAGTCTAATCTAATAGCCTTACAGCCGATGGAATTCCAGGATACGATCCATTGGACCTATTTTATCACCTGTTCAGTGAAACTGAGTGGTAACATATATGAATTGCTTGTTTCACTTGCCTATATGTGGAATCCATGTGGCAAGCCTTGGGTGCTATCTAAGATTAGTCAAATAAATCCCCTCCCCCTTGTATCACAGCTGGGAGAAGCCCAGAAAGCGGTGGTCAGATCCACCTGCAGCAAGATTTTTATTCTTACATACACTGCCTCAATAAACACATGTGACTTAAATGTGCCCAAGACTCAGCCTGAGGAGTCTGTACTGAATTCAAGCAAAAGTGACTCAAAAAAAGTCAGGCTCAGGAAGCAGAAACATGGAGGGTAAGGGAAAGGCACTGTTGAAGTATGGCTTCAGCCTGGCTTTTACACAGAAATCTAGCTATGGTTTCTTCTATTTGTGATGTATACAAAGAGTGTCATTAGTTATTTTTCCATATGTGTCACTGCAGCAGTATCTCATTCTGGATTCATTAAAAGCAGAAAATAAGTAGATTCAGTAACAAGCAATTCGTAGCTATCATCCCCAGCGTTAATACTGCTTTGCCAAGTGAGCAGTGTGAGCAAGTGAACAGGGGCCAAACTGGATATTATATTCCGAAAAGCATTCAAAAAAAGTTTACAGACCAGCTTCAGGGCAGGTAAGACTGTGCTGGGGAAGGGATCTGCAGCAAAAAGGGCCGCCAAAAAGCTCTTCTTGGGGCTTTTCGAAGCCAGGAAAAGCCCTCCGCTTGTGCTGGGGGCTGTCAGTTGGTGGGCGGGCTGCTGAGGGAGCCTGGGGCAGAGGCAGCACCTCCCCCGGCTGATCAAGCCACCAAGAGAGAAGAAGCCTCCGGGAGGGCAGGGACTAGTCCCTGGTCACAGAGTGAGCAACCCGTGCATGTGCCCCGGTGGGTGCCTCAGCTGACTGCAGCTTGTACGGCAGGGCGACGAGCCTCTGCTAGTGCACGAGGTAAATTCAATCCCTCTAAGTGGTCGGAGGACCAGGGTGCTCACCCCTACTGACCCTTGAGTCGCAAGGTGTCTCTTGCTTATAGAGATCCAGCCATGGTTGCTACCCGGTCGAAGGCTGCTGTTGAAAAAACTGTGGGCACCCAGACAGAGGCCCCACGCAAACATGTGGGCGTCCAGGCCTCTGGCTGCAGAGAGTGCCGGAGCCTGGCGCTTGCGATGGAGGGCAGCGGAGACAACGCCTGTGTCAGATGTGAACAGGTGAATGATCTCCTCAGTCAGGTGGCTGAGCTGATGGAAGGAGTGGAGAGGTTGAGGAGCATCAGGGAATGTGAGAGGGAGGCTGACTGGTGGACCCGCTCCCTGAGAGAAAGGGAACAGGTCGAGGCCCCGCACAGATCAGAGGACCCCCTCCCCTCTCGTCACCAGGCAGTAGGAGGGGATCGCAGAGAAGAGGGGGAATGGACACAGGTCCCTGCTCGGGGAAGCAGGCGAATCCCCTCCCGGCCCCTCACACCTTTCCAGTTACCCCTGCAGAACAGGTATGAGGTCCTGCAGGAGGAACTGGCTGTTGGAGAGGAGGATGATACACCCAGGCCAGAAATGTCAGAAAAACGAAGTCGCCATGAACCCAGCATCGCAACTGGCTCCAAAAGGAAAAGCAGACGGGTCATTGTTGTGGGTGACTCTCTACTGAGGGGGGCGGAGGGGCCAATATGCCGTCCTGACCCACTTCACAGGGAAGTCTGCTGCCTCCTTGGGGCACGGGTCAGGGATGTGTTGGACAAACTTCCTGCCCTAATAAACTCCTCTGGCTATTACCCCTTTTAGTATTTCAGGTGGGTAGTGATGAAGTGGGTAGAAGGAGCCCGAAATTGATTAAAAGAGATTTTAGATCCTTGGGGCGGCGGCTTAAGGGATCAGGAACGCAAGTTGTGTTCCCTTCTATCCCTTCAGTGGCAATCACGAATGAGGAAATTAACAGGAAGAGGCAACTGGTTAACTCATGGCTGCGGGACAGGTGCTATCAGCAGGACTTTGGGTTTTTTGATCATAGGCTGCTACACGAGACACCTGGCCTGCTGGTGGCAGGTGGGATGCACCTGTCCCAGAAGGGGAAATGAATTTTGGGGCAGGAGTTAGCAGGGCTCATTGACAGGGCTTTAAACTAGATATGAGGGGGGAAACGGAAATAACTGGGCCCGTCAGGAACAAACCCAGGGGAGGCATGCCAGGGCTTGAAGGATGGTTGACTAGCGAGGACTCTCACTCTGCCACTTCATTTGAGTGAAGGGACAGACATTTAGAAATCATGGAAGCACCTGTGAGTGGTCTGGTAGGAAATGGAGTCCACACTCACACAAAGGTGCTGGAATAATTAGCTTATCTGAAGTGAATCTATACCAATGCAAGTAGCATGAGCAACAAACAGGGGGAGCTTGAAGCCATGATGCACCAGGAAAACTGCGACACAGTGGCTATCACAGAAACGTGGTGGGATGCCTCACACGACTGGAGTGCCGCAGTCGATGGCCACAACCTCTTCAGGAGGGACAGACAGGAAAGGAGAGGCAGTGGAGTGGCCCTGTATGTTAGGGAATGCTCTGAGAGCTCAGAAATCAAGCATAGTGATGATAGGGTGGAGAGTGTTCGGATTAGGTTAAAGGCCAATAAAGCTGATATCGCTGTGGGAGTCTGCTATAGACCTCCCAACCAAAGCAGTGAGGCGGATGAAGCGTTCTGTAAGCAGCTGGGGGAAATCTCGTGGTCACTTGCCGTTGTTCTTGTAGGGGACTTTAACCTCCCGGATATCTGCTGGGAATACAACACAGCAGAGAGGGAACAATCCAGGAGGTTCCTGGAATGTGTGGAGGATACCTTCCTCACACAGCTGGTAAGTGAGCCGAAAAGGGAATGTGCCCTCCTGGACCTGCTTCTTGTGAACAAGGAAGAACTTGTGGGGGAAGTGAAGGTTGGTGGCCATCTAGGGCACAGGGATCATGAGATGATCGAATTTCTGATTCTTGGAGAAACAAGGAGAGGGGTTAGTAAAACTGCAACCTTAGACTTCTAGAGGGCAAACTTTGACCTGTTCAGAAGACTGCTGGACAAAATCCCTTGGGAGGCTGCCCTGAAGGATAGAGGAGCCCAGGAAGGCTGGACATACTTCAAGAGAGAAGTCTTAAAGGCACAGGAGCAGGCTGTCCCCATGTGCCGAAAAACAAGTAGGCGGGGAAGGAGACCAGCCTGGCTAAAAGGGACCTTTGGCTGGACCTCAAGAACAAAAGGAGAGTCTATGACCTCTGGAAGAGGGGGCAGGTCTCTCATGAAGACTATAAGGATATAGCGAAGCTATGCAGGGAGAAAATTAGGAGAGCCAAAGCGCAGCTAGAGCTCAACCTAGCTACAGCTGTTAAGGATAACAAAAAATGTTTCTATAAATTCATTAACAACAAAAGGAGGATTAGGGAAAATCTCCCTCCCTTACTGGATGCAGAGGGAAACATAGTCACAAAGGATGAGGGAAAAGGCTGAGGTGCTCAATGCCTACTTTGCCTCAGTCTTTAGCAGTGGAACGAGCTGTTCCCTGGGCACCCAGCCTCATGAGCTAGGAGACAGGGAGGGGAAGCTGAACGAGGTCATCACAATTAAAGAGGAAGTGATCAGTGACCTGCTATGCCGCTTGGAAGCACACAAGTCTATGGGACCAGATGGATTACATCCAAGAGTGCTGAAAGGGTTGGCAGACGTGCTCGCCAAGCCACTTTCGATTATCTACCTGAAGTCATGGCTAACTGGGGAGGTCTCAATGGACTGGAGGGTAGAAAATGTAGCACCCATCTACAAGAAAGGCAGAAAGGAGAATCCAGGAAACTATAGGCCTGTCAGTCTGACCTCGGTAGCAGGGAAGGTCATGGAGCAGATCATCTTGAGTACCATTACAAGTCCTATAATGGACAAGCAGGGGATCAGGCCTAGTCAGCATGGGTTTATGAAAAGCAGGTCCTGCCTGACAAAACTGATCTCCTTCTATGACAAGATAACCCCATTATTGGATGAGGGAAAGGCTGCGGACATTGTCTACTTGGACTTTTGAAAAGGATTTGACACTGTCCCCCATAGAATCCTCATGGAAAAACTGGCTGCTCATGGCCTGGATGAGCATACGATCTGCTGGATCAAGCGCTGCCTGGATGGGCAGTCCCAAAGAGTGGTGGTCAATGGAGTTAAATCCAGCTGGCGGCCAGTCACAAGTGGTGTCCCTCAGGGCTCGGTGTTGGGACCATTTCTGTTTAACATCTTTATTGATGACCTTGATAAGGACATAGGGTGTATGATCAGCAAGTTTGCAGATGACACGAAGCTAAGCGGGAGTGTTGGTCTGCATGAGGATAGGGAGGCTCTACAGAGAGACTTGGATAGATTGGACCGATGGGCCAATGCTAATGGAATGTGCTTCAACAAGGCCAAGTGCCGGGTCCTGCACTTGGGCCACAACAACCCCATGCATCGCTACAGGCTTGGGGAAGTGTGGCTGGGGAGCTGCCTGGCAGGAAAGGACCTGGGGGTTCTAACTGACAAGCGGCTGAACATGAGCCAGCAGTGTGCCCAGGTGGCCAAGAGGGCCAATGGCATCCTGGCTTGTATTAGAAATAGTGTGACCAGCAGAAGGAGGGAGGTGATTGTCCCCCTGTACTCAGCACTGGTGAGGCCACACCTTGAGTATTGGGTCCAGTTTTGGGCACCTCAATACGAGAGAGATATCGAGGTGCTGGAGCGAGTGCAGAGGAGGGCAACGAAGCTGGTGAAGGGCCTGGAGAATAAACCTCATGAGGAGCGATTGAAGGAGCTGGGACTGTTTAGTTTGAGGAAGAGGAGGCTGAGGGGAGACCTCATCACTCTCTACAACTACTTGAAAGGACATTGTAGAGAGGTTGGTGCTGGTCTCTTCTCACAGGTAATTAGCGAAAGAACAAGAGGGAATGGGTTCAAGCTGCAGCAGGGTAGGTTTAGGCTGGACATTAGGAAAAAATTCTTCACAGAAAGAGTGGTGAGACACTGGAATAGGCTGCCCAGGGAGGTGGTGGAGTTACCATCCCTGAATATATTTAAGAGCCGTTTAGATGTGGTGTTAAGGGATATGGTGTAGAGAAGAACTTTGTGGAGTGGAGTTGATGGTTGGACTCAATGATCCCAAGGGTCTTTTGCAACCTAAATGATTCTGTGATTCTATGATTCTCTTCTGGGCAATGTTTTGGTAAGTTGTGGTATATGGCAAATCAGAAAGTTTTCTTTGTCTTTTTGAACTTTGAGAAAATCTCTTCTGCCCATCAGTCTTGTATTATAAACGCATCAAAGATTGCCAGAATGCTTCTTAAAAAAAAAATAATTAGAAAACAATTGCTGATGAATAAACCATGAAAGTGTTCAGAGGGCTGGGACACTTCTCCAATGAAGAAAGGCTGAAGACAGCTATGGGTTTTCAGCCTGGAGAAGAGAAGATTTCGGGGAGACCTTATTGCAGCCTTTCAGTACTTAAAGGGGGCTTATAGAAAAATGAAGAGATATTTTTTTATCAGGGCTGTAGTGATAAGACAAGGGATAATGTTTTTAAATGGAAAGGGTAGATTGAGATTTGATCTAAGAAAGGATTTTTTTTTTTTTTTTTTATTATGAGGGTGGTGAGACACTGGAACAGGTTGTCCAGGGAAGTCATGGATGCCCCATCAGTGGAGGTGTTCAGGGTTAGGTTGGATGTTGCTTTGAGCAACCTGATCTAGTGAATAACGTCCCTGCTCATGGCAGGGGTATTGGACAATGATCTGTAAAGGTCCTTTCCAACCCAAACCCTTCTATGACGTTATGATTCTATGAAAGTGGTACACAAACTATGAAATCACTGCACATCCATCGTTGTTTATAGCAGTTACTACCTTGACACAGCACTCCAAGGAAATAAATCATGATGACTTAGAAGGCCTGTATTATTAACTAGTAACAAGCTAGTCTGGCAAATCCTGTAATTTCAGACTGCAAAAGTGTAACTTATCCTTTAGTTGTTGATGTGTATAGGTTCTTGATTGTTGTGGTGACTGTAGTAACCATTAAAACAAGACAGAATTACAGACAACCTAGATGCACTCTGGCTGGGACTGAAATATAAATGGTACACCATTGTTTCAAGGCTAGTAAAATGCTAAAAATATGTCTAACTGAAATGCAAAATGTAGTTATCTTGAAGGTTTTTCTTCTTCTGTTTTATGAAGAACTCATGAAGTATGACTTCAAAACACCTCTTAAGGGTGGGTATTTCATGTCAGTAGATGGTATTTTAACTTCACACTTACTTCCTTTTGTATTGCATGAAATGTTAGTTTTAATCCATATATTCTACCCAAAAATTACACAATTATCTGAAAGGCGTGTAAATATTCCAAGAAGCTTGATGTTCATCTTGTGCCCTTTATTTACATTATCCTGCAACTTAAATATTATTCTTTACAGTAACCAACACATTTCCCATGTAAACAATGCCATTAAGTTAAAATGTAAACTACGATTTCCCAGTTGATCAGATAAAGTAACATGTTTCGTTTTCATTTATCATAAAATGAAACTTCATAACTTTTTATTTTTCCTAATATTTTTCCTAAAGTCATATCTGTCTTCATCAGGAAATGTAAATGTAGATTCAACTGATCTCATGTGAAATGCATGTCACCATTTTAAGAAAAAAAGTTTGTTTTATCAAACCACAATGAACTTACTATGGTTAGAGTACAATTTATGTATGTTCTACAGAATCCTAAAGGAAGATATGTTTGTTTACCTATGGTGTCTCATAAAGTGTATTTAATATTTAATAGGTTACACTAGCTTTCCAATAGCTAGTGGTTCAGATGGGGCATCATGGCACTGCAGAAATAAACCATCTGTAACTCTGGGATATTAATGTATACCTATATGTGTGTGTATGTACATGTGGATCTGTATGCAGAAATGTATGCATGAATATGTATATAATGCAAACATATGAAATATTGAAAATTTAAAGAATTAAAAGATACCTCAAGACCGTGCTAAATATGTCAAATCCACCCTGTAGTTCATATGCAAATGTTGACATGCCATAGTGTGTTGTCAAGTCCATATCAAAAAGAAATGTGTAAGTACATGTACATGAATGTACAAGTAGAACTACATACATATATATGTATACACATGTGTGCCCATATTACCATCTGGACCATATTGCCTCTCGGAGCTACTTTTACAAAGTGACCAGAGCACAGAATTAAATTGTCACTTATGATAAGTGCTGTTTTTCACTCTGTGGCTAACATTTCTATATGCAATGCAAAACTGAGAAGGTAGTATAAGCATGATTTATTGTTGGGTGATGCCACTAGCTACTTATTCTGTATTCATCATTTTAGATTTTTGCAGCATCCAGTGCAAATTCAACCTTATGATTAATGCTAAAGAAGAACTTCAGATAACAAATGGAATGCATAGTTTTGTCTACTTTCCTCAAACATATAAAAGGGGTAGAACCAAGACAAACAGTACTTACTCTCTATGAGTTACTAATATGTAATGTTCCGTTCACATAGGTATTTTAACAAGAGTTATAACAAGTGATATTTCTTCATTTTGATACCAGTAGAAACTCAAAATCTTGTCACTAAAAAATTCCATGACAACATCTAGGAAGTGTGGAATTATGGTAAGGAGTAAGAAATCAGAGCTATCTCCTTCCAATAGTTTTCCTCATGTGTCTGGATTTCATGTTTCTTCAGCATTACATTGGCAACATTGGAATAAAAATAACTCTTCTGAAGAATTGTGAGATACTGTTACAGAATCACAGAATGATAGGGGTTGGAAGGGACCTCTGGAGATCATCCAGTCCAACCCCCCTGCCAAAGCAGTTTCATCCAGAGCAGATGCCACAGGAAAGCCTCCAGGTGGGTTTTGGATGTCTCCAGAGACATTCAAATGACTCCAGACTCAACCACCTCTCTGGGTAACCTCTTCCAGTGCTCTGCCACCCTCAAAGTAAGGAAGTTCCTCCTCATGTTTAGATGGAACTTCCTGTGCTCAAGTTTGTGTCCATTACCCCTTGTCCTCTCACCGAGCACCACTGAAAAGAGCCTGGCCTCATCTTCCTGACACCCAACCTTTAAGTATTTATAAGCATTGATAAGATTCCCCCTCAGTCATCTTTTTTCCAGACTAAGAAGACCGAAATCCCTCTTCATAAGAGAGATGTTCCAGTCCCCTAATCATCTTCATAGACCTTTGCTGTACTCAGCCGTTCCCAGTCCTTGAACCAGGGAGCCCAGAGCTGGGCACAGTACTCCAGATGTGGCCTCACCAGGGCAGAGTAGAGGGGGAGGATGACCTCCCTTGACCTGCTGGCCACACTCTCCTTGATGCACCCCAGGATGCCATTGGTCTTCTTGGCCACAAGGGCACATTGCTGGCTCATGGTCATCCTGTTGTCCACCAAGACTCCCAGATCTCTTTCCACAGAGCTGCCCTCCAGCAGGTCAGCCCCCAACCTGTACTGGTGCATGGGGTTATTCCTCGCCAGGTGCAGCACCCTACACTTGCCCTTGTTGAATTTCACAAGGTTTCTCTCTGACCAGCTCTCCAGCCTGCCCAGGTCTCTCTGTATGGCAGCACAGCCTTCTGCTGTGTCAGCCAACCCTCCCAGGATCATCAGCAAACTTGCTGCGGGTGCCCTCTGTCCCTTCATCCAGGTCATTGATTAACATATTGAACAGGATAGAACCCAATGTTCCTAGGTAAGTGGTTGAAATTCAGCTCTTTGCAAGTGTCCAGGACACAGTTCCTTTGTGAATTCTTCAAGGCATTAAAGAAGACTTAAGTAATGCTCTTAGAAGGTAATATCATTGAACTGAAAGGGAATTGTGCTGAGATCATTGAATAAAATGAGTTACAAAATTTTGAATTAATTTAGTCCATAGAAGAAGCTTGAACAGAATTTTGAGCAATTAGTTTGGGTTAAGGTAAGGATTAATGTAGGAGACACAAAAGGTTAGCGTTTCTTAATTGTTTTTGTTTAATTGCTTTTGTTTAGTTTTGCTCAATTGTTTGAAAGGTTTTTTTCCGTGAGATACATGAAGTCTATTAGTTGAGCTCAGTCTGTAAATTGTCTCTTCCCAGAAATGATCCAGCCGTTGGTGCTGGGCCAGATGGTGATTATCAGTTATTGGTAGCGTTCTGAACTTCAGGGAATTTCTGTAACGTTTGTTCTGCCCAGAGGTCTTGTGCAACTAAATTTTCTATATCGTGTGCAAGCCGCTGCATCTGTTCTAAAGGTGAGGTTATCTGTTGCCAATTCTTCAATCAAAACCTGGCAGCTGAAGGCAACTATGGCATGTGGGATACTCATTCTGCTTAACTTAGGAACAAACGCGTGCCTTCTCAAACATGTGCACCCAAGCTGCTGAAGTGAATGGATATAGCCCAATAATCACTTTAAATTGATTTGTTGACTTCAGTGAACAGTGGATACAGACCGGAAGATAGAAATCGAATTTGAAAGTCATTCAGCTCTAAGACTGAACACAGATGTCTATATAAAGATAAAGGCTAGAATTGCAGAGTCTCTCCCTAGTATAAACATGAATTTCAGAGTTACCATAAACGTTAAAAAAAGTCAGAGGAAAGCACCGTAAGGATCTCATAGAGCTGAACAAACTCACCCACTGAAATAAGGCCTGAATGTTTGCATTTGAATTTAATAGATTCTTAATGCTACATGTCATCATAATGTCTTTGAACTTTTGATTCTTTTATGCAACTGGACCTCAAAAATCGTCTGATTTCCCTCTCACTAAATCAAATATAAGCTTCAAACTGCAATGCTGTACATATTAGACTGTACTGCATACATGGTTTCATTAATTTTGCTGTTATTTATAGTTGTTAAATTGGACTCAATCTGTAATTTGAAAAAAAGGTAGGGTGGAAGCAGAGATACACCCATCTAGATAAATCCTCAGCTGTAACTTGGAAT
Organism: Sterna hirundo; assembly: GCA_009819605.1. Taxonomy (NCBI): domain Eukaryota; kingdom Metazoa; phylum Chordata; class Aves; order Charadriiformes; family Laridae; genus Sterna; species Sterna hirundo. The sequence continues at coordinate 79,456,134 of CM020462.1, read as the reverse complement.
ACAGTTGCTTCAGCGTCCCAATGATCTAAGAATGTTTAGTAAAGATTTTAGTCAGTTCGTCCTCAGCTGAATTCAGGAGTTTTATCATTAACACCAAGGAGTGCAAAATCTGACTTTGGCAGAAATAACTCTAAAATTCCTGACAGCTTTGTCTACCCTACTGTTTATTAAGGACACATGTCTTCGCTTGCAGCCCCTAACTGCTTTTGTATCTGACTAATAGCAGCTTCAGCGTTTTGGAAAAAAATTACTGTGGATGATAACAAGAAAGTGTGTAGGTCTATTAGAAAGGAAAATCCTGGAGGTAAAGGTGACAGCTTTACGACACTAGCCCTTGCCTTATTTGCAGTAACTCATTTTGTATATAGTGTTTCATATTGCGGAAGCCAAGGGCTAGAGCTGTTTGTTATTTACGTCAACCCATAAGGGGGATGGTAGTATCCAAGAGGGCAGAAAATAGGTCTGTTGATTAGAACAGTAAATTAGGGGAAGATGGAAAGACAGAGAAGAATAACTGGGTTCCATAGACATGCATAAACATTTCATGTTGTTTGCTACTTGTTACTTGGCTTCCCTATAAAATCTGCTCCAGAATTCTTTAAACTAATAATAAAGCTTTCCTCCTCATCCCAGTCCCTGGGTTATTTATCTCTCTTTGATTAATCAGACCTTCTGTTAGTCTGACCTCTCTTACGGTAACAAAAGCCAAGCTGTTTTGTTCAGAGTGCACAAACTGCCAAGAAGGCAAAACTATCTTCTGTGCAGCTGTGTGAGCATTATATTTCAACACAGTTGAAAAGAGACCCTATATGTGGGGAGATACATTTGTCTTTTCCTTATACATACTGGATTTAGATCTTCAACTAATGCCTTGAAGCCTCCATGCACCAATTTAGAGACCATCATACAGCGGTCTTCCTGAGATGTAGCTTCTCAAGTCTTGACTAGGGAATTCACAAAATTATGTTTTATTTCATGCTATATTTTATCTAGTTTGTTCCAGCTATGATAAAATAAGTAAAAAACTTGTTAGTTTTATTTGTGCCACCATATTAACCATTTATCAAGATGAAATACAAGGCTGGTAGTATATTTCAATATTTAGGTTTTTTTAAAAAAATAAATATATAAATATTTCAAAATACAGAGTCTATTAAATACATACAGAGTATATTAAATACATTTAAATACAGTTAAATACAGTTAATACAATTACTACAATTAATTAATTAATACAGTTAATACAATTAAATACAGTTTTCATAACTGTTTAACTATCTTATTCTATCAAGAGTAGTTTCTGGCTTGGTTTGATTTTATTTCATTTTCATCAGTGTACATTTTTGCTAATTCAAAATTATGATAACAGATCTCACTGATGATTGCTGAATTTTGCAGATTAGCAGATTATACCCAATTTTGACAATTCACATGAGCATAATTTTATCTTTAAACATACAAATAACCTTATTGACTTAAAAGTAAAGCAAGTGCTCTAGTTTTGACTTCAAATCATATATTATTAGAGGTAGAAATGAAAGTGCATTATAAAATATATAAATTTTGATATACATATAATAACTAGAATTTTGTTTAATTCACTTCTACTATGTCTTATTTTTGCATTGTTTCTGCTTTCTTGATTTTTTCTATCTGTTTTCCAGACATCTTTGTCAACTTTACACGTATTAAGACCTTAAATGAACTTATTGTTCAAATGTTGTATCAGAGTAAGGAGAATGTTGCCCAATGCTTCTGAAAAGGGAAAACTATCACATAGAAAATAAGATAAATTCATGTGCATACCCACTGGCCTCAGTACAACCAGGATTTCCTCCATCGTAATTTCCATAAACACAAATGCAGAATTTTTTTTTTGTAAAATTTAGTTTTCATATAGCTGTAGTTTTCATGTACTTGTAGAACATAAAACAGGTTGCAAAGTAGAACAGCATCACTGTGTCTATTTTACACTTGAGAAAAATACAGCCTACAGAGTGGAAGTGATAGACCCAGAATCACTCATAAGACCAGTAGCCTCCTCAGGTCTTACCTGATGAAGCGTAGAATCATAGAATCATAGAATGGTTTGGGTTGGAAGGGAACTTAAAGATCATCTAGTTCCAACCCCCCTGCCCTGGGCAGGGACAGCAACAGAAGGTCAAGTCATTTTGTAGGTATCGTTTACTTCCCCTCTAACCGGCAGAAAATATTGGCTTTTATTTATATCAACATAGTTTTGCCTTATTTTTAAAAAACTTCTGTGAAAAAATGTAAGCTATTGAGTAAAAAAAACCCAAACAACTAGCTGAGATGCAAGGTGTCCTAAATACAATTAACAGATCTTGCTCTAGTTTGGACATTAAGTGAAATCAGTCAATTTGCAGTTGCCAGCAAGTAATTTTAACTTGATATACATACTTTATATTTGCTTGGGTTTCACCTATGCACAGATTTGAAGACCTTGTATAACTGTCACTCTTTTTTGCCTTAGCTGAATGTATCTATTGTAGCCTAATTTAGAACTACCCTCATGAAGGATAGACAGATTGGCCAAAGAAACTTCCAGATGCAATTCTGTTGCTCAGATGTGAAATCTGAGTGCAACATGTTGGTCCAGATGTGATTGCTAGTTTAGAAAGTGCCTAAACCGTTGAATACTAGCAGTAGACAAGTCTGTACTGCAAAAGATCATTTTATACCTGGGTGGGTTTAAACCTGCTGGGTTTCTTACGCTCTCCTGTCTACCTACTGTTGGATATAAAGTGCTGAACTACACAGACCTTTAGATTTAACCTACAGAGAAGCTTTTATGAAAGTATTTGAGACATAGGTGGATTCCAATGTTCAAAAAGTGTTTAAAAACCTATAAAAAAGGATATTGTTATATTTAGATATTGCTCTGTCTTTCTACGGTTCATTCAAATTTTAGATCCTTTCAATAACACAGCTTCCTAGAGATAGCTGTGTTCTAGATCTGTGTGTTTATGAAATTTTCTGTCTTCGCAAGAAAAGATATTTCTCAGTAAATAATAATAATGAAGACCATTAGTTGATTAATTTTTTTAACTAAAAAAGTACAAAAAGAAGATTGTGCTTTGTAGGTATTTATTCTTTTTTTTTTCCATTTAGAAAATAATTCAAAATTTTGAAGTGAGAAAATATATTTGTGCCAAAGCAAAATTATAGGCAGGGGATGTATTCACTTATACGATGTAAAGGCAAGTAACCGCAAAGTCATACTTTGATATCAGAGAAATTCCAACCCAAATAATGTCAAAGAAAGGTTTGACACTCATTTCAGTGGAGTCACAATTTCACCCATTATAATTTCTCCTGCTCAAGAGTATTGTGGGAAAAGTATTGTGGAAATAAAACTTTAATGAAGCACCTACTGATATCAAAGGAGAAGCTCCCATTGATTTCTGTGGATCTTTGTTCATGTCCTTCAAAACCTTTATGGAAAGACCTCTCAAAGGAAAGCCCTATCATGTATGCCATCTAAAACTGAAATAAAATCTGTATTGAAGGAAAAAATACAGATTAAAAAATTATTTTCATTGGAAATGGACAGAGGTTTATCACTCTGTGCTTAGCTGAGTGCTGCAGGATACTTATATCCTCTGAATCAGGAGCAGGCAGACATGCATAAAGCACATTGTACAGTGAGGTAGACTTGGACAGATACTAGCATTAACATGATGTTTAGGTTTATGGAACTTGGATGTTATAAAACAGGCTTAACAACCAGATCTTTTTTTGCTTACTTAATTTTGACTGCCTCCTTTTACTTTCCAGTTATAAATACTTGCCATTGAGCCAAAGACTTTGCTGACTAAAACACTGGTGACAGATGAGTCATTCTGTCTCATCTACATCACTTCAAGTTCCTTCAAAAAAGACCTGATTCTCCTCTGTTCTGGTAACTGAGCTGACTCATTTCTGAATCAGCATAGCACAGTGTCATCATCATACTGCTGGGAAGTGGAGTACTTCAATACCATCTTCACTGAGCCCCTAAATGTTCTCCCAAATCCTTTTTAGCATATGTGAGGGAACAGTTCCAGTTGTTACAACCTAGAGCTGTGTATTGCTTTGTGGTCTTGAAAATGTTCCTCTGATGATTCCCAGTCAGCTCCCAAATCCTTATCTTCAGAGAACTGAGTGACAATGCCACTGCACCACCAAGACAAAATTTCAGTGTTATAATTACTGCAGGGACTCGGAAAATATAAATTCCAGTCCTACCTTGTAGCAGATGAAGTACAGCTCCCAACCCTGGGGCAAAGTTTTTTTCTGTTAAGGAGATTTGATTATGGAACCACTTTTCAGGAAAATCCAGAAATGACTAAATATATCCATGTCTTTTATGGTCTGGATAAGATCTTTTTTGGTTTTAAGTACTTTTTTTCACAGTTCAAAGAACTATTTTTATTCATCAGTCCCATTCCAATACACTGTGTTCCTAATTAACCTCCAGAAATTCTTAGAAGAATTTTGCCTGTAATATGAGGGAAGTTTTTGAGACTCCTGTAAGTCCACTCTGTGGTGTTTGTTGCCTTGTTTGAGAGATGGGGGGGGGGGCGTTGGGGGTTTGTTTTGGTTTAACTGATGCTGGTTTTGCATGGAAAGGTCTAGGGTCACCAAATTCAGCTTCTGTCACCCATCAAGCTAAGGTAATATATAGCACCATAAACCCCTGAGACAGCTGGGTTCACACCAGAATAAATGACAAGAGCATCAAGGACAGAAAATGCATTATGAAAAATTTGAAAGTAAGTTTAGCCCAGAAGTATGGAAGACTGAGACTCAGCTTATTCTAGGGCCCAAGTTTTCTGAAGTTCATTCCTGGGTCATGAGCCATTCCCTTCCAGCCACAGGAAAAAAAAAAAAGAAAAACACAACCAAAAAAACCCCAACAAACAAACAAACAAAAAACCCAACATGGAGAACTCTTTGTGTGTTGCAAATATTGATAGCTTTAATGTTACTTACTCACACTGAGGGTACAAACCTGAATAGGCTAATGTAGATTTTCTCTGTGAAAATGCAATCAGTCCTCTAGAATTTTTGTATGTGTTTTGTAGCTTTCTGACCTTTTCAGTGTCACACTAATGCTATAATAAATCACCTCTTTTATTGCCTGAAGTGCTACCTTTCACCCCCAAACATGTCTTGTAACTGTGCTCGCTGTCAATATATCATCATAATGTAGAGTGTACATATGTCAAGCAATATGAATGTGCTTTTGGGAGATGTAAACTTCCAGTTGGTTTGTACTGTGAGAGGGTGAAGAGAGAGAGAGGATGTCTAGCTATTTTACTGGATCATCCTTGTACTCTGTAGGTTTTTCATCTGCACTGTACTAGTAACTCATATTTGTTATGTAAGGTGTTTGATTTCACACTTCTCTTCTCCTTTCATCCAGATAACTTCATGTTGAAGGGATTGGTTAAGTCTGTTCTTAAAAATTTACTGGTTTTACTAATTTTATTTTAGACAAATAGTTAAAGAATGCATTCACAGACAGATCTTATGCAGCAATCCTATAAATCTCAGAGCTCTTTGTCCATATAGCTGTTGCCATGTTTTTTTTTGCAGGTGTGGAAACTGAGGCAAAAAAGTTGTTGGTGATAATCAAAGGATAAAGAGCTGATAGCAGAGCCAAAAGCTAGAAACATCTCTCCCAAGATTGACATGGTCACATAAGCTTTCTTTAGTAGTCTTACAGTGGTTAAGTCTTTGTTAAAGTAACTGAAAATCTAGGGCTAGTACTGTAGTCTGTGAGAGTTCATTATTTCTTATTTTATTTCCAAAATGCATATTGTTTTCTAGATCTAGAAGCTCTCTTCCCAGTCAACTCATCCTCTGAAGCATCTAGGTGCTTAGTTACCATATTTTTTTCCATGTCTTTAAAATGTTAACACCAATGTTTAGAGCTGTAGGATGTCTATTCTAGGGTGTCTAAAATTTGCAGAGGTCAGATCCTAACAGCTGGATGTTTATGGCCTCTCAGGTGTGTTGCCTCTGAGCAATATTGAGAATCCTCTGTGAAACATGTTACATTAGCTGTCACCTGGAAGAGTCTGGTGTCTCAGAGGAATTAGAAAGGCAGCACGCATGGTTGGGAGCCACCTAAAGTCAGCACACAGAGCTTGCAGCCCTTTAGAGTCTGCCAGTGCAAACCAATAGTTTTTCTCTTGCGTGCATTTATGATATTGCAGCTGAAATGCATATTTTAATACTGGAAAAGTACTGACTAAGAGTAATAAATCTAGGAGCTGATTTACAATGGAAAAGGATTGCCCCAGAACTTGAGTCTCATTTCAACAATTTCTTTTCAATGTTGTTACTTTTGTGATTTTCATTTTCCCTGCATAACCATGTTCTAAGTGGTGCCGGTAGCAAAACAGAACTACTTCTTCCCCATCCAGAAGACCTTGTTATCCTCAATTCCAGGCTTTCTCAACTGTTTGATTTGCTTTCTGGATAACAGTTCATGATTATCGTGTTTTTTGATTTATGTGTGTGCTTGGGTGTACGCACACGGATTAAACAACTGAAGAGCCTCACCCTTCCCTAATCTTATGGAAATTCTTCTAATACCATAGAAGACATTAAGAACTGATGTTGGTATAAGTGTTAATGTGTCAGATTTGACTTCATTGTGAAGTGTTGCCTAATTAGCTGTGAGAGACAGATCTCTGAGATCTGACAAGGAAAATATGTTCAGTTCAAAGTCATGTCTGTAGTGAAGAACGCTTTTAAACTCATATACTGCAAATTATATGATATTTATCTCCACTGAGATAAATAACTCTGCTGAGATAAATATAAATTTAAGTGTAGGAGTAGGAAATGCTGAGTACAGCATTCTGGAAATAGTCAAATATATTTGATTAATTCAAATTTTTATTGGGATTTTAACAATGCCCTCATATCAGTTTTCTGGCTTTAGATCTTTCTTCAGAAATGCTTCCTTCTTTCTTAGTGTATTTCCTTTAAATATGATTTGAATGCCATTGTTATCACTGGAAAAATTGTGTTGGATGTCCAAAGAATGGATCAGAGAATTTCTGAGCAAAATAAAGTATTCTAAATCTTGTTTACATTTTACATTGAAAGAGAAATCCAGCATATTAAACTACCCTAGTAAATTAAAATTTGAAAAAGATCATGAAAGTAATGAAAAATTATCTATAAATCATATAATTTGTAGGAGAAGTGTAAATATAGTTAATATGCTATAAAGTATTTTAACAGTAAAATTAATCAGTCAGTTCCGTACTTTGAATAATTTTGATACCATCAATCTAAAGCAGTAAATTTACCATTATTTCGTTTAGTTTCCTCTCCTGAATTTAATCCAAGTCAACTTTATCTCCAGAAAGTATTTTAATTTCAATGAAAGTTCATTCAGCAACAGGAAATAAGCTTATCATTCTAATCATCAACACGTTTAAAAAAAAACAGATCTGAATTTGAGAGAGATGCAGCTTATTGTTCAGATCAGCAAGGGCAAGTTAACACCTAAACTCTGTTGGGTTAAAGGGAATTGGGTGCCAACAATATCTGTCAATCTGGATGTTATCCTCTACAAGACTTTAACAGATATATTGAGAAACCATAGCATTGGCAAGAAAAAATAAAAAACAAAACACCTGGGCTGTGTTTTAACCCCAAATGAGACATCTGTGAGGGGTTAAATGGAAGAGTTGTGTCTTCCTCTTTGATGTGTCATCAATTTTCCAAGCAATAGGTTTGAAGTACAGAAAAGTTGGTACCACATTACAGAACAGCAACTGTTCTCCCATTCGCAAGAAAATACAGCTGCTGTCACTGCCAATTCATCACTGCTTGATGTATGGGGTATAATTTCACACAGAAGGTATCATAGGAGCTAACCACTAGTTTATGTTAGGAAAGCTGCAAACAATGTCAATTTACCACTACCTGAAACAGCAGTAAACCAAGTCAGAGCATCTCAAGTTGACATGGAAACATGTCAGCAGCGACTAAAAGGGAGAGAAATAAATGTGGTTGCTGAGAGGCTTCTTTCCATGGAATGAAATGACTTTATCCTTCCTTGAAAGTCCTTTTCCCAGTGAGCTAATCATACTTGAGACTAGTAGTTGCCAGCCAGGGCCCACTTGTATAAAGAACTACTCTATGTTTTTCTCGTTTACTGTAATGCGTTTGTAAAATTAGGAGATTTAGCCATTGACTTTAATTGAAACCTGTCTATTTGTAACGGTTCAAGATCGCCTCTATTGTTCTCTGAAATAATATGTGAAAATTGAGTCTTTCTAGCTTTATTCAATATATTCCGTTTTAAAAATCACATTATACTGGAGTCTGGTTTAAAACATTTTTATGTCATTACATTTTGGATTGCTCACTAATGGAAGGCTTAAGTTACCGTTGGATTTTCTAGATGAAGTACAGTAGAAGACACATTAAGTTTTCTTACTGATTTTAACTTGATGGAAGAAACACAGTGGGAAAATGTGCTAATAGCAGCATTTGCCAGAAGTAATTTCTGTTTATTAATGCATCTTGTCAAGTCGCATAAGCTAAGCAGGGTAGGGAATGTTCAGTATTTTTGTAGGAGACCTTTCTGGTAGGTATCAGGGATATACTACGGAGGAAATGGTGCGTAAGTGGTAGCAATCTACCTTCTCATTATCGTTAATTTGTATCACATTATGATGATGCCTCTTATATGAGGGATAAATACAACTGTCGTGTGCTTCCCTCTTTCCTTAAACACTGAACAGAATTTTCAACATGAATCTCACAATGCAGTGCATTCTGTTTTTTTATATGGCACCAGGAACTGAGTCTGGATGTAGATATTAATGTTAGTCAGAAATTTTTAGTACAACCATTTTTCACTGAAATGTACTGATTCAGAAGACATGGACCCTTTCCGTGGTGAGAAAAATTTTGATGAAAGTTTCCTGAAAGTTTCTCAAATCCAGGATGAAATTTTGCGCAATTTCTCTTTTTGTCCTTCAGTCACTGCTGTAAAGCTGTAGCCAGTACCTAGTACATGTCTTTGTTCCACTGATCACACTTTGAAGAGAAATAATGAGAATTCATGTCTTTCCATCTATTGCTTGTGACAAAGACCAGCTAGACACATACTCTGAGATTCCTGATTTCTATTTATTCATTCAAGGTGGGTCCAAAACAAAACAAAGATATTTTTTTCTGTCTTTTCTTTCTGAGTGAGTGATTTTCCTCATCTGTGTCCTAATTCTTTGCTTTTATGTTGGAGACACATGTTGCCACAACATATAAATTTCTGAATTAAGTCCTTTGTTTACTGCTGATGCAAAAGGAGAAATTATAAGACTGCGAATATTCTCTAAAGAAAGCTGTTTTCTGCCCTGCTCTGCCACCACCAACTCCAACATATTTTGACTACAGTCTACTCTTACTTTAGAATGAAAAAGGGTACAAAACTATATGAAGAAGCCTTTCTCTTGTTCTGCAGTCCGAACAAAAATATTGGTTCTCCTATTTCAGTCGTCATAAAGGTTCATTTTTTGATTTTGGTTCGTTTTCCTTTTGAGACTTGTTTCAACAGGTTTCCCTGTTAGTTTTGTGTGTTAGGCTTTATTATCAAGGAAGAGAGGGATCTAGCTGGGACCCTCTGCAAGGAAAGAAAGACCATGACTTCCCTGGCAAGAAAATGTGGGTTCCCAGAGAGGAAACGGAATAGAAGATAGAGTCAGAACTGACAGGAACAAATAGGAGATGCACAGGCCTTGGAGGAGATGGAAATAATTTTTCAGGGGACCACAGAATCCTGGGCAGTGCTTTCTGCAACTCAGTCTTTAACCAAGACCAAGTCAACACAATACATTGTAATACCTAAAAAATTAACAATTGCAACTCCCAGACTTTGTAGCATTCCTTCCTGAAATGGTGTGGTAACACTCTTATCCTATTTTTTACAGGGTATAACAATGTACAAATGGCTGTACTGGGTCAGAACAAAGTGCTTTTAGGCTGTTATCCTATCAGTGAATCTAGCCTGTAGTGGTTGTTTTGGGAAGGATATATGAACAAAATAAAAGATATTAAAACTTCTGCTTGAAAATATTCACACACTCCAGCAGTATGAAGATAAGAGTGTCTTATCATGGGGTGGGATCTTTATTAGGACCAGTTTTAAAAAAATTCAAGTTTTCAATCCAGCAATATACTTTGCCATTTACCATGTCATGGGACAATCATACAATTAGCTATACTCAATGTACAAAAATATTTTATTGTTACATAATATTGCCTTGTATCTCTGTTTGCCTTTTGTGTACTCTTAAAATTTCATAAAACTCTGTAATACCCTGCATTAGAATTAATCTTCCCTCATTCATCTTTTTGACCAAAATAGATACTCCTCAGATGGTGGTCATATACCTTCTGATGAACATAACCTTCAGCCACTATGGATGTTCAATGCTCAGATCTAACACAACACATACCTCAACAATGGGAAATGGGTAATCCTATTGATTTCAGTGTGAGACAGGTGATTCACATACTCTTCCACATAAGGGTTTTGATCTCCATCTAATGAAGTTAGCTACATGTCATTGTGGAATACTGCTGGTTTGGATGATCTCTCCACTGACATCAAACAACCTCTCCCACCTTTGGCATTGTAGCTGTTGTTTGGTTCACACTGATGTGGAGCACTTGAATGTGACAACAGTATTTCATCATTCTGACTTCTTTTGCTTTGGTTCAGGTGACTACCACTATCAGTTATTTATTCTAAAATGTACTAAGATCTAAATGCAGCATGCATAGATAAAATAAATACAAATAAAACAGAGGAAGGATTTTCTATACTCAAATCACATAGTCCTTTTTGACCTGGAAAGCTGTCATCTGCTATGTCATAAGATTTCTTTATAAGGGCTAGGAAAAAAGATGTAAGTGCAGTACCTGAGAAGTGCAACACATTTTGCTCAAAATAGCAAAGGCTGGCTTTAACTTCATGAATTGTATATGAGGCTCTCTCAGATTCTTGGGGTTTTGTTGTTTTGGTTTTTTTTTCCTCTCTCCTCTACACAAGTATATCATAAACAAAGGGTCATTTAAGTTACCCTGGTTATTACAAAGCAATATTTTCCATATGGAAGCTTCTCCCTGGAAAGCAAGAGCCTCTTTATAAAATGTTTCAGATCGAAAGCATGTAGGTTTTTAGGAAAGCAAGCATTTATTTCATCATGGACATTAGCAGAAGATCTGATTATAGATGCTATCTATATTAAAATATCATAAATTAAATTAACATTTTCCCCACCTGAAAATGAGAATACAGGGGAAAATTCTCCAAAAGAACTTTCTGAGTCATTGATTTGAGGCAATCCTTTCACTTAGGAAGGACCTTAAAATCAAAGAGGTTTCTTGCCTCTTCCATCCATGTTTGAACTCTTGTTTCAGAGAATCCTTCATCTGGTGGCTAGAAATATTTCTAATTTGTAGCCTAAATTTGTTCATAGCTACCATCTGCCATTTGTTTCATAGCAAAATTTCCCTTTGGCTTTAATAGATTTTAGTTTTCTTGTTTGTCTTTTACCTTGAGTTATTTAACTTGCAGAGGCTGAACATGCATGAAATCTTCCTTAGACTGTATTTAGAGTTTTTCTAATTTTTAATTTCCCCCCCATCAATATGTTCTAGCATTATTGATGTCTCCAGCAATTCAAAGTTGACGTGAAGTGTTAATGCGATTCAGGGAGCAGATAAGATTCTGGAAAAACTACTGTCTTCACCTCTTGCTGTTCATCTTATATATGTTTGCACATTGTTATTACAAAGTCTATTTGATGAGATTCGATGGGCAGAAGAATGATTGCAAATGACTTTTTACTTGACAAGTCAATCTAAAAATCCAGGAATGAGCTCCAAAAGAGTTAGTTATAAGGATGTTTGTCATTTTTCCAAGCCAATGAACCACAAGTCAACATTACAATTTTCAGGCACGAACATTTGAAAAGGTAACAAGTTTTAGAAGGTGATACCTGGGGTCGTGTGGGTTTGAAATCATCAGAAAGGCCAGAACTGTTCAAACTATCCAGTACTTCAGAGACAAAACAGTAGTAATAGTTGCTGAAATAGTCTAACTTTGATACTGAACATATTTACATATTTAGTTATATAAAAACACCTTATCAGAAAAATAAAATCAGGTATGTTCAACATGCCCTGGCCATTTTTTTTAGAAAGTTGTTTAATTTTACAGATTGATAAAGGCAATGGTATCTCTTAAAATTTAAGCATCTTCCTATGGTGCGTACTTTATTAATATGATCTACTGTTCTGTTTTCAAACGGTATAACTTTTTTGCCACCTTTACCATATTATATTATTTTTAAGCCCATCTTCTTTGCTGGTATCCTTGAAGCCTCTATGTTTACAAAAACACACGTTAAAGATCTACTGGAAGAGTGGACCAAAACTAAAGCGAATAAACCATAAGGAACCACAGATCTCTGAGTTGCAACTGCTGTGATATTTTTGTTAGACTGTTTAAAAAGTAGGATTTTGTGATGAGGGTGAAGATTCTTTTGGAAACAGATTATTATCTGATCATACACAGCAACCAGAAAAGCATGAATATGTGGAAGTTCTTGGGTGAATAAAGAGGCATAGGAAGCTCAGGATGAGATATTCACATCAGGGATATTATTACCGTAAAGAACATTGTGTAAGCTGGCAACATACTCTCCAGCCTTGACAAATAGATATAAGACTACTTTCAAAGTTGTCAGTACAAGTCAAAATTAGAACAAATTAGAAGGACAGCGGAACTCTGCTCTGCCTGCTCTCACAACTGCATGGGTATTGAAGCATTTTTTCTATGGGCCTGTGGGCCCCCCCAAACATATATATTTTAAAAAACTGATACCTTCTTTATGTGAAAATTAATATTGCTGCACTGATCAAAAGGATGCTTTAGAATAAATAATATAACCTCATCCTGTTTCTAAGCATGGGATTTCCTACGGGGTGGTAAATAAAATACTATTAGGAAGAGAGTAGGAATTATATTGAAAGTAGCAGACAGGAGTAAGTTTATTATTCATAAAAAGCATTTATATTTCAGTGCCAGAATAGGTATCACATATACCTTTCCAGATAGTTTATGAACATTGGATAAACATAACTGGAAACAGCTAAAAATTAAATGCAGGGTCTGAACCCCTTTTTTTTATTCTGAAAACACAAGAGAACTTTAAAGCTATATACAGATGCGATGCATATCAGGCTTACATTTATTCTGCTGAGGCAATCTGCACTTGCTTAGCCACAGATGGATATAAAGAAGATACTATTCATCTGGAACAATGATTCTTTTACTTATCATAGTTGCCATGTGATGTGCATGTCCCATTTAAGTGGAATGATCTTCACAGTGTTATAAAATATTCATTAAAATTTTTCAGGCAACGTGCAATTCAAAATGTTTCACAATATATGCTATGGATTAAAAGAGTTTTGTTTTGGTTTGGTTTGGGTTTTTTACCACTTTATAACTAAGTCTGCTTTTACTTGCATACATATTTATTCAAATATCGGTCTTATACATTTATTCTGTTTTAATATCCTGCTTTAAAGCTACATTTTGATACAGTGCTTTGTGTGTGGCATAAATCAAAGTTAAAGGTATCTAATTTATAGATCTGTAAAATTTTGAAGCAGTTTTATTTGGATTTACGAAGGAAAATAGTGACAAGAATATCTGATGGTGGCTTGATTTTGTTATGTGTGAGTGTTAATTTATATGGAAAAAAGGATAATGGATAAGGAAAAAAGGAGAAACCAAGAAGAATATTTTCATAAAGCAGCATGGAATACCCATACCATTTTTGTATTAGTTTTCAAAATTAAATTGCTCTGGAAAATTACTTTGGAGCTGATGTAAGTATCAGAGAAGTAACCAGTGTATTCCAGCTGTCCTGATGGGAAGCCCAGAGAGAGCTGGCTGTAAGCAAGTGTAATTCCTGAGGCTCCAGATGAGTTGTGTGGTTTCATGGCAATGGTGGTTGAGCCTTCATTTCCTCTGGGGAGCATTCCACCAACTTCTGACCATCATTCAGATCTAATTTCTACATGTCCAGCAGCCAAGACTGTGGGATATTTATTGTCATACATCAGACCCGAGGTTTTGATACTTCCTTTACCTCCACCCTCACGGATTAAGGGGTTGGTTGTTTGAAGCCAAAAGCTAGTTCCTTTCTTTAGGGGAAGTATCCTGTTAGGCCTGCTCCAAAAATTCTTGTGGCTAATTGTTATTTTAAAGAATACACAGAGTAAGGTGGCTTGCAAATTCCACCTGTTATACCCCAGTTTCCTTATTTTACATCATAATTCGATGATTAAAAAGATCAGATAGCGTACCTCAACTCCTTCTGTCTGAGAAAACAAACCCTCGTAACCTGTTTCTTGGAGCATGTGTCAATTACCATACAAAAGTTGACAAGCACTAAAGAGGCCAAACAGGTTCATTAAGTTGATGATTAGGAGGAGCCCTTGACAGAGGGCTGTCATGGAAGCAGTTGTGGGAGAAAATGCACATAAAAGGAAGCTTTTATTCACCATTTCGCTAGCCAGTTGACTGTAAGATCATTTCATGTCATTATGCAGAGAGCTTCTCTGAACACCTTTCTCAAACTCTGTACCTCTCCTGATTCATTTTGTATATAGCCAAATCAGCCCAGGTAGAGCTCTGGGCTAGGATCAGGCATATACAAGTCAGTATTGTTGCACTTGACATTACAAGTCAAAAGTTGTTCTTCCTCTGAAACACTTTGTGCAGCCAAGGTTCCTGCGAAGGTTTTGATCACACATGTTCACACACACAGAGTGGTCTGTGAGATATAAATTTTGCACATCCCGGTGGCTAATATTTTGCACCTTACAGTAGAAAATTGGTAGGATGCTTCCAAATTATTTCGGTCCTCTTACATCCTGTGGATTTAATGAGGATGTAAATGATGTATTGATTTAGGGATGTCTCAGGAGAGAGGAAAAATGTTTACCATGAGTTCTGGGTGTCCTCAGAGAATTTCTGTTTCAGTTGATTTTGTGACGCAGGCATCGCTCCAAAACAAAACAGAATGAGACCAAATACAGAGTAGTTTGGTTAAAAAAAAAAAAAAAAAAAAAAAAAATCTTGGCAAGAAAAAGCAGCAGGTAGTGAAACAAATTGAATTCATTTCTGTTGCAGGCCCTCAGAAAGCTCAAAATGTGCAGGCATAAACCATATGAAGAGCATCTCTGCTAGCTGCATTTGCTGCTCAGAGAAAACCAGGCAGACCATACTAGGCATCAATTTATTCTTCATAAACCACTAACGGTTATCAGATGGAGGTGCCTAAAAATCTGTCGTGATTAAAAAACCAGGTGTCCTGGAAATGAAAGTGTCCAAACATACACAGTACTTAAAAGTAATGCATCTAACAACAGATAATATAGAAAACATGAGTGTCACCGCAGGCAGGTTTATTCCCTGATAATATGTATAGACTGAATGAGCTTTTTTGCACAGTTACCCTCTCTGAGTTACTATGAATTTGTAATGCTACTTCTTAACATTTTTGTTTGTCTACACTAAAGAAGCAATGATTTATTAACATGGCAATAAATGTTTAATACTTCTTGTCTGTATTGTTTTGCAAAACTATCTCCTTAACGCCCTGATTCTTGAAAGTATGAGGACAAACATTAAACTAAAACAATACTGCTCTAAAAATTGGGGTATTTATATGCAGAATTTTTAAAATGTCGCATTTATTGTTCATAACCTCTGATTTTGAAGGTAACTCAGATGTTCAGGACATAAGACAGAATCTCATGTTTGGTTTAATGTGTTGTGACTGATAGTTATCATTCAGGTGTGATACTTTTTTAAAAACAAATGGTCACATAGAAACTATAGTGGAATTTTAATGCAGGCATTAAAAAAATATGAAAAATTAAAATAATGAAATTGGCTTAAAAATGAAGCAATATTTTAAAAACTTCTTTTAGGTCTTTTTTTTTTTTTTTTTTTCTTCCCCCCTCCTTGTGTTCAATTGGAAATCACCTCTTTCACTTTTGAACGTCTTTTCTTCACAGCTCACAGTGTTAGGTAAATTCCATTACTTTTCAAATAAGCTGAAATTCAAACTGCTGAGGAAAGACATCAAAGTTAACATAACTTCCCATGTTGTTCTGACAACTAATGGTGTTACTGTCAACACCGAATATCCAAACCTACCTTCATGGTTATTCAAAGTCTATAAACTTTGGACGGCATGTTGGAAACTTATGGTTGGACAGGATATGAATGCTTCTGGCTTTTTACATAAACTAGAATTTCACTTCCAGAGCACCACCTGTTTCAAATGGAAAACAATTTTCCTGAAGACTGATGTGACTTTCCTAACATTTCCAAAAGCAGGTAACATTCAACCATAAAACAGTCTGTTCTGAAGAAACCAAACTCTAGTTGGTTAACAGAAGCATTTGTCTGCCAGGCAAAATTGAATGAGTTAGGTATTCCTAAAAGGCACCAGAAATCAAATCAAGTACTGGCATTTTGTAATATCATGAAAACTTTTATGAATCAGCCTTGTAAATTATATTTTATTTTTTCTTCATGGGAATTTTCATCTGTAGACAATATCAGGTTAACAGTATTTACCAAGTGTTAAACAGATGTAACATTTTAATACAGCAATTGATAAAATACAGTTTAAAAATGAAGAAATGAAGACAAATAAAGAAGTTTAATTCATATTTTTTTCCATGTATCAATTCTTGGTTATCACTGTAATGCCAATGCATTCTTGCAGCTGTAGACATGACCAACTTTTGACTCACTTTCTAAGCTGATACTTGGATGAATGAATTCTCTACATGTTCTTTTCCCTGTTGTCATTTGAAGACAGTAATACCATTCTTTTTTCTTCCCTCTTTCTTTCTCCTCTCCAGCAATGACAATGCAGTTCATAAGTCATCGGTTCCCTGACTATCATGATCCAACTATAGGTGAGTAGAGACTATTCTCTCTTCATCCCTTTCAATCTCTGCTTATTCAAGATTGCCATACAGAGAGAAGCTGATCCTAAATAGCAATTAGATATAAGCAAGATTTGTCAACTTTAGATTAAAATTTAATTCTGTGATGATAATTAAATTGTGTCATGGTCATACCATAGTTTTTTTTCCTGAAATACTTGTACAAAATCTTTCAACAACAGATTTGTGGCTTCATGCTCTTTAACTGTTAGCAGCTGTGCAATTATAATCATAAAAACAAAACAAAAAAAATTACAAGATAGAAAGAAATCTTTCAAAATACTAGAACAATGTAAAAAGTGTGGTTTGGAGCGTATTTTTAAAAGTTTTGTTATTTTAGTACTGTTTCCCACTTTTAAACTGTTAGTTGACCTAAATTCAGTGCCTACTGAATTTAATATACTGGAGATATGCTCTGGGTTCACACACTTTGCTAAGTCCACTGGATTTACCTGAATTATAAACCTAAGTAATCAAAAATATTCAGATATGTCTGCAATACACTGAAAGTCATCATGTTTAGATGCTGACCATTGCATGACGATACGGCTGGCGTACAATGGAACAGTGAGCTGGAAGAGAGATTTGGGATGAATTCTGGTTGACTGACTTGAATTTCTGTTTCTGAAACAACTAATTCAAAAAGGTTGTGGCAAAAATTCTGTCTCACTAAAACATTTCAAATATTTTTCCCCCTTCTAAGCTGGGTACAAATTTGGAAGATATTTACAGGGTATAAACCCAAGTAATTTGATGCCTTGAACAGCTTTGCATTCCTGTTATTGTACTGGGTATCACCTACTGACATCCTGCTGGGCACTTGTTGGACATCAAGTTGAGCATGAGCCAGCAATGTGCCCTTGCAGCAAAGAAGGTTCATGGTATCCTGAGCTGCATTAGGAATGTTGACAGGAGGTTGAGGGAGGTGATCCTTCCCCTCTACTCAGTACTATTGAGGACCCACCTGCAATACTGTGTCCTGTTCTAAGCTTCCCAGTACAATAGAGTATTGTCATACGTTGTCCAGAGAGGTTTTGGAGTCTCTATCCTTGGAGATACTGAGAACAGTATATAGTCCTAGGCAGCCTCTTCTAGGTAGCCCTGATAGAGTAGGAATTTGATCCAGATGGCCTCCAGAGGTTCTTGACAACCTCAACCATTCTATGACTCTATGATGTCAGGAAAGCTTGCCAAAACACTATTTTTTTTTTTTTTTTTTTTTTTTTTTTGCTATGGAGCATCTTTGGGCAGTACTATGATTAGTAATATGAATGAATATAGTAAAAGATGTATGTAATATAGAGGTATAAATCAGCACAATCAAATGTTTATTCATTTAAGGGTTGCTTTATTAGTTAGTTTAACTTAAAAGCTCTTGCATTTATAAGCACTATCCATGTGTAATATTTAGTTATACCTAGAAGAAGATGGCAGAATCCGAGCCTCATAAGTGGGAGGCAGTAAAAATATTAATATTTACAAAGATTGCTTTGTGGGGAAAAAAAAAAAAAAGAAAAAAGAAAAAAGCTTTTCCAGCTCCCTCATCTAAAACAATTTTTTTTATCTTTTCAAATTTTATCTTTAAATTTTCAAATATTTCAAACTCATCTTTAACCTCTATAAAACTACTGCATTGCTAAGTAGAGCAGTTAATGGCAGTATTTCTTTTGATTTGTTATTTCTGTAGTTTTCTACATTTCCTGGATATTAACTCCTGGTAAGTTGTGATATTTTAGTGATAAAAAAGAAATATATATTAAAAAAAAATATAAACCCTTCATGCCATTGGTAACTTTATAACCATTAAAAATATTACAAAATAAAAAATGAGATATGTCAACTCTAAAGAAGGCAAAACTACTGTAGAATTGCTAAAAATTAATTTGTTACACTCAGGAAAAAAATAATCATTAGATTTAATTGGAAAAGAGGAACATTAGTAGTTACTGACACCATCAAGTTATGTACGTATACCCATCTTTATTATTAACTATCCACCTGCCATCTGTATTTATCTATATATTGTATCTTGTCATAATCTTAACTTATTGGTCTCTAGACACTGTCACAATATGAATAATAGATAATCATAAAGAGAAAGAAAGCTTATGATGCATTATAAGTACATACTGCAGGAATGCCTAGAGGAGCTAATCAAGATGAAGGTCTCCTTGAGTAAGAGACAGCTTCTACTCAGTAAAATCAACACTCTAAACAGGAGAAGAGGGAGGGAGATAGAGAACAGAGAAATGAAATATTGAGTTCAAACTTACAAGGCTGGCTAGAGGCAGAACTGGAAGTACGACTCTGAGTTTTATATGTTCAGCACTTCTGTCTCTCAGAACATGCCAAGGACATCCTGAGAAAGGTTTATTTCTATTCATGCTTTAAAACATGTATTAAACAACAGAGTATAATTTTGGGCTAAGTACGCATGTTTTCTTTTGGGCAAATATGTGGTACCACCTCTTAAAATTGTTCATAAAACCAAAAAAATTAAAAAATAGAAGGAATCATTTGTTATCTGACATGTAATAGCAAATAACTGCATTGAAAATCTCAGTACACTAAAAAAGTTTATACTGTTAAGATAGCTTGTCCTACTTTGTGACTCTGGTTTCAAATCACAGAGTTAATCACAGGGGTTTTTGTACATCCACTGGTGGGCATATTTTAACTATTTTCCATCAGTCTAATAAAATAATAGAATCATAGATTATAGAATGGTTTGGGTTAGAAGGGACCTTGAGAATCACCTAGTTCTAACCCACCCCCCAGTAGACCAGGCTGCTCAAAGCCTCATCCGGCCTGGTCATGAACATTTCCAGGGATGAGGCATATACAACTTCCCTGGGCAACCTGTTCCAGTGCCTCACCACCCTCACAGGAAAGAATTTCTTCCTCATATCCAATCTAAATCTCCCCTCTTGCAGTTTAAAACTGTTACCTCTCGTCCTAACATTACAATCCCTGATAAAGAGTCCCTCCCCATCTTTCCTGTAGGCCCCCTTTAGGTGCTGGAAGGATGATCTAAGGTCTCCCTGGAGCCTTCTCTTCCCCAGGCTGGACAACCCCAACTCTCTCAACCTGTCCTCACAGCAGAGGGGCTTCAGCCTTCTGATCATCCTCATGGCCCTCCTCTGGACCCGTGCCAACAGGTCCATGTCCTTCCTGTTCTGAGGGTTACAGAGCTGGACACAGTACCCCAGGTGGGGTCTCATGAGAGTGTAGTAGAGGAATAGAATAATTTCCCTCGACCTGCTGGCCACGCTTCTTTTGATGCAGCTCGGGATGCGGTTGGCTTTCTGGTCTGTGAGTGCATATTGCCAGCTTACATTGAGCTTCTCATCCACCAACACTCCCAAGTCCTTCTCCTCAGGGCTGCTCTCATTCCATTCTCTTCCCAGCCTATATTTGTGCTTGGAATTGCGCCGACCCAGGTGCAGGACCTTGCACTTGTCCTGGTTGAACTTCATGAGTTTTGCAAATGCCCACATCTCAGAGCTGTCCGTGTCCCCCTGGATGGCATCCCTTCCCTCCAGTGTGTCGGCCATGCCACACAGCTTGGTGTCATCGGCAAACTTGCTGAGGGTGCACTCCATCCCACTGTCTGTATCACCAACAAAGATGTTTAACAGCACCGGTCCCAGTACTGACCCCTAAGGAATGCCACTCATGACTGGTTTCCACTTGGAAATTGAGCCGTTGACCACAACCCTTTGAGTGTGGCCATCTAACTAGTTCCTTATCCACCAAGTGGTCCCTCCACCAAATCCATGTCTTTCCACTTTAGAGACCAAGATGTCATGCGGGACAGTGTCAAACACTTTAATTAATTAATAAAAAAATATTAGAGTTCTAGAGAATTTTCTGGGCTATCAGAAGGAAAGGTGATTCAGAATGAGCATATCCAGGGCCAAGGCTGTGCTGATACGAGGAGGTGCCAGAGGGGAGGTTATTCCTTGAAGGTTGCAAGGAGTGAGCCACAAACAGATGTGTTGTGTCATGGGGAAGTTATCATTTTGGGGCAGAGCAGTGATCTATCTAGCCAGAGTTTTGTTTCTCACAGTAACTCAGCAGCAGATGATGAGGAAAGAAAAAAAAAAACACAAAACAAGCCACGTATGAAATGTACCTTCACGTCGGCAGAGTGGCAAAGCAGGAAATTGAACATAGCTTTTCAGCTATATCTGAGACCACTGATCTCTCTGCATCTTGATATGTATCTTTGTTTTGTGTCATACAGTTTAGGTCACTTTCATTCCTCAGCAGTTTGTATCCTGTTTATGAGACTCATGAGCTGTCCTGAACTTCTCTGGACACACTCACCTCATATTTTAGTGTACTTCTTTGGAAATGATGTATTCTGCCTAGCTGTGGTTCTATTTGTCTTTGAACATTTAAGGGAACAGCAGCTTCTATAGGTGTTACTGAGAGGGTTATATTCTCTGGAAATAATAATAAAAGTTCAATGATGTGTTTGAAAGATAACTCATGGATTTCCAATATTATCCAACCTGCTAAGTCTACTGTGTTCCAGTTGAGCTTTAAGATAAGGTCTATTGTTTCTTTTGCTTTACATGGACATAAGAACCTAATAAATATCTAGGTTTTCCTAATGTTCTTGCACTAGCTTCACCATTGGCTATGTTTTCTATGGTGTGAGATTTTCCACTTTGTCCATTTTAACTTTTCATTGTCCACCTTAAACATTGACATGGGAGTAGAATAACAATTTCAGCTGTTTTTAATTTCTGTAGATTCTTATGAAGTATATTTGCACCTAAGTAAAGAAGACAGGGGACAATAAACCATTGCCAAAGCACAAGAGCATAGGACTGATATAACCTGGTTAATATTCTAGTTGAAAAGCAAACCAAACAATATTCATCCGTACAAAGGATCCACAAAACCATCTTATATGATCAGTTAGGAGCACATAAAAAACCTGAAACAAGGAATCTACAATACTTTTTGCTTTGATTTAAAAATAAATGGCTGCCAACTTGTTTTCATGTTTTATTTCATAAAAACCTAAATCCTTTCAATCCTAAGAAATGTTCTGAATTTTGATTTTTTTTGTATAACGAATACATTTTATGTCCTAGAATCCTAGAATCATAGAATCTTCATGGTTGGAAAGGACCTTTAAGATCATCGAGTCCAACCAAAAAATCTGCAATCTCTGCCACTAGAGCATGCCCTGAAGTGCCACATCTAGACGTTTCTTAAACACCTCTAGGGATGGTGACTCAACCACCTCCCTGGGCAGGCTGTTCCAGGGCCTGACCACTCGTTCAGTAAAGTAATTCTTCTAATATCTAATCTAAACCACCCCTGCCACAACTTCAGACCATTTCCTCTGGTCCTGTCATTATCCACCTGGGAGAAGAGGCCAACCCCCACCTCTCCACAACATCCCTTCAGGTAGTTGTAGAGGGCAATGAGGTCTCCCCTCAGCCTCCGCTTCTCCAAGCTAAACATGCCCAGCTCCCTCAGCCTCTCCTCAGATGACCTGGTCTCCAGAGCCCTCACCAGCCTGGTAGCTCTCCTCTGGACACGCTCCAGCACCTCAATGTCCCTCTTGTACAGAGGGGCCCAGAACTGAACACAGCACTCGAGGTGAGGCCTCACCAGTGCCGAGTACAGAGGCACCATCACTTCCCTGCTCCTGCTGGCCACACTACTCCTGATACAAGCCAGAATGCTGTTGGCCTTCTTGGCCACCTGGGCACACTGCTGGCTCATGTTAAGCTGGCCGTCCACCAGCACCCCCAGGTCCTTTTCTGTGGGGCAGCTTTCCAGCCACTCTTCCCCAAGCCTGTAATGTTACTTGGGGTTGTTGTGACCAAAATGCGGGACCTGGCACTTGGCCTTATTAAACCTCATACAGTTGGCCTTGGCCCATCGATCCAGCCTGTCCAGGTCCCTCTGGAGAGCCTTCCTACCCTCCAGCAGATCAACACTCCCACCTAGTTTGGTGTCATCTGCAAACTTACTGAGGGTGCACTCAATCCCCTCATCCACATCATTGATAAAGATATTAAACAAAACTGGCCCCAAAACCAAGCCCTGAGGGACACCACTGGTGACCGGCTGCCAAGAGGATTTCACCCCATTAATCACAACTCTCTGGGCACGGCCAT
Source organism: Sterna hirundo (assembly GCA_009819605.1). NCBI lineage: Eukaryota > Metazoa > Chordata > Aves > Charadriiformes > Laridae > Sterna > Sterna hirundo. The sequence goes on along the minus strand of CM020462.1, from coordinate 79,432,903 downwards.
CCAGCCAGTTTTTAACCCAGTGAAGAGTACACTTGTCTATGCCATGATTCGCCAGCTTCTCCAGGAGAATGCTGTGGGGGACGGTGTCAAAGGCCTTCCCAAAGTCCAGATAGACAACGTCCACAGCCTTCCCTGCATCCAGAAGGCGGGTCCCGTGGTCATAGAAAACGATCAGGTTGGTTAAGCAGGACCTCCCTTTCCTAAACCCATGCTGGCTGGCCCTGATCCCTTGGCTGCCCTGCACTTGCCCTGAGAGCTCACTCAAGACGATCCCCTCCATGATCTTTCCTGGTACCGAGGTCAGGCTGACAGGCCTGTAGTTCCCTGGATCCTCCTTCCGACCCTGACCTATGCCTTGCTACATAGAAGCACACCCACGGGCAATTGACTTTTGAAGATTTTTAGAAGACTCTTTTTCTCATTATTTTATTGTTATTTTACACTTAATCTGTAAATTGATAAGACAGTGAGCTTTAAAAGGATTCAAAAGATGAGAATACATTCCTTTTGTCTAGTCCATGTTTTCACCATATGAACCTACGGTGAAAATTGCTTACTGTTACTGACCAGACAACACAGAGGAGTCCTTTCACTTAAATATGCCGTCAAATGTGTTTCCACTTCCCACTTCTCCTTCCCTCCAAACACACAGTTAGGAATTTAACCTAAACATTGTGCAGTAATAATCATGTAACTTTAAAAATCCAGAGGCGATATTTTTCCCTTTTTTGTGACAGTCCCTAGGAATATGGATTTTCCGTATCATTCCTTTTCATTGTGTTCAGCATTATTTTACCAATGCATTAGAGTTTTCTATTTCTGCAGTGACTCACACCTCTAGCAATATAGTACAAATATACAGTTCAAATGTAACGGTGTTTTGTACTTGCAACTTTTTTTTCTGTTATCCACTGATATTTTTGAAATATTACGGGGGATCTTGATCACAGAAAGTTGCTGCTACTGTGAGATGATGCAGAATTTTTGTTAAAATGATATTTCAGTCGCTACATTACGTGGTACATGTGCTCATAGATTTGTATGTCATGCATACATATATTTCAAATAGATTTAGAATTATTTACATGTTTTCCTTCCTGTGTTTATAATTTGTAGAAGGAGTACCTGTACTTTTGAAGAATTTGCTGGATGTTGTGATGGATAGTCCAACATTTTTTTAAGTCCAAGACTTTTTAAAAGACTAATATGGATTTCTTTGAGGGAAGAGGCTGCTTTTTGTTCTGTGGTTTTGGTTTTGTTTTGTTTTGTTTTGTTTTTTTGTAAATAAGTGGTGCATTTTTCTTCCAATAGGAATTTATTCAGAGAAGTCCTCTGGACAGTGTGGATCAGACATATGGTGTCAAAATAAATAATCACAATAAATCGTCCATTCTGATATATGAAACTGTCTTTTATTTTAGTTGCTTTTCTTTAGTTTGGAAAAACTCATAAGATGTTAAGAAACTCAAACTGCAGACTTTATATGCAGATATGAATAAATGTGCATACACATAAATACACAAATAGATGTGTCAGTATTTGTTTAAAATATAGAGTAAACATTGATTAAAAAGTTAAATGCTACCTGAAGTGCTAATTTTAATGCTGTCAGTCTGAGTTTAATGCCACTTCAAGATAAAGTGGCAATAATGACTGTATTTTAGGCTTGCTTCAAACGTCGCAGTTCAGAATTTTAAGACAGAAACATATTATTTTTGTAAGTAAATGGGGAGGGAAAGGACAAAATTCTTTTACTATTAGACCATATGTGGGCAAAATTTCAGAGCTTAGCACTTCATGAAAATGAAATTATTTCAGTGTGCATTTAATATTTAATTGTAGTCAACAATGGGAACAATTTCCAAGTGGCAGTGGATGTGATCGTTTTCTGGAACAAATGGATAAGAGCAATTTACGCTCCGTACAGTCATTGGCAATATCACAGAGAGTTAATGCAAGTAGAGTGGCAGGAAAGGAAGCATGACATAGTGTAGCAAACTGGACAGCCTCCAAGATGCTCATTAGCCATGTGACTAATCTTAAAATGAATACATAATGCAAACGAGATGCGAAAGCAGCTTCCTGTTTTGGTGAGATATCACTGCATGAGATTGTGTCAAATGAGCAGTTGAGGGCATTAAGGCTGTGTCAATGTCACACTTTAATTGAAATGGGTGTGGGATGGGAGGCACTTTAGCATTAAGCACATGAATTTCCATGAGGTTTCCTAATGAAGTAATGCATTCAATGCATCAAATAAAACACATTTAAACTCATCTTTAATAAGATGGTGGAAATGTGTGGGTGAATTTGAGAAAAAAGACAAAATGTGACTGAAAACATCCTAAGGTTATGTAATGCGTACCAAAAATAGCTGTGTGACAAAGAATATTATATTTGTTTTCAAGGTACAAAAATAAAAAAGGATAAAGCAAGGGAAATACAAGCTCGTTCGTAGTGGCAGAGTGAAAGAAGAGAAAGATGGGACACAACTACTAGATCAGGAGAAGGAGATCTTGACATAAAAGTACTATTTAAATTAATTTTTAGCGTACAAAAATTTTCTAGATAATTTCTACTAATATCTAAGATGTGTATATGCGTGTACTCTGTCCCTAATTTCACTCTTATTCTTATTTTTCCATAGAAGGTAAAATATTTTAGTTGGACTGAACAGGCCACAACTGCATTTGAACTCCAAAATTATTGGTTTTTATGATATGATTGATAGCTAAATAGTCATCACTGCCTTTCATTCATGATTCTTCATACATTTAGTAGCCCTATCTGAGACTGGATAGATAACATATAAAATGATCTGGAACCAGTACGATTTGTCTCCAAAAGACTGTTTCCAAGAGTATTCAGATTGATTGTGTAGACATAGTTAAATTGCCCGTGTTTGTGTTCCATATTCATCATAATTTAAAATGAGAAATGGAGAATATATAAGAATACTGCTGCATGCGTTTGAACCATAATCTTAAACCTGTGTTTTATTATTATTTTTCATTTTTCTATCTGTTGGTGTTATCTGCATCATACATCACATTAAGAGGCTAATCCTCACTTTCAGTATAAAGTATTTTAACTTATGTACATGAAGAAAAGCAAACAGAGATAATGTCTAGAGCTAAGCCTTACATTCAGATACCTAAATTAAAATGTCTACATGCGATCTAGCTTCCAGTTTTGTGGGATTCAAGGAGATACAGGAGTGGAGATATAGGTCTTTGCTGATTTCCTTTATCACAGGTTTTGAGAGTCGTTTGGGATGTCCTACAGTATCCTGCTTGGGTTCAGGTTGCCGATCTAGAATGCTGTGGATCTCCCACAGGTCTTGTGTTGTCGTCGTCTGTCCCCCTGTGGATATGACATAGGACCTATGGGGCACCAGAACCCTTCTAGTCCAGTGAAGGAAAGCCAGACAAGATTCCCAAAAGCGGATCAAATAGCAAGAGTCGTATGTCATATGCGGGCAACTGAATAGAGTCTATACTTCCATTAAGTGTACAGGGATTTTAGATACCTACCTGGCATGTAGACGCATATTTTGTAGCTCTCTAAATGTACATTCCTGAATCTGAATTGCAGTGCCTTCCCTGACAGCTCGTCAGAACAAGGGCCTTCACAGATCATGATGATATCTCTCAGAGTGCCTTGATAGATGTCCTGCAGTGAAGGGAGGAAAATGCAGAGTGGGACTCACCATACAGAATCCTTCTTAACATGTCAAAAGGAGAGCATTGGCATATATCTGGCAGTGTAGGTGTTCCCACTGTAAGATTAAAAAAACCCAAACCATTAATAGAAATAGAAGGAGCAGTATTAAGAAATGAAAACCAAAAGAAGTGCCTAAACTGCTTAGTTAGTTTAGATTCCAATGAGGCAACAAAATACCTTCTGCTTAATGTTGCTATTATTCTGCCATGAAGGGAAACAGAAATTATTTGCAGCCATAGAGAATGGAGACTGGAAAATTATAGCAGATATTTCTCTCTGTGATGCAAAAAATTTTGGTTTTTGAAAAATAATCCTATTTCTCTTGGAAATAATTTTTCTAAAAGGTGATAGTTTCCCTCTAAAGAGCAGATTAATAATAGTTGGATCATGTCTCAACATTTCAGTCTGAGATATATCCTCTAACTTGGATGTATTTTCAGCTCAAGACGAGCTTTGATTCTTTACTTCTTCCTCTGTTGAGAATGTCAGTATTTTCCTTACTAATGACACAGTCTGGCCCCATTCTAAATATACTGTGTTACTCAGAGTCATGATCTCTATCTGTACTATCAAACTTTTTTTCTTGGTTAGAACTAAGGCACATTTGATAAGCCAATTATTCAGTCCTGAGCATTTTGCAGACTTCATGTAAGAAATATCCAAAGTAACCAATTACATTTCCCTGTCCACACTCAAGATGAATCGCATCGAAAATCCTGGACACACACTTAATGTCTGCTACTACTTTGTCACATTCATATTTTCTTACAAATGCAACTTACCATGCAATTATTTGAGGGCTGTTTACACCAGCTGACAGCTCGCTGTCACTTAGTATTTTCACAGATTCAGGAAAAAGTGTTTAATCTAGTAATTTTCCTTTGCTAATGCCTCTGATACAAAACAATAGCAGACCAGCAAATGCAGTCTATGCCTTTCTAGGGAGTAGACAGCCCAGACAGCTGTTCCTACAGTTTTCATTTTCTCCCCATCATTTCACCGAACACCTGCTCAAAGGTTGGAGGTTAATCAGAACACCCTGATGATCATTTAGGCCTGCAGTTTAGTCTTGGAAATGCACTTGTCTGTCTGTGTCTCTTGCTCATGGCCTTAGAAAATGTAACAGAATCCGCTATGTTAGAAGATTCACTTCAGCCACAGTGGTTGCAGACGGTAGCTCCAGCTCTGAGCCTCTGCAGCACACTGAGAGGTCTCAGGGAAGGAAACCGTGTATAGAGGAGACCTGATGTAGAGATATCTAACTTCTTTACCCTAAATCACGAACAAGGAATGATGCATGAACTATCACCTGCTAGGAACAGACTTTGGAAGCTCTGCAACAGACTGTAGTTTTATGAGATGAGCCAAATCTAACAACGCATTTGTGTGGAAAAGTAGGAAGCTTGGCTTTTCATCTCTGCCCTTCTCCCAGCCTTATTGGCTCTCTGGCACCCATTGGACAATTTTTGCAGCTGATTCAACAGCAGTCCAGAAGAAAACTAAGCCACCCCAACACAGACGAGTTGTCTACCACGTTAGTGAGTTTAATCACTTTAATAAAAACAATTCAGAAGGCTCAAAAATTGGCAAAAGGGGTAGTGTAGAAGCACATACGGGGAAATGAGAGTACAAGTGGGGATGAAGGAGGAGAAAAAAGATTCTTTTATTTCTGGGACAGGCAAGATGTGAAAAACATCTGAGTTCTGAGTTAACCATCTCGTGTGGAGTCACTCTCAGACACCAACCCATGAGCTAAGATTCCTTCCTAAATTGATCTCTGTTCTCAAAGACAATAGGGACAATTACCTGAGCCAAAAATGTAGATGGGTTCAAAAACCATTGAGGTAAACTATTGGAGAGAAAAAAATCCATCAAGATCTGTTAAAGACAGAGAATCTACTCCCAGTTCAGAAGGTTCCTTGAAGTGCAAATAACAGGAAATTGAGAAAATATTCCAAGCAGAAATCATTGCATGGGATTCCCTGGGCTAATGGTCACTCTCTGAAACGGATTAGATGGATTGTTGATCTTCTATGGCTCTACTTCTTATGTTCTCATTTGGAACATTTACTTAATCTGAATGAACTTAACTAACAGTTTGGCCAGTGATCTGACTTCCCTTTCTCCGCTGTTTCAGAAAGCAAACAAACAGATGAACTCTATTTCTCAAACATCTCTGCCCAACGTCTGCCTACCATGGCTGGAACAGGAAACAAAAGTCTCTTGTGTGTTGCCATGAAAGACCTATGCTGCATGTTCACATGCAAAAAAGCACCAACACCCCTTAAATGTTAATGGTTCATACTTCTTATTTTCTATTCTCCATTAACTTTTTGTGTTAGAACTAAGGCACATTCCTGCCTTGGCCATCTTCTCTTCTCCACTAAATATAGTGTTAATGGAGGACCAAAGCACGCTATATAACCCTTCTATTCCTCCCAGAAACATCTGAGTTTAATTGTATATCTGCTAAACAGAGAGAGAAGAAACATAACCAAAAATTGTATAGAAGTGTGACATTGTGGTTGCTATTCTGAAGTAGTGATTTGCCAGATTAACATTTAGAAAGGAAAAAAAAGTGCCTTTTCTCATAACTATGACAATGTCAAAACATTTCTGTAGTATATTTTAAAATAATAGTGGCATTACTAATAATGATAATACTGAAACAAATTTATTATAATTATTTCATAATGGTATCTAACATATTCATAATCTAGAAAGAATCAGTCAAGAATAGAAAATACTATTAAAATATTTTTGTCTGTTCTATACAAAATAGACTATTTATTTTCTTAGCAGCTTCATACAGGTAGAAGACCTCTGTCCCAGGAACCGTGGTTTTGATTTGACTCAATCCAACAATTCTCACCTTCCCCTGCTTAGATTCACTAAGTCTTCAATTGAACCACCTAATAATCTGAAGTAGCAAAAGTATTTGAAGAGTGCTTCTTCTTATTACAGAAGAACTTATTCTCAGAGCTGAGCTTTTCATGTGGAGGCCTACAGTGATACTCCAAACATTGACCTATCACAGAAAATTGAGACATTTCTGTCTTAGGTTCCTAGCTACTGTAGGGCTTTTAGTAGAGTTTTGTATACGCTCTTTCATTGGATTGAGCCACTGATACAACCTGGGGAATTCAGCTCCCAATCTATAGATCCTGACTGGGTAAAGTGTGAGTGAAGTGTCCATCTGGCTGATGACATTAAGGCAGGGGAGTTTATATGTTTATGCAGAACTATAAACCACGGTGCTGTCACATGCAGGTTGTGGTCTCTAATTCATAACATAAATATACTGAAGTTGTAAGGCATGGTTCATCTCATGCTAACATCTACTGTAATAGGTATCACAACCCACATACAGTGAGGGTGATTATGATTAGGATCATGAACATAGAAGGAACTGAAGTAAGACTTGCAACCCTGTGAATAGCCACCAGTGGAAAACTTGCTTAGCTATTCCCTGTATATCATGACTTTTAAGAAAATATCCCTTAAATGATTTTTGAAATTGGAAGAGGCATTCATGCTATGGTTTCCTAGAGGTGGATGATTTATCACTCTCCATTCAAAATTCTTCATGATAGGACAAATGTCTCCATTAACCTTTCTTTCACGGAAGCTGTCAGCCACCTACACCTTAGTAAATCCAAGGCACCGTCCAGACTAATAGCCACACAGATGTAGTCAACTTGTTAATTACTCCCCCTGAAATGACAAGTAGTGAATTCGTAGCTGTCAGATCCTCCCACTCAGTAACACAATCATGGACTTTAAAGACTAGTGAAATTGCTACCTGCTATACTTGTTCCACAAGATAAGGGTAGTTGGACTCCTGTTAATTATCATGTTTTGATTAAACAGGAGTACTTTGTTCACTTTGTTCATGTACATCTTTGAAGTAAATGACATTTCTCTGGAAGCAGAGAAAGTAATGATATGCCTTTATTAAATATTAGTAGCATTATCTATATTGCAAGTGGTTTCTAGCAGAAAAGCAAGTGCTACAGCAAAGTTTTGCCTGGTTATCTTTAGCCTTGATTTGCAAAAATGCTAACATTTGTAAGAAATTGAATTTTCTCTTCAGGAGCTGCTTCTGAGAAAAATATATGTCACTCAAATAGTCTTAGTCACATGGGTGGGACACTTTATAAGCAAAATTTAGCCTGTTTGAAGGACTGTAGCACAATGTCCAAAGAAGTGCTGGGCAGCAAGTCATATCCTTTATAATTGTTTGTATAAATTTAGCCACATCTGTGCATGCCTGCAGATTAAAAGCATAAATAGTGGCTTTCTTGATAACAGCGTTTGTGTCATGACTGACAGTTACTGCACTGGGCCAAATTATTCACATAGACTTTATCAGTCTTTTATCCAAATCTCTGCTGCATCCCAGCCTCTCTGCAGAAGCCCATCTTTTATAGGGGGTGACTATTCTACATCCAGGGGAATCCTACATTTCACAATATGTTGTTACACAAGAATGCAATCAGCTTCTCTATCCATATGTCTTTTGGACAGAAGGAAAAGGACGCATCAGTTTCCAGATTTCTTCTTGTTTATATCAACTGTAGTCAGAATTTGATCAGAACTCTTAAGAGTTCTGTTTTTCAAGGGCTCTTGTGAACATGCATTTTGCTTTTATTAAGAATTGATTTTTAAGAGGGAAAATACGTATGTGCAACTAGAAAATAAAATGTTGCTAATATTAAAAAGTTAACATAGTATGGTATTAAAAAGTTAATATAGTATTCATATAAAAATAGCCTATTTTTTCATAGCAGAAGACATTTTGCATGGGATTTTTTTTTATTTAATTTTCAACCTGCTCCTGGTCCTGATTTTTTTCAGGACTAGGTAAATAGTTTTACACGTTGCAGGTACTCCACATAGGGATTAATTTATGATAGTTTCTTCTTGCACATTCAGATACTCTCAGCCTTATGTGTCTCTCTGTGTTTGTATATGAAGGTACATACATACCAATGCACAGACACATAAATCCACACACAGGTTAACGTATATATGTGTATATGTCTAATCTCCCTATGATGAAGCACATCATGGGAATGAATAAGTATCAGTGCTCAGTGTAGAAGGATTTATTAACTTGCTGCTTCAGTATATTGAGTGGGAACTGAAGTAAAAGCACTGTGATTCATCCAAGTCAACAGTGTTGTCACGTTTTAACCCCAGCCGGCAACTAAGCACCACACAGCTGCTCACACACTGCCCACCTCAGTGGGATGGAGGAGAGAATCGGAAAGGTAAAAGTAACTCTTGGGTTGACATAAAAAAGAGTTTAATACATAATAATAATAATAACAACAACAACAGTAGTAGTAGTAAGGGAAAGAAAAAAATAAAAAAGAGAGAGAAAAATAAAACCCAAGAAAGACAAGTGATGCAAATGAAAACTATTACTCACCACCAACTGACTGATGCCCAGCCAGTCCCTAAGCAGCAGCCTCCCTGCCAACCTACCCCCTGGTTTTATTTCTGATCGTGACATCATATGGTATGGAATATCCCTTCGGTCAGCTGGGATCAGCTGTCCCAGCTGTGTCCCCTCCCAGCTTCTGGAGCACCCCCAGCCTACTTGCTAGTGAGGTGGTGTGAGGAGCCGAAAAAACCTTTAAGGCTGTGTAAGTACTGCTCAGCAACAGCTAAAACATCCCTTTATTACCAACATCATTTCCAGCACTTGATGAATACATGTAGATGAAAACCTCTCCCATGCAAAGCTTTGTGCAAAAAAGTCACTCTTCATTTTGGTCATTCTTGAAAGCCACCCAGGCCACTGTCTCCTTTTCCAACTGTTTTTTTAGTAAACATCAAGATAATGAGGACCCAATGGGAGGAGACAAAACAGATTTAACTGACTCGAAGTTCAATTCACTCAGATTTCTGTTCACACAAAACCTTTTAGAGTACAGATAATGATTCTTTTTTGTGCCTAGCACAGACTAAGTGAGATAAAGTTGCTTTTGTTTTTCAGCAGGGAATGAAAGGGTACCACAGTAATGAAACTGCAAGCTGTTGTTGAAAAAGAGGTGCTTGTATATATCTATAGGTACAACTCGGGGGTGTATTGGGGGGTGGGGGGGGAGAGACGGAAAAGAAGACAGAAAGTGCAATGGATAACCCACTTCTGAATTTGGAAGGCACTGAGTGCATTTCAGGTCACTGAGAAAGCTGCCGTGTAAGTACACAATGCTGAAAATCAATCAGGCTCCTTCAGCAGCTGTGTGTTATCAGTCTTGCCCTGCAGAGTACAGATCTGAAACATTAGGCAGCCCAACAAGAGGGAGAAACTTAATTTGAGAGCAGCTGTTTTAAGACAGATACATAATGGCATTGAAAGAGGAGCACTGTGGTGAGGTGAGAACCAAGCAGAACACTCATTAGGCTGAGGATGCTTTTCGTTTTATTATTGTAACCAGACACAGAGAGAGTATGGTCAATGGCAGCCAGAGCCTAAATTAAGGGAGTGAGATGAGGTAAAAATGAAGCTGGCTCAGTTAAATAAAGATGGCTCAGTTAAAAACTACTAATAAGAAATAGTCAGACTGCATGGGACTTACTGGTTCTACACTCCTGTCTTTGTTACACTGCAACAATTCTGGACACTCAAGGTAATTTAAGCCCTGTCCTTACTCCAGGTATTTGGGCATCACTTTTCATTGGTGATAGCAGGATTAAGTGCAGGTTTATCTGAAGATCTGTGCACAGTCTAGTTATGTTTCTGCCTTCCACTGAAGATATTAGTGCTGCTTATTTCAGGACGACAAAATCAACTAAAACTTGCGTGGTGTTCTGCTCTTTTGTTTTCAGGATTGCAGAATAGAAGTTCCTTATATTATTATTTGCATCTTTACTCCTTGAAATCATGAATTATCTTATAAACACTCAAGATTTGTTTTTATGTTCCACTGGAAATGCAGGAACCTCTAAAACTGAACATGGCAGTTAGTTAAGAATATGTCACAATGCTGAACAAAGACTACGTAAAGAAAACTAAGAATTGCATCTTCAATTGAAATTAATAAGGAAACTTGGAATGTACAACAGTAATATGCATTTGAATTTAGCAAGGCCATTTGAAAACAACATTACAGAACCTTTTCTGAAGACATATGTGGGCAAGACCTTGCTTTAATATCTTATCTGAAAATATGCTTATGGTAATTTGAATGCTAAAATGAAAACTGAAAGATAGAAAGTGCTGTGTTTCTCATCATGCAACTGAATGTATAATGAATAAATGTATGAATTCTTTTAACAATAAGCTCTTAACATGACTAATGCTTTGTTTTTTCTCAGATTATTTTAATTTTCTCAAGGCCTACTGTTGCGTGAAAAGGGGGGGCTAAACGGTTTTGGCAGAAGATAAACCCCCTTGCGTTCTAACACTCCTCACCGAGGTGGGAGGCTAGGTGCGGCTAGGGTTAAATTCTGAGTGATGCCCAATTCAGCACTATCAGTCCAATCGCGTTTAATGTGTATTAAACTATTACGATTTGGATACACTAATAGTGGACTGCACCTTCAGTCTAGTCGTGCTCCTGAACTAGCACGGCCACTCTCGAGTCTGTGGTCGCGTTCAGTGAGAAACCGAAACGACTAGCTACTTAAACAGTGCAGTTTATTTAAACAACAGATATACAGGTTCTTAGGATTGCCGGTGATAAATACACTGTCTGCAAAGCACGTGCAAATAAAGATATTGTTAAGTATACAAAACGCGCGACAAAATTATAAACGATATAGCCTGGCTATAAATGTAGGATAGAGATTCTCCAGAGAAATTTCTAAGTTCCCCGAGAAAGCACTCGGTATAATCAAAGTCTTACCCAAAGGCGTCCCTATGGGGGGGAAGAAAGGCTCAGCCCGTCGACTGATCCTGGAAACTGGCGATGGAATTCTTCGCGATGGTGTCTTCCCTGACATCCCCCCTCTCTCGGGCTAATTTTATACTATTTTTTATCTTCAAAGTGGAGGTTGAGTGACTTTAGTCATACGTACTTTTATTATGATTAATGTACTCAAGGAGGAGTGTTTGCACCCCCAGGAGGGGGGGCGAATAGCTTCCGGGATGGGGGTGTGTTTTGGTACATTGTAGTGAGCAAAGTTCGCACAAAGGACAGCATTTCATCAACATTTGACGAAATGTTGGCTTGGGTAGCGTGTAGGCCGCTTATCTATTCCGTAGTACCATCTCGTTCCCATATCTGTTGTTTGTCGCAAGACAAGGCCACGGAACAAGCGCGTTTCGTCCCCTCCCTCGTGTAAACAACCTTGTACAGGGAATCACAGACGTTGCATTCTTCGCATGCCGGCTGCGGCTGTATTCTACCTCAGAAGCCTCTTGATTTTATGACTTTCCTTAATGTGTGAACGATGCTGTACTTTTGTATTCTTGGCCAATTTAGTAATTATTCCACACCTACACTATAGTCTTTTTATAAGAATAAGGCTAGCAAGAGAAGTACTATCTGCATTAAATGCTGCATTACTTACCTGCTTCTCTTTCATAGAAACAGTAGAGAGGTTCTAAGTGTGTGGTTACTGAAGAAAGACTGTCTATCTGTGGGTTTGGAAAGGCAGTCATTTTGTCTCTGTTCTGCAAGCCATCATCAAGATTCTTCTTCCTGGAATGATGTTGCCTGTTACCATCACTTGTGCAGGTAACTTGTGCTATTAACACAGAACTGAGCAAAACCTGAAAGATCTGACAAAGACCTGAAGAAGCTAAACAAATTACAGTATAACGGCAGATGGAGTGCAATGCTGAGAAAGAAAAAGCAGCAGTACTGGAAAGAATAATCTGATTGCTGGTATAATGTAGAATTATGTAACAGTAGGCAGAACTGGATATTTAAGTATCCTAGCTACTAGTCAAGTACTAATTTTCCTACTTGCCTTATTTTCAAGGATATTTCTATCTATGTGAGTATTCATAGAATACAAGGTAAAAAAATCTGTCAGCTCTACTATTCTAAGCCATTCATTGCTTATCATGTGTGCATAGCTCATAGGAAGGCAGCCTCTGTGACTTGGTGTCCTTGTCTGCAAAATGCTGATAGCAATGCTCACCCAAATTATAAAACACTCATATTCCAGGGAAATAATTAAATGCTAGGGCAAAATGTAAAACCAATATATTTTAATGGGCAATTCCTATGACATGCGTATTTTATCTCAGATGATAGAAATTTACGTGTAGTAGTTAGTACAGTGATTTAAGTCCCCGTTCAGCCACTGTTTTTTTACTTAAAAATTCCTTGTTGTAAATAAAATCCATCCAGCCAAGGACTCATGATTATCCTACATTCAGGAGCATCTCTCGATTAAAATGCGTATATAGCAGATAATCTAAACACCCAAAAGCTGGGTATCCTGCTGTCTCTTTGGCACACAGGGAGAACAACAAGAGGCAGAATTCCAGGTGTGGATGACTGAGCTTGGACTTCCTTCTGCTGGTTTGGCACATCCTTAGCCAAATAAAATATATTTTGGCTCATTTGTATACGTGAGAATCTGATCAGCTTTAACTGCAATTGATAATCTATAAGACAGAGAAAAAGAGAGACTATTTATTTAGAAGGAATATAAGCAGAATTAACGAATGGAAGAAAGAAGCAGCTGACCTATATTTCAGGGACTGGAACATGTCTGTAATGCAGATGAAAAGTCCATTCCAATTCCCCTTTAAATTGTACACCATCCAAATCTACTTGTCATGAAGCAGTTACCTGCTCATAGTTGAAAAAAGAGCTTTGATATATTTTTTATGAATCTAGCTTCTCCACTGCTAAGATAACTGATTGCAATGCAACCTTGCATTAATTCTTGTGCTTCTGTATGCAGAATGATGTCCTAGAAAAAAGGAAAGCAGAAAAAAGAGGATGTATTCATTTTATAAAAAAAAAGCAAGGTAACAAAAGGCTTAAGGAAGAACTTTTTTTTTCTTCTTTCATAATACTTCAAGGGACAACCAAACAATTTAGAAAAAAAAAGGTTAAAAAGTGCCTTTTGATAATTTTTTTTTCTTGTTTTAAATCAGATATTCAGTAAAGGAGGAAAGAATTAATACCAAAAAAGAATAGATGCCGTTCAGAAAACTGTTGGGGCTCTATTTGTTTGGGGTTCTTTGTTTGTTTTTTTTTTCCCCACCCTGGAAAACAATAAACAGTCAGTAATAACTCAAGCCAAGTAGTATAATTTTCTAAGCTGAAATTTTTATCTATTTTCATTTTCATTTTTAATTTTTGTAGGAAATAACATTGTTAAAGAAGAAAACCAGGAAAAAAAGAGAGAATAATTCCCTTTAAAAGTTAAGTTTTAGAAGACATTTTAACTATTCAGTTCATATATTCATGTATTTTACAGATTGTAAGAATGCAGGAGTTTTCATTTAATTTTTCTCTTTCGTACCTACAAAATGCTCGTTCTTGCATACTGTGTTGGCATCATGGCTATATCTCACAGCAATATCAATAAACTCCATGCACAATTTGTTCTTAAGATGCCCTATCTTTATGCTGCTTTTTACCAAAAGAAAAATCTAGGACCTTACAGTTAGCCTCACAGAAAAAGATTAATACTGAACTTAATATGTGATCTATACTTATTGTCTGATTTATTGCCTGATGTCTGATTATTATTCTCATCTCTTTTTTTATACCTTATCTTAATGCTTTACTGAAATAGCAGCCAGGGTTTGGCCTTTAAATAAATATCAGTCTTTAGAGCTGTAGGATGTAAAATCCAGATACACGTGGCTTAGCAGCTCCCAATTAACTTTCAAGGGAGCCTTATATTAGTATTATAAATTAATTAGGTGAAAGACAATTTAATGTGCTCAAACATTGTAAATAGCGTAAATATACAAGACAGCATTTGTAATAATGTGAATAATTTTTAAAAAGAAGAGATTAGACAGTGAGTTTGCTAGTGCTCCTGATGAAGACTTTCCTGCTTATATAGACTCAGATGCCATTTCAGTGGGATATCTTAACTTCTGTTCTTCTCTGTCCATATGTAAACAGCATGTTCCTCTCAGACCTCAGGGTTTCTGTTTCCTTAATGTGACCATAATGTGTATTATGTTGCCTGGACTAAAAAAGGCTAGCCACATAGTAGTCCCTTTTGAAATCCTTTAGGAAACATTTGAAGACTTCCGAGTGTCTGCTTAACATTATAGCTACTAATAAAGCAAAAATATGTTACCTGGGTTGAACATACAGACATATCCAGCTCTGGATCTCCAGGAGGATGTTTCTTTCCAGGTTAATGCCCTTGTCCCACTGAGTGGGACTGAATGGGACTCAGTCCAGCTGAGTAAAACCAAGATGTTTGTCTGCGTAAGCCCTCACTCTGCTGAATTTCCATTACTTCCTGAGATGAAATGCCTGCTTAAAAGTATTCATTATAGACCAGAACTAAATGGTACAGCACTTTCACTCTTAGCTTGTCTTCTTAGTCCATACAACATGTAGAAACCTGTTTTTCAGTTTATGCAACTTTCTTCTGCCTCCTTAACTGGAAAGATTCATGGTCTGGTAGCCCAGAAGACTGTGAATATGTAGGGTAAATGTAAAGATAGGGTGTCTCAACAGGCTGGTTGTGCTTAAGCATTAAGAAGCTGGTAAGTCATAAGTGGGTGCTATGATCTGGTCTCTGGTATGAGGGTCTTGGCTCAAGACAGCAATTCCCTTGATTAAGCGTGGGCTTTAGGACTTCCTTTTAAATGAGTGCCTTAAGAAAAGCAGACGTTAAATCTCCCATCTATTTTCCATTCAAATACATGTTGAAAGTAACTCTGCAGACAGAGAATACTGTATGCAGACAGAGAGTATTACAAATGAAAGTCCTATCTCCTTCCTGTTTCATGTCTACATTTCTTGGGGCAAAGGCAAATCCTACAAGTAAAGAGCCTGTTCCATATACATTCTTTGCCTAGAAAAACATTTAGATTCATGTGTTTGGTCAGTGTTTAATATGTTGTACTAACACCAACAAAAGAAGTTAGCGTATATTGAGAATGAAAACAAGACAGTGATTCTGGTACATCTTTGTGAAGTATTTTATGGTCAGTGGTTTGGGAAAACAAAATAAATGAAAATAGGTTTGTACATTCAGTGTTATCTTTGAAAAATAAAAGGGTTATAAACATAGCCTTGCTCCAGCTTTTAACAGCTGAAACTTTACTTATTACAGTGGCATGATACGGGGTTCCACTTGGCATAACTCGACAGGGTATTAGACCTAGATATCTTACATACTTACTGAAAGTTATGACATATTCAGAGGCCAGTGGGTCTTTTACTTACAACTAACTCTGAACTTGTGATTCATTTCCTGAGCAAATAGGACAGCATTTATCTAGGTTCCAACTTCATTTTTATCCAAGCTGAATTTAAGTATACAAAGATCTGTTTTAAAGCTCCTGCATTAAAGTGAAGAGAGGAGTAGGACTGTGGCATATTGGGTTTAGACTATCCAGCTGCAGAGCCAAGAGTGCAAGCTAAATGTATGCAAGTCATACGTTATTTCTGCATGCAGGAATGTAATGCAAATGGGCACTCACCTGCATGGAAATATATTAATAATAATTTATAGTATATGAATTCATATGAAGGGAATACCATATTTAATTTTACATATTTTTATATTTTGTTTTTAATATTTTTGTTAAGATGTAAAGAAAGAAAATCTTTTGCACACATAATTTTCATGCCATGAGAGATTATTGAAAGCCTAATTCACTCTATACGGTCCTTCTTTGGCATGGAGTTTCTTAGTCAACAATCCCTAAGAAGAGATCTATTGACTCAAACATATGCTGGTTGGAGTACTCTGGCTTTCTCAGCAAGGCAATGTATCATACAGTTAATTAAGCCTCTGGGTCATGCTAATGACAACGGGATTAGGCATTTGTTTAAAGCAAGGCATGCAATTTGCTGAACTGAGTCCTAAATGAAGCGGAAGAGTCATGGGAATAATTTTATGTGATGATGTCATTAAAGATAACCTGCCACTGACTGCTCAAGAGTGGGCTGAGTTAAGTCCATCCAGGATCCTTTATATCTGAGTGCTTTAGTTTGAGTGCTTTAGTTTTTCCTTTGTGTAGGTGAAAACCGGATTTTCACATGCTTTTATAAAGGGTCACATGGTGCGAGTTATAAAGGGTACAAATTGGCCTGTCCTGAGAATTCCAGCTACCTGCAATACAATCCCATATTAAAATCCCAATATTATCTCAATAATCATTGAGAGCCTAGTACTGAGGGTCTCTGGCAGCCAGGGCTTGCAGGATTGAGTCTTTGTATGGGGCCAGCCATGTGCTTATTATGATTAATGACACTTCTCAAATGCATTAAATGCACTTGTCTTGTCTTCACACCTCAATGCACAGCCGAAGCATAACATCAGTCACCAAAACCACTCAGGCTGCAATGCATTATTGTTTAATTAAACAACACAGATAATTTTTCAAGACCGTTTCAAATATAAACATGGCATCGTATCTAAGCTCTGTTTAACTTTAGGAAGAAGGTATGAATTTTGAGAGGAGAATGAAATCAAGACATGAGGAAAACAATTTATGCAAATAGTAGTTCATAATTTTTATTTTTCTCCTTCCAAATTTAGGTTGACAAAATCATAAGCTAAGGGAACGGTCCACCAAGCACAGTTTTTTCCTTCTCAACCCCCAGCCATGTTGAGTGTGAGGACACTGATTACAGAATTTATTTTAAAAAATCCATTTGCATTCTCTCCAGAGATATACAGAGGCCTAATTAATTGCTCTGACATATCTGAGCCAGAAGCCCTCTTCAGCCACAGGGAGACTTTCCCAGTAATTTAGACAATCTTTAGCTTGAAACTATTTGCTGGAAAAGCTCTGTGGAAGTGTGATTGCGGTAAGTAAAAACCGCTCTGCTGCATAGTACCAGCACAACGCTTCTGAAGCTTTGTGACTTAAACACCGCCTGTGGTCTGCACCATCCTCTTAAAGAGATTTCACTTTTTTAATATTTTGAGGTAGTGTAAGAGAAAAAGACTAGATAGCTTCCTTTTGCTAATACTGTGCAGTGACGGTAGGTTTTCAGAAAGTGCCTTTTTGACTCAAAAGAAAGCAAAGTTAGGTCAGACTGGACAGCTTTTGAAAAGCCTGCTTCAAACTAGTAAAGTTAATTTGTTTTCCATTCTCTGAGCTGCTCCTATGCTTAGCTGTACTGCACTGTGTTTTTCAGAGGATGCTTATAAAACTCAAGTCCGAATTGATGACGAACCAGCCTATTTGGACATTCTAGACACTGCTGGACAGGTGAGTAGTTTCCCAATGTGAACTATTCAATCAGAGATAAAATCAAATGTTTTAACCTCAGCTATATGGGTCACAGAGCTAGCAGCAAGCTTCCCTATTCAAACATAAAGGCAGCAGTGGCAGAATAACATGGAGGAATTAACGAAGGAGAAGATTAAAGAAGTGCTCCAGTGGAATAGTATAACTTCAAAATCTGACCAGAAGAGACAAATTTAATTGTGTAGAAGATAAAAAGCTGTTTGCTTGTTTTTCTCTTGTATGCAGAAACACCTATCACAATCATGGAATGAATAAATGATGTTGTTGGTTTTTCTTATGTGCTTATCATTCCTGCTTTTCTATATATTACAGGAATCTTCTGATGTACTTGTAGATAAAGTATTTTGTTACCATTCTTCTTCTTCCCACATTATATTTAAACAATAAATACTTACCTATGAGGAAAAGATCTTAATGCCAAAAGTAGCACACTGTGTACATAAATGTGCATATACATGTGTGAGCATCAGTCAGGCAATTGTTTCACATACAATAAGCCAAAAGAGGGAGTTAAATGCAAGAATTTCTTCTACCTGACTCAGTTAACCGTCTTTCCATCTCAAAACATTTTTATTGTTTAATCAAAATGTTACAGTTGGTTGATCTTTTCCTGAGGTATGGCGTCAGGTTCTGTTTGAAGGCTTTGATAGTTTCATAGCGTGTGTGCACCTTGTACAGGAATGAATCAGTCAACAAGGATGGCAGATCCTTAAAACAAACAAGCTAAAAAAGATTTGGATAGTATAACCCTGGAAACCTTGATCTCAGCATCTCAAACATCTGAATGCACCTAAGCTAGGCACTGCAAATGGTGGAAAAAGCAGTCTGCTGCCAGGAATCAGAATGGCATCAAGTTATACAAGTTGAATGTAGTTCAGGGGGATTGCGGCATGAGTTTTACATGTGAATGAAATCTAGGCCAATTTCAAAGTGAACTCAACCCAGTTTCAGGGAATCAAAAGATGCCCTGAATTATTCTTCCTTGACCCAAAATTATACAGTCTCAGTAGTTAACCAGTGAGCTGCTGCTGAGTCTCCTGTGAAAGTGTTTGATTCTCAGGAAAATATAAGCTAGATTTCAAGGCATGTCTCCAAAGCCATGAATTTAATTGACCTAAAATTTATTATTATAATAGGCCCAAGAAGTTCCTTATGCATAATAGTCCTAGCATAACTTCAGCAATGATTTGGCCAGGGGAAAGAAAGAACATCATAGTTGCCACTCAATATATCTGAAAATGCCTGTGCTTCTGTTGGAGGCAGCAACACCTTTGCTCACTCAGGAAGTCTGAGCCTAGTAATTCAGCCCTATGCTGTCATTAGTACACAATCACTAGAGGAATTATATCTGCAGCTTTTTAGTCTCCTAAGGCTTTAGTGTTAGGGACCACCTCTCTTATCCCTTAATATTTTTCACTGTTTACGTCTACTTCATTCTACTCCTAAATTCACTTTAGTCCTATTTTGCAGAGCTAAAATGCTAAAAAGTGAAATAATTTCTTACCCAGACCTGAAGAGATATGATAAATCACAGTTTATGTGTACAGCTTTTGGCTAATGGAAAGAGGAGCAAAATATTATACAGGATTTCTTCATCTTCATAGGTGTGTTCTTAATTTTCTGTGAAGACTCTGAGAGAGTACAGGAATTGAACTTTGCAAACCACAGAAGTAGGTGTAGAGCTCCTTGTGTTGTGCTTCCACTTACAAATCTTTGCACAGAAGATGAGCTACCTAATCCTAAATATGCATCAGTATTGCATATAATACAAATATTATTTGTACAAAGAAAATAAAGCAGCTTAAAATCAAAGCAAAGAATGGATGAGGAATGAACCAAAAATGGACAGTGTGCTTTTATTCTGAGTTGGGGACTAATATGTTGTAAAAACCAAGAGGAATAATTTCTTCTACTTTGATTTTTTTCCATTTGTTTTGCTACGACAAACATAAAAGTTTGCATTGTTGACAAAAAAAAAAAAAATCAGATATTGTTTCCTTGTCTTCCTAAACCCCACCAAATTCGAAGCTTCTGGTTTTTTTTTTTCCTTTTTTTTTTTTTTTTTAATTAAGACAAGTATTTTTAAATGGTATTTCATTTTTTGTCAACTTCTTTTAAATTGAAGAAAAAAACAAAACTGGAGCACAATCTTCAATCCCTTTGAAATTATTTTAGATTCAGAAAAAAGGAAAAAGTATCCCCATGCACTGGCGTTTTACGTAGCTGAAAATATGATGTCTTCCAATTTAAAGAAAGCTCATCTTTTGCCAGTCATGTTCAGTTCTTAAGAAAAATTCAATATGAAACTGTATGACTTTTACAGGATTTTTGATTTTTAATAATATAAAAAAACTAGAACAAAACATCACTTTTAAGGGAAGAGGGGGATTGTTGTAAGGTAAGAAAAGAGATCAGAATAATGCAAACTGTGAAAGCTGGTGAGAATGATAGAAAAGAAAAACTGAAAAGTTTCCAGTATTGTTTCAAGAAGTGACAAAAATACCCGTAATATTAGAGGCCCATGACATGTAATGACCATATAATGAAATACGCTGCATAGATTTTGGAGCAAGCAGAGACCTGTGGCTGTAGCACTGCACTCTGCCAATACATTGTGCAGCCTGGAGACAGCTATTCTACCCCAGATCCAAGTAGAATTGATATGAGAAAATCTCTGTTTTAAATTTCCCTGGTCTTCCAGTGCAGATTGTCATCACCGAAATGTGTCTCAGTGTTTCCCTGCTAGGAAGCTCTTCCCACTTTCCTACACCCTTATTTTTCAGAAGCTGTCTGTTCTAAGTATCCTAGATTCAGCTGCTTGTCTTTGCAGATGTCTTTGAATTTGTTGCCTTTCCGTCTGCACTACACACCTCAAGAATAAATCAAGACTTAATCCAACTCCCATTGAAGTCAACAGCTAAAATAGCCTCCTTCCTCACAGAGGGCTTAATGTTACTCTCACTGAAGTTCAAAATGAAATCCTGCTGTGACTTCAGTGACTCGGGGCGAAAATCCAAAGTGCCCAGTTAGTCTGGTGGTGATGTGCTCTGTTG
Organism: Sterna hirundo; assembly: GCA_009819605.1. Lineage (NCBI taxonomy): Eukaryota > Metazoa > Chordata > Aves > Charadriiformes > Laridae > Sterna > Sterna hirundo. The sequence goes on along the minus strand of CM020462.1, from coordinate 79,411,747 downwards.
GTACCTCACCTAGCTTCATGTAAAGCAGAGATATGTTACAGCTGCCAAATCATGTAGTGGAAATCTCATTTCTCTCTGTGTGTCGTCGCACTCATAAATACTTCATCATCAACTTTGAATAATGACTTTAATCACTTCAGAAGATCAAGGAGCTAAAATTGTAATTCGTCCCTATTTGGGAAATAAAAGAAGTCAATAGAGAAACCAACTGAAGTTAATGTATTTTGCTGTTCTAGAGAATGTGTTTCACCAAATATGCTTCTCCTTTCCCTGCTATACCTATGCATTAATTGAACACTTCAAAACTGACCAAATATTGTGATTTACTAATAATTATACAGTTCTTTATCGTCAAGTACAGAGTAAAAAATCCACATCTGATTTCATAGCTGAAACTGGATTAAAATGAGGTTTAATAAGGCCAAGTGCCGGGTCCTGCATTTTGGTCACAACAACCCCAAGCAACACTACAGGCTTGGGGAAGAGTGTCTGGAAAGCTGTCCCGCAGAAAAGGACCCGGGCGTGCCATTGGACGGCCAGCTTAACATGAGCCAGCAGTGTGCCCAGGTGGCCAAGAAGGCCAACAGCATTCTGGCTTGTATCAGGAACAGCGTGGCCAGCAGGAGCAGGGAAGTGATGGTGCCTCTGTACTGGGCACTGGTGAGGCCTCCCCTCGAGTGCTGTGTTCAGTTCTGGGCCCCGCTGTACAAGAGGGACATTGAGGTGCTGGAGCGTGTCCAGAGGAGAGCTACCAGGCTGGTGAGGGGTCTGGAGACCAGGTCATATGAGGAGAGGCTGAGGGAGCTGGGCATGTTTAGCTTGGAGAAGAGGAGGCTGAGGGGAGACCTCATTGCCCTCTACAACTACCTGAAGGGATGTTGTAGAGAGGTGGGGGTTGGCCTCTTCTCCCAGGTGGATAATGACAGGACCAGAGGAAATGGCCTAAAGTTGCAGCAGGGCAGGTTTAGATGAGATATTAGAAGAATTACTTTACTGAAAGCGTGGTGAGGCCCTGGAACAGCCTGCCCAGGGAGGGGGTTGAGTCACCATCCCTAGAGGTGTTTAAGAAATGTCTAGATGTGGCACTTCAGGGCATGCTCTAGTGACAGAGATTGTAGGGGTTTTTTTTGTGTGTGTATGGTTGGACTTGATGATCTCAAAGGTCCTTTCCAACCATGAAGATTCTATGATTCTATGATATTTTAACTGATACAGTTTGGAGCACCAAAACCATACATAGATGGTGCTTCAGAAATGCATTTCTGGTTCTCAACTTTCTGAAGTTAAAAGACATTCAAAGTCAAAACCAGAAACATGAATAAACGTTTAGTGCTGCTTATCTAGTTATTGATCTTCCTCTTCCCATGCTATTATTATAGACACTATTAAATATGACAGATTGCTGCTCTCAGAAAGGAGACTGATGTTCCAAGAACTCTGGGTACATATTTTCTATAACATGAATTGTCCTCTAATGTTGTTCCAATATAATTTTCCCACTGAAGATACAATAAGAAGCACATTCTTAATGTATGTAGGGCTAGCATGAGTAGTTACACTTCAGTGAACTCACTACCCCTGCTTTTCACCACCTATTACATGGGCCAGCAGGGTAGCCTGTCTTTGCTCACCACAATCAACTTCAGACAGAATAAGGTTACGTTTACCTCAGAGAGTTTCAAGAGCAGGTATCGCTGATGTAGCTGCCTGTAGCCGAATTGGCATAACACTACCTTGAGCAGTTCCCACCATAAGGCTTGAAAACAGGGCATGCACTGAGAAGGAAAGGACCAAACTGTTGATGTTGATTTTCTTTTTCAATGGCACAGCTGAATCTAGAAGACACATATCCTTAGCCTCACATTTGCTGCCAGAAGAAGCTGTCAATGGTGCCTTCGGCTCTTCTTTAACTAGAAGTTCTCTTAAACCAAAAGTTTTCTTTTTGTGTCTATATTTTAATAAAAAAAAAACTAAAAAGACAAGAAAAACAGAGAGTAAATATGAGATTGAGCTTCAGGAGGATTTTAATTTAGTTAACTTTTAACCCTCTAGGCTAGCTACAGTTTGACATGTGGAGTAAATAATAAATAAACACTTAATGCAAATCTGCAAATGCAGACTATTTTCCATAAAAATGACTTGGTTTTCCGTGTTCAACCATGTTCATGGAACATTTATTGTGTCACTCTCCCTTGAAACTCACCAATGTGCCTCTTTATGTCCCTTAAGGATGGGAGGCGTGTTGGGAGGGAGGTAGTTCTGGAGTTTCCCTTTTCTTATCCAATGTGTCATAAACCTCATCTGCTTTTACATATATTTGATTTAAACTGGTGTAAACTCTTCGACTTCCAGAAAACTCGTGGGTGCAAATGGAAGGTCATTCAGACCTCAAGTCCTTTATTCTGTGTTCAGTTCCCTTCACAATTATTCTCAGAGACTGACAACCCCCGACTGCTCCAGCCGTGCACAAAAAGCCTCCACACAGAGTTATAGAAACCTTCTGTTCGCTTATTTATACTTTCTCACTCTCTCTTCTAACTTAAAAAATATGTTGCTACTTCTGGAGCCCAGTTTGAATTCCTCCTTGCGGAGCATACACAGCAATTATCTCTCCTGCTGTATTTATAAACTGTTGACTGACACAGGAGCTTTTATTCTTGCCACAGCTCTCCTCCTGATGACACATAACCCAACCTCGACCTCACGCTGAACGTTAAAAGAGCATCAGATAGCACACCCATCACCGAAAAACAATCTGAGATGACCCTATGTAGAAAAGGTAAACTTGTTTTCAGCGACGAAGCAGGCAAATATGCAGAAAAATGGCTTTCTCTACCTTTCAGTGAGACAGTACATTGCAAGATTATTGCACCAATTTTTGCTTGTTAAAACGTGAGCTTTTTATGATAAACTTAGTGCACCAGTGTATTTCCCAGGTGTGAGTCACAGACTTGAAAAATTACCCTTAGAACATGATGGCATGCCATTTCAGGGAGATTTTCCTTTGTCTGGAGCTGTGTGCACATGAATTCATTTCCAGGCAGACACTTTTCAAGCTGACAACAACAGTATGCTCTGTAGTGAAATCCATCTCTCAAATTGCTAGCAAATCACAGGACATGTTTATCCTGCCAACCTCCAGGACTATGATTTTTGCCCCCTGCTTCAAGCTTTGAAGAGGAACCATATTAGTCCCAAGAGCCCTTCAGATAAACACACTTTCTTAGACTAAACACTATAGTCCGATGACTCACTCAGGCTGTTATCTGAGATCCTTCTGCTTATTATCTAAACACGCTGCCCTAATCCTGAATCAATGGAAGTCGACTTTTAGACTACACTACTGCAGCTTATCTCAAGGAAATGCAAAATGCCTTTTTGGCAGTAATTATATTTTAATGGGCCTTTACAACATGTTCTTTTAAGGGGAAAACAATTTTAGTGCACTTTCTGCTAGCTACCTGTACTGAGTAAATGAAATCCATTTTATTTTTAAAGCATAGTGGTATTGAACTACGTAGCAACCATTAACACAGTGTATTAGGTGAAGAACATTAATTTTATTTTCTTTATGTGCTGTTGTTTCACAGACTGATGAAAGTCAAATCATAGCACTGAAAATTTGGTGAATTCTCAAGACAAGCTGTTCTGTACTTTCTAGGGAGAACTGAAATCTCTCCCATGACAAAGTCATTTTATTTGGGAATGGACAGATTTTGAAGAAATATTTATTTGACACAGATATGGAGTGAAAAAAACAGTTCCAGTAAATCATAGATGAAATTGCAGACTTGACTCCAATTTTCTTCAAATTATGGGAAAAATATTATTAGGCTTCAGTAGGAAAAGATCTGGGCACATACTGCCAAAAAAGGATCATATTAGTTTAGCAAGAACAGGCAACTAACAACTAAGATTCCCAACTTCCTTTCCTGTCCCTGTCAATGAATGAATCATGGTGCAATAAAGGATGAATCAGTTTGTATTTCTAGGTGTGCATTTATCTTTCTGACAAACAGGTGCAATAAGATGTTGCAGGGAGCAGGCATTTAGGGTGAACATCAGGGTTTATTGAGTCTAGCGATACTGATCTCCTGCCCCTCTCTATCATTCCACTTCAGTAAAGTGAATGCTAGTGGTTCCATATTGCAGGTGGAGGAATACTATCCAGTGTTGTCTCTTCTTTTTAAATAAATTCTTTTTTTTTCTCTTAAAATGCTTTCTCTTTTGCTGTTCTTTGTCTTTCTTTATCTAAGAACTTCCAAAAATAGATAAATATACAGTGAGACTGCTGAATGATTTATGACTTTTAAAAATAAAATAAGAACATTTAAAAGAAGAAAATACTTTATTACAATTTCTGATTAAATTAGCAAAATCCTTTTTTCTTCTTTCCATATCTTTTCTTGTATTATTTCCTTGGTGTTTTTTCATCTGTTTGTTTGTTTGTTTGTTTGTTTTTCTGTTCTGATGTACATTGTATGGAAAACACCTATATAAACATATGATTAAACTTCATCCAGGTCCTCCACAAGATTATGATTATGTAAATTTTCCTTTTGTTATAACGTTACAAACTGTATGGTATACTTTATCTTTCCACTTTTAAATGACACTCAATCCCTTTGAAGTGACTTCCAGCAGACGTTGGACATGCTCTATGTGTGTCCTGATCTCTGTATGTATATGCAACTGTCCTACATAACCTCACCAGGGATTCCATTTTTCAGAGGTTTGCCTATCAAGAGCTACTTGTTACCAAGAAGGTCTACACAGACCACAGACTCCAGTGGATAGAAAACTGTTTTCTACCTGCACCAGTTTTCACAAAATTCACATGAAGATATTTCCAGGACTAAAAAGTTGGCTGGCACGCTGAGAAAATAAGCATGTGTAACAGCACCGCCTGGTGCCATTTGACTTGACAATAACAAATGACAAAGAGAAGAGTCTTTTGCAGAGCGGTGTGTTAATGCTTCTTAGGAAAAGTGGGTTGTCCCAAAAAAATGTAATTTAACAAAACTTCTTTGTCTTTTATGTTATTCTGTAGCTGCTGGGTACTCTACCAATACATTGAATGGTGGTGTCTGCAGGCAAAAACAAAAGAAGAGAGCAAAAAGTTACATCGTCTTATCTGAATCACCCAAACCTCTGAACTGCAAAACTGCATGAGATTATCTGGCAAGAGGCTTTCTAAAGCTGTTATTTTCATTTCACAGTAACAGGAGTTGGCTGGAAAAGTCTAAAAGCAAAAGACATCTTTCACATCTGAAGTTCCAATAGTTTTGCCCAGGAACCTGGAAGTGTCCTCTGCCCCCCACCAATAAAAAAAAAAAAAAAAAAAAGAAAATAAGAAAATATAACCCTCAGTAAATTTTGAGCTCCATTGTTTTTCACCTCTCCTTTATAATCTGAGGGATGTTATTGCATCTATCCAGATTTTTAAAAAAGGAAATGAAAAGCAAAATAGAAATTCAAGAAAATAATTAGTGAAAATACAAAATATTTTCTGTTTTCTGGATATATATCATATATATATTTTTCTTACTTCCATAGAAGAAATCTTGCATAGCTTGCATAGATTTTTGTGCCTGCTTTTATTTTGTGCTTAATGGCTGAGGAGAATAAACTGTTGCCATGGGAGGTCCATGTCATTATAAGAGCAGCACGATGATGTGCAACAAACTATTCCAGGGAGCAACCTTTTATTTTAAAAAGACAAATATCAGAAGCTTAGTAATGTCTGTGTTGGGTGTACCTGTATAAGAAATCAGATCTTCTCTTACTTACAGTGCGGTACCTGACTAACACCTTGAAGCAAGCTGAAGAAATCGGAGTCCACTAACTTTCAGAACTGCAGATGAGTTGCATCCTTGTGTTGGGTAGTCTTTTCATATCTGATAAGCTACACAGCATCTTTCAGGATCTATTGATCTAACCTAGATACCTTATGACTTAAAGTTTTGGAGCTCTCTCTTTGTGGCATAGCTTTTTTCTAAAGAAATGAAAACTATTCCTCTGTTTTATAAGCAGACACAGAGCCTGTGGATCTGAAAATCGACATCATTTATGCCACCAGGAATTAATTGGCTTCAGTTAAAATATTCCTGATTTACTTCAAAGCCCAAATATTATAGTAATGGATCTGGATGAAACCTTCAATCTATGTTAAATGCATGGAGTGATGATCGACTCCATAAAAAAGACATCTGTTTGAATTGTTAGAGAGGAATTGGTCCCAACGAATATCTCTTAGTGTGGGATATCTGCATTTAATGTGTATGTAACTTAGAGGCATTTTGTGAATGCCTCACAGTGGAGGTGACACACATTGCTGCTGTTTCATAGATGCAGAGAATCATAGAATGGTTTGGGTTAGAAGGGACTTTAAAGATCACCTTGTTCCAACTCACCTGCCCTGGGCAGGGACACCTCCCAGTAGACCAGGCTGCTCAAAGCTCCATCCAGCCTGGCCTTGAACACCTCCAGGGATGAGGCATCCACAGCTTCTCCGGGCAACCTGGGCCAATGTCTCACCACCTTCACAGTAAAGCATGAAACCTAATCTAAATCTCCCCTTTTTCAGTTTAAAACCATAATCCCTTTTCCTATTGCTACACTCCCTGATAAACAGTCCCTCCCCATCTCTTCTGCAGGCCTCCTTAAGGTAGTGGAAGGCTGCTTTAAGGTCCTGGAGCCTTCCCCAGGCTGGACAACGCCAACTCTCTCAACCTGTCCTCACAGCAGAGGGGCTTCAGCCCTCTGATCATCCTCATGGCCCTCCTCTGAACCCGTGCCAACAGGTCCATGTCCTTCCTGTTCTGCAGGTTGCAGAGCTGGACGCAGTACCCCAGGTAGGGTCTCATGAGAGCGTAGTAGAGGAGTAGAATCATTTCCCTTGACCTGCTGGCCACGCTTCTTTTGATGCAGCTCGGGATGCGGTTGGCTTTCTGGTCTGTGAGTGCATATTGCCAGCTTACATTGAGCTTCTCATCCACCAACACTCCCAAGTCCTTCTCCTCAGGGCTGCTCTCATTCCATTTTCTTCCCAGCCTATATTTGTTCTTGGAATTGCACCGACCCAGGTGCAGGACCTTGCACTTGTCCTGGTTGAACTTCATGAGGTTTGCAAATGCCCACGTCTCAGAGCTGTCCATGTCCCCCTGGATGGCATCCCTTCCCTCCAGTGTGTCAGCCATGCCACACAGCTTGGTGTCATCGTCAAACTTGCTGAGGGTGCAGTCAATCCCAGTGTCCATGTCACTGACGAAAATTTTAAACAGCACTGGTCCCAGCGCTGACCCCTGAGGAACGTCACACGTCACTGGTTTCCATTTGGACATTGAACTATTGACAACAACCCTTTGAATGCTGTGGGAACACAGCCTTTTAGCTAAGCTTGTGTTCGCACAAGTCTCCAGAAGGTCACTGAGAGCGGTATGGCAGGACAGTATATATAGGTGCCAATGCAGTGACCATCACTGCACATGTAATTCTACCTAGTCATCCCACTTTCACCAGAAATATTTGTGCAAATGAAAAAAAAAAAACCAAACAGTGGGATCTACTTGATGCTGTAAGACACAAGGATGTGACAACTTACTCCTTTAGTGCCCCAGAGTCATACCAAATTTTAATATAGTAAGCAATACAAAATCAGTGCAGCCGTAACATAACTATTTTGCATTCATATTGGTGATGATTTATGTAGTACCCACAGAGCACATCCGTCAGATAAACACCAAGCTAAATTTCCGTGGCAGAAATGAGCGCACAATTGATTAAATGCTACAATACAAAAATCTAAAATAGCCACTCTGCAGGTTGCTGGCTTCGTGCCCCGGCCCCGCCCTTTCAGATTCCTAGTTTAAATTGTAGCTCCGATGATGACTAGGGCACAGAGTAAGGGAGAGAAATACCTATGTTGTGGAATTCTTAAGGTAAGCACACTTGTTACGGAAGCCATCATGAGAGAATATATATGCAAGCCAGCATATCATTTGCAGTCATTTATCAGAGCAACGAGGTGTCTGACTCCATAGACTTCTGCTTCCCTTCTGCAAGGCTGCACAAGCCTCGCTGGGGAAGACAGCAAGTCTGCAATCCCCATGTAAGCTGACAAGAGCTTATTTGAATCCCTGGCGAGTCCTTGCTTGCAGCTGCAGTCATTACCTCTTCACTAGTGGGTTGTTGTCTTTTTTTTTTTTTTTTCCTCTGCCGTTTACTAAAATGTAATTACTGAGCTATTAATTCTTTCCCTTTACCATTTATGATGCATTTGTGATAAAAGGTGAAAATGGGCTTTATTCTTTCTTGCATACCAATGAGGAGGGGGGAAAAGTATTATACGGTGCACGGTAAAGCAAATATAGTTGGGGGTTTTAGAGGTAGTTAACAATGAAGATTGCTTCAGTGCTTGCATTTAGGAGAAAATTGCTAAGGTGTTTATCCCTAAAAGAGAAACCATTAGCATTAATATGAGAGAAAAAGACAGTTCTCTGAGTTAGAGAGTGTAGCACCGAGGCATTTTTACTGGCATCGTGGAGAATTTATATGGTGATTTCATCCATATTTTGTGGTGAATGAAAAGTAGATATCATCTCCCAGGTGATGGACTGCATATTTTCATTACTGTATATGACAAACCATCTTTGGAAGAGCCAGATTAATAAAGTTAACAAAAGCACAGTTGCAGCAAACTGGCAAATATATTATCACCTGAAGGCAGGAGGGCAATTAGAGTGGGAACATTGGGAACATCAGTGCAGAGAAGATACTTCTGGAGAGAGGGTCTGAGTGCCAGTGCAGGTTATTTAATAGTACCTTAGTAAGAAAGGAGAGTCACTGTGTGATGTTATTTTTTGAAGTTCTGAGTTATTTTATTAGAAGTTCTCATTTTCTTGTTTTCCTTATTTATTTTTCTTTACTTTTTTTTTTTTTTTTTTTCCTATCAGGCTTATATGGTTCAATCTTACTTTATAAGCCAGCAACGATGCAGAACAGCATGTGACTACAGAATAGCAAGTGCATAAAAAATATTCTATATTTAGCGAATGGGGCAGTGCAATACTGATCCATCAGTGTTCAGGGTGTGAAGGAACATCTACGCTTGCCTTTCATTAGACTTAATCCTGCACGATCTGTGACTGTGAGCAATATCAGATATGATAGGAAGAAGTATCATAGCTGAAAAGAGAAGGGGAACCTGAATCTTTAAACTCACATGTGGGAAATTACATAAATTCACAAATAATGAAAATAGATTGTGTCCAGCAATTATGTAAAGTAAGTAATAAAACTAACTTCACAAACTGGTGATTTTCAGAAAGGGTGAAAATTTAGACATACCCATTCGAAGTCTTAGACTCATCTGAATGAAGATGAGACTAATGTCCTGGTGAATTCACCTGATATAGTAACTCAGATCAAGAAATGAAAGCCTTTATTTTTAATTAATTTATTCTTTATATTCAGGACTTTAGAGTTCATAAAGTCTCTCCAGTAGTCAGAGATTAAAGATGTATTAACCAGCGTGAAGAAATCTGTCTCTTTACAAATACATTAGTCTTCAGAAAGAATCCTGAACCGAGGTCTAGTGTAATCCCAGCTCTTGTCTGGGGCCGAATCCCCCTTTCTAGCGAGAGCAAGCTGATGCTGAAGTGTGGGGGAAAGGTAGGAAAGGGAAAGGTTTTTTTTAGAAATCTTTCAGCCAAGATTTTGTGAAAATTAGGGATGTAAGACTATGTTTGCATTTCATGTTCGGTGTGAGTCTCATTGTGTTTCTTAAATTGCCAACCATCCATCCATTCAGTCGACTCACTCATTTTGAACTATTTTCTTGCCCATAGGCATGGTCTTGAGGTGCTCCCTGTTATTCAGTCTACCTAGGTGAGTTTAGCTCCATTTACAGAGTATGCACTGACCCTCAGAAAATTCTGGAAATTAGCAGCTAAGACGTAGTGCTGCTATTTGTCACGAAATTGAAAATCATACCTGTGTCTTCCAGCAAAGATCACCTAACATGAATATTCTCCTTCTTCTTGCTTGTTTCCCTTTCCAGGTAAACAAGCTAGCTTAAATAGGGGGAAGGAGTGGCCAGATAAATAGGCACTGATTTCAGCAGGCTTGATATTGTTGCAGATGTCTGTCTTCTAAATTATGGATTAATTTCAGTATCTGTCTCAGCTTTTTACTTGTACATTCCCAGAGTTAAGAAAAGGCTACTGATTTTATACAATGTGGAATTCATAACATTGCCTTGGAAGGCTGTCAGATTAAGTTCAGAAAGACATTAGTCTGCTAGGAACATGGACTGCATCTTTTATGTTATCTTTATACTGTTCCCATCATCAATGATGCATGTTTTGTCCCCAGTACAAATTCACAGAAGGAAAGGGATATTGCTGTTTTATAACAGAAGCAAGGATTCCTTCCTGTAATTATAAGGCGTGAGACCCTGACTGATCATTAATCAAGGGACTGATTATAATAATAATCCACTTCCACTGCAGGCTTATGGGCTAATTCTCATTTATACTAATCCCATTTTTAACTGCTCCTGGATCATCACTAGACCAGGCAAAAAGGGTCATGAGAGAGGGGTTTGATGTACAACCAGAACAGAGTAGAGACTTGACAGAGAGAAGAATCAATCCGTGTCCTCCAGTATTTAAGTCAGAGACTCTGCATTTTCTTTGGTCTGTGTCTGAGCTGTTATTCAGCTCCCTTCCTTCCTCCCAGTGATGTGGCAGATGGTTTAGGCTGGCACAGGTGGCTGAGTACCACCTGCTGCAAATTTTTCTGAATCTTTTTCTATATAAATCCTTTTGCTGTTGCTGTTTGCAAAGGATGACTGGAAGTATGAGGGAAGCAAAAGGAGACTGTGAAGTGATGCCGATATTGTCCAGTGCTTTCTTGTTTTCTGCTGTGTTGTTGCAGAGAACCTATAGCTGATGCATGCTGGAATCCTGCAGGCAAACGCAGTAGATTTTGAACTTTGATTTTTGTGATGGAAAAAGTGTATCTATTTATTATCTTCTAGTGTAACTTAACCTATGCTGAGGGATAGCATTTCCCACTGCTGAGTGCTGTGAAGGGAAAAATCCTCTATTGGCTTTAGGCACTAGATGTTACATCCTTTTAACCTTCTGAACTCCACTGGAAATAAAACAGCCTTGTAGACACTAAATGAAAAGTTTAAAATGAAAGGGAGGACAAACCTTATCATCCAAATGCATGAAGGGTATGAATGGGTAGGGGCTGTGGTTGATATTGTGGACCTCAGAGGCTGGGACTGGTATTTAATTTCTGTTGAGGTAGTGAGAGAGGCAGGAAGGAAAGTCATCCCTGGTATCTTAAGCACTTCTCTAAGGGTGGCTTGAATAAGTCTCTGGAGTCAATCATCTCTCTTTCCTTACTGCAGAGAGAGACTTGAAGACTAACATGGAATAGATGACTACCTCTTCAGTGGCGGAAACAAGATGAAACAAATCCCATCCTTTGCATCTAGATTAGTAGTAGTATCATGGTGGCTATAAGATATAATATCCACCCAGCTTCCTATCTGGATTATTTCTCATTTGAAATGTAACTGCTGTAGGTTTCTTGCTGCTTGCTTTTACAAATAAGCTTTTAAAGGCCACTTGCTTTTACTGCCCTCTGCAGGGGCGGAGGGGTGGGCGGGGGAAGACTAAAAAATTAGTGGATACCAAATAATTATCACAACACTTCTCACAGGTAAATCCATTTCAGGAGGTAAAAGAAAAGCAAAGCACACTTTATGATATGCAGTGCCAGGTGAATGATATGTAACCCCGGTGAATTCAATTGCGATATTTATATGTGTAAGAGAATTTGTTAATGGAGAGATATAGGAAGGTTGCACTTTGGCTTTAAGAAAATCATTTTCTGATGAAAAACAATCTTTTACCACATCAGCAAAAACTTTCCTGAAATAAAAAAAAAATCTCAACTTTTTTGGAACCAAAAATTTTGATTTTTTTTTTTTAAGTGAACGATGCATTTTCACATATTTCTTTTTTGTTGCATGGTCTTTACTTCTGATTTTCTCACTCACTATTTAAAAGATTCTTCCCACCCTTACCCCGTGTTTCTTGTGTCGTTTTTGTTCATTTTACCTTTGTTTGTTCATTGTCACAGAAGAGCAATGTCCTGCCTGTTTCCAAGATCATATCCCTCCTCCCCCAGTGTTCACTATAAATGTAAAAAAACCCTTCATAATAAGAATGACCCCTGTGGTAATCATGGAGACAGCTTTGATTAAGAACATCTGTTAGCAGATTCGCGGTTCTAAAGTCAAGCAGAACATAAGACAAGAAGATATAGAAAGTGGCATTTCTCAAACTGTGAGGCTGGCTTCCCCAGGGAGACTCTGCCCTCTTCCAGAGATACAAGCCAAGATCATAAAAAAAGGACAGACATCAAAATGTGTGGTGTGTGTGTAGTTTGAAAAACATGACACCTCCTCAAATACATTACCACACAATGAAAAAGAAGGGACAGATATAGTGATCCCCTGCTCATTCCCTGTGTCCTTTTTTTTTTTGTTAGTTCTTCTCTTCCACCCCTTTTTCTCTTGTCCTTTTAGGGCTGACAAGGCTATTTATTAGCAATGCATAACATGGGGATCCAGGACAACTGTCTTCAGTTTTGAGTTCTGCTGGTGTAAAATGGTGATGTGGAAGATGTTGCTTCTTATCAATTTCTAATCTGAGTTGTATAGAAGCTTTTCCAGCCCAGCATTCTTTCTCCAGCGTTGTTCAGGAGGAAATACTAAGGAAACAATAAAGACCGAGGCTGAACTTTGTGATACACCATCCTAGATTCTTTCAGTCAGCAAGGCAGGGTTGAACTGAGATAAACGTTAGATCCAGACTGTTATGCATGAAAGCAACCCATAAACCAATCCTTCGTAAGGATCTAGGTATCTGAGTGTAGTCTATCTGACTTTGCTGCTCAATGCCATTGTTTCTTGTTCTGGAGACATGAGGATACTGATCTTATTTGGAAAGGGTTCAAATCTCTAATCAAAAAAAAAAAAAAAAAAAAGAAAACATACAAGTTCTATTTATATTTCTATTAAAAGAATATGATTTTTAAAACTAATTAAAAATATTGTCCTTTATGAAAAGTTTTCTCTTGCTCATTAAGAAAAGTGGGATAAAAGAAGATAAATCAAGATGACAGAGAGAAAGCAGAGGTTTCTTTGCGAAGTTGTTCTCCTAAAAGCTAATAGAAAAAGCAAGTGTATACAAAAGGATGAAAGGTGGAGATAGGGACAGTTTCCCAAGGATCAGTATGGAAGTATTTCTTGGTCATAAATAGGTTGGATTATAAAATCCAAAGTGTTGCTAGAGTTGAAACTTCTGAGAGATGTAAAAGGCAATGAGATAGGTTTCTACACTATACTGGTAACTAAACAAAGACCAGGAAAAATGTGGGGCTGCTGTTGAAATGAGTGAGTGGCTTAATGATGAGGAACATGGAAAGCACTAACACACTTAGGACTTTCTCTACCCCACCCTTTACAGGCAATCTGTGGTCTTATTCCTCACGGGTCTTCATGACTTGCAGGAAAGTTTGAGGAAGAGATACACTACCTTTAGTGGAGAGTAATCAACAAGGGACAAGTTAGTCAAGCTGGGTGTATGCAGTTCAATACAACAGGATGGGGTGCATCTGAGCATTCGAGGAAGCTGTTCTACATCATTGTTAGGCCATTCTGTTATCTTTGAAAAATCATGTGAGATGTCTGATAACTGAGAAAAGGCAAATGTGACATCTGTTTAGGAGCAACATAATCATTAAGAGATTTTCTTCCTGACTTTCTTCAATGACAGGTAGAAATATAGAGTCATACGAGGATTAGTATAAGGGGTTTTCTGCATTCAATTACAATGGAAAAAGAAAAGGAAAAAGTTATGCTGCCTTCTTTCAACTTTTAGAAAAAAATTATTTTGTTTCTATCCAGACTTGATACTTCTTCTCAAATGTAACAATTCTCCCAAGAAGAATCATGATTTTGTTTCAAAAGATTTCTTACCACACTTTTCAGTTAAGTCTTAGTCATAATACACAGGAGAGTATTAGAGACTGATGTCAAGCTGCAAAGAGCTATAAGGATGACAAATCTTCACTCTAATTCTCAGAATTGATTTCCTTTTGAGGAGGTGTGATTTCCTTCTCTCTCTTCCCTTTGGCATTTACTGACTGGGGAATGTTTCATATTTTCCCCTTATTGAGTAGCAAATGGCATCTAGTACTATTCCTGAATAATTTTTTTAAAAAGCCACTTTTACAGCAGGAAACAATTAAAAAAGATATAAGCGTTGCGTAGATACTGTTGCTTATTTTATAAGACAACCAGAGAAAATACAAAAATAAAACCACCGAGAAATCTGTAAAACCCTTGAGGCTCTCTCCATCTACCTCTGAACATCCACAAAACCCAGCTGAACTTGGATTTTAATTCTACTTACTGTAGAGATAAATGTAAAATCTGTGAAATCTGGAGTAGGACTTGAATTAAAAAATGAACAGAGATTTAATTACAGCTTAGTCCTGTGTCTTGTGTAAATAATATGCATACTTTGTTGGAAGGTTTATAGTATGCTTATGAGAAATTGTATTTATTCTTTATTTTCTATTATATTTTATTATGTTGGGGGTCTTGGTGAACAGAGGAAAAAAGCACTTTTTTTTTTTTGAAATCCAAGAGAAGGCTTATTTTTGTTTGACTTTGCAGTCCTTGACTCTGTAATGAGCAATCATGCCAAGGGGAAAATGTTGAGAAGTGAAAGTCAACATCAAAAAATAAGAATGGAAATGACTAACTGAGTTAACAACAGAAAACCAAGTGACTGTCCCCAGTCCAGTTTACATAGAATAATTAATGCCTCTGAAAATGGATCACTGCAAAAATGACACTGAAGCATTTTGTCTGTTTAGTCTAATACATCAGTATCATTAACATGTCATAATGAAAAATTGGAGAATTAAATTAAAGTAATTCATATCTTTAAAGTCATAATTATGCCCAGGCATGAACCAGGTTACATAGGTAAATGCATAGGTAAAGTCTGGGGAGGAGTGGCTGGAGACCTGCCAGGCAGAAAAGGACCTGGGGGTGTTGGTGGACGGCCAGCTGAATATAAGCCAGCAGTGTGCCCAGGTGGCCAAGAAGGCCAACAGCATCCTGGCCTGTATCAGGAACAGTGTGGTCAGTAGGACTAGGGAAGTGATCGTCCCCCTGTACTCAGCACTGGTGAGGCCCCACTTCAGGTACTCGAGTGGGCACCTCGAGTGTCCAGTTTTGGGCCCCTTACCACAAAAAAGACATTGAGGCTCTTGAGCACGTCCAGTGAAGGGCAATGAAGCTGGTGCGGGGTCTGGAGAGCAAGTCTTACAAGGAGTGGCTGAGGGAGCTGGGGGTGTTCACCCTGGAGAAAAGGAGGCTGAGAGGAGACCTTATCACTCTCTACAACTACCTGAAGGAGGTTGTAAAGAGGTGGGCGTCGGTCTCTTCTCCCAAGTAACAGGTGATAGGACAAGACAAAATGGCCTCAAGTTGTGCTATGGGAGGTTTAGACTGGATATTAAGAAAAGTTTTTGCACCAAAAGGGTTATGAAGCATTGGAACAGGCTGCCCAGGGAAGTGGTTGAGTCACTGTCCCTGGAGGTATTTAAAAGATGGGTAGATATAGTGCTTAGAGATATGGTCTAGTGATGGGTTTTTTTCAGTGTTCGGTTGGCAGTTGGACTAGATGGTCTGAAAGGTCCCTTCCAACCTAGGTGATTCTGCGATTCTATGACTCTGACTCAAGAATGGCAGTGCCTAGAAACTGAGCCCTTTGTCCCTTTAGAATGATTCAGTGTGTAAAATTAGGAACCCAGAGTCTCTTGACAGTCAAGGAAAGCCATTAAGCATTCCTGGGCAGTGATCCTGGGAGTCCTTATGCTGCAGAAAGTCATGCACAGTGAGTAACTTAAACAGGGATACGTGACATAATTCCTTCTGAGTTTGCCATAAATGGCTATAAACGAGTGTACAAAGTTCTGGGTACTTCCTAAAGGTGGATCAACTCACAAAGCAGAGCTCATACTTTGTAAAAGGTTGTGCAGAATAGTCATACAGTATCACAGTCATTGATCCATGAAATCTCTGACTCAGGAAGACACGTCATTTGGGCTGGGATTTAGGTTCCATACCAAAACGTCTACTTGTAGGTGTCTACATGGGAACTAGCAGCTCCATTCAGTTGTGTAAATGTTCAGCTCACTCTAAAACTCGAAATAGATAAAGCATAAGTAAATAATTAGCTAACTAAAGGGATAACTATTTCTCATCAGCAGAATTCCATTA
Organism: Sterna hirundo; assembly: GCA_009819605.1. Classification (NCBI taxonomy): domain Eukaryota; kingdom Metazoa; phylum Chordata; class Aves; order Charadriiformes; family Laridae; genus Sterna; species Sterna hirundo. Next base: position 79,395,366 of record CM020462.1, on the reverse strand, counting down.
ATTGCATTAGCTAGTTTACCATTATCTATGATGGAAGCTTAGATAGTGGCCTGCAGCTACACCGAGACAGCTAAATTTAGGAGCCTTAATCCACAAGTTAACTCCACATAAGGTTTCCATTGTCTGCTCAGCCTGAAGGCATCCTGGATTTGTTCAGCTCAAAGGAGACTACCCTACTTATCATGGCACAGAACAGTTTTAGGTAATTGATGCAAAGAGAAGAATGTTGGGGGCACAGGGGAGTGTGGAGAGACTCTTGTTCTGACAGGAAAGCTTGGGATCTGAGGGTGAGGAAGAGACAGGGAGTATGTCTCTGTGTTTCGTCATTAACGCTCCCTGCCCATAAGTTGGAGAACTTGGGTACGGTCTGCAGTTTGCTATTGCATTATTTATTAATCCAGTGGCTATCTAATGTAGATGGCAAGGCAAATCTCCAGGCTTTGTCTCACCCAAACCAGCAGAGTGTAGAATCCTTTTTGTTTGATGCCTTCTCTGTTTTTCCCCACTGCTGCTCTGTTTCTTACATGTCCAGTTTCAAGAATATGAGATAGAATATGGCCTGACCCACTCTATGCTGTAGCTCAGTAGTTAATAAAATCTCCTGGGATTCCAGTGGTGACAGTTTAGAGATTTTGAAATTCCAAATAAGTCTGAAAGCAGAATGCTACCCTTAAATTGCCTATTAGTCTGTGATTTTGGAGCTTAGTCTATGAACTTTTTCCTGTATCAGGTGAAACATTTTGAATGATATATAAGAAAGCCCTTGGGTAAAAGATACATCATGAATAAATGATAATGGTCAACACGAAAGTCTATTCACAGGAAGTATTATCAATCAACATGAGTGACTACAGAGAGAGATTTAAGGCTGAGACTTTTAAAAGAGCATAAGCAATCCATTTCCCTTCAATTTTCAGCAAGAACTGAGGATGTATGTGTAACCTAAACTGTTTTCAAAATCCTAGCCTAAATTCTTAACAGAGTAAAAAATACAGAACTTGATATTTCATCCTGCTGCTCATAGAAATGGTCCAATGTTGATATGTGTATTCCTTGCTTTATCAGACCTTCCTGCATCTTAATATCTCTGGAGAACTGATTCTGTCAGGAGGATTCTGATCCTGACTGACTGTTGCCATGGTATTGGGTTATTCTGGGCTATGATCAAGAAGAGCAAACAAACTTGAAAAAGAAACTGGCTTTGAAACGTGTTTTCAAGCCACAGTGCCTGTGACTAGTTTTGGAAAACTAAATCTTGATTTTTGTATGACGTGGCACTTGTTAAATACTTCTAAAAAAACATACTGATAACAAAAAGTGTTGCTGTGACAATAAATACACACATAAATAGAGGAAAATTCAGGAGGAGAAAATCGGGCCAATTCTCACACTATTTGAAATTGTTCATTTTCATTTAATGGTATTATTCCCCACTGAACTGAAACTCCCAGCTTCTCTGAGTGTGTTTGAAGGAGCAAAACTTTTTGCAGACTATATTTCTGTTTTACTAGGCACTATTCCAAAGCAGGTGGGAATCAATGAATGTCTTTTCTGCAATTACTGAGCTTCTGAATTGAGTGCATAATTAAGAGTTTGTACCTGTCTCCCATCCCTAGATAGCAATAGAGCTCTTCTTTTACACCTGTTAGTAGTCATTCAATTGCAAGTCATCTATGTATACCAAAAGTGCTGCAGAAGGTTCTAGAAATACATGAGACAGTACTTTCTGTATGCAGAAATTAATATTCTTACAGGGCAGAGTTCCCTTCATGGTAAAAGCTAAAAAAAAGGTCCTAAGAGAAGTCCTGCTAGTGTATTATCGAGGATGGTGACCCCAGAAGGATGCACAAGTTTCAGCAAACAGCAATTAAAACAGTAAAATTGTAAATAAATAATAGTAAAATAAAAGTAAAACGAAACAGTGATGTTACGTAGGGAATGGGGGAAGTTTTCAGCAAGTTCATTATTTACAGACAGAAAATTCTGTTTGCCAAATTACTGAGCATGTTCTTCCTACTCTGCAGGCAGAATTCACAGCCATGAGGGACCAATACATGCGAGGCGGGGAAGGCTTCATCATCTGCTATTCCATCACAGACCGCCAATCCTTCCAAGAAGCCGCTGAGTTTAAGGAACTCATTTATCGTGTCCGTCACACCTATGACATCCCCTTGGTGCTGGTGGGAAACAAAATAGATCTTGAAGAGTTCAGACAGGTAAGCAACTTCTCTGCTGTTTTTGGCTTGGTTTTCCTTGGCTACCTCAGAGATTTCTGTAGCATATGTTGTACAGCACTACTGAGAATTTTTAGCACAAGATGAGTTTTAATCAAAGAGCAACACAGTACATTTAGTGATAAATTAAGGACTTAGCATTACTTTGGATTCATATGTTATGGATCTTAAAGTAGCCTTGGCCAATCACATCCATATGTTCTTTGTTTTTACTTGAAAACTGATCCCACTATTTTTGTTGAATGTTATATATACGTTCCACATAGAAATATGTTCAATATGTGAAAAGATTCAGTCAGGATCTTCGTGGCAAATAACCTGTTTTCTTTGGTTTCTCAAACTCAGACTGAAAAAATTCTAGTTAAAATAGAGAAATGCGTATGAGATTACCTTTGCATGAAAAGCCAGTGGCTGTGTTATTAGAGTGTTCAGATGAGGTGGGGACATGCAAGATTTGAATTGACTTGGATTTGTATACAAGATTTGAGCCAGCGCCAGCCGTAGAGCAGTAGAATTCTTTGACTATGAGGGCATTGACTGTGGTTCTCAAAGTCTTTAGTAATCTTTGATCACTCTTTTCCCTTTGCTTCCTCTCTGCTTCCTCCTTGCTATTTATATTGATGGTGTGCATTTGTGCAAGGAAGTCAGTTAGAGAGAGAGCATCTTAGAAATGGCTTAGTTGTGACCTGATACTGAATGGAAAATATCCTTAATCTTAAGCAGAAACTTCGAAAAGGGGAGAAAAAGGTTTTCCTATACAGAAATCTTAAGAGTCTCTTTATACACATTACGATTGCTTTCAAATGACTGAATTCTGTGCAGATATATGTAACAGTTAAATAAAATGGTGTTTTTCAGTTCATTAGCATATGTGCTCACATGATCCTGTCTACTCTTTTCCACTTATCCTGTCACTCTTCTACCCCTTTCTTTGTCTTCTTTTTTTCTACCTGAAGAAAATCCAAGGCAGTGTTAAGCCTGAAATTAGTCCTGAAGATCTGATGATGTACATTTAAAACTTCACATGACAAAACCTTAATGGTGACAATCCAGCTGCAGTTTGACATGCAGCTTGAGGCTTCAAACAACAGTGTCATGTGCTACATGTGGTACAATCTGTGCAGCTTCTGTCGTAGTTACATACCAGGGGAAGGGATGTGGATTCACTTGTTCTACTTAGAGAACAGGACATAGCACCTGATCCCACCAGAAAAGGGATATGATTGATTACCTGCAGTTACCCATAAAGAAGGTTTTCAGGAATACTCTACTCTCTAAGTGATATGAAGATCCTCTTCCAGTGATATTTGGCATTACCTCTTTCTGATCTTACGTTTTGTTGGGCTTCTATATTTTAATCACCATCAATCCATATAAAAACATATGCCTGATTTAAATGTTTTACGTGCTCCTTCATGATCTTGTCTGGTCTCCCAAACAGGAAAATTAGTGTGCATAAATGTCTGAATTGGGTATCAAAAACAGCACTAAAGATTACAGGGCATGGGGAGGCTCTTGGGAATGATATTAGAAATTATGCCTTTCAGATGTAACAGACACACAAAAAAACTGTTACACAAGGTTGTCACTAAAGATCCTGACTGAATGTGTATCAAGGCAATTCAAAATCACACTCCTATAATTTTTTAAAATCTTTCAATAAGCCAGGATTTAGGTCTTCAGAATCTTTTTTTCCCAATAAGCCCCCTACAGTTGTCAACAAATACAGGAGTGTCAGAAGGGTTCTCACAAATATTCTGCAATCCAGACTTTGAGACATGGGACACCCTTACATCAAAGACTGGTAAGATAATACAGTGTAGATCTGCTCCTTTGAATAAAGCACTTGAAGATGACTATGTCTACATAAGTAAGTAGTATGAACCAACAGGAGTAGTGGTGTAGAACAAAATAGTTTATTCTGAAGTCCACCTTTTGGGAATTATTTTTTTACTTTGGACTAGCTCTACTCCAAGGCCATTGCCTCCATGTTAGCTGGTGCTGAAGTGTATGAGTTGGGCTCCTGGAGTATATCTTCACTTAGATTTCATCCATAGTTTGGGTCACGTTTCGGAGACCACCCCACAATTCAAAGCAAAGCATGGTTAAGTGGAGGTGATTAGGAGATACTGCTCAGGGCACCTCTCTGGCTGAAACTGAAGCAGTAGTGTGTGGGAGTTCATCTCCATGCCCAGCTGTACGTGCATGTTAATGGGCTTTGGCAGCTCATTATTTCATAACTGGGACATGAGGTTGCGCTGTGCGTTTAAAAAGCACTGAAATAAGTTATATCTATGCCTACTTGTTAGGTTAAGCAATATCTAAGTGACTTGACGGACTGTGGGAAGGTAGATTGAAAGGAATCTTTTCAAGGTCATGTACTGTAGTTACAGCTTCATTAAAAGCGCTTGGATGGTCAAGAGTGGTGGCCAGCTAAGTCTGGGGTGACAGACAGAAATGGGCTGACAGAGTACAGCATTAACATATCAATGAACAAACAGTGAGGTACACAAACATACCAAATTCAAACTAAGAAATAGTAAGTGTCAGAATATAATTAGCCAGATTGGAATCTGGCCAGGGCACAAGGGCTAATATTGTTGCTTTGTTTAATGACATTTTTCTCCTACGAAATTCATTAAAGCTACTGTAATGTTATTCATGGTATTTGGAAACATAATATTAAGTTCAAAATTCCCAGGCATCATTTCTATTTAATGGCAATTCTATAGTGATCAGACAGGCTGTAGCAGCTCAGTCAGACAAAGCTCTTGTTTGAAATGCGATCCCCTACACAATACAATTAATGATGTATGTCAGTTGCCTCAAATCTATCAACAGGACTACAAGAATAAAACTAATCTGCAATTAAAATTTTGTATTAGGAGAAACACTACTGAAAAATAAAACCAACCTGCTTATTATTTTCAAACAATGTTTTTATTTTCTGATGGCTTCAATGAAATGATTGTTGTCTTTAAGTTTGCCTGTCATTTTTTACATCTTAAGAAATGTTTTTTTTTTCATACTTCTTAAAGCAAGATTCAATTACATTCATCAGCCTAAAGAATAAACACTTTCTATTTTCTCTGAAGCAATGTGGGGGAATAACTGTGTAAAAACTGTGGTGGAAAAAATATAATAACTCATTATCTTCACGTGCATACCCAGTTTGGTTGCACAATTCCATCCATCCTCCATTCCCTTCCACTCATTTGTACTGCAGCTGTGTCTGGTCCTTTCTGACCTTTCCCTGTTTTGTGTTCAGAGACCCACTGTGAAAGCGAATGAGCATGAATGGTCAAGGCATTCATTCGTGTCCACTCCTTGATTTTCAGCCATTGTTTTAAGAAATATTTAGGTATTATGTGTATTTTATCCCACAGCTTCTTGAGTTAAAAAAATAGAGCACTAAGTGCTTGATTAGGTACCATTTTAATTTCAGTCTTTTCTAACATTAAACTCATTAGATTAATAAAGATAGGCTGTATGTCTTTTAATGTCATCAGAGTTTCAGAAACATTTAGGACCAGCTGATATAAACTACAATAGATATTTTTGCTTCAGGTAAGCTTTGTCACTTCACCCCGGATGAACATCTGGTTCTTACTGAAGTTTAAAATCTGTATAATAGATAAATATCTAATTAAAACATATTCGTCTTCAAAAAATACAATAAACAACTCATCCTAGTTGAGCTCTTGCCATGCTAATGCCACATTGTGGCTTTTAATTAAAATATTTTGTAATAAAGGCACGTGGCTCTGCTGAAAGTTTGTTCAAAAAAAATATCGATAAGACTTTTCCTACTGATCATTGCAATATATTACATTCAGCATTTCAGAGGGGAACTAACTACATATGCTCCTTTGAACAGCGTGCTGTAGGTCACAGCTGGAAAAAATAGGTACTTTCCAGCTGCTTTTTCAAATTTTTAATGTGGATGTGAGAACCTCTCTGGAAATTCTACCTATGTAGAAATTGCGTAGCCTTCATGGAGTGTTTTTTCTTATACACTTTTGTTTTACCCCAGAGGAATAAGCTGTGGACTCAGTTGAGTCCACGGATAACACGTTGATGTCCATTGAGTCCAAGGTTATGAGGGCAGCTCACGCTTCATTCAGCTCTTGGCCTCTCTGGGAAGCCTGTCATCAAAGTTGCTAGTTTTGCCAGTACAGTCTTGGTCCTGAACAGAGTTATGCAGTTGTTTACCCTTCCACACATGAGTTGTCTTACTGGCTTCAAGCACAAGTCTGAGCAGGAGCAGTGCTTTTGAAAGCATTTCCTTCCTTCCCTCTCTCCCTGCAGACTCCCTGCTTCAACAGGAAATACGAAATCACTATGAAAACTGTCTTTAACATGAAACAATACCTTATTTGGAGTGCAAATTAATTACAGGGGCTTCATTATATTTTCTTTCTAAGGTTTTATTATACCATAAGATAATTCTCAAACCAGGATTACAACAGTTTAGTACCTTCTCATGTTCTGAACCAGCTGTCCACAGAACAGTCTCACTTCAATAATGTTTTACTTTGGAATTTCTTCAAGATATGCTGACTGGTTATCAGATACTGTAAGCATCAACTCTTATACTCTGGTTTTGACAGTTGCTCTTGAAATAGCTGTTGAGTCTGAGACAGCTAATATTTTTTTTTTTTTTTTTTAAACTTGTTCTGGTTTGGTTTCTTTTGTATGAATAACTGTTCAGTATAGTTCAAACATTGTCAGTCTATACCTTCTGGTGCCTGGCTGAGACACTGAAAATTCTTACAGAATATGACATTATATTTTGTTTTATTTTCATTTCCCAGTGCATGAATATGACACACTGTTTACTAGATGATCTCTTACTCATATTAGTCATGAAACTGCATTATTCTGAACTTCTTGCCTTCGAATCAAGCTGAACTTTTTTTGCTTTTGGGACTAAAACTAGTCTCAAATTTGTAAATTACCACCAGCAGTTCCATTTTCTCTTAAAGACTCATTTCCCATTTATCAGGCCAGTGCCCTACACAAAGAGTGAAGGGTTTCATTGTTTTTCCTGAACTTTCTAACTGCAAGTCAAGGGTAATGCATTTTTTGCTGTTTACTGAAAAAGAATAATATATATTTGAGTTAACTTTAGACTAAATGAGTTGGCCAGATGCTCTCTGAAATCCATGCAGAAAAACAGGAATTATCACATATTATGGAAGTGTATCATAAAATGAGATTAATCTGTCCATGAAGATGTCTGTCTTTCTGTTGACTGTAGAGCATGGTCAGCTAGCTTCCTAGTCTTTATAGAGTTGTGTGAGAAGACGACTAACAAAATTGTGACATCCTTTTAGTTGAGAATGCAAACTTACTGATTCGTTCTGTTGCTATTGTTGCTGCTAGCCAAAGACTAGGCTTTTAAAGCATGCTCAGCTTTCCTTTGGTTTTTTGAATGAATACAGTCTAATAAGTCATTCTTAGGTGGTGCTCCCTTCTAAACATCAGTGTGACTTGTGATCTTGCAGTGCCTCAGATGCATTCAGGCAGGTTTACCCTAAATAACAACTAAAAAAAATATAGTGGTGTTCTTAATGGAAACAAGACAGAGGAGAATATGAAACAGAAGAGCAAATTCTCCAAAACTATCTGTTTGAATGTTGCAATGAATTATTAGGTTAATTCATGCATCTTGATGTTGTCTTGGCTGCTCGTTTTCCATGGTCATCCATTCAGTTCCATTTGCTAGCATGAATGCTTGCTGAAAATGAATTACATTTGTAAGGAGCTGCCTTCGTCACTTATATTTCTTTGCCTACATATTGTCTTTCTCACATGACATCACATCATATTCTTCCTTTGCTCTTCAAGTTCTGAATAATGCAAGCCATTCTTGCTGTTTTGATGTAGCTATGACAGTTGTTCAAATATTTGGAGCTAAACTCACTGAAGTTGTCATGGTGTTTTATTATCTTAGAAAACTGTCGGATCTTTGATAATCACTTTCTTACATTACCAAAATAAGTATCTTGATTCTGTCATGTTCCTCTATACCTCTATTTTTTCCTTATTTTTAATTGATTTTGATTTTTCAACATTTCTTTCAAACCATTCACTGTCCTAAGAAGTCTTCCTTATATTGTCTAAATAAAATCTTTCGAAGCTAGATCCTCCACCCCCCAAAAAAAGTGTGTGCTTTTCTATGCCAATGCAATCGTAGAAGTCAATTTGGCAGCTGTAGTCTCTTGGAATTAAGTACTGTTATTATTAAGTTAACAATCTCTAGCAAATATTCATTTATACATAGTTTACCTCTTTGTCATTACAATGCTTTTATATTTCCAGAAAAAAACGCCAAACCACAGTTTATTGTTACCCAGGCTGCAGTAAATGCAATCAGACACACAAACGATTGTAATGAAACTGTTGGCTCATTTCTCGATTCATAATTGTGTTAACCTCTAGCGAACTATCCAGTAAGCCCTGTAATTCCTTCAACACAGAGCAGAAGACATTTGAAGGGGACTAAGATGCAGATAACAAGCTTTTGTATAAGAGAACAAACAACAGAGAAACAATAGCTGAACTGCAGATAAAACACTTTTATAGCAGAAAACCTGGCTCTATAGAGATAAAAATAGCAGCAACTAGTTTCTTGTAGGCAAAGCAGGCCAACACAGGACATGTAGCAAGGGGTGTACACTGGGATGGCGCTGCGAGGTCACATCATAGCTAGGGACATTAAACAGCAACACACTATATTCTTTTAAAAGTGTCCCAGTATTTGTTACCTGTGATGATTCGAGGAACCTACAACAATTTATTGTCATTTGGACAATTGCTCTCTCACCCAATGACCCCTCCTGACTCAGGAAGGGGAATCGGGAAAAAAACAAGGAAACCCAAGGGTTGAAATATAAATGGATTTAATAGAGTAAGACTAAATATTTAACATTAATAATACAAAAGAACAATATTGATCCCAATGCCACTGTAATACTGATACCACTCAGCCCATTGTTATCAGAGAGAAGCTGTGCACTCCCTGCAGGGAACAGCGATGTCGGACACTGAGAGCGCTGCAGCTTCAGGAGGAAGGGAAGGGTTCAGGGGTCCGGTACTGGGGCAAGAAGTTCTCTAGATTGCTGCCATCAAGGAGCAGATGACTTCACAGCAAACTTTCTAAATCATATTGAACATGATGTTCACGGTATGAAATAATCCTGTTGGCCACCTTGGGTCAAGTGCCCAGGTCTCACTCTTCCTCATCCCAGCACCTGGCTAGGCTTGAAAACACTGAGACCTTGAAACCTGCATACCTGGCTATAAAGTAAATATTTTCACAAATTCAGACACTGAAGTCTTTTAAAATGGCAGTTTGCCCAAGCAAGAGACCTTACCAAAAAGTAAAATCACTGAAAGATAAATTAATCCTGTGTCGCTCAAACCAGGACATTACCTCTACCTGCTTTACCTTCGCCTCAGAGATTATTTCCTCCCCACATACCAAATCCTGACGTGGTGTGGCCATGTTTGACTCCAGTGGGAGAACGCCTTGGCGGACAGGTGTGTGGAGCTACAGAGATACTCTCTCACCTCTTGTCTTCAAAATTGCTCCTCACGGTGAACTGGGACTATGAGATTTGTATGTTTGGTCAGTAAATTGGGAGATCAGCTGTTGTGAAAACTTTAATACGCTTTTGATTTGGCAGGCATGCCAGCAGGACCTTTCTTCTTAACTGAAGCAGGCAAGTACTCTTGGAAAACTACCCACACAAACCTGCTGCAAACCACCCTTATGTAGGGCTTGTTTGTCAGTAAGTTCAGGATGCTGTTGCACACCTGAGAGCCTCTCAGAGGGAAACCCATCGGTTACACAGTGACCACACAAAGAGCTACAACTTGCAGAGGAATCCACAGTGGTATCATTTGTTGGGTGGCCAGGGCTTAGTTAGGAGCCTACACAGATTCCTGTGCTGGAAAGCAAAAATTGCAAGGAAACTAATTATCCCCGAAGGACTTCCACAGGCATAAGGAGGGAGCTGCATGTGAGTCTCACTCGAGTTCCTTCCCGGCTCCAGGGGCAGTGGTCAAAAGTCTGCTTGCAAAATTCCATTTTATTCATTTTCAGTTTATTTGCTGGGACCATCATTGTCCTGTCTGCGAATCTTTCGCTTGCATGCTGTGCACATCCCGGACATCAACCCGTTCTTAATGCAGAAAGGGGAGAGGCACAAACATATCACATCAGGCAGTACTAATTGGGGCACAGTTCTGCCTCTCCACCATCCATGCCTGAAGCAATATGACCTCCCATCTCTCAAAATTGTTCCTCTCATTTTTTCCATGGGGGCACATATATGTGGCATGCAACGGGATGTATCTTTTTATATGCATGCTGCTATTTTTTACATCAGCGAAACCAAAGTTTCAGCCTAACCCTTATATATTATTTACTACAGTTCCAGTTGAGGAAACAATTTAAGAGTATGCTTAATTAGAGTGGAACTAATGCATGTTCTTCATGTTAATCTGCACTTGAGCAAAGATGCTGTCCTGAAAGTGAGACAATAATGAGGAACATTTACTGAGTGCATTGTTTACATGAAAATGTGAATTCCTGGTAGCAAGTATAGTTTTCTGTATGTTTTTGCAACCGTAGCTCAAATTGCTTGAAATTTTGCCAGAATTTAATTACAGTTCTTCATGGTGTCACAAATAATAAGAACATGTCCTAATATTTTAAAAAAATAAAAATTAATCATTTTAATCATCTTTGTTTTTTGAAGATTTGCTTGTATTCTCGTCGTAATGACTCACTCTTTTTTTTTTTTTTTTTTTTTTCCCTCTAGATGAATTAGGAAGTTAGATTTGTTTTTATCCAGATCTAACAACTTGGCTAAGAATAGCAGCATATTAGCTTCACACACTGTGACATTGTTCGTTGCTTAAGCTGTGCAGCAAAAAAATAAAAATAAAAAAAATGGTAACAATAAAAAAAAAAAGCCCCAAAACCCTAACCCAAACAAACCAATCTGAAAAAGAAAATGAGAGGGAATGAGAGAAATGAGAGGGATCCCTGTGTCATAGCCATTCTGGAAACTTCCCACCTCTCATCCGTATTGTCCAAATTTTAGAGTATAAAATGTATGTATAATGTCAGCTTCTAAATCTCTGAGTAAACTGTTTGACATAGCATAGTTAATTCAAGAAGGCACAGGAAATTACTTATGATAAAATGACATTAAAGCACATTACTACCGTTGAAACTAAAGATGTTAAATGTCTACAAAATGTCACAATTCAGGTTTCTGTGTTATTCGTTAACAGCATTAATCACACAGTGTTACTGATCAGAACTCCAGACCCAGTCTGTGAGTCAGGGTATGGTGTGTTGTTTGTTTGAAATTAATAGGTATTGGAGCTGATACAGTTTAATATCTTCATCCACCTTTTCTTTCAAAAAGAAAAAAGGATGAGTATCCCTTCTGTCACTGCTGCATTTATTTCCTCTGTTGCTCAGGGCATGTTCTTTCCCTCTGTTTCCATCTATGTCATTTTTACCACCTACTGCAACCCAAAAAGGTTAATAAGGAGAAAAATAATATGCCTTGTCATTTTCTTTCAAATTGCCTGCTACAAGGACTGAGATAAATGTGCGGGGTTTTGCGTGTGCTTGTGTGTGTCTGCATGGTTTAACATTGTAATCTAACAGCAGTAATGTGCTCAGTATAGGATATTCATTAGCACCACAGGCCACCTTTTGGGTATTCCTGTCGTATATAGTTAGTCATTGAAATTTTGAATTTACTTTACATCTCCTCTGAGGTGGTGGGGAAGACAGTGTCTTTACATTTAATGATATTTGTCATTGCCAAAGCCATGGGATAATGTTTCCATTATTTTCCTTGTTGTGACTCACGAAAGCTCTTCTTTCATTATTATTAAAAAAGTAAAACTTGCCTTTGTTTCTGAGAATCCATTCATTTATACAGCTCATGATTTCTCGGATCTTTAAACCCGAGGAATAAGTGAGATAAATAGGTATGTTTTGTTAGTTTCTTTCCCCTCTCTGAAATCTGAGTGATATTACCCCAGACAGGCTTAGTCCTACCCCACTGAAGCTACAAACCAAACCTAGTCACCTTCCTATCGTTGAGTCAAACTTTCCTAGCAATTGTTTCAAACTACACATGAGCTGATGCCACAAAGCCCTGGTCTATTTTCCACTGAAGTCAAACACCAGGTTTACGCTGGCTGCAGGTGATCAGGCTGGGAGGCATGACCAAATTCTTAGAACTACCTAGGCATTTTCACTTCATGATTACTGACCTGATGCAGAAATGTGGGCTTCAGGTGAGATTCACGATCTCTTTTTCTCTCTTAACATATCGTACGAAGAAAATTGTGTTGATTTTTCACCCGATTTCTGAATTTTGAGACAAAGAGTATTTCACTGCTACATCTTATGTCTTCTCTCTTGCTCGGGTTTTGTAGCTCATTTGACAAACATTTGAGCCTGTGAGGAGGACGAAGATAAATGTGGGGAGGTGTCATAAGTCTAAGTTCATTAATTATAGCTTTTCCTTGCTTAAAGCATATGCTTCGGCCCTTTGCATTTTATTGTGTGGGAACCAGCACCACAGAACTCGTGTAAGAATAACTCCTAGATGAGAAGTGTCCTTATAACTCACCAAAAATCCAGGGAAGACAGTTATATTTCGTTCTTCAAACTCTGTGGAATCTGAAATACGAAGCCATGGCTAGATGGGACAATAGTAAAAGTGTCCTTGTAGCCCCTTCTGAAAACCTTTCCTGGCATTCTTAGTAACAGGGGTGAAAAATTTAAAGGTACTGAAACTGAATTTTCGTCTATACCAATGCTCTGTCTACCTGAGGTGCAATTAGTTTTTTCAGAACATGTCGGAGAAACTCCCACTGTTAGTACCACTGTTTTGTTTTCAGAAAGAGTGCCTCAGTCTCCAGGGCTGTCAACGTAGCACCATTTATGTCATTTAAGTTTAACACACACACCCACCCCCAAAAATACTGCTTTTACTAATTTTGGAACCATAGCACACAAAAATAATTTTATATTTGTTCTGATTGCCTGACATTTTCAACACAGAATGTCTGTAAAAGAGAAATTGCTTTTTTATGGAATGCAAGTAAAAAGGCCATAAGGGAAAGAGAAGATAATTAATAATAATAATAAAAAATCATAAAAAAGTATAGAATAGTTCTGATAGGAATTTTTTTTAATTCTCCCTGTTAAAGGCTTACTGTTATGCCAAACTTGCACAGTAGTATAGAAATCTTCATTATTTTTGTAATTAGCAAGTTCCTTAACCTTGTGAGTAGAAGTCTGCTTTCTTCGGAAGCGTGTTCCATAAAAGCAAAATAGGATTGGAATGGCTATTTTCCTTCAAAACGTAAAGACAGAAAGAAGCAGCAGAAAGCTTCATACTATTGAAATCTCTGGCAGAAAATCGTTCTGTAAAAAAAACAGAGGTATTTAGAGAGAAGAATAACACACAACACTGTAATAAAAAAATAATCCCATGCTACCTGAAATTAAGTAATGACCTGTTGCTCAGGAACTCCGTATTACCATTATCCATTAGAATGTATTAAGCCTTCTGCTTCTTTAATGTTTTATTTGTCTAGATAGTGATTGAAAATAGAAAGATAATTTAGGAAATCTCAATTTTTCCATATTGATGAGAGTATCAACAGTGCCTATATCATATCTTTTCTTTCCCCTGTTTGTGATTCTCGTTGAAATTCTGTCTGAACAAAATCAGTAATAATCTGTCTTTACCTGCCTCCATATCTGTGGTTTTATCTTGATGAATAACGTACCTACAAGAAAAGATTTTATGATATTTGTATTCTGAACAATCACAGGAAAGACGGAGAATGCTGAGGCGACTTTGAATGATAGAAATGTGGGCACCTAAAACTGAAAGATGAGATTATGACATTAAGTTTAGTTCATTATTTATGTCAGAATAAGAGTGATGGTTATAGACTACCTGCAGTCTGAACATAAGCTTCCCAAAATTTAGAATTAAAACTTCAGGTTTGATGGTTTCTCTAGTAGGCTGTCTAAATTCAGTACCTGGGAAGCTTATAAAAATGCTAGAGGTTTTAGAGGTTTTAGAACTAACTGATAATATGAATAGTAACAAATCGTCAGGCACAGATGGTATTCACCCAAGAGTTCTAAAAGAATTCAAGTATAAAATTGCTGAACTATTAACTGTGCTTAAAATGGAATCAGTACCAGGGAAATGGTAGATGGCAAATTCAGAACAGTCCAGGGAGCTACAGACCAGTAAATCTGAGTTGCTGAGCAAATTGATACCTACTGTAAGAAAGAACAGAAATAACAGCTACATGAATAAATATGTTTTTACAGGCAAAGTCATCGTGGTTTTCACAGAGTTTACTGATGCCTAACAAGCGTCTTAGAGTTCTTTGATTAAGTCAACAAGCATACAGGGAACAGGGTTTCAGTTGTTATATTTTCCTTAAACTTCCAAAGACGTTTATGTGAATAAAAAAAATAAAACTGAAGGAAGATGTGTCAGCTTTTAATAAGTGTCAAAAGGAGAGGAAGATTATCCTTGTAAATCCATGTAGAGATAGATATTTCTGTCTTAAATATATCCATTAGTAAGTGGACAATAAGGTGAAATACTTTCAATGTTATTTGATGATTTTGGGTAGTAAAAATGACAATTGACCATGATGAGGTTCAAGATTAATTCTTGATACATTTAAAGCCTGTATAAGATGAAATTCTTGCTGATAATCCGGAAGTAGTAAAGAAACAATCATGACTTTAAATACATGGCAAAAGTCTGTAAACAAGTTCTCACCACTGAAAAAAGTCACCTTGGAATTGTTGACTGATTTCTGTCAGCTCAATGTTCTGCAGGAGCAAAATAAAAAACTGGAACGTTAGCAAGCCAATAAAGATTAGAGCAGAACAAAGCACATGCTACCTGTCATTAAGCACTGTTTAAATACCATGAGAAACAGTAGTGTCCGCTTCTCCATTCTTCTCAAAAGTGATATATAGTATTTGAAAATATAGAGTTAGGTAGGCAAAGATAATCAGGGGTACTAAACAGCTTACATTTGTGACTACATCAAATAAATTTTGATATTTCAGTCATGAAACTGGGACAATTTTGACATAGGGAGAAAGTGTCACAGAAAATATGAATAAATAAGAATATTCATTGTTCCTCACAATGCAAGAATGGGGAATAATTAAATTAATATGATTAATCAGGTTTATGGTAAGCAAATGAAAATGCTTTTCTACACAGTGCGTAACTGAACTATGGAACACATTGCTGCAGGAGCTATAAAAGTAAAAATTGTTTTGATGGATTTAAAAAGTAATTAAACCTGCCATCCAAGGATTATTAAAGAAAAACTTGATATTTCTAGCTCAGGAATTGCCTGAGGCTTAGATTCCCAAAAGCTCCAAGGGTATAGGAGAAGTATTCTCTATGCTTGGTCTGTTTTGGGCCTCTCACTACAAGAAAGACACTGAGATTCTGTACTGAGTCCAGAGAAGGGCAACGGAGCTGGTGAGGGGTCTGGAGCACAAGTCTGGTGAGGAGCAGCTGAGGGAGCTGGGGGTGTTCAGCCTGGAGCAAAGGAGGCTGAGGGGAGACCTTCTCGCTCTCTGCAGCTCCCTGAAAGGAGGGTGTAGAGAGGTTGGGGTTGGTCTCTTCTCCCAGGTAACTGGCAATAGGACAAGAGGAAATGGCACCAGGGGGTATTTAGGATGGATATTAGGAAAAATTTTTGCACCGAAAGGGTTATGAAGAATTGAAACAAGCTACCCAGGGAAGTGGTGTAATCACCACCCCTGGAGGTATTCAAAGATGGGTAGACGTGGTGTTGGGGGACATGGTTTAGTGGTGTTTTTGTCAGTGTTAGGTTGGTGGTTGGACTCCATGATCTTAAAGGTCCCTTCCAACCTAGATGATTCTATGATTCTGTTTTCATGTCCTGTCCCTAAGCAAGTTGTGGCTGTTGATGATAACATAGGGGACAAGACAGAACTGTGGACTGATTTATTTAGTGTCACCACTCTTCTGCTGTAACAAATGTATAAAAATGGACCGTAACAATTCATTTTGATAAGACAAACACACAGAGGTCTCATGAAAACATTAATTTATATAAATACTTACATTTAAATACACTTATTTATTATACATTAATATGTACAGCAGTATTAACACAGTGTTAATATAATCACTTTATTTATATTGTGATCATATGATTATTATATAATCATTGATATTATATGATAATTACAGCTAGTCATGGTTGATATTGTTTTCTACTGGGACTCTATTTTTTCTTCTTTGTCTCTTTGTCTGAGGTACTCTATTTCCAAAGAAAATGCTGGCTTGAAGCAGAAATCACTGGTTAAAGGTGTTCAATCTGCACTATAAAGCAGCCCAGGACAGTGATCCCAAGAGTCTTTTCTTCTCAAAAGCCTATGCAGCTTTTAATATTCTTATATTTTTCTCTTCAAGTGCAGAGAGATTCTTAACAGTAGTCACATTTACTTAGAATAGTTTTTGGAAAGGAAAATCAAAGAATCATCAAAGAATCATCATCACATGATGAGGGGCAATTCAATTAAAACTGAAGGTTTCCACAAACTTTTCTTATCTGTGTGACTGTGTTCTCTAATTTAATGTACTTATTAAATATGTACATAATACAGGAGTCACAAGAGAATCAGGAATGGTGTCAGAGATAGAGCCCAAGAATCTTGACTTCTACTCATCAGATCAAACACCAGATAATGCAGTCTCCCTTGTGTATGATTATATGCTTTGTGTCATTTCACAGCAGAAAATAACAAGTAGTAAGGGGTGGAGAGATTCACTGATGCATCTGAGGAGGAAAGCTCCAAAGCCTAAGGCTGACATTCCCTTTCAAAACAATTTTGGCTATGAGTGTTCGCAAGCAGATGTCAAGCTGGGGAAAAAAAAAGTGCCACTAATTTGATGTCCTCAATGCTTCACTAGCTGGATGATTTCCCATCCTGGACTGCTGGCCCATTAAACCTGTCTTTTATTGCGTAGTCATAAACCTGAATGACAGAAAATAAATAATTAAGACCAGTCAGATAGAAGGCAAATGACGTACGTGATCCCATTTGTCTAAGATAGTGAGGGACAAATTGGAATCTAAGGGCTAATACAGGGAAACATAAAAAGTGTTTGTTTTCTGTGGCACAGAGCTGAGATGTTTATAGCAATGTGGGGAAAACACTAGGTGCAGAGACAGAGCTATTATCCCAATCATCTGACGTGCCAAGAAGGAAAAATCAAGCACACTTCCTGTGCTCTCAGAGTTCCATTCACCATTCTCCCAGGAAGAGAAGCCTGGATAAGATTGACTTTGAAGCTGGATGTTTAGGGATGGGTCATTCTTAAAAGATTAGGCTTACGTTTACTTTGAGGAAAAATCCTTGGTTTCCGTTACATATCAGAAAAATGATCTTGACTTTCAGAGACAACACTATTGAACTGAAAACCTTGCAAGTTCAAGCTTATACTCCCCATAGTTTGAAGTATTTGACCATCGTGCACAGCTAGAAATAAGTGAAGAACAATCACGGAATCACGGAATCACGGAATCTTCAGAGCTGGAAGGGACCTCTAGAGATCATCTAGTCCAACTCCCCTGTTAAAGCAGGATTGCCCAGAGCACATCCCTCAGGACTGCATCCAGGTGGGTCTTGAAAATCTTCAGAGAAGGGGACTCCACAACCTCCCTGGGCAGCCTGTTCCAGTGCTCTGTCACCCTCACCGTAAAGAAGTTTTTCCGCATGTTTGAACGGAACTTCTTATGTTCCAACTTGTGCCCATTGCCCCTCGTCCTGTCACTGGGAACCATTGAAAAGAGCCTGGCTCCATCCTCCTTAAGCCCACCCTTTAGATACTTATAAACATTAATCAGGTCCCCCCTCAACCTTCTCTTCTCCAGGCTAAAGAGTCCCAGCTCTCTCAGCCTTTCCTCATAAGGGAGATGCTCCAATCCCATAATCATCTTAGTTGCCCTTCGCTGGACCCGCTCCAGCAGTTCCCTGTCCCTCTTGAACTGGGGAGCCCAAAACTGGACACAGTATTCCAGTTGTGGCCTCACCAGTGCCGAGTAGAGGGGGAGAATGACCTCCCTCGGCCTACTGGCCACGCTCTTCGCTATGCAGCCCAGGATGCCATTGGCCTTCTTGGCAACAAGGGCACACTGCTGGCTCATGGATAATTTGCTGTCTACTAGGACCCCCAGATCCTTCTCCTCAGAGCTGCTTCCCAGCAGGTCCACCCCTAACCTATACTGGTGCTTGGCATTCTTCCTCCCCAGGTGCAGGACCTTGCACTTGCTTTTGTTGAACCTCATTAGGTTCCTCTCCGCCCAGCTCTCCAGCCTGTCCATAGCAATGTCCTGCTATGCTTTTTTTTTTCTTTTTAAAAAACTGTGTAGTCTATATTTTTAATATTGTTACTTTCTAGAGGCCCTTCTCCAAGGTAAAAAAAAATAATGTAAGGCTTTCCTGTAGTTTCAGCATACTTAAAGATGGAGCTTCAGCAAATCAGAAGTGATTCGAGTTGTTTGCTACAACGCTATTTCTCCTTTAGTCAGGAGGAATAATGAACAAAGTCAGCAGAACTGAATCTTCAATATAGTAATGCATGGTGGGCTGTACATAGTTACCAAATTAAAAGACTCAAATGTATTATTGCCTTTGAGCTGCACCTTTGACTACAGAGATATATCAGAGATGGTTGGAAATTGCCACTTCATTCTCATTTCCTGAAGCTGCAAACACTGTCTCTGCATTTGATTGTTGAGGAAGGGTCTGTATGATTTGAGTCATTATCCCGGTGTGAAATGCTGTGTTTTTAAAAGCAAACTACTTTTGCTGAATAAATGTTAATATTTCAGGCAAAGTTGAGATGCTCATTCTACTCTGAAAACCTATTTCTTTATGCAGTTTCTTTTCCTATCATTTACCATCCTGTAAACTTTTTATGAGATAAACTCCATATATATATTACAGCAACTATTCTGTCATTGAAATCCAATATGAATTTCTGAAGTTGCTAGTCATACTAAATAACTGCAAGTATTCACAAGATGTACTGTCACGTACTATAATGTACTATAATGTATTATATCTCACTATTTTTGCTTTAGCTTCTCAAAATAAAGGCTGGAAATCTGGATCAAGATTGATGACTTGGGCCTAAAAAATAAGGATAATCTAGTAGCCTTGAATTTTAATGAGCTCTGAATTTAATACTGTTTCTGAGACTGTGTAGTCTGAGATCAGAGCCTGTCTTTCATGAAGTGTTTTTGCGGTATCTGTAGCAGAATGGTCTTCCCGTCAATATACGTGAGGTACTTAGGAGCTGGCAGCAGTAATATGACAGTTTATATGTTGCCTCCTCCTCCAACCATCACAAGGAGTGGATTGGCTTCCTTTGAATGAACTAATATTTTGGATCCCATGTGAGAATTGCACCTAGTAATCCCATTTTCTCAGTCCCATAAATTCTGGAAGAACTCAGGAATCTATACAACTCCGTTCAACAAAAATCACTAGACATGCCATTCATACAACTCCAGAAAGCCTTCTTCCCTAAGAAAGTGTTTCCACCAAGTATTAGGTGCCACTTTATGTTAGGAAAGGCTTTCCTGGAGGATTTTCTTTATTTCAGTCTCCTAATTCTTGCCTAAATGCTGAACTGGAGACTATCAGACAATGTCAGTAATAAGTAAAACATGTTCTTTTAGATGGGTTGTGTTGGAATATGTTACCCAGCTGTTGTCTGAGTCCTGTTTTACTCAGACACATGGGTAGTGTGGCTTTTTCCATGAGTGATACCCAGATTTTGGTTTTGTGGCCTGCGTTATAATCAATCTTACTAAGAATCAGTAAATAACTGGGGCTGTTCACAGCAAAAGATCACTTAAAAAAACCTTTCAGCAACAATAGACCATTAATTTGGAAACTGATAAACCTTGTGTGTAATTTCTCTTAACAAGTTTCTAGTTCTTCTTTTCATTTTTTTCTTTTTATTCTTTTTCTTTGAGCTTTCTCTTGTGTTTTCTTCACAGAAGGATCATTAACAGGCAAAGACTGGAAAAAAGTCAGATGATTTCTTTTTAATAGAAAAGAAGATTAATTTGTTGTGCTGTAGACAAAATAACATTTTAATGATAATTAGGAGTATATAAATGGCTTTCAGTAAGAAAGATTAATGCACTTTTGATAACCATTATAGCAAAATATTGAGGGCAAACTGCTAATACACTGGCACCACTGATTTTATGAACTCATTTTATTTCAATTCCTGCTGTCATACAATACGGTATCTTTGTTGTGGAAGCACATATAAATATAATTTTCTACACAAAATAGAATGGTTAGGAATATGCAGTGAAAAATGTCTGAACAATTATGTAAATTGTTGTGATTCTTGGAAAACAGAGACTAAGCATTTAAGTTTTACTGTGATAATTTTATTATTATTATTTCACCTTCAATGGAGGCTATTTTGTGTGTGGGTGAACCAGAAGATTATGTTGTAGCTAGCAAGAATGTTAACATAATTTTTGGTACATTGCATTAATAAAACAAGTGTAATGAGCCATAGTAGTGTGCAATATCAGGTCAATGTGAGAATTAAACTGCAAGTAATTATAATACTAAGATTGGTTGTATTCTAATTATCTTATGGCTAATAGTACAGAGACGTTTGGCTTAAACCAAAATTATTTGGGCTGGAGTAGTTTTAGTACAGATGAATATTAGCTATTACATTGTCATTGTGCTTCTGTGAAACAACATGGTAATTTGTTTTTTGAATTTTCAGTAAAAAAAAATCATACTTCTTAAAGAAGCAGTTAAGTTTTGCTTCTAAATTGAAATGAAAAATGTTGCTAGATTGTGAGAAGCAATGACACAAAGTCCCTGCATTTATTCTAGGTTTTATGGTGTAAGTAATGTTAAACAAATTTGTATTCCATGTATCTCATAATGCAAGAACATGACTGAAAAAATGATCCCCATGAAACTAGTAATTACCAGGGAGAAGCGGGAGATGGATATAGTTATATTCTGAGCACAAATTGGACAGTAGTCTTGAGCACAAACTTATTTTATGCACAAGCTGTTTGAACACAAGCTTATTCTCAGCTGGGAACCTTAGGAAAATTTCCAGGCATACTGAAAAATGGTGGGGGAAAAGTTGGAGTTTGTTACATTAGCATGTCATCACCAATGTAAAAGGCATGGTCAGAAGTATACCCTCATTGGGTAGGATTCACCTCATCCGACTAACCTGATATAGCTACAATTAGTTGTATGAAGCTAATCTGATCAACCATTCCCTTGGTGTTCAAGAGGAGAAACAGGCGTCCTGTGCAATCAGATAATCACGCCTCCTATTTGAGAACCTTTTCTTGGGACGTGGTAAATAACCATCTGACACTGACTCTTCTCATTTAAGAGAAGGCAGAAAAGTCAGCCAATCGGTTCATCACTGGCACATACCAAAATTGTGTGTTAGAAGATGCAAAGAAATTAGTAGGAAGCCTCCTTCATATGGCTCTTTAGATGAGAACATCTGGATTACACGAAGCTGTACCTGCCCTGCACTTGACAGACAGATACAGAAAATCAGGTCTGGAAAACATACTGGACTTTGTTTCTCTTTCTGGCTTATAATTTTGAGATTAGAACAATCATAGGCAATGCAGGGGAAATTAAATAAATTAGAACTAAAAAATATGTATGGATCACGAGTCTGTCCTGGGGTATATGAGCTGTGGAGAGGGTCTGATATGTGAAAGCATTGTACGTTCTGTGAATCATATAGGTTTAGTAAGCAAAACAGTTTGACTAGGTGGAAATTTTGCCCAAAGGAAATGGTTCCTGAAGGGATCATTCTGCAGACGTCCCTGCCCCATCCCCAGGAGCAACTAACATTGACTGTCTTTGTAGTTTAATTGGTGCTTTGACTGAACATGTAAATTTATTTCATATATAACTTTCACAACAAATAACGTTCTCAAACAGTTTTTATCAACAGTAGAATTTTCAGCAAATTTGTCCCTCTTTCTCATTGTAATTTATCAGTGAACAAGCTTTTCCTAGCATGAATCTCTTTATTATTCAAAACCTCCATAAAGATAAGAATGCAGTTTATTTTAGAGATTGTTCATCAATTTTGTTCCAAGACTATTACGAAGAATACTGGCTCATCATAATTTGCAATTCATGCTGCTTAATGGATTGCATCACTCACAAATTCCTGATTCTGCTCCTTGTTTATTTCCCCATTAAAAGACTTATAAGCAGGAGCTGAAGCAGAAGCAGACATGCATGTCCCCACTGCTGGGACCTAGGGAGATGCTATCCTACTAGGCTCCTGTTTCATTTTGAGAAGATTCACGATGGAGATTACCAGCCAATTCCCCTCATTTTCTAAGCTGATGAGGATCCAGGTAATAAGTTTTCTACAAGCAAGGGAAGTATTCACCCATGAACAAATTCTTGTTATTGAAGTAAATGAAAGACCATTACATACATCAGTGATTTCAGTGTAAAACTCAGCACTGGGCTAGCTACTGGTGTAACTGCCGGAGAGCAGGATGTCCTGGCTGCTCTATAAGGGCAGGGGAGCCAGGAGTCAGGAGCCAAGCATTGTCAAAAGGCAGTGGCTTTGCCAATATGGGGTAGTCCCACAGCCCCCAAGTGAGGTGAGCAGAGCATATCCAGAGATGGGAACCAGGGCTGGCTGAGAATCCAGAACCTCAGATAAGCCTGTGGAGAAGAGGCAAATCCAAGGAGAAGAAAACAGAAACAGAAGCCACAAAGTCAGACTCAGGGTCAGATCTGGTGATGGTGACCAGCATCAACCACAATCCAGAGATCATTAGGAAAATCCATAGAGGTGAGGCTGTGTCATGTGTGAAATTATCTAGCAGAAAATCTTGTAACAAGTTACAGATAAAACCAGATTACAAAGAGGAA
This sequence comes from Sterna hirundo, assembly GCA_009819605.1. Lineage (NCBI taxonomy): Eukaryota > Metazoa > Chordata > Aves > Charadriiformes > Laridae > Sterna > Sterna hirundo. The sequence goes on along the minus strand of CM020462.1, from coordinate 79,372,062 downwards.
TAGACCAATCCCAATGTTCTTATCAGTTCTTCAAGGTCTCCAGCTCTTTGAAGAGTCTAAATAAGTACTAGATATTCTTAACGTCTTAGTATATCTGCATACAATTCATGAAGATTTCTAATGTGCAGGCGGTGTGAGTGAGGGAACTTCTCAGAGCACTTTGTAACTAGCAGGATTGCAGTTGGGTTTCATAAAGGTTAGTGAAGCTGGGAGAAGGATCTTAGGCATCTAAGTCAGATCATCTTTCTCCTGCTTTCAAACTTATTTAATTCACTAGAATATGAATGACCCAATTCATTACATTAAAACTGTAATAAGCAGTCATCTAGATTGTGTATTTTGACACACTGGGTAGAATACTAAGCAGGGTTGTGGAAAACACTTTTATTTTATGGTTGTACTTTTCACACTTGTAGTGTTTTGATTGCTTCTATTTTGAATGGCAACTAATATCTATATCTGAATCAAAATCTTTGCAGGGAAGCTGTAACTTTTGTTGTATATAGTGGTGATTTTATTTTCCTTCTGTATCATATACTGCGAGAGTGATTGTCTAACTTCACTGGAACTATGAAAAAACAGTCAGAAGGAATTTTTTTCCTCTTTTTCTTTCCAAGTTTCCTTCACAATTCTGTCTTGTTGATTAGCACAATACAGACAGCATTAATCCTTATATTTTGAAGTCATTTATTGAGATCTACATGTCTCGGGCTTAATAAAATGTAAATTCTGTGGTTTCTTAGGACAGTAGAAACAGATTTAGAAAGAGATCTGGGTTAATAACTAATAACTAATAACACTGGCTACACAATTCCATTGCTTTACAATTACCTTAGAAGAGAGAGTCCATTAGACTTGTAGGTATACCTTGTTTAACATAGGCTCAGAGGAGTATAGGCTTTTATTCAGTCACTTTTGGAGTGACTATAGTCACTTTTCCTATCATTTAAGAAAGAAAAGAAAGGAAGAAAAGTATAAAGAAAATTATGCAGGCTATACCACAGATTAAGAGCTCTTCACCCCAGTAAAACTAGTAGTTTGTCACATTCAGGTTAGTGAAATTAATGTTATAGAGCTTCCATAAGGAAATTACTAACAAAGAGACATTTATTTTTATTACAGATTCTGAAGACCTTCAGGTTTTCAACCAGAGAGGTGTGGGTCTGGGTCTGCTATATAGTCTTTTACTCTCCTCCCCAGACCTCTGTCTTATATACGTTCTCTAAAAGTCATAATCTGTAAGTCTTTAATCACCTAGAAAAGTGTAGAATAGGATAGAATATCTTCAGTGGGAAGAGACCTAGAATGATCATCTAGTCCAACTACCTGACCATTTCAGGGCTGACCAGAAGTTAAAGCAATGTAGTTATGTCTGTATGCATTAAGCAATGGGGTTTCTAGTGTTTATCAGATTATTATTAGCAAGGATTTTCCCTCTTCTTTGAATGCTAGCAAATTAGCAGAACGTGTCTAAGTGCCTGGTGTCCAAGAAACATAGCCCACTTTTCCCAGTTGCAAGATAGCTGGACAAAAGCTATTGTCTGGAAGTTGTGTAGTTTCATATATATGACACCATGTCCTGTTCTATTAACATCTGTGTTTAGATTCCAAGTTGAATGTTTATTATTCCACCACTACATGCCAGTGCCCGGCATACAGAAGGAAGCTGAGCTTTGCCTAAGTAGACATACCTCCTATATTGTGTTTACATGGTCAGATTTTAAATTCACATCCATTAACATCCTTAAGATTGGGACTAATGTCTCCTAGCTTTGGAAATCTAAAATGTAGAGTCTACAGAAGGATAAGTGACATCCTAAAGAGGATCTCCAAATGAACCATTTGAGAGAATGCTGATTTCTTTTCACTGATAAAAGGAAAATAGAGTCAAGATGACTAGCTCAGATGTAAGGTTATTATGGTTTATAACAGTTGAAAAGTCTCTTCTATCTTAACTATTCTTAAAAGCTAGGATATGCCCATATAAAATCCCAGTGAAAATGAAATTCTCAGCAACCCATCTGTCAGAGTCTACAGGTAGAAACTCCTGTATTATTCCTCATAGGTTTTTGTGTTTGTATTTTTGGGTGGTGTGTGTGGCATGTTTAAACAAAGCAATTGTAGGAACACAGCACAATAGTTATTTAATCAAAAACATTCATAGTAGACACAGATAAATTAGGGAGACACTGAATGGTACCCAGAAACAATCTGTTAAATAGGATCAGAAATAATAACACCGTAAAGTGGAAATCCTTTGTGGTTAATTTCCTACCAGGTGCACCTATGGTTTAAGGACAGTGATGGAAATGCTATTCACTAATTGTTTCCTACCGAACTTTCTTGCAGAGTCAGTCACCATCTGGAGACGTAACTAGTTTTCAGGAAAAGTTCCACAGATGTGAGTAATAGTAATAATAACAGTGCATACATGTATCAAGCCTAACATTTGGGAATCACAAGCGCTTCATAAACACAGTGAAAACTTTCAAAACCATAGTAAGGAAACTATATAAAAGAACTACAAAGTCTTGTGGTTCAAGCAGAAAAAAAAAAAAATTAGGTTTAGCTGTTAATATTCAAAGTGACCTTTTAACTGTCTGAGGTTTGCATGGGCTTCTAATTAGAAGATTTTAACCAGTAAAAACTGCCTTTCCAAGGAACAAAGTCTGCTCTTCTCTGAACTGTTTGTGATGTGGTTATGGAAATAACAATTATGTTTCTTTATTCAGTGTCCGAATTGAAGGTAAATAAATTCATTAGAATAGCCTCATATTAATGCATTTCTTAAAGATTAAATCCAACCATATATCAACCATATCTCAACGACTTCTTTTCCTCAGTCTTCACTGGCAAGGGCTCCAACCACACTCCTGGAGTCACAGAAGACAATGGCACAAGGTTGGACAGAACTGCCCATCGCAAGTGAAGATCAGGTTCGTGACCATCTGATGAACCCGAAAGTGAACAAATCCATGGGACCTGATGGGATACACCCACGGGTACTGAAGGAACTGGCGGATGAGGTTGCTAAACCGCTCTCTATTATATTACAAAAGTCATGGCAGTCTGGTGAAGTCCCCACTGAAGGGAAAAGGGGAAACATAATCCCCATTTTCAAAAAGGGAAAGAAGGAGGAACCAGGGAACTATAGGCCAGTCAGTCTCACCTGCGTGCCTGGTAAGATTATGGAGCAGATCCTCCTGGAGGCACTGCTGAGGCAGAAGAATAATGAAGAGGTGACTGAGTACAATCAACACGGCTTCACCAAGGGCAAATCGTGCCTGATAAACCTGGTGGCCTTCTATGAGAAGGTGACAACATCAATAGACAAGGGGAGAGCAACTGACATCATTTACCTGGACCTGAGCAAAGCCTTTGACACTGTCTGGCATGACATCCTGGTCTCCAAGCTGATAAAATAGGGGTTTGATGGGTGAACAATTCAGTGGATAAAGAACTGGCTTGATGGCCGCACACAAAGAGTGGCTGTCAATGGGTCCATGTCCAAGTGGAGGCCAGTGACAAGTGAAGTCCCTCAAGGATCAGTACTGGGACCGGTCTTGTTTAACATCTTTGTCAGCGACATGGACAGTGGCATAGAGTGCACCCTCAGCAAGTTTGCCGATGACACCAAGCTGTGTGGGGCGGCTGACATGCTGGAGGGAAGAGATGCCATCCAGAGGGACCTTGACAGGGTGGAGAGGTGGGTCCATGCCAACCTCAAGGAGTTCAACAAGACCAAGTGCAGGGTCCTCCCTGTGGGTTGGGGCAATCCCAAGGACTGATACAGGCTGGGCAGTGACTGGCTTGAGAGCAGCCCTGGAGAAAAGGACTTGGGGGTGCTGGTGGACGAGAGGCTCAACATGAGCCGTCAGTGTGCACTAGCAGCCCAGAAAGCCAATCGTATCCTGGGCTGCATCAGGAGAAGTGTGGCCAGCAGGTCGAGGGAGGTGATTCTCCCCCTCTACTCCACTCTCATGAGACCCCACCTGGAGTACTGCATCCAGTTCTGGAGCCCCTACTACATGAAAGATATGGACATGCTGGAAGGCGTCCAGAGAAGGGCCACGAGGATGGTCAGAGGGCTGGAGCACCTCCCCTGTGAGGACAGACTGAGAGACTTGGAGTTGTTCAGTCTGGAGAAAAGAAGGCTCTGAGAAGACCTTCTAGTGGCCTGCCAGTATTTTAAGGGGGCCTACAAGAAAGCTGGTGATGAGGGACTTTTTAGGCCGTCAGGTAGTGGTAGGACTAGAGGGAATGGATTAAAACTAGAGATGGGACGATTCCGACTGGACTTTAGGAAGAAGTTCTTTACCATGAGGGTGGTGAGACACTGGAACAGGATGCCCAGAGAGGTGGTGGAAGCCCCATCCCTGGAAGTTTTTAAGGCCAGGCTGGATGGGGCTCTGAGCAACCTGATCTAGTGGGAGGTGTCCCTGCCCATGGCAGAGGGGTTTGAACTAGATGATCTTTAAGGTCCCATCCAACCCTGACAATTCTACGATTCTGTGACTCTAAGATCAACCATGTGTATCAAATGAGACATCTTGACCAAACCAGAAAACTGTTTTACAGAATTTCCAAGAAAGTTAAAGCTATGGAGATGTCAGTGTTGTATCCATCTCGCGCTTGTCCCTTTTGTTGCTAATAGTCCTCATAGAATGACTATATGTAACATGGATTACCTGTATTCAGGTTCTTTTTTTTTTTATTTCAGAAGAATATCTCAAAATCTCATAGTTTTCATGGGGACAAAAGGGTGACAAGGTTTCATCTATACCAGGATGTATTCTGAACCTTGCGATAAGGCTCAAAATAACTATTTTAACAATCTGAAACTATGCACTCTTCAATAATCATAGGAAATGGGTTATTCCATAATCATTTATGTATTTAATTTATTAAGTTATTTAATTTCACTCCATTCCAAGTATATATTTATATGACTCTCACTGATGTATTGTCTCAGCGGTTTCCTGTAGTACAATAAGCACAATGTTCACTATCTAGCACACGTGGCTCATTCTTAGCATAGGAGGAGTGACATATGATCATCTAAATATTATGTTTTGGCAATTGTTTTCTATCTCATTTTTTTAAATACATTCTGATGTATATTTCATAAGTGTATGGAATCACAGAAACGGCTGGGTTGTATGGGACTTTAAAGGTCATCTTGTTCCAACCTCTAGACACTAGACTTTCCTTCCACTAGACCAGGTTGCTAAAGGCCCCAGCCAGCCTGGTCTTGAACACCTCCAGGGATGGGGCATCTACAACTTCTCTGGGCAACCTGTTCCAGTGCCTCACCACCCTCACAGGAAAGAACTTCTTCCTAATATGTAACCTAAATCTACCCTTTTACAGTTTAAAACCATTATGCCTGTTCTTATCGCTACACTCCCCCGTAAAGGGTTCCTCCCCCTCTTTCCTGTAGGCCCCCTTTAGGTACTGTAAGGCTGCTAGAAGGTCTCCTCGGAGCCTTCTTTTTTCCAGGCTGAACAATCCCAGCTCTCTCAGCCTATCCTCATAGGAGAGGTGTTCCATCCTGCTGGTTGTCTTCGTGGCTTTCCTTTGGACCAACTCCAAAAGTTCCATGTCGTTATGTTAGCGGCCTCAAATCTGGATGCAGTACTCCAGGTGGGGTCTCATGAGAGTGGAGTAGAGGGGGAGAATCACATCCCTCCACCTGTTAGCCACACTTCTTTTGATGCAGGCCAGGATGCAGTTGGCTTTCTGGGCTGCAAGTGCACACTGACGGCTCATGTTGAGGATCTCATCCACCAACACCCCCAAGTCTTTCTCCTCAGGGCTGTTCTCATTCCATTCTCTTCCTAGCCTGTATCTGTGCCTGGGATTGCCGTGACCTAGGTGCAGGATCTTGCACTTGTCCTGGTTGAACTTCATGAGGTTCATACAGGCTCACTTCTCAAGCCTGTCCAGGTCCCTCTGGATGATATCCCTTCTCTCCAGCACGCTGACTGTACCACACAGCTTGGTGTCATCGGCAAAGTTGCTGAGGGTGCACTTAATTCTACCATCAATGTTGCCAACAAAGATGTTAAATAGCACTGATCCCAGTAATGACCCCTGAGGAACACCACTCATCACTGGTCACCACTTGGACATTGATCTGTTGACTGCAACTCTTTGAGTGAGACCATCCAGCCAATTCCTTATCCATTGAGTGATCCGTCTGTCAAATACATGTCTTGCCAACTTAGAGACAAGGATGTCGTGCAGGACAGTGTCAAATGCTTCGCACAAGTCCAGTCAGATGATGTCAGTCACTCTTCCCTTGTCCACCAATGCTGTAACCCTGTCATATAAGGCCACCAGATTTGCCCTTAGTCAAGCCATGCTGGCTGTCACTGATCACCTCCTTATTTTCAATGTGCCTTAGCATAGTTTCCAGGAGGATCTGCTCCATGATCCATAGGCACAGAGGTGAGACTGACCTGCCTGTAGTTTCCTGGGTCTTCCTTTTTTTCTCTTTTTAAAAATGGGAGTTATATTTCCCACTTCCAGTCAGTGGGAACTTCACTGAACTGCCATGACTTCTCAAATATGATGAATATTGGCTTAGCAATCTCATCCGTCAGTTGCCTCAGGACCCACCAATGCATCTCACCAGGTCCCACAGATTTGTGCACCTTAGACAGTCTTGAACCTTAACTCCTAGAGTGGGCAGTTCCTCACTCTCCTAGTGCCTGCCTTTGTCTTCTGCGACTCGGGCAGTGTGGCTAGAGCACTTGCTGGAGAAGACCAAGACAAAAAAGTCATTGAGTACCTCATCCTTCTCTGTATCCCGGGTAGCCAAGGTCTCCCCTTTCCTTCCGTAGAGGGCCTGTATCTTCTCTAGTCTTCCTTGTATCATTGATGTGCCTGTAAAAACTTGTTGCTTTTGATGTCCCTGGCCAGATTTAACTCTATCTGGGCTTTAGCTTCCCTAACTTGATCCCTGGCTGCTCGGAGAATTTCTCTGTATTCCTCCTAGGCTAACTGTCCTTGCTTCCATCCTATGCAGGCCTCCTTTTTCTGTTTGAGGTGTCCAGGATCTCCTTTTTCATCCATGCAGGCCTCCTGGTGTTTTTGCCTGAGTTTCTTTTTGTTGGGATGCATCGCCCCTAAGCTTGGAGGGGGTGATCCTTGAATAATAAGCAGATTTTTTGGCCTCCTCTTCCCTCCAGGGCTTTATTCTATGGTACTCTGCCAAGCAGATCCCAGAAGAGACCAAAGTCTGCTCTCCTGAAGTCCAGGGTAACGAGGTTACTGTGTGTCCTCCTCACTGCCCTAAAGATCTTGAACTTCATCATTACATGGTCACTGCATCCAAAGCTGCCCTTGAGCTTCACGTTCCCCACGAGCCCGTCCTTGTTGATGAGAACAAGGTTCAACAGAGCACCTCTGTTCGCTGGCTCCTCTATCACTTGGAGAAGGAAGTTAACATCAACACATTCTAGGAACCTCCTGGGTAGCTTATGCCCTGCTGTGTTGTCCCTCCAACAGATATTGGGGTGGTTGAAGTCCCCCATGAGGACCAGGGCTTGTGAATGTGAGGCTGTTCCTATCTGTCTATAGAGGGCCTCATCTGCTCGATCTTCCCGGTCAGGTGGCCTGTAGCAGACCCTCACTATAATGTCACCTGTCCCTGCCCTCCCTTTAATCCTGACCCATAAGATCTCAGTCAGCTCCTCATCCAGCCCAGGCAGAAGTCCACATACTCCAGCTGGTCCTTGACATAGAGGGTGATACCCCTCCTTGTCTTCCCTGTCTGTCCTTCCTGCAAAGCCTATATTCTTCCATTCCAACACTCTAGTCATAGGACCCATCCCACCACTTCTCCGTGACACCAGTAAGATAGCCCTGCAGGGGTGCAAATGTCTCTAAATCCTCTTTTTTTTTTTTTTTCCCCCCATGCTGCCTGTGTTTGCATAAAGGAATTGAAGTTGAGCCTCTGTTGAAGCTGACTTACTGGCTGAAGTGGCTTGAATTCCATTGTGCTGCACTCCAGGTGCTCTCCTGATGAGCTGTGATCATTTTCCAAGTTCTGGGCATCTATTGCTGTCACTGACATTGAACTGGTAGAAGAGGGATAGAATGAGGTTCCCATCCTCCAGCAACTTTAGTTTAAATCTCTTTTCACCAGCTTCACAAGCCTGTGACCGAAGATGCCCTTCCCTTTCTCTCAAAGATGGACGCCATCAGCCCTCAGTAGACCTGGTTTTGCAAAGTGAGTCTCATCATCTAAGTAGCTGAACCCCTGGCTGTGGCACTAGTCCTGTAATAATTTGTTGGCTTGCCAGATTCGGCTGGCCTTCCCTTTGACCAGGAGCACTGATGAAAAGTCTGTCTGCTCTCCAGAGTCCTTCACTGGCACTCCCAGGGCTCTAAAATCCTTCTTGATACTCCTCAGACTGCTCCTGCCAGTATCACTGATGCTTATGTGAAACAATATGAGTGGACAATAGTCAGTGGACTGTACGAGGCTTGGTAGTCTCTCGGTGACATCTCTGATACGAGCCCCTGGTAAGCAGTGCAGCTCTCAAGAGAGTGCAGAAAAAATAGAAAAATAGAGAAAGTAGTTTTTAAAAAAAGGTCTTGGAATGAAACATGAGATTTCAGTGTTAGATCCTTAAAAAAAGTAATTCCTAGAGTTGGTTTTAAGGAAGATTTGGACAAAGCTTTGTTGTTGCTGGAGAGATGTTTAATGGTGGTTTAAAAATCTTTATTGCATTTGAGAAGTAAGGTCATCATCTGTAGTCCTTATTCAGGCACTTCAGATAATGTTTCAGATATTTTGAATCCGGGTCATTAAACACCTAGGGTGTAATGTCAGAGATTGTGAATATCTCTGACAAGGTGATGTCATGTGCTAGGATCTAGGTTTAAAGTAATCCAAGAAAGATGCATACCTATCAGAGCATGATGTTTGATGACTTCATGCCAAAATCTACTGCATCATAAGCATGAAGTAGAAACATGAGTTTCAGCTATAAAAACCTGTCCCTGATTTCCCCAGTGAACACTATGTATGGCCCATCAGAAATCTCAGAAGTTTTTTTAATACATAGTCTGATCTTTTAAATTTAGTATAGGTGATGGGCGATAAAGCCTTTGAAAGGCAGCTGTTAACATCGTACACTCAGTGGGTTATCACTTCAGTCTTGAATAGACAAACCCCTTAGAATTTAGCTATAGCTGTTATTCTTAAAAATCTAGTTAGGTGACTGTTAAGAAATTAAGTGCATGCTTTCATCAGTGAGGGGCTAAATTAGCATAATGCTTTGGCATATATATTGTCTCTGTGAGGTTTTGCTATCTGACATATGGATTTACGAGGTTTCTCCAAACTATCTCAAAACTGAGAGAGCTAAACAAGAAACCTATCTGGATAAAAGACTTGGGAAAAGCTTTGGATTTCCTTAGGTTCAAAAAGGAGTGACAGAGGTGTGGGGCTGGGAAGGAAGGATAGACATTCTTATTTAAAAACTAATTCAGAAATGAGAATCTATTCTGAAATCAGTGAGAAGGGGCCAAGAAGAAAACAGAGGGAGAACCACCAAAAGCTATATTTTGTTAAATCTTAAACAAAAAAGATATCAAAATAAGCAGTAAAAAACCAGTAATCCAAGATACATGTCAAGAGAATGTGAAAGGATGAAGTGGGATCGATCATTCAGAGAGGCTGCGGCTGACACAATACACTGTTGAATTGTGGCCCCAAAGTTAAACTAATACTTTGTTTATGTTTCAAAAGAGAGTGTGTTGAAAATGAACAATGGCAAGATGTGTGCAGGAAGTGATGGCGTGGGAGTGAAATTTGGCATAGTCAGAGTTAGAATTAAATCTTGAAATATCCTTAAATCAAAAGAATCGGACAATGCACATCCTGGAATTTGGAATGAAATGGAAAATGGATTTTCAGGTCTGATTCAAAGGGGTTTTTAGTAAATACCTTCAAATTAATGTATACTGGAAGGCCAAAGGATAACAAACAGTGTTTGTGCTTGAGGAAAAGAGACAAGGGAGAAAGTTCTGTATGCTTGAAGAATAATAGCCTGACTTCAGTTAGTATATATATAAAAGAAAAATATTTTGAGAAAGAAATTCTGAAAATGGATTCACTAAAATCAGACTATTTTACATAATAAAGTAGCTATTTTAAAGAATGTTAAAGAAGGAAGGTGTCTTTTCTGTTTTCTTTTTTTTCTTTTTTGCATAAACCTCAATTAAATTGCAATATGAAATAGGTCGCACTAGGAATCCATTAAAGATTTAGTTGCCTTCTGTGGTGAACATTAAGAAACTATTACTCAAATTCTATTTAAGTATTCAAAAGAATTAAAAAGTACAGGAAAGATCATTGCATATCATGAGCTAATTTTCTAATGAAAGCTTAGCAAGTGATAGATTGTTTAAGCCTCTCAAAGGTTTTATTTTTGCAGTCAATAATTCAGAGATGAGAGTGGGGTTATGTTGATTTATAATTTGTTACCATCAGTTTTTCCTAGACAGAGAATGCTGTAGTAGAGTATCTGGCCTCATTTTATATTCTTCCTTGCATGTTGTGTTCCTCAAACTTGAACTTGAAAGGAAAATAATAACTCATCTCCAGACTTCTGTTGCAAACTTCTGTGACTGGTTTCATTCCACAATGAACAATTATTTGATAGTTAAATTTTTTGTTGTTGCTGCTTTTTGGTTTTTTTTACAACTAAATAGTAAGGTCTTCATTGTTGGGCAGACCCAGATGTGGGAAACAGAAAATCTGTATTTAAGGTTCACCTTAGTTTCATGAATTTTTACCAACAGTTCCCAAGTTTTAGGAGAGTTTAGGAGAGTCTGATAAAACTGAATCACCTGTGGTCAAAAATACAAAATTTTGAATTAAAAAAGCCTACAGAAAGAGAAGCTGTATATAGTCATGATTAAATCTTAACTGGGAAAGTGTCTGCGCCAGTATCCAGGTCATGTTATCTCATTATTCTTATTACTTCCATGCCAGATTTAATGATATGAATCTATATAAATCTCTAGAGGTTTTTGTTTGTGTACTCATAATTTGCACAAGAAGGGCCTTCCTCCAAGACCACAGGCCAAGACCATATCATATAGTTCTGGCAAAGTGATTTCCTCATTCTTTCTTTAAGGTTTTAATTTTCAAAAATTAATAGAATTGCATGATGTTTTAAGTGTTTTTAATATATTCAGCCCTCAGTTGGATACTCGCTATTTTTAAATGTCAAGTGTAATTTCATTTATTATCAATCACAGATATAGATAGGCTTTCATTTTAAAGACTTTCTTTCCCCCCATCAACCAATTCATAAAGTTAATATTTCTCACAAAAGAACTTTTTTTTTTTTTTTTTTTTTTAATACACACACAAAAAAACCCAAAAAAACAAACAACAAAAAAAAGAGACACATGTTCAGTTACGTAGTCTTAAGATTATTGGCTTTTCATGACCACCGCTGGAGCAAGTCCAGAGGAGGACCCCCAAGATGATCAGAGGGCTGGAGCACCTCTCCTGTGAGGACAGGCTGAGAGAGCTGGGGGGGTTCAGCCTGGAGAAGAGAAGGCTCCAGGGAGACCTTCTAGCAGCCTTCCAGTACCTAAAGGGGGCCTACAGGAAAGAGGGGGAGAGGCTCTATATGATGGATTGTAGTGATAGGATGAGGGGTAATGGTTTTAAACTGAAAAAGGGGACATTTAGATTAGATATTAGAATGAAATTCTTTCCTGTGAGGGTGGTGGGGCAGTAGAACAGGTTGCCCAGAGAAGTTGTGGATGCCCCATCCCTGGAGGTGTTCAAGGCCAGGCTGGACGGGGCTTTGAGCAACCTGGTCGGGTAGGAGGTGTCCCTGCCCATGGCAGGGAGATTGGAACAAGATGATCTTTAAGGTCCCTTCCAACTCTAACCATTCTATGATACTTTGATGATTCTATGATAATTATAGAATGATGCTTCCTGAACACACTGGCTATGTGCGATGCACACTGAAAGCCCAAGCAGAGGCCTCTAAGAGCATATGAATTCAAGCTGGCACAACCAGGGACTTGGTGCAACAGCGGGATGAGTTATTCACCTGGGTTTTGCAAGGCATGTTGCTGAGTTAGCAATGAATCAGACAGAGAGCACGGGGACGCAACTCCACTGCTTCTTGGTTTGTCCTAAAATGGTAAATATATTCTGGGGTACATTGCATGGGGCAGATGTTTCCATGCCATTCCATGAATAATGTTGCTAGTTATTAATGTGTAACAATAATCAAATTAGCACATTATCATCTCTCTCTGGTCTATAACCTTTTCCATATCTTGTTCATTTTACAATCAACTTTTGCTTCATTGATCACTATGTTACAGGACTTCCCTATTAAGGCAAGTTGACTATGTGTAAATACAAATAGCTAATTAAGATGTCAATTCATGGAACTCAATAGGGTGGTATGCACCCACTATTTTACAGAATAACCCGCTGCGCATTGCAAATGTGCTTTTTGAGCTCCTTTCTGTCTGGAGTTTTTCACGTGTTCCAGACATCCTGTGGAGGCAAGTGTGAGGGGAAATACATCTTTGGAAAGATGTGGAAGCACACACTTCTGAGAAGTACCAACATTTACTAACAATCTTCTTTCTTGTGACCCAGAGGATACCATGTTGCTCATTCTGATTTGTTAACATACATGGACAACCTTTGGCAACTCAAGACATATTGGTGTAAAAAAAACATATCCTGTGACGCTGATTTCCCTGATCCTCAGAAAGGATGCAGTAACAGCATTTCTACTGCCACGTTTCTGAATAACTGTTCTTCAGATGAATAGGCTGGAGATTTAACCTTCTGGATAATAATATGGGTTAGGTATTCTGAAAACTTCAGAAAGATTCCAACTATTCTTCCATTTGAAAAAAAAAGAATAATGGAAAAGAACAGAAAAAATATGAAATAAGGAGATTTTCCCTCTCTTAGGAATATAATCAGCATATACAATGAAAAAGAAATTCCAGTTACTGCATCAACGATAACAGTAGAAAGACTTGAATAATTAAATGATTATTGTGTACAGGAGTTTTGATGGGATTTGCAATTCACAAAACTTTTTCAATTATTTAGATTCCTAAGGTAAAAAAAGCAAAAATTGAAAATCAGATTGAAAATCCCATTAACTGCTCCTGGTAGCCATTTACCTACACAGGCGCATGGATGGATCCCTTTGCAACTGCAGATGTTTTAAGACAAAGGACATCTGCAGAGAATGACTGCCAGAAAAACACAGTTAGGTTTGGAAGAAATATTGTCTATTCATGTGGTATAGACCAGGGAATTAGTGAAAAGCTTAGAGATCATTTTAAAAGCTATCTAACCCTATAACAAATGTTTCCTTGGCTGTTAATAGTTCATCTGGGACCATGTCCTGCCAATACGTTTATTTGATAGTTTGCTGCCTGTTAGAATGAGCAGGTATGGTTGGAATATTTCAACTTGAGCTGGATTATTTTTGCATTAAGTGAGGTTTCAACTAACTTTTTAAACAGTTCATTTTCTTTTGCGATATTGATGCTTACAAAATTGTACATCAAAAGTGAAAATAATTCCATTTATAGTACTTTGACGAATTGGATTTTCCATTAAAAGCTTTTATCAAAAAACTTTGTTTTTGAAATTCAATTGGAAACAAAATCATGTATTCTGACCAGCCATAGTTATGACTGAATCATGTAATTTCAAGCACTGTAAATACTATGAACTTGGCAGAAAGCTCACACAAGTAAACGAAAGGAATTCCACTAACTTTCATCACAATCTGTGGCTGGTAGTAAACAGCTTCACAGTCAAGCTTAAAAATGTTGCAACAATCACTTAATTACACCATGTTCGTGTTTGCTGTTTCCGTGTCTGGCTGATCTATGAAACTTATTTTGATTAACTGCTTTTTTCACCATCTCAGGTTTACACTGAAATCCATAATGTCCTTTCAAAGGGCTCTGATATGTGTAGTTTTTTCTAATCAACACATTTTTGCTCATCAGCTGCTGCAGTAACTGTGAATATTACCTTTGTGTATAGTGGACATCAGGTGTGATCTCACACATTTTGGTATGCTGATAGCTCTATATAATACAATAGGTATAATTCCCATGTCTGTGTGAAACTGTAGCAAAAGAAAGAGAGGGGTTAAAAAATGAAATTGTATACCAGTTCATCAAAAATAATTAAAAAAAAAATTAGAATAGGGCACTTAGAGATCACTGAAATCTGTAATCCCACAGAAAAGAATATGACGATGCTTCATTAACCAATATGAAAAGATATGATGGTACCATTAAAATTTTAAGGGAAAGTCATTTGCCGTATAGAAATCAGCCTTGCAAGTATGGCTGTCCTCAAAGAATCTAAAAGGCCAGAGACTTGTAAATGTAGATATGGATAAACAGCAAAGTTATAGCAGCCATTCGCTACCTTATAGCAAATATACCTGAAACACAGTGACCTAAGGCAGCAGGAGGATTTTTCACTGGTTATGCTGTACTGGAACAAAAAAACAAAGTCCTGACTCTTCTGTCAGAAAATCTTGGAGGCACTTCCACTGACTTCAGTGGGATGAATACTGATGGGGGGCAATTACAGAAAGAGGAAAATCAGATTCCAGGCTTGTCTACCTAACAGCTTTTATTGTCACTTAATTTTTAAAAAGTACAAAAACTAACAGCTCTTTTAAAAAAAATAAAATGAGCTGCTGAAAGTACCTGAAGTCTCTTACCAACGTTTCGTCTGAAGCCTTCATATAGAAGAAAAACAACCATTTCTCTTCTAGTTTTATGAAAATGAGAGCTTGGATGATTGGGTTTTACGATGACTTGAATTTGCTTCTTTCAGTTATAACACTAATTACAATTTGGAGAGGTACATTGATTAGATAATGCCACCCAAGCACCAGTTCTTAATGACGCAAAACTGTAGCCTCAGAACTAAATTGTCTTTTCAAAAAGCACTGTGCTCAAAGGGCCAGTATATCCCTACCCTGTCAGTCCAGTCTTTTGCAGCTTGGGGCCAGCAATAGTGTTGCTCCATTATTGTAATATGGGGGAAAGAAGGGAGAGAATAACCAAGGGAACTATTCCTGCTGTATTTAGAGGAGGAGACTATAGTGGAACTTCAATGAAGCAAAGCAGTACAGAAAAACATTAATGCAAAAAACCTATTCAGAGAAATTCTGATATTTTGATTAAATGTTTAGGGATGTTGTACTCTAATTTCTACCACCTCACCTGCTCAGCAGCCATAGGTAATTTATTTTTCCCCCATCCTTCTCTCACAACTTCAAAAATACATATAATAATTTTTTATTTCACCCCATGTTAAACTGCTTAATAAGGACTGAAATAACATACACAACTTAGCACATTGCATGTGCATTAAGGGACTAGTGTAATGAAAACTCTGTGCTTGGGCTGGGGCCAGTAGACACTATTGCAGAGCAGCTTCGTTATTAAACATTGGGTAGATTGAGTGTTCTCCAGTTCTTTCATTCAGCATAGGTTTATTTCCTTCTGGATGCTTTCAGTGTATATTGTAAAAACACAATTCTCAGTCATCGGGATGGATTTGTGCACGCTAAGAGAGATACCCATTCTTTACTTTGAAAACCACAGCTGCAAGAAAAGTCTGACTTCTGAGGGAAAGAAGGAGTGGAGATCTACCACAGAGCTTGGGATACTTAAAAAATGTTCGCAATAGAGCAGTAGAACTCACACAGAATAAATATGTTCTTTTCTTGTCTTCTCCTGTTCAGAACTATTTCTTTTTTCTTCAATGTGATAAGTTATAATAGTCCACATCATCTCTCTTTGAAATGCAAACTAAAGGAGCCTTGCTCTAAGGAAAAGTCACTGTAAAAGTGTGCACTACGTCTCTGTATAACTTTTTACAGTGTCTGATATTTATACTTTGGTCACCTTCACTTCTTGTTCATCTAGAGAAGATTGACTCACAAAAGAAAAAATAAAATTACAGACCTACAGTTATAGCTTGTCAAAAGATATTGCCGAGTTTATTATAGTTTAACAGTATGTCTTTGCTTCTGTTATAAAGAATTAAAGAATTCAGAAATATATTTCAAATTCATAACTAATTCTGTAATTGGAGGAGGGATCATTTTTAGCTCATGCTTGCCTGCGTCATATTAATTATTAAGTAAATACTAATGAATTAAGAAAGAGTAATCTTTCAACAAAAGAAAAAAAAAAATCACATGAAGAAATCTATCACCTGAAAAAAATCCATTTCCTAAAAATACTTACTTCGGTTGCTTGGCCAGTCTGTTAAAAAAAATGAATGCCAATTTTGTTGACATGAAAGGGATCCACTTTTGCTTTGATAAATAGTTTGACTGACACTGCAAATACACAAAAACATCTGAAAAATGCTATTTATATGAGATAACAGTTTTAGTTAATGCAGCTTGGAAAGCTGCCTGAAGAGGAATATACGCAAGATAATTTTAAGTATACATATAATGTGAAATATATAGATATACAATTTTAAATTAATTCCGTCTTCATTTATTTTAAGCATTGGTAGAAAAATAAGAAAAAAAAACCTCATAACAATGATACTGTATGTATCTCTACATCATGTAAATAGAGATCCCAGACCTAACATAAAATAAACAAAATTCTGCAAATGAGAAATATGGAGATAATTTGGAGGCCAGAAACAGTTTAGTCTCTTCTGTAAGACACTGTTCAAAGCACTAATTAGTCTTGCTTAATTAGGCTCTGCTCAGAACAGTGTAGATACAGCCATACTCTCTCCAATTTGACAGTGAGATCGAGTGCACCCACAGCAAGTTCGCAGACAACACCGAGCTGAGCGGTGCAGCTGACACACTGGAGGGATGGGATACCATCCAGAGGGACATGGACAAGCTCAAGAAGTGGGCCTGTGTGAACACCATGAGTTAAACAAGGCCAAGGGCAAGTTCCTGCGTGCGGGTGGGGTTAACCGCCAGTATCAATACAGGCTAGGGGACAAAGGGATTGAGAGCAGCCCTGCCGAGAAGGACTCGGGGGTACAAAGATAACCAGAGGACTGGAGCATCTCTTGTATGAGGACAGGCTGGGAGTTGGGGTTGTTCAGCCTGGAGAAGAGAAAGCTCCGGTAAGACCTTATTGTGGCCTTTCAGTACTTAAAGGGGGCTTGTAAGATGTAGACAGACTTTTTAATAGGGTCTGTTGCAATAGGAAAAGGGGTAATGGTTTTAAGCTAAAAGAGGACAGATTCAGACGAGATATAGGGAAGAAATTTTTTACAATGAGGGTGGTGATACATTGGCCCGTGTTGCCCAGAGGGGTGGTAGATGCCCCATCCTTGGAAACATTCAAGGTCAGGTTGGGCGGAGCTCTGAGCAACCTGATCTACTTGAAGATGTCCCTGCTTATCACAGCGGGCTTGGACTAGATGGTCTTTAAAAGTCCCTTCTAGCCGAAACCATACTATGATTCTATGATTTGATTCTGGAGCAATTTCCTAGGAACTGTGATGGGTGTTTCTGCATTCCAAGGTATGTGTCTTCATTTTAAGCAGTGTCAGACACTCCTCCCCATGACAGAACCCACATGATGTCTCTGACAGTGCCCACCAGGAGAGACCAGGGAAGTCAGGAAAACATAATGACATTTTTTTGAGGGTACACTCTAAGTCTCAAGCAGCTTCTGACTTAAAAGCTTCTTGAGCCAGAGGTGAAATCTCCGTGTTTACTAGTCCTCAGTGAACTTTTCTCCTAGGAATTTAGTCCATCTCTTTTTAGGCCAATGTAAAATTTTAACATTTGAGATTCAGTTCTGCCACATAATAAGTATCTTGGTTTATTTTGTTATTTTCTATTTCTCTTTTGAAAGTGAATTTTTTTTCTCCATTCACCTTATTCCTATCATTCACTTTTTGTAAATATCTGTCACTAACAGTTTCAAACTACTAACAGCACTGGCATTAAATAAACTTAGTTGTGCAAACAACAAATGCAAAGATAGATTGGATCCTAGAAGGTGTATCATTGCATTAGCAAAGAATCAGGCTCTTCAGAAATGTCTTTTTAGGACCAGTAAAGAAGTATGAAAAAATGTGGTCTCCAAGATTCTCAGAAACAAAAATAATATAATGTAGGTGGTACACTAAATAGTAATGTCTGTAATGTAAGCTTACAAACAAAAGGTTGCTAACTCTATCTGGAAGAGGTGTTATATAAAGAAAATAAAAAGGAAAAAAACCCAGGTTTTGGTGGACTGTGTCACAAAAACTAGAAAAAAATTAGTATAGTAATAAATGTAATATTTCATCATAGAATAATCTGTCCCAGTGTTCTTTTTCATAGTCAAGAAACATAGGAAATAAAAACAAACTAAAAAAAGTATTACTTGCTGTTACAGGGATGTGATGAAGTATAAGTAACAGCTGAAATAGTAACATAGGGCCTCCCTCTGGGCTCCATGACACCAAGGGTCCTTTTTCTCTTCTGAATATTCCAGTCTTTCTGGTTCATCTTTTCTAAGCTTTCTTTTTCACATCAGTGCTTTTGTTTGAACTCTCTGCTTTGAAGCACAATTTCCCATGGTTTCCCACGGTTTCCCACGGTTTCCCACCTCCATAGAATCATAGAATGGATTAAGTTGGAAGGGACTTTAAAGATTATCTAGTTCAAATCCCCCCCCACCAGGGGCAGGGACACCTCCCACTAGACCAGGTTGCTCAAAGCCCCGTCCAACCTGGCTTGAACACCTCCAGGGATGGGGCAGCCACAGCTTCTCTGGGCAACCTGTTCCAATGCCTCACCACCCTCATAGTGAAAAATTTATTCATGGTATCTAATTTAAATCTAGTCTCTTCCAGTTTGAAGCCATTACCCCCTGCCCTATCACTACAGGGCCTTGTAAAAAGTCCCTCTCCAGCTTTCTTGTAGGCCCCCTTCAGATAGTGGAAGCCAGGTATAAAGTGTCCCTGGAGCCTTCTCTTCCAGGCTGAACAACCTCAACTATCTCAGCTGTCTTCATGGGAGAGCTGCTTCAGCCCTCTGGTCATCTTCAAAGCCCTTCTCTGGACCCGTTCCAACATGTCCATGTCCCTCTTGTGCTGAAAACTCCAAAGCTGGATGCAGTACACCGCATGGGGTCTTACCAGAGCACAGTAGAGTGGAAGAATTACCTCATGGTGAGGTCTGCAGCCCAGGATGCACGTGGCTTTCTGGGCTGCAAGCACACATTGCCAGCTTATGTTGAGCTTCTCATCCACCAACACCCCCAAGCCCTTCTTGGCAGGGCTTCTCTCAATCCATTCTCTGCCCAGCCTGTATTTGTGCTTGGGATCACTGCAACTGGGTGCAGGGCGTTGCACTTGGTCTTGTTGAACTTCATGAAGCTGGCATGGGCTAACCATGTGTTCCTTTGTTATTCTTTATTGTTCTTGCTAGTAAATCTTTGTCTCCATTCTCCTTGTTACAGCTTTGCCATCAGTCTTTTCCTACCATTTCTTCCGCATTTCTTCTTCTACCATTCTACCATCTTCTTTTCCTCTTTTTTTTTTTTTTTTTGTTTCCCTTACATCCCAGTTAAGGACACTCCTAGTAAACTGGATGTGAAAGGCAGAGGGGGTTGCTCTGGTCCTCTGAGAACTCCAACTCTCTGGAGAGTAGAAGTCTTTTTTCTGTCGTTTTCTTTCAGAAGTTTCTTGTACATATCACAGTAGATACTAAATCACTTCCATTCTCTCCTGAAAAGTGGCTAGCCAGGGAGTAGATCTTGCTACTGACACCATACAAGAGAACAGAATGACAACTATTGTGAGAGAAAATGACCCTCAATGTAAGAGGATCTTACTTTCATTCAAAAAAAACAGGATACAGGTCCATTTACTTGAAAAATCATTTTAACTCGAATCTGTAAACACATGTTCCCTTATAACAATGGGAGGCATTCATTCTGATCCTCCAAGGAGATCGAATGTTATGGGTTACTTGTATTACTGGTGTTTCAATGCAATATGTGTCAGAAAAGGTTACTTTTTCATTTCATATTGTCCTCCATAGTATGTCATGCTTCATCACATAACGTGCTGTCAACAAACATAGTAACAAAAGACAAGCTGATGTGGTGTGACAAGATGGGGAGAGGTCACTTTGATACTACATGATGTAGTTTTCCAGAGTGTGTCAGCAATACCATAGTCTTAATATTTTTAATCTTTCTGTTTTCATATAATTTTATGTAGTTGAGCCACCTCTTTACCCTCATATTTTGGTTGTATATTGTGTACCATTTGGCGTTATTCTTCTGAGATGCCTAAGGTATTTAAGCTTCTCATATATAAAGATCAAGGTGCAAAAGCCCCTCTAGTCATTTGAGACCCCCTCATGAGTCTTTGAATACTGGATACGGCAGAGGTTTCTGAATCAGCCTTGTTTCAGCAATATGTTGCATGGCTTCTTGTAAATATATGGAGAATTTCCATTATTCATATTTGTTGATCTTCAGCTTTTTTAGTCCCATCATCTACCCAAGAAGTAAAACTGCATTAATCTTGGAATCTGGCTATAGGCACTTGAATCATGGCACTGTTTTTTTGAAGATGGGACTAATAAATTCCCTTCATTTTCCTATTACCTTGCAGTTCTTCATTATACGTATCGTGTGTTCTGGATATATAGTGTTTCCATAAAAAGGGGACAAGTTATTTGTTTGCGAAAGCTGAGCATATATGAATTTAGGGAGTTAAAATACTGAAAGAAGAAGTCAGGTTTCTTTAAAGGGGAAATAGCTATTAGGCAGTGGTTCAATTCAGTGGAAGTCTGGATTGTTCTTCTGTTCCATGGAAATTGGCATGAGATAGCTAGATACTTTCAATTTTTTTTTTCATTCATTTGTAGTTACTGCTTTCCAGTCATGCTGCTAGAAAGGTACTTGAAAGAAATGAAGGTACATAAAACCAAGAACCACCACTCAAGTCTACAGCCAAGGAAAAAACACCTGTTTTCAGCTGTGTGGTCATTACAAGAATGGGTTAATTCTGGGCTAGTTTTTCTCCTTCTAGTTACAATCTACATCAAGTGAATAGATGAATTTTTCCCATTTTCATTTCTCATTACAAGGTTTGTCATAAAAAGTGAGTTATCACGGGATTTTATTGCCTGATATATTTGGTGAATTATGACAGTGTGCAGAGGACTTTTAACCTCTTTCAATTTTGTGTGTCTTGAATGACTGACTGTTCTTGGGCATGGAAGGTGGTACTCGGGAATTCAGTGCATTATTTCATTGCATACAAAGTCAAAGACGACTCTTTTCAACAGAGCAAGGAACAAAGTTGTATCCCATTTAAGTGTACGTCGTGATGGGGCAATGTTATCCCTGTGCGGCAATCTTGCAAAATTAAAGGAAAAAGAAACTAATGCTGCAAACTGTGGTTGCAGAATTGCTTAACATAGTTAAAACATTTGACCTGTAAAAGCAACTGCTTTTACCTTGCCTGAGTTTTGACCTCCAGGATGCTGTTTCTCTGTGATGCATTTTGTCCTCCTTGTTGAAAATGTTAACAAGAACAAGGGGTATTATTCCTGGGGCGAAACATTGTCATTTGATGATTTTCTGATAAGGTCGTATGTCAAGAGGACCATCACCTTCTACTTTTCTGCTATTACCAGGATACTTTTCAGAACATCATCCAATTACAATAACTAGGAAGGAGGGACAGGAGAAAGCTGCCAAAGCAGAAAGCTTCCCCTATCATTCATCTGCAGCTAGACTTATTATATTTAATATGTGTGGAGTGCAGAAGGAGGAACTGATTTTACTTCATAGGTGTTCAAGGAGCACACATTTCCTTATGTCACATATTACAGATATTTCCATATTACAGATAATCCTTTCTCTATGATGCTACCCAGAATGATATTAATGGCCATTACATTAAGTCTCTCAACTTAATATACAAATAAGTCATAAATATATACTACATGTTGCTAATAGCCAAGTTACAGGACAGAAGGGAGCATTACAGTCCCAATATAAATGAAGACACTATGAAGTTGCAGAGTCATGGAAGCACAATGGAAACACACCACACCAGCCAGTACTAACAGAGGACATCAAAGCCATGTTAGCTCCTTAGTAAACCCACACCTGGAAGTTTACTATTTATATATAATTTAACAATGTTTGGAGGATGGTAAGTAACATTGTCTTAACCTGGCTTTGCAAGTCCATGTGAAACACATGCGTAACCTCCTTGTACCTGTGAGAAACTGCAAGGGGTCTAAATTTCTACTTGAACATAACACACACATATGAAGTACAGGCTGAAGTAAACATATAGTGGAATATATATAGAATACATATACATACATACATATATAAATATATAATGTAATTTTAATTAATAAATATAGTGGAAGCTATGCTCCAATCTAATACCAAGAAATGAACAGGGGATTTCAGTTCTGGAAGCAAGGATTTTCACAGTGAGGGATAAAGAACACAGCTATATCAGGAAAGAACAGATCCCACGGTTCGTTCTCTGGCTCTGAGGCCAAATGTTATAGTTCATGCAAATTTGTTTCTCTTAGTGAAGAATGGCTTTCCTGAAGAATGGACAGGTACTCTCCACCAGCAGAACTGAGCTAGTCCATTGGAGAAAACTTGCAGGCACTAGAAGGAATGTTTACCTTTGGGATGAGTAGAAAATAAAGTGGAATATTTTCTTACAGAGTTGCAGACCTTTCATGCGCTACTTAGAGGACATCAAATGTGTATGTTGCTCTCACACAAATATTTGTCAGTTGTTAACTGGAGAGAGGAAATTAAATAAATAAGCTATCTGAAGCTGTTCATGGGAGCAGTACCGTTGGCTTTGCAGGCCTAAGTCCTGTTTTACTGAGCAAAAGTTGCAGAACTGAAGTCCATAAAGTGCGGTCAATCAGTTTCACAAATATGATTGTTCCAAGCAGAACCACCGGTAACTAGTCATGCAGCCCTATGCAAGAAAGCAGATTGTAATCTCTTTAATCAATCCCAAACAAGGGAATAGCACAGGGAGAAACTAATGTGTTTTAATCAAAGGCCACAATCATCTAAACGTCATGTTATAAATATGCTATCAGTCACGAACAGTACTGCCTGACAATTGTGTAATGTGTGGAGGTACAAACAAATCATGCGTAAAGGCTACTAACATATTTCTCATGGAATGAGGTCTAACACCAGATTTATGTCGAGCCAAAACATTATTCCTTACAATACAATCCATTAGCTGTACATAAACATGTTCAAGCAATTTAGATAATGTGGGTAATGGTGTAACAGACCATACAACTACCCCAAAGTAAAATGATTCAGAGACTGGTGTCACTCTGAGCTTCACCTCCAGATGTAAACTGACTATTCATAATTGCAAATTAATCATGGGAAAGCAAAAGGATGGGGGGGACAGCAATCAAAGGTGTTGTCATATTCTGAAATCCAGATTCATCCATTCTGACGAAACAATCTTAAAAAATCCTATTGCTTAGTGAAAAATGTGTAGAGAAAGATGGGAAGAAGAAGGTAACTTTATTTTGCTTTGTTAGGTGTTGTAACATTGTAACTCTTACCCCATAGCACTTATTCAGACAACTAATCTTGATGAAGTTCTTGGAAGCACACTGGTGGGTCAGCGCTCACCAACTTGAATAAAGAATATGTTATTAGTATCTCTAAAAATCAGAGTAATATACTCTGGGCATCCAGAGGGATGAGATCTAAAAGCAGTATTAGGAACAGAATTGTAATTTGATTTATGTTAGTATTTGTAGTTAATAGTAGAATAGGTAAAATTCTTCTAAAAATGAATTTTTGAGGGAATCAAGAAGTTGTGCATTCTCTTGACTCAAAGCAGTGTATCTACTTTGAAACCATCTAAGCACCTTTCAAGACAGCGTACATGAACTGCTTTTAGGAAAATGTATCAGACAAGTTGCCGTATTTCTACAAGACAAAGTCTGTTGTCTTTCTCTTTGTGGGGAAGGACTTCCAAGTCCGATTTTAAATTACCAAAATCATAGTTCTTTTACCTGAATCCTTTTTGATTCTATTTTTGATTCTGACCGACCACACACTTAGGAATGGATCCTTGGCCAGGATCACAAGCAATATAAAAATCTGTGGGCTGTCTGTAGAAACCATGTCCCAGGGATAATTTTCATCAACATTCCTTGACTGCAGGAGGAGGACTGTATATGTGTGAAGCTGCACTAAATGTGTCTTATATTATGCAGCTGACTGACTGCTGTCTCTCAGTGAATGTAAATCAGACTGCAAAAATTACAAAGCAGGAACATTTTCTGAAGTATAAAGTACAACTCTGAAGGACTACTTGTGACTGATTTTCTACCAGTGATCAGGGAATAACACTAAATTATTTTCTGCAGTTAGGTCTTCATCAAGGGCCACATTCAAGTTTGCTTGGATTCAATAAAAGAGTTTTTCCTCCCCTTCATCAGATATTTCATTGCGCTCTCGTTTAGGCCACTGAAATTGTCTGTCTGCCATCAACAGGAGGTTAAGCATCTCAAAAAAGAAAAAGCTCTCAGGCTTAGGTCCGGCTTCTCTCTTTTCTGTTGTCCTGGCTAAGAAACAAAGTTTTGATTTGATTCTGATCTCCAACAACGAAGTAGAGCATGTTTATTTTCACAGGCACCATGCAAGTTTTGTAGGGGTTCTTCAGGAATGTTGGCAATTCATATACCAACAAAATGGAATTGCATTGAATCTAATCATTAAGGAGCCATGTTGTAACCAGATCATTTAACTTAGTTATACATGAAGGATTTAAAAAAGAATGGTGGTATACTGTATTGTGGAAACTGCACCAATCCCAAACTTTGAAGAATCCTGGTTTGTATATTGGCTTTCCAAAGTCAAAAAGTAATATATTTTCCCCCACTGCTTGGACAATTGTATGCCAGACTGTAATGTTTATTGATCACCATTCTTTTATCACTTTCCATTGACCATTTGTGTCCATAGTTATGCATAAGGACTATTGATTGGGTAGTAATTACCCTCTAATGGAGGTCAGCTAAGGTCACTGGTACAAACTTGCCCTTCTTGATTTTTGTTAATTTAACTTATTGGGATTTTGTTTTTCTCATTTTCAGTTTTGTAATCAATTTCCTTTTTCTGTGCCTTTTTACATGCCATGCAATATTTAAGTTGTTTACATGCTGTGAAGAACCTTCAGCTTTATCAGTTGTCTAAGGAATATTTATTTCTGCTGTTACTATATACTAGTCTTGAAAAATATGATATACATTTTTTCCTGCTTAAAATCTAAAGTGGAAATAATTAGTGTAAAAAATGCAACATACTCAGAAAGGTTGTTTTTATTTGTTTCCCTTTGGGACACTGGTAGGCTGTAACACAGATTGCATCTCCTCTTCTGAATGCATAATGAATTTACCTTCACATAGAAGCTACTGGAGTGTGAGTAGGGTGGATGTATGTTTGAAAACATGGGTCAGAACTTTAATTCTGGTGTTATAGTCACAATGGCTGAGACAGCACAGGGAGTGGGTGTATTAATTTACTGCTGGAGTGTGGGTCCACAATGAATCATTGCACTCTGCAAGGAAATAATTAGAGATGAAACTGTGAGATGGGGCTATTGTTTGTTACACTTGTCTGCTATGTCTGAAATTGGATCTTGAGCTGTTCCAGGAAGAGGTCATATCTTCCAATTCACTTTCACAGAACCTAACACATCAGGGTTCTGATCCTCACTGCGTTTGTGTTTGAACAGCCGCAAAAGTTATGATAAATGGTTATATAGTTTATTCAGTCATCAAATTACAACTAATGTGGGTTACATTCAAGCAGACAAAAGCAGGCAAAGCTGATCGGCTAGTATTTTGCTTTTTTTATAGGCTTCTGTGTTTAAGGCGATTTTCATGCCCACACATACAAAGGACATTTGCATTTCATTGCACATGCATATCTGAAACGTCATCCAAAACTGCTTCAATCCCACTAAACTGTGTTTTTTTGCATAAAATATATAGTTTTTTTCTTCTTTGGATTCTCTTTTATCTAACTCTATGCTATGAATATGTTGACATAGCTTCTGAAGCAAATGGAATTCTAATTGTCTCTTTCTCCAGGCAGTTCATAGCCACAATATTAGTGGCTTAATGAGTGACTAAGCATTTAGGACAGGTTTGTAGGAACTTTGAATCCATCTATGTAAATTAGGAAGCACACTTCTAAAAGATCCATTGTAAAAGATATCTGCATGCCGCATAGAGGAAAACGATGAATATAATTTTGTTAGTAAGTTTACCTCGACCTAGAATGCCATTAATGATGACAAGTCAAAAAGCTTGCAGAAAATATGTTGAAACATGTTAGACATTTGAGTCTTTGCTAAGTGTAAAACAAGTTTCAGAAAGTGCTTAATTTATTTCAGGCTTTACAGACTTCACTACTACTGGACATACTGCTTCATCTTTGGAAGTCTGAAATTCCCCATGGCTGTTGTTCACACTGACCTTTACATTGGCTCATTGTCCATACTTGACATGGGTCAGGCAGACAAAAGCCACTTTCTTCTTGTCAGTCAAAATGAGTTCTTCCTAATTTGTCCTTTAAGACCATGTCATGCCTTTTGTGAATCTTTGGACATGACAAATCATACGAGAATGTGTTTCTTGAGGAAGGCCAAAATGTCATATTCTCTTATAAAGGCTGTGAAAATCACTTAAGGTATTCAGTGCTGCTACTGTGTACAAAACAAAGCAAAAGAAATTGTGATGCATTAGAGTTTCATATAGCTTGATTATTCTAGCCCGAAGATTAAACTGTACCATTTGATTTGCCGTATGATTCGCCTATCTTAAGATAGTTTTGCCATGAAACGGCTATGCATAAGGAGCCACTTTCCTTATCCCCTGACAGGGTAGCTATAGAGCCACACACAGACAGACAATTTTAGCTGGCAAAGAACAACCAAACTTCCCTTCAAAGAGCAGACTAACTTGAAATTTTGCCCGCAGTGACATGTTTTTTCCAGAGCAGAACTGAAGTTAGCCTTGGTATTTCAAAGAAAAAACAGAATTAGCGTATGACTCTTTTCATTAGCTGTCTGAATACGTCTTGTCGGGACCGCCACCTAACAGTCCCCTGTGAAAACAAACCGAACATGCCTAAGGGATACTTGCCTGAAAATTAAATGATTTCTAGTGTTAAATATGTGGGTCAGAGGTAACACATCGTTCAGTGTGGTGTGATATTATCAGTCTTTTTAAATTTTGCCCAATAGTCAGAAGTTGCTACTTAAGTTTAATTTCAGGATTTGATGAGCTCTAATGAAAGTAATAATGTTACTCCTCGGAAAAAAAAAAAAGAAAATCAAAAACTTTAGAAACTTAGGTAAAAAAAAGTAGAAAGAGTGCAAAGATGAATAAGCACATGCTAACAGAGCTGCTTGAGAGAAGGAAATGTCTTTTATAAAATAAAACAGACTTTATTGCACTGAAAAGATCTTCCATTTATCACGCTTATATATGATGTCAGCTGACATCCTGGCTGTAACAATTTTTGAAAGCAGCTGAGAATCAGCCAATGTGGCTGAGGTCAGCAGTTAGCAACTTCTCTCAGTATTAGGACTGAGCTACAAGGTGGAATGACTCTCAGTTTTCTAAGTGGTTTTGAAAAAATCAACCTATGATGTGGCCAACTCTTCGGATATTTGCAAAATGCAGTTTCACTGCATTGTCTGTCATTAGTTAAATTACCTTACACTTCTGTCATAACGAGAAAGCAATTTTAAAATGCTTGAGGTGGGATTCATTCCACTAAACTTAAGAAGGTTAAAATAAATTTCTAAACAGATTTGTTGCTTGCAGACCCTTTATCTAATAAATAGAGATAAACACATTCAGAGAGCAATCCAACCATTCCAAAAATAGGAATTCAAGGCAGGTGGTGCTCATGGCCCAGGGGTACCTATCTCTTCTCTTGAGTATAAAAGCAAGATAGAGAATGAGTCAATAATTGGTTCCTAACTTCCAGGTGGCTGGACTTAAGAGACATTGTTAAATTTGTGATGTATTTTTAAAATATTCACCCCCTTTCACCCTTTTTTTTTCTCAGATAAACTGACTCAGACAGCCTTTCACGTTGTCTCTTATTGCAGATGTGAAATGGAGCCTTTTTTCTTTTAGGATTTTCTATCAGACTATCATGATCACATTTCCAAAACTCTAGATTTTGCTTAGTAATTATATCTATTCAGCCTTAACTGTGAGTTTCATATAGTTAAGTGCTAAAGAGTCTGATAACTCTGATTTGGCCAAAACTGCCATTGATTTCAAGCACTTTAAAAAATGAAGCATCAGACCCTATACTGGGTCCACTAAGTTCTGCTCAGATGAAAGACATATTGCATTTTGCGTGGTCTCTCCCTATAATTCTTTTTTTGTACTTGCGTCTAGTGACGGAATAAGGACAGCTAGAGGACTCTTACCTGACCAGCTCATTCAGCAATATTAAGTGAACTTTGTTTTATGTTCAGACAGTTTAGCAATGATGCCTTTTATATGACTAATTTATGTCAAACATGTCAAGAGTGTTTTTTCAGATGTACTGCATCCAGTATGTCATCAGCTAGCAGCCGTTCAATACACAGCTGCATACCTAAGTGAGCAAAGTATTAAACATATCTGTCAAGCCTGAGACATTCCTACTAAGAAAATACACTAGAAGCAAAGGCATTGCAGCACCCCAATGTACAACATGGAGTTTCCTGAGGACTTGCTGAAATTTCCTGTCTTTCAGCATCACTATTGTAATTTTAATTTTATGGTACAATAACATATAACTTACAATTTTTCTCCCATTCAGGTAGGGAGGACACAAAATCTAGCGAGAATTTGTAATGTATCACGAAAAAACCTTGTGCCCATTTATAAGACAACTGTCATACGGCATTTATAATGCCATGGTCATTGTCATGAAGTCCGGTGTTGTATGCTAATAAGGTGTTATGTCTCACTTGTGAATTACTTTACTTGGACCATGGCTGGTTTTTTAGCTATGGTTAATATTTGCAAGAACACTGAAGTGATCTAAATGTTTAAGCACCATTTGTAAAAAAAATATCATACAGCAAGATTCAGGCTCCTAGCTGAGAGTTTTTTTCAAAGGATAGTAGGCATTTAAAAGTATCTAAAAATGCATAAACATGCTTAGAGATTTTTTTTTTTTTTAAAATATCCAATCAGGTTAGGTGCTTAATTCACACTGAGATGCTATCTCTCCCTCACCCACAATGGAATGATCATTTCCCTAATACTCAGAGAACAGACACACAGGACGAAGAGAAAGTTTCTTCCCTTTTAGCTATTCCAATACCTTCATAAAACACTAGAGGACTTTATTGTCAGCGTAGCCCTCGGTACCAAAACATGTAATAAAATCATGCTATTGAAAACAGCCTGAGGAATACTAGGTCAGTTTGTAGTGCAATGCCTCTGAGACTTTCCTGACGTCTGAAGTACCACATCATTCTCCAAAATGGTCTGCTCTTCTAGCTACTTCTCTATTGAACCCAAATTGGGTAACATCAATACTGGCTTCAAATTATGCTTTTGCTACTTTTCTCTTTGGGGCATTGTATTCAATAAATATACCATTAAAATAAGCTACTCTTCAAAACTGAATAAAATATTTCTCTTCTGTATGGCTTCGGCGTTGCAATATTGAACAGAACACATGAATGTACATTATGTATTACGCACTGTCACGACTCCTCAAGGTCGGAAAGGTTTCAGATGCAAAAGGAATAAAGTAAGATGGGCTTTATCATGTGTTTGTAAACCATGATAGGTATTATTGATCCTAATTACCCACCTCAGATGCAGACACTAAATTAGAAACCTGATATTCTGAAACTGGTAATTTTTCAGCTTTGACAGTTTATCGGGGATGAAGAAATCCTTTTGGAGAGAAGAATTACACTCCCTTCTTAAGCAGTTTCCATATCATATTAAGCATTTTCATTAATTTGCCATAGAAGCAAGTGTCACTAACAAATCTAAAAAAATAAGAGCAGTTAAAAAATTTCTATGTACTTTTCTTTCACTCTGCATCAATTTTTCTAAATCCCATGAAAGGTTAGTCTTGTTTGCTTTCCGTTAGGAGATGGCATCAAGGTAGTTAAACAGTTAAGAAAACATTTTTTTTTTCTTCAATTCTGGAAATTGTTTGACAGTAGGAAAAAGGGAGAATGTCTCTTTGAATATTTTGACACAATTCTTCTTCTAGCATTGACAACTTTGTATTCTTTCTGTATATTTTCTACAAAGTTCCACAAGATTGTTACTTAGGCAGATAGGTATTTAAAATCAGTATCCATAGACAGAGTATTTGGCCAAGAAACATTTAAGAGAAGATACAGCAAAGCTTGAAAACCAGTCAGAGTATTTTACTGGGCCTATAGTTTCAGTTCTAGGAATGTCAATCTGTCTGCTTTCAGCAATAACATTTAAAGAAAATACAAACTAAGAAAATTAGTATGATCCCTTAAGCCCAAACTTTGATTAGAAAAACAGTTATCCCTATAAAGAAATACACTTTCCCTATTCCTGTAAAAAAAAATATTTGGAGAATATAAAAAGGAGGGGAAAAGAACCTGGGTGAAACACTGAAAAGTTTCGGCAAAAAAAAAAAAAAAAAGTATTTTCACTTCTAAGTCACATATAATACTTGTTTGATAGTAAAGGATTCTTCACACTTCCAGCCTTGTTGGAGGAGACTGATTGGGCTACTTCTTCCATCATGACATTCACTGAGAAATAGTAGGAACTTTTTTTATGTCTCTATAGAATAAAGAAAGTAGAACTCACTTATTTCTTTCCCAGATAGCAAAAAGACTCATATGAGGAGTAGGCTGGAAATATGTTTCAAAGTAGTCTATGACATCGCTATTCAGTGTAGAAAACTCGAGTTGCTAAGTGCATATGTAGGAAGCGTAAAACAATTTAATGTTGTTGTAGATGAGCAGCAAATTGCAACCCCTGAAAGCAAAGAGGAAATAAGAAAGACGTTATGATTTAGATGTGTTATGGTACTTCCTAGGGCTTCTGCTGGCTAAATGCTACTCGTACATCAACCGTTGCTTTTGGGTGTATATGAAGTCAAAACAATAAGATACTGAAAGCTGAATTCATGGGGAGAAATCCTAGCCCCACTGAAATCAGTGAAAAGAGTCCCACAGGCTTTAATTGAACCTATATTTCACACCTGGCATTTGCAGAGTGTGATGAGAAGTATCTGTTCCAAATATTTCATGGGCTTAAAACTGCACAAACAGCCTAGCAAAACAAGGGTATACCTTATGCATAAAAATGACAACATTGTAATTTCGTGATGCTCTTAAGGAATTTAAAAAAAAAATAATTTCTCAGGTAGCTTTCTCACTTATTAAAAAAAAATTAAAAAAAAAAATGTAGAATAGCGTTAGCAAGAGGTTAGCCTCAGAAAGCAATTTAATATGAACATCATTATTAAAATCCCACTGCTTCAAATGATTTTTTTCAGATTAATAAATCTGCTGAGATATAAAATTATCTGATTTATAACTATGTATTAGTAGATCTGAAATGTCAGTTATTATCTCCCTGCTTAATGCTTAGATTGTTATATAATTTTATGCAGCTTCTAGAAGAGGTTCAAAAGGAAGGGAAATAAGAATTTTCTGGCCACCATTTCAATTAGATTTCCAGACCAGAGAATAACATTCAAGGTTACGTTTTCTCTGATTAACATAATCTGAAATAAGATATCATAGTGCTAGTAATTGGCATGGTAAATAGTTTCACTTACAAAAGTCATTTCTTGTTTAATGGAAACCCAGGAATGGGATAGATCAGAAATAATTTGCAATACAAAGACTTTGTTTCAGCAGGAGTCTTTGTCATTGTGGTACATATTCTGTTAATAAATAAACTGAAAATAATGTTTTGTCCATTAAAGAGCACAAAGATACTAATCTTAAAGATTGTACATTAAGTAAAAATGCTTGGTGGATAATAGCAAAATCTTGACCTGATGCTGGGCAGTGAGAACAAAATCACTGGCAATGCATTTTTTTGTTAGTGATGGATCTTGGGGTTAGTAATTATTGGAGATGTAGCCCTCTTCATACTGCATGAAAATCAGGAGCCTGCCTCTTATTGCTAGAGATCCTTTGACACTGAGAATGACCAGAAAAATCTCTTCCGTGCTGGTTAGTTCACAATTTACAAAAATTAGCAACTAACTTTACCGGAGCCCCAAATTTATCCTATTCTTGACATAACCCTTTCTTTTAGACCTCATTTCCTTTAGTGAAAATATTCTCATTCAGTACCTTTCCTGCTTTGCTCTAAACCATAGTACACTGGGAAAACAGCCCTTGTGTAGAAAATGCATTAATTCCTGATGGAATTTCTACATGCAAATTTTTTAGATCAGCAGAAAGTGATCCTACAAACTATGAATGTGTTCTATACCAACACTACATCCAGTTCAAGAGTTATAACACAGAAGGTATGTGGCTTCTGTATCCCATAGACCATGAATACTCAGGGCATTCCCTGGTACAAAACACCCCAAAATGTGATTTTTAAAACCCTTCCCATCCACATATACACAAAGAAGCTAAGTTACCTTTAAGTAGGGATTTTAGTTTTGAAGAAAAAGGGAAAGAAAAAGCACAACACACAGAACAATAGAACGAGCCTTAGGCCCTATTTCTGGAAGAAAAGTGCATACATACTGCTATGGCAGTCAGCAAAATCATCTGAGAAGCTAGCAGGAACTCACATTTAGCTGAGAAGCCAGCATCTGGCAATGACTGATATAAAAAGCCTAGCTCTCACTTTACCTTGTGCCAGTTGCTTTTTTTGGTAACTGCATGATATTAGCACAGTTAGGAAAACGTAAATCTCAGTGTTGAATGTTATAAGCATCCTTCACTCCCTGTGCATCTCTAGAGTCAAACTACATAGAAGCTCTTCTGTAGCTGTAAACACCAAGGATAATAGCTAATTTTGATCCTAATTCAGGCTCTATTTTAGATCACTGAGCCATCAGACACAGAACCCACCGGTTTGGGGTCCAGGCTCAACATCAAGTATTGAGTTGGAAACATTCTGTTCATGTACAGTCCATTTTACATCTTCAATAATAATAACACTGGTGAAAAATTCTCTTCCTGTCACTTCTCCCGCTCATTTCACAGGCATGGCTGGAGCTATTTTTGTGTAATTTACATCACGTATTTTTATATGAACGTTCTGCTGGGCTCCAAGGTCACTGGGGGATGTTTTCTCTTGCTTCCCAGAATATTGTTACTCTGTCTGCAGCAGGAACAGGGTGCCACATCTGAACCCCCAAGTCTCAGACTTGTCACATTTCTCATATACTGAAAGTGTTCTGGTTTTTAGCTTACTTCAGTTTGTCACCACTTCAGTTTGTCAAAAAATATTTAAATTCTTCTTTTGAATGTCTCGTATCCAAAAAAAAAGATAAATTTAGACAACAACAACAAAAACAAAACAAACAACAAACTCAAGGCTTTCACGCCTTCATTCTCACATGGAACAATCTTCAAAATACCCAAGTCTTCTCCCTGCATAAGGATGCTGCTGCTGCTCACCAGAGAAAGAGCAGCATTTAGAACTGCAAAGAAAAATTTAAAAAAAACCCACGTCATTCTTAGTATCCTAGGATTGGATCATTAGTAGCACATCAGGAAAATTCACAAGAAAACAGTTATGACTATGATTTCACCTAGTTTTTCAAGGCAGCAAAAATTGTATTATTGGGACAAAGCATTTAGACTTCTCAACAGAGATTTAAAATGACTCCTAGCAAAATCAGAAGCAATATGAAATGGGTACTAATACTGCAATTGGACAACAGGCTCCTGTTAATCTTCCCTAAAAAGCAGCTGAAACATAATTCCTCACATAAAGCTAATTCTGTGGTTTCCTGGTTCCTGTGGGCTATACTAGCAGATGGTATCAGCAGCATCCCTTCAGCTTTGGCTAAGAATCAGCTTTTCATTTCAATTTGTCACTTTTTAATTTCAACCATGGGCACCATATACAGTAACTGCTCAAGTTAGTAAAATAATTATTGTAAAATACTACTTCTGGTGAAATTTAATGTCTACCTACTCAACAACAGTTTGCACATAACATTTTTCTCTCCGCAGCCAGATACAGAGGAAATTCAAATGAACTTTCTTCGTAAGCTACCCAAGGCAGATCCATGTAGCGTCAGAGAGCGTTCATCCTTCCTGACATTTTGTGTCTGTTTTGCTGCAGTACCTTTCAAGAGCCTTTCCATATTAGTCATGGGCCCATCTAGCAATGCATATATCCTTAGATTCTCATCTGAGCACGGCACTGAGGAAGAAAAGTTTGGAGCTGGCATGCATCTCTTCATTGATAGAGATAATTCTCCAGGATATATAGAGACATGGTTTAGTCGTGGTTTTGTCATTGTTAGGTTGATGGTTGGACTTGATGATCTGAAAGGTCCCTTCCAAACTAGATGATTCTATGATTCTATGATATGTCTCCCTCCAACGTCTTAACACCCCACAGCCTGGGCCACCTTTTTCTTCAACACCTGAGACCAATCTGCCTGTCCTCAAAGGCAGAAACCATACTCCGTCAATGGTGGTGGTGAACCTGTAGGGCACATTCTTTTTCCTAGCTTGCTCGCTGTTGAAGGAAGGCAATCAGGTAAGTTAAAATGAATGGAGCTAAATTTTCCTGAGCAGGTTGGTTTTCTTGGTACAAAATAAGGTTCACTGTCAGTAGCCACTCTCTGCTTTTTACGGGTGACAGGAGAGAGGATCAGACAAGTAGGGATGACAGAGGAGTTCACCTTTCTTGACTGCCGTCTGCAGAACAGTCATTCTCTGCTTCACCATAAGTGGTAGGGATGTGATGCTACAAGAAGACTGATTGTACACCAGTACAGGCACTGTTAAAATGAAGTCAAGTATTCTCAGTAAAAATTTAGAAGGTCTAGCTAAGAAAGTATTACTGATTTCTCTAACAAGAATGCACAGACAGACAGGCAGAATTAAGACTGCATGGAAAATATAATACGATATATTATAATTATTAAAAAAAGTGAACATATGAGAATAAGCTTTTTATTAGTGGTAATTTTTTACATAAGGATGTTCTCTGTAAAATTCTTTCTATTATATGCATAAAATCAAACATAATTGATAGTCAGAGACTGTTGGAAAGGGGATGGTAAACCTAGTGGGATGCATGAATATAAACTGTAACTTAAGGATAAAAACTTGTACCTTTTAATTCATTTTATTAATCTCATGTTGAGATCCTTAACCTTATTCTGCACTAATTTCATTCTGTCTCATTTTTTATTTTTTATTTTTACTGATGGAATTATAGTCCATTATAATTATTTTTTTAAATTATTTTTATCTGCAAATAATGACTGTTGTTAACAAGTGAAAAGGTCCATTATGTAAATATCAAAGCCATACTTTGTTTGCTGTAGAGAGAAAAGGTTCATTTTAAATGACAAGGAAAATTCTGAATTTTTGGCTTTTACTATTTTTCATCAGGACAGTAACAGCATATTAGTAAAATTCTGCCTCTAGGCTTATGATAAACATGATGTCATGCAAACCTTTTTATCCCAAAATTATGAAGAGTATATATTATCTCAGTCATTTTAAATTGCATTAAAGTATCCAGTGAGATTAAAATAACAGCGTTTTCCTTCCTAAAGTAACAGCATGAATTTAGACTGTCTTTGAATACATTCCCTAGGGTACTCCTTACAACCTTTTAGAAAATAGAAGACTGATGCTCAGAAAAAAAATCCTACAACTTTCTTTTATTAATTTTAAAGTTCTTAGAAATGTAACTCTGCCTTTGTCTTGATGACATTCATCAAATATTTACCAAATATGTCCTTCCACATCATCTTAGTATGTAACTGATGAAACATTAAAACGCTGTCAACAATGGTATATTTATAAGTTTGACTGCAAAATCATTACATTGCCTATAAATGTTACCATTGTGCACTAAACCATTCCTATGAAGGTAAAAAAAAAGGAGACAAAGGTCCCTTTGGTATTTCCTGGAGAGGTATTCTGGGTCGTTGAATTAAAAGTTTGATTTCACAAGTTCCAGGTCTCCTGTTCGCCCACTAAAGTATGGAGGTGATGCTGGGGAACACTGGATGGGAGGGCTGGTTGTGTTGTATAATTACTGACACTTGTTTTAGCACTTTAATGATCAGAGCAGACAAAATTATCTCCTTAATATTAAGTCAAATATCACAATACTTAACCACCTCTTTAATATAAAGGAATATAATGAGTATCTCCTAAATACTAAGCAGTGTTTATCTGCTTTGCGTAATCAGAACTATAACTATTATCTATGCACCTCTTAGGAGGGTAAGGAAGGAGAACTGGTTAGGCCAGCAGAAGGACAGGTGGTGGGTGGTTGCCAGCTGTGGCAATGGATGATCAGCTTAAAGCAGGGAGGTAGGTAAGAATGAAAAGAGTTAATAAGGGATATGATGAAACTGAGAAAAAGACTCAACGGCAAGACTAAAGTTCCTAGCAGTAAAGTCTATTAGTTTATGAAATTATCTGCTGTAGGAAATGATAGATATTCTATTTTTTTTGACTCAATGCACACTAGATGGGATAAGATATTCATAAACAGATAATAGTAGGAAAAAAATAATAAAATCCTGTCCTTACAAGCAGAAAGACAACAAAATAACCTTAACAAGGCTTTCCAATTTTGCAATTTCCTTGGTACTGTTTACATGACTTAGTGGCAGACACTGCAGAGCAGTCTGTCTGTCTGAGATTTTTAATAGGTTGTTTTAATAAGCCTTTCTTGTGATTTGTGTTTCTGATACGAACAGCAATTACCCAGCCAAGTAATGAGACTCTAACGAACACGTCTTTCCCAGATTACTTTAGAAGTTCATCAGAGAAGCCTGATAGCATTGTAAAATCTAAAATCTGTGTTTTTTTCCTGTCAAGACGCATCTGATTGTTCTACTAAGTACTTTCTACATGAGAAATTGAAAGCTGAAAAATAAAAATACATACAGGTCTATGTGTGTGGACACGAAATGTATGTTATCTCTATTTACCACTATAGAAAAAAAAAAAAAAAATTGTTTCCGCCTACAGTGTGAGCCAAATATGTACATCAATGTATTTGTTTCCACGACAGGTTTCATATCGAAATGTATCTCCCCTGTGTACGGGAGGGAGTTTTCTTCAGCAGAAATAAAGGGAAAGTGAAGCGAGAGATACTCCTTCCAAGATAAAGGAACTCCTCTTTATTATGAAATTCAGCAGACGCAAGCCATAGGTGTATTTTTCTGGGATTATTTCTATCTGGTTTTTTTTGTCTGATCTAATATAGTCTTCAGGGCAGGGTGAAAAAACAGTAGCTTCCCTTGGAATCCTTGGAATCCTGAACGTGCTTTTTACTTACACGGGGCCGGCGTGGTTTGGCTGACAAGGAATGTTCAGATGGAACACCTACCCTAAACCTAGATACTTAAAACTAAATTTGAAAATTGCAAAGTTACGTGGGATAGTAATTAATACTGACAGCAGGGCATGGATTTTTTTTTTAGTCTGGATAGTTTCGGAAGCAGCCTTATTCAAGGATTACTAATTTGACACCGAAATACAAAGCTGTGGAAGATCTCCCTGCAAAGAGGATCTGAGGGAACAGTATTCTGGAAAAGTATTACTTGATAGCAATGTGATCAGAATTTGACATCATTTTAGTCACATGAGCTGCTCATATTAAATGATGTTCTGAACTACAGGTGGATGCATTCCTGCTTTAGGAATTTGAATTTAATTTTTAGGCTTTAAAAAAATTTAAGATGTTGATTGTTAATGGTGGCTATGTTTTTAATGCCAAAAAGGGAAAAAGAAAAAGACAGTTTAAAACCCCAGGAATTTTTAGTTTTGTTTTCTTACAGGCAGTCAATAGAAACATAGAAAAACAGATACTGTTAATTACCCTGACACTGCTCAGATAAAAATTACTGATACCTTGTCTCAAACAAGATACCATATAAAAAATATTAATTCTGTCGAGCTGCTTTGACTAAGGAGAAATATGAATAGCAACAGCACAAACTCCCTTTATCCCAGAGAGGGACCTGGGACCAGATTCCTAGCCCAAGGGCCCCAAACCTTTTCCTCCTAGAACTCAGTTTCTTTCCTGTGAGTTAGAAATTACACTCCTTGAATTCAAAGTATGTAATTGCTGAGATAAACAATTCAGGAACAAACCTTACCTTGCAAATTGATGGCAGCAGATTGCTGGTGTACAATGACAAATGATGACTCTGCTCAGAATGTGTTTGCAAGCAAAGAAATAGAGGAAGGGCTACGTGCATCAAACACTTAAATTGCGTTGAATAATGTGACTGGTTGTAGTCGATAGTAAGTAGAAAACATTAGAAAAAGGAGCCCATGATTTCACTGAGTGAAAAGAATGGGACAATGTAGGAGAAAGAAAGGCATGGAAGTGTATGTGCAGAGAGAAAAAATTGAAGTGTTTGCAGAAGAACAAAAAGAAACAACATAGGTGATGGAAGGACAGTAACAACTATTAATTTTAATGAGAAGTTACTTCGCCTGTATCTTCACTGCTTTAAAGCGGCGATCACTGGAATAGCATAGACCCAAGCTTCTGAGTCCGGTAAATGTAGCTTACTGGCAGCTTATTGTGGTGCCAACAAATCAAACCTTGCTACGAAAGGAAGCGCGAGTGCATGTTCACGGGTTCAAGTTATGTCAGGGGAGGTTTAGGTTGGATATTAGGAAACATTTTTTCACTGAAAGGGTTATTAAACATTGGAATAGTCTGCCCAGGGAGGTGGTGGATTCACCGTCCCTGGAGGTCTTTAAAAAAAGGGTAGATGGGGCACTTAGGGACATGGTTTAGAGGTGGCTTTTGTCAGGGTACGTTAAAGGTTGGACTTGATGACCTTAAAGGTCCCTTCCAACCTCAGCGATTCTATGATTTTATGATTCTATGATTCTATGTTTGGCCTTGAAATTCACTCTTGGAACCAGATCAAGTTCTCCCCCATCACCGAACACCTTCACCCATGACCGTACAACTTCAAATGCCACTATA
Source organism: Sterna hirundo (assembly GCA_009819605.1). Taxonomy (NCBI): domain Eukaryota; kingdom Metazoa; phylum Chordata; class Aves; order Charadriiformes; family Laridae; genus Sterna; species Sterna hirundo. Next base: position 79,332,790 of record CM020462.1, on the reverse strand, counting down.
GTGCCAGACTGACCCGTGATGAACAGAAGGTGAACAGAAAATATAGAGGAAGGGAAATAATAAGAAAAAATATAGTTTTAACACCTAAATATTTACATCTTTGCATAGAAGATATATTGGCCAAAATAGATTTTGATCTTTTTTTTTTTTTTTTTTTTTTCCACAAAAGGGGGACATAACCTACTTTTTTGATTTATTTATTTGACAACTAAATCTACTTTTCAGAGAGTTCTAAACATAGTTAACAGACTTTTAGTTATCTTTTTCTTCTATATCTAGCTTGTATAGTGCCAGGTACCTTGTAAGTAGTTAAAAATATTAAACAATAGTAATTTTACAAAATAAGACTGAAAACAGTTCTTGTAATATCCTGACAGTTTTTCTTCTCTTCATGGAAACAAATGACAAGAAAAGTGGTGCTGCTAGTGAACAGTGTTGCAGAGTGCTGAGCTAATGTAAATCCCTCATTTATGTAGAATAAAAAGTAAAAAGAGATTTAGTGAGTGAACTCAAAAGTCATACATAAGACAAAGCAGGTTTCAGAATTGATCTGAGCAGAATAAATTATGTCATTGCTCACAAAATGCACACAGAGAAATGGATTATCTAAGACAAAAGCAAAACCAAAGATATTCTTATTGAACAAACTTTCTGTGTTTACCTCAGTATTTTTCCACTCAATGATGACAATAAAAAGAACAGGAAAGCTTATGCAGTAGACCTTTGAAAATGTCAGTGTCTTGTGTACACTTAGTACAGCATTTTCTTAATCTTGTTTCTTCACTTTCTGTTTCGTTCCTTGTGGTACAGCTTTGTGTAAATTCTCAAAGGAATTGTCTATTTGTTTACTTAGTGTGTACAGTGGCCCAAACAGGGTGGAAAATTCAGACAAACTACGCAGCTGGACATCAGTGTTAGTTGTTTTGTTATACATAATCAATAATCATAGCCATGTGAAAGCTTTGAAACAGAAACCTTTTGATTTTAGAAACGGGGTTTTTTGAGATAATCTTCTGTTATTTGGAGATCACTAGGATTTCCCCTGACATGTTGAACATATGTTATTGAAAACCAAGACACGGGTCTTCAGGTCTTGTAACTTTCTGTAATTTGTATATTGGTGTGACTGACATGTTTAACTCACTGTTTATATCTGAACCACTGTTTTATTTTATACAGGTAAATTAAACCGGATATATCAAAGCCATACATCCCCATAAACTCTGTAGAGATGAACCGAGATGCATGACACTTACTACTGCAGTAAATTAACAAGATGAATGGGAGATTTCTTCTTACCTTGTGAACCCAAAAAATCCATCTCTTTGTTCACACTAGATTAATTTTCCTCTTCGCAAGTGGCCCTTTCCTAATTTTACATTCTTCAAAGATTATGAATAATACCAGACTGTAAATTTCCAATGCAGCACTTTAGTGAGATGTCCTCTGGGATTTTGTTTCAAGTCTACCTTGAGACTTCAAGATCTATCTTCATCAAAATATGTACTGGTCTCTGGTTCTGCATATACTTATCCTTTGTCTTCAGATACAAAACAGATTTACAGGGTGAAAAAAAAAAACCACAAAAGTAAAACTCAGAACATGGAAACCACTGTAGTCCAGGATGCTTGAATCTTGTTGCCACTGTGGAAAAACTATTTGACTCTTTGTGTCCAGATACAACTGAAGCAAGCTGCTTTCAGCAGGAATAAAGATAATATTATGCAGAAGTTTGTCCTTTGGCAAATTATCCTTGCAACAACTTACTACTTTAGGCATGTGGAATTTATTGTTCTAAATGGAGCAGTACAATGAGGTACTACGAAGTGTGTTCCTTTCTGTACAGGTGACTAATTTAATAAAAATAAATTTTATTTTATTCATAGAATCATAGAATCACAGATAGAATCTACTTGAGGCTCAGAGGGACCTCTGGAGATCCTTAAGTCCAACATCCCTGTTCAAAGCAGAGTAAACTAGAGCAGGTTGCTCAGGATTGTGTCTGGTTTTGAATATCTCCATGGATGGAGACTCCACAACTTCTCTGGACAACTTATTCCAGTGTCTGATCACCCTCACAGTCAAGAAGTTTCCACCTATCCTTAAGTGGAGTTGATTTATATTCAGGTAAATAAACAATAAGTTCAGATGCAGGTGAAGGTGGAAGAAAGCTAGGTTTTTTTAGCTCCAGTAAAACTGTGAAGTACTTTTGTAATAAACTTCTATTCTAGTATATTTTGATCTGGGTCAAGATTGTTACATATATTATATTAATTTCTTCCACTACTTAAATGGCCCCAGAAAAATAATAGTTTTTTTACACAAATACGACAAGGTCTATTCCTTTTTTCTTAGAATACTGATGTTAGATGAAGCATATTGAGTGACAGTAATAAATTAAAATGAAGGATTGGAACTGTAAAGGCAAAATTGTATAGTTAGGTAGCAATATGAATTTCTAGATTGAGTAGACATGAAAACATTAAAAATATTTACAGAGCATAGAATACCCAAAATTCAACTTTAAAAAAGAAAAGCTTTCCAATTTTGTTCCCTTCCCGTCCCTTAATATAATGAAATATGTTCCGGAAATCTGACTGGAATTTCCCTTTTCAGATAATGATCTGATAAATTTATAGCTATTTATTTATGATCTAGAAGAAGACAAACATGCAAATACCTATTCTCAAAGTTTCCAGCAATTTTATAAAATAATTAAAGGTAGACTTTGGACAGTGATTTTTTTCACACAAAGGAAGGTAAAGAAATTCAGCTGAAACTTCTTTAAATCATCATCACTCATTCTCCAAAATCAACAGAAAAACACGAGTAGATACCATCTGATATTTGGGATTTATGACAGCAATTTGAAGGATGAATAAGATGTGGGTCCAAATTTCATAATATAATCTCATGACGGTAGCTATTTTTATGCGTGTTGATAAAGGTATAAATGAAGATGAGCTTCAGCTTAGATTAGAACATTTTTCGGATAATTGAAATATTATATATAGTTACAGATGAAGTCATTGTGGCTTCCTCACCACTAGAGGAGAAGCCTAGGTCCTCCTAAGAGCAACTCAGACGTTAGTTGAACGGTTACCTGTTGTTAACTGGGATCAAAAGGTGATTATGGCATTTAGTTAGTTAATTGCTTAATGTTCATGAATATCTTTGTCTTCAATGTGTATTCTGAACCGAGGATATTCTTAATTTTAGGTACCTGGCTGAGATTTAAGCTAAATATTCCATATCTCAAAAGATCTCTGAGGAGCAATTTGTGGCCAAATCTGAGGCACGCAGCCTTCTTATATGTAAGACAAATATGGAATTTCAAATGTAAAATGAAGATGAGCTCTTCAGAAAAACAGAGGAGAACAAAATAATGACACTAATTAAAATTAAAATACTTTAATACCAGCTTGAGGTGTCAGAAATGGGAATTGTTTTTTTCTTTACCCACTAAGTATTTTTTACTTGCTATATTAAATTTCAGGTAATGAAAGCTACATGACATCTTACTTCCTAGCAAAGCTACAGCAATATTTTTGCTGATTTTTTCTCTTTTCTCGAAGAAAACGGATAATACTTTCTTAGTTCACTGTTATCCTACAGAGAAGAGAATTGGTATAATAACATTACACCCCAAACTGGTCCCAAGTCTATAATAAGACTCTAATTTTGCTGTTGCACTTTCAGGTCATAGAGCTTTCTTGTAAAAGTAAATTGTCAGGATCATCTTGTGCTTTGGGGAACTCAAGTTATCTTCTGTCTGGTTTGAAAATTATCACTAAACAAGGTAGAAGAAAAGCTATTTTTTATATTGTGCTTGGATACTATGGAACTAATCAACAGAAACAAACCACAATTTCCAACATTTCAGCAAGCTCCAAATTGCTTTCTATTTGATTATTTTTTCACAAATTTATTTTTTCATTGCCTTGATTTCCATTTTTTTTTATCTTTCTCCCTCTCTCCTCCATCCAAAACAAAAGGAAATGCTAATGAAAGTCTGTGTGTCTGTATGCATGCATGTTTGAAAAATGCCAGCAGATTGCATTTTTGTACTGAAGACATGTTTGAAGAATTCTTAGAGAATATTGCAGTTTATATTCAAATGACCTGTTTAAGACTTCCAATACCTGAATCATTGTCCAGATAATATAAAACAGAGCCTAAATTTACATCTTTCTTGACATTCTTCATTTGTTTCATTTATTTTAATGGTTGTCTTCACTATTTCTCATTCTTTAGCTAATAAAAATTCTTGTATAATTTGATTAGGTGTCCAGAATAAGGTTCTTACTCTGGCTCACTGTGTGTCTTAGAGATAAACATCCTAAATTCCTGTAGTCTAGGGAGAAGCAAATCTGATGCAAAGACTGTGCAATTCCTGAGGGACTGGGTATGCATCACTTACCCAGTGGGAACGCACTGAGATGGGAGGCAGTTTTGCAGCAGGCAGAGCAGTCTGGCGTAGCTTCTGCATATTGAAACATTCAGGAATCTTTAGGTTACAGAGGTCCCCACTTTACCCAGCCCAATGCTGTCAACAGCCATCTTCTGACTCAATTTCAAGATCTCCTGACTCATCTTTTAGATCTCAAGTATCTTAAATGTCTTTTCAACTTAAATGACTCTATGATTCTATCTCTGCATAACTTTTCTTGGCTCTCTAGTACAAGATTTTAATGGCATTTGTTCCGTTAGACTCATTCAACTTGAACTTGAGCTTTAAGCTGGTATTTGCCCATCCACATGCATTTTCATTCATAAAAATAAGCACCTTCTGAATCATGGTATTACCACGGCATATGTCTTCCTAGGATAAACCATCAAGGTGCCATATTTTCACAACATGTCATTTGTAAATTGCCTGACAGTTATTTCTCCCATTATTATTTATCTTGTTTTACTCCTCATAAAGTGGAAAAAAAAAGGTTTCTTTTCCAGTTAACAAGGTCTAATAAGATGATGTCTCTTGATAAATGACAGGATATGAATCAGGGTATATCGCACATTGTGAAACATTTTCCTGTAGTAAAAATGCAACAAATAATATTTCTATCAACTTTATTGGATATTGGTTGTTACTACAGTTGCTCAGACTCATAAGTTAAATGGGTCTTTTAGAGCAGCCACCAAATCCAGTATAGCCGTAAAATACACATCCCTAAGCCTTCAGCACCTGTTTTTATATGAAAATGCAAGGATAAGAGAGAAATATTGTAAGAAGGCTATATCAAGCAGGTGAAACAGCTGATGTAGTGTACCAGAGGAGTGAGGAAAAATAGTGTAGACTTATGGCAAGGATGTGCTTGCCGATTGCAAATACCATGAACAAAAACTTCATTCGTAGAAACAAAATCCATGGTGGCGTCTACAGTTAAGTCCACAAAAGTGACTACCTCCCTGCTTTTATCTGGAGTAAATGAGTAATAATAATAACAGTGATAGTAACAGTCGTAATAGCAACAATCATACCAGTACTAGGTCTCCTGAATGGGAGACACTCCTGGGAACTGCTCAGAGACCTCTGCCTGGAGTAATGAGTGAGTTTGCACATTGCCGCGGACCGTCTCAGTGTCTGTATCTCTCCTTTGTCCTCTCCCCCCTGACAGCGGTCCGGAGCAACAAGCACAGGAACAAACTAAAGAAAATACACCCAGATACCTGCCACAACAATCTGAGGTGTTCCGCAACACACATCGCACTTGGGCAGTAATTCGTCCTGTTTGTAGTGAGATAATTGGGGCTGGGCGGCAGCCTGCCTGTCAGCCACTTTGCAATCGGGGAAGACATCTACAGAGAGTGGTTTAACACTGTGTCTACTAATTACAGTAAGATCCTAGACTGAGGAGGTCCATACCATATGTATCTCCGATCAGAGCCGAGCTTGCGTGACAATACTTTGTTAGGCACAGTTTATATCACATAAGCATAATGACACGGAGATTGGTCCAAGATCTATTCTGACATTTATGGTTAGGGCCAAGGAGTGGGCTCCAGCACTCATCCATAGTTATTTGTGCTGCTTAATAGTTAGCATGCTTGCTTTGAAATATTGATGCATGGGAAGTAGCCGCTTCCAGTATGATGTCCACAGGTGATTTGGAGGGAGATAAAGTCACAGGCTATTTTTGCTAGGCTATTTTTTCTTTGGGGTACAAAGAAAGTTTAGCTATATAAATTGAGGATTAGTGGATGGTGTCTACTCCATTTTATTTTATTTATTGGGATAGATTTAGACTGGATAGGTAATTTCTTAAAAAAAAACCCTTACCTAAAAGACACTCTCCATAAGTCAATAAATGGTCAGTACAGTTTGTTCACTGTCTTGGGGGCTGCCTGACATTGTTTATCTCTGTATGTGTCTTTTGTGGTCAGGCATTAACAATAAAAATTTGCCAGGCTTGTCATCTGTAAGTTTTTGATAATGGGAATACTCTCCAGTAGAAGCCATTTAATGAAGTCGTCACCACTCACTCATTAATCAGCCCTAGAGAGGATGTGTTGACAGGTAGTTTACAAAGGAAGAGTTACTCTAACGATGTTTGCTGGGAAAAAATGACTGTTTTCCAGCTGTTTTTCCACACCAATAAGTTACGGCACAATTTGAGGAGGAGATTAAATGCAGGAAAGCCCCAGTGTACACATCAAGAGCAAGATGTGTATTGTATATTACACAGAAAAAATAATCAAAACCCCACCCAACGTACATTTTAATGCACCCAACCTGTCTAATGTGGGGTTTCCAGGTCCTCTTCTGATAGCAGCTGTCTACTAATGCAGAGAAGATAGTGGCCTTGGCGAGGAAGGAGAGTCAGTCACCACTTCTCTTTCTGTGCCGTCCTCATTTGTGCTTCAGAGACGCAGAAGGAATATGTCCAGGACCAGCCAAACGCTGCAGCTCTCAGAGCAAAATCAGATGTACCCACTAGAAAAAATCCAAAACGGTGTACACCAGCACAGTGCTTGAGCAAGAGAGATCTTGATCTCAGTCATCAGTGTTTATAGAACACATTCATAAACTAATTCGAAGCAAAAGGGAAGCAGGAGAGGCAATACACAAAGCAGCTTTTTATTCTCAGCCCTCTTACACCCGTTCTGTGACTTAAGCAAGACATTTTATCTCTTTGTGTCTTTTTCTAGCTCACGTCTCTTTTCTTTGGCCTCTGTGGACTGACTCCACTGACCTCTAGGCTGTGTCTGATTATGGAGTATGAAATCTAGCCCAACACTGGCTACAGTCCCTAGGTAGCGTTACAATAAAAAATCTACCCATTTTCACATCATGCTTTGCTTTAGAATCAAGCTGTCTTCAGTCCAGTTATCCAGTACTACTATCTCCCCATTGCCTGTTTTTTGACGGCTAAAACAATTTCTGTATCACACTGCTATTGAACCAGAATCAGTAAAAAAAAAAATAATTTTTTTTTTTTTTTTCATTTCATAAAATATACATCATCCCAGGGATGAGGCCTTCAGGACACACATTTCTATGAGAGACTTAAAGAGCTCAGTCTGTTTGCCTTATTAAAAAGAAGGTTGAGAGGTGACTTGATTGCAGAGTTTAAATACCCCAGGGGGAAGAGAGATGGGGGCAAAATCCACACTAATGTTTACTGTAGCCAGCACAGAAACAAGCAGTGATGGCTGGCAGCTAAATCCAATTACAGTGAAAGCCCATTTATATTTGAAAGGAGGCTCAGCATTTTCAGCAGTGCTGCACGACTGCAGCAGGCCACCACAGAAGCTTCTCCATCTCTTGTCTCCTTCCTGACGAGGTTGGATATTTTCCTTTGCAGATGATTTTTAACACAAGGTACCGAGACAAGTGAAACTCTATAGCCTGGGTTACTCTGGAGGAGGTCTGGTTAGTTAATTGTACTTTAAAATCTACAAATATTATATATTATTATGTCTACATACTATGTGCATTTGAGACTGCAGTAATGAGAAAAATACTGAAGTAGATTACACGTCTGTTGGCACCTCTATTTCTCAGGCTTTGAATTGAGTCACCCATAATAAATAAATAGGTGCAATCTGAGCCTGAACGAGTCCAAAACTGTGCAATGTGTGGCCGATGAAAGAGCTACTTATTGGTATCATTACTGCTATTGCTCCAAGCACAGTACCGGAGGTCAAAATTCTCCCCATTTGCCTTTGTGGGACAGTGGGTTTTCCTTTGAGGGAGATATCTGCAAGTCTTAGAAAGCAGATCTACAGGCTGTGAAGAAACTTATTCTGACTGGTTATACAGAATGGATGATCATGAATTACTTTCAGTGACAAAGAAGCAGCTTGCTTTATATAAGCACAATGGCTTATAGAACACCTTTTGATGTCTGCATTATCTGATAACCACAATTACTTACAATGAGAAGTGCAGGGCAACACATTTCTATGTCAAGACAACTCACCAACTCCAGACATGATCTACTTTACCCCTAAAATACTCTACTTTTCTTTCTTTTCTTGTGCTCCATGACTCCAAATATCTGAAAAGATGGGAGAGGGGGGAAAGGAGAGGGAACACAGAGCATAAGCAGGTGAAAAAACTCTTCTGCAGAATGCATCACAAATACTGCATGAAATACAAGGAAACTGTGGCAAAGATTAAATCTTTTCTAATAAAATGCTAAATATTGCTGCCTAATTGCCTCTATCATTTTAATATTTTTTTTTTAACAATATGCATGACACCACATGGAACTGGCCAGATACAAGTGAGTGTCCTTTTGACCTTTGTTTGGTTGATTAGGTTTTCTCTGGGTGACTGATGACTGTCATTGATTTTAAAGTGCCTCTGATGATGATGTATGTGTGATGTGTGTCTTGATTTTCAAAAGCACTTCTTATTGGCCTCTCTTTAAGTATTACAGGTCAGTAATACAATTGTAGTGGGAGTGGAGTACCAATGAGTAAATGAAAGAAAAAATCCATATTTAGTTCATTTTGTGAGATTTTTTTAGGGAATATTTAGAAAGCATCTGTTATTCAGAAAAGAGTGTAGAATCTGACTTTTGAAAATTAGGACCAGTCATCAGTTCTCCAATTGTAAACCAAACAATGGAGACAGATGCCCAAAACAGATAGTCAGTTCTGAAAGTATTGTCAAGACATGGAGAGGAAAGAAAAAGTAAGGTAACACACTCAAAATGTCTGTTAGATTTTATTTCAGTAATGAGCAGGCAATGCAGTGATATGCTCACAGAGCTGAATTCACCTCGCATAAATTTGAGTGAAATTACATTATTCAGAGGCCATGGTATTCTGAAGGATGGCTAGACTCAATAATTATTTGAACAACCTGCTGCTTGCTAGCACAAAATGAAAGAAATGATAATACTGAGACTATATTAGGCAGACCGGTTAGTCAGTATGTTCATGAATCGCTGAGCACTGTTGAAGAGCACAGTATAGTGAGGACTGCCAAAGAGATTATATTACCTGGGTAATCCCTTAATCATTTTAAGACTTATCTTTCAAAAGACGTGAGTACATTCAGGCCTCATGGAAGTACTGAAACTCACCAAAACGTCTACACTCAAGAGCAGTCTGGAGAAATGCTATGGAAACATCCTACCACAGAGCCTTGCCAGTACGATTCAGTCCCCACCTCATTATAATGCCTAGCTTCTTTCCAGCAAAAACTGCCCAGGCCTGCCAAATTCTGCAAGTACATGGTGGTGTCATTGTACGGATGCAGATGCGATGACAAGCTTATTCCTGTGCGTGACCCATGTGAAACGAGGTTTGAATGAAAAGAAAATACTCCAACAGCCCCCTTAGTACCTGGAAGGGTAAATAGGATATTCATCCCATAGGCTAAATAAAGAAATGAGGAATCTCTTCTTAACTATAGGTAAACAGGTATGACATCATACTGTGCTTTTGTGCGGTGGTTACAATTAAAGCTGAAATACTAAACTTAATACAGGTTATTGACTATTTTAAGGATGACAGTATAGGTGAAAAAAACACTTTATTTCCTCTATCTATTCCTCATTATATAAATATTATATGGATAATCACTTATTATATGGATTATCACTGGATTTGGCAAGTATTATAAGATTATACCATATAACAGGTTGCTCCAAAATTTAATTGTATATCTGCAAAGTGCTTTGCACTTGGAAGGAGAAATACTGTATAGTATATTCTACATGGTATATAGAAGTATCATAGAATACAAAAGTTAAAAATGTACTCACAAATTCTTATCTCTTCAAGGACAGTCTATGCGTGCCTAAATATTCCTTTAAAAAAAACAAAAGCCAAAACAAAAACAAAACAACACACAAACCTGCATCACTTAGTTTTAAAAAAAACGACACACCATTTATGTGTCTCATCTCATAGAAAAAACAAAGTATAGCCAAATAAGGGCCCAAATAGGGATGATACTGTGGCAAAATATAGACAAATAGTACCTTTAAATTACTTAAATAATAATTGTTGGATTTATCTGTTGTTTTATTCTGCCATTTTTTATTTCATTTGTTGTATAATGGAATTCAGTGTACTCTCTTGAGAATGACATTACAACTGTGTTGCCAGAGGCAAGCAAACAAGGTGCAGATGCTTAAGGGAGATTAAAAAAAAAATGCTAAAATTTTAGTGATGTTCAAAAAAAAAAACAAAGATGTCAGGGCAGGAGCTGTGTTCAGTGCTTTTTTCTGTGTCAAAAAGAGTAGTTTTCCCATATATGGGGCAGTTACAGTTTTAAACACATAGATTCTATTTCCATGGGTTTTAGTGTTGGGGAATGTGATAAAGTAGTTTCTGACAGACCGCCCTGAGCGTATATCTGATCTTTCCAACTGCTGCCTCTACGGTTCACTGAGAGGAGATCAGAAGGCCTGAGGTTGGCAGGTGGCAATGCAAAGCAGGCAAACGAAAGGGTTGTCTTTCACGGTTTTTTCCTTTTTTTTTTTCCTTGCCTTTTTTTTCCCCTTCTTTTTTTTTTTTTCCTCCTTATCACTGGCTTCCAACAGTTTGGCCTGTACAAATCCCCATCTGCTCTATCCCTGTCTCCAAAAAATGGCACTTAGAAGCAAGCCTGCGTAGTTGATTCATATATAGGCTTTGAGGCATTGGATTATCGGAATTATAACTGCGACGCCGACCAGTGTGGGTCACGAACCAGAGCCCCCCTGTTGCGTTAGGAGCCGCACAAAGGGCTATTCACAGAGTGGGGTGTCTGGAGCAGCACAGATTCATGGCTTCTTGCCATGGAGCATTTAGTGTCTGTCAGCTCAGTATTTTCACATGGAAAGCAATGCCATTAGACCATTTTCACCCAACATAGCTGGGAAGTCATAATCACACATTAATAAAAATAGGGACAATCATCCAGCATTTCATAAATCAGCCTTTTCTACACTATTTTCCTTATAACTGTAACAGATGGGTTAGTTGAGATGGGCCAACAGAGATGGGTAATTTACTGGCAAAAAAATTATGACAGCTGGATTGTACACATATACAACCACACACACTCTTAAATTTAAGTAACATTTTAGGAAGGGAGGGTTTGGTTCTGACCCCGTCTGTTGGAACTGGATCTACCCACTAAGAATATTAGGTATTACCCTTCAATTTGCTGATTTTTAATATTTTCATTAATTACCTAGGCATAGAAATGCAGGAGTGTACTGACACAATTTGCTGATATCACGAAGTGGGAGCACTTTCTATCTAGAAGAGACAGGGTTATTGTAGAGGAAAAGCTGTGCGACCCAGAGGAGTGACAGAAGTGGAATTAAATGTAATTGTAAAAAGTGCAAGGCCATGCCCTTAAGGACTAATATCAAGACTGTTTGCTATAACAAATTAACTGGAAGGCAGGAGGGAAAGTCTTGGGTATATCAGCCATTTACAGGGTGATTATAAACCACAAACCTTATGCAATTGTGTATAAAATAAATGTCACTTCAAGAGGTATTCGGAGTGATATGTTTATCAGCGTCATGGAAGCATCGAAGGTATTACAGAAAATACAAGTGAAATCTCAGTAAAGATTAGCTGTAGTTGCTTATGGATGATGATGGCAAATTCAAATTGGAACAGGTGCAGACAATGCATATCAGGCTGGTCCTATCAGAGGAAATTAAAGACAGCTTAATTCCTTTAGCTTAGGTAGATTAAAGTAGAGAGGTGATAAAAGTACTGTGCATATGTTGATAAGAAGCAAAGAGACGTAAAGAAATGTGAGGAAGTACCATTTAAAATAAAGGACAATGATGGGAAAACATCTAGTGTGTATTAAGTGGAAAGGAACTAATTCTGCCTAGAAGTTAAGTGATGGCTACTGATCATCTCATGACAGTGCAGATGCTCCAGGACAGCATTCAGTGGCAATAAAATGGGCACAAGCTCCTCTCCCTCTCCCTTCCCTTATATCTAGTGTCATTGCCAGAAACACTGAAGGACTGAAATAATAACAAGGACCTCTTAAAGGCCTATGTCGTTCTTCTGAGCATCCTCCACAGGTGCTATAGTACCTATTTCTCTACAGTGTGGGAATAATTGTTTTCATTAAGATAAAATCAGGGCAATTGTCCCTAATCAACTTTAACTTGAGGTTTGCACCTCCTGATTTAGACCCGAAAAACAGATTGTATAGCTTAAAGTTTGTCTATGTTTTCTTTTTTCCAGTTATGTCAATTGAATTGACAGATAAATTACTGCACCTCCATTGCTTTCTGGGCTGTGTCAATGAGTGTTAAAATAGTGTTCTAAATATAGCATTTCATATACCCGTGACCACCAGTCCTAGTAGGATTACCTTCAAAAGGCTACTCTTCAATAATAATTTTTTATTCTTTATTCATCTTGTTCTTTGTTTTGTCTTCTAATTTTTGTGGGACTTTCAGAAAAAAAAAAAAAAAAAAGATGACGTCTGAAAATGTTGCTCTGTAACTATTAAGCTGCAAACTTAATTAACAAAAAGGAAGAGAAAGGTAGGAAGAGATGCCACATTTGGCGTATTTCACTTGAATCCTTTAATTAAGCATCAAAAATAACTATAAATTCTGGACTGTTAATGTTTTATCTGTGGCTACATGCCACTCCAACTGTAATCTTTCCAGCCTGTTGGTTTGCTCACACGATAGCCAGGTCCACTTATGCAGGTGGAATGCCACTGAGACACGTCCCATGGTCTCCTGTTGGCAGTGCTAACACTCTACCTGCTGACATCCAGCTCAGCAAACTTTTGTTTTGATTGTACCCAAGGAAGTTGAAAGGACAGAGATCATTACCCAGGACACGAGAACTGCTACAACCGATCGGCAGAGTTAAATGTCCGTATTTTTTGTGAGTAGCCCTATTGATTTCGCAGGACTGCATGATTTACAAATGCACAGAACACTAGTAACAAAAAAGAAAGTGAGTCAACATCAGGCACTTAATCCCTAGAAGGCCAAATAAATTGAAAACCGTTACATCTTGCTGTGGATGTGCTGTAGCGTAATTTTCATTTAAGCTGTTTACTCACCCCATAGGTTCAGCTTTTCTGCAGTCTGCAGTGTGCCCCACCATCAGATTATGGAGTGCAAGTTCAGCATATGTTTCAGAATGAGAGCAGTATTGAAGAGTGGGTATAGATCAAAACAGTTCATCTTTCACTAGAGACATCAGAGAAAAGTAACTGTTTCCATATACGTCAAATCTGCATAAGAAAGCAAAAGCAAACCCCCTTTTTCATGGGTAGTTCTCAGTGTCCAGAGCTGTATATGAAAAGAGGCAGTCATTCTGGGTTAAAAACAAATATTCTCTTGGATCATTTTAAGCCATCTGTGATCTAAGCTGTTCCCTTCTTTCACTGTCCCCCTCCTCCTCCCACTTTTTATTTCGTATACTCAGGTATACCACCTGTTCAGAGACCGATGACTGTTTCTCTAGGACATGAATCAAAGTGTAATAGAATTTTTTCCATTTACTTCATCAATTTTGCTTTGTTTCTCAACCCTCTTACCCATATGGCATGAGAATTGAGTACTTTTACTCCCTTTTTCATTGTCTCAGGCTGGGAGGCTGTATTCCGCCCTCCTTGATAATATATGATCTACTTTGGATTTACACTTTTTTCAATAACATACTAGTAAGCAAAAGAAAAAGAGTTAGAAGTATCTAATCAAGCTTTTAAAATATGAAAAGTGGTTAGAAAAACAAAACCAAAAAGAGACAAAACAAAAATCCGTCAGGTAGAAAAATTCAGGTTGTGACCCAAAATCATTACTTATCAAGAACTTCCACCTATCTTTACTTACATGGGACATCTTATGATAAATGTTTATCTCAACTCAGCAGTTACATCCGTATGTGCATTCTTTGAGCAGTCTTAGAAGAAGCTTCAATGAGGCTAGATACATGGGGGTTAGCTGGTAGGTGTGTGCTCAGGTTCCTGGATAGGAATGTACAGCCTGTGATGATGTCTGTATCTTTAAATATATCAATACCTGAGCTAAGTAGTTTAAAGCTAAATCAATTACATCCGTACATTTTTTCAATCTAGTTACCTTGAAAAAAATGGATTATCCATTTATGAAGCAAATTGTCTCAAAACCCCACGTTCTGGCACATGAAAGAGAAGAAAGTGTCTGAGAACAGGTAGCATGGATTTACCAGCGGAAAATCATGCCTGACAAGCTGACTGACTTCTGTTCTTGCCTTCAGGTGACTCACACTCTGGATGAGAAAAACGAGTTATGTTTACTTTGACTCTAACAAGACTTTCAAGACAGTCTGTCGTGGAGTCCTCGTAGCCAAACAAGTGAGATATGGTTCAGATGGATAGGCTACAAGGTGAATGGGAATTATTTGGACCACCGGTCTCAAAGGGTTGTGATGAACAGTACAAAGTCCAGTTAACAGGAAATTACTGGTATGATTCCTCAGAGGTCAATTTTGAGGTAGCATTTTGAATATCTTTACTCAAAAACAACGCTGGGACAGAAGTTATCTTCATGAGTGGTACCTCATTGAGTGGTGTGGTTGATAAGCTGGCAGGTAGGATGTATACACAAAGGAGACATTGACAGAATGGAGAAATGGTCTGACAGGAGCTGCGTGAAGTTCAGCAAAAGCAATACTAAGGCTGTACCTGGAATGAACACCACCACGCAGCAGTGCAAGTTGGGCACTATTGGAGAGAAAATAGCTTTGTAGAAGGGGACATGGAAGCCCCAGTGGACGAGTTGACCAGGAACCAACAATGTGTCCTTACAGTGAAAGTGGCCAGGTGCATCCTGGGTTATATTAGTAAAGATGTAGCCAGCAGATCCAAGGAAGTGATCCTTGCACCTTTATTCAGGCTTGTGGGAATGTATCTGGAGAATTGTGTCTGTTTTGAGCTTCTCAGTACGAGAAATATTTTGACATACTGGAGTGAGTTCAGCAGAAATCTGCAAGGTGGTCTTGTGGATAGAGCACAAAAAGTAACAGGAGAGGTTGAGAATCTGAGCTTGTTCGGCCTCATGAACCAGAGGGGAACAATCTTACTGTCTTCAGCCACCTAATAATCAGTAAAATGAAGGTAAAGCCTGATTTTTCTTGGAGATGCACAGCGAAATAATGAGAACAACTGTAAACAGCTTTTCATCACAAGAAAATCTGATTAATTATGAAGCTTTCTTCAGCATGAGAGTGGTTAAATAGCAGAACAAGTGCCCAGAGAGGCTGCGAGATTTTCTTCCTTGGAGGTGTTCAAAGGTTGCCTGAGTATGACATGAGTAATCTGCTCTGGGTGGACTCAATATGAGTAGTTTGGACTGGATGGATTACAAAGATCTCTTCCACCCTAAACCATGTATCATGGTAGTATAGTATAGTAACTGCCTCTTCTCTCTGAAATGGGATCTACATTTCTTTTTCCACATCTTTCTTCCTAAAGATATCGTTACCTGTCCTCTTATTAATATTCCTTCCATTGAGTACAACAAAAATTTACCACAGGCAGTTGTCGTTTTCTAAACCATTTAATAACACTCATTTTATTTCTATGGTAAAAAAATAATGGGGTGATAACATGTCCTGAATTGCTAGTGACAGTAACTGTTAAGGCTTCAAGCACTTACGGTTTTTCACCAGCTGTTGCTTTTAGTAACGACAATTTTATTCCCCCAAACCTAGGCTTATTTATGTATTTAAGAAAAAAAAAAAAAACCAAACACCCAGCCATTAGGAAATTGTGAGCAAGCTTCCTGAGATAAATCAAATGAGTTATTGTCTGTCTATTTCACTGTTATACCTGCAAGGCTGGGTACAGCTGTACCATTTTCACTCTGTAGTCTGAACCGTGACATTGTTTATCCAGGCGTGGATGGTGATCTGCACCTGTTCCAGATTGACCTACCAGCCACTGTGATTATCAGTGATAAAATACTGTTAATATTTAATTGGCCAGATTGGATTACTTCTGAGAAGTTTTATCTTTCTTCTCCCCAGTCCTTAATACTCTTTATGTTTTAAGGTATTTTTTTTTCCCCACATAGGATTATCTATATTTACTGTAACTTATCTGTTATGGGTTTCCTGTCCTTCACTTTCAATCTGTTCTGTCTGGGAGGATGCAGAAGCAGCAGTTCACCTGGCTGCTTGTACTCCAAGTTATGACCCACCATTTTTCCTCTAAGAATTTCTGGAAAATTCAGAGGGCTGAAGCAGTGATGCTCTGAGGACAGACTGAGGGTGTTGAGGTTGTTCAGACTGGAGAAGAGAAGGCTCCAGGGAGACCTCAGATCAACCTTCCAATACCTAAAGGGGACCTACAGGAAAGATAGGGAGGGACTCTTTACCAGGGAGTGTAGCGATAGGACAAGGGGTAACAGTTTTAAACTGAAAGAAAGGAGATTTAGATTCGCCATTAGGAAGAAATTCTTTGCTGTGAGCGTGGTGAGACCCTGGCCCAGGTTGCCCAGAGAAGCTGTGGCTGCCCCATCCCTGGAGGGGTTCAAGGCCAGGTTGGACGGGGCTTGGAGCAACCTGATGTAGTGGGAGATGTCCCTGCCCAGGGCAGGGGGGTGAAACTCGATGATCTTTAAGGTCCCTTCTAACTTGAACCATTCTATGATTCTATGAAAACCTCCAAAAGAGACAGGACACCAGCCTGGTTTGTGGCATCCACACTACACATGACGTCTTTTCACCTTTTCAGTGCCTTTTCCACAGTCTGGACAGAGTGCAGGTTTGAACGAGCTAGCTGACTGGAACACGGGAAATAAATAAATGTCAGAAACTATCTCTAATCTGCAGAGGACCTCATACTGCATGCCTCCTGGTACCGAAGGGACTCTTTAGAGCAATTTTTTGTCAGCATCCACATACAAGTTTTGCTGTGAGGCCAACCTTTTCTGCCAGGTATATTGGAGAGGCTCAATCTGATCCCAGCAGCATTTGTTGTGTGTGTGTCTGTGTGTGTGTGTAGGTGAAAGATCACCTATGCCGCTAGGTGAACTGAGCTACAGCTTTATCAGTGGAGGACTGAAGAGTCTATTACACTGGATAAGAATATGAGTTTATCAGCTGTAATCATGATTTGGGCTCCCAGTGTGTATTAATACAGCATCTTCTACGCATCAAAAGAATATCTGCATAATTGTACAGATACATCATGGATAGAGGTTAAACAGATGCTTCTAGCAAGGAGTTTCTGCCATTCTGTCTGTTAAGTTTGTTTTCTCATTCTACCCCCCAGCTAGCATAATGAACATATAATCTCTCTTCCTCCCCTCTGCCATCCTTCCACCTTCACTCTTCTTGTCTCTTCACTATTTCCTTTCCTTTGTGTCAATAAACATGAACTAGAATCCCAGCCAACTCATTTGGCTTCAATCAAAAATTAAGATTCTAGAAAAAAAAAACCAACCCTACTGATTAATCCTTAAGAATCATCATTCCTTAAGTTTCTGTTAGTAAAGTATCCAAGATGTCTTTGGGATGTATGCAAGAAACTTTGGGGCTATATTCAACAAAGTTAAGATTCTGCCAGCTGTTAGCTGTCACTTTGCATACTTTTAGATGTTTGCTATTTTGAATAAAAATCAAAGCCCACAGGCAGCAAATACAGAAGGGTTATCCAAAGAAACTGCCCGCTGAATGGGGAGCTTGCCAACAGGACAGCCTAACTACAGGTGTATGAACAAGTTACCACGGAAACTATCTGAGTGCATGTTCTTAGCCTGCAGCAAAAGTGAGGTAATTTGAGTGAGGTTAGCAGGCAATAAGAGAGCTTGTTGTGTCTAATTAGCTAAATGCGTTCTTACAGCTCTTCCTACCCACTGGCCATTTAAGATTTTTTAATTTTTCTCTCTCAGCACATTCATTTCTCATTGTTATCCCCTTCATATGTAGTTCTTCAGACTCAACATTTCATTATGAATTGTCCGTGATGGCGGATCACATCACAGGATGGAGTTAAGTGGATGCTCCTCATGCAGCTGTCATTCCTGTTTTAAGATTCTTATGTCACGGGCCTCTTTCTTTCAATGTTCCTGTGACCAAGAAAAGACTCTTTGCTCATCCATGAGCACTCCTTTCAGCACGTTAGAAAGGAGCTGAAAAGTAAGACTCCAGTGATGCTTCCATGATGTTTTTCAGTCAACTCATATTCTGCAAAAGTGTAATATTTTGCCTGAACTAATATTGACATGGGGAAGATCAATGTCATTAGTTTAGTAAAGATACTGTGCAAGTATTTTCCATAATGAGATTGTTTGACAAACTTTCCCAATAAACTTCAAAATTACTAAACCCTCAAAATTAATTACACATTCTAGGAAAAAAAAAAAAAAAAAAAAAACACACAACAGCTTGCCTCCCCCCCATTTCCTGATGCAACATCCCCTGTCGGTGCCTTGAGTAAATTTTTCTTAGAAAAGCAATCCGTGCAATAGGCGGAAAGGTGAAACATTGTTTTGTAAATTGTGCATAAGGCACTTTAATAGCTCATACATTTGCAGCACTTGCTTACTTCAGCAAAAAACTTCTGAAAAAAAAAAAACCAAATATTAAATTATTCCACTGCAGTCCAAATCTCTATAAATCCATTATAAATTCTTCCTCTGCCTCCCTTCTGTTGAATACCCGCTTCAGCATCCTGGACAGAATCCCTGGATCCCAGCAGATGACAATTGCGTGGAGACGGAGGGAGAAGGGAGAGCTTTGCTGCAATTTTCTTCTCACTGCCAGGAATGCAGCATGGTGTTCTTTGTTTGCCTGCAAGCTCTGTCTGGGAGCACGTTTAGAAGTGAGAACTGTACACTGAGGTATATGTGCGTTGCACTCCACATAGTGTGAAGGAATATGTGGTGTCAGGACACACAACACTGTTTACTGCATTTGGAACAGTTTGGTTTTTTTTTTTTTTTTGTGATTCTTTTTACTCTGGTGTTGAAAACTCATATTCAGCTTAAGCATAAAGGGAACTTTCAGTGTTTAATTACAGTAGTCTGTTGATATGTCTAAAAATGACACATTTAACAGAACATAATTTTTTGATGCTTTGACTCAAAAGATTATCACAGTTGTGTGAATCACCAATGTTTTTGTTTGTTTGTATGGGTTTTTTTTTACTTCATTTACAGTTCTTTTTTGTGACTATATGTACAAACACACACAAATAAATATACAGCTGTTTCTGCTTCTTCCTTGTCTGCCATTTAGCTTTCCAGATTTATATTTCTGATCTCCTCCAAATTTCTTATATCACATCTCCCAATCCTCAGGCAACTTGTTGAAAATAGCACACTGAAAGCAGCCTTCTGCTCTGCCCTCCTCACTGACTCCTGCTCTGGTTTTGGACTTCTCATGTCTGTGGAGTGTTTTAAGGCAAAAAAAAAAAAAAATCTGTTAGAGGCCATGTTACTCCTATCTTCAAATTAATATAATGACATGAGGTTTACATAGGTTACCAGGTATTAAGTGGATTTACTCAGTACCCAGCCTGCTTAGTGTCTGAGTCTTAATGAAGAACTGAATTCAATAGACTAGTGAAGTTTTAATGTCTAACACATAAATAAAAATAGCCTACACCACTCTATAGATAGATAAAAACAGGGGAATGGCTGTACTGGACTGGTAATTGACTTGTGTTCACAAAACAATAGAAATCACTTGCAGTGTTAAAATAAGAGTTCAGCGCTACTATTTGCTTAAAAAAAGAAGTCTAAATGGTACATTTGCAGCTTTTTTTACGTGTAAGTTTTTTAATATCTATCTGTTGTTAGCAGGTTATAATTTATTTTTTTTATCGTTGCTTACAAATAATTGAAAAGATTTTCCTTTCTTGTGAACTTAAAACTGCTATTCTGAGATTTTTTTACCTAAAAAAAACTGGTATCCTTTTGTGAATGTTCCAAGATGAACTCATGCGGAGACATCTGCTTTTTGCAACCTTCTTATGGCCATCTATGTCTTCAGCTGAGTGTTGCAATCAAAGTACCTTTAAAGATGATGGACAATTTAGAAAATTGTCAGATCTCTGAAAAATGCTTTGAGCAATTGACCCGTACTTGTTCATCTTGAAGACTGATGCTAAGGATTTAACACTTCCACATTCTCTTCAAATTAGACCCAGAGCTATTGCTGACTGATTCAGGATCATGTGGTTTTGAGTATCCAATTCAGTCAGATCCTGAGGCCATCTCTCTAGAAACATTTCCTGGTATAAAGATACTTTACCCCACTCATCTGTCTTGCTTTTGACAAGATAAAGCCAGAAGAGTACAGTCTGTAGTAGAGAAGAACAACTGATTCCGTCATAATTTTTATATCAAATGAGATGTTGATTAAATGATTTTGCATTACAGCAGTGAAATAATGCAGTAACATTACCACAAGTTGGAAACAATAGACCTTGGAGACTTATGTGTTTCACTTGTTTTGTGACTATGCAACTCCACGGATGATGTTTCTCTTTACTCAAAACATTTGCCCAAAGCAGGAATGAAATTACCTGGAGATATGTTATAAGAATATTGTGGATCCAAAGTGTGGAAAACAAAAAATCCAAAAAAGGGAGAGAAATACTAGACAGAAATCAGTGCTGGGCAATAATCTCCATCACAAAAGATGCTAAAAATCTCCAGAAATTATTTGTGTGAATTAGCATTGGATCTTAATTTTTTTTTTTTTTCCTATGAAAAAGGGTGAGACAGTTGCATTTAATGAAGTAGCTAGTAATAGCTTAGAGATTTCATATAATAGTGTAACCATGACCGTAGCAGTTCAGAGAAAATATCAGTCTAATCTAGTAGTGGTCAATAGTGAAGAGCGTAAGAACAAGTGTTCAGTGATACTTCATCAGATTACTTTCTCAGGCCTCAACAATTTGCAGTTCCCTTGGATTGAATGATTGTTCCTGGCTCAAAACAGGGAGTTCAAGCTGTGTGTCATGTCCCACCTTAGGGACTAACCAGGGGAGAAAAGCATAATTTGGGACTGATGAATCTTACCAGTTTTGTCTAGAAATTTGATTTTTTGCAAGAATATTATATAGTTTTCCTGTAAAAATGGAGCAAATTAGTTTTACAATACCACACTCTCCATACTCTATACCTTAAATATATGCCACAAAGCTCATCACAGAAACCCAAGACAGTCCTATTATTTTCTGCATTGCTAAAGCTGCATTTTCCTCCCTGTCCAAATGCAAAGGGCCATGTTATGAGGGGAAAGGAAATAATATCTAAGCCTTAGTAATGCAAATGCCTTCACAGGTTGGAACAGCTGATGGTGTGAGATGTATAGTACTGTGCCATGTGCTATTGCCATACCATCTAGTCTGTCAAGGCAGAAGTTCACACAGCAAGACCACATTTAGCAGCCTGACGGTACCTAAAGGGGACCTACAGGAAAGATGGGGAGAAACTCTTTACTAGGGAATGTAGTGATATGACAAGGGGTAATGGTTTTAAACTGAAAGAGGGAAGATTTAGATTAGATATTAGGAAGAAATTCTTTACTCTGAGGGTGGTGAGATCCTGGCCCAGGTTGCCCAGAGAAGCTGTAGGTGCCTCATAGAATCATAGAATCATAGGGTTGGAAAGGACCTCTGGAGATCATCTAGTCCAACCCCCTGCCAGAGCAGGGTCACCCAGAGCAGGTTGCACAGGAACGCGTCCAGGCAGGTTTTGAACGTCTCCAGAGACAGAGACTTCACCACCTCTCTGGGCAGCCTGTTCCACTGTTCTGCCACCCTCAAAGTAAAGAAGTTCCTCCTCATGTTTAGGTGGAACTTCCAATGCTCAAGTTTGTGCCCATTACCTCTTGTCCTGTCCCCAGGCACCACTGAAAAGAGCCTGGCCCCATCCTCCTGACACCCACCCTTTAAGTATTTATAAGTGTTGAGAAGGTCCCTCCTCAGTCGTCTTTTTTCCAGACTGAAGCGACCCAAATCCCTCAACCTTTCTTCATAAAGAGGTGTTCCAGTCCCCTCATCATCTTGGTAGCCCTTTGCTGCACCCTCTCCAGCAGTTCCCTGTCCTTCTTGAACCGGGGAGCCCAGAACTGGACACAGTACTCCAGGTGCGACCTCAACAAGGCAGAGTAGAGGGGGAGGATGACCTCCCTCGACCTGCTGGCCACACTCTTCATGATGCCCCCCAGGATGCCATTGGCCTTCTTGGCCACAAGGGCACATTGCTGGCTCATGGTCATCCTGTTGTCCACCAGGACTCCCAGGTCTCTTTCCACAGAGCTGCTCTCCAGCAGGTCAGCCCCCAACCTGTCCTGGTGCATGGGGTTATTCCTCCCCAGGGGCAGCACCCTACACTTGCCTTTATTGAATTTCATAAGGTTTCTCTCCGCCCAGCTCTCCAGCGTGTCCAGGTCTCTCTGTATGGCGGCACAGCCTTCCGGTGTGTCAGCCACCCCTCCCAGCTTTGTGTCATCAGCAAACTGGCTGAGGGTGCACTCTGTCCCTTCACCCAGGTCATTGATGAATATATTGAACAGGACTGGACCTGGTACTGACCCCTGGGGAACACCACTTGTACTGGACCTGGTACTGACCCCTGGGGAACACCACTTGTCACTGACTTCCAACTAGACTCTGTGCCCCTAATCATGACCTCTGACCTCTGTCTTTCAACCAGTTTTCTATCTACCTTAGTGTCCATTCATCTAACCCACTCTTCCTAAGCTTCCCTATGAGGGTGCTGTGGAAGACTGTGTCGAATGCCTTGCTTAAGTCAAGGTAGACAAGTTCCACTGCCCTCCCCTCGTCTATCCATCCAGTCATGCCATCATAGAAGGCTATCAGATTAGTCAGACATGATTTCCCCTTGGTGAATCCATGTTGAGTACTTCTGATAGCTTTCTTTTCCTCCACATGCCTTGACATGACATCCAGAACGAGCTGTTCCATCATCTTTCCAGGGATGGAGGCGAGGCTGACTGGCCTGTAGTTCCCTGGGTCCTCCTTCTTGCTTTTTTGAAGATTAGAGTGACCTCAGGCACTGACCCCAGGCAGTGACATCAGTCCTCAGGCACCAACCTCAGTCCTCAGGCACCTTGCCTGTTCTCCAGGACCTTTCAAAGATGATGGAGAGCGGCCCAGCAATGACTTCCGCCAGCTCCCTCAGCACTCTCTGGAGATGTTCAAGGCCAGGCTGGATGAGTCTTTGAGCAACCTGGTTTAGTGGGAGTTGTCTTTAAAGGTCCCTTCCAGCTCTAACCATTCTATGATACTATGTTCTTCTCCTTGGCCCTGTCTGCTAATCCTATCTACACCCACGGCCATTCATGCTAGACCCCATTCTGATCATCAATAATTCTTAAGTGTGAAACAAGTAACGATTATCACAGAGTGGCAAGGCAGAAAGGAAAACATGGAAAACTCTTATAAGACACCATCTTTCACATCACTCTGGGGAGGAAGAAAGAGGAACAGAACTATTTGCAATACCCTCACAATAATGATTAATTGTATGGCAGCTTTTACCTCATCTAGCCTTGTAATCTAGCAAGCCAGCAAAGCTGACCCTGCAGAATTGATTGCCATGAAGTTGGAGTGAGGTTTGTTCAACTAATTACTTCTGAAGACTTCCAAATGGATTTAAAAGTAATGGTGTTGACATGAAATTCTCCTCTCAGGTTTCTGCAGCATGTTACTCATTTACTGCTCAAGAGTCTGAAAAGAGGTGTCTGCTTCCCTGGGGACTGAGTTGAAAAATAAGGTGCACATGTTTGGTAGAATGAAAAGTGCTGGTTTGTGTCAGCAGAAACTAGTTGTGAATTTTGTGGCCACATCGAATTGGTAGCTGCAATGTATACAGTTGCGAATGGGATCATACATAAAGGTTAAAATGTTAATGTTTGCAGAAGGAAAAGTTTCAAAAATTCTAAATTTAAGCAATAATTTATTTTAAAGTAAACTTAAAATCCTGAAACAACGCAGAATACTTATGTTGAGGAAGACGGAAACTGGAGATTCTAACACCAAGAATTTTGTTTTACTTTTGCATTTATTGTGCATTTGTTTAGACCTGAAACATAGTCATATTGAATTTCTGGCCTCAAAGAGGAAACACTGGTTACTCACAAAGCCTAGTATTCCACATTTTTTCAGCATGAATTGATTTCCACTTGATCTTGTTTTTTCCCCTCCTTTCAGGGATATCATTGCTCCATGGCAAGAATATGATAGACAGTTTATAAATCATAGAATCATAGAACTGTTAGGGTTGGAAGGGACCCTAAAGATCATCTAGTTCCAACCCCCCTGCCACAGGCAGGGACACCTCCCACTACATCAAGTTGCTCAGAGCCCCATCCAGCCTGGCCTTAAAAACTTCCAGGGATGGGGCTTCCACCTCCTCTCTGGGCATCCTGTTCCAGTGTCTCACCACCCTCATGGTGAAGAACTTCTTCCTAATGTCCAGTCTGAATCGTCCCATCTCTAGGTTTAATCCATTCCCTCTAGTCCTACCATTACCTGATATCCTAAAAAGTCCCTCACCGGCTTTCTTGTAGGGTAAATATCGGTAAAAAATTACCTTGTAGGGTAAATATCTGAAGAAAAAAAAGAAGGGTGAAAGGACTTGGAACATTTTTTTTCTTCTTTTTAAAAAAAAATATTCCATGACAAATATTATGTGAACAAATAACAACAGTGCTCTTTGTCTTAAAAGGACATGAAGATTGATTTTTCTGTTTTATCTGGTTCTCCTGAGGTTTTCAACCCCAGCCACTGTTGTGATATCCAAGTATTTGAGCTTTGACCTGAACAATAGCATTTCACACTTGGAAAGATCCTTATACCAGCCTGCGGAAAGTCTCTGCCACCATGCCTGTTGATACAACACTTGTCCAAGGAAAAAATGAATAACTGCCAAAAATGACACAAGTATAATGGATCTGTTTTTGGGTTAGTGGATTAGGTTGCATGATTCTCAAAACAGAAATCAAATGCTTACGGTGAAAGCCTTTGGGTCAGTGCTGGGATTAAAAAAATTATCGTTCATGTCAGATAGGCAATACCCATTTTTTTCTTCTTATAGTCCAGGATGGCATTCACTCTCTAGACCCATGAGATTGTTTCTCTCTTTTTCTCTTGGCAAATGTGCTTATCAGAGACCCAGGAAATCATCAATACCTTTGATCTCTCCAGCTTTTTCCTGTGGCAAATTATGGGTTTGTTCTGATCTTCTGAGGGAATGGACTGTGATGGGAAGGGCTGCAAATGTTTGTGTAGATTCTTCTGGATTGCTTGCTTGTCTCTAAACTGATGTTCAGGTGCTAATGCACAGCCTGGTATCTGGATATCTGCAATGGGATCTATCAGGAAACAAAAAATCCACCAGAGACGAAGGGAAGAGATGTGGATCTTTCCTAGATATCATTCAGAGCACTCGTGGCTTTTCCTACTCCTCTTATTATTTGCTGTGATATAAACAAGGCTGCTTAAGATGCTGCATCCCTCCCGCCCGGCCCCGCCCCCCCCCCCCCCCCCCCCCCCCCCCGCCAATGTTCTTAAATGATTATATTTTCTTTACAGCTCAGATAAGTTATTGCCTATAAAAAATACAGAGCTTGAGCAAAAAACACTGGAATTCCTCCTATTAGCCTCCTATTAGTATGATTTAGATGAGCACTGTGTTGAGCAACATGTGTCCCCTTCTGTCTCTGATTAGTGATAAAGACCTCATGACTTCAGCAAAAAACATTTACAGACCAAAGCTTTTGGATCTATAATTATCACTCTGTTTCCCATTGCAAAGTTAATGAGGGTTGTCAAGGTGGAAATCTCTGTAACAAAAATTGAGGAGAAATCTTGCAACCCTTAGCATTCCACCTGCAGCCTCCAGGGCTCTCCATGGCAACCTGGGGGTCCCAGTCACAGGGGGAAAGCTGCAAAAGCCACCTCAAGTGGACTATGCTGTTGCAGGGATGAGATGCACGGGTGGAAACACGTTGCTTTCCTGCATGAAGGCCACTACTGGCTCACCCAAAGTGATGCTGTGGACTCTGCTAATATGATCTTTGTCAATGAAAACTACTTTGGGATGCTTCTGTTGCTGCCTTGACCAAAGGAGAGACAAAGCTGAACACAAAATAGCCACATCCTGATGGAGATTAGTCAGCTAATGACAGTCCAAGGGCAGAGGTAGATTATTGACCTATTTAGTTTCTTTGCACTGTCCTTCTGGATCCAGATATTTTTATGTTCTGCCTATGGAGGCCAATGACTGCCAGCGTCTCCCCACCCACCATTCAGCCCGGGTGGCTTTGTGCTCCCCATTTGGTTGTGCAGGAGCTGACCTTAGTGGGGAACTGGCTGTCTTAAAGATGGCAGCTCATCCATCACAGTTTTCACAGGCTGTCATCGTTGCATTTAATTTCACTTGTAATTTTCCAAGGGAGGTTTGCAAAAGCCACGAACGGAATCTTAATGCTATAAAATGTGGTCTGTAGCCAGTGAATGCTTCCTGTTTGTATGAAGCTGTGCTGTGTTCCAGCCGCCTGAACTCTCCAGAGATGAGAAACTCCCAAATTCAGCCTACAGTCCCATGTACTATCCACAGACCTCATGCTGTTGTAACAGTCACATCTTCCCTCTCAACTCTTGCGTGCCCAAATGGACACTCAGAACCATGCACTTTGCAAGGAAGACGTGAGGAGACTGTTTTTCTGTGGCTCACACGTCAAGTTCATGCCCATTTTAAGGGCTTGTCCTTCTGGGGGATCTTGCTCTTCGTTTACGCTGAAAACTTCAGTGCCCTGCTTCTGTAAGTCCAGATCCAGCCCCCCCCCCATTCCCCCCTCGCCAAGACAATCACAGTTTTTAAAGTTTGGATCAGATTCAGGAAGCTTCTGCCAGCTCTTAAATTTTCATTTTTTCATTATCTTCACTGCACCGGTCTTCCACCTTCGTTCCCTTCTTTAGGTTTACCAGCAAAGAAACGAGCTAAATTGGAATCAATATAACCAGAATTATACTCTGGGAAACAATGCCAGTTTCAATCACACAGGGTTACTCTAAAGATGAGATATAAAGCCCTGCTTCCCAGATATATGTTCAATAGAATGACCTCGCTCCCTGACCTGTCTGTTCGTGTCATGCTGACAGATCATATCTTCTTCTGGCACAGACCCACAGAAGCTGCAATTTGTCAACAAGTCCCTGAGCTGTGCAGATCTGGGATGGATTTTTATGATATAGTTTCTCTTCTGGCGATAAGATGGGAACAAGGTAAATCCCTGGAATTATGTGGGCGTCAGTGACCTCATCAAGGGCTTTATCCCTTGTTTCTCATTCCATAGGTGTCTAGCCTCTTGACCGAACGATGAACTGAAAGAAAAGTGTCTGGTTTTCCTCTAGACATCTCTCTGTATTTACAATTTCTTCAGCAATCAGATTAGTTAAACTACTATAGCTATATTTTCATTGGTGCTGGAAGCAGTGGTGGTAATTATGACAGCATTAGATTTCAGAGATGCCTGTTTTCAGCCTTGAAGCTGAAAAACTTCAACTAAATGTCCTGAAATTGTTTGTGCCAGGTGTCCTCCTCGTGCTGAATTATTCCATAAAATTTCACCAAAGCTGTTAATCAGTTCCTGAGGGCAAGATATAAGAAAAATATCAAGCTTTGAAATGAAACATTGTCATTAGTAACTTTAATGTTGTCTCTTTATTCTGGCAGGAAACTGGAGTCCGAAACAAAACTTTTGCTGCTTTTTATAGAAATCTAGCCTAATTTGGCCAAGTTACAAGCCTCTACCCATGCAGAGACTAGAAGGATGTTTTTCTGTAAAATTTATTTCTCCTGAGTATTCTCCAGTTCTCACAGCTCTTAGCAGTTCTGTTTCATTACAGAGCATGGCATGTCCTCCCTGCAGTTGTTCTTCCTTGCAGGTGGAAGAAAACATAGTTTGATCCTAGAAAAGGCAAGGGAAAAAAAGAAAAAAAAAAAAAAAAAAAAAGAGCAGAACGAAGGAGGAATTAGATGCACAAAGACTAGAAAATCATGGAGCAAAGGGAAGTGCAATTTTTTATATTTGAATATTGCTGTGCTTGCACCCTAATTATATTTACGACCTTACCATTCTTTAATATAAGGATGTTTCAATTTATGTGCATTTTTTTTTTCCTTTTAGGTAATGAATGCACAAAATCTTCACTGAAACTGCAGCTCTGTGCAAGCATTTGCTCAGAACTGCAGTGTTTTTAACAAAATAAAATAAAAAATCCTCCTTCGGCTCAAACAAGGCATAGCAAGAAAAAAAAAAAAATGATTATAAAGTCCAAAAAAGACCAAAATAGTCTTCTATCCAGACAATCGATTTCACAATGGTGCCCAATAGACATATTGAATCACACATTTTGCTTACACAGCTGCCCAGAGAAAAACAAGGACCATATTGCTACCCATCTCCTTTTGCTAAAGGTTGGCAATTATAGCAGTTGGAAAGCGGTAACAATCGTTCATTGTGTCAGTGAGCATTATTCAGGTTGGCATACAACACCCCTGCTTACCCTTACGGTATTCTTAATTAAATTAAGATTATACCTGTAGCATAGAGGAATGTTAAAAAGTTCGTGACTCAATGCAAAGGTGACGGGGAGGAATTCTGTGGTCTGTGTTATGCAGGTACGTGGTCAGTGCAGATGTACCTCTAGGCTGGAATGAACTAATTTTCTGTTTCATCCAAAATCCTGTTTCATAGTCTGTCCATCTTTGTGGATAGGCACAAAAAAAGCCATGGTAATGGTAATGTCATAACTTTATCATAAGGGGCATTTTCCTCATGGTAGGTATGAGAGAGTTTGTTTGTATTGTGAAACACGAGGTTTTATTTCCCTAATAAATATAAATGGCACCTTTGGGGGCATGAAGATACAAATAAGAAAGAAAAAAAAAAAACCCAAGATTAATCTTGTGGTAGACAGCAGCAATTCAGACATTTCATAGCCTATTATGCAGCCTTTCACACGGCTATCTGAAAGTACTTTTTTTGTCGTTTTATCCAGAGGGTTGTTAACTCACTTGAATAAATCATGATATCCAAATACAAATAAAAACAAAGTCTGGAATTTCTGACCTGGAATTTGAATATACACCATATATTTAATTCATACGGTTCCTTCATTCAGTTTTATGTTCAAATACTGAAAAGAAAGAACAGTCTACTGGCTGGAAAGCTAGTTTAACATTTAGAACTTCATAGGGTTTGCACCTTGTTTTGCTGCAGACCTGCTACAAGTTACTGGATGAGCTCCCAAAGTGCAAAAAGTACTACAAGTGTTAGGCAGTGGTACTCCTTATGATAAGCATTTAAACTCTATTTAAACCATACATCATTCAGCATGCTGAGCACCCTTCCATTCAGCAGGCTGGCAGGTCAAATTCCAAGAGGCAGCCAATACAGAAATTCTAGGAATAAGATGCCTGTTTTTCAAAATTCAAGCAAATTAAAAAAAGAGCTTCCTTGGATCCCTCTAGATGCATGGTGATTCCTCCCCTTGTAGTTCCTGAAAATAAAAATACACATTTCCTCCACGTTTTCTGAGAACAGTAAGTAGACAAGGCCGCTTAGGAAAGATGAGCTGAAAAACAAATAGATTTGGAATCTTTGTACAGCTCAGGCATGAGCTAAATAGTAGGATTACAGGTCTGCCAAGACCAAAACACTCAAAGGCATGCTCAGAAAATAATGTGACTGAAAAATTTTAAGGTATGAAAGCTGGTATGCTTAAAGAGTCAAGTTGCCTTCAGGATTAGATTAATGCTGAACAGAGATTTTCTAGGACCTTAATTCTATGTAAGTCTTTTCGGCCATCCATTCCAGTCTGTGGAACAAAGGTACCAACATTATCAAACTGTACAGGATTACTGCACTAAAGAGAGAAAATGCATGGAAATATTGATGCATTAGGATCAGGGAAATAATATACCTGAGCACACGAATATTGTCAGTATGCTCTGTTCAAACATCTCCTGGATTCAATCTGATCCTTTCACTCTTGATTCTTCTCTGTCCAGTACTGTTAGAATATTTTCCTGTAAAAGTAATTTGCTTGTATCCAAAAAGTGAGATTACATGTACTGGAGTGTTCTCATGTTGATTCATGTTCTGTGCATTAGGTGATATTTGTGGAATATTTTTTCCTTGTAGGTCTCAACTGAAGAAGGAATGAGCCTAGCCAGGGAATACTCCTGCTCCTTTTTTGAGACTTCAGCTGCCCTCCGCTTCTACGTTGATGATGTCTTTCATGGACTAGTTAGGGAAATCCGAAGGAAAGAATCCTTGCTGCCCATGGTAGAGAAGAAGATGAAGAGGAAGGATAGTCTGTGGCGGAAACTGAAAGGATCCCTGAAGAAAAAAAAGGAAAGTACAACCTGATGGCAATTCCCCATGAGCCACCCATCAGGAGCTGACCACAGTAACATGTAACAGTTCAAAAAGGCAGCATTGACACAACATCTTCCAGACCAGGTCCTGGAGTTCCTTCCCTTCAGTCCTCATGCAGAAGTAGCTCCTTGAAGGCCCAATTCATGGTTGCCCTGTGGCTCCTCTGTATTATAGATAAAGTCACTTAGCATACCCTCTCATCCCTTCTCTGCAAATCTGAGTGGAGAAAATACTGTGGTTTTTCACCTGTGGCCCCTGGCTGGTCTTCAAACACTAGGAATTAAGCCAGCATCCAAGGCAGCGCCAGCTTCCACCAGCTCTAGGACAAGGGATGCACTTATTGCCTCGTCTCTACATGCATGGGTCATTTCACCATCCTAGGAATGAATAACATTGATTTCAATGGACATTTTGACTGTTACGGACTTTAGGATTTGACCTTCAGCTTTGCATTCACATGTAGGTTTACGGTTAGACTGTGTTGAGCCTGCACATGTGTGTCTGTATGTGAGAGTGTGTGTGTGTGTGTGTGTGTGTGTGTGTGTGAACCAGGCCCAAAGGGAAAGCTGGGGGCTCCCAATTTTGACCCTGCAGAGCCCTGGCCTCATAGTGTCCTTCCCATTTAGCAGGAAGGGTTGTCACACATAGCACAAGTCACACACATCACCTGCCTGGAGGCTGTAGGGCTACTGCCCTGTCTCCTCTGCTATTACTCACCAGGACTGGATAGCAGAGGTGCAGTGTCCTGCAGACGTGCAGTGCATTAGAGTCACAGAATAGTTTGGGTTGAAAAAGACCTTTAAAGATCATCTGTTCTCCCCCTCTGCAATGGGCAGGGACATCTTCAACTAGATCAGGTTGCTCAGAGACCTGTCCAACTTGACCTGGAATGTTTCCAGGGATGGGGCATCTACCACCTCCCTGGGCAACCTGGGCCAGAGTTTCACCGTTGGCCACACTCCTGTGTCCCACCAAGGAGCGCACAAAGGCACTGTCTCTCTGATACTTCCCAGAGTCCTCCCTAGAGCTGTGCGGCTCTGCCACAGTGTCTAATAACATCTGCAATGTAACATTCAGCCCTCGACCTACTAGAGAATTGCATCAGGTCTGTCACCAGCTTTCACAGTCCTTGACCATCCAAGTGAATCATTTGATTGATCAGTTGGACAGGTATTTTAAATATTCCTTTTTGAAGCTGGCATGAAGTAGATTATAGTTTAATAGACTTATTTTTTTTTTCCCCCAGACTTCTTTCATTATTGACTTTATTTATAAATTTTACAGTTAAAACATACATACATTTTGTCAAAAAATAAAGATTGTGATTTCCATGAAACCACACCCATGGTCAGTGTCATTTGTGTTTGTCCTGGAATGATAATTGATATCATTAGAAAAATATGTATGTTCATTAGTAAAAGTTCATTTATTCACCTTTCTTCTTTGATGATTTTTCAGGGTTTAAACAATTATATTTTGGATGATCTGGGGGGCAGTTGATTTGTTTTGCTCTGTTAAATTTGAAAAGGTTACAGTTTCATGAAGAATTTCAGTTCATTAAAATTTGGTGTTTTGTTTTCCACTTTCCCTTCCTTTCAAAGAAATCAAGTGATATTTTTTTACTTGTCAAAAATTCTGTCAAAAGTACTACTTTACTGTGTATAGTTAGGTAATATGTGGCTATATTTCTATTTTGAAAAGATTGTTTCAGGGGAATACCACAAACACATACATACATTTAAGACCAATACTCTGCTTCTTCCCTCCAACAGCTGAAGTCTGCAATTATACTAC
Source organism: Sterna hirundo (assembly GCA_009819605.1). Classification (NCBI taxonomy): domain Eukaryota; kingdom Metazoa; phylum Chordata; class Aves; order Charadriiformes; family Laridae; genus Sterna; species Sterna hirundo. Next base: position 79,300,129 of record CM020462.1, on the reverse strand, counting down.
TGTAATTACTATTATTATTTTACTTGTATTGCTACAGAGATTTTAGGTCAAGCATCCTGGAGACAAAGATATGTGCTTGTCCAAAGACTTTATGAGCTAAGTATTGGTGGAGAGACAACAGGAGCCTGCACTGAACAGCTGGCAGCTATGAGACAATAAATAACAAGGGGAAACATCTGTGACTTTACCAGTGCTGCACACTACATAGAGGGGGATGAAGCCATTGTTCCAAGTGTAAAAGACCACAGAAATTAGTATCCTGAGAAACCTTGAGGGATGTTTATTGGTCTTTTTCAGGCAGATGCCTAAGCTTTGAGTCAATTGAAAACCATTTGGCATTGGTTGTTATGTCCTTTCACCCACCCCGCTGAGGGACATATATCAACGCTGGCTTGGCTCTGTAGTTTTAGGGATACCTTGCTTCGGGTCAGTTTGCGATACAGAAAAGGTTGCAGGAGAGGGCATAGATACAGTCTAAGATTAAGCCTTAAATGGATTCATAAATTAAACATGCCCATTCTCTGACACTAAGGTCAACTGGCATGGTGTAACATCTTTCCATGCTATTAAACTCTCTTAGCCTTCACAGCAGGGCTACCACACGCAAACTGCAGTTGGAAGTGATCCCTGGACTGTGCTACGTTCTGTACCATGCTCAGCAACTGCTTACAAAGGTGCTAGCCTGTCATGGTCCCAAGTGAGGGATCATTTTAACAATTTAACAGTATGGATGAGCTCGGGTGCCTCCCTGATTATGTTCGATTTACCAGTACAGACACAGCTTACATAGTCATATTTTCAGATGTACCAAGCCATTAGGTTGTCTCCACAATCAGCCCTTACATGACACATTTTGCAATATATTTGGTACTAGGTTAATCTCTTCAAGAAGAATGAGGAATCACATCCTCTGAGGCTCTTCTGCTATGTCTTCCATGAGCAATTTCAGGCATCTGAATATGTGTTGGGTAGAAAAGTCTGTATTTATCTGACTCCAGTTTCATCATGTAAAACTTGAGCATGACGTCTAGTTTTTAAGAGTCCCTCTTTGGTTAATGAGGGGAGAGAGGATCGTCTGGCTGGTGATTTGTCCCATCTACCAGAGGGTAGACGATGACTCCCCCCCTGAAATGGCTGCCTCTTTCTGGTGACTGTACGTCACTCCATAAAGAGCAGTTTGGTCTCCAAGCCTAACTTTTTGATGGCTAAATTCAGGTATGATTTGTCCACCCAATATCTATGGCAGAGAACAGTGTTGTAAATCCTTGGCATTGAATCTTGTCTCTGAAACACCTGGCCATCCTTTATTTTTTAAATTGGGAAAGTCTTTCTGATTTACCATCACCCGTTTCCTCAATAATCTATAATGCTTAACCTCAGTTAATTGAGCAGAGCTGATAGAGGTCATAGTCAGTGAGGATAACATAAGTCATAACTGCACAAGAGGCTGGGTGCAGATGCTTTACCTAATTAATCACTATGATTCCCTCACAGTAGATTGTATTTAGTTGTCAGAACTAGCTGACAGAATTAAAAAGCAGCAGCTCTGTGTCTCAAGACTTTTCCGTCTCTGACTCTTCTCTAATCTAATCATGTCCAGAAAATCTGAAGAAGGAAACTGATCACTTTATTTTGCTGTGTTGTCTAAAGTCCCATGAAGGTGGCAGATATAACTTACTTCACTGTCAGACTGTGTTACAGCTGGACCATAATTCAGCTTCCTCCAGGACTATAATTAAAGCCAGCTAATAAATAAAATAAAATAATAACACTTTGCAAACGTATCCAAAGTGACACTGGCAAATACATAATATATGGCAGTTAATTACCCTTCTTCCCAGTGACAGCAGGTCACATGTTGTATCTAGTTGAGAAGTAACCTGGGGAAGGCTGTAAGTCAAGGTGGAATATTGCAATACTTAACTTTTCCTTTTTCATGGGCTTTGCATACAGGTCTTAGGACTCAAGCACAGAAACCTTCTGTGTTCCATCAGACAGTCAGCTCATGAACTACATTAATAGTCTGATGTCTTTACGAATGATTGAAAATCATTTCTTTACACATATAAAATATTGCATTTTGAGACTGAGTTGTAAGAATGCATAGCTGGAATGAAAAGAAGGAATTCTACTCATTTTGTCCACTACCTATATATACACAATATGTATATGTAAACAGTATATATAAACAATATATATAAACAATAATACATATAGTTTCTATCTGTTTCTCATTCTTAGACTTTCTTAGACATTTGATCCCTCCCTGTATCGTGACAGATAGAAAAATATATGCAACGAGCAAAAGATGGGTTTCAGCAGAGTTCAGTGTGTCATAGTGATGATTTACACTCTAGAACTGTGTCAATGTCTTCTCCCAAGTTGAATGTTACCGTCTCTGTAGGCCAGATTGTGGTATTTGTCATAAACAAAATAGCTGCCGGTGGGCCTTCTTTTAGAGACAGTAAACAAAGGCACCTGCTGCAGCCACCTCAGAGGGTGATACTGAGAGGATGGTGTCAACTGTTAGATGTTAAACACAAGACTATCAATTAATTTAATATAGATCACACAAAGTTTACAGTTAGCTACAGGAATGCACCAGTGTTTGCCTGAATTTGTACTGGCAATTGAAAGATGGATGTCTGGCACAGACAATTATGCTAATATAATTCAATTAAGTATACTTACAGTACTTAGCCATATTCAGACTTCCCCCTCAGGGACTATTATTTATACAAATGTGCATCATGCACACTGCGCATTGTTCATGACTATGAAAAAAATAGCAGAGGAAAGGAAAAATTACAGAATATGACTTTAGTACAGTATTATAATCTGTGTTCTCACAAAATTGAATGGCAGCTGAACAGAGTACTGTCTTAGACCGATTCTGATCACCCTCCTTTTCAGCACTGTTTCTATCTTGATGTGTTCCTTCAAGTATGTGGAGCTCCTTGGGATGTCTGCCTGGCAGAATGATTTGTAATGGGGATGGCATTGCCTCACAGATGCTGTGAAAGTCACCCCAAGTGGCATTGCCCTGTACCTCTAGCCTGATTTATCACTCCCCGATGCTCCTGGTTCTAAGCATCCTCAATTTGAGCTCTCCAATTTTGTTACATTGCGCTGAATTATGAGGTTATTTTGTGATGAGGACAAATGTCTACTCAAGAGCACCAAATTCATTTCATGATCTGAACTTTTCCCCCAAGAGGTAATAAAGACAAGAACATCCAAAGCCATTGCATCACCTACTGTATATCTTCTGTCAATAGATAATTAATGGGACAATGAGATTTTCCCATTCTTGCACTTTGTCATGCATCTTTTTTTTTTTTACAATCCTTTTAGACTTAAAACTGTTTCAACAGCTACATGACCAAACTCAAAAGCCATTATTTTTCATGGTTGCAGTTGGAACAGAATTCCAGTTAAAGAACCATGTTAGGAGGGTTTTAGATTTACCTTAATTTGTATAAAAGAAAACAATATCATTTTACCCTTACAGTTTAAGTATAATTAATAGAAGAGGAAGGCAGTCTACTTCACATCTATGAAATCCAGTAGACAAAATTTTTCTATTTGTCTGCCCTTGCTGTATTCTGCAAACAAGATAGTTTGGAATTCCTGGTCCTGGAAAGAACAAATCAGGATACAGGTAGTAGATTCAAGATCTTCTGTTTCACAAATGATGGTTGTGACTTCATTCAGTCCCTTCCAACATTGTAGCCTGAAGAAGATTCCTAAGCAGCCTCTTCCATTAGTTTCTCTGTAACCACAAAACATCAAGGCTAATCTCTCCATCTTAAATACCACCCAGGTAAACTCACTCTTTTTCATTTTTATTACACTTGTTCTATTGCGCTGCTCTCAGCAATATAAAAGATGGTCTAGGACGCTTTTAACAAGCTAAAGACATTGCATCTTCTGCCTTCTTCATAAATTTCCCATTAATTTAATGTTCATATTCAGGAGAATAAGTAATATTTTTAATGATAAAGTTTTGCAAAGTCACTCACCTTTCTGAATAAGAAGTTGATGGTTCCTGCAAACTGATTTTGCAAACTGACGCTGCTAGACACTGCTGACTAATCGCAGATGCGTCTTTATCTAGGACATTGCATGAATAAGCTTGAACACTTAGGGTCTTCAGTCAGTGTAAGTGGGCAGCTCTTCTGAAGGCAATGGAAAACCTTACAGTTGATTCACATCTGTCTCCAGAAAAGAATTACGTGTTACCGCATGGTGATGAATATACTTCAGTCACACAAGGGAAGATGAGGTTTCTGCCCCTGAAAACTTACAAAACCATAGCACAAAGCAAAAGGCAACATAAGGAAGACAGAATAAACAGACTATTAGTAATAGTAAGGATGGGCAGAAGTGGTAGAGGAGGATATAGTACGAGTAAATGTATGAAAATCAAGTGAACTTGGAATGCCTTACACCATTCTCCATTCTGTGTTTTAATGTCTTTCTAGAAAGGGAATAAGAGTAGATATAATCTCAAAAAGATACAAGACAAGCTCCAGACATTTGATTCAAGTACACGCAACATAAGTGTTCGATGTAGGACATTCAGGCCAGATGGGTGACAGTAAGAACAATAGAAATCGAGGATTATTTACTTCATCTTGTGGATGACACAATTTGCTTGGCATAGAAAATGAAGGGAAGGGGTCAGAGAAATTGCTACTCCTGTGAGTATGCGAGACCATTTGGGAACACATTTTAATGAAAAAAAAATATGGAGAACACATCACAGAATGGAAAATTAAACAGGAAGAAACAATACCAAAACTCAGTGAAGTCCATGGGAAGTTCGGATTTCCTTCCCTGCAGTATGCTTCAGGATTCTAATGAGAATCTGACTATGCGTGGCTATGGAATAAGTTGCCCCTTCACTGAAGCTTCTTTGGATACTTATGAGAACAAATGTCTCAGTGGTGTCTGCTGGCTCCCTGTACTGTGTATGCTTCAGAAACTGAAAGCAGCTGGTTTAAACTGAACAGTTGGGGGAAAAGTAGGATGCTCAGCCCTGTGTTTTGGAAGGATAGTAGCAAAATCCTCATTTATATGCCTCATAACTAACATAAAAGATGGTATGATAGCTCCCTGCTGAAGATTTTAAATGGTACTTCAAATATGTGGTTTCATCTGGGAAAGCAGCTACCAGTTTGCAACCAGTGCATGCAGATCATTCGCTGCCGGCTTTTTCCCTCCCACTGTTCTCAGACCAGATGTTAATGAAAAATGTAGGAACCTGTTTCTGCTCTCCTGTTTAGTTAATAAGGTGTTCACCAAATACTCCTAAGTCTTTATCAAGTAAAACTGGATGAGATCCAAGTTATCAGAGAATACAGCAGGGATGTCTTTAAGGAGGCAGATATTCAAAGGAGTACTTTGAAGAGTTCTTCGACCTGTGTGGAGTTGATTACCATGATGTGGATGAAAGATGAGAAGAAAAATAGATGAAACCACAAAGCCTAGGAGAATATGCTATACCTGCCAACAATAAACTTCAGAGAGACTTAAGTTATAGAAGCTGTAAAATATTGCTGCGATAAAACTTCTGAGCCAGGATAGACCTCCAGGGACTGCCGAGAAATTTGAGAACAGCCAGTACCATATCAGTTCTTTTACCTGACAGAGACTTTTCAAACCACTTGCCACTGAGTGATAAAAATCCTTATAGGGAATCACAGTGATTCAAATAGACAGGAGAGGAAAAGACATACTCTGACACAAAAGGACCTTCACTTTTAATGGATAAGGAGGTCTGACTGGTTTGCAGACTGCCAACCTTTTGCCAGATTTTGAAAATCAAGAACAGGTCTGAAGACCACTGTTAAATTCCCTCAGTATACTATGGCAGTATATTACTGTCAATAATTTCACAGATACACAAGTATCTGAGATGATTTTCAGCCTGATACTGAAGCGGACTGTCCTCTTTGGACAACATCTCCCAGATACCATATAGAAACTGCAGTCCCAGATAATCTTTCATTGCCTTATGTTCACCAGTAGAGTTACGTTGATGTTTAGCGCTAAATCTCAGGCTTTGCCTTACAAAGCTGTTGCCCGTGGTCACCTGCAGTCTCACTTAGGGGACAGAGGATAACACAGATGGAGGCTGGAGGAGGAATTCCCCTTGTCTTGCCCGTCACAGCCCTGTGTCTGTATCTGATCCTTTCCCTTGGGGCAGGCATGAGTGGGAGCATCATCACCGCAGAAAGGCACCTGAAGGCAGATGCGCTTCCCCAACCATCCCTCAGCTGTGCTGATCGAAGAGCAGGGGAATGACAGTTCTTATTGACACATTTTTTCCTGAAAAAAATATCAAAATGGTAGAGTTAAATAAGATGCTTTTTACCATTTGGGAGCTATACGTATTCTTTTCATCTTGTAAAGCAGGGCAGGCACTATCTGCCTGCTTTGTCACTGGAAAATATATACTGTATACATCCCAAATAATATCAGAGACACACCTGTATAATCATACAAACACACACTGTGTTCAGACCCCAGAATTCCATCTGTCCCCGTCTATCTTGCAGCCTGTATCTGAAGTGGAGCTAGGTTGAATAAAAAAAACAAAAGTTTTTTTTTCTCCACACCTTTGTGTCACCAGAGGAAAATAAGAGAGACCATGCTCTTGATGGTATTACTAATAATACCCAGAGCGTGTATTTTCTAGATGCCTCTTTGGTATCTTTCAACTACTGTTTTCTTGAACTTACAAACCATAATATTCTTACTGTCACTGTACAGAAAGCCAGGAAAATTAACTTAAATTAAATGTATAACTTTTATGTAGACATATTTACCTAAAAGCAGTACTAAATGTGTGCAAGTGGATACGGTTGGGCTTGTAATGATTCATGTTGAGAATGAGCAAGCTATTGGCACTTGGTGGAATACTTGCATATGACTTATCTTAGAGATACCTGATCTATGTAATAAAAGTGAGCCAGAGAGACAGAGGAGTCTCTCTGACTTTGTGTATGTACATTAATCAGTAGTAATAGAAGGAAGTAAAAGGAAGTTCAATATCTGGCTAACTTCCAACTGGTGAGACATGTTTGATGGTAGGCAGGGCTTCCAAGGGAACTGGTAAAGGCCTTTACATTTAGGTCACCTATATTTAGACAAGATAAAGCACTATGTCTTGTCCTACTGAGAACTGTCCCAGCTTAATAGATCATTTCTCTCTCCAGCTTTCACATTCCTAAGGGGGCTGCTGTGCTACTGACTACAAAACAATGACTAGTTTTGAAAGAAGTATGAGTATTATTTACCTAGGAATAAAATGCATTTATCTTTAGAAAATAATAAGTTGTAAGGTATAGGGACCTACTTAATTCTGAATGATTCACAGTATTTTTTGTGGAACATTATTGGTTAGGTTTCTGAGTTTGAGCACTTGTAATGACTCAAGTAACATGACTAACATCTATCACGGGTTTTCCTCTTCTTATAGGAGGAAAGACCCTCAGTAGATTCTTGATTTGGTACACTTTATATTGATTTATCTTAGTTAAAGATTCACTATACAGAAGAATTTACATTTTATACTGCAGCCAACCAAATACCTGTTTCCTGCTGAAGCCAAAGGAGAATCCCAGCAAAAAGGATTAAAACTTATTAAGATATGTTATGTATGCTCTTTCTAACACTATTCATTATAAATTTCCTGAGTCAGAATTATTCCTGTGAATTCAGCGATCCTCAATCGAATCACTTTCATGACCTTGCCCTGGAAATTTTTTTGGGGCCTGTGAACTTTTGCATCCACAATGTCCAGGCTAAGTTGGATGAGACCTTCCTGAGAAACCTAAAGAAAAATGAATTATTTTCCTTTCCTTCTCCAGTGGTAAAAAGGCTATTTTACAAGTGTCTTAAAAGTTCGCAGACTTTCTCTGGATATTATCTGACACCCCAGCCCTTCTGTAGCAGCCTCTGGAAGCCCTGCAGGACACCATGGGACATCCCAACAGCATGAGGACTCCTTGGGCAGGTAGCTATTAATGAGAATAGAGGAGACAGACACAACCCCACCATAATAAGGACTATTGCACATTTCTTGCATGGGATGTTTGGACATGCCAACGTCCAAACGATGTCGGAACATTGCCTCTGGGGAGCTGAGTTTGCTCTGAAGGAATATGGAGCCAGGTAACACCCTCAGTTCTCTGACATGTGTTAGATACATACATTTTACAGGTATATCCATATATATCCAACTCACTTTGTGATTCTGGGCTGCATGCTTTTCTACAACACAAAATGACAAGATTACTCTCTAAAATAGTATCTAATGAAAAGAAAAACGTGATTTCCCATTGTAAGGGAAGAAAGCTATTCCACTTTTCTCTCAGCAGCTTCTTGAATGAACTTCGAGTGCTGTGTGACAGCGGACCAGTCCAGCCAACAAAATTACTGGTGTATTTTCAAGTCACTAGACTACGTCTGAGATGTTTATGTGTATTTTGTTGCCTTGTAAATATAAAAACAAGTTCAAGGAAATTGTGGCAGCTGCTCTGAGATGTGACAGAAGTTCAGCTTCTACAGGCTATCAGGAAGAAATACAAGTAACCTTTGAGTCTGCAGTGAAAATGAGTGCTACAGAATCTAGAAGCAGCAATGCATTGAGTAAGCTCTTTTTTTTTTTTTTTTTTTTTTTTTTTTTTTTTAAAAAAGGACATCTCCAATGGAGAAAAATGCTTAAAGCAGTTACTCATTTACTTGAGTGGATCTTGAACTTTTAAGAAGGATGTCCTGTTCAATAGTCCTGTTCTGGATAACTCTATATGCTTTTCTCCAGGTATATTTATTTTACCTTAGTCTTAGTTTCCTTATCTGATCATAGAAATTAAAAATTAAGTATTACCCGTATGGGTCTTGTAATGTAAGCCTTAGGGATACTTCTGTAATCTTGGCTGAAACATATTTGCCAGCGCTTTCTCAAAGTAAACTATAAAATTATCAGGGAATTTATTGAAGCCATCACTCTCCTTAGAGATGAAGCCAATAGTCTAACCTCCCAAGTCATTTTAATAAGGATACTCAATGCTATTACCCCACCACTCCCACCTCCAATAAAATTCCTTAAACGTGTACACAACACAAAGGCACAGCAGTATTGTAATACAGCAACAAGATTTTATGGTTGGGCCTTTTTTATCCTAGAAATATTTGACAAAGTAGGAATTAAGATGGAATATTTACGTTTAATCACCTCTTGATGACTTTAAAAAGATTTCAATTAGGAAACCCTTTGTGAGAAGGAGAGGATTTTAAAATTATTTTTAGGAGCAATAAATTGTTTTCTTGAAGTCTTCCCCTCGCTATACAATGTTTAGTGAAGCTTTTCTTCTATTTAAAGATAGCCTTAGGGTGCGTAATTTCTGATATCTGATATATATGAATTTAAGAACATAAAGATTTTTTGCAGATCATATATAAAAATTACATACATCAGGTTATTTATATATAAAATTAATACAGTAACCAGAAATTTGTAACAGTAAATATTAATTTTGCTTATTAGAAGACATGCTTTGCCCTTTCTAATTTGTTTCCAGTTCAAGTTTTATGTAGTGAACACTGAAGAATGGTTTTCTGTTTTCCTTGAAGGTAAGCTTCGATGGAAAACTTTTTAAAACCCCCTACCGCACCAGAATTTAAGGGCTTTGAAAAAAACCTTTTTCTTTTCCTTTCCTGTTTTTTTCTCTCTTTTGTCTTTTCTCTTTTTTCATTTTTTCTCTTTTTTTTCTCTTTTTTAATTCTGAGCTTGTTGATAGTTACCAGAGAATCAGCAGAATTTATCTTCAGATTTATTAGAGCTTTTTCCAGATAGTCTTTCTTTTTGTCAGTAACATTACCCATGTTCCTACATGACCAGGTAGAGATTAAAGCAATGGTATTGCCTCTTGCTTTGTGCAGAACTAATACTTAGTGACTCTCTTTGTGAATCGGTCCACATCAGCTAAACCGTGGAGCAGAAATGTCACTCAGCAAAAAAAGAGCAGCAAAATGACAAATTTCCTGCCAGTTTAGCACTCAAAATCTGGTAGCACAAGGAGGAGGACAGGGCTGCTCAGTTTTAACTTGATTGCCTCCAACAGTCTTAGAAATACAACCTTGGGCCCTAAGTAATTCTGTACTTGGCAAATGTGTTTAAACATTAAAGACAATGAAGAAATTATAAAAGTTTTCTTACAAATAATTAATTGTCTCTTCTAATTAAACTTGTTAGAAATTTGGCTTAAAATATGGTAAAATGACAATTTTAAATACAACAAATGGTGGAAGTTTATTATGAAACTCTTTTTCCATCATTGATGTTATATATCATAGATTTTTATGCCATTGTCCAGGACAACAGCATCAATTTTGTTACATGCCATCACTATTGTTACGCATCACCTTTCAACTATTAAATCTGAAGTATAATTGAGTTTTTAATGAATCTTCCAGTGACATTTTCAGCTTCACACACTGAAGGCAAAAAAAAAAATTATAAAGCTGAAGTTGTCCAAAATGCATTTATCTTTACATGGCTTTTGTTCAAACCACGTATGGGGGCATTCAAATGACTCAAGCTAGAATTAGATCTTTCTCTTAGATATTTAAAGAAACCATCAACAGGATGGGTGGAGTCAACTACAATGAGAAAGATAACATAAAATTCATGTGAACTCTTACCATTTCCAGAAACACTCATAGTGCCTACTCATACCAGATAACAGCTTAAGGTATTTAAGCCCTAAGAGAAAGAGGATATCTATAGAAACTCTTTGCTTCTGCTTGAAACGTCTGTAGGAAACTCCTACTCATACCAGATAACAGTTTTGTGGGATTTTTTTCAAAATGACAATAAGACCTTTCTGCATTACTTGATGGCATCTGTAGTATTGTTAAGGATATGGTAACCTAAAACAAAATTTGATATGATTTTATGAAATATTTTTATCACAAAAAAAAATTGCTATAGAAAAATCTCCTTCGATTACTGGTTTGTTTTTTTTTTTTTTTCTGCTTATTTTCCATAATGTCTCATACATCCCAGTTAAAAAGAGTAAAAAGAGAAAAAAAAGAAAAAGAAACAAAGCTATGCATGTGTGGGCACACAATTCCTACAAATTCTGCCAGGTCATGGAAGTGAATAACTTAGGAAAAAGCACATATGCGCACCCACATCCATGAAAACTTCACATCAGATCTGTCCTCAGCACGTATAACTGAAGGCTTAAGAACAAACCAGACCTCACGTAGGAAGGTGTTACTCCTAGTCTGCTAAATCAAGTGTCCGAAGTGGGTTTCTAAGTTCTTTAATCAAAGTGTAAGCACGGCTGGCAGATGAACAATGGGATTTAAAAGCCAGCACTGGTAAATAATTGAGCTATTCATCAGAAAGCAGTGTTCAGGGGTAGTGTATGAGAACCTGCATATTTCGCGATTAGTGGCCTGCTTAATATTCTGAGTTAAACACCTGTCCTAAGCTGCTGTCTTCTTCGGTATCTAAGTACCTAAAAGTGTTTATTCTTTCTTGAAATGTACTGAGGAAAGCAGACTAGCAAGGGAAGATCACACTGAAATCAGGACTCAGGGGCCGCGAGGCAGAGAGTTCCTCCATCCATCCACAGGACCAAATTTATGCGTCTGAGATGGCTCCAGAGGTTTGTTGTCTCAGAACTCTGGGCATGCACTGCATGAAGACAACTATGAAAGTTATTGAAGTGTAGCACGTGACAAAGGACTCAGGCAGGGATTTTTTTGTGCATGCATTTAGATTTATAAATTTCATGTTAGAAGAGGAATATTGTTACCCTGCATTTCACAGGTCTTAATTTCGAGCCTTTTACTTCTATTGCATGCTTTCTGTCAAAGTTTCAAAATGCATTATCTGGATGAGCATCCTCCTAAAGAGAACACCGTAGAAAATCAGATCTGCAGATGAAGATTAGGAGTTCTCTGTAAGGATGCTGCTGCTTGCTACAAAAACGTGCTTCATTTTTATCAGTTCTCTTCCGCAATTAAGGGACTGACCGGTGCTAACAGTTACATAAAACCATTATCTCACTGGAGCAGTAGAAATAATGTTGCCAAGGTGATCCTGTTTTTTGTGATATTCTAAACATATGGTGAGACAAACCCACTCTAATACAAAGGCTTAAATCTTGCTGGGCACAAAGGCTACACTTCAACTCTCAACTGAGAAACAGGGACTTTCATTACTATGATAATTTCAGGTAAAAGGGCAAAAAACCCAGTTCCTTTTCTACAAATTTTAAAATGAAAATTCTTGCACAGCCTGGAATATCTTAACACAGCAGCAGGTTTTTATGAAGATAGCGTTAGTTAAGAAATTTGCATTACTGTATGTTTCAGTTTAAAAAAAAAAAAAAAAATAAATTGAAAATTTCCAAGTTCTGTTGGATTCAGACCAAATCATCCAGGCAAGATTCCAGAGAGTGGGCCGTTTCCCAAATGACAATAATTTCATTAGTATACTTCCTGCGGCTCAGCCAACATGCTAAACCAAACGCTTGGTAGTAGATGATGTTGACTAAATATTTTGTGCTCCTATACTAAGTGATTGATAAGTGGTTTAACTCCATTTTCATTAAAGAAAATAGGTGATTTGCTCTTGACATTGGTGTGAAAGGAATCAAGGCTTTAGGTGACTGCACTTTATAAATCTCTCCTTTGACTGGGTGTATTTTGAGGTTGTTGTCTATTTATTCGTCTGTCTTTGAAGCAGCAGAGATTGGCCACAAGTGGACGCTGGACAGAGGTGACACAGCTTTAAAGGGGTAAAAAAAATTGATTACGTGTGTCACAGATTTTGTGTCTGAGAGCACAGAAACAGAGAATATATTAAGGAAAATAAGCACAGGAAATGCATAAGTGAGGAAGATTCACTGGGACCTTGGCACGTTTTCAGGTCCAGCTGCAATGTGGGGCAGCACCATCTGGGTGTGTCTCATCTGAGCTTCGTGCCTGTAAAGGTCAGGAAGCTGTGCAAAGTCTACTGCATAGCAAATTCATCAGGTTCGTCTCTATTTCAGCCTAAAATCTTTATTGCAAGTTTGCCCTTTCTTTCTAAATTCACCAGTTCTATTCTCAAGTTTTTCTTGTTATTTTTCCTCTTCCACCTAAAACGTCCAGTGAATCCTAAGCAAGAGCATCAGGACCTCACCTTTATCAATGACATTATTGTCATTACTTCCTTAACTTCTTTGTGTGGCTGTAATTATTTCTTTATCTGTCTGTTTTTGGGTGGTAGGTGGTGGTAATAAAATATTATTTACAAATCTTGTCTCCAGCCCCATCAGATGGTTAAGGAACTGTTTCTTTCAGTATGGGTTTTTGCATGATGGAGTTCAGTTGTGCACCCATATGTGTCTTTCTGTCTGTCACACCTCTGTTATAGCAAACAATTAAATGCAAGAATATGCAAAAGTTTTGGGAGGAAAAGACCTGGGTTTCAGTATTGTTTGTTTGTTTGTTTGTTTTTTCATGGAAAACAGCCTTTCACAAATTGTCTATGTGTTTTATAGTCCTTAGTAGTTAAATATCCACTGCTAAATCTGCCCTCATGTATTGTCAGATCTAGGAGCAGGAAGGCTAAATACTAATGATCTTAAGTCATGGATGCTACACTAAAAGCAGTGCAATAAATCTTCTCTAAATAGTTTTATCATTTTGCTCCATGCAGCAGTTCTGCACATTTTCTGATAAATTATTGTGGAAAATTGGCATCCATTTGAAAATTCTGAGTGTGAATACGATTTATTAGAGGAAAACATCATGGTAATTAACAATAAATCGAAAAATGCAGAGAAAATTCAGCTTTCTCATCACCTTATCCAAGCAGTCTATGAGGTTATAATCCAAAAACACCCTAATACATATTTTATTCTCCTCAATGCTGATACAAATAGTTATATGGAATCAGATATCTTAGGACTTCCAAATTTCAGCTTCATTTTGTTGGGTCCAAAATGTTCAATAACCTTGACTAAATGCCAGCAAGGGATCTGAGTCTGAGACATCACATAATAAAGTTGAGTCAAATATTAGTTCTGCGCAATCCTGGCTCACTTTACACCACCTTTGGGAATGCTTTGAACTATTACTACGCAGTGATTTCAACAGCATTGCTAAAACCACTCTGCTAGCATAACCCCGACACTGGATTCCTAGGATCATGGAGAATGTGCAAAATTTCCTGATTTACATTTTATTTTCAGGAGGGCACTCCAGCTTCGTTCTCACTGAGTTTATATTCTAAGTGTGTTTCTTCATAATCCATGATAGTTATTTTTTTCCCATCGGCAAACACAGTCTTCAAAGGAGGGGAAAGAAATGCAATCACAGTTTCCATGAAGGATTGTCATGGTGGTGGCAGGAATGTCAAAATCTTTCTTGATTTCCTAACACCTGGGGGGGGGGGGTTCCCTCCTCCTATTTTACTCTTTTTCATTAAAGCTAACAAAAAATGCCAAAAGCAACAAAATTGCCATCAAGATAAATAAGTGTTAGATTAAGTTTAAAATATTTTAATATGTTGTGTCTTTGTCTGTAGCAGAAATTGAGATGAGCTAGGAAATCTTCATAGGCACCTGGAATATGATATTTTATGCTGCTAATCTGACAGAACATTTACCAGCTTGTTCCACAAAGCACTTTCCCTAAATAATTCTTGGGCATCATTTTCATCTGGTGATTAGAATAGTTGAAGGATTTTTCCCTGTGAAAAATTAACGTGCAGCCTCCCTGTTTTTAAAGTCTGAACCATTTCCTGGCATGGACATGCGGTATTTGGTTCCTCTTGGTTCCATGTCCTGGAACATTCCCATGGGCATTCAATTTATTGGTACTGAATTCACCTCTAATTTCTTTATTCTAGATCGTTCTGGACTTCAATTCTTTTTCTGCAAGTATCTAAATTTTATCTCATCAAAAAATAATGCCTTGACCTTCTAAGGAAACAAAGCCACATGAATTTAAAAAGCAAAACAAAATGACTGTCTATGAGGAAAGGTCAGAACTAACTTACTTTCTGGCATTATTTGACGTTGGTAATTAATTTCTTAATGTATCCCATTCAAAAAATTAATGTATGAATTAAAAATTTTGTCACATACGGATAATTTTTCAGCATTGTTCCTTGTGTGCAGCTGCTGGTGTCAATGAAAAAGAAAGCTCACAGTGTAGGCCTGAACCTCAGATGGAATTCTCACAGATTTTCTCTTCTCCCTGCCTACCTACTGTGATAAGCCTTTTTAAAAGTTCATGTCTCTAAGGTGCCCACTCTTTTGTCAAATACGGTTAAAATTTTCCAAATTGATTTATAAGTTATTAGAGTAGCAGGTAAACCAATAAACACATAAACACGTGTGCACTCACGTAGAGCTGTATTCCACAAGCCTTGTTTTTCTTAGGAAATCCATCCAGTGACAACTCCTCTTACTATTTTTATTATCTAGTTTATTCAGAGTCTTTTCTTACAAGATGATAATACCAGGGATCTCATTAACTATTAAAAAAAAAAAAAAAAAAGAACATGTTGTTGATGAATTATGAGCCTCTCTTTTAGACCATGGTACATAAAGTAAAAATTAAAAAAAAAAAAAAAACAACATAAAAATCAATGAAAATACCTCACCCTGCCATATATTTTCCTTTAGAGATCCACAACCGAAGCTCACGAATATCTTTGACTTCTGGTCTTGGATAGCATCAGTTATAAAGTTTAATGATGTAGAATATAGCGTAGTGAACAAATAAGTTCATGATACTGTCATACTGTTAACATCCTATCACAGCTCTGGCTAGAGATTTGTTATGCTATGGGACTGCAGTGTTAACATGAGTCATTTCATCTTTTTGGAATTATATCTGTTTTTCTGGTGCCCTCCTAACTGTGATGAAATCATATGTAAAGTTGCCAAAATCAAAAGATGCACTAACATTTCAGTTTGAGATTAAAATTTCAGAAGTTTCTTGAGATCATACACAAAGAGCAGTGGTAGTAAATTAGTAAGAATAACCTCCGTCACCACTTGGATTTATATACAGTATGCTCTGGAAACCCAAGGATTGTAAAGTATTTTACAAACATTAATTAATCACATCTCACTACAACAAGTCTATGAAGCAAGTATGAATTATTAACCTTACACATGGGTGAACAGGCGCTTTAATTTCTCCCCTCCGTAGCAATTTATACTTGTGTTCCAGTATATTCTGAATTATCTGAAAGGCTTGAAACTATTAAATGTGTGTTCACTCTCTCTCTTTTTTTGTTCTTTTTGTTTATCCCCCAGTAGCTGTTTATGCAAAGAATGAGTATCCACATTTGCAACAAGATGTCTGTGTTGATTATTCCTGGAGAGCTGCTGCTCCACATGACAGAGAAAATCCCTTTCCATCATTTCTGCAGCTTAGTAATTGGTTTACTGTATCTTGCAGTTGTACATGCAAATCCTATTTCTTCAGCCATTCGGAGTCATACATCTCTGATGGAGTTTAATTGCGGTTGCGTTTCTCCATTCCTATCTGTGGGCTAATTATGTAAGACAGAAATTGTTTTGTGAAATAATTGTAATAGCCATTTTTTTTAAGGTAGGGAGGAAATAAACCATATAGAGGAAAATGAAAGCAAATAATAAAATTACAAGCCAAAGGTTAACATAGCTCTTACTCAGCTGCAAATGGAAAATAAATTTTGGTAGTGTTACTGGCATAGTTAGTGGGCTTTTTAATTTTGGGGGGAGCTAGAAGGCTTTTAGCTTTAAAAGAATGAGAAACACTGTTCAGCTCAAGACACTGTGATTCTGACTTCCAGCCTACTTCTGTCTAGGTGAGTAACCCAGAAAAAGTAATTTTACCTCTTATTACTTCAATTTTCCTGTCATTTCTTAAGGGGAAAGTTAGTTATTTGCTTTATTAAAAAAAAAAAAAAAAAAAAAAAAAGATCTATCCACTGAAAGGAACCTTCTTCTTTGTTAATTGCTTTGCTGTTTTATACTAATAGCAGTTTCCCCAATTTCAGTCCCATGCATATGTGATATCACTGTTAGAGAGAGCCTGGGCCAAATCCTTTGAGGTCACTTTGCCACAGTAACGGACAAATGGTCTTCTAAATAGCAACTTTTTGGAGACTCTGAATGCCAATGGAAATTTCCATTTCATGTTTCTGACGTCACGCAAGAAGGAATGAGATGGATAAGAGGCAAAGCTGGGAAGGGCTGAGTCAGGATCTTGGTCAGGTATGCCCCGACTGGGGACTGCGCATGGCGTCTCCAAATATCTCTTGACTAACAAGGGCCATTTTTAATCCCAAAAGGAGATGTGTGCTCATTCATGGGATGTTCAGTGAGTCCAATGCTTTGCAGGTGCGAGACACTACCTACATCTCCTCTTTGTGTTCAGTCAACCCAAGACATCTGTGACGCACAGATCATTTGTTCTGCAAGTCTGACATTTCCCAGATGTGTCAGGCTAGCTGTGAATGTGCAGAGCTGTTTTTCACACATGCTGTGCATGTGTCCCAGATTCCTGCATGTAAAGCAGCCTTATCAAAGAAATTTTTCCTCCCAGGGAAAAACCTAGTCAAATAGCAGAATCTACATTTACATCCAGTCAGGATTTTCAGGGAGAGAAAAAAATTATCCCAAGCATAAAGTCGAGCTGACGAAAAACTCCCATCCTTGCTCCATACATGTTCTTCCTCTTCCAGGGATCCTAAAAACTTCTGAAGCCCATCGGTCAACACTGCTGTTTAGGAAACCATGCTCTTCTGCTCCTTTCTCCTGACTCAGATTTGGCACGGACTGGATAAATAAATGCCTCGTTTTTCAATTTTTACTTGAATATATTACAAAAAAGACAGTCTCAGAAAAAAGAGGAGTGCAATGAGTGTCACTGTCTTTTATTCCAGATGTGGATGAGCTCAGATGTTCTGGCACTAGTAATAAATGTGTCCTGGACAAATGAAGAAGAGATGCCAAATTGTGTGCAAACCCCAAGTAGATCTGCTCAGACCATCCAGTAATACCCACTGGCAGCTGGTATTAATCACTGAAATGGTCCACAAAATTCTGACCAAGGCATCTTTGGGGGGCTTTTGACAATAATTGCTATTTTGGGCTGACCTCCATCTGTTCTTTTAAACTTGAAATTTGAAAGACTTTCCTTCAGCCTTGCTTACTAGAAGTTGACATCATCAACATACAATGGTGAATTTTTGTACGAATGGATCAAAAACCTTCTGACATAATGGTATGCTTACTTGCTTTCTGCTAGGTAGCTTCTATCCAAAGTCTTAGTGTGTCTCTCTCTGTCATTTTCTGCTACTGGGTCGAATTTGAGCAGCTTTCAAACCCCAGTGGGATGTCCACAATGAAGAGCGCTGACTGTTTGATTATGCGTTCTTTGGTACACACACTGTGCCAGCATTAAACAATTCTAGAAAATATGCACTATAGACTTGACATTTATTGTATCTCAGCATGCGGCTGTCTGTAGTTTTGATGGTTTTCAAACAATGGTATGTGAGCCAGATTACATGAATAGCCTTGTGTTGTTGAACAGGAGTAATGAGGATGTCAGTTGAGAGTTTTAAATGAGCTTTCCTAAGTCATTTAAAGGATTTATGTATGGATCTGGTCGTTTGTCAGCTTCGTGTTACATGAGACGAGTGACCCATATTTTTGTATCAATGGGATATACTTGCCTGCTCAAACAGGAGCAGAAGGGGAAAGTACAGCAGAGTCCCAGCTATGCTCTCTTAAAGTTAGTGTTGGAAACAAAATAAGAAAATAACACAGATTCACTTATGGGTAAGGGAATAGCTGTAACTAAAATTACATGGTTCCCACCCACAATTATCTGAATTTCATGTACTCTGTACTCCACTGTTGACACTGCACTAACTATAAAACAATAAAACTCCCCATGTAGCATCTAATCTTATATACCACAAGCCACGCTGATGCATATTTACAAGTGCAGTAAGTGCTGAGTCCAAAATACAAGTAGCACTCTGCCTTTGGAAAGGATGTTTGTTTTGAGGTTTTTATTTATGCAGCCAAATGAGTAGTTGCTGAGTGCAAAATACTCTATATAGTCACAAGCCAAAGATTTGTTCGTTAAAGGTTTCATACCGTCTCACACCTGCAGCTGGTAAAACTGAGCCAGAGCCCAGCAAACAGAAAACATCCAGGATCAGAAAGGGGTGAAAGAGTGATAAGGAGAGGGCTAGAGGAAATTAATTTCTTGTCTTTAACCACTTGAAAATCTGATCACACCGTAGCACTAAAAGGGTTTCAGTCAACCACTTTTTCGTTAGCCACAGGGGAAGGAAAAAAATCCCCAAATGTATTACTTACTTTTTCACTTGTAAAGGCAGTTTTAAAGCAGGTTATTTGTCTACCCTCTATATAGTTTCCACAGTCAGATATCGTGTCTTTCTCTCACATAGACCAGAAAGGATGCGAAGAAGTAGTCTATATTCCCTATTAGGAGAGTTTCTGAGGCTCAGATTTCAGAATGCTGTTTGAGAGTTTGCATGCTCCATAGGGAACACGCTCTGCTCTGTGGCTTTAAGACCCTCCTGGTTGGAAGGTGACTCATCTCCGAAACTTGTATTTCTTACTCTAATACCTGGGATTTCACCATGAACAGGTAAAAGGTATGTGGGGAGAGTTACAGTAAAAACCCATGAGAGAAAGAAAAAATAAGAGAGCACCAAAAAGTACTGCTGGCACATAAAATATTCTTTTTATTTTCTTTTCTCTCCTTTCAGGGGGAGAAGCAGGGAAGGGAGGCTTTCTGATACAGAAAAGCTGTATTTCAAAATTTCTTTGAAGATCATCCAGAACAGGTAATCTCTAAAAAAGTTTATTATTTTCTTCTTATTCTAAAAAAAACGACAATTAAATCCACATTTCCCAAGAGGACCGAGTTATTGTCACCAGCTTCTGATATAAAACCAAAGCACAGAGAGATTATATTTCTAGCCCAACGTCACGGTGAGGATTTCTTTCTTAGCAGATGCTCTCTCAGAAAAAGATTGTAACAGCCTTCACTGTGGCCAGGAGAATACATCAGACAATCTTCTGATGGCTTTGTCCTTGTTTGTCTCTCTTTTCTGATAGGAAAAATGGGGTCAGTCTGGTATGCGGCTCTTTAAAACGACTCCAGTATTTTTCCCCACCTGCAGGTACTATGGGGTCAGAAGACTGAGACTATATTTATCACTATTTCTGGAAACTTGCATTACCCACTTTTAAATATTTCAGGAATGATCTCACTGGAATCTGAATATCACAGTGAAGTGACTTTCTCTTTTAATATTAATGAAAAAGAAAGCTGAAGGAAACAACGCTGCATAAAAATCATAAGCTATGTAAAAAGGAATTTTTATTAATGTGCACCTGTGCTCCTGTGGCTGGTATAGACATAACCCCACATTTAGAAAACATTAAAATAGCTCCCACAAAAGAAAACTCTCCAGCAAGCAGCCTGCTTACAAAAAGACTGATTCTGTAGCCACACCACAAACTTGTCTTTGATTGGTTTTGATCAGGGATTTTGTTTCATTATTATTTTTTTTCTAGCTAAATTGCATTTACTATAGTGAGTTCTTTGGGTTTTTGTTTCCTCCCTGCACTCTGGTGTGAACCAAGTTACAGTCAGTCCCTGTAAGTAAAGTTTTCTGCTGCGTTCTGTGTTCAGTACGTGGGAATTAATGAGCTGGTTATAAATAAAGCAAGTATTAAAAATGTATTTGAGAAGAAAACGTGTTAATTGACTTGAAAGGCTTTCAGTTCTGTGATAGGAACTACCAAACACCATTTGGAGGAGATGTGTGGAAATGTATTTCCCATCCAATGATTTTTTCCCCCCTTCAGTCTGTCTCAGGAGTGTTTCAAGGGCTGTCACATTTGCTATGAAAAATGAGGGTGAGAGACCTGAATCTACCCATAACAGCTAATAGTCCAACCGTCACCTGCCATGTCAGAGAGCTATTTTACATTTCTTTTCTGCCTTTTACAGATCAAAGCCTTGAACCTACTGATGTGTGGTATCAACTGCTAAATAGCACTGCAGAAGAAATAGGCTTCTAACTCTCCCAGCTGAAAAGTTCCCAGTTTGTATAAACAGTTAAATACCAATTAAAGATGGAAATTAAACCCAGGTCTCCATGTAAGGTAAGGTTTGGAAAATTTTCTGAGGCAATCTTTGGCATTTTTTAGCTCAATTCCATTCTGGACCCAAAATTTCAAACTGGAAAATATATTCCCCAAAGGTGCTTGGTAGGTTACGCCCACAGTTCTGACCTTTTTACGTGTGTGTTCTTGTGTGTGTACGAGTAAACCTTCCCGAAACGTGTTCTCATGACTTAGGTACGCATTTTTTTCCCATTTTGACTCAGTTTAAATTACCCTCTTTCGGCTGATTCGTATGCCCCAAGGTGAAGCATCCTCACGGAGATTCAGCTTCAGTGATGATGAGAGCTGATGAGAGCCATCCGCCTCAACTCTCCGAGGCTCCCCAGAAAAAGGAAAGGAAGCAGGAACTGGGATGGTAGCCCTTTGAGAATCTGTATTTTCGCAAGCAAACTGAGTCATTTCTTACACGATTGTTTAATTTTTGCATGAGCCTTTTCATAGGCAGAGGTTAGAGAACATATTGTGTACAGAGAGGTTTTTACGAGGTCACATTTCCATCTGGAGCCATAAAAAGGCGCTTCTAATCTAACACAGGGGCTACAATACAGGACAAATGGTGCTTTAGAGCATTTTTTGTTGGGAACCAACCTGGCCCTTTTATTCTGTTTTTGTTTTCCTAGGCCTAGAAGAACCAGCAGTGGGAAAGGCAGTGTCTCCCCACGCATGGGGGCTGCTAATCTTAACCTCCTTCTGTGCAAAAACCAGCTTAAATTGACTTAATTATTTAATATCCCCTCGCTGACACAGGATAGTAAAAAGCTCAGCATGTTAATGCTCCTTTCTAGCACTTTCTTTCCAAAAGCCTTTAAGAAACTCATGAATATTTCATGCCCCTCAGTCAGTGCTGAGGAGATGGTACCATTAACGGTGAAACCAAATGCCAGTAGTTGTGCGTGCATCCCAGAACTGCACGAACCCTCCCAGCAAAACCTCCCGGAATGGCTCTGCCCTCGCAGCTCAGCCTTTATGGCCAAGCACTAAAGGACCAGGTTTTCCTTGCCTTCTCTTTTCCCCTTTTTTCCCCCTCCTTTTTTCCCCATCAGACAAGGAAATGGATCACTCGGTGTAAGAATCGACTCACGGCCATGTGTATTATTTTTAAGTCTGACATCTGTTCGAAACCATGTAAATGGGTCCATGTTAGTGCATAAGAAGCATAAAAAGTATTCAAACTTAAACACAGGGAAATTATGTTCACTCACCAGGGAACAGCAAATCTAGATGATTTTTTTTCCTCTTGTGTACGTTAGGAAAATGAACACATCTTTTTGCTTGGCACTCTGTGTGAATTTGCTAAAGCAGGAGTGTCTGATTTTTGATATGTATGATGTGGCTTATGAACACTGTAGTGTATGTGTTTCACATTTTGCTTTTCTTGTCTGTTGCATAAAATGAAATAAGCACAATAATCCACCATATCTGTATGCTTAAGAGGATCAATGTTTGCTGTAAAGTAGTAAGCGTTCACATTAGGTTCTGTAACAAAATGCCTACCACTATGTTTTTTAATGGAATGCTGTTTTTTTCATGAAGCCGAGGTGTTTTCACTGAAAATATCCACAATGAAAAAACACCATTTTGCTAACCCAACTTGTCTTATTTCAAATAAACACCCAATAATCTGACTGAAGGCTGAAGGCGTCAAATTTAAAAAGGTTTTTCATTGCATTCTGGAAATGGTGGTTTTGTTGGTTCCTGTCTTCCCACACCTCTGGGGATACAGTCTGTGGGGAAGCACACGCTGGAGGAGACATTGTGCCTAACCTACTGTTACTTTCCTTACTTCTCTAAAAGGGTAAAATAATGAAAATTATTATTTGATAAGACAGCCTGGTGCATAAATGTGATACAAGCACAAGGAATTCAAACTACATTAGGTTGCACAGAACACTTGAAAAAATTAAGATAGCAGCATTTTCAAATATCTCACCAACTCCATTATTTGTTTAAAATTTAATCCTGAACCTATTTGATGATGAATCAATGTGATTGTGAGTTTTCTTACTTTTTCATTAAAATATTAAGGGGTTTTTAATCCGTAAATCCAGATGTTAATTAAAAAACTGTTGTCAAAATGACAGATTGTTTTTTTAATCTTTCCTTTCAATTCTAACTAATCCTCAGAGAGGACAGGACCCAGGTGAGTTGATTTTTCTCAAGAAAATAACAAAGATTGAAGTTTGCAAAAAGGCTGCTGTAAAAATGGAAAAAGACAAACTGCCATCTAATGATGCTCCCATGAAAACATTTTTCTGGCTTTGTTTTTTATTTTAATGGTCGAATGATAATACAATAATATATTGATAAAAAACTAATATTATTCCATAGACAACTAATATTATAAACAATAATCTTCAAAGTTCAGTACCTGTGAAAGGTTTCCCATGAGCTTTAAGATATAGCTTGACAGTCCATCACCAACCCATGGGAGGAGGTAATGAGGGAAGGCAATGCTGAGCCTGCCCCATCATCAGGCACAAATGTAATGTGTGTCACTCAAAATCTGGTGGTGTGTTACTCCCCATCCAAGTGAACTGAGTACACAACCTGTTTGTGTGAAACAAGCTTTTGCCACACACACAGGAGTTATTTCAATTCCTCTGCCGCTTCAGAGTACTGAGGCTGCCCTGGTGGAGACAAGTATTTGAGATAAGATGGCAGCACAGCCAGGTCCCCAAGACATGATGCTGCAGAGTGGAAACTCTGCAACCATTTAAAAAACAACACTCATGTTACTTGGTGTGTTGCATGACTCAGTTTTCCTTCTGCAATATTCACAATACCATCAAGTTTTGTGGTGAGGCTGAACAAATTGAAGACTGCGAGAAATTTAGACACAGCAGAGTATGTGAAGTTCATTGCTCATCTACTTCCTCCTTTTCCAGACAAACAAAAGTAAAATCCAGTAAAATAGATGTGCAACAAATAAAATTGTGGACTGAAGACCAGCTACAAAAGAATGTGATCCTAGAAGAATTTTCTTTCTTTCCAACAGATTTGTGCAGCCAACAGTGCTTTCGTAATCCATGTGAACAGGACTACTGGCCCTGCCTCCTAGGTCCTGGGGGATGCTTTTGATCTAACAAGGCATTGCCATTATTAGAAAGGCTGTGGTGTAACTACGACATCATTGCATTCTGTCAATTTAGTTTTGCATGAACCACTTGGCTCGTGACACTCTAAATTTAATACTGTGCTGCAGATAAACTAGAAACAGAATAAATATTGTAAGAACAAAGCTGTCACAGAAACACACTGCGAGTCTTTCGACCCCATTCAAAGGCCCTTCACTATAATTGTCTCTGACAGAAGGCTCCTGTACAGTAAGTACTTTAGTTGCCAATGACCTTAAACACGATTATCATTAGCCTCCTTGTAATACTGCCTCTCCCTTGAACTCAAATTACTGTGCTTCTCAGATGGTTTTGTAAAGAGAGTTCAGTGTTGTAGTTAGCATAATTCAAGCTGTTTTAATCAATGCTGTGTCCTTTGTAAATAGAACTGCATTCTGAAATACACGCTGTAATAATTACATCCATAATTTGTTATATTTATTGAAATAATTTTGACCCTAGTAATTTGAATTACTGTTGCAAACAAGCAGTAAGGAAATAAGCAGGTAATAATTTATGCTGATACATATATTAGTGCCAAGCCTAAAGGTGGGTTTTGTTTAAGCCAAACGTTTGAATAATTAAACCAGGTTTCAGAGGCGGTAAAGCTACTTCGACTTGACAGCGAAACTCTCCTACAATCTGTAAACCTTTCTAATCTTAAAAGAAAATAGAAACATGTGCCTTTTTTTGCCTCCACTGAAAATACACAAAGTTGATGGCTTGCCAAAGGCCAACAAGTACACAGGGAAAGAGCAGATATTCCATCAGCCATAGGACGGCTCTGTGGAAATTAATTTCCAGCAGTGGCTGGGGCAGGCTAATTACTCTGGGGAACCTCTCATGGTGTAAATCAGTGAGCAAAAGTCCTCTAGAAATAAGCCTCTTCAGACCAATTTTAGAATTTAATAATTGCAAGACACAGAGACATTAAAAATAATGAGAGAAGCAAGGACTGCCACAAGCCCAGTTTTCCAGCAGCCATCTCATATCACAACTTTCATAATCCAAACTCCTGTTAAATGGTATATATTTATGTTCTTGTTATCCTAAATGGACAACGGTTTCCTGCATCTCACTGGTTTTATTGCTAGAAACATTCTAATTTTCAGCCTAAACATATTCATTTATTATTATTTCTTTTCAGCTTATTGTTGTCCTTTTGCATAAACTTTTCTTCTCCTTACCTCGTATGCTGTAGGGTACATTTTTCATGACCACAACCCACAGGCAGCAAAGGCTATAAGATCAGTAGAAATTTTATTAAATTATTTCCTCAGAGAATTAATTGTTATTAATGAATTAATTAGTGCTTATTGAAAAGCTATTTTTACTCTTAAAAAAATATAATATCCAGAGGTTACACTTATGTGTTACTAGGAAGTAAATCTACGGTGTATTTACCTCTGTTTTACTAAACTCAGTCATTTATATTATTAATTTGATTGACTTTATACCAAAGTCATTTCTAAAAATAAAAAAAAAAGCAAATAACAGCAATCCCTGTCCTGACTATTCTTGGATAAACAGCGTTAATAACCCTTCTCCAGTAATAAAATTCAGCTTTCAAAAAGCTAATGGGTGCCTAGGTAGCCAACTCCTTATCCATCATGTAATTATAATATTCATGCCTTCCTTCTCAAATATCACTGGCGTTTCCTAAGTGCACCATATCAAATGTTTTACTGAAGTCCAAACAAATGAGATCTAACATATTCCCTGGAGGAAATCAATTATCTTCTCAGTGAAGGATATCCAGCTAGTTCAACTTGGTTCAAATCTGATATTAAATATTATAACAAGGCTTCTTTATATGCCCTTATTTGTTAAACCTCTGAAGGCAAGTTACCAGGCCTATGGCTTGTTGTAAAAATGGAACTTTTTCCTTTTTCTCTGATGCAGTACTATGTATTCTGTGCAAGGCATACTATAACATCTCCAGATTAGTAAGGCATTGCATTTTTCCTTCTTATTTATCCTGAGGCATACATGCAAAAGATTGACCTTTTCTACTGTTAGCTTCACTTGCATGCTGATTAAGTTCCTCAGATCCCATCACCAACAATTTTAGTATTTATTGGATGTCATTTTGTTTTGCATTATTTAATTTTTCTCCCCCAAAATTAAATTCTAATTCACAGAAGAGTCAATTCAGGGAAGGTCTATAGTCCTTCTTAATGCATTGGGTTAAATGAGGTGGTTATAATTTTCTGTACCTATAACTTGTTAACCTGTCTTTTTATTTTTTCCTGTAGCCATTAAGTTTTTGTCTGTAACAGAATGCAGGCAGGGACATCCAATGTTAAAAAGTGATACCTGGTAATGACATTTCAAGTTAGTCATCCAAAACCGGAATATTCCAAGCTGGTTGTTTTTTGTTTGGTTGGTTTGTTTGGTGGTTTTTGTTTGGTTTGTTTGTGTTTTTCTTTGGCTGGGGGTTTTGGTTTTGTTTTTAAGAACTTGCTGATAAACTTCATAGTCTTTAGTTTTAAAAAATTATGGTAACACAATTCTCTGACATTATTCTCATTTCTACAAAATCACGAAGGTAAAAATCCATCCGTGGGACCCATACTCTGTAAGGAGAAGCCTCACCGAACTGTTGGGTGCAGAGCAGTGCAACATTACTTATTGTCGGTTTTTTTCCCTCACCTCCTTTCCTCCACTTCCTACATTGAGAAGCAAACCTGGATGAAGCAATTCCAGACAAAAGACATCCAGACGTTACTTGTGGAGGACAAACTTTGGTTCTCAGACCTTCGCCATCTAAGCATATGCGTGAGACACTTAAAGGATAAAAGTCCCCATCTATCATTTACCTCACAAGGGTAATGCCATGTGGCCCACTGAAGCATCCAATTTACATCAAGTGAGCCAAAAGCCTGAGTGATAAAATGGCTGAACAGTAACTCTGTTTTATTAGCCAGCTGCATTCTTGTCACAGGTCTCACCAGAATGACTTAATGTCTTCTCACCATGAAGCTGAGAGGTGGCACTTAGCTCCTAAAGGGAAAAGCAAGGAGAATTTTCTTGTAATGAGCCTAGTGATGGAAACCAAAACCAAACCAAACCAAAACACACCAATAGCTATAAAACAGCAGGCACTAAAATTTATGTTGTCTGGTCTTGTAATTTAGCTCACTTCCTCTCAGGGAAAGTTTCTTCCCTCCCAGCCACTGTCTCAGGGGTTCAGTCTCCTTCTTTCACTCCCTGAAGTGACAGAGAAGCCATAAATTTTCTCAGCAATGTAAAAATCTACGTCAAAGCTCTTCATTTATGGGAAAAAAAAAAAAAAAAAAAAAAAAAAAAAAAAAAACCCAAAAACACACAAAACCCTAAACTACAAGCTTACCAGAGCAGGAAATATTGCAATCTTTCATACCTTTTCCTCAAAGTGAAGAATACCTCAGAGAAGCACAGAAAGTCTAAGTTGTGGCCATAGGTGGTGATCCTCTTACTCTAACTCGATGCCTTCACAGCAGTGATTTAAGACCATACGTCCTGGTTACAAATGCAAGGAAGAGCAAAGAAGGTAAATTAATTTTTAAGAAAAGGATAACATACATATCCTTTCTAATATAAGGGGATACAAAAACTCTTCCGCCTACAGATAGTGCACAAATGACTTGCATAAAGAGAACAGGCTTTTCTGTCTTCTCAGCTTTGGAGGCATGGGGACTTTAGGATCTTTTACAAGACTTCCATGTTTCCCTATTCCACTTTCAAGTCATGCGGTTAGTTACAGCCTCACTGTGGCCTCATCTGTGTACATTAATATGTAAATGTTAGGGTTGACACACTCTCAGACTTGATAATCATCAGTGTTACTATCCTGTGGAGCAACCAGTCAGCACTACCAACATTTCCACTTGTGTATTCCAGATGGAGAACAACTATCTTATTGTAAGACTGAGGCATGCTTTCCTACCTACCCTTTTAAAGTAGAATGGCACATGGAGAGCTTTCACAAGAATCTCTAATTGAATGAAACAGATGAAGGGAAACAACAGTTTTTACCCCTGATGCTACAGACCAATAATGCTTTTAACCTTGAGGACATTTCTTTAACCTGACATCAGAAAATTTTCATAAATTGTGTCTCT
This sequence comes from Sterna hirundo, assembly GCA_009819605.1. Lineage (NCBI taxonomy): Eukaryota > Metazoa > Chordata > Aves > Charadriiformes > Laridae > Sterna > Sterna hirundo. Next base: position 79,271,659 of record CM020462.1, on the reverse strand, counting down.
GACAACTGCAGAAACCCTGAGGAAGTAACAAGGGAGAAAAAAGTGACAGAAAGAAGCAACATAGCAAATATGCTACTGCCTGGTATGGCAGGAAGATGAAAGAGCCTGGTAAGTCTAATGCAGAAAGAAAATAAGTCTGGGGAAGCACAGTAGAGCATGGAAAGTAATTAGAGGGGCCCATTCATACCAATATTTGCATTTTTTTACCTTCTTGGAAGTTAACTAGAGTGCCTTCAAATAGTACACTTAAAATTGTATGATGCACAGTTGCAGCAAACCTATTATTATGTTTATTATGATTATGATTGTTACAATTACTGTTGCCTGAAGTGTGGAAAAAGAGAGTAATCTGCCCCAAAATCTTAAATGCCAGCCACTGAGCAAAAGGACGCCACTGGTAGGCCTTACTTAAGCCTGTTCAAGATAGTTGTAGCAGTCTACTCAGCTTGCAGCTGTTGAAATCGTCTCAGTTTTCTACATCAGGGTGAGTTTTAAGATGGCTTCAATAAGGTTAATGAAGTGTCTCAGCAAATATTCATTATGTTGAGCATTTCCTACGTGTGCAAGGCAGCAAGAGAAAAAAACCAAAATTGCTTATTTAAAACTTTTCAGAGCACAAATGTACCACGGAAGGCAAATTTGTATTAAAAATGGAAGTTATTTCCTTTTATTTTTCTCTCTAGGAGCAAACTTTTTCAGAAATACATTACATGTATTAGAAAAACATAAACCATAAAGCATATATTCTAGCTCTCTTGAACTAATTCTCTCACTGGGAAGAACCCCTATTCCCAAGGTTGCCTTTGATATTTGGAGATCTTGAGAATGGAAGTTCCTTGATATTTTCTAGTTTTCTTGACAGCTCATAGAATCTACAGCGAATTTTATTTTCTTATGGTTCTAATGTTGCCTAGGAGGCTGTTGGAGATTGTTTGCTATAAAGGCACATTGATGGCACCTGTTCAACTTGCTGCCCACCAGGACCCTCAAGTCCATTTCTGCAGAGGAAAGTCATCCCTAGGTGCAGGGCTTGGCAATTCCCTTTGTTGAACTTCACAAGATTCTCATGAGTCCATTTCTCCAGCCTGTTGATGCCTCTCTGAAAGGAGATGCACCCATCTGGTGTATCAGCCACTTCTCCCAGTGTTGTGTCAGCGCTGCACCTTCATGATAATATGCTTCATCTCTGGAAGAATCCTTCAGCTGCCTAGAAGAGTCAGGCTTTGCATTTCTGAGACAATGTTTTTTTAGCCTGGTTTCCAAAAGGAAAGAGTTTCTGCGCTCATGGTCTCAGTCTGCCTGTCCAGCTGTCAGTAAATTTAACTTCCTCTAATAACCTTTAATCTTCTTGTCAGACTCAATGAAATTTGAGAGAAAGGCTGAATTCTGAAAGATATCAAGTTCCTATACGTCTGGGTGAAGGAAGGAAAATTTCGAATGCTACTACTGAAGAAAAGGTAGAAAAACCTCAGCTTTTATCAATTTGAACTTGGATGTTAATAGCAGATGGTCAATCAACAGATATATCCCAAGCACCGATACAGGCTGGGCAGTGACTGGCTTGAGAGCAGCCCTGGAGAAAAGGACTTGGGGGTGCTGGTGGACGAGAGGCTCAACATGAGCCGTCAGTGCGCACTAGCAGCCCAGAAAGCCAGTCGTATCCTGGGGTGCATCAGGAGAAGTGTGGCCAGCAGGTCGAGGGAGGTCATTCTCCCCCTCTACTTCACTCTCGTCAGACCCCACCTGTAGTACTGCATCCAGTTCTGGAGCCCCTACTACAAGAGAGATATGGACATGCTGGAAGGTGTCCAGAGAAGGGCCACGAGGATGATCAGAGGGCTGGAGCACCTCTTCTATGAGGACAGACTGAGAGAGTTGGGGCTGTTCAGTCTGGAGAAAAGAAGGCTCCGAGGAGACCTTCTAGTGGCCTACCAGTATCTTAAGGGGGCCCACAAGAAAGCTGGTGAGGGGCTTTTTAGGCTGTCGGGTAATGGTAGGACTAGAGGGGATGGATTAAAACTAGAGATGGGATGATTCAAACTAGACGTTAGGAAGAAGTTCTTCACCATGAGGGTGGTGAGACACTGGAACAGGATGCCCAGAGAGGTGGTGGAAGCCCCATCCCTGGAATTTTTTAAGGCCAGGCTGGACGGGGCTCTGAGCAACCTGATCTAGTGGGAGGTGTCCCTGCCCATGGCAGAGGGGTTTGAACTAGATGATCTTTAAGGTCCCTTCCAACCCTGACAACTCTATGATTTTATAATTCTATGATGTACATTTGCAGGTCGCCTGCAGTGTACTCCAACTCTTTCCCAGGTTTAAGCCAGAAAATATACAGACAGAGGAGAAGGTAAGAGCTTAGGCATTGTGAAGAGAAATTAATCAAGGGTTATGTACAAAGGGTGTTACATGGAGTGAAAGAAGGGGCTGGGGGAAAGATATGCATAATAGATGAGAACATTTGGGGGACACAAGAGGAACCTGATGGTACTCACAAAAAGGTTTAGCAGTACTGAGGGAAATAAGAAACTGAGAATCACTGTGAACAGTGGAAGGACTCAAAAGTTATTGCCAGCAAAGTGCCAAAGGAGACAAGGACATAAACCCATTTGTTTCATTAGGTTCATTACTCACAGACCAACTTCTACCTGTTGCGGAGCTCGGTCAATAATAAGCTCTCCTGCATCTTCATTCCGAGTTCCTTCTTTTCTGTAAATTAGGCAAGCTATGGCAAAGGGAACCAGTGAAAAAGAGAGTTTACAACTGTACCATTGACTTTGATCACTCCACATTATTTCACGAGCCAAGATTTTGTCCTTGTGCTGAGTATAACTGTTGAGCTGAAGGGCTTGATTTACAAATATATATTTTGTATTGGATTTTTACAGATATAATTGCAAATAAGATAAATATGGTGACCTTTTGGTAGGGAGATTGTGTTAGCGCAATGTTAAATGCAGGGGACAATTTTATCAAGGTGGTCATGAAACTATATAAAATCGATGGGGAAAAACCCTACCAGCATGTCTCATTTTGTTCCACACTTAAAAGGAGAAGCTATCAGAAGTAGATTAGTGCTGCTGAGTCCTTTGCTAGAGTCCAGATCGAAATGCTAGATATCAGCTCGAGAGAGCTTACGAGCATTTGCCTATGGCAACTTCTTTTACATATCTTTCTTTTTTTTTCCTTTTCCGAAACACTTCTTCTCAGCTGTTGGGTGGTAGTGTAGATACCAGTCACTCCAGCTTTCTGCTGTTAGGATCCCCCATGTGAGACATAGTAACTGTCATAAAAAGATCATTTTCCTCTCTCTTTTGTGCTGGCTTTGTACCATTATGGAAGTGCAGTGCTACACAGACATGGTTTTTGCAAGGATGTGATCAACGTCGTTGTCATGTCCTGGTATCCTGTACTCAGTTGTTCCTGTTATTTATTCTATCACTTCCCTCCCAGGGGCTCTGCAGTGTGCATTACTCACTTTTCCTACTATTCAGTGTTTTCCTCATGCTAGGAAATGAGAAGGTTTCTATCTGTGTCCAGTCTGAAATGTCTCCCTTGGGCCTTGAGCCGGTCTTTGTTGACAAGCAAAATGTTCCTGCTGATTCTCTTTTTAAACATCCTCCTTTTTACAGCTCAGACATCTCCTCTCTCCATTTACCATCGCCTCAAATGCAGTACCCTTTATATAGCTCTTGCTGATTGAACATCTATCATTTTTTTTTTCTTACTTCTTTTACCCATTATACAAGTAGTGGTGTGGGCTGCATCAAAGTGAACTCGTTTCCTGAGAGCTGATCAAACTCCTAATGACACACAGAACACAATGCTTTCCTAATGTTTCTTTCCTCTGCACCTACATTTTTTATTCATTTCAATTCTCTGATTCCCCTCTCTTGTCTCTTTCTACCCAGTTCACTGTTTACAACACCTGCAGCATCTTTTATCTCTTTGCCACCTCTTTTTCAGCTTCTCTCTTCCTGTAGAAATCTCACTGGCATGGTTCCTTTGTCTTTTTGAGGCATTGACATGATTTTTATTTTTTTTAAAGAAGTCAGCTGCATATCCATTTTTTAACACATTTTTCTTGACAATTTGCAGCATCTCTTCCTCTTCCTCTGGGCTGTATGTGGTGCCTGTACAAGCTGAACTATCTTCTCCCGTATGCTCTTTTTTTTAATATATTTATATAATGTGTGTTTTCTTTTCACCATTTCTCACTTGTCTTTATTCCACAGTCAATTTTACTAAATAAATCCAAAAATGCATGGACAAACCAACCATACACTTCCACTCTGACATGAGTCTTGATTGCCAATCATCTGGCTTAACTTATAAGAAATTTTTCTTTTTCGCTTTTTTAATTCAGCTTATATGCCTGATGGAGACAACTGCTGGTCCAATCCAATTTCATCTCTATTGCAAACCTTTGTTTTGCGAAAGAAGAAAAATATATCCTGTAAATCTTCAGTAACTTCATAGCGGGTTTGAAGGATTTGAAGGATATTTCTTATCCTTTGAAAGCATTCAGCGGCCGGTGGTTCTTGCAGGCTACTTCATTGCAACAAACGCTCCTCAGTGCTCATTATCAGCCATGTGATTTCTTCTATGTAAACTAAACAGCCAGCCATTGACTTTAACGTGCAAAAAGTTTTTCCATATCTTACAAGTATCTTTGTCTAAGTTTGAGTAGCTGGAGTACTAAATCCATACAAAATTACCGGACACAGTTTCAATCAATAATCACACAATGGAAAATCAAGCTCATTAATCATGTCATGAAATCACTGACAGTCACCACTTTGTAATTAGTGCTATTCTGTATTGGTGGGTCAGTGCATTTGGTAAGGAATTCCTGGTGCTGTGCGTTGAGTGAGTAAATTGTGCGTATTTATTTATATGGCATATAAAAGTATATGTTAATATTCAGCTTTGGTTTAGAACTCTCTCTGTGGCTAAGGTCAAAGTCAGGTTAATTAGTAGCAAACGGACCTCCAACAGTCAAGCTGGTCTTGGGTCTGGATCCTTGAATCTTTTGGTCTTTTTCAACACTAATGGTTCGTAATCACTTATTACTGTTTACCAAAGCCAAAGTACACCCGGTTAAGAAAGAGTTTCAGCAAGGAAAAATGAATTTTTCCATTTACATTTTCTATTGCACTTCTTTCTATGAAATTATAAAAAAGTTGGGGGAAGAATAACTGCTTTCTAACCTTAGTCATAGTCTAAGACAAGATATAGAAGTTGTGGGTGGCCCTGTGATGTTATTTAGGACCTTTAAATTATAATAGATATTCCACTGAATTGAAAGAGGCCAGGAAGATCTTAATCCACTTACAATTTTAACCATGAGATCCTGACTGGGGGTATACATGTTTGAAATTATTTCTTGCTATAAAATTTACTGTGGAAGTTTCGTTCTATAATTTCTATAGACTCCTGTTGGCTTTAATTTTTATAAAAACTGTTTGGACAATTGACACTTTTCAGAATAGTTTGCACTTAGATGTCAAAATCTCCTTAAAAAGAAAAAAAATAAAGGAGAGAGAAAATGTTTCTCTGTGAAATTCCCATTTGCTACATGCTCTACTCTGTGTAAGGTAAGATGACTCTATCGATCCCCAGTCTTCCCGCAAGGCCAGTGAGGGTCTCTGTCTCCTGCTGACCTAGGTACAATAAGAAAGTTTTTATACAGTTTTACATAGTCTGCTCAGCAATCACATAGTTACTGTACTGCCTTCCTCTACATGAGAGTATGTTGTTTTTGGTAAGTGCGTGGTGGCTGCTGCCAAACTGAAGTAGCGTGCTTTATTATCAGTTCCAGCCAAGAGCACAGCTCATATTTCCAGCTCAGTCACCAGCACCTTTTCCTTCAGTTTTGGTTCAGCAGCACCGCAGTTCCCCAGTCTGCCTTGCCACTTTGCATTCAGCTGTGTTTTCTGGCTAATAACTGTCACACCACCACCCAAAACCTGCCATGAGAAATCGGTCTCCTCCTCCCCTCACCCCCACCCCAGTCCTCCACGTCCCAGATCACTGATTTCTCATCTAAAAGGAACCCTCTCTGAAAAGGCTCTGGGTTTAGTTTGCTGTCTGAATGTTATTTTCATTCACTTGCTGTGTTTTATCGGGGATGATGAATGATTCCTGCTTTCCATACCCAAAGATGACTCGTATGAGGAAAACAAACAAACAAACAGCAGCAGTAATAAATACAGCAGGGTAGTCGAGTCTTTATTCAAATGTAGACTCACATTTCCCGGAAAGTCTTTGCTAGTACAATAAAAGGACAGGCCCTGCTCCTTACAATTTGCCTTCTAAACCTAACACAGGAGACACACACAGAGAAAAGAAAGAGAAGGGGTAGAGCATAAGAAAACAAAAAACAATGAAAATTTCTGCATTGGTACCCCTACATCACCAGAGCTGTTGTTGCTTGGTGGGTAGCTTTGTGATGAGCTGCATAAGCACAGGATTTGGGGCAGGCAAGGGAGGAGACGGAGCTAAATGCCAGAAAGATAAGAAGACCTTGTACCTCTCTCTGACTAGTTATTATTTTGAAACAGGTACTTCATCTCTCTCTGTAGTCAGCCACACCGTCAATTTGCTTAATTTTTAGAGGACTAATGTTAAGTGAGAAAAGCTCACCTGCTTTACAGACTCAGCCTGTTGAGTTCTGCAGGAACCCTCAGTGAGAGAGCTGGAGCAATGCTTTCTAAATAGTAGAGCATACTGGCATAATTTTTACTATTTTTTTTAGCTTTTTCCCTGTCTGTATTTGAAAGGCCTTAAGGAACCAGAAAACGCTTAAAATTAAGAAAGTTCATCCCTGACTCCTGAAATGTAACAACTGCCCTTTGCTTCCTTTCCCAAGTGGTGCAGGAGCACTGGAGTTTTCATGATCAAATCTGAAACCAACAAAAACCAGCCTGTCACCCCCAAAGCTATAGGAAATGCTGCTTTGCAGCTATATATAAAGATCTAGGCCTCCAGTCATGGACATTTATAGTAGGTTTATTGGCCCGTAAAGGGAGCCTGAGGATTTTGTTCCTTCCTGCCTCCATGGGCCCTTTGCATTTTTCAAAGTTATTGGGGCATTAGGTTTAATTGAACATACAACTTAATTACTGGGAGCCTCTCAGCCCAGAACACGTGCTGTGCACTCGCAGTTTGATGTATCTGCAAGCGGACAACTTTGCAGGGATGCTACTTATCAGGGATGAGCGCTCCTCACTGCTGAGAGAGGCAAATCTCGCACCTCCTTCCATCCTCATCCCAGTAAATCTGCTCTTAAAACTCCTGAGTGATGATTCTCTGGGTGGGATGTTCTTATTTTTCCTACTGATACTCACATTTCTCATGTAGAACGTATGTCCAATGTATATCAGGTCACCTCAGCCAAAGGATTTACCAAATAGGAAATAAGACCAGTTGCAGCTGACTTGGTTTTGGCACTGAGAAAACACAAAGTCCCTTTAAAAATCTTTAGTCATACCATGAGGACACAGCCTGTGGAAGACAAAAGTGCTATCGGACCTAGAAAACCCTTCCCAGACTTGCTGAATTTGAACTGGGCAGGGATAATCCTTCACCCCAAAAATATAATGAGAAAGGTGTCCATATTATTCTCTTCTTCAGGAACAGAGGAAAAATGTGGGAAAAGCAAGGGAATGGATGATGTGACATGCATTAAATGCATTCGTAGCTTGCACAGTTATGCAGAGCATTCATGAAGTCATACGACACAATTGCAAATGCATTTATTAAGGCGTGTTTCCTACTGCGCCTTCAAACCATATTCAACTCTTTCACTAGGATGACAGAAATCAGTGGAGCCGTGGAGGCTCAGCACTAATGCGGGGGAAAATAGCTCTCTCACAAATGCAGGAGACATTTAACAGATACTGCTAGAGATGACTTTAACATTTTCAAATATATTTTTCCTCTCGCATTTTCTGCTTCCCCTTCTCTCTTCCACGCATCCTGTGCTGCCACTGATCTTTCCAATCACGAGAAAATATGACATCCGAGCCAGAAAAACACGGTGTCTGCATTAATTTATTCTCCTCTCTGCATGGGAATTAAGCCAAGCTGAAGAGTTTCCAAAAGCTTCTCTCCCTCCCTTTCTTGTTTTTTCCTTGTTTCTTCCAGACGGTGGGTTTACAGAGGCCGCTCAAAAAGCAATGGCTGAAAGGTTCCCAGGGCTGAACCTATTACTGCCAACTGATCGTATTCACCTGAACAGAAGCTATAACACTGATATATGGTGTCAGCAATAAATATGTTAAGAACAAAAAAGTGTTGAAGAAAAAGGTTTAACACGGCTTGAAAATTTTTTGCCATCTGTCCACTGTGATAAGGTCATGTCCCTTAGAGCCGGCTGGCTCCACGTTACAACGGCTGTGATTAACACTAAATGAACAATTTGACAGTGAAGTTGCTGCATACTTGTGATTGTGGGGATTTAAAATTGTTCATGCAAATCCTATGTTCAACCAAAATACATTTATGTTGTGGGTCAGTGCAGTTAAAAATATCCATAAAATTCCTCATAATTGAGCAATTAATTTTCAAGTCCTAAATATGTATAACAGACATGCAATTAAAAATATATTCTCCTCAGAATTGCATTTTTTAATTCCATTATTGCTGAAAACATACCTGCCATGGTAGATATTTTAATAAGCTTTTGCTTATCACAAGCATCAAGCAATGTTCAAATATCATTCTTTGTAATTAAAATCGTGAAAATATTTTTTGAACCTTCAAGGAGTCTTGACTTGAATTTGAAGCAAATGAAATAAACACTTCTATGGTCATTTTGGTGTGATTTCCTATTCAAATTTTAAAAAGGAAATTTCTAAACTCCTCAGCTGGGTTTAAATATTTATTCATTTAAAACATTTAAGTTGAAAACTCTAAGTCACCAGAAGAAAAGCAGATGCATGCTTTTATCTTTTAAATATGGCGATATTCAGGAACAGTTGTATGAGAATTACAAGTTACATTATATATGTGTTTTAAAGCCAATGTCATGCCAGCTTTCATCTTGTTTGTCAAACTAGGTCCATTCTTAAGAAATTCTTCTGGGTAATTACTGGTTTGTCCAATAAAGACCAGTAAAGTTGAAAAGTTTGTGCCCTTTCTCCATGTTCAAAATAGAAATAATCTTGGGAGCTTTAGGAAAACACAACTTTATTCTTCTCTGTGACCAAATGTACCATAAAAGGAGATTTATCTAGATGCTAATGATGTCTATTATGTGCTTTAGTAAAGGGACCAGAGAAAGCAAGCTGCTCATTCAGGGAGACATTATCACTACCGGCATTCTGACACCTTCGATAAAAACAGCAGCAGCATCACTATAAAATCTTCTTTAAAATTGCCAAGTTTATATCATCGGTTAGCAGGAGAAAGCCGTAGACATTCATCTTGCAGGACCTTGCTGGAACCTCTGGTTCCCTCTGAAAGGTTTTAATTGAGGTCATCAGGTGCCATGAAATTTAGCATAAATACAGTTTAAGAGAATTCAGCTCTGTTTAAGAATTACACAGTTAGCAGAATTGACTGGGGCCCTTTTGGCCCTGCCAGACCTTTGGTTCATTCTGGGGCTTAGCAAAGTTAGACACAATAATATTGCTCTGTAATTGATGGCAAACTCGGCTTCTTCCTAAATCAGCTCATCAATTAAATGTGACTCCTACAATCTTGAGGAAGGACTGCCTGGTAAGTAAGACTTGGGTTTATGAGTCTGACATTTCTCTCTTCACTGCTACTACTTCTGCAGCTTTAGATAAGCCCCTGGACTTCTTGTTTTCACAGTTTTGCCAGATGTAAAACAGGAATAATTATGCTTTATTTGCTTGTTTGTATCAAAAGGTGGATTTGAGTGAACATCGCCTACAGCATTAATCTTCAGTATTTAGAACAGGGGGGTAGCCATGGCATGTAGGAGAAGTGTTGGGGACAGGAGAGGGGTGACAACTGTTCATAAGGACTGTCACTCCTGGACTGTGAAAAATAGAGCAATGTCCCCTGCTTGAAGCACTTTAAAGTGAATAAAGCATGAACAGGAGACGACTGGACTCTAGACTACAAATGATTTTTGTCCTAGGTGAAGTGTTAGGTCTCTGACCACAACTGTTGATGCAACACGCTTGAATAGCCTGATCTTCAGCAATGAGCTCTTATTTCAGCACAGCTCAAAACCTCTTATAACCTCTATGTGTTTCAAATCAACTTCTGGATCCTGAAAACTAGTTGAGTTGTGACATAGATGTAGATGGTAGTACAGGATAAAAAGCCTGTTCTTGGGAGGAGATTTGTTTCTTTATCCTAAAACTGGGGTCATCTTCACTTAAATGAAAATGTTAATAAAATATTCTCAAAATCATAAACTCCTCCAAAGCATCACGGTAACCTATGTTATTCTAGCAGTCTAGCAGCAAATCCTTGATACACTGAGTCAAAAAATTCATCATGCCTACAAATGACTGTGGGAGGAATTCCTGTAATTCCCTGGGCTGGGAAGGGAGGAGTTCTCTCTGAAGATAAGCAATTCTCCAAATAAAATACCTTATGTATCAAAAAAAACAGCTTATATTTATGGAGATTGGTGACAAGTGGTTTCCCTCAGGGGTCCGTATTGAAACTAGTATTGTTCAGTGTCTCCATCAATGACATAGACATTGGGATTGAGTGCACCCTCAAAAAGTTTGCCATTGACACCAAGCTGAGTGGTGCAGTTGACACACTTGAGGGACAAGGTGCCATCCAGAGGGACCTGGACAAGCTCAAGAAGTAAGCCTGTGTGAACCTCATGAGGTCCTGCATGTGGGTCGGGGCAACACCTGGTATCAATACAGGCTGGGGGATTGATAGGACAAGGGGTAATGGTTTTAAACTAAAAGAGGGAAGAGTCAGGCTGGATGTAAGGAAGAAATTTTCTACATTGAGAGTGGTGAGACACTGTCCCAGGTTGTCCAGAGAGGTGGTAGATACTCCATCCCTGGAAACATTCCAGGTGAGGTTGGACGTGCCTCTGAGCAACCTGATCTAGTTGAAGATGTCCCTGCTTATTTCTAGAGGCGGTTGGACTAGATGGCCTTGAAAGGTCCTTTTGAACCCAAGCTATTCTATGATTCTATGATCCCTATATGGGACATTCATAGGGACTAATTTAGAACAAGGACTTTGGAGCATGAATTGAGAAACAAGTGCTTCATTTCTGGTTTTAATATGCTATCTGGGCATCATCCTGCCATTCCAAAATTACCCTCTACTGGGGGAAAATGAAAATGTAACACAGCCTTGCAAATTTTGAAAGCGTGGTGATTCTTATCAGTTCATAACAATTACAACCAACCATTAACTTCTTTAAACTGGGTGTCTGGCAACAGCAAAGAAAGATTGAAGCTGCATTTTCTGCATCACAACTAAATAGAAACATCACATAAATCACCATGCTTTTCACACTTTGCTGGCAATTTCAGAAGTCACAGAATGGAGAAGGTTGTTAAAGTAATACAGCCATGTAGCTTATTTTATTTTTAAAATGTCATTTTCTTAAAATTTCATTCCAGGTTAGTATCAAGTTGTGTATATTTTTCCACTTCCTTCTCACTGCAAAACAAAATCCCAAATAATGTGTTTGACACATTTCAGAGCTTCTGCTTCACTGACCGAAGATTATCCATTCACAGCAGTCACTGCCAGTGTATGGTGCATACATTTCCCTACATCCTAACCTATGACTGAGACTGTCTACCTGTTTTCCACTTCCAAACCCAACTCTTTTGCTTAAAAAGAAGCATTGCTTACTGCATCAGAAATAATTTTGGCAAAAATTAGAAAGTTCTGGGGGAATTCGTGGCTTGTTGTGCAAGAGTATCTGAAGTCAGATGGCTTTTTCTTGGCCCTGCTTAGCCCATCAGTAACTCCACAGTGGCCTGGAAATCAGGAGCCACAGGGCAAGGTATGCATGGCTCTGAGGCTTGCAGCTCTCCAAAAAGCCCAGTTCTTCCTTAGTCCTGTAATTAGTCCAGCCTTGACAGATTTTAACATCTTGACAGGGAATATTACCACAACTTTCATTTTCTAGTTGTAGAATTTCATGAGGAATCTGTCACCTGTTGTGTTCCAATAAGACCATTGTAAGGAGATCTAACTTTTTGTGTGCTTTCTAAATTTCCAAAGAAAAAGGGTTCCAATATCTCTCTAGGTCTGATTTTATTTTATGAAGACTCATAGTCCAATCTCTCAAACTCCCCAAGTGGTAGAATAAAAAAGTCTTGCAAAATGTGAAAACCAGTGTGAATTCCAGATAAATGGTTTCTGACCAGCCAGCGCAGAAGCCTCTCAGTTCAGCAAGAAGCAAAGGAGCTGTTAAACTGTGTGAAGCTGCACATCTAGCCTAGGAAAATTGCAGAGTTTTGAAGGCTCCCACGTTAACCAAGCCAAGACAGAGGCTGTCACACTGTGTGCTCCTTGGCGCAATGATGTCTTGACCCGACAAGCTCTGTAGGTGATAATAGTGAGAAACCCTAGGTGGGCTGACAGCAGTGTTAGGTACAGTCTTAAAACAAGTGCAAAATACAAAGCTCTGCTTTGGAGGTTCCTTTCTGAGGCATGGCTCTTTTTTTCCTCTGTGTTTTAGTGATTTACAGTGATTTACAGCCTGGTCAGCACCCTGTGTGAGGCAGCAAGGAGAGGAGATGGAGCCAAGACCTCACCTTTCTTCTTCATACCCTGTAGAGGAGTGTGAGAGAGCTGTGACGTGTCTTCTCTCTCTTTCATGAGCGGATAATCTATGTTACAACCCGACCCTTAGAGAATGATTCACCCAGGTGGATACTGATGCACACAGAGGATGGTTAGAAAAATTCCCACTCCTGTCATTACACTTTTCCAAGGATATTGCTCTGGCACAGTTCTCATTCACATGCAGGCCATCCCAAGTGCACAGGTATTATTTTTTCAATCTTAAATCCTCTTTGTAATTTTAGCTTTCCCCTACTGAACTTCTCTGGGCTATTGTTACAGATGTTTTGAGAATGGCTTTATACACTGCATTTATATAGTTTTCATTTGAGAAAAAAAAAAAAAAAAAAAAAAAAAGCTTTGTTCAAAATCTGTGTCTTAAATGTTTTCACACTAAGGTTTTGAAAAATTTTCTTTGCCTTTTCTGTCTCCCTCCTGTAAATGAAAGGAAAATTATCCTGCAAAAAGACCTGACTTCTACCAGTAGCTTATGAAGACATTTGAAACAAGATTCTTGTGAGTTAAAAGCTTTATTTTAAAGGTCCAATCTTAAATTAATAATCAGAAAAATGACTATTTTTTTATTAGGCTTTTTAAATTTCAAAATCCCTTTTTATATTAAAGTGAAATTTAAAAAAAAGAATCTAATTTACTCGTAACAGTTCATCTTTTCATATTTCCAGGTTGATTTACCCATCCTTGTTCCTTATTTACATAGGAGAATTTAATCCCAGAAAATCTGGCTGAAAACGTCTTTAAAATCTGCTTTTCTGCACAAAATTATAAAAGCTTTGGTAAAAAAAAAAATAATAAAAACACACATACACTCACAAACACCTCTGAATACATGTGTATATGTACGTATGTATATCCTAGATGCCTTTAAAAAAGGAGATTTATGTCAGGGCTTGGCTTACCTTCTTTCCAGTGCTACCAGTTATACTGAACTAATTCAAACCTATTTTCCACGTAGTCCTAAACAAAGTGCTCTCAGCTTATAGAAAATCTCAGCAGACTTTGAAATTGGGGCCTACACAAGAGTAGGCGTGTTGCTGGTGTACACCAGTATTGAGAGGAGGACAGAGGCCATCACTACAAGACCTCTAAATGAAGTTTATTTGCCTAGGTCCACACACTCGGAGAAGACTGCAGCCCTCCTTTGGAACAAATAACAGATTTATACAAAATTGCCATCTATCTGCAAGATGCCAATAAGTGGAACCGGAACATACCACTGCACATCACAATAAAAATAAATACAATTCAATGTGTAATATATCAGAAGAGATAATTACACATACCCCTAAGGCAAGCAGAATTTAGCAAAAAAGACTGTTTGTTACTCTTCATAGCATTGCTTGGTGGGGTCTGTGAAACAGCCATAAATCCTCTGTTTGCCTGGCAGATGGAAATAAAGCCAAAGTGATGCATCTGTTAACCTCAAAATGCATCCACTGATATTCAGCAAAAATGTGAGATAATGACCCAAAATTCTATATTCACCAGGGAAATTCAGTGCACTCTGTGCTTAGTTTTCAATGCTCAGTTGTGTAGGCTGCCTTCTGCTATCTGCAGCCATTGTTAGTCTGACATGATGAATTGCCTCCTCAGGTCTCAGCAAGGATAATTATTCTCTGAGCAACTCACACAGCCGCCCTCATTGCACACAGAGAGAATGCAAAAGTCAGGAGAGCCTGGGGAAAAAAAAAAAAAAAAAAAGAGAGGAGAGAGAGAACGGAAAAAAGAGAAAAAAAACACGAGAACTTCGGACTGCTTAGGCTCAACAGGTGACTGAAGTCAAACCGAGCAGATAAACCCCTTCCCAGGGTGGTGCAAAGCCCAGATGTAGACGTTGGTTGGTTGTCCTCTTCCTGAGGAGGGGACACCTTCCCCCCGCTGGGGCGCAGACCCGCTGCCCCAGCAGAAAGGGATTTCCTATCCTCCAAATGCCACATGCGCGGGGAAGTCGGCGTTTTGCATCTCAGCAGGGTACACGGTGGTGGCGATAAAAAGGATAAGTCGCACTTGCTGGGCCTCTTGATATCAAGTGAAATGGCCTCCCTCCCTCAGCAGAGCCAGCTAACGGGCAGGGCCGGTGTTCACAGCGTGGAGGTGACAAACGCAGAGACAGCCTACAACGAGGACTGAAAAGGAGAAAAGCCAGCGCGGGCAGGGAGAGATAACACCACTCTCACCGATTTGTTTTGTGAAAACTGTTCAGATACTGTGGTAGGATGGCAATGCAAAACCAACACGCAGACGGACAGGCAGGTACGTTAGACCAGGCTGAATTTTCAATTTTATTTCCCTTAAATCTTTCAGTGGGCCTTAAGAGCTCAAGAAATACCTAAAAACTCTCCAGTTAAGCAGCTTCTGAATTTCTGAGGCCTGTATGTGCCAAATATCCCTGTTCGCCTCACTCTTTCATTAATATCTGTACAACAGTTCACTGAGGACCTCTGACACTGGAATTGGCCCCATCTACAAAATACCACTTTATCCCTGACAAGAAGCTCAGCCTAAAAACCTATATAAACATGATATGGGTGAGAAAATGTGTAGAAGCAATGACAGATTTTATCTGCAGCACCAGGGGCAAAGAGTCACAGAAAGGCTAAGTGATTTTCTCAGCCTGTTGAAGAGTTGAGACCCAAACACGGCACCATCCTCCTTCTGAACCACCGGGGCTCACTCCACGCGTTAACTGGAAGGGATGGGTGTACGCAGTGAGATGGATGGGCACGCTAGAGATCTGGAAGGCACAAGGTTCATCTTGTGAAAGAATTAAGTTGATTACTTTTGTTGCCTTGCCATAATTGAAGAGGAGCTGACTCTCTGGAGCCTTCAAGAGTTTGAAGCTGAGAAGGTTGTGAACCTGCTCCTTCCTAGAGGGTAAGTGGAAGAACAGGACTCAGTCAGTAAGAAGTCATCAGCTGAAATCTTTCTTTTGAGAGTAAACGATCTGCAGACACATTTATTTAGAAACCTACATGAGTGTCTCATCTTCAAAAAATTTTAAGCAAAAAGCAAACAAACACCCTAAGCCTGTCCCTTCTCACTCCTCGACTCACCACTTCCTCACAATCATTTTTGTAGGAGTCCTTTTTATTTTACTCCATTTGCTTTAATTTTTGGTGAGTCTGTGTCCTCAGTACTCATACGGCAGCTGCACCATAATGGATTGGAATAAATATAATGCAAGCTGCTGCAGTGCTTTTTTTCTGCGTGCATTATGAAACAGAAACATATGCAACATGTCTAAAATAGATAGTTCCTTGTAAGGAGCTGCAAAAGATAACGGTGCAAAAGAAATAGTGGGTCATTGCTCTGGCCTACGCATTTATGTTACCAAAAAATTCATAGCAACAATTTAGCAGAGCCAGGTCTCCAATAACTGTCTTTTAAAGTGCATAAGTATGCCGGGATTAAATACTCACACTTTACACACACAGATAGGTTGTAGAATCCATAGAACAGAGTAAGCACCATAGAAAATTCACAAAATATTCAAGGAGATATTAATATTTTGCGTACTTCTGTTCTTCCGACGCGGCTTCTTTTTGCCACTGAAACATATTCTCTGCTTTCTTTCAGTCTTTGCTTTCAGATCTGGCTGTTCAGGGGGCTATTTGTCGAACACTTGATTTGATCTCCTTTCCTTATTTCACTCCCATCACCTCTCTTACTCTCCTTTTGCATCCACTACAGAAAATATTTTTGTCATAGGCCACAAGGAAAATGTGATGATAATCATTCGATTACTGACATCTCTCTGGCAATAATGCATTTAGTGTGAAGTATTTATTAGAAGGAAATGAAAGATCCAGCCTTTTTGAGGAAAGGTAGCCAGCTTTCAAGATTAACTGACAAGAAAATATATTGTACTCTAGTAATGGGAGATGTGTCCCATACTGCTGCTATTGAAGCTGCCACGCAAAATAATGAAATATTCTACAAAACATGTCTACAAGGTAATTTATACAGAACCAGCACTTGTCATACTGTTGGTAGTGAGTGACCTATGCTGTTCTGTTGTGCTCCACAACCTCATTAGTTATAGTGGATGTGGGGACCTCTATGGACAGGTGTCCTGGGACTCCGTGATGGAGAGGAAAAGGATCATAACGCCAGACTCGTGCTGACTCCTGTCTAAGGCTATTACAGGGCACATTTTTAAAGTTCCAGTAAAAGTTCCTATAGAGAATTGTCACAGTTAACACACAGCCTTGCTTTCAATCACTTTCCTTAGCCGGGATGTGAGGGGAAACGGTCCGTGTGTCATCTCACAAGCCGATCAGCTCCCTGTCTGCAGCGTTAGGGAAGGACAAAAACAGAGCTATGCACACTCGTGGGACTTGATGGTGTATCACTCCACTTCTCCTTCCAGAGGGAACTGAATAAATAGGTGCAGCCATGCCCCTCCTTAGATAATATCTCTATTTCAATGTCAACACTAAAAATGGCTCACTCCAGCAGAATATTTGAGATAAAAGACCCTGCCTCTTTTACAGAAGTATTTTCCCACTCTTTTCTTTTCTCTCTCTCTTATGCTGAATGGTAAACGGACAATATGATAAGATGAAGACGGTGATGGGGACCCTATCTGCATGACAGGCACTATGTCACTTCACGAGGGACCATGTATAGCACCAACTACTACCAGCAGGAAAGAGCGGGGGAAGTTCTTCCCCTCTGTGGAAGGTCAATATCTGAGCACTAACCAGGAGATTTCTAAATCTCATTCTAACTTTTCAAGTGACTCACCATTTATTTATCTCTCCAGACTTTGTCCTCATCATCTGCAAAATTGTGCTAAATACACAAAAAAAAAAAAAAAAAAAAAAAAAAAAAAAAAAAAAAAACAAAACCTGCGCTAAATCTGCAAAGGTGTGGTAAGTACAGTATCTTGAGATTGAGGACGTGGAAATACAGAAATTATACCAGGAAGAAAACTTTGGTGATGTGGAAATAAAATCAAACCCAAATCCCCTTTAAGTAATCATTAGAGAAGTACAGGATTAAATTTAGAGATTATGGAAATATTTCTGAGAATGTGCTTGATTGAACAATTGCCATAAATTAAAACCTCCCTCCTGTCTGTTAACACTTTGGCAAACAACTTGAAAAAGAAAAATGCAATACTGATCAAAGTACATGTGTAACTAATTACCTGATTTTCTGTCCTTCCTCCCCTCTGTGCAGGCATTAATGATGAACGTGAAATACAGGAGTGAGAGAAGATCAAAAGAACATTACCTGAGTGTGCACGAATCTCTTAGCCCCCGCATCCCCCCTCCTTTTCCTCCCAAGACTAACTTCTCTTCTCTTTTCTGCTTTTAGATGCTATTTCACATCTCTTATTCTTTTTTTTCCCGCTTTTAGCTTGACAGGAGACTGCATTGCACATATTGGGGACGTGACTGATAATCACTTCACTGTGTCACATTCACTTGATTTTAGTTATCCAAGCTTGCAAAATTTGACCACTGAGTATAAATTTGATTCAAAATGAGAAGTAAGTTTTCTGTTAGATTGCAAATCAAGACTTGTATCTCAGTTTGAGTCTGGCAGCCTAGTGAGTTTAGGAGATACTGGAATGACTTTCTGATCCTGTGTGGTTTTTTTTCTTCCCTTCACACAAGCAGAAGAACTCTCTTGAGAATAGCCATGTTTATGACAAAGCCCCTGTCTTTTCCTGGAATGCTGTGAAAGCACAGCTTTTCTTGTGGGATTTCAGCTGCTTTCAAACTAATATCAACAACAATCTACTTCCCCACCAAAACCCCTTACAAAACATGCAATAGGAAAAAGCATTTCGTACACATTCCTTAACTTTACGATGGAAATTACAAAAAGCTAGCACGCTGACCAACATCAGAATATGCTGACCTAGTTTGGTTTATTTTATGTTGGTATTCTTCCTCCCTTTGTGCCCTCAAGATAGATCAGTCTTTCTGGCAACATACTACGCGCAGGTCACAAGATAAGGACCATTCACCTAAGCATTTAAAACAGTGCGTCAGTCTCCAAGAGCCTGGAAATCCTTTCTTCTATGCGTTCTAAACCCATTACCTACCCCTTTTTTCAGTCTTTTCCAGAATCTTCCTAATGTTATTGGTTTGTGTATTTACCTTTTACAAGCACAAATTTGTGCTTTGGTGTTGCCGCACTGTGTCTCTTTGTTTTTGTTAATCTTAGCACTATTGCTCTAATACATTTGTTTTAACTGCTGAGCTTCCTTGTAACAGAAGACCCTGGTTGGGTTGCCGCTATTAACTAAGAATAAGTGTCAATGAAATTACATCCTAAAGGCCTCTTTCATTAGTTTCTTTTGAACTTCTGAATGCTTTCCCAGGGATTTGATTGCTTTTAGACCGGCACTTCCTAACAAGGCTTTTGATGTAAACTTTCATGCCACTGTTACTATGACAATAGTGTAATGCTGCAGCAGCATTAATTGGAATTTTGATTATTTCTTTGGCTCAGAAGACTGTATGTGTTAATAACTGATTCAACTGTGTTTCAGATCAATGCTGCAAGGCAAAGCTGAAATCTTTATTTCCAGTAAATTTTCAATCAACAGGGCTGCTGAAAAAGAAGAAATGGAAGATGGCATCATAATGTCAACACATCCAGTATTCCTCACTATTGTTTATATGATTCATAACAAATACTCCTTAGATGCAAATTTTCCTCCATGCTAGTAAATTCTTACATAGCTTTCCACGCTCTTCTACCTAAATTAACTTTGTTTCAGATGGTAGAAATCGAGAAAAAGCATAAATAAGAAAGTATAATTTGTTTATGTTTGGTCTGGAGTGGACTGGAGGAACTTTGCAAAGGCAGCAGATACCACCTGTGCCAGGAATTAACATTCTTCATTCCTCGGAATTTGAAAGTGCAGCATATAACAAGGCAAGTCACGAAAGTTTGATGAGAAATATTTAGCTTTTCTTGTTCCAGCTTTGTATCAAATCCCCAATTAGATATTGCCAAGAGACAGAAATGAACAGTATCACAACATTAGTTAATCTCATTCAATGTTTTTTTTTTCCACCAAAATTAATCTCCAATGCTAATTCTCAATAATTCATCATATTATGTCTATATGTGTTTGTGTGTGTATATAAATTTCTCTCTACTGAAACCAACATGGACATCTTCTAAGCCGAATTCAATACACTTTTAAGCCATTGCATAAGACCTTTTAATTCCTTGTATTTTTTCATTTATATTTCCATTTTTCAGCCAATATCCTGTTAGAAAGCTCAATATAATTCCTGGAGATGGAATGCGGCAGGACCAGAAAGAATTGGCTTCCAGCTAAATTGTGCAGGCTCAATATTTTTTTTCCTTTTTTTTTTTGTTTTTGTTTTTTTGGTTTTTTTTTTGTTTGTTTTTTTTGTTTGTTTGGTTTTTTTTGGTTTTTTTTGTTTTTTTGTTTTTTTGTTTTTTTTTAGGTAGAGATAACTCCCAGAAAAGTTCTTAAATTTTTGAGATTTTTTTTTTTCCCTGATGAAGAGAACATATTGTCAGGAGGAAACCACACCTATTTATGCCGTGGTCTTGCCATATGATGTACAAATCTTCATAGACATAGAAGTCGATGAGTTATATAGCCTGTTTATCCAAATCATTGAGTCAACCTATTTGCACCATTAAAATAAAGTGCTGGTCTTCGGAAGCTTCTTTTCAGACACATAAAAACAATCATCCAAATTATTCACCCACAACAGCTATTGCCACCATTCTGTTTAGGGGTTTTTTTAACCCACAATTAAAAGCTCTTAACAGTCTAATCCCCAGAATTTACTAATCTCAGAGTAACCAATAAACCACAATACACACATATGTTATAAAATCTTTTACCTTCTAAGCAAAATCCAAACACATAGGATTTTTTTTTTTTTTTAATTGCAAAACCCATTCCCATATTATTGCAGACATGTAGGGATGCATATCTTCAAAAAATCGATGGGAACTGTCTTGAGCAATTTGATCAATGACTACCCCCGCCCATTTCAGCCTGGACATTCGTCTCCTGTTGTTCTGCAGACAGTTTACAGATTAATAATGAAGCATATAACCAAGCTAGTGGTAACATATGAGCAGGGGAGATGCAAAGCTGAACATCTCACATCAAGGGCACTCTACACCAGCAATTCATCAGGCTGGTTTACCCTGCAACATTCGTATAGTTTCTTGTGCCTCCCCAGTAACACTCACCAGTAGGGAAATACAGCTGCTTCCTAGGAATCCTTCACTTTGTTTATGAAAATGAAACCACTGGCCTTTTAAAGTGCGACTGCATTTGGTCTGATTCTCTCATCAATCATGCAAAGTAGACCAAAAGCTGAGATGATTTATATTGGTTACTAAAAGTAATTATGATATGTCACATCCAAGAGAGCTTTTACTTTTTTAATTTTGAGGGGTTCTTTTTTTCATGATGCAGGAAAAACAATACTACTAGGAAGCAAGTGGGTTATTCAGGGTGCTGGGGTCACCTGTATCAGTTACATGAATATGAGCTAAGCTGGAACAAGAAACTTTAAAATTTACCCTGTGAAGGCCCAGACCATTTTAACTGGATTTTGCTGTAATCATTGATGATGAATGATTACAATGTTCTTTTTTCATCAAACCCATCCTTAAAAGAATCTCTAGAAACTGTAAGAGTAGAACTATTTTTTTTTTCTTCTTAAAGACAGAGAGAAGCTACCAATTTCTAACTCTTAAACTCTGATGTTATTTCTTGTGTTCACACATCAGCTGTTCATTTTGGCTATCAACTTTACAAGTTTTTCAAGCAAGGCCACATGCGTCAAGCCTTTCTCTAAAGCAGCTGACACACTATCACTGCATAGCAGATGCTAATGAAGACAAGAATAAAACATCTGAAAATTCAACATTTCACGTCCAGTATCATAATCAGAAATAGAAAAACACAGAAGTTATTAACAACAACAACAATTTATTTTAATTTTTTTTCAGAAGAGCTACTCAAGAAAATTCATTAATTTTTATACAATTTATATGAAAAATCATGCTTGAAGTCTTTAGTAAAAAAGAGAAAATCAGTCCAGCGGCACGTTAACATAAAATATTTAGATGTAGCCATTGTCTGCATATTCCATCATCTGCTAAGACTGCATTTTTTTGCTGAATATGAAATGGTTGTCACAGTAAGGATATTCCAGGTTATAAGGTAAAAATAGCAAGGATATCTTTCCAGTTATCTCCAAATCAACCAATTATTGTAACTCAGGTATAGATATTTTACTGTAATTTCCCTGGGGTTCCCTACAGATTTTCTGGAAATCTGTAGTTTGGGACCGTTAAGTTGGGCAAAAAAAGAAGACTGACATTTTCTTTTAAAAAAACATTTACACGTGCTCGAATGAACTTGCCTTGCATTTTCGTCTTCCTGGCAAAGCTAATAAACTGAAGTCAGAAATCATAAGTGAATCAGACTCCATTAAACACATGCAAAAAGCCAGGAAAAGTGGACATCAAGAATCCTTGTGACATTTTGCTTGCACAACGCTGTGGAAGTAGTCAGAAAGAGTAAACTACAGCAGTCCACACTCTACAATCCAACAAAGTCTTAATCCACTCAAACCAGTGAATTAATACCTCTTAAAAAGACTGAAATGCAAATTGTGATTATTTAGGGGATTACATACGGATTTGCGTTGCAAGTTTGTGTTGGCCTCCCTATTTTGGTAATGCAGGGAGAACGTTATTAGAGAAATTAGTAGTCAAATACAGAGATCATCTTAATAATTGCAAAGAAGCTTTTTGACAAGATTAGTTGCCTTGCATGACCTGTGTGGGAGATTCACCGTCCCATCTGCTCTCTGTATTCATTGGTCTTTTGGTTCCTCGGCCCACCACTGCAACCCCACAGCATTCCATAACTGTTGGCCATCTCAATGTCTGCTCGCCTGCAAGATGAAATGCTGGTAAACTGCGTGATTGCTTTCTATACAAACTGATTTTTCGTTAAACGTTTAGTAACCACCGCCAAATATAAATCAAAATGAACTAATGAGGCTTTCAGAAAATGTAAGAAAGAAAAAATAAGTGGAAAGATGATGAAGGCATTCATTTCTACGTTACCCTTGCAGCTTCTGCTGATGGAAAAAACTCAGTAACGGAATTACACCTGTGGGCATGCAAAAGTCTGTGCTGTCTCTTCACTGGAAGTGGGCTGGAGGGCTTCAAGTTTAAAAGCAAAAAAAAACCTAAAAGGGAGAAAGAAAGAAAGAAACACATCACATTCCAAAAGGGAGAGAGGAAAAATAGCCAAAGCTGGAAAGGGAAAGAATGAGTCAAGGTTTCAACTTTTTGGGGGGAAGTACATGATCATAGAAAAATTGTTTATCAACTCATTCCTTTTCTTTTTTATGCAGATTAAATAATATTTTTTGTCATTTTTGGTTAAACATCTTGAGTTACTGGTATTCCATCCTATAATGGATGTTTTAAATGGCTCCAGGGTGGTTAGTGGAAGTGGCTCTGCTCAGAGATGGGTCTCTCCAGAGCATGCTGCTCCAGCCATACTTCATGGCACTTCACACAGGTTTGGGGTGTTCTTGTAGTACTAAGTTACTACTTCTGTTGCTGCTTAAGAGCAGCAAAGTTTAAACAACCATTATTAAAATCAAATGTAACTGAAAATGAACAGCTAGCAGTTTTAAATCGTCTGAAAGTGTGTTATAACATGACACTGAAAGTGTTGACTTCATTTACTGGCTTATCTTTGGAAGAAAGTCTCGTAGATAACTAAACACGGTCACACTTGTTGAGAAGTCCTAATGCAATACTCATCAAAGTTAGCCCAAAAAGTGGTTTCATGAGATTGTACATCCAAAGAGTTTAAGGCCACTATTAACAAACATATATGAGTGGTCGACAGCGTCATTGGCCAATTAACAAGGAAAGCTGAAGATCCACTCACCTATCTCCCTAACAATGTGGATTTTCAGCTGCTTGCCTGGTTTTTTTTGGATTTGGAAACTTGAGTTGGAAAGCTAAGTAGAAATAATTGTGGGCTTTTTTTCTGTTCCTACCAGAGAGTGCCTTAACTGGCGTTTTCTATGGTATTTTGGCTTTTCTTGTCACAACCACACATTCCTACTTGAGGGGAAAAAAAAAAAAGTGTAATTAAATGTATAATTAAAAGTCATGTTTTTACAATCATTATACAAAGTGATGTGAATGTGTCAAAACCTCAGGAGAACCTGCTTTCTGCTTTGAGTAAAGGTAGGATGAAAGATTCTACTTTCAGAGATGTTCTGCATCCCTAAACCTTAGTAATTCTGTGAAATATCGTGGAACAGAATTATAGTGAGAGTGCTGTTTTCTGTCACTTGGATTTACAAATAAAAGAAAGTAAAAATTTGTAATTTTGTCCTCTCTTTCCATTGAATTCAACCCGAATGTACTCCTTCCTTTCTGTAGCAACATCTGTGATCCCCCAGATAAGTCACACCATACTTTAATATATTAACCTCTTGCTATTTTCCTTACAGGTATCCTCAGTAACATCACACTGAATACTTATGAGGCACACTTTGAAGAGTATAATGTAGTATGCAGGAAATAGCTAGCTTGTGAGCCTAACTTCAGCTATATGAACGATATAAGAATTACCAGTAATAGAAGAGAGTACAAAATATTTAGAAATATATTAAACACAATCAAAATGGACTCATAAAAAGGGATCACAGCTGAGAAATGTACTAGAACTGTTCAACATGTTCATTTTCAAATAATTACAAGTGAGAAATCACTGATGAAATTTGACTAAATTTCAGGAAAGCACATACTACAAGATTTACTCACTGAAGAGTTGAAATATAAATGCAGAAATTTACTGAATGGACTAGACAAAACATTAGAAATGAAGGTGGGGAAAAGAAACGATGTATAAACATGTATAAATATATAGGATGTAGAAAACAATTTATAAATAAAACGTACAATAAACCTTTGAGATTGAGCCTATGCAATTTCTTTCAGCGATTCCTACACTTTGTAGTATTACTAGGCTGTCTCTGATACAACCAGACACATCATTAACTCTTTAAAGACTTATGTTATATACCTGGTATTGTTGTGGTTTCTGTGCAAAGCAGTTTCTATTATAAATGCTTAGAAAAGTAGACCTCCATCTACCAATAAATAGAAACAGTTCAGGTTACAGACAGATGAAAGCTTTGTCTGTAAAAATCAGAATTAGCTAGAGTGTGGTGCACTAGCAGCTTTATTTTTCTGCCAGCTGAATCATTGTTAGTACTTTCCTTACTTGTCCGTATATTGGATATGTAAGGAAAATACCTGGGGTGCCAATACAATGTCAGGAGAAGCTTCCACAAGGCTACCGAATCACAAAGTCCCAATTCCAATATTCACCAGCTGTTGGTATTGGCCTCTGTGGATATCTGGTTTAGAAAATGAGTTTAAACATATTGTTCCTCTCCCCTCAAATGTAATAACTGGAAAAGAAAACAAACTTTTTCATTCCCTTCCCCCTGAGTTTTGATTTATTAGTATCATAAAGGATGAGTGATTATGGAAACGGTTCTGAGAGACTCTGACTTCTACAGACTGTTACTTCTTTATCTTTTATAAAGTAGTTATTTACTTTGCTTAATTTGCACAGTTTGAAATCACTCCTTGGGTTGTGATGGGGTAGGAAAATCTTTCCATATTGTTCTCTGAAAACTTAAATAAACAGTAGTGACTCTTTGTAAGAGGTATTCTACGTTTTCTTCTTATCTATTACCATGGTTTACAGTGTATTAGGCTATAGATTATTGCAACTATTTACTAAGGCAGATAACACCTTTGACTCTAATAGCACCTGACTTACAGTACATCACATGAAGTGGTTTCTATTATCTGATGCTTTATATTTATGAAGAGGGTAAAGGAGAAAAAGATGTCTAACTCCGCGTTTTTTCTGTGTATATTGTACTACACCCATTTTTTCTCTCATGTTTTTTTTTTTGATGACAAAAATAAATGCCTTCATAAAAATATATACAAAAAAAGATTTTAACAATGAAAAAGAGCTACATTGTTCAAAGTGTGTTTGGAACATCTTACCGGTGTCTAGTTTGACCCCATTTCAGGACTGATTTTTAACAAGAACACAGCTGACTTTGGTTAACAGAGTTCCACAATTCACCATAATTTATGAAAAAGCCCAATAAACTTGGTTCCGTTCTTGATTATCTGTCTGAAAATGCTAGCTTAAATTTAGCCTTGTTTAAATAACACTAAATCAATGGAAGATCAATGTTGAATATAGCACTGCCTCTTGGAAAGACTTTGATCAATGGAGAATTTGGTGGGTTTTATCTGATTGAGACTTGGTCTGAGACCAGACAATTACACGAAAATAGCTACTTGAAAGTTAATATATTTTCCTTCTCCTTTACTTTGTGCTCAGATTACAGTGCAAGGGACCTGTGACAAATGCTGTATGGCATATGTAATAAAATATGGGTGAAATATATGGCCGTTGATTGTTTCCATAGGCTGCAACAAATTTCTTTTCCTGGCCCCACATCGATATATCTCTGTGTCTGTGAGGATGGGAGAAGCTGGGAATGTTAATGCTATCCCTGTCACTAGTTTTTGCCACATCTTTTGACCAGGGGATCTCTGTCAGGTATTAAACTGCCCTGTGGGCCCGAAATGTCAGCACATGAAACCCCCAATTTGTAATTTTAAAAACATGTATTCATAGATAACTGAATATGTGCTTAGAAGCTATATTTTCAGTAAAATCAGTTCTGTCCCTGGATATTTACAGATATATTGATCTCTAAGCTCATGTGTCTACAGAACCGCTTTAGGGGCATTCAGGAAAAGGAATAGAAGTGCCAAGGTTTCATACTGCCAGAAAGCTTCTTCCTCCCTGAAAATTCTCCCTCACATGGTTCATGGAAAGATGAGCATCCAATCTACAGTCCCTGCCTGAGACAGTGCAAGGAGATCTCACTCAGTAAATATGAAGAACTTCTTTTTAAACCACAGCTTTTTTAAACTCCTCATTTCCAGGGTTTTTTTGTTTGGTTTATTGTTCTTCTTTACACAATGTATCCCCTGTCCTCCTAATCCTTTGTTTAAGAAACACCTACTTACAGTTTATGGCAAAAAGCTTAGAAGTACTTCTGCAGGGCAGTCTGTAGCTGCCCAAACTGCCAATTGGCCAGGATGCAAAAAAAGTCCCTGACTGGACCTCGGAGGGGTAAATTATATGTATCCAACTTTCATATCACACAAATGATAATGTTGCTCTACAGAAGTGATTGCACCTTTGCTTATCCCAGAGAATAATTTACTAACCAGATTTTCATACTGCAGCTTTGCAGTTTTCTGCACGCTGCATCGTATGCAGCACCGTTGTGTCAAGCTCTTCCGCTTACCGCTGTAGAAATCTCAGAGCTCCTGCAACATTGCTGAGTTCCCTTCCGGGAAAGAGCCCATATTGTTACTTATCTGTGAACTGACTTCTAGTCTTTTAGTATTGTTTTATAATTTCAGACTCTCTTTGCAAATTCAATTATCATTTTATCCCTTCTGAAATTATGAAGTCTGCATTATCCATTTAATATTTTCAGAAATTAACTTTGGAATTAAGTAGCCCATATATCTGCATCTGTGATTTTTGCATTTCTATCTCAACAGCTATAGTGTTAGGTCATTATGATGTAAACATTTCTCTTACTTTCCATGTTCCCACTTTTACACACTTTAAGGACGCTACCTACATTCTTCACAGAAATAGCTAAAAAGTAATCTGGATACCCTTTATTGTATTTTTATTATATTATATATAAAGAGAGAGATATAGAGATACATGTATAGTCAAAAATCACATAGAAGACCCAAAAGATATATATAATATAAAAAAATGTATTTTTATAAATATTTATATATATTTTATATAAAAATATATATAGTATATATAGTCAATATATTTTTATATTGTTTATTGTTGTGTATTGTTTATTATTGTTTGTATTTATATATAACTATATATCTATTTTATATGTATATATAAAACATATATATATATATAGTAAAAAATCACATAGAAGTGCCAAAAGCAGAATCTGGAAGTTGGTCTTCCAAAAGTAGACTTCACAGTTTAACTGACAGCAGAAAAACTTGAGGTTCTTTAATAGGCTTCATCCTTCAAGTCTTGCTCAGCCCAAAAGTCAAAGCAGACTTCTTTGCTTACAAACATCAATACCGGGTGTGCAGTTAACCCTTGGAGCCTGCAACGTATTGCACTGTCCTAAAATACTCCATTTTCCTGTATGACAATCTGTTATATCCCAGTGCAATTGCCAGCTGGCAGGTAATTTTCCTGTAGAAGACTTTTCCTCCCAGTAAGCGCTGTCATGATAATATTCAACCACAGCAATGTAGTTAAAGGAAATTGAAAGGAATAGGTACTTCCCAAGGGTGACTCAACCCACCCGGAGACAGGCGTGCAAGGTGGCATAAATCGCTTTTGGAGATACTTCCATCTCTTTGTCAATTAGAAATTAGAGTACACACCAGATTTTATGTGCAAAAGTTTGTTGGGAATCTTAGTCTAAACATTTGACTTTTGTGACAGGCAATTCTAGTAACAATAACTATCAACTTGCCTGAGATAGAGATACATCAGAAACCAGTTATTGCTGCTCGCAGTATTACATGGAAAGGAAGCGAGAGATGCAGTCAGATTTAACTCCACGTATGATAAACCTATAGAAGGGAAGACAGAGAATTCAAACTCTCATAGGCAAGATTAAGGAACAAAGACACAGCTTGAATCTCCAGGATATGCCCAGACAAAGTGTAACACTACTGATCAAACAAGTCCTGTAGCAGGCCGTGGGCATTTAGAGTAAATCTCCAAATGCCAGCATCCCGCCCTTTAGAGTAGCCTAGTTGGGATCCAACCGAAGGCATTGATTCTATAGTTCTATGATTATCTCTGGGTGCAACTTTACTGATCTACCAAGAGCTTTTGAAAAATATGCTTTTAATGTCCCTCCAAGTCATTGTAGATCATAAAAAAAAAAAAAAAAAAAAAAAGAGAAATTTCAACTGAAATATCAGACAGTAACAAAAAATGGCAATGAACTTTCCTCCATAAAAAGGAAGGGAAAAAAAAGGAATACAGTATGAATTGTGGTAAAATACTTAACATTATCAACAGTGAATAAATGCTATCTCTCCCTTGTCCTAGTGTTACCCATAGAGTGACTGGATGTCAATCCAGATATATGGTAGCAGTAGCAGACAGGATTTAATTTTCTGTGACTATTTTCAGCTATCCTGTGTTCCATTTTCAAGACTGTTAGAAATTTCGAAAACTGCATACTTGAGGGTAAACATGGAAAAAATACCATCCCCCAACTCTGTCTGGCATTTCTCTTCACCCCAGACTTGATGTTGAAAGAATATTCCATACAGGTTAAAAAAGAAATTTAGCTTTCATGTTAAACCACTCAATTCCATTTGCTTTATTTTTTTCTTGCATTTGTTGTGACAAAAGTTGGAGACATTTGATGTGTATTATATATTGAACCTTTCTGAATGAAATAGGAAAATATTTAATACAAGCTGGAATATTATTTCTTGGTGTACACTCTCCCATTTAAATCATGTTCAAATTTTGTCTTAAACTCCTATCTCATTTCCAATGCAATTAATGTTTTTCTCCCTAGGTTTCATACCTGCTGTTTTTAAACCTGCTGTCACTTAGTCATGAGTTATCCCCCTGGTCTGTCTAATTGGCTTCTGATTCAAGACCTTTTGCCAGTCTTTTCGTTTTTTTGCATCCTCCTGTGTAATTCATTGTTTAAGATCAGTGAGTTGTTTATTGCCTGCTAACCAAATAACAATTAACATTTCAAAAAGACACTTCCCTAAACTGACTTAGGCCAACACCAGAAGCAACAGTTGTGATTCAGTGGTCCTGACACCCATGTCTAAAAAGAGATGTCTACTTCTCAGGCAGCCTCAGCTTCTTCTGCAGCCAAGGAGAGAAACAGGCACCTCCAGGGAGTGATTTCTTGTTCCTAATTACTGTGGTAAAAGGAACCAAACATGGTGAGCACAATTTAAACAATACCAAAGGTATATGAAAACGTTCACTGAAGTAAGAGCCACCAGACTAGATTATGGGGCTGGTCATACCATGTAAAAAGTGGAATTGGACACAAATTCTTGTGACAAAAAATGAAAGAAATTTATCATCTGCCTCATTTGTTGCAGTAGTAAACCATGGATATTAAGATACAGACTCTCATACAGAAGGGATGCAAAGAGTAATAATAATGGCTTCTACAGGTATGTCACACGGAAAAGGAAAGCCAAAGAAATTCTGTAAGGCCTCCCACAACATCTTTCTGTCTAAATTGCAGAGGTATCGATTTGAAGGGTGGACTGCTCAGTGAATGAGGAATTGCATGGCTAGTTGCATACAGAGAATAGTAGTGAATGGCTCAATGTCCAGATGGAGACTGGTGACAAGTGGTGTCCCTCAGGGTTCCGTATTGGGACCAGAACTGTTTAATATCTTCATCAATGACATAGACAGTCAGATTGAGTGCACTCTCAGCGAGTTTGTGGACAACACCAAGCTGAGGGTTTTGGTTGACATGCCTGAGGAACAGGGTGCCATCCAGAGGGACCTGGACAAGTTTGAGAAGTGGGACCATGTGAACATCATGAGGTCCAACAAGGCAAAGTGCAGGGACACGCACATGGGTCAGGGCAACCCCTGGTATCGATTCAGGCTGGGGGATGAAGAGACTGAGAACAGGCATGCCAAGAAGGACTTGGGGGTACTGGTGGATGAAAAGCTGGACATGAGCCGCCAATGTGCACACACAGCCCAGAAAGCCAACCACATCCTGGGCTGCATCAAAAGCAGCGTGGCCAGCAGGGCGAGGGAGGGGATTCTGCCCCTCTGCTCTGGTGAGACCCCACCTGGAGTACTGCGACCTACTCCAGGGGCCCCAAGATAAGAAGGACATGGATCTGTTGGATTGAGTCCAGAGGAGGGCCACGAAGATGATCAGAGGCCCAGAGCACCTCTCTTATGAAGACAGGCTGAGAGAGTGGGGTTGTTCAGCCTGGAGAAGCAAAGGCTCTGGGGAGACTTTATTGTGGCTTTTCAGTACTTAAAGGGGGCTTATAAGAAAGATGGGGACAGACATTTTAGCAGGGCTTGTTTCTAATAAGACAAAGGGCAATGGTTTTAAACTAAAAGAAGGAAGAGTTGGACTGGATATAAGGAAGAAATTTTTTACACTGAGGGTGGTGAAATACTGCCCCAGGTTGCCCAGAGAGGTGGTAGATGCCCCATCCCTGGAAACATTCCAGGTGAGTTGGACGTGCCTCTGAGCAACCTGATCTAGGTGAATATGTCCATACTCATTGCAGGGGAGGTTGGACGAGATGACCTTTATGGGTCCTTTAAACCCAAGCTGTTCTATTATTTTGATTTTATGATACTGTGTATTGACCAGCTGGAATATTGCTGACAAAAGTCAGATCTCTTAAAACAGAATTCTGCCCCAAAGCTGAATGCTTATCTAGTTTTCAGTCATCTTTGAAGCTGATTATAACTTTGACATCTTGAATCAAGGTGAGAGTACAATGCTTGGGTCCAACTCAAGAGTAAATGATGAATATGTCTGAGGAAAATAAGGATTAGTCTCAAATTACTATTGCATACAATGAACTCTGCTTCCAGACAACATCATTAGTTCACACAAAGAGTTGTAGAGATGTATCTGACAAACAAAGACATTTATCTGTCTTGGTTATAAGAGTGCCTTTCCTTTTTTTAATTAGTATAAAACCTCCACCTTTGCAGATCATCAAGGTGCACTCTGGTAAGAGTCGGTAGATTCATGCTTTTTGTCCTTTCCCGCTATGATGATTATAATTCATAATGACTTTGCATTTGATTTACAAGGACCATACAAGTCTGACAGGATATTGACTGTGTCGTGATGGTTATGCTGTCAAGGTGTTCACATTTGCTCAGATGCCAACATTTCCATTGGCAATATTATTTATGGAGTAAACTTTTTCCGGTTTTCACTTTTCTAGTCCTTCTCATCTCTTCTCCAAGCAAAAGGAAAAGGTAATTAATATTTCTGGTGAATACTTATGAATTTTGTAAAATTTGCAGCATCAGTATTGTTGGAAACACCTTATGCTACAAAAAGAATTTATCTCAAGATACTAAAGGATATGATACACTATATACACCATGATACTTATTAAACGTCAGTCGTTTTGCTTCAGAAGTCTGTGCATTGAAATGCATTGTTTTAGATACCAGGTATAATAAACTTTCTCCATAAACTACAGCCTGTTTGTTTGTTTGTTTGTTTTGTTTTTTTTTCCATATTAGTGTCTGGTGTGCTTTATTATCCATTAGAACGTATACACATAAGCAATGATGTGACCAGTTCAGGATAATACACCAAGTTTATCATCATAGTTTTGAGGAAGTCTGCTTTGAAGGCAGGACAAAGAAGACACTTTTGTTTCATCCAAAGCAGTGGGAATGCAAAACTTACAGAAAATAAAGGTTTTAGATGCTGATAAGCAACAAGACTAAAACATCAGAGTAAAAAGTGTGAGGGGGAACAAAAATAAAAAAGATTAATTGAATTATTCTGAAATGGGTGCAAAAGTGTCAAATTCTGTTTTCACTCTTAGGTCTTCTTCTCACTAAGTTATCAGGAATTTGACCTAAACACTGAGGGCATTTATGTTAACCACTGCCACTTCATCACATAGGCATAACAAAGACAAATCACTGTCTTCCTCTGAAGTAAAAGTGAAGTAAAAAACTGGAAAAAAAGGATTAAGAGCTATAGTTTAAATGATAAGATTGAAATAATATTGAAAATGCAAACATTTGCTGGCAGAAAGACAGATATAAAGCAAGCAATACATGATCTCATTCCGATTTTATAGTTTTTACAACACGTAGTAGAAGTCAAGGACTCCATTCTTTTCTGTGTAATGTCTCAATAATTTCTTCTTTGTTTTCATCTTACTAGACTTATTCAGCACTGTATCAGTTGCTGCCCTAGTTTCAATAACACAAAGCTTTAGGCAAACCTTTTCTTCAGTTTTGATTCACAGTTGTCTGAACATATTTCTCTTGGAAACATAGTTTCGAATAGCACCAAAACCCAATCAGGAGACTAAAACTCCATGTTTAATTTTCACCTTGCTTACAGTTTCAGTGTTCAACGTTTTGACTGTTGGGAAAGCAGAAATTGACCCAAAGCAAATGATCATGTGCCATTGAACATACAGAAAGTACAATGTATTGGATGCAAATTCACATAGAAATAGGAAACTTGCACTAATTTAACAGGAAACCAAAATTTCCCTCCTGTTTCTTGTATGTCATCATAGAAGAGTAACTCCATTGCCATTAATCATCAAGCAAAGTCCTGTGTTTAAAAAAAAAAAAAGGAAAGAATACCCAACATCAGTCTGAAAGCAAAATAAAAGACACTGCATCAATGTTGAAAGTCTGACGCAGTCAACACATACTGTCTTTACATTTTTTTCAGACTGAC
Source organism: Sterna hirundo (assembly GCA_009819605.1). Taxonomy (NCBI): domain Eukaryota; kingdom Metazoa; phylum Chordata; class Aves; order Charadriiformes; family Laridae; genus Sterna; species Sterna hirundo. The sequence continues at coordinate 79,238,264 of CM020462.1, read as the reverse complement.
TGAAGTGCATATCTTGGGAATGTACAAAATTAGAGGCTTGTTCTAATAATCTTATTTGGCCAAAATTACCTTTGAGGCTGAGGAAAGAGACGGAGAACTAAGATTTACAGGAATTAGCCTTGAAGAAAGGAATTAACTGTGTAAGAATTGATTTATAGCATCCAAACTCATATCTCACAGTATTATCTCGTCAGCAGATACCAAGAGCAGATACAGCAGGGAAAGCATAAGAAGTCAGGTGGAAGGACTGAGATAATTGATTACGTCTGCTGGCATCCTGATTGCTAGCAATGATCAGCTTATAACTCCCTTGAACAAATCTAATAGATTTACAAAGAGCGACTATTAACAACAATACGTTTAGATGGATGTGGAAATTTGGTTCCTTTGGAGATACCATATACTCCCAGCATTTCCCTAAGCCAGAACAAAAGAACAAAAGGTTTTAAAACTCAGCTCAGTTCTTCCATGTATGACTTGTATTGCAGCCCAGAACTTCAGAGCTGCAGCCCATGAAAAAGCAAGTGTTAAATCATTCTTAAAGGGTGTGTAAGAGGTAGATTTGGTGAATGTTGAAACCAACTCTCAGTTTGCATGAAGAGGCTGTATTAATTTACCAGACAAGCTCTATGCATTTGCTTTTTTGTTTTGTTTTTCTTTTGGAGGGGGTTTGCTTTTGGGTTTTGGGGTTTGTTTGTTTGTTTGTTTGTTTGTTTGTTTTTTCCAGGAAATTTAAGAAGAGCTGAAAAGGCATGCCAGTGCATACAAAACTGCAAAACAGTTTAAAGGGTAAAGTACTTAAAGACATAAGGGCATGAACTGAAGCAAAAGAAAGGTCAGGCTCCTAGAGAGTTTAGTAGAGAGAGGTCTATGCATAGAGGGTAACTGATGTCTTAAATAGGACAAAGACAGTACTGAGACCTGCATGACAACATCCCCACGCTCCTGTTTTTGATCAGGGGATTAAACAAGCCCTTTGGGAAGGACAAGTGAAGATGAAGTACCAGAGAGATGTTCAGATACTATGGTGGCAGGTAGTTTATAGGCAGATTCAGGGAAAAGAGAAGTCTAACTTTTATTGGCATCAATACTGTTCCTGTGCCATAGTTAACAATGCTATTTTCAAGCAAGAACAACACCACCTAAAAATCCAAACTCCACTTTACCTGCAGGAGTAAATTCTCCTGAAGACAAACAGTACTTTACACTTCCACATGTCTTTGTGTATTCATAAGAGGACTTATACATGTTAAATAACAGTTAGCCCATTCGAAAAGTAAAACTATCCATCATCAGAATTTTTCCTGGCTCGAGTGTCTTCACAGCTCCATGAAGTTGAGGACATGAGTGTTATGTGTGTTCCCTGGGAAGTTAAGGAGCATCATGCTCATGCCATGAAAGCAAAATTTGTTCTTGCTCGATAGATTACGTATCAGTCACAACACATTGGTCAATCTTTCAGTGTGACACTTCCAGCGCGCCCAGAACAAAGAATACTAATGCCATCAAAACACACAACAGAGCAGCAAAAAGCTTTGTTTGCAGAAAAAAAAAAACAAACACAAAGCGACCAAAAAAAAGACCAGCAATGGCACAGAGATCTTGTCAGTGCCATCCTCTCCTTCACCTCCACGTCCTCTGCTTCTGATGTTGACGCACACACAAAGATAGCCACAAACAGTTGTCACAATACTTGCCATAAAGAATTGTCATTGGCATTCACTGTATTTTTGATAATGTAGTCAGAGTCTTGCCCTGTTAGGGGCGATTTGTCCGCAGCCTCACTTTAGGGACCCCAGCCAAGCCGCAAGGCAGATAGTCAGCTCTGCGCACCCTGCCATCCATCAACCTTCCCTACCAACTCACACAAGGTAACCCTCCACTCAGCACTTCCCCTTTTTGGGTTGCTCCCTTTGGGGCAGTTGATCCATCACCATTCACAGCACAGGAATCATACGGGTGGGATTTGTCTTATCTCACTTGAGATAGCTAAAGGTTAGACATCTAAATCTGAGCTGGTCACTCTGGGCTCTTTTTTGTCAATGGAGAGAAATAGGTCAGAGAGATGAGTCTCTGGAGATGCTTATCTCATAATGGTGTGAATCGTCCTTTAAATTAAGCCTTTTCTATGACGTTAGAGATCAAGTTTATGCTGCATCGCCTTATAGCTAATCCTCACATTGAGGTACCTAATAAAGTCTCAAGCATGACCTGCGACCATGGTATGACTACAGTACTATGCTTTACTTAAAGTGGTTCTTTTTAGTTTCTCCTATCGGAAATTTCCTATGTTTTTAACTCTACTTTGAGTCTGAGATGGAGAAATAGTCACTATTTGTATTTCAAATAGTGTTTTCTAGGGCTTATCTACAGCAAAAGCCTTGTAAGACTTTCAGAATTTGAAATTTCCACACAAACATCACATATAAATAAATTATGAGACATTCTAGAGATTGAAAATAATAAATTTTAAAATTAAAAAGCAGAACTGATAGATAAAATGTACCATATTCTGGTGTGTTTTACTTTCCTAGTCAGTGTTTCAATACAAATCTTTCTTCCATAATGTGTTGAATGGAATAAAAGAGGTTAAAAAAACAAAGCACTATCTCACAGTACTAAATTCTAATGAATGCAAAGACCTTGAAAACATCAGTGGCTCTGCAAGCCAAATGCTGATCCCTTTGATAGAATATGCAGGAATAAAATGGTTAGCAGTTGAAATGCTGTGGCACAATAATAATTACTTTGCACCTGTAATTCTATTTCTCATTTTCCTATTTACTGTCTGATGTTTTTGTTTATCACAGAGTCATATTCCAGTCTCTTCATTTGCAGTCTGTTTCTGGAAAATAACTTATGCTGAATGCTGAAAGACACAAAAGACCATGATGATAAATTAAACGATATTTCTTTCTCTCCCTTTTTTAATCTAAGCAGGAAAGGTTCTGGTCCTCTCATTCTTTTTTTTTTTTTTTTTTTTTTTTTTTTTTGTCTTTGTAATTTTTTTTAAATAATTAATTCCTGTGTGAAAAGTCAGAGTTTTTTCCTATCTCATTTATATAAAACCTCAACTTCTTTTGTCAGTTAACGTTGTTATTTTACCGTCACCATTGCTGTTAGCACTGAAGTTAAATTGTGTAAGTTAATAAGCTTGTACAGAATTTATGTGAATGGAAACAAAAACAGAATTGAGGTTTTGGTTTCTGTTCTGGGTAGCAGGAAGGGGTTTGCTCCACACAAGTCACAGAAGAGAAGATGTTCTGGAGGCAAAAGGAGATATCAGTTGATTTTTAGTGAAGACTAAATTTTGACTGAACCCCTATAGTTGGAGGTACAAAACAAATATCAGTTTTAAGAACTGAGAGAAGTCTGAAGAGGAAAAGTGAAAAAATTCACTTCTCCAAAATAAGTGTACATTCAGGTTTGTATGTCGAAATGAAAATCAGGCTTAAATGCAGGCATCAGAGCTTGGTGTCCTGAATGTTTATGATCTTTGATGGCCATTGTATCTCACACTCAAAAGTTAAAAATATCTGTGTGACATGTTTGGGAGCCCTGCAGGGGACCCTGATCATGACCTGAGGACATGGTTTCATCTGAGAAATTTGGTCACCAACAGGACAAGACAACAGTAATGAAGGAAATGTTAGCGAAAATGATAAAAAAAAAAAAAAAAAAAACACTCACAAAAAAAAAAAAAAAAAAAAAAAAAAAAGGAAGAAAAAGGAATTTGAAGTTCGTTCATCCAGGAGGTACTCACCCCATGTGCTGCTGACACTGCCAGGAGGAAGGAGTACATAGGGTCAGCTCAGATTGGGTGACCACTGCAGATCAAGGAAACAGCCTTTGAACGTGAACTTCCTGGCAACAGAGCAGCACTGGACTGATTTCTCATTTTCTGCATCTCACAGGCTGAGAGGAATCCCTTAATGTGAATTAGTGACCACTTGATGATTGTTTATCATATAACTTTGCTGCTGTGCATTCGGCATAGTCTGAATAGACTGTCCCTGGTTAACAGAGGGAGGGAAGCTTGAAGGGAGAAGAGATCCCTGAGCACAAGACAGCAATATGAATGCTTATAAGCAGACTTTGACTGAAGACTATAGTGGTATCTAAATCACTGAGCATTGCACATCAAGTTAATAGACACCTACAGAAGCAAATTACAGTCAGGAACAGTAATGAGAGGTTCAGGTTGTGCCTTGAATGAAGGATGACATATATTGCTTTCATGATGAAGAAAGGAGAAAAAATTCTCATCCTCTGTTCATCACACATACTTCCCTTCCTATTAGATACACTTTCCATATTTATATATGTTGAAAGTTAACTTGTTGTCTCCAGATTGTTGGAAATTTTCTATATGAATAGCACCATTTAGGGAAACCATAGGTGTACTCTTTTTGCTTTCAGTATTTCAGGCAACAAAGTTTGTGCTCTCTGTTTTCTATATTCTTTCCTCTGTTTACCCCTACTCTTCAGCAAACTTCTTCACTGTAATCTGTTTGTCATTTTTATGTCTTGCTCCCTCTTCTACCAAAATATAATGTTGATAGATCAGGATCACCAAATCTTTTAGAGCCATCAGTGTCACTTCTGAAGTGGCTGCAAGAGTTATTGCAAAGTCTTCTCCCACGGTAACTGCTGGGCTCCCATCTGACTGTTCACCTGATGGCTGAAAGAATTAAATTTTAGTTTCTTGTATGGCTGAATTCAGTACTAAGCTGTATCACCCAGTAAGACATTATGGCCTACATAGCAATTTTCAGGAAGAAATAAAGGCTTAATGGTTGGTAACATATGTACGCACTCAGGAAGCAGAGAAAACACACATAGAGAAAGGACTAAAGGAAGAAGAGAGCTTATACAAAAGGGCAACCAAAGACAAAGAGCACATGAACTAGAGACTAAAGCAAAACAAAACCAAAAATAGGATAAAGAAAAAGAGATGTGCCTTCAGAAAGAACATTTTGAGCACTGCTTCAGCCCGCATATACACTGAGAAACAGTAAAAAGAAGCTACCACAATTCCTGTATTTACAAGCTGGGTAGATCAACAACCAGTTATGCCACCTTTAGCTAGTGAAGGTTATTAGCATTAAGTAAATGCCCTCCTTTCTAGGAGATACCCTTGTATCTTGTAATGCGTAAGCATGGCACCACTGAGGTGTTAATTTATTTCATTTTCAGAAATTAATACTATTTTTTTTCTTTTCCAGAAATATCTTACTGTTTAGAAATTTGCTAGTCTCTTATCTCTTCTCTTGCCTTTGTACACCTGGATGTTTAAATCAATAATCAACTCCGTAATAGGCAGAGAACAGAGTTAAGTAATTTGTGCCTACCTTTTGTAAATAAGGGCAGAATTGCTATAGTAACAGCAGAAAACACTCAGTCACTGTGACAAAGATGTGGCAACCATATAGAAAAGGCTAATGAGGGAATTAAATTTCAACTGAATTTCATTAAACTCAGCCTCTCCTCCCTGCAAGGGCAAAAAAGGAAAAAAAAAAGAATTAAAAAAAAAAAAAAGAAAAGCATCCAATTAAGTTAAGAGTAGGCTAATATAACCCTAACTTGGAAGTGAATTTTGTCTGAAAGAGGTGAGAAAGGGCATAAGAAAGAGATAGGCAAGGTGGGGAGCCTAGACAAAGGAAAAATGGCATTGGTGTCTACTGCTATGTCCTCACCTGACTTCGTCATTGTGATGGTAAGCTCCCTGGTTTCACTGGACCAATATCTTTGATGAGCGCCATGCATTTCTCTATTGTGTCTTTCTGGTTGAGTACCAGGCCTAAACTATCAGTTCTCCTCAATTCCTTTTTCCCTTCTTCCTTCTGTTAGAAAGACTGGCATTTGTAGTAGACTCTCAGCCACCAGGGACAACAGTTATGGTAAGAAATGGGTTGATAATTCAGGAAAAGTCCAGCAGGACCTAGTATGGAGTCTATAATTATTAACAAAAGCATTACTAAGGCAAAGAGACTCAAGTTTGACACTTTGGGCATCGATAGCTTTAAGAGTGGGATTATATATATATTTCCACCATATATATATGGAGGAGAGCACCAATGCTTTCAGACGTGCTTTGTTATCTCTGGCTATAAAACACTTAGAAAAAACAAAGTGTTTCCATTAAGAATGTGTTTTCTTTGACCAGTGTTGAAGTACAGGAAAAGAAATAAAACTCCAAATCATTCTGTTGTGATTACTTAGGCAATGTGCTTTAAGCCCTGGTACAAGCATGACCTGTTCCTACAGCTGCTGAAAGTGGAACGTTGTCACCTGGATTTATGACCCTGCCTATTACAAAGCATTTATGGGCAACTATAACTGCTGGCCCCTAAAGCAAGTAAAAACTGATATTTAGCTTAAGTAGTCTGTCCCCTACTCTCTGTTGAAATGCAAGTGTTGCTTTGTAGCTCCAGGCCACGAAAGAAGAGAAATACATGACACTAAAAGTTCCTATACACTTTTTTTAATCTTCTTTCTTTGTCTCTTTCTCTTTCTGTTCCCAGGAGAATGTATCTTTCAGTCACGTTCAGTGTCATTTTTCATCATTGAGTAGCTTTAGCCTAGTTATAAGAAATGCTCTTTCTGGCTATAAAAATGAGTAATACTTTAGGGATTTATTTATTTTTTTCTTAGGTGGGGTAGGACGTTGTGTGGAATACAATCTAACCCCCTTGCAGACACTTGGGGCAGGAGGTCAGGTGTAATTTGTACATTTTAGATTTCTAGCCAAATATATGTTGTTTTTTCCAAGAGGATGCCACTTCAAAATGAAAAATTAGAAGAAAGCAGTTGCTGTACCTCAAGACACAAAGCCACAAATAATCTTGGGGGGGGGAGATTTTTTTTTTTTTTTTTTTTTTTTTTTTTTTTTTTTTTTTTCACCTAGGTGGGTTTTGTTTCTATCTAGGAAACTAGTGATAAAAATCACAGGAATTCTAATAGAAAAAATGAAATAACTTCATATTTTAAAATATACGCAACCATGCCATTAGATGGTGAAAAACCAGCAGTACTACAGTGTTTTGCTAAAATTGGAATGACATATTGACAATCTCACACATGTCTTTGATTAAAAATCTTTGGAAACTCTGGGTTTTTCTGTCCAGTTGCACTGCAGCAGTACGAATACGTCTCAGCTCCTAACACACTTTTTCTTGTGTGCTTTGGAAGCATTATTAGCCCCATTTAATAGATGAAGGCCTCTTGCAGTGAGGCATAAGGACTGTAAGGGATACAAATGACAAAGTAATATGCAGAGGAGTTAAGCTCAGGTTTTCCTAGTAGAGCTAATTAAAGACTATTTGATTTACCATGTGCTTTTTTTTCTATTTCCTAGTACAATTTACTTAATTCTTACTACTAACAAAAAAACAAGGGACCTTTTTTTGTGTTTTTTTCCAGAAATGGAAAGTGACTAACTTTATCCGTGAGAGAAATTTGAACCGCAGATTATACACTTACTAATTTTGAAACTGTGTTTATTTTGAAGTGTCCCAATGCCTGTGCTAATAAAATATTTTTGAAGAGGTGAGACCCTGAAAATTATTTGAAATACTAACTTTTACTCAAAAGCAAAGTGGAAAAAGCACCATCAAAGCTAAGACTTTCTTGCTTACCAATTCTTCTCCCTGGAATTTTGAAGTCCCAAACAATTGTTTTTGTTGGACAGCAGCAGAATAAATTGTTATGGTATCCTACTTTTCTACAATTATGAAAACTCCTATTTAATTTGAGTTATGTGTAATATTTCAGTTTCTCATTCTATCTTTCCATTCACTTCTTTCCATTCATTTTCTTATGGATAAGGAAACATTTGAGTTAGGTTGTTTTAGATTTGTAATGCATTCAGTCACATCAGGGAAGCCATGGGAGTTAAGCAAATGACAAAACTAGACGCTCTAGGCTCCTTTAGTAACATGTAAGGATCTTTGGACTTGGTCTGAAAAAGGTTCCAATGGTTTAAGGTCTGGAAGCATCCATCTCTAGAATCAACTGCAAGAGTCCTATCTCTCGAATCAACTGCAAGAGTCCTTTGGGTGAACGAAGTAGGAATATTAGAGTTAAGAAAGGCCAATCAACATTGACCCCATATTGATTCTAAATTGGTTCCTGTTTTATCTTCTGCAAAATGGAAAGCACGGAGTGCTTGTACGGCTTTTGCTGCTTAAAGGCTGGTTTACGGTGTTACAGATTGACACCTTATTTGTTTTATTTTTATTTTTTTTCCCCTGCAGGATTTTTGTTTGTTTGTTTCATTTTAATGAGCACAAAAGAAATCCAAGGCTCTTGATTGCTGGATACTCCCTTTACCCTAGGGAGCAGTCATTCACATGAGGAAATTCATTATTGCTAAAAGGATTGCTGTTGTAAACACTCAGTCACCATAATGAGGGTTACACAGCCTCCTCCCCAGCACTTCCTACAACAGTGTAAACAGTACTAAATTTATATTTTATGGTAGCTAATATAATGCAAAGGAGAATCTGATGCTTCACCTTATGAAGTGACATCAGGTGCCCCCAGTGAGCTCGGCTGGGTGCTTTGGGAACTGGTACAGGCTTTTGGGGTAAGACCCAGTTAGTTCTCTGGGTTGCAGCTCAAGTGGAAAACAAAATAAAATCAGGCCCAGCAGCCACAGAAGCACGTGCACCCAGCTCTCCAGTGAGGCAGAATACTGGTCTTTCAACATGACTGTACATGCCACCTCTTATTGATAAGGTACAACTTGAGGGAAAGTCCTGTGACCGCTGTTTGAGTACTTCTGGTGTGCAGCAATGTGTCTGTAAAATACAACTGCCCCATGGAAGAGTGTATTTGGTTGCGGGCAGACTCAGACAGGAGGAAGATTCTGATCCAAAGTACTTCCTCTATTTCAGGCAGCAAAATTTTTATTTTATTATTACCCTCTCCTCTCTCCTCCCTCAGTCCCCTTAGCTTAACTTGGCCGATGTCTAAACTTTCTCTGTGCTTTCAATTATCGACTCAGAAAGACTATTTCACATAAGGAAGCTGATTTGTCTCTAACCCACAGTTACAAAAAGTTACCAAAGGCCCGGAAAGGAAATCTCACAGGAATGGTAGTTTCAACAGGCACAGAGATGCCTTCTTGGTGACCTTGTAAGCAAGAGTGACAAGGTCTCTTGCTGAATAGTAACAGAAAAATAAGATAAGGAAATAGCAGGGAGTTTATAAAAATAGTGTTAAATGTAGCCACTTGGTTATACTTCCAACTGGAAAGAATTGCTTTTCTGTTCTTGCTTTCAGATCTGATAATAATGACTGTCACTATTATGCAGTGTCCCATTTTCTTTTAATAACTGCAAAAACATAATGAGATTTATTTTACAGCATTGATAAATTCTTAAGAAAATGAAAACACAATTAACCTGAGCTGGTTAATCTCTTATACATCTTAATTTAGTATATTCTCCTTTCTCAGAGTGAGCTTGACCCTCACATAATAGCCAGTGATTGCAAGGCCTGTGATGAAGAGATAGACAGGTCCTTTCAGAGAGAGATAAGTGAATCCTGGAGAGCTGGAGGATTTTTAAAATCGGTTCAATGCTGAACCTTTCACCTAGTCCTCCAAAAAGCCAACCCCCGTTAATGCAAAAAAAATAATTGCTTACAAACAAATGAGAAGCCACCCCCCATGAAGAAAAAAATCCATCACATACTTCGCTAGAAATAAACAGACGCACAGCATGTCTTGTCTTCTCATTCACAGCTTCTTTATTCTGCCTTAATGTAAACGACAATCAGCTCTTTGGCATTTATCTTCCATCCAGCTCATGCTGTGTCTTTATTTTTTTTTTCCTTTTTAACCTTGTTTTTAATGGATTTTCTTTACCCTTTTGTGCATTGGTGGAGATAAATCAGGAATGAATTTGGACCTGGTATTCTGCTGTATAGATGATGATTTGTATCATGAAAGCTGAGCAGAATCACTTGGAGAAATGGGAGACGCCAGTCAGGAATATAAATAGGAATTTTCTCAAGAAGGTGACTGGACTAAGACTATAATTTTCCAAATAGCGTGCTTGTCCTGAGACAGAATAAGTATAATCAGATCATGAAACATAATAGCTTTTATAATATCTTTTTAATGGCTTTTTGTTTGTATGTTTTGAGAAATGGGCACTCCTATAAACCTCTCTGAGAAATGTATTGCTGCAGGTGCTTCCTGCAAGATACGCCCAGACTAAATATTTTTATAAACCCACCCAATTTATCAATACTTTAGTAATGTTAATCAAAATTAACACAATAGCAACCTAAAAATGTATATCCTTTTTAAAAAGTGTTTAAGCATGTGCTCATGCCTGACATAAGTACATAGATGCCTTTGCAGAATTGGGGCCAGGTGCATGAGGAAAATCTGACTGTTGGGACTTCTCTCCCGCCTGGCCCACAGCTTTCCAGCTTCCCTCCTTTCCCACATTGTGTCTGGAATTCAAATTGTCCTATACCTTTAAAATACTTCAGTCGATGCAGTTTGAATGTCTACTGCAATGTTTGTCTACAACAAAATTTCAGCATTCGAATCCTCCTGTGAAATAGAGGATGGCTTAGGTAGGGTAAAATGCGTGAGATGAGCACCTCGGTTAGACTTCCAGCCTCCTGTAGTGTGGAACCTTCTTACCAGCTTGAACTGGGCTTTTACAGAAACTAGAGAGTCCTGGAGAAGTTGGAACTGCGAGTGCATAAACATATACACATATATGTGTATATATGCGTATTTCAGATTCCAGTGGGGAGAACTGATAATTTCACAGGAGCTTTCTCCTCTCTTGGGAGCTCAGGTTGACTTGCAGATGTAATGTGCTACATCTACCAAGTGTGAGCCACAGTAACAGGTACATCCTACAAAACATTTGCTGCCACTCTTGGTCTTTCCAAGAACCTCTCCCCATTACTGTTTCCGTATTTCTATTTCTCTTGTCTGTTCATAAGTTTTAGGTGCGGACCACCATAATTCTTGTGCTTCCCTCAGAATAGTTTGATCTTAGACCCCAGCGCAAGCATTGAAGTGGCCCAGATCTCGGAAACACTTGAGATCTTACTTGAAGTCTGATTTTTTCAAGGTTCAGCCCAGACTGAGCATTGCCTTATTCAAGCCTTTTGTGATTCAGGCAATAGACTAAAAGGCAAGAGGAAAAAGAAATCTGTAGAACAGAAGGGCTTGACCACCACTGTGGTTAACATGGTGACATGTTGGTGCATGCCTCCATCCATTGGAGGCACACCCATTGGGGGCAATCACTCTTGGTGGTTCACCTGGCCCTCTACTGACAACCTGTGTTTCTGTCGACAGGATGATCCCAGCACCTGCCCATCTTCTGTAAAGCACATTGAAATCCTGTTTTACGCTTCGTACAGACGCTGTTATTGACTCAAAGGCATGGTTCCACCTGAGTGACGGGTGGCAGTGGGGGCCTGGCGCTGGGTCCCCAAGGCTTGGACCGCCCATCACTCTGCCATGCACAATGAGCAGAGTGACAGGCCCTTAACGAGAACGGCTGTAGCAGGCAGCAGTCTAATAAAAGTAATCCTATTTACAGCCTGCCTTGAGATGTTGCTGTGAGTTGAAAAGTTCACCTCTGGCGGTTTCCTGGGCTTGTCACCTTTTCTGCCATTTCCCTTGCATATAGCTCAAAAGCGCGGGTTTTTATTAAATGGGAAATAAAAACAATAAAAGAAAAAAAAAAAAAAACAAAAACAAACTAAAGCATGTTCTTGAATATGGCAGGAGTCCCATCTCTCAGAGTTTAACGGCAGCACGTTTTTGTCTCCCTGTCAGAGAGACAAAGCAGTTCTTATAAACCTAATCTACAATATCACATATCCTTTGTATGTGGCTGATATTATTATCTCCTATCCATGGGCACTCAATCCTAACTTAATTAACTTGGCAAGCAGAAGTATTGTGCTGTGGCACAGTCGGTGTCTGTTACGCTCACAGACCATCCTACCCAGCTGGGTAGCAAGACTCTTTAGCTGCCTACACTTACTTTTGATCTGTGTGACATACAATAAATCCAGTCAGCAACCCCATAGAGCTTGGCTCTATACCACCACTTTGAGGAATGGACAGACTGCCTTTTTTTTTTTTTTTTTTTCTTTTTCCATTTTCTGTAAAATTAAAAGCCTTCTCTGTTCATCAGATGAACCAAAATGAAGCCTTATTTTTCACTATTTTGTTGTATTTCTCAAACCATTGTGTAGAAGGTGAGAAAACAGTAGCTAAGAATAGCCACTGGGACGGCACATTAACATTCATACAGTAGTGGATTCAGATTTCAATTATGTAGCTGTAAAAACAGAGAAGAATCTGGTCTGACATGGTTTGGCACTCTAATATGAATGAAAGAGACATTGGGATTGATTGACTAGATTTTTAATTAAGGAAATGGGCACCCCAAACCTGACCTTTTTTTGAGGTTTGAATGATTTCCAGGAATCAGCATCTCCTCCGTTCCCTCTCCATCGATGTTTGTTCATCCTCATCATATTCTGATATGCAAAGTTTTAAATGGAAAGAAAGAAATGCTAAAATATGTCAAAGATCTTACAGCATGTCTGGAAGAAAATAGCATCTTCCTGTAGCCTTCTATGCTGTATCAAATAAAGAAAAGGGTCTTGTTAGATTATCGAAACTTTTTACTAAATACCTTTTTTTTTTATTTATTTACTTTGGAAAAACTTTAATGGAAAAATGTTCCTAATCAAAAAAAAAAAAAAAAAAAAAAAAAAAAAGTTCTTCACAAAAGTCACTTTTAGCCATGAAAATATGACAATGGTAATAAATTAAATATTTTCAATTACAATCTCTGCTACCACATACACATACAAATTATGGGCGAGGTGAACAGTATGTAAAATTTAGGTATTATTTGTTTAGAGGACTGCAGAGTTTTTGCTGCAAAACCAAGAATAATAAAAAAATTGTAAACATTTTTCATTAAAAATGTATTTGTAGATTTATATATATATATATAAATCAAATTAATTTTCAACAAATGCAGTTAAATAGTAACACTGGGAATCGATGACATTAGGCTATTTGTGGCATATATGTATTGAATAGTCACTACTTAAATCTGAAAGTCGTATTCCAGAAAAGAGAGAGGAAATCTGAGCAGCTACCATGTAGGGGAAGGGAAGAACTTACTTCAAAATCTTCTGTAGGACTTTGTTACGGGACAAATTAAAATCAATACTTCTCATTCTCGGTCAGTAACGATAACTGTGTGTCATAGGTTAACTAAAGTTAAAAAACAAAGAACAATTTTTTCTGTTTAGCCATTTCTGCAGGAAAAATATGTTGCACTTTATGTGAAAGCGAATGGGTACGGTTATCTAAAGAGTTACATTGGGATGTTAACCTCTGCTTGATAAATCTACATCTAAATGTTGGAAGCAGAAGAGAGAAGCCAGTCTGCCTTAGAGAGAGAATTCATTATAAAAAATTACTCTTTAAACTTTTGACACTACAACAGTTTTACAAGCTAATATTTTAAACTGAACTTAACTTTTATGGGTTCAGATTTGACTAGAGGATGTACATGTAAGCTTATATCAAACTAAGATCACTAATTCCTGCAACAAAATAATTTGTTTGTAAAAAATGAATATAATTTCAAACACTGTAAGAACTATCTGTCATAAGCCACGTATGTCTTAAAGCTGCTTCTGGTGTCACTGAGAGCTATAAGGTCGAAATAATAAAGACAAGAATGGCCTGTGGAGGGGAGCAGTCTCCCATTGTTGAATGACCAAAATAGGGAACATAAGTGCTAAAAGCAGGGGGAAAAAAAAGGTAATTAAAATAATACATTTAAAATTGGACTAATCTAATTTGAAATGGATTTGAACCAAACTGCAGACAAAAAGCCATTCACACGTCAGTCACTTTGGAATTTATGCATTAAGAATGCAGTGGACCAAACTTTCCTAATAGCGACAAATTTATGTAAATACATACTTAGTAACTTCTCAGACACAATTATCTTTACTTTGTTACAACATCTGGCAGCTGAAAGCTAAAGATTAGAAAGTATGTTGGGAGTTCACTGGGGACTTTGCCAGTCATGCATTCGACCAAAATTGGGGTGAATTGGGAATAACTGTGATTACCCAGAGGTAATAAAGATGCTAAAAATGAAACAGACTAAGCTGTTTTTTACTTTTTTTTCATACGGAAATCGATTATTTCACAGAAATATATTAACTAAAAATAAATACTTATTGAAAATTGTATGAAACCAAAACACTGAGGACAGGATCATCTTGGTTGTATTTCCCTGAAGGTATTGAGCCTAAGAAGTTGTATAAGCTCCGTTCAATAGTCAATGCCAGAAAATAAATGTCCATAAACACACTTCATCCTATCCTAATACAGATGTCTGAGGCACTAATAACACCCTGAAGGTGTTGATAGCGCTCATTTGAGTATACATTGAACCTAGACAATGACTTTAGGTCAAATTTAAGTGGTGATTCACAACATGTCTACTAATTGTGTGTTCTACTGAGTGTCCAGTTCCCACTTTGAACATTTTTCCATGAGACCTTTGTTGCATCTGCCAGCTATGTCTCAATTAGGAGATATTTCTAGTGATACTAGATTTCTATCTCTGAGAAAGTGAACCCTGCTCTTACAGTATGACTCAGATGCTGGTATCTCCATTGTAAACTTCTGAAAGTAGGTGCTTGAACCTACACTTGAAGCCTCCTCCTTCCTTCTTTGTACTTCAGGTGAGATGATTCTTGCTTAGACATTCAAGTTAAGTGAGGAGGGCAATAAGAAGTAAGAGATTTCAGTTGGGATCCTTCATGTGTGATGAATGTTTCAGGATAAGAGGCTCTCATCATCAGATGAATGGAGGATTTACTTGGGGTTTTATTTTTCCCCCTTAAATGCCTCAACTAGAAGGCTGTAAAAAGTTTCCTTTTCAGTTAACTTCTAAAGGTTTAGCTTCTAGCCTGTTACGGTATGAAGACAGGTACTGGTGCAAAACTGTTCCTCACTATTCAGCCCAGATAAAAACTAATCTCATACTCATTTGCTGTACATTTCTCCATAGATCTGTTGTTTATCTGGGACAGTAAAGCTGCCTTGGTGCACATGTGTACAGCAGGTATAGGGACAACTAAGCTGGACTGGATCATGATTAACCTGGAACTAGAATTTATTTCCAAACACAATGACAGCTTCATCACCCTTTCTGCTTTGAGTTAGCTGTACGTGAACTGCTGGGGATATAAAAGTTGTACAGATGCTTTGATGCAGGTCCTCTTTCCCTTGCTCTGTCTGTGATAAAGACATGTCCCAAGGGTCTTAGAGATGTTCCTCACACCACAATTCACCATACTGCATTCAGATGAGAAAGCTCAGTGAGCACTGGATTAGGGCCAAAGAGTCACCAGGAAAACACTTAATTTCATAGTCATTATCTCATAGCAGTGGAGATATGGTAAGCCTGACAGCTGGTTTCCTATTAAGCAACAAAGCCAAAAATTCCTTCTTCACTCCCCCCATATACAATAGTTGGCATGGTTTTCTTTGGCTTTACAGATTTGCCCTTATTGCCGTGGGTTTAACCTACGCAAACTTTAAGAAGTGAAAAGAAGGAAATGCCACCTGGCTGCATCTAATACAGTTATGATCTAGTCTCTCCATTGCTGCACTGGAGAAAATTAGTGTCATAGTGATGAAATCCAGCTATATCACAATTTCAAGTGATGCACTAGTAGCCATGGCAACAAGGTATTCCCTTCCAGTAAATGCCTGTAATGGTGCTTTTAAGATTGTACATCAAAGCCAAAGCATAGCATTGAATCACCCTGGAGCAAGTACTGACTTGAAAGCAAAAAGGTCAGAACAATAGGTTATTCATAAACAGCGAATAATTCTTTTCCAATTTACAAGTTTTTTCTTTAGGATATGCTCTGAGATTAAAGTGGGAGCAATGCAGTGGATCTAGCACTACAGTCGTGTGCTCTGAGGTTACTGTAGCACCTCCTGTACTCTCCTGGCTTCCTACACGGCTTCTGCTACTCTTTGTGGGCCTGGTGCTCATTGCTGTGCCTTGGAGCTCTATAACAGGCAATGTGATTTAGTCCGACAAGAGGGAAGGGGTTTACAGAGCTTAGAGGAATCAGAGGCAGGCAAATAATTTAAACAGATGGCCTAAGCATTCTAGTCTTGTTAGGTATTCTACTAGTTTTATTGTGAAACATTAACACTAAATTAAAAGGCTCGGTGGTGAAAAAACTGTTGAAGGGACTGAAAATAAAAAGCAAACTAGAAGATATTTATGTCTGATGAATACTAATACTAACATTTTGCAAAGGAATGTTAAGCTCATTGTTAATTAATTCCACAAACACAAAAAAGTGAGTTGAAGAACAATTCCTTATTACAGAGGAATTTTGTACATCATTCGTGCAGTAGTGAAGCCTACACCCTTTCCCGAAGACTGAAGCTCTACATTTTTCCTTTGTAAAATCATTTCTGTTAAATATCACTGCTAGAGTTTCTCTGTTTTCTCTAAAATATCTTATTTTCACTACCACACATTTACAATGTAGTATCCTTTATTGGATAGTGAGTGTAATGACCAGGTCAGGACACTGATGCTTGAGAGGATTTTTAATTAACAGTAACTATGGAGAACATAATGGACTCACAACAGGTAATATTTGGCTGAATATCTGAAATGTCTTACTAAGATGTCAAAGGTTGTTTTTTTTTTGTGATTGAACACCTTATGTGTCAGATATTGTGAATACAGAGATTGTCCTTTAGCTCTGTGTACATGTTTTTGTGTGTGTCTGTGTGCATGTATGTCTGAGAGAAAATCTGCCACAATTTAGAGTTAGGGGCATATGAGTAATTGGAAAATTTAATAATTATTGTTTTAATCCCTGAAGCATGAATTTTAAGAGCTCTCCCAACATTTGGAAACATTATGTCAACTCTTTAGAAACTAAATAAACTTGGAAAACCCATAAATGTTTAGTACTAGAGACTACTAGACTATTGGGTTACTTATGTTTTTTGTCAATTTGCTATAGGAAACAATTTTGACCCAGCCATGTCTTGGTAAAGACTATTTTCTTTCTTTGTCCCCATCATACCACTATGAAAACCAATGAAGGGATGGTGGCAGTTTTGGTGCAGGTGGGGAAGAAGTTAAAAATCACATGCAAAAAAGCAAGCTAGTAGCAACAATAGACCTAAACATAAATCTGATACTTATGTCTTTAGATCATGAAGGAATTGAAAATTAAAATAATATGGTGTTTATCTTATTGAAGAATGTGAAACGGAACATTCTAACAGGTATATCTCATACAATCTCAGAATGTGTCCAAAGTGAATGCATTCAAAAGAAGTGACCACAGGTGGTGGAGGAACCCACAAGAAGACCTGCGCTGCTGGACCTTGTGCTGACAAAAAAAGAAGGACTAGTTGGGGATGTGAAGGCTGGGGGTAGCTTTGGCTGCAGTGACCATGAGATGGTGGAGTTCAGGATCCTGTGTGGAAGCAGCAGGGCAAAAAGTAGAATTACAACCCTGAACTTCAGGAGAGCTGACTTCGGCCTCTTCAAAGACCTACTTGGAGAAATCCCATGGGTTAAGGGTCTAGAAGGAAGGCGGGTGCAAGAGAGCTGATTAATATTTAAGCACCACTTCCTCCAAGCTCAAGATTGGTGCATCCCTAGGAGCATGAAATCACGCAAAGGAGGCAGGAAACCTACATGGATGAGCAAGGAGCTTCTGGAAAAACTCAGATGGAAGAAGGAAGCGTACAGAATGTGGAAAAAGGGACTGGCCACTTGGGACGAGTGTAAGAATGTTGTCAGACTATGCAGGGATATAACGAGGGAGGCTAGGACCCACTTAGAATTAAACCTGCCAAGGGATGCCAAGGACAATAAGAAGGTCTTCTTCAAGAACATCAGCAGTAAAAGGAAGACTAGGAAAAATGTGGGCCTACTACTGATGAGGTAGGTGCCCTAGTGACAGGGAATACAGACGAGGTGGAGTTAGTAAATGCCTTCTTTGCTTCAGTCTTTACTGCCAAGGCTGGCCCTCAAGAATCTCAAACCCTGGAGGTAAGAGAGAAAGCCTGGAGTAAGGAAGACTCTCCCTTGATCAAGAAGGATCACATTAGACATCATTTAGGCAAACCTGCCACACACAAATCCTTGGGCCTGATGGGATGCACCCACAAGTACTGAGGCAGCTGGCAGATGTTACTGTGAAGCCGGTCTCCATTATCTTTGAAAGGTCATGGAGAACAGGAGAGGTGTCTGAGGACTGCAGGAAAGCTAATGTCATGCCAATCTTCAGAAAGGGCAATTAAGATAACCTGGGGAACTACAGGTCAGTCAGACTAATTTCCATCCCTAGAAAGATGATGGAACATCTCATCCCGGATGTCATCCAGAAGCGTGTGGAGGAAAAGAAGGTTGTCGGGAGTGATCTACATGGATTCACCAAGGGGAAATCATGCTTGACCAATCTGATAGCCTTCTATGATGACATGACTGGCTGAGTGGATGAGGGGAGAGCAGTGGATGTTATCTACCTTGACTTCAGCAAGGCTTTTGACACTGTCTTCCATAACATCCTCATAGGTAAGCTTAGGAAGTTTGGGTCAGATGAGTGGAAAGTGAGGGGCATTGAGAACTAGATGAATGGCAGAGCTCAAAGGGCTGTGATTAGTGGTTCGGAGTCTAGTTGGAGGCCTGTAACTAGTGGTGTTCCCCAGCGGTCAGTACTGGGTCCAGTCCTGTTCAATATATTCATCAAAGACCTGGATGATGAGACAAGGTGTACCCTCAGCAAGTTTGATGAAGATACAAAACTGGGAGGAGTGGCTGACACACCCAAAGGCTGTGCCACCATTCAGTGAAATCTGGACAGGCTAGAGAGTTGGGCAGAGAGAAACCTAATGAAGTTCAATAAGGGCAAGTGTAGGGTCCTGCACCTAGGGAGGAATAATTCCATACGCTGGTACAGGTTAGAGGTTGACCTGCTGGAAAGCAGCTCTGCAGAGAGAGACCTGGGAATCCTGGTGGACAACAAGTTGACCATTAGGCTTTAATGTGCTCTTGTGACCAAGTAGACCTATGGTCTCCTTGGGTGTATTAAAAAGAATGTGGCCAGCAGGTTGAGGGAGGTCATCCTCTCCCTCTATTCTGCCCTGGTGAGGCCACAGCTGGAGTGCTGTGTCCAGTTCTGGCCTCCCCAGTTCAAGAAAGACAGGGGTCTACTGGAAAGAGTCTAGCAGAGGTCTACAAAGATGATCCAGGGAATGGAGCATCTCTCTTAAGAGGAAAGGCTGAGAAACCTGGATCTGTTTAGCTTGGAGAAGACACGATTGAGAGGGGACCTCATCAGTATTTATAAATATCTAAAGGGTGGGTGTCAAGAGGATGGAGACAGACTTTTCAGTGGTGCCCGGCGACAGGACAAGGGGCAATGGGCACAAACCGGAACACAGGAAATTCCATCTCAACATAAAGAAAAAGTTCTTTACTTTAAGGGTGACAGAGCACTGGAAATGGCTGCCCGGCGAGATGGAGTCTCCTTCTCTGGAGATATTCAAAACCTGCCTGGATGCATTCCTCTCCCACCTGCTCTAGGTCAACCTGCTTTGGCAGGGGTGATAGACTAGGTGATCTTCAAAGGTCCATTCTACCCCCTACGATTCTGTGATTCTGTGACACAAGAAGCCTGTAGCTCAAAATACAAGAATAAGTACTGAGTATCAGCTATTCACCGGTCATAGCAAACAGCTGAGGTTTTTCTCTTCAGCTTTTCAGAGACATTCTTTTCTTATTCAGCTCCACTCTCTAAACTCTCCTTGCCGTAGCCCATCTTCTGCAAAGATCTCACACAGATGCTGAAAGGTTAGTTTAGAGTGAGTGTTGCATTCACTGCTGACTCATTCTATCAGGTTTCTGGGGAGTTTTTCTTGCATGTGTGTGTTTTTCTAAACTAGATGAGATGCGAAGGCAATTGATTTTTCCAAAGGTTAATAATTCTCACTGCTAAGTCACCAAGCCTATTTAAACAAAAATAAAAATAATGTACCGTTTGAACTATTTAACCAATCTTTTCCAGATGGCAAATTATATATTGAGAATACAGATATTCATCTTTGTAAAAGCTTTCATTCAAAGCAAATCGTGTGCTATTCAGTACAACTCAAAATTGTGGTCATTTTGCCCATATGAAGGTTGATAACTGTAGTCCAATAATTGTATACTTGTACTGCTGTTTTCTGCTTCTCATTTGAGAAACGCAGCTTAATTAGAATTCCAAGTATAATCCATTTGTTTCACAGAAAAAGCTGCCAAGCGCGAGATCTGACATTCAAAAAAAATCAATACTTTTGTAGAACATTTAAACATCTCAGGTAATATCACAGGACCGAAGTAATTCGCATCATGTAGTAAAGCTCTAATTAGGGATGCGACAGGAGCAAGAATTGTATTTCTTAATTTCTCAGTCTGCACTTTACTGTGTGGTTCATACAAGGATATTGATTAAATGTTCATGTTTATTATAGCTCCCCCTCTCCAATCATAAATATGAGAAATGAGAGTTAGGGGTTAGGGTAGATGAAAAAGTGTTCATTCCTTGTCAGGTATAAGAGATACGTAAGGTCAGATGCAGGTAAGGAGAAGCAAGGAAATAGAAAGGTTTTGTTTAGTTAATGGTAAGCTATAGATTAATTTTTTTTATTTTTTTTTTCCCCCCGCAAAGAAGTATCCCTGAATTTCTGTCAAGGGAGTCAGGTATCATTATATTTCTTATCTCTTTAAAAAGTGTTAGATTTGATGTGCTCATATTATCTGGATCTAAAAGTCTCTCTAGCCTCTGACTTGAATCCTTAAGGCCAAACTGGGAAAGCACATTGAGATGCCAAGATACCTCACTCTAGGTATAAATCTATTTCTCCCAGAGGAGCAATTCATGAATTAAAATATAATTTGTTATTGACTTTAAATGGTGGCTGAGACTTACAAAAAAAGTCATCTTGTCCACCTACCTGCCTTAACAAGGATGTTTGCCAAACTTCTTAAAGACTTCCAGTTCAGGAGTCCTATTCAGTAACCTCTGTGGAGCTCCAGTGATTCATTTGTTAAAAAGACTTCCCTCATGTTTCCTATCTGTGGTTGAAACCTTATTTCTCGTCTGTTCAGCCTTGGATGTACAGCATATATTGTTGCCTTTCTCACTATTACATTTTTTAATGTATTTGAATCCAATTATCCTGTTCTTACCAAACACTTGCTGGAATCTGGCTCTCGGTCTGTGGTTCATACCCTTTGGAAGTCTAATTGAGATCTATATGTTAGACGTCTAGTTGCCAAGTGGAGGTGGGTAAACCCATCCAGATAAGTTTTGAATCTTAAGTGGAATGAATCAAGCTAAGCTGGATGAAGCTAGGCTTAAGTATTTTGTTTTAGAAGGTTTTAAAGCCTTTATTCCATGTAGCAATAAAATTCCGAAGAGATAGAGATAGGAATAATAGAGAAAGTGCAGTTACATAGGTCATCTTCTGGTTATGTGCAGCTGAAAGTCAAGAAATGAACAAGTAAGCCCTGGGGCATCTTAAATAATTTTGAAGAGGTCAGATATCAAACTTAGAGCTAAGCCCATTTGCTTCAAATGGAGCTGAATGGCTATTTCATAGGGAAGAATTGAAAAGTATAAATACACTGTCAGCAATAGAAGAGAGAAAAAACAGAACTTCTTTCATTGGGCTTTCCTAATAGAGGCTGAAGTCTTACCACTCCTGGTTAACATGGAAGAATAACCGGAGAAAAAAACTGCAGTAGGATTAGTCCTTTGGTTACTGTTTTCTAGAATACCTGTCTACACCCATAACAGAAAATATAAGCCACACATTAAATGTAAATGTTAAGGACTTTTTTCAGTAGCCCTCACCTGTCTGTCTTCTAAAATCTCAGATAGGCCAGTCAGTGCTATTTGGTCTCCAGCCATTGCTCCAGATACGCATAATCTCCCTCAGGTTCTGTGTCAGATCTGCCAGGGCCATCTGGGTGTTTTGGGTGCTCGAGGATATCTCAAACAATCCTGTGTCCCCTAAGTGTGGGCAACTGAAAGAAATCTGAGGTCAGTAACAAAACTCTGCACGCTTTAAGAGATGGCCAAACAATGTTCAAAACCCATAGGAAGATATTAAGGTCCAATCCCAAAAGCAGTATAGCTACATCAGCATAACATTACAACAAGGATGATTTGCTTTAGCTTGCAGAAAAGAAAGCCTACTTCAGAATAACTTGTCAGCGTGACGACCTTTAGGATTTCTGCACTGGTGGTGGACATAGAGACAGTAGAGCTAACTGTGTTGAGGAAGGCTGATAAGAATAGGTAGAAACATATTTGGAATAACAAGAACAAGAGATGTTCCGGAACACATATACTTACGTTCATGTTAATCATGTTTTAAGACATGGAATCTGCAGAGATGAATCTATCCCAATTCTAAAATCCTAGTCATTTAAAATTCAGAAAAAAATCTAAAAAAAAGCATTTTGGCCTTGAAAGGCCCAATTTTCTCGAATACCATTATGTTTCCCGATGGGTTTCAACAGACAAAGCTCATGGATATTAACGCAATTGCTACATGTATACGTGTTATTACATAGACTCAGTGAGAAGAAATCTTGATAAGCTGTTTCTATAGCACCTTGTACAGCAATGTTCTACTTCAACAGCAATTTTTCTAATTTGGTCACAGTAAAAGTGATGAATTCAAGTATTTATACAGTTTCCAACCTACCACTGATCTTGTTTTCTTTTACTTTCATTTGAAAAGTGAGAACGATACAGATGAAATTTTCTTTATTGTCTTTAAAGGAAGTATCCTTAATAGCAGTGTATTTAAGGAAAGGGCGGTATTTAAGGAAGGTTCTCTATCAAAAGAGGCATCTCAGAGAAAGACAAATTTGCTTAGAAGATAACTGGGCAAATAGTGATAAAGGTTGCTATTCTTTCAAAGGAAGCAAGGATAAAAAGTGAAATAACACTAAGATTTTCTCGCTATCAGAGGTAATATTTAATGATAAAATCAGAGTATTTGGAGCTCTGAGAGTTTGATTTTTAAGGTTCTTTTTATAAAAGGTGAAATTATAGAAGAGTGAATATTATGGAACATCTTTCTGGAATATATTTGCTGATAATGGAAATAAGGTTGGCCTATTCACTGAGGTTATACACCGAACAGCTCTGTGCTGTATTAAAAATTACTGAGTCTTTCAGAAGTAAGCTAATGCACTGCATGTAACCATTCAGGTTCTGTTAACCATTAAACTCAATAGAATACTATTTCATGCATGATTTCGTTCACTTAGATGAAGAATGCAGCAGTGGGTCCGAAGAGGTAATGGCTAAGAGTGGAAGGTTAAATAAATAAATATTTCCTTTTGTTGGGAGGCTTTTCCCTGTGATTTCAAATGCCTTGTTAAGAGATCTTTATGGATACTCCACTAATATGTGTCAAAAATGTTAACAGATGATTTTGTATCCCCAGTGGGAGGAAAGAAACAAATTTTAATTGCCTACTGATGAACCTCAGATCTAGATGATGCCTACCTGTTCTAGTCTGAATTACTGTCTAGTTCATGCTGCTCACCTAGATTATGACGCTTCTCTGTTATGCAGATCTTTCTTATTGCTACCTTTTTCTACCACTGAGCGTCCAAGCATAGCTGTTCTGCTCAGTGGTTATGGAATAATACACAACTAAACTATCATGAGGAAGCTCCAAAATTTCATTCAGGTTTCCTGGTTGTCTTTTTCCTCCAAAAAGTATTGCTTATAACTTTTCTCTGTTCTGGGAAAACAGACCTTTTGAAGCATTAAGTACATATATTACTCGTGAATGTTGGTTTCTGTTTGATCATATTAGGAGTAATTAAAACATTTTTAACTTTTTCCTGACAATCATCAGCTTCGATATATGTTTAATTTCTCCTTAGTCACCATCATAATCTCCCCAGTAGTTATCTCATGGGGAGAAGGAAATACACTTAAGATGGTTTTGCCTTTCAAGTTCTGCGAGAGTTACTGCATCAAATGTAGTTTGAAAAGATAGAACATATTTAAATTTAAAATAGCTGGAGGAAAGGCAGCATAGGAGATTGGCTAGCACATAACCCACCAGGTCAACTGTCATAAATTCCTCTGGCTGATAAATTGTGGGTGTTAGTGTCATATGAGCTAAGCTATGTCCCTTTTTCTGGTGTCGATACCTAAGTTAATGTTTTATAGTAAGGTTAGATACATCCATGTGAATTGCACAGGCAGTTACTGGAAGGTTAGGGACAGCCAACCGAGCCTGGAGATTTTAGTGAAAGTTATGCCATGCTAATTCATTCTTTAGTGTCAGGCAAGAAGGCGAGTCAAATCCACATGTAGCAATTGCTCTAAATACACACAGGAAATCATTCCTGCGTTGAACAGACTGGCTACAATTTTGAAAGCACAAATAATTTTCTGGAGTTACATTCAACTAAGGCATATCGATGTTCAGTAGAAGTGAAAAAGGCTTAGCATGAACACTTACAGAATTTTATGACACTGGCTGTGTATTATAGTGCTTTTAAATCATCTCAGAATAGGAATTTTGAAGTATACTATAAAGAATCCTTAATAAGAAAGCTTTAATGTATTATACATATAATGGTATTAGCGGTAAGCCCCAGTGTCTTTCCTTGCAAATTTAGAATATCTCATAGAAGTCTTCAAGAGACTATGTCACCTAAATTTTTCTCAAGCTATATGAAAATTTTAAGAAACATCATAGTTAACACAAACACCTCTCTCCACTATCTGATACAGACCCTTCTTTTTACCATTTTTAAATTGTACTCTTTATTAGAAACCTATGTAGTTTGCAACAATAAACTCTTTTTATTCATAAAGGTTCATTTCAATCCCTTCTTAACTCTTTCAGGAATTTTCTTGTGATAAAATTCTGCCCAGATAGCTAATCCTGGTACACTCTCCTAGACACTGGGACTGAAACAGATTACAGAGAAACTTGGTGTCCAGTGCATCTCTGGTGTGGTGGTACAAGACTGTGTTGCTGAAATCTGTTAGCATCTTTGATCTTTGTTTTGAATTTGTGGATATACTTATATTTACATCAGAACGCTTTCTATTCCCTTTAAAAAGCTTGGCACAGCATCACTTTACCTTTGTGTACAGTGCAGAATTTATAGTTTACTGAGATTGACAAAGGTTTTCTGCTCTTATTTCCTTTTGTATTTGAGGTATTATCATATCATTTAAGCAAAATTCCCATCATTCGTGCACTGGACAAAGCAGTATGACAATATAAAGAGCAATACTATTGAAGATAGCCATACGAATTAGAAGAAAATGTAATCAGTTGGCCTTGAGAGTCCATTTAAATGAGGACAACGAAATGGTCTCTATTTCTTGAGAGAGGCTAATCTACAAATAAATGACTCCAAAAAGTGAGAAGCTATTCAATGCGTGGTTTCTGGGGAGTTGCTGGAATATGTATGATCTGACAGTGGAAGACCACTGTCATAGGCTAATAGAGAACAAGCAAGACAATAAGACAAGAAGGTGGATTGCAAAGTCCATTGGACAGTCACACGTAGAGTCATGGTGACCCTGAAGTACTTGCTATCTTGCACCGTTTACAGACCTGGAGGTATAGAATGGGAGATACTTTGTTCCTCTAAGTCCATTAAGCAATGTGTTCTGGAAAAGGAGGAAGACCAGATGGGCAGGGTGTTTAAGGACCACCTATGAATCCTAATCCCTGGCTACAAAGAAATACCACTTCTAAAAGGCATTAAGTTTTCCAGATATCAGTGGGAGCAGAAGTTAAGAGGCTGGGTTATGAGCAAGTGCAAATCTCTAAAGCTCCCTCTGGGCATGTTTGGCAATCAATAAATAAATTTTGAAAAATATCGGCAAACTGATATAATTGCTTCTAATGCTGATCAATGATTTCTTCACTCAGAAGCCTAAGTAGATGCAGGTACAAAATATTAAATTGTATTTTCTGCTGCACTTATACAAAGGTTACTTAATGCACAACAAGGGTATTTATTCTCTGCTAAATCAGTTTCATTTACTGGCTATATTTCTGATACTGTGCCTTCTTCCCTTTTTACATACCAACTAGCCTGTTGTAGTCTTTTACGATTGACCTTGTAAACTTCTGGGCAGAGACCATCTTGCTCTTCTGAGCTGTACAGCATCTGTCAGCAGAAGGCCCAGGACAACTGCCATGTGTTTTTTTACTTTGCATTGTATGCAAACTTGAATCAGTTACCCTCAGTTTCGTTTAGGGAAGAGGAACAATGCCTTATGTATAAATCCAGGAGTTTGATGTTCATACATCCGAAATCTTAACAGTCTAATCCAAATTATTATTAGTCCAGATATGATTTTAACAGAAATGAATAATATTACAGGAAAATGTCTCATCATGAACAAAACTACCTTGTGCATTTATCTACTGAAAAAGTACAATGTACCATACAAATACAAAGTAAAACAAATTAGTGACAAGTTGTTAGAAAACACTCTGTTTCAACTAACATAGCTAAGACAAAACCCCAGGCAAGTGAACACAAATTCAGACAAAGTGAGCCTGACAAGCCTTGCTGCTAAGGCCCTGCAAACTCAGTATAAAGGCCGTTACTAGCAATACAGTATTTACTGGGCAGCAGCACTACAAATTGATATTCATAATAACTCCATGGACTGTTCTATTAAATCTAGCTCTCAAGAGGACAGCACCAAAAACTGCAGATTCAAAACTTTTATTTCTTCTGAAATGGATGTGAGAAATCCTGGGAAAACCCCAACCAACAGAAGGCAGAAAGGAAAAGCTGGAGACCCATAGCCCAGTAAATCTGACCTGATCAAGATCATTCCCCAGTTGTGCCCCATGGTCATTTCTTCCTGGGACAGAATATCTTCTTCTCTGGACAGCTGTTCCTTTGCATGTGATTGCTTGCAGCATTTCCCTCCAGGTTTTTGCCTAGAGCTTCCTTGTCTCGGTGAACTTTGTTCATGCGGCTGTTGCCTCAGGGACATTAGGAGGATAAATTTATGAAGACTTGTAAAGCATTCAGATGATATAATAAGAAAAGCCAGATAAAAATCTTACCAAAAAAACCAGGCAGGATATATTATCAGGGCTACGGAATCAGCTTTCTAGAATAAATTTTTGTGAGGCAGAGTTTGTGTTTCCCTGAATTACTTACCATTAAAATTTTCCACTTTATAACCAGTTCTGGAGACTGGCAGTTGAGTAGTTAAATGCTTTGGGCAGAGTATCATAACTAATCAGCAGATCATTTATTTACAAATAGTTTTCTCCTCTTGAGCAGCTGCAATGTAGATTGATCCGGGTTCACCATCAGATAGGGAGATAAACCTACATTCATTATGTGTTGCTTCAAAGCCTGTTAAGTCAATGAATATCTTAATTGCGTTTCTTGGGCTTTTGAGTAGCCTCTATTTCTGCAATCTCTAGAAGCTGTCTGGAGGTACTGTTTCCAACTTTTTGCCTCTGTTATTCATCAACAAGAAAGAGCAGAATCACCACAAAACTTTTAATTTTCTCATTGTACACCAAACCAACTGAGCCATAATATTCTCTGAGGTATACTGAAGACTTAAGTGGAGATGTAAACAAGTACATCTCGAGCGGCAAGATAATTCACAACTCCAATGTGAATTATCAAGGATGAACCAGCAAATAATTTAGTGAAGCTGAGGAATGAAATTATTTTTATGAAAACACGTACAGCCCTAGACTGCCAAACAGGAAGGTACCAGATGTGACACAGAGGACATCACACAGTAGAAAGGCTGAATTTTTAAGTTATCTATCTTTTTCTGACCAAATAATCACACAACCATCCTTTGTCTCTGTGTCTTCTGATTTCTTTTGTTTGAGCCATATTTTATCCTTATCGTGTAAGTTTATTATTATCTTATCACTCTTTTTTTTTTTTTTTTTGAGACATGGAGTTGCTATGTTTGCTACGTTTTTTCTGCTGCTTTTCTGAATTTTTGTAGATATTTCTATTGATGAAGTGGGGACTTTCCAGAGGGGATGACTACTTGGTATTAAGCAAGTTGAACAGTGAAAGGTATTTACAGAATATCACAGAAAGATGAGGAAACGTTAGGTCGGAAAATAACAAAATTTGATCCTGGAATAGGTGCAGGTTATAAAAGGTTATAGCACTTTGTAAATCAAAATAGATGGACTTATGCCATCATGCACAATGAATGGATCAGGACCATGACAGGGAAAATATATTTTCTCAAAAAAGGAATAAGCTCTGTGAGCATTGCCTTATATGTATGGGTAATTTTTAACCTTATAGACCTTGAAAGCACATTTTGCAACCTAATTTCCCTTCTGCTTCGTATGCATAAGATATTTTAAGAGGTTATTCAGTGCTGGTCATTGTCTTATTCTTTGAAGTTAAACCTTATACTTTCAATATTACATGTCATTACTAGATGGGACCGATCTTCGCAGGCTTTATATAGCTGATATTTGAAACCTAAATTTTTTTCTGGACATAGAAGAAAGTAATCCTATGAACTACCTTATAACTTCCTAGGGATTCTGCTAAAACACTACAAACGAGAAAGAAGGACTTTTTCACTCGCAGTTTGGTGGAATATGTTCCTGCAGAGATGAAAAATTGCTGGTCTGGTCTTCATGGACATTAATAATGAGAAAGAATGTATCTAAAACATTAGGTGCTTATTAGTCTCAGAACTGTAAAATCTAGCTATATTAACTCCTTACCAATGAGAAAATGAAAGTTTCGTGGTGGTTCTTCTCTTTCTTGTTGATGAATAATAGAGGCAAAAAGTTGGAAACAGTACCTCCAGACAGCTTCTAGAGATTGCAGAAAGACGTGCCTACAACCACGACTAATTATGCTGTTACCCAATTCAGTGACCGCTCCCATGACATTTTCTGCAATGCTGCTGGGTGAGCTGTTTACTTACAATAACTTTATTAATAATAAGCTATTCAGAGCAGTTTTAATTTTGCCTTTAGTTGATCGATCAAGCCTGATCCTTGCTAAATTTAGTGAAAGATGGACTTTGTAACAGAAATACATGCTTTAAAAATTGTTACCTCGATAAAGAAATATCAGTACAATCAAGACAACTTCTGAATCTTCTGTGATATTTGAAGTGCTCTAAAGCTAAAAGTGCTAAAACAGTGTGAGAAAGATCGTGCAGGAAAAGAAGCTCTGAACTTCTTTACTATATTATTAAATCTTAAATGGGGATGACTGAGGAGGAAGCAGAAACCATCAAACAAAATACTTAACATTTTGAGGTTAGATCAAATCAAATGAAATCCAGTGATAATTCAAATCAAGATGCTGTGGGTTACAAGCTCTTGGCAAAGCATTTTTACTTAATAACTGACTATTTGGGAGGTTCTAGAGAAAAAAAAGCCCCTCCCCCACCTTTTTTTTTGTTTGTTTGTTTGTTTTTTTAAGACCAGCTATCCAATCATGTAGGCTAGACACACTTAAGCTTGTATGAGAAATGCTCACTTTTATGCTGCACTAACTGATTTATTCATAATAATTTGTTCATTTCTTAATATTCTGGAATGCATCTGAGAGATGTGCAAGATCTGAAGCAAAGATGATTTTTTATTCTTTTTTTTTTTCCCTGAGCAGTTATACACTGAAACTTGCAAATCCTTCCTCATATTTCATCATTTTGTTGCACATATATCCAAATTTTCTCATTTCAAAGACAGATATAAATTTGACTTAAACAAAGCATTAACAAAGGTTTTTTATTTAGTACTCAGTAATTAAGAAATTATTTTGGTGCTGCTGTTATGCTGATGTTGATTACTACACATTACATATATAAATTCAGTTAATCTTACAAGCTGTAACATTAAAGATACAATTAACTTTGGAGAAAACATCTCTATTCAGCACCTGAAGGAAAATACCTCTAAAATTTAAGATTCCCAGCTTTCATACAGATTCCTTGTTTCATGTATTTTTAAATAAATTTGTAAAAAAGTTTTAGCAAACTAATATACAATATCCTATTTAAATAGGAAAAAAGGCTGATCATGAGTCATTGACTTTGAATTTGCTTTATCTGAGGATGTCAAGGTTTTAAATTCATTTGATACTTAAATACACTTGAAACTTGATCAAAAAATGTACTTGAGGGTTGAGTATTCATGGTAGTTTTGCATTATCTGAAGTACTCTTTGGTTCATCTCCCTGCATTGGCTGAGAGAGGAAAGAAACAGGGGCCATAATCCCAGATTAAGCATTTTGATCAGGTATTTCAAATGATTAGATTAATTACTGGAAAAAAAATACTTTTTGAGAGACATGCTTGGCTACAAGGGAGAGCAATTTGTTAAGAATTATTTCTTGTTAGCAGGCAGGAGATTGGGAATGTTTATGTAGAAAGTACCAAAGCAATCTTAATCACAAAGATCACTCTGTTATGATAAATGGGACCTGATTCATGGGTGGAAATCCAGATACCTGTTTAGCTCTCACAGGTAGGAGACCTTTCATATTAGCTGAATTAACTTCCATGTCTTCACGGAAGATCTTTTCAGAGTCATAATTTTATTCCAGTCCAGATTCATTTAACCCAATTTTAGCTATATGCAGAAATTTTAGTTAAATATCTAGTGTCCGTGTATAGACAGAGACGCATTTCTAGAATACAATTCATCAAGCTTGAGATGATTTGTCCGCTTGTGTTACCTATCTCTAGAAAACCTATTACAGGGTTTATTTACGTGGCAAAGCTAGACTGATTCTCTAAGATTTATAAGGCCAAATAAATTCCCCTTAAGTTAATGTGACCACTTATCAAGACCTGTTAAAAGCAGTATTTTTTAAAGAACAGAGGTAAAACAGTTGTGGTATGGAGCTACTTGTGATATGAAGAAATTGAATTTAAAAGTCCACTGCATTTTCACATAAATGCGCATTGTCTCAGAACATGGATAACGTCTGAGACATTATCCATTTATCTGTCTCCTGTTATTTCCTCTTATTTTTTACACTTCAAATTCTTAAGGGCAAGATTACCGTTTGTCTTTTGTTTAGAAAGTAGCTACCACAATTCATTCATGATTTAAAACTTCCCGTGGTGCCATCATCAAAATAACAATTCCTCTAGAAATCATAATCTCTGAAAATTTTTCTGGTATTGGTTGCCCTTTCCTTTGTTTCTCGCAACTAAAGCTAAATCTATGCTTTTATACATGATAATTTATTCACATCTGACGCATTTTCAATCTGTTGCATATCCTGTACTCCTTTTTTCTTTTTTTTTTTTTCTGATGAGAATGGCAAAGGGTACGAATAGAAAGTTGTAAAGGAACTAGTGTGATAGAAGGGAAATATTTCTGAAACCAAGGTGGGGAGGAGGTATTTGTGATAAACTGCCAGTTTCACGCTTTATCTGGCAACCTACGTTACCTTTTCCCCCCTGATACGACAACACCGTTGAGTAGGTCTCTGACACAATGACTGCGTTATCCACTGATGGAATAAGCAGCTATTATTGGCCTATGCTGCTGCATTTGACACGGGGCAGCTATAATTTTACTTTGCGTGTGCGTTTCACCTGCAGCCTTTCTGAAAGCACTCATCTGTATGCAGTGAGGCTGAGAGCCAGGCAAGCACACGTTCTGCACCCGTCCACAGCGTGTCACAATGGCAGCACCTAAGAAATGCATTAATATTTATGGGAAGGGAACAAAGAAATCAAAGTGCCTCTGTCTGTCTCTCTCTCAATTTATTCCTCCTTTTATAAATTTAATTTTGGAACAACTTTTGGAGACCCTGCACCAGCTGCAGCGAGACAAGAATGCACATGTATGGTATTTAAATGTAATTTATAAACTTCATGATGATATTTCTTCAGTGAAATTGTGATTCCCTCCACCTTTTTAAAATTTAACACTTTGTAATCTCTCTTCCAAACCTCTCCTCCAATGAAAAGGAATTTAATAAGGACTATCTCATTAAATACCTCTGCCTATTTCTTGTTTGGGAGGTATAAATGTGCCCTCTTTCTCCTGAAGTCCAGAAATCAGATGACCAGAATCACAACGCAAGAATCCATATGTATGCAGTGCCACCTTCCCACCTTCACATGTGACACCATCCCAGAGGTTCACAATAACTCACAGGAATTTAGGAGGTCCCACGCCAAGTAAAACGGTCATAGTCCAAAATGGCCAAGAGGTGCATATGTTTGTTAGTGCTTTGGATATTTCCTACAGCACCCTCTTCACTTCTGTGTTCTCTGCAGGAGAGGTTGAAGGTGAAATGCCTCTGGTGGGAAGATGGGATGACTAGACTATGTGGTATGGGATGTCTGAGGTACCATCATTTTGCCCTATGTCTAGTCAATGGTAAACTCTGCAAAGTAAGGACTGTCTCTTGACATGTTACAGCTGCAATGTGTGGAGGTAAAAGGCTTCGATAAAGGCTTCTAGCGAAATAAGGAGGAATAACTTGTTAGAAATTGGGAGAGGCGTGACCCAATTGTACGCAAAGAGGGGCATGCAGGCAGGCATTGAAACCTCTCTTCCAACAAACGTGGCCATTTCCTCACACTCTCTCTTTTAAAGAGGCATGGTGCCCACACTGCATCCTGTGATGGCAGCTCCTATATCCCTTTGTAACTTCTTGTGGGCACGGCAGGTTGTGCTGCATGCACGCTCCTGGTAGACGTATAGAGTGGAAACTTTCCGGCGACTTGGAGTATTGGAAGAGAAGATGGATGAGCAGCCAGAGCTGTGGAAGGGGAGCAGGAAGCGAGGCCAAGGAAGGGAGTACAACCCATTGCGGAGACCCTGCTTCTGTGCCCAGAGACAAAAATCTATTTCAATAGCCTCCTGGTCAGGTATCGTACTTCCCTGTTTACTTAATGAGTTAAAGCATTCTGCTATTCCCAAGGACTTATAAAAGGCATAGTTTTTCTGCTTTCTGTAGGAAAAGTCTCATCTTTCAGCCCAGGCACTTCCAGGCGCTCTCTTGAGCTGCAAGTCTCTTCCAAGTGAAACTGCCTGTGTTAGTCAAAGGATTATTGAAAAAGGGATAGGCATGATTCATAAACAAAGACTTCAGACCTTGTCTATCTGTTGTTGAGATTGCTGTGACAACAAAAGGCTCAGAAACATTATGGTCCTAGAGCCGTTAGCCTCATTTCCCCTGAACGGCTTCACTTCATCTGAGAAATCTCACTTTTAATATGTACATGCACGTTACTCCTTCAGCTCCACCCACTGGCTTTTGGGTTTTGGCTTGACTTCTGTTTGTGCTATGCAGTTTACCATTCCAGCTGTACAAACCTTTCTTGAAAGCTTATCAGTCAAATTAAAAAAAAAAAAAAAAAAAAATCCACTACCCTTCCTTCATCTTAATGATAAAAGGACAGAAAAAATATAAACACAGTTCTTCACCTCTGGTGCACATAATGCGCCTGAATGACTAATAGTTCCCAGTGATGCACTGGGATTTTTTAAAACATTTTATTTATGTGTTTTCTAATGTCTTAGAGAATAAAAGGAATAAATAAAATAATATAGAATAAAATAATATAGAATAATATAGAATAAAATAACATAGAATAATATAGAATAATATAGAATAAAAGGTGCACATTCCACACCAAGAGCTATCGACAAGGTCATAAAGTTTTGATCTTTTTTGCATGCTCTCAACGAGCTTTAGTTTGCTAAAATATCTGTTTTATCAGATATATCAGACTATTTAACAGTCCTCTGATCCTAAGTGCCTGCTCATGTGTCCTGTCTGTTCAGGTCTTGAGCTTAACGTAAAACCTGTTGGCCAACAGGTCTGTATGGCTGGATTTTACCTGTCCCCACAGCTGAAAGCAGAGGAAGAGTGAGTTGACTCAGGGGTTGTTTCCATGAAACACCTGAAGGATTTGGAGCAAAAATCTGCATGTAGACATGTATTTTAGCTACAGATAGCACCCTACAGTGCTATGTGACATGAACCCTACTTCAAATTTGCTACCATCACATGAGTAATTAATTCAATAATGATGCTGTCAGCAGCAATTTGAGATTAAATAAATCCTAGGATATAAGCTTGGTTCGTCTTCTTTTTGGGGACACTGTCTCAGTACTCTAATGTTGTCAGTTTTGCTCCCTAAAGATCCATCTTTCCTGAGACTAGTCTGTGCCTGTTACTTTCGAAGGATAAGACAAAAAAGAGATCAGTGCCACAGCTTCCATGATGATTGAATTCTTTGTTACTTACATATCAGCATAATGTTCTTTTTTCTAAACAAAATATTACAAATACAGCAAATTGTCACTATAGCTCTGCACACTTAGTTGGTAGCCCTGGGCAATACTCATTTAACTTGTTTACCACATGAAATTGCTTTGCTTTCTTTACTTTTTTCCTGATTTAAGGCAGTAAACATCCCAAAATTCAATCTTGGAACAAGGTTATTTTAGTTTGCAAAACTAAGCACTGTAAGAAGGGGCTTAAAAAAAAAATTAAAAGCCAGTTAATTGCATTGCTGACTTTCTTGCTGTAGCAATAAACTGTAAAGTTTTATGAAAGTTACATTTACTGTAGCTATGTAGTAAAACAACATATTTTCTGGATTAGTCATTCATTTTCTTCCATGGAAAGCACAGTTTGAATTTAGGCTGACTGAAGTCACCAAAATAAGAATGATTAGATAGTGATAAATAATAAAAATATTGATAAAATAAGTCTGATGACCCCAGTTAAATGTTGAATAAGTTTTAATCCACATCACAAAACTATAACATGTTTGACACATTTTATAGCTTGTGCTACAAAGAGAGATTTAAGATTAATTGAGCATGGAAAGTGAACGATCTTCTCAATACATTATCCTCTAGTTAAAGGCTGACATGTTCTGGTAAAGACAAAGACAGTGTCTACTGCATTGAAGCCGGAAGGAAACGGTAATTTAACATTTACGAATATTTTAATTAAAATTATTAATAAAATAACCCAGTATTAATGTCTGCTACTTGGGGGGAAAAAACCTGACAGCTCTTCTGCAAGTGGTGATCTTATTTTTATACATGCTTGCCACTCCAGAGTCAATGAAGGAGATAAGTGCCTAACTTTGGTTCCTATAACAATGGAGTTAGGACATGGAGATATTTTTATTATTTTATTTTATTTTATTTTATTTTATTTTATTTTATTTTATTTTATTTTATTTTATTTTACTTTAGGATCAGGAAATCATTGTGATTATTTAAGAATCGGATTGCATAGTGTTCAGAAAGAAGGGTCAAGTGATTAGTGAAAAAAGTTCTAGTAACAGAAAAGCATACATTTCTTGGAAGGGCTTGAACATCTTAACTTCTCTTTTGTTTTGTGCTGTACAGGCTAGAGATTCATTTCATTCAAAACACCGATAAATCATTTTTCTTTACTGCTGTTGCTTCAGGTGTCGATGGTTTGCATTGAGTTATTCCTGGCTTATTACAAGTGTAAGAAAAAAAAAGTACAAATAACAGCAACAGTAGCAGTTTGAATTTATTTTATTCACAGATTATCTGTCCAAGCCCGTTAGCATGTGAATATTCTATTGACCATACAGCATTGCACTTCATCAGCGTTGTTCAGAGGGACCTCAACAGTCTGGAGAACTGGACCAATGGGAACCTCATGAAGTTCAGCAAAAGGAAGTACCAAGTCCTGCACTTAGGAAGAAATCACTCAAGGCACCAGCACAAGCTGGGGGCCAGCCAGATGGAAAACAGCTTGGGAGAGAAGGCCTGGGGTCCTTGTGGACAACAAAGTCACCATGAGACAGCAATACGCCCTCGTGGCAAAATAAAACAAACAGCCTCCTTGGGATGCATTAGGCCCAGCATTGCCACCAGCTGGAGACAGGTATCCTCCCTCTCTGCTCAGTACTCATGAGGCACACATGGGCTGATGTGTTGAGTGCTGGGTTCCCCGCTAATGGAGAAATGGACAGACTGGACCAAGTCGCAGTGAAAAGCCACAAAGATGATGAAGGGACTGGAGCATCCGGTGTATGAGGAGAAGCCAATAGAGTTGTGACTGTTCAACCTGGAGAAGAGAAAGCTCAGAGGTATCTTATTCATGTGCATAAATATCTGGTGGGACATCCAGGGGAACTAAAGAAGATGGAGGCAGATTCTTCTCCATCTTCTCCAGTGGTGCCCAGCGACAGGACAAGAGACAAAGGGGACAAATTGAAGCACAGGAAATTGTATTGAAATCTAAGAAAATACATTTTTTTTTATTACAAGGGTGATCAAACACTGGCACATGTTGCGCTGGTGGATGTGGAATCTCCATCCTTGGAGCTAGTCAAAACCTGATTGGACGCGGCCCTGAGCAACATGGTTTAGGTGACCCTGCTTGAGTAGAGGTTTGGACTAGACAGTCTCCAGAGATCTTTCTAGCCTCAGCCATTGTGGGAATTCAGACTTACTTTTCCAGATGCTCTGTGCTGTTGTTTTTGCTAAAGGAAAATTCTAGATGAAGAAATATGAATGTGAAAAGGATACAATTAAGTAATATTTTTCCTCATTTCTAGTTATAGCATGTATTTTGAGGTGATTTGAGGGACAGCAGGTAGTCAGCCAAGAAGTTCCAAAGACCTCACAATGACACTCCTGCAGTCTTTATCAGATGCCATTTTTTGACGGAAAAGAGAAAACAAAATCCAGGAAAACACAGCTCGATACTAGGAAAGTCCTGTGGGTGGTGTTTTTTTCATAGAATCAGAGAATCATAGAATTATCTATGTTGGAAGGGACCTTTCAGACCATCGAGTCCAACCATCACCCTATTGCTGACAAAAACCATCACTAAACCATGTCGCTAAGCACTATGTCCACTACGTCCAACCATCTTTCAAATACTTCCAGGTTCCACCACTTCCCTGGGCAGCCTGTTCCAATGCTTGATAACCCTTTCAGTGTAAAAATTTTTCCTATTATCTAATCTAAGCCTCCCCTGGTGCAACTTGAGGACATTTCTTCTTGTCCTATCCCTTGTTACCTTGGAGAACAGACTGACCCCCACCTCACTGCAACCTCCTTTCAGGTAGTTGTAGAAAGCGATAAGGTCTCCCCTCAGCCTCCATTTCTCCAGGCTAAACAATCCCAGGTCTCAGCCATTCCTCATAAGACTTATGCTCCAGATCCCTCACCAGCTTTTCGCCCTTCTAGAATCTCAATGTCTTTCTCGTAGGGAGGGGCACAAAACTGGACACAGCACTCGAGATGGGGCCTCACCAGTGCCCAGTACAGGGGGACGATCATTTCCCTAGTCCTACTCACCACACTGTTCCTGATACAGGCCAGGATGCTGTTGGCCTTCTTGGCCACCTGGGCACACTGATGGCTCATATTCAGCTATCTGTTGACCAACACCCCCAGGTCCTTTTCTGCCCGGCAGCTCTCCAGCCACTCTTCCCCAGGCTTGTAACACTGCATGGGGTTGTTGTTGTCCAAGTGCAAGACCCAGCACTTGGCCTTGTTGAACTTCATACCATTGGCCTCTGCCCATTGATCCAGCCTGTCCAGATCCCTCTGCAAAGCCTTCCTACCCTCAAGCAGGTTGACACTCCCACCGAACTTGGTGTTATCCGCAAACTTACTGAGGATGCGGTCAATCCCCTCCTCCAGAACACTGATAAACATATTAAACAGAACTGGCCCCAGTACCAAGCCCTGGGGAACACCACTGGTGACCGGCCGCCATGTGCATTTAACTCCATTCACCACCTCTCTCTGGCCCCGGCCTTCCAGCCAGTTTGTAACCCAGAGAAGAGTACTCCCATCCAAGCCATGGGTGGCCAGTTTCTCCAGGAGAATGTTGTGGGAAACTGTATCAAAGGCTTTACTAAAGTCCAGGTAGACATCTACAGCCCTTCCCTCATCCACCAAGCAGGTCACCTTGTCATAGAAGGAAATCAGGTTTGTCAAGCAGGACCTGCCCTTTATGAACCCATGCTGACTAGGCCTGATAGCCTAGTTGTTCTTCATGTGTTGCAAAACGGCACTCAGGATGGTCTGCTCCATACTTTTCCCAGGCACTGAGGTCAAACTGACAGGCCTGTAGTTCCTCAGATCATCCTTCCGGCCCTTCTTGTGGATGGACATCGCATTTGCTCATTTTTTTACAGTATTTCATATTTAAGTTTTTAAGACAAAAGAATGCAGAGAGGCAGACTTATGGAAAAGTACACCTAGGCCATAATGGGAAGGAGATTCAGTTGCCCAAATACAGAAGTATGCTGACATTTTAAGTACATGAAATATTTCACTCATCTCCTGCAACCACTGTAGAGGAGCCTCGGTCTCCTGCAATTCTGTGCTAAATCTGTCATACCCATGCAAAATTCTTGAATTTTATGGAGCATCTCAAGGCACACATTTAGGATACCTGATTGGGATTCAGTTGTCTAGCACCCGCAGCCATTCTGACTTTTATGTAGCTGTACCAGCAGTGGACATATTTATAAAATTCTTTAAAAAAGCCAAAAAAAGACATTTTTTACCAAACTATAGATAACTTTACCACACCACAGAGATCTGCTAACAGCTTGCTTTCTGTATGCATATTCATACATTACTTTGCATAATTTTTTCACAAAAATTGTCTCCATAATGAAGCATTATGCCTTAAAAATCCTCAGATCTCCTCCACAGCTAACAGTACTGATTGCCTGTATTCTTGGTAAGTGAAATAATATCAAACAGACAATCTGTGTAACAGGACATGACAGCATACTCAAAAAAGCAGAAAGAAAAGCAAATAAAGACCAAGTGCCTGCCCACCTTTCAGATTCTATTCCCGATCCTGAGTTTTAGCTTTGTTATTTCTTCTAATCTGTTTGGTGAAACTACTCCTGGGAAGGGCACCCTTATTGCAGGGATCATTAATTTGAAG
Source organism: Sterna hirundo (assembly GCA_009819605.1). NCBI lineage: Eukaryota > Metazoa > Chordata > Aves > Charadriiformes > Laridae > Sterna > Sterna hirundo. Next base: position 79,199,187 of record CM020462.1, on the reverse strand, counting down.
AAAGCAAATGCGAAAAACAGGAAATTTGTATTTCAGTCACAAAACAGATCAAAGAAATCTTTCCTAGGGCAAGGCACTGTTGTCAAGATTGTCCTGAAGAAAGGAAAATCATTACAGAGGATTATCTATAACAGTGGTTCTCAACCTTTCTTTCAGCTTGTGTACCCCAAGGCAGAAATACAGTGTGACTGATTATGATTACCACACACACACACAAAACCCCACTCCTCTACAGATACATTTTTCACATGTTCTATAATGTCTTGTGATGTTATCCTAAAAACAGGCCCACCAAGCACAGCTGTCGTGGTTTTGGCCAAATTGGCCAATGGCTGGCGACAGATACACTCCCCCTACCCCTCGCACACGGAGAGGAGGAGGAGAGATAGAGAGATTTTTGAGTTCAGAAAAAACTAAACTACTCTAATGAAATATTAATAATAAAATAAAATGGAAGTAATGAAATAGATACAGTATATACACAAACATATCAAGCTCCCAGGATGACATCACCGGCAGGCACTGGGGAAGTCCTAGATTGGACTCAACAATGGGTGGGAATTGGATTCCAGATCTGGAGTCAGGAACAAATGGATCAGGATCAAAGGCAAATGAACAGACAGGGTCCTCCTCGGACGTCAGCCATTGAAGAAAAGAGACTGACCCTTTGATCCCTCAGCTTTTATACCGAGCATGGGGCAGATGGGATGGAATACCCTGTTGGTCAGTTTTGGGTCACCTGCCCTGTCCACTCCTCCCTGCGGGTGGGACCCCTTTACACTTCTCTGTTTTCAACCCTCCAATGGAGCAAGTAACGAAATCAGCTGACCTTGGTTGGTATAGCAACAAGTATAAGCACGATCCTCTCTTCATACCATTCCTTGGCACTAACTATAAACATTGGTCTTACCACTCTCAGCAAACTATTTTTGGCACAATATGCTGTTTAATTTCAGAGAGTTAGAAGCAGCATAGCTAAGAAGTAAAATTACTGAACAAAAAGTTTGTTCTTTTTTACCTCAACCAAGGACATCAGCTTAAAAGTAATAATAACGATGAATTTTTACATTTTCTTCAATCTCCCAGGTGGCGTGGCTCAACAAGTGTTGAAAAATGCATCCTCTGCTTGGAGAATGATGTGAAAATAGATCCATTTTGTAGCTCTTCCACTGTTATGGCTCATTGGAGCTTCTCAAAGGTCACCATTTTAAAGAGATTTTTCTGTGAAAACATTGATCCTTTCACTATCAATTATCCATAGATGTGATGTGACTGTTTAAAAGGTATCTTTTAATTTTATTAACTTGGAGCACCCTTGGAGCTTGCTTGGGTGGTGGGGCACTACCTCCATCTGTACTATCCAATAATGGATCCCATTCTTGAGGCTTTCCAACCTTACAGCAGCTTGCACTTTTGCAGCTATATCTGCTTTTCCCCCAGTTTCACGTGGCCTGATTCTTGCTGCCTATTTGGAATATTGTTTTGTCATGCTACATCTGTATCTGAGTATCTAGGAGACCAGGATAAATCATCATGGGCTAAAACTTTGCAGGAAGCATGCTAGGAATTAACTACTATGACTTAAACACAGTTGAATACAGGACAGTATTCAGGCCCTGTATAGATTTCTAGTGTCGACATAGCTCCTGGGACACAGCTTATTTTTTGCTCTTCATGGCCGGGGTATTATAGTTCTTGTAGCTGTTATTGAATACTCAGAGCAATTAAGTCATTGCACAGAGTGGGACTAACAGCTTCTTCTACAACACAAATTTTAGAAAAAAATGTGTTTCATAGCAGAGGACTCAGCACTTGATTTCATGTCATTTCAGTGCACCCAGCCTCAACTCAAAAGGTAAAAGATGTTGAAAGCCATGCTATGATCTTCCTGAAAACAAACACTAAAATCTGTCCCAATGGTAAGCATGAAAGAGATGAAATCCCATGCAGGACAGGAAAAAATAAGTGTTGTTTATTATTCTCCATCCTCTTCACAGAGTTTGGTGCATTTCTCCTTTGTTATTTTTCCATTATAAGAATGGAGACAACAATACCTTCCTAACAGTTATAATCTAACAGAATCTCCTTGGCTAGCTAAAGTTGTGGGGTGGTAGTGAAGACATTTTTTAAGACATTACTATGAAACTTGTTAAAATGGGTCCTAGTTCACACTCCAGAAAAAAATTTCTTTCTAAAATGATCATGAAGGAGAAATGCAAAGAAAAGTAAAGGACAACAACTTCCAGGCTTATTAAGAGAAAAAAAAAAAAAAAAAAAAAAGTTCTTCTGCAAAAAATACAAGCCTCTTTAAAATGATCAGAGGGCTGGAACTTGTCTTCCATGAAGACAAGCTGATAGAGTTGGGACTGTTCAGCCTGGAAAAGAGAAGTCTCCAGGAAGACTTTATAGTCCCTTCCAGTACTTAAAGGGGGCTTGTAAGAAGGATGGAGAGCGACAGGACAAGGAAAAATGGTTTAAAACTAAAAGAGGGTAGATTTAGATTGGATATAACGAAGAAATTCATTACTCTGAGGGTGGTGAGACATTGGAACAGGTTGCACAGAAAAGTTGTGGCTGCCCCATCCCTGGAGGTGTTCAAGGCCAGGGTCGATGGGGTTTTGAGCAACCTGGTCTAGTGGAAAGTGTCCCTGCCCAGGGCAGAACTCGATGACCTTTAAAGGTTCCTTCCTACCCAAACCATTCTATGAATCTATGAAACCCTAGCACAAATGTACTGTAATAAAAACGGTGTATTAATTATATTTCCAGACAAACACAAAGGGGTTTTTTTTGTGGTGAAAACTTGCAACTATAACTAGATAACAAAATATCAAGGACTGGTTGTGTTATGCTGTGGATTAGGGAGGTCATTATTTAGGACGGTGCATAAAATACCTCTCTAGTCTTTCTGTTGTATGAATCCCCCTTGATCTTGGAATCTTGGATCTGCAAAAAGCAGAATGAAATGAAGTTGCCATCACAGCGTGCTTCAGAGAGAAAACAGTTCATTGGGATTCCAGATACTACATGCTTCTGCATTTCCCTTGGAAGGAAGACAGCTGTGCCCGGCCATAGATGCACAGCAGATGCTGAATGTCAATTGTTAAACCCTAGTGGTTACTTTAATTGCCCCTTTCCACCAATTTGAGGTGTTGCAATGGTAGGAAAGCAACAGAGGTTGCTGTCACTCAAGCTCTCTGAACGTGCATTTCTGCCGGAAAAAAAAAAAAAAAAAAAAAAAAAAAAATGGACATAGCAAAAAGGAAAAGAAACTTCCACAGGCTCCTGCAAAGATTGTAAGCAAAAATGTAAAGGGAATTGAGAAGAGGAGGGGTGAGTTTTGACTCAGTTGTAGATTTGAGGTTTTACCTGAAAGTTTCATAATGTGGCTGCGAGCGTTTTACAAGAGACAGGATACTCAGCAGTAAAGTTACAGCATGATGGACTCTGACATTTTGTAAAACGGTAAAACATGTCAGTAGCTTTAACAAGCAGGAATGCTTTGACCTCCTGAGGTTCCTGTCCAATTTAGCCATAGCAACTGTTCGATTCACACAATTAATGGTTACATTCAGTCAAGGGAGGGAGGGAAAAGGGTGACAGGAAACGTCACCTTAAAACCAAGACAGCATTTATTTTTTCCTGCTCTAGATCTTTTATCAGAAAGCCGCCCCCCCCCGCCCAGCACCAGTCTTCACTGTGTGTTAGACATTTTCATAGCACTAATTTTCCCTTGGCTTCTATATTTGCAGGCCTCTTGCCCTGTGAATGTGCGTTAATGGGATAATTCCAAGCGAGTCTGATCCTTTGACTAAAAAATCTTAGAGGTTATTTTGCAGACATTTTATTTTACATTTTCTAGCTCTTACATAGGCTCCGTGTTAGTTTGGTTGGTTTGTTATTTCTTCTATTTTGAGGATAATCCTGCCAATGTCTGTAATTTAGGGATCATGTCTTTTCTGCAGAGCAAAGAAGTCACTTCGAAACCTTGCACATCCGAAAAGCAAGAGCAGATGCATGGGGGACTTAACTTATGCTTGGAGGATGAATCTTACTCTCTGTTAGTAGAAAGGTGCCACTTTAAGAGAGCACTACAGGGCGGACTCATTTCTTCACTGCTACAAGACAGACAAGACATTATAAAACAAAAGGATACTAAATTCTTGTCTTCTTTTATATGTACATTTACCTGTGAGGAGAAGAGGGGAGGAAAGCACTCCCCAACAAACTTCAAGGACAGAGGTTTTGATAAAGAGCCTGTTGGTCAGACAGCAATTTGTGTTGCCAAGGCAGGTCAGACCTGTGAGACAGGACGGAGCTTCACACATGTTTAGCTACATGTAAAGAAAATGCAGATCACACTCAGGGATCAAACATGGATCTACCAGCAAGATCTTCTCTGCTGTCACTGCATGATACCATGCGTTTGTTCCTGATTTGTCCCACTTAAACAAATGATTGTTGGTCATGTATTGCAACTCCAGCATACTCCTAGTGCATACTTCTTCTTGGGAAGAAGTATGTAGAACTCCTTTCCCTTGGATGCTACAGGTACTAAAAGCTGACAACTGATCAAGAGGAGACTGGACAAGTTTGCAAGAAGAAAATCCACCCATTGCAGGCAGTAAATGCATGGAAAACACTCTTGTCTCAAAAAGATTTTTTTTTATCCTCAGTTATTAAACATCTGAGAGAGAGATTGCAGGTGGAATTGTACGTCCTTAATCTGACATTATACTTTTTCATAGCAGGGGAATCCATGGGGGATTAACAGTTTTAAACTGAAAGAAAGTAGATTTAGATTAGATATTAGGAAGAAATTCTTTACTGTGAGGGTGGTGAGGCACTGGAACAGGTTGCCCAGAGAAGCTGTGGATGCCCCATCCCTGGCAGTATTCAAGTATTTGAGGAACCTGTTCTAGTGGAAGGTGTCCCTGCCCATAGCAGGGGGAGCAAAATTAAAATATCTTTAAGGTTCCTTCCAAATCTTTAACCATTCCATGATTCTATGATTCATCGGCATCCAGTTTTGACTGCTGTTGGAGACATTAGAAGGACCTTTTGACTCATTATTGCTGACCTTACATTTTTATGTTCTCAGAGATCCTTAAATATGCTCCTTCAAAATGTCTCTTTCCTTACCTGACATATGGACTAGTGTTATGTAGAGACAGTGGAGATGCCCCAGAGATTGCTTCAGGTATCATGACAGGAAAGGGGACTTGCATGGGTGAAACTAACAACAGGAAAAAGTATGTGATAAGCCTGGGAAAGATGTATAAGACTTGAGAACAGAGATATAAATGTGGGCACATTAGGTCCTGTAGCTGAGCACGAAGTCTAGCAAGAAAGAAAAAACAGTCAAATGTCAAATATCAGACATGTACTCCCAGACTTGCTTAAATTATTGTTTCCAAAAACATTCACAGATATATAGCTTTTTTCTTGAAGGGTCCTCATAACTCAGTGAGATAGATTGGAAGGACATAAATACTTGGGGGATGGGACTGTATCTCCCTGTTTGTTCCTACAGAAGCTAGCAATAGGGATCTATATCTTGATGTGAACAATTCCTAGTACACACATCATTATGTCTTTTTGACATGTTCTCCTGTCATCCCTGTGGATATTTTTCTCTCAAAAAATCTGCACATTAACACTTTGCGTATCCCATATTTTAAGACCACACAGAAACAAAACCATCTTTGAACAAATGCCACTTTTCCTTTTACCTGAATATGGATCCTAAAACTCAGTCATATGTTCATTTATAAGTATCCATCTATACACAGAAGAATGTGACTCTTGGGGCCAGATTTCATTTCTTCAAATATTCATTGGTGGTAACTAGGGGTGAGGCTGACCCCAGCATTCGCTCAGTCACTGCAAGAAAACAGATTTTCTGTGTCTTAGAACAAAATGCCTTACTTGGCAGTGTTCATACCAACCCTATTTTCTCATAATAAATACGGAGAAAATAATCCTTTCCTTTTTCCTTCCAGCTCTTTACAGACCACGAAATCTTTCTATTGCCATGAAGTAATGTTTGTTAATTTTCTGCAGTCTTGTGTAAATATTATATGAGCAAAACTGCCGTATGAATAAATGCTGACAACTGAAATCCTTATATTTTGTCAATTTGTGTCCAATCAGAAAGAAAATTCTGTCATTCTTCTCAGAGCACTCCTTTGAAAGATAATACATAGATAATTATGATACCTGAAAATGATGATTTTTTTTAATATGCTGTGCTTTTCCAATATATCAATTGTTATTTACCCTTTACTAGTTCATGCTGTTCTACAAAAGCAAGCTCCAGAAGTATGATAGCATTCATAATTTATAGTATTTTTTATATTTGTAGCAGTTCCTGTACAAGGTATATAAAAAGCAAACACTGGGAGCTGGGATATAAGGTTTTTAACACCCTTGCAAGGGAAATAAGTATCACAGTACTTGTCTTACGGATGGGGAAATTAGGTCGTGAAGGACACAAGGGCTGTATTCTGGTGACTTAAATTGCTCTGTATGACACATCTTCCTCTAGCTCTTTGAATTAGGTATTTGAAGCTCTAAGATTTCTGTATTGACTAGCACAGGGACTTGACTGGAATTTAGATGGTCTGTGCATATCCCAGACTACTTTCTCAAAGTCATGAGAGGAATCTGAGATACAGTTCGACAAGATTTATGCTTTTAATCCATAAGAATCCTGCCAAAATATTTTCCATTTAGAATCCTAAAACGATTTCTGAATAACACAGGTATGGCATGGATTTTGTAACGTAAGCATACTTTCATACTTGCCCCAGGTTATTATTAGGTCCATAGAAATCACTTTTTTGACGCTTCTCCCTTTCTTTTTCTTGATACTTCTTTTCCAATAGCACCCACGGTATTGTGCCTGTCTTGTGCCCCTTTTCACAGCCAGCAGAAGTACATGCAGATCCCAGGCAAGCAACAGATGTAATTAGCTTTGCAGTGTTCGTCCTTTCATCTGGGACTGACCTCACCTAACTATAACCACATAAAAATTAGTCATTTAATTACGGTAGTCACCTAAATTTCCTCTCTAATGAAAGGCCAGAACAAAGTCTCTTCAGAGAATGATTCATCATGCATATCTTAAATATCTATTTCAGAATGGGATAAATTCCTCTCTGGTGGTACCTTGCTCTCTCCCAAGACTGTGGAGACAGTTTAAATAGTGGGCTATGACTAGAAACACGTAGTTTTAACTGGCTAGAGTTAGACAAGTTAAATGTTAGTCACATATTTTTTTTAGGATTTTTTTTCTTCATTGTGCCAACTGCTGTATGAGCATAGAAAAATCAAGGGATTATTTAACCCTTGGCACAGAAGTACAAGGAACACTAATTATTTGGGCAGGAAGAAGTGGCAATGCTGTGCACATATGTGTCATTCAAGAGCAGACCTATTTTGTGTTTTGAATTTCAAAGACCCAAGCAAAATGTCATAATATTGTCAACTGATGTTTGAAAGAAAGAGACTTCTTTCTTTTCTGCCTCTTCATTCACAGGAAAGGAAGTAATTGTTAGAGTGGGAAAAAAATGAAATTTTTCTTATATTTACTTACTTTGTTCTTTAAAATCCACCTTTTTCTCAAACTCTTAGTGACTTTCTGAAGGCCACAGGTTTAACATGCACTTCCATGAAACTGTGTAACATTAAAGGAGAAGGATCTGTTTTGATTACCAGGAACATACTGACATTTGGAGTCAGCTATTCAGGTCTGTCATTCAGTTTTGTACATATCCACAAACTGCAGCATTTCAGAAAAATACGTTACAGACAGCGAGAACAATAGGGGGAAAAAGAGATAACACTTTCATGCGAAGCTTTAATTAATGTTAAGCCAATGCTGGCCTGTAGGAAATGTCAAGTTCCACTGGATAAATCAGGGCTGCTTCTTGGTTTTGCAACACATCATGTTCTGTGTTCAATAAGATGCCAGGTTTCTTATTTTGCCTGTCATTTACGTGCAGCGTTTTTCATGTGGTCTTAGAATAAGGTGCCAAAGTTGTCTGGTTCCCTGACTTTATTCTACGATTAATAATGCATTAGCCTAGCAAAATATTTGCTCCTGCTATTACTCTTGACGTTATGAAATTAAATATATATAACTGAAAAATACAGTAAGTATATAGGAAATAAATCTTCCTCTGATCTTCCCTTCCCCATTTTCATTAAGGCAGCTCTTTTAGTTATAAGACCAGCACTTGAATTTAAAACACATATACAAAAAGACTTCATTAAACTTGCTCAGCTCTGATTTGCCTGCCCCTGTGAGCTTTAAAACCCATCACTGCATAAACCTAAGCCCTATTCACCACTGTGATAACACAGCTTTATACCAGAACAGCTCCACTGATTTCAACAGTTACTTTCTTACATGCATCAGAAGCTTCATATTATTAATAGTATTTTTATTGTATCTTAAATATTTTAGGCTATAATCTGCACATAAAAGTATATAGAGGTCCTGATTTTTATTTCTTTTTTTTTTTTTCAGGAGCAGAGAGAGACATGGGAAAGTCACCTTGACCCTGGTTTCAGACCCGATGCCTGTCCATTGCCAAGTGTTTCATCGCTGGGTTTGCCCATGTACTCTCCTGGTTAGTGTACCTCCAGAGGCACGGACTAACACTTGCTGTTTATGCTCTCTGCATTCTTGTAAACCCTTACAAGCCTTTCTTTGTTTTGTCCTCCTCATTTTCTAGTTCTGTTTTCCGCAGAATATTTTCTTCCTGTGTCCTCTGAAAGTTCATCCTCCAGTGATGGAGCAGCTGCCGAGGATCTGAGCAGGATCGGAGGTAGGTGTTGAGAGAGAAGTGCTCAAGCAAGACTGAATCAGGGCTTTCTATGTGACTTTTTCACCTTCGTACACATCCTTATGGTGTGTTATAATGAGTCCCCTCAAGCACTCCCTCACCTGTCGTCTCTCAGTTTGAAACACTAAGGCTTTGCACGTTCCGGCTGTTTGGAAAGTTGTGGGAGAAACTGAGCCTTTGGTTCACCATCTAGTTACAAAATTCTGGGCTTAAAAATAACAAAGGATGGTATTTTAATTAGCAAAATTCAAAAACATTTCAGGCCTAAAGAGAAATTTTGTCCTGTTAAATATGTGTGATTAGTTTATAATTTATAGTCTAAAAACCTTACTGTTTGAAAGTTTTTTAAGGAAGAAACTGCACTTTGAAATAAAGAAGTGAAATGCTTTAGAAAATAAAAAATGTTCAAAATTTTGTATTTGATTACTTTTCCCGTTCAGAATATTTGCAAAATTAGACCCATTATTTTGACCTTTTTCAAACTGTCAAAAAACAAGTAGTCGTTATTTTTAAAAGGACTGTTTCTATTATTTCCACCTTAAATCTCTCCTCTGTGAAAACCAAATCCTATAGTCTTGTAAATCTCAGAATATTATTGTTTTAGAGGGAATTATCTAAATTTCCTGCTCTGGTGACACCTTTCTCTACTAAAGATATTTCCCTTGCTCTCTTTGTGCCTAGACATTTGTTTATGGCTAGAGTTGAAAACAGAAGTCTGGGCTAGATGATTTTCTGCTCTGATGACGTCAGCTCGTCCTTGTGTTCTGCTGTTATCTAATATTAATGAGTACGGATGACAATGAGGATTGGGATTGGGCATAGAGGTACCTTTGTCATAGTCAGAAGACAATCAGGGAGATAACTATATCGTAACAGCAATACATAATTAATACAATATAACGGGACAGATCTCAATCTGTTGCACCAGTGGCAAATCCAAAGTAACCCTATTAATGTCAGGGACAGTTGTTTGCATATGTTGTACACTGATTTAACTGAGTTTTGATTCAGGCTCATTAAGCGACAGATTTTTTTTTACTTGTATCGTTTGCATGGGCAGACTGTGGATGATTAGCCTCAGCTTGAATGCCACTATATATTAACTTTTTTAAGACATGTGAATTAAACTCTGACCAGATGACAGAGATCCCCTAATTAGAAGTGCAAGCCATCCCCATTCAAAATTCAAGGTTCCTTAAAGACAACAGACTCCACTGAATGCTTATCACCAGCTGTGGACAAATCAGTATCTTAAAATAGTCCCTAATCAAAAAGACGAATAAGATTTTATGTAACTACATGCAGGTTTGCTTATTAATTTTTTTTTTTTTTTTTTTTTTTGCTATTTGTATGAGCAGCACAGAAAATGTCATTTAAAAGAGGAACAGGTTTTAATGGAAACGGTCAAAACTGTGCTTTGGCGTAATGTATGAATATTATTTATAATGGAACAGTACCCCATCATGCATACTAAGAGAGGTTGTGGTGGAGAAAGACTTCAGATGAGTCACTCTCTCATGACACGAGTCTTTCATCTGACAACAGGGAGAGCCCAGACCCCTCACTTAGCTTAAATAGCCAGCTTTTAGACGTGCGTGTTAGGTAAGATGATTTCCAGCTGTCATATGATACCTAAAGAGTCAATCTAGCCATCTATAACCAGGTCCATCACTTTGTGACCAGTCATTTCTTTCAAGCAATTCAGAGTTAGGGGGTGTTTGATGCAGCTGTCCTGAGTTTAAGCTCTTTAGGCTGTGTCTGTAAGGGTGGACTCAACAAGTTGCTTGCTGGAGCAAGAAACAGAAAGGTCAGTAATTTATCTTAGACTTCAAAACAGGGTCACTGCCTGAAAACTGCCTCCAGGGGATAGATCTTCGCTGATCTTGCTGCAAAAGCACATTTCAGCTCAAGTTTTTTTTAGTGTGCTATTTAGGCTTTATTATTATAAAAATAACTTGCAGTATTCCCTTAAGTATTATACAGCATAAAATGATGGAATTAGTATTCTAGTGGCCAACTCACTCGTATTCTGAGCTGATGTAAACCAAACAATGACAATTTCTTGATACACAGGGTGATTCAAAGCCCAATTAAGTTAACAGAGAAACTCCTTTGATTTTTTTCAGTTTGGAACAGGCCCTTGAATCATGTTGCACATCAATAACACCCAGTGGCTCATCTCAATATCAGATTCAAAGAGAATGAGAAATGCTGCCCTGCGTCACGGAGGGGGTGCAGAGGTGAATCCGTGCATGTCTGCTAGACGTTTGGATACTACAGAGGTGAGCATCATGGAAAAGTTCATAAAGAGTAGACAAGTTATGGAGGGTCCGGATGGTTTGAGGTAAATAAGACCCAGGCCTGCACGTTGCAGGAGGGAGAATAAAACGTGATATTGAAGGTATGGTGTGTGTCCTACCCTGCCAATGTGCAAAATGCATCAATGCTTGTGGGGAAAAATAAATCAAGACTAGAATATTAAGGACTATCTGATAATGCCATCACAGAAAAAAGAAAAATTAGAACTGGATGCAAACTATGTAGGATTTCACCACTTGACGTTGTTTATTTTTCCAGTTCAAGGGACAAGTTTGAAGTCCAGGATTTCATTTTTAATTGAAAGGTGATGGCTCCTCAGGAGCTGCGATTTTGTCAGTTTCGTGTTTTCCTTGTTTCAGTGCATTGTCTCTTCTCTATTTTATCTTGAAACAGAAGAGGCTTTGGAAGCTGTGCTAGTGTGTAGGGTTTCACTGGCTTCTTCTACCCTAGACTTTTTGTATCCCTGCATGTGTACCTAAATCTTTCCAGACTTCCGTTAGCTGTACCATTAGTGTTTTGAAGATTCTATGTTTTATTCAAGCCCTGTGGTATTAAATTGGGTCATTTCTTTGTATCATAGGGATGACAAAATATATTTGTTCTGTCTTTTTTTTTCTGCTTTCAAATTCCTTTCCATTTCTCCTTTCTGTATTTGTATTCATATTTTATTGGTTTTGTTTTGGTTTTTCCCTTTTTTATTTTCCATTCTTTCCCTTTCCCTCTTTTTCTGGTTTAGATGCCAATCTCAACTCTTTCGCTTGAATCATTGTCTATTCCTAAAGTAAAAATTCTTAATTTTTAGCAAGCAGGTGACTTTTTGTTCCTGTTTTCTTAACTCACCTTCCAGATTTCTAATTGCTATTGCTTCCAGCACCTTGACAGCTGTTTGACAACAGCGTCTACTTTTAGTTACACCTTAAGCATTACGATAAACCACAAAGAAAGCGTGGTTCCTCTAGCGGAAATTCAGTCTTGCATCTCGTGTTAAATCTGCAGGTCTAACATGACATGCAGAAAGCAAAAATGAAGCCTTCTCATTATTATTTAAGCATGGCAATCATCTTTACTGTTTTATCTATGAAGTGACACACAGGGCATTCTCTTTTCCTTTAGAAACATGACATCAGTTCCAAAATCATAGCGTGATTTTTTTTTTTTTCCTTTGAGAAATGCCTATAAATGTAAATGTCTATACTAAATGTCCAAGTTTGCTGTCAATAATGTAAAGATGAACCACTCCATTGGTCCCAAACGTTGCCCTCTAGCACCAGTGTGATAACCTACTTCAAGATTAAGGCGGGCTTACTGAGATCAGATGGAGCTTTTTAGTTTTCATTTCTCAGCCACAATATTTAACAGGTTAAATATTCATTGAATATTCATTCAAGACATTCTGTGGTCCCCATTCCACCCTGGCTTAGGGTGGCATAAGACCTTTAAGACTTTCTTAAGGTCAGGACTTCAAAAGTTTGATTCCTGAGTAGGATCATATATAAAATAATCTTGTCCTATTTGTTTTTTGCTGCGAACATAAAATCTTGTGTTTGAAATGTAGTTTAACAAAAAAAAAAAAAAAAAAAAAGGAACAAAAAAAAAAAAGACGACAAAAAATTGCCCAGGCTGAAATGGAAGACATCAAGATTGTCTGTCTTATTAACTAGCCTGTGAAACGGTGAAACAAAACCATTTTTTTTGTTTTATTATTGTATTCTTCTGTCTTTTGCAAAATTTGGAGGAGTTCAGAGTTCAAGTCAAGCATTGAACCTTTGTAGTCTCTCTCCCACATTGCTCACCTTTGCATCTCTGACTCGAATTGCTTCCAAATAGGATAAATTTACAGCTGCTATTACAGGTCATGTAATGTGGGTTAAAACTGTGTTTACAGCCTAATAATTTTCCTGTGTCTTTAAATGAGCTATGAAGTATGTTGTAATGCAGATTGTCTCCTTTTTTTATTTGCCAGTAAAAGCAGTGAAGGGAAGCTACAAAATCTCTGTGTTTTCTTGTCACTGAGGACAGCCTTGCTGCTGGACTGCATTGAGTCTGGAGAGCCAAAACCGCTCTGTGGTTGCAACCTCAAAAAAATTGCAGGTGCCAGAAGTGGCAGAGGAAGTATGCAACCGGTCTAAATGGGTCAGGAAAAGGTAACTGAGTCATATTTCAAGACCTAGACAATTTAGGCACTTTCATTGCCTAAATTAGGGAAAAAGTACCCGTAAACCGTCTCTCTTCTCTTCTGATCCTGCGGATCAGTCATGTTGCTACACTAGATGAGACGAACTGGATGATCCTTGAAATTTCCTGGTTGGTAATCCAGACAAAGGAGTAAATCACAGAAATCACATTCGGCCATATTCACTCTTCTCTGTTTGCCACTATAAATGCAAGAGGAGAAAAGCATGAAAGTATAAATTTGTTAAGAAATCTTAAAGCCAAAATGCAGAAGCCTGAACACAGTTTGTACACATTGTAACATGCAGAGATAAGGCAGGTAAGATGTTTTGTCTGGATGCAGGTCCTAGTTGGGATGTGATTTTTGTGCCTTTGATTTCTTTTGAATTTACTTCGGCATGCAAGAGATCACTCGGGACAAGGTCTTTACTGCGTTCGTGTCAATAGCACCCAGGAATTCCAGCTGTGGGCCAGGACCGCATTATGAGAACTGCTGTACAAACATAACGACAAACAGATTTGTGTCATCTTATATTCAAATCAAGCAAGATAATTGTTTGGTGAGTTGTAGCTGAGCAAAATTTAGGGATGGTTTTGGGGTTTTTTTTACGTTCATATTCATAAGCACATGAATGGCATCATATTCTAGACTTCAACCTAAACAAAGGCAAATACTGAAGATGTGAATTCTTTTTTGTGTATTTATTTCATATTTTTTCGTTGTTTACAGTTTGTACAGAATCTAAACCTGAAGGAATTAAAAATTGAAAGATTATCACTGTTGTTCTTTGTATCCCAGCAGTGTTTATAAAAAGAGCTAATCAAATAATCATTTGCAAGTGTTTATGAGCTAGGGTGTATTTTCTTTGTAAATTTTGCAGCTACACTCGGTATCATTTGCAGATGTTACACTTCGCAAATACACGTTGGATTTTTTTCTTCATGAAAGAAGCAAGCTCAAAAGAGGCATTTCATTATTACTTCCATAATGCACAATCAGCAAAGCTTTCATGTATCTTGATTGTTGATAGCTCCTGATGAAATAGGAAGAGACAAAGCTTGTCAGGTGGAGGCCCTCACAGACGCAAGTCGCCACAGCTAAGCAGCATGTCCATGTAAATTTAAGTCTCAGACAGAAAAGGCAGAGTGGGGAGGAGGGGAATCAACACCTATTAAATTTGGACAGGGACAGAAAGAGTGGCCTTTACTGACTGACAGACAAGGTTATGAGGCTGAACAATAATTTGAAGGCTTGAATTATTCATGTCCAATTCAAGGTAAAAGGGTTTAACCTGGTGATATCATCTTGTTGCGGTATTTCACTAAGGCAAAAAAATGCTATTCTTTTTCCTGAGGGTTTTTTTTTTTTTATTTTACTAGGTTCATGTCTTATACATGAAAATAGAGGAGAGAATAGGAATGACTGCGAATTTTTAGAGAAAAATATATGTGTATGTATTAAGGTCCCAGAACAATTTGCCATTTAAAACAAAAAAAGAAAACAGTTTGCACAAAGTTGCCAATGCAGTCTGACAAGTGAAATTCAGGCTTCTCTTTCACTATATCCTGCTCATCGGACCTGTCGTTCTTCTGCGTAACTATTAAACCAAGAGGGTAGAGCTGAATATACCACTGGGATTCCAGCTTTTATTTGAAAATGAAGATTTTTTTTTTTTAAAAGAGTTATATTTCCTTGCTTACTAGAAGTACAAACACTATCACAATACCATCATGCGTCCTACCATCTGCTACAACTTCCTGACTTTACCTTCTATGGTTTTCATTGATTGTGATGAAGAGTTTATGGACTGTCCAAAATCATCACATAGCTAATTACTATAGAAAGGGCCAACAAAACTGCCTACACATAAAGGCACACACAGACAAGAATACGCTTAGGAGAGTATGCTGTGGTCAAGATTCACTTTTTTCTGTTAGCATCAAACAATTTATTGATTAATTAATTTAGCTTGGGGCAATATTCATTCACTCCTAATTCCAGTTAAACAGACTTGAAAGAAGGTATTTAACTGTAGATGCTGGCATGGAATGGAAATCTTAGGCAAAAACTGAAGATTTCTTACTAAATCTCCCTCCTCCTAACCTGAAGCACATTTAAGCAGTATTTTCTGCTAGAAAATCCATTACCAATTCTATCCATCCTATAGTTCACAGTATATTCACAGTATAGTTCACAGTCCACCATACTGTGGATTATTAATGTCATAGGAAGTGTTGATATCTGTGAGGCAGAGATCAGTTGTAGGATGTATCGGTTTCCATATTTTGGGTCCTTTATTTCAAACTTCTGATCTCAGTGGGACTCCAGGGGTATTTGTGGTGTCTCAAGGAATGGAGCCAAGGACAGGGTTTGTGATCCTGGGTCAGTGGCAATTTACAGCAGTCATCGACCCCCAATTACTTTCATGAGTTTTATTAAGATAAATATTTCATATGTCCATGTCCTGGTTTCATCTGGGAGAGAGTTAATTTTCTTTCTAGTGGCTGCTGTATTTCAGATTTGGTATGAAAGGAATGTCAATAATGCATATTGTTTTAGTTGTTGCTAGGTTGTTTTTATAGTATTCAAGTCAAGGACTTTCTTCCACTTCCCATAAAAGCTGAGAAGGAGCATAGACAGAACAATGGAATATTCCAATGGAATATTCCATACTGTAGACGTCCGTGCTCAGGATTTAAATGGGGGTTGGCCAGGGGGGGAAATCCAAGGCCACTGCTTGGGTCCGTCTTGGCAACCAATTCACCAGGCAGTGAGAATGACTTGTGTCATATATATTCTTTTACCATCAATATTTTAAATGTTGTTATTCTCTTTTTCCATTATTGTTCTAGTAAACTGTCTTTATCTCAACCCATGAGGTTTGGGGTTTTTTTCCCTTTCTTTTCCTTTTCTCCCTCTTTTCCCTACCCTTCTCAGGGGGGAGAAAGGGGAGTAAGTAAGCAGTTGTGTGGTCCTAGTTTCTGACTGGGGTTAAACCGCGACAGCCCACCTTTAAGAACCCATTTTAATTTAGTCATGCAGGCCACTGTCTTCCTGATTTTGCTTTCACAGGTCTGTAGCTTACAGACTTTTAACAAGTCACTGGATGTCCCTGCTTACTGCCGGGGGGTTGGACTAGATGACGTTTAGAGGTCCCTTCCAACCCAACCCATTCTATGATTCTATGATGATCCCCCACTGCTTTTTATATTCTATGCAGAGGTGCTCCTCCATCTCCCTGCACATCAGGTCTAACTAAGGTAGAACTTTTCAGTTACAGGTAGACTGCAGTTACTTTCCTTAAGTGCTTTACCCACTCAGTGACATTCCCTGTGGGGATTTTGGAGTAATTACCTGTAGTTATTAATCAGCGCTTCTCAGTGCTTACTCTCTCCTCCCAGGCAGTAGCTATCAGCCCGCCATAGGACTGTGTGCAGTTGCATGCAAGAGTCCTGGGCTCTGCTCTAGCTAGAGAAGAGCCACCTGTTTCACTGTGGTCTCCTGTCCTTCAGTGGTCTTGACGCAACCACCTTGTTCTTTAAGAGCCAGATGTGCAGGACACTAAGGGGCAGAAAATAAAAAAGGGGAAAAAAAAATCAGTTTGACCAGAAATACTGGGGGTTTTTTGTGTTATGGGTCTAAATTTTCTTATAGCTTTGAGACATCCAAGTGATTTGGAATAGCATATTATGGTCAGATGAACACCTGTCCAGTGTTATTTGCTGGCTTTATTTTTCCAGGAAAACATAGACACTTTAGGGAAATAATTCCTCTTCTTAACCAAATCTCGACAGCAAAAGCAACTAAAAAATCTAATATCAGCTTGACTTGTGATCTTTCTTGTGCGTGAAGTTTAAATGCTTATAACAAATCTTTTCTATCAAGCAAACTGAGGAATGCGTATACTTAAAACTGAGCAGAAATTGGAATGCCATTTGAGAAAACTCAGGAACACCAACACATTCTGGACGTTATCTCCCAAGAAGTTAAACAGTATTCAATATCAAAATAATATCCCTCTGGGAACAGAGTATAGAGGAGACAACCAGTCTGAATGGAAAATGCCAAAATACAGTGACTACTGTACACAATGGGGCCCTAAGATGGAGCATTTCTTTTCCAGCCTTCACTTGGGACTAGGCTTAGAAACGACTGGCCTATTTTCTGCGCTCTTCATCCAAAGAGGGTTTCACAGTTTTTAGTCTTTCATCATCTCCTAGGGGCATTTTAGCTACTTCTGTGTCATGTAATCCATCACTCACTAAATAATTAATTTATCCAAGTAAGCAGGATCTCTTGGGGTTTAGGGTTTCTGAGTGAGGAGAGATGACAGTTGATGTACTATTTAAGAAGGAAGCAGAGAGTAAGAAAAAATAAACATGCTATACTATTTTCTTTGATTTTTTTTTTTTTAATTTTTATTCACTTTTCAGTCATCAAAATTCTTTCTTGGTTAACTGTTCTGTTAAGCAGATCAGATTTCGTTCCTCTGGTATCATGTAAATAAGTAGGGGTAGGAAACTGGTCTATTGTGTGTTAATCAATGTGTATGTAAGGCCAGGAGGGGATTGAGAACCAAGTCCAACTCCCTTTGTAATCAATCGCAGCACCAAGGGAGCAGGAACAGGTGGTTACTAAGGAGACATTTTTTCTCATTGTACTGGCAGCCCTAGGCTGTACATTTTTCTCACCGGGCTTGCAGAGAACAACCAGCATTTGAGGAAGTCTGGATACGAATGAACGACACATGGCTGAAAGCATGGAGGAGGCTGCACTGGTGCTGGTGAGTCTGTAGAGGCACAGAGACTCTTTGATGGAGCCTTCTCATAAAATCGTTTGTATAAACATATACATATATGTGCGTATGTCTGTAAGCACATAAAAACCAAATTATGTTACTGCAGTTGTTTATAGCTTAGAGGAACAGTTTAGATTTTTCTCTGCCTTTAAATGATAAAACGATAAAGCAGCAAATGCAACCAAGCAGGACATATGTATACACATGCATCTCTATACATATGCATATAGATAGACGCATGCATATATGTGTATATATATGTATACATATGTATATATGTGCGTATTTAAATTGTATGGGCAGAGTGTTTTCCTCTCCAATCATAAAACTGATTGCTGGGATTAGTCTTTAGTATCTGTGGAAAGGACCATATCATCTACTTCCTAATTCATTTGTGAATGACAAGACCACCTCAAAGCTTTTCACGAGAAACATATGTCACCACCGTTCCCATGTGTGGACTACTCACGTGCTCTGTGCTTTTCTTTTTCCTTCTGTTCAGTCTTAATTTAGACCTAATGAGTATCTAATAATTAGTGCTTCGTATCTGCTTCCTCTTAATAAAAAAGAGGTAATTTACAACTGAATATTTTCCACCTGAAACTTCAAAGTTCATTTACTGTTTGAAATAGCTCAGATTAAGGGGACCATTTCCAGGTTGTCTCCAGAATTATCCCAATTCATACCAGTTCTGATAGATTTCATGTGCAAATTTTCCAGAGGAAAACAGAGAACTAAGGAATATTGCTTTTTCATTGTGTTTCCTGTGGAATAGCTGTTTTATGTAAAGACTTGCAGATGTGTGATTTATAGGTGAGTACTAAGAGCTTTGTTTTAGCTTATAACGTCTTGACTCTTACAAGCAAGGCACATACAATTTCTGACATTTAACCTGAAACAGAATAAATACGGTTGGATTTTTTTTAAACAATTCTAAGAGAATTCAGTTCCCACTGGAAATTTCCTCAGCCCTTTTGAAAACTGTACTGTAATTGCAAAACAGAGTGAAAGTTTAGAATTAAGCACTGTCTCTGCAGGTTACGTTTCTGCAATTTGAGGTGTCTGAGCTGGCTGAGGGCTCTGGAGGTAATGATCTAGGGCTTGGGGGTCCAGGTGGTTTTCTCCTTGATTCTGTTGATGAGGGGGAAGAACCTGAATAGAAGCAGATCGATTCTGAGTGTCAACAACTGTTTGTGCAGCTGGCGAGGACAACAGGGTTTGGTTTTTGTGACCATGGGACTTTTTTTGAGGACTGAGGCCCATTATGAAGAGACAAATAAGTGGGACAAAACCATCTTTGCCAACAGGCAGTCTGAGCTGGTAAGGAGACCTTTAAACTTGACTCAACAGGGGATTGAGATCATGACCCACAGTCAAGCAAGGAAATGGTGGACCAGCTTGGCAAGCAAACAATGCCTGGTGATGTGGACAAGACACCTCCAAATGAACAAAACAGGGCTGAAACGGATCTCCCTCAAGCATATGTACATACGGAAGTGCCACCAGGACAGCATTATGGGGAGACCTAGTCAAACCTTTTCTGGGAAATCAACATGACTGCAGTACCTGTACACTACTGCATGCTGCACTGGGGACAAGCAGGAGAAAACAAGAGATCCCTATGCAGATGCAGGGTTATGATCTCATTGGTATTACACAAATATGGTTGCTCACATGCCTGGAGTGCTGCCATAAATGGATACAGGCTCTCTAGGAAGGACAGGCCAGGACAGCAAGGAGGGGGAGATAACCTTGATGGGAGAGAGCAGTGGGAAGGCACAGAGCACTTCCTAGGAGCAGACAATGGTCCAGTTGAGAGTTTATGGGTCAGTATCACAGGGCAGTCCAGTATAGTTGGGTGTCACAGTTGTGGCTGTCTGCTGAAGGCTGCCTGATTAGAGTTCCAAAAAAGGCCACTCTGAATTATCTTTGAAAGGCCATGGCAATTAGAGAGATTTCTGATGTCTGGAAGAGAAGAAATGTCACTCCAGTCTCCAAGAACGACAATCCAGGGAACTAGAGGCAGGTCAGTCTCACCTCAGTCCCTGGGAAGGTGATAGAGCAAACTATCCTGGAAAAGATTTCCGGGAATATGAAGGACAAGGTGACTGGGAGCAGTCAGCATGGTTTTACAAAAGGGAAATCATGCCTGACCCTCCTGATACCTTCTGTGATGAAATGGCTAGCTCCAAGGACTGGGTGAGAGCTGTAGGTATTCTTTATCTTGATTTTAGCAAGGCCTTGATACTGTTTTCCATAATATCCTCATAAACAAACCAGTGAGATATGGACCATAGAAATAGATACTGATATAGAGAAGGAACTGGCTGATGTGCTGGGATTAGAATATTTTGATCAGTGGCACAAACTCCATCTGCAAGCCAGTCACTAGTGTTGTACTCCAAGGGTTGATACTGAGGTCAAACTGTTTGACATCTTCATTAATGAGCGGGATGATGGGACAAACCCACAGCAAGTTTGCAGACAATGCAAAACTGGGAGTAGCTGATACACCAGAAGCATCTGCTGCCCTTCAGAGGGGCATCAAGAGGCTGGAGAACCGGTCCCACATGAATCTCCTCAAGTTCAACAGAAGGAAATTCCCAGTCCTGCATCTGGGAAGGAATCTTCCTCCAGGCACTGGTGTTTTTGTGAAAAGCTTAGAGCAGCACAAAGACGATACAAATGTTTTCACTTTTTGCTGTCTCTGCTACACCTGTTTAGTGGATCAGGAAGAGACAGCATTTTATTTTGCTGAGGCCCAGGTGTTTTTTAGGGCACAAATTCAACTTCTGGTGAAATTCGGAGCAGGAAAATTCTACAGACCTTAAAAAAGTGTTAATAACAAAAGGAATCACGGGGGGAGAAAGGGGAATGATGGTGTGGTTTCACTTACTCTGAAAGCATGTTGGATTATGTTTTCCAAGTCGATGAATAGCTCAGGTGTGAGAGGAACTTTTCTTGTGAAGAGGTTATGAGAGTGTTAATACAGTGATTTGCTGTAAATGTATATAAAGCCATCTTTACCTCATTACTGAGCTTTAAAATTCATTTAACTAATTTACAAGGACATTCATAAGTTTGTTTTTTTAAAAAAGTCCTGAAATAACATAGTTTTTAGAATCTAAATTAAAAAACATATTAATACAGCATTACAGTTTGCAATTTGGGAGTGGATGTTATATTCATCTGTGACTGTACTGCTGCTAAATTTGGTATGTGATTAGAAAACTACAATAAATGTATTTAAAAGGAGATGCAGTGTTTCCTTTGTTCTGCACAATAATTGAATGTATTTAATTTTAGGAAAAGATTTTCAGCTGGTATAAACTGGTTAAGTTCTGTTGATATCTGTGGAGTTATGCCAGCTTGCACTAATTGGTAAACTGTCCATTATATTTTTAGCAGATATTTTCACCTTGTTTGAAAGACAACATTTTTCACAATGTCATAAAAATAGTGTTCCTCATAAAAAAGAATTCAAATACAAGAGAATTTGCATTCTGAGGTTTCTTGTCTTCAGCCACATCCTTACATGTGATTATTTCTTACAGCATTGGACTGTGTCGGTTGTCAGTTTATGAACATTAGAACTGTGACTTGAGAATATAAAATGTTCCAAATTTTGCAAACAAATCTAGACACTCTCTTTCTTCTGTATGCTAACTATTACTTGCAACATTTTACTTTGTAAAAAAAGAAAATGACTGCTTAAAGGCAGATTCAGGGATAACATGACAATGAAACTTCTGATATACGTTCACATGAGGATTGAAGTTGTCTAACTTAAGCCATCAGAATTCTTGCTAGAGTAGCTATATTTACCAGAACGAATTTTAATTATCGTGTGTTTTGCTTAGAAGGTGGAAATATTCACTGTGAAGACAAGTATTTCCATTTGATATTATTCAGAGTAACAGGTACTCGCATGAATAATGATTTCAGGTTTAGGTAGTTCTGAATTTCAAGATCCTCAGGGGCCCAGTGCCATTAAGTACGAAATATCTTTGGTGTTCTTTGCAGATAAGCCCATGCAATATTACAGATCCCAAGAAAATCCCATGTCTAAACTGAAACCCAGTAACCCAAACTGTGCATATACTTCTGGTGCTTCCTAAAGCTTGCTAAACGAAGTGCTCATAGACATATTTCATGGTCTTGTTGTTGTCCGCAGAGTACGTGTAAGTCTTGCCTGAACTCAAACCCCCATTTCAAATTCAGCCCCGGTGCACAACAGTCTTTAAGAAACACATACAGAAAAATTTTATTTACATAGTTTTAGGTTTTAATGTTCCTGCATTGATCCAAGTTAAAGTCCACGAGATATCATAATTGCTTTACCTGTGTATTCAAATGAGAAGCAAACCACATTCAGGCCTTTTACAAAGTCTCTAACATGCAACACTGATACCAAGAGTGAATGTTCAGACGTAAACCAAGTACAGCCGTGTTAACTGCTGTCCTTACAACTTTAATGCTGTGTTTCAGATGTGACAAGGTCTCCAGTGTATTAGCACTGGGGGCCATGACCCAGGATCCTCCAGTTCTGCTGCTGAACTAAAACCCTCTTCTGGCACTACCTCATCCGCACTGGGTATCTGCATCTGCATTCAGGTATTACATGCCATTTAGTTCTCATCTATACAGTAGGCTAACAAGGAGAGGCAGGCATCGATCCACTTATCTCTGAACGGAGGGACTGTTATTACTGTTGGGAAAAACTAGTAAGGAGGTACTAATGAAGCCAGACCTTATTATACTGTCACAAATTTTTCTGCCATCTATCAGAGTTTGAACTTATTTTTCCTGTATGGGAGGGTGCTAGCACGCTCTCTCTTGTCTGGGTATTTCTTGTCTTGAAATACTTATAAATATACCTACTTAATCCCTTCCTGTGCCCCTCTTTTTACTTTGGGATATTTTGTTGTAATTAGGCAGCACATTAAAAAATTCCTAACTAAAGGAAGTCTAGGCAACCAGAAATCTATCGTAATTGCGTAAGCCACAGTTTCTCAGAAGTTAGACCCAAAAAAAAGTAAAATAAAAATAAAAATGCGGGAAACATGGACAGAAGGAAGATGTAGGGGAATTAAAAGGCTGTGGAAGCAATTGCAGCTTCTTGCACCACTTACTCATGGCAGATGGAAGCTATAAACAAGGAGAGCCATGTCAGTGAAAGAGAGTTATTGTTTGGGTTGCTTTCATGCTTGGGATTATTAGTATTGTTATTTTTGTCCTTTCCATGTTCTTTTAATATATGGCCATTAACTAAAGTAGAAAAGGAAAAAAAAAAAAGGTATTGCTTGTTTCACAATTACATTGGAATGTTGCTTTGATAATTAGTTTGCAGAAGCTGTCATGCTGGTCGATACTCTCTTCTCTGCTGAAGACAGCATTATTGTCTGATTTATGTTTTGACTCATCCCCTTGTGCCCTTACGTTAATCGTCTGCTGTTGATAGCCATTTAACTAAATGTGTCTGGGGAAATAGGGTGAATAACAGTAATGTGGAAGACAAGGATTAGAACCATTACCCATAACGCAAAAAAGATTTTATGCATTCAAAAAAAAGATGAGCCAACTATTTCCCACAAAGAAAAACTTCTGACCTCTGGAGAACCTCTAGTTTCTCACAGTAGATCACATAAGACTTTATACATACATATATAAATATATATATACTCACAAACATGTGAAATTGTACTTTTATAATATATGTAAATAATCTATAAAATATGTATGTACTTGTGCATTTATATGTATACATAAATGCACTTTCACAGTTGCTGAATTATCGTTGGTGTATTATTTAAGGACTGGCAGGAAACCATAGAAAACATAAAACCAAAGCTGAAGCAGTTTGCACGACTCTCTTTCAGAAAGGCTGATCATGAATTCTCCAGCACTGGACTATGGAGTCAGAAAATTGCTGTCTGATCTTTTTGCTGCCATCAGCTAGATTTTTCTTTCTTCCTTGAGTTTGCTTTGTATCATCTGGTCTGTAGGTTCCACCAGGGTCTTCTGGCATTAGGACTGGGATTAGTCCTAGACCAACGATGTCATTTTTTAATGAAAAAATTAATAATTGGAAAATAAAGTTTTCTGGGTTTGTTGTTTATTTGGGTTTGGGTGTGGAGTTTGTGGTGGTTTTTTTTTTTAGTATAAAATACTTAGTCCTCCTTTTTTCCTTTTTTTTTTTTTTTTTTTCAAAAAGCATAGGGTTTTTTTTGGTGTTTGTTTCTTTTTTGGGTTTTTTTTAAGGTTATATATAAGGATATGCCTGTATTTTAATGAAAAACTCCAGAGAAATAAAATCATAGAAACGTAGACCTGGAAAAGATCTGGACATATTCAGACCAATTTGCACTATGGCAAGTTGGAGTATACTTTGCCACTCCTGAGAAATACTTGATTCAGAAATGATACCCTATGGCCACATGCAGTTAAAATCAGTAGCTTCATGATCCTAATATACTGCTTTTGGTATGTCCCCCAGGTAAATGATATAGTAGTCTGAAGAGGCCTGTCAGATGCCATATCTTCCTTATTTTGAGGAGGCAAAAGTTCATGTCAAATCTTAGTGGTGGAAGAGACAAAAAGTATGAGGTACCCAAACGCTCATGGCACCATGACATATTATAAAAGCAAAAATATTTTCTTTTTTGGTGAATGTATTTGTTTCCATTCTCTAATAAAAATCAGTATTTTCCATAAGAGGATGTGAATTTTCTGACTACTTGTAATTATAGCACAATAAATTCTACAAAGGTTTGCATGTACTTTAATACTTGTAAAGAAGATATATAGACTTGGAAAAAAAGCCTTGCTTTTCTGTAAATTCACTTAATTCCTTTTCCTTACAAGAATGGTGGATTCAGGAAAGCTGTTCAAGGCAACAGAAATTATGGAGGAGTCTTTTCAGTCTCTCTACATTAATTACAATTTTTAAGCAGATTGTTTTTGGTTTTTAATCTCTCCTTCTGTTCTACATACCAGTTTGAAATCTGCTTCCACGGCACTTCGGCTCATAACGGGTAAACACTCAATATGTTCAGCAACTCGACCTCATTGGATATTGGGCAAAAAATATGCACGGCCCTTCAACAGTCATCTCCAAACATTAAGGTCTGCAAAGTCAGTTGGAGACCTCCAGAAAAGTTCCTGTAAAATCTTGAGTAAGGACATAAATAGCGCAGAGCAGGCTTCCCTTTTCAGCACTTCTTTCCTGTTTCAGTAACAGCAAAGCCAAAAAACTCAAGGACTGAAATTAATTTAATCAGCTGTTGTTCTTATTTAAGCTGAATCAATATTCAAATTCGTGTATCTGGATTTGAAAACACCTGCCCTTTGACTTCCAAGTGGAAATTTATTCAAAGTCATGCAGGATGTTTGGTAACCCCATCTTTTCTTCTTAGTGCTTTTCAGTTCCACTAAAAGAAGTTTACCTTTAGCTATGACCCTGTCCATCCTCTTCTGCCTTGGGGTGTGGTGGAGATAGGTGGCTATTTGTGAGGCTTGTATTTCCTAGAACCTGTGCTCGATAAAATGGTCCTTGTCAAAGCCTGTGATATTTAAGAAACCTCTGTGGTATCTCAGCCCCTTTGTTGGTGTGCAGGGAAGCTATTAAGAACTTTACACATCTGAATTAATTGATGTTTTAGCCTGGGAGATAACATGAGAAGTAAAAGAAATTTCACCAGTGAAATGAATATTTTAATGAGAAAAGTTCATTACAGGCTAAACAACATGTTCTGTTCAAATTTTAAACACATCTTTCAAAGTAATGCTCCAGTTTGAAATACTGTGAGGGATGAAGAGCCTAAATGATTCAGTCATACAGTAATTGCCTTTTTTCCCCCCTGATGACTGAAACTAGGCTTCAAAAACCAACATGGAGATGCATTTTTCTCACCACTGTTCCTCATAAAATTTATGAGCTCTTCACATACATCTGACTATTCACCACCACGCAGGTGTGCAAAGCACCTGCTCTTTCCACAAATTAATGCACACATTAGTTACCATAACATTACGTCCACACATTCACATGTACGCAGGTACATAAAGGAAAGTTACATCCCATACGAAGGCAGGAACTTTCACAGACTCATAGAATCATAGAATGGTTTGGGTTGGAAGGGACCTTACAGATCATCTAGTTCCAACCCCCCTGCCCTGGGCAGGGACACCTCCCACCAGCCCAGGTTGCTCCAAGCCCCGTCCAACCTGGCCTTGAACCCCTCCAGGGATGGGGCAGCCACAGCTTCTCTGGGCAACCTGCGCCAGTGTCAGGTGTGGGAATGTACGTATTACTTAGAATTCACTTTAAAAGTCTATAGAACAGAATAGACCCACGGTCTTCACAATTTTTTAATCACACTCCAGCAGTAAAAAATGTCTGAGCACACATCCCCAGTATAAGTATCTGCATATTTATGATTTATGGGCGTGTACTGCTGTAGTTCTAAAATTGTCTTCCCATATGCAGCGGTTTGCCTTGTGCACCACCTGGGTTGCATGCGTCCTGCTTTGCAGACCACTAGAACAGAGAGATGTGTTTTTTCTATAGCTTTTCTGAAACAGGGAATGGGATCAGATGGGTGTTAGAGGCAGAATTAGCACATTCAGGGAAGTTTTCTTTAATTTTGAAAACCAACTTTCTTGCAGCTAGTGAACGCTGGGCTCCGTTCTCTATGCTAGCATGACAGAGGGATACTTAACTGGTAAAACTGTTTTTTTTATTGAAATAGCTGGTTGCAGATAAGTAGGAATGAAGCCAATTTCATGCAGGCTTTTTGAGTCAAACCTATTATCTGGTGAAATAGTATAGAAAATCACTGGGTTTGCTCTAAGCTTTTGATGTGCAACAGCGTCTGTTTATTGTGACAGTCTTATTTCAAACTTATTCTAAGTAACCCACAGAGGCCTTGCAGTTCTGCTCTCCATGTTGCACATGGCAACAGTCTGGTAATTAGAGTGGATTAAGCACAAGAAAAAAGCCCCCCAAATAATATTTTTTAATGAAAAATTCTGAAGCTTTTTCATTTCAATTTACTTCACTTGGCTCAAAACGTACATACCCAAGTACTTGAGAGACTTTCAACTATCTTATAAATGAAAAGCAATATCACAATCTTCTTTTAAAAAATATTGTTCTGTGGAAATGTAATAAAATGCAGTTCTTGTAGAAGAGAGGTTTAAATTAAACATTTCCAGAAATAGCCACAATTTTTTTTTTTGTTTTGCTTTTTTGAGAAAGGTGAGGTAGGCAAGTCATCTTTTTTATTAAAATGAAAACACTCAGGATTAACTGAAATATACGTTCATTAAAAAAACACAAAACTATGACAAAAAAAAAACACAAAAAAACCAAACCAGTCACCTTCATGGTTAGCACATCATGGTGGCAGATTTGGCAGCTGACCGTACAGCCCACCTATGCTATGAAAGCACAGAACACTTTAAAAAATACTGAAAATCTCCTTCCTGGCTCCAGTAAGCATAGTTCAGATAACTGGCACGGTGAAATGTGGATCATGAAGTTCACCAGAGGTCAAAAGGGAACAAAAAGGCTATGTTGACCTAGAGCTACTTTTATCTTGCCACTGATCTCCATCCAGTCACGTGCAACAGTGATCTGATGATATAACTCGGCCCAAACAGCCCTAGAAGACAAGGATCATGTGGGTATTCCAAAAAAAAAAGAAAAAAAAAAAAAAAGGAAGGAAGAAGAAACACGTCTCCTTATTATTTACCTGTAGGAATGTCCCCCACTGCCATTCTTTTCTCTGAGAACCCTTGGTTGGTTCATAACATTATAAGAGCAAAGCCTGGGTGCTGCTTTTGGGACATTAATATCAACAGATATATATATATAACACATGAGCAAATTAAAGTAATATTTTGGTCTTCTACTTGTAGAAAAACATTTTCTGCCTCTCAGTTCTCATGGACTTGGCCAGTAAACACTGATCTGGGAAATAATAATCCAGTTTGTGTTTGCTACATGTATTATGGATCCTTTGGAATTGGCAGAGAAGTTCAGAAGATTTTTTTTTTTTCTTTCCTGTATAGAGGATTTGTTGTGAATAAGAATGAAACTCTACTTTGCTGCTAAATACAAAAGCATGACCTATAAGAATTCTTATCTCTCTCCTTTCATTTTATTGACAAACTTTGCGGCTTGCATCTCGTCTGCAGTGAGACAGGAATTTGCATAAGTCAGAGGGCACAGAATAATGCCTTCCTTTTTACTATTCCTACAAACTAAATGTCTGCAAATAAGCTCCCAGCCCCTGCTATGATCCAGAAAGGTGATCAAAGAGCAGAAAGATAAATGGCTCAAAAATAAGGCATCCTTGGCTTTAAGTAGTCTTGGGGAGTGGTAGTATTACTTCTATTAATTTATTTTTTTATTTTTGTAGGAAGGTATATACAGCTGGATTTTATTTGCCGGATTTGAAATAAGAAGTTAATTTCAAACTACAAAATTATTGAATTGATGAATATAGCTTTCATCCCAATTATGCCTTATTCTTCCCTTATATAACCCATTGTATATTTGAACATAATCTACAAACCGTTCCTGAAAACTGCTGAATAATTTAGTGGGGACAAAACTAATAGTTTTCTGTAGAAATAAAACAGAATTTCCTAATAAAAACAAACAAAAGCCATAACATTTATAATCTATATAGCTTAGTAGCAAATGAAACCTTTCTGTATTAAATAGATTATTTTATCCCTTTTAGAACTCTTCACATACACTTTAAAAATTAATATTGCTCTTCTTTACTTTATTGAAACTTAATTTTTATTATTAACAAAATATACCTTAAAGTACACATGAAACTGAGAGAATGTCTCTGTTTAAACAGCTAGCGCATGTGAAAAATATTATACACATGTACTGAACTATAACATTTTTAAATGAACCCAAAAATTTTACAATAGAAGTTTAATACTTCTATTCCACTCTGTGGTTTCATAATTCTACATATAATTCAAGGACCATATTCTCATTTACATTAAAGGTCTTTTGCAGACATCTCATAGTATATTAAAGATATAAATTTTGCCATAAACAGTATAAAGTATGCTAAATGCAAATGAAAATCAGAATATAAACACTTCAAGACCTCTTTCCACAGTGCCCTACTGATTTCCCACACTTGTAAAAAACCCTACAAGATTTTTCTCTGAAGGAAAGAAAGCAGTATATCCGCTACTAACATCTCACAAACCAGAGGTGACTGTGGTGCTACTATGTCACATTAAAGAAGTTGTCAGGTTCTTATGGTTAACCATCCAAAAATAAGATGTGAGAATAATCTCCAGAGTTCAAACGCCTAAATTCAGGTACCGATCTATGAGCTAGATGCTTGGTTTCTCATTATAGCCAGTGGAATGATTAAACTACCTAAACATAGGCATCCAGAACCATGCAAGATGGTCTAGAAGAGTGGTCTTCAACATTTTTTGATTGTGTACCTCTATCGGTAAAAACTTTTGAGCACACGTGGCCAACATGTGTATATTTATTTATAAATTATATGTATGTACTACTGTACTTATATATTACGCACATTACAAAACACGCAAACAAAAATAAACAAGGATAAGATAAAGATGAAATAACCACTACTTTTAAAATATTTAGGAAAGAGAGAAAGATGAGCTGACGGATCACTGCACATGGTCAGCAAAACTGAAGGTCCTTCTGCTCCTCCATTATAAGAGGTTCCTACATGTTACCACACTATGTGGAAGTCAGCAAAGGACAGAGGTGGAATAGCTGCAGTCTGGCATGCCTACAGCAACATAAATCTGGACATCCTCTGGTCAGCGGAGAGTCAACCTGTACATTCATCAGGAATATAATTCAACTTTCAATAAAGCCAAAAAGCTGATTTATGGCGGGGATATTTAGGAAGAATAACGGGAAACATTTCTTCACGGAAAGGGTTGTCAAGCATCGGAACAGGCTGCCCAGGGGAGTGGTTGAATCACCATCCCTGGAAGTATTTAAAAGGTGGGTAGACGTGGTGCTGGGGGACATGGTTTAGTGGTGGACTTGGCAGCGATGGGTTAACAGTTGGACTCAATGATCTTAAAGGTTTCTTCCAACCTAGACGTTTCTATGATTCTATGATAAAGAGATGGGACATGCGTTTAGGGTTGCACTGCTGTTTTCTTCAAGGTCACGTCATGGGTGTTTAATATCAAATCTACCAGTTCAGCTTTTTGTCTTCGTAAGAAAACCCAGAATGAAGGAATCAACAAGGAAAAATGGAGATAGAAACCCTGATTGAGGAAAATAACCCCCAAATGCAAAAAACCCAAGTAATCGCCAAACATTAAAAAACAAACAAATAAACAAAACCCAAAAGCCAACCAACAAAACAAACAAAACCAAAAAACGAGCCCCATCTTAAAAACAGAGCAAGTCACAGAAAGAAGTTATATCTGAACTACGCCAAATACAGAGGAAGAGGGAAGGGATAGCACCTGCCTATCTGTGGCCATTTAGACTATGGGTTACCGAGGCTTGCTTCTGACTGTTAGGGATTTCCAGCCCTTTATGCATTTGTTTGTCCTGGAAATAGGCTTTAGCCACATGGAATGAGAACTGAATTCCCTCGCTTGTCTCAGTTTAAGAACCTGTGGTTTCATAAGGCAGCTGAATCCCTAACAAAAACCAGGGAATATTGCACTCTCTTCCAATCCAAGCCGCTCAATTTTTCTCTCTGCTACAGTGCTGATCAGCTGAAAAAGCAATGATAGGGCACTTTGTCTAAAAGTGCCTATTTACTCTCAGTAATTAACCCCTAATTCAGTGGCTGGACAGATAGAGATAATCAAAGTATAAAACACCTGGTGTAATTGGAGCTTAAAAATGTCTTCTACCATCTGTATATTTTGCAGTATATGCACTTTCTTTCATCTCCATGCCACAAATCCTTGCTCAAAGGAGTCATTTGTCTGCATGAAAAGCTGTGGCTAAATCCCTCTTTTCTATTCTTTTTCCCCCCCCTCTTACAGCTTTTATTTATGCATAGGCTCTTCACAGAACAGCTGTTTAAATTTGTTTTCTGATAGAGATATAACTTATATTATAATGTCAGACCTTGAAATATTAGATTTTTCTCCTGTAATTGTATTTAATAGCTTTACATGAAAAGAAAGTTTAGATGAAGAAACCACTGAAAGTTTTTAGGTGATTCCAAAAAAGAAAAGTCCCATCACAAATCAGTGGGAGGCAGGAAATGATGCAATCCAAATATTTAAAAAGTTCCTATTCAGGGGAATTAATAACTTTTTATTTATTTATTTATTTATTTATTTATTTATTTATTTATTAAGGAAAATTATCAAATCAACCTGCAGAGAAATAATTCTAATTCTTGTATCAGCCTCCCTGGTTCTAATCCACTGTTCTTGACAAGTACCTTATGATGACAACCGTGGGACAAGTGTAGCTGGCAACAAATGTGTTGTTTCCTCAAGTGCACAACATTAGCTTAATTCAGAGCTGGAGAGTTTCTTTCATCCAGGGGCTGGACACAGCCAGAAGGTCTTGTGCTATTGGCACCAGATAAACAAAAATCACATGGACAGCTGTGACATTTGAGGAGCAAAGAGGTGAGTCCAAAAAAGGAGTTAGGTGTGAAAATGGTTAGGTGCCATGCTCTCTAGGAAGTCAAATACGAGTTAAAATTGTAAATATCTTTGGAAGTCTATGTCCAACCTGCCAATCCCAGTAGCCTGCCAGTTGACTGATGGCTCATGTCCTTGTCCCTGGTCTCTGAAAGATCTCACGTATTTCACAATTTCATTGGGGGAGGAATTAGTAAGACAGGACTGGAAGAGACTTGCTGCATCACAGCTCATAGGAAACTAGGCGAATTGCGTTTATTCCAGAAGAGACAACAGAATAGCAACGCTTCCTCCTTCACCCTGAAACTAAAAGTCACAAAATAATCTCAATCACCCAAATCAAGGATAAAATAATTATTATTTTCCACTTATTGATTTAATGTTAGGAGTAATTTGGCTTCTTAAATATCCCATTTCACATTATACAGCAGTGAAGCTTTCTGGAAAACTTGGCAGTGGCCTGCATCTCCTTACTAGTACTTCTGGCTGATTTATCAATTTGAAAATGTGTTGTAATCTGCATAAAAATGGAGTCTGCAAACTGATTTGGATTAATCAGGTCTGACTGTAATTCCTTTTGGTATCCTCATTTGAACATCACATCAATCACGATGACCTCTTTTGATAATAGTGTTACCGTAATATCTAATTTCATATTAATTCCATTGTAATTTAGTGGGCATTCATTCTAACAGTAATTCCTATGGAATTACATCTGACATCCCCATGAATACCAAAATAACTCAACATGATAAATGTTATTACATCGAATACCGAAGGAGGCAATAATGATTTGCCATTTATAATAAAATGTTGCTCGCAAACCATTAGCGGACATTACTGCCTAGTGTTAAAGATGTTCCTGTGTAAATCTGTCCACATCCAGCTACACCCTGAATGTCTCCCCTGTGTGCCAACACGAGCTTGGAAAGAGTTGCTTAGACACCCATTTTCCAGACTCAAGATAGAGATGATTTATCACCAACCACTGAACCCATTCGATCAGTGATCTCATATTGAATCTCACAAGCCAAACCTCGGCAGCCTGTCAATGAGAAAAGCTGAAACAGTGCAGAGATGGTTTCCAGCGGTGGTTGTGCCAAGACGCTTCCTGATAGCCTCATCTCTCATTAGTGCTAAATTAGTCCCTTCATGCAACAGTAAGAGACACTCAGCTCTTTGAGAGCTCTGCCTGTTGGATGAGGCACAGATATGAGCTCTTTTTCTTGCTCTGTGTGTATATATATATGTATTTTATATATATATATATAAAATGTATATCTTTATTCAGTGCCTATATATCTCAGTTGACATATATATAGCTTACAGAGGCAGAGGGGGTGTGAAAGGTGGTTGCCAGCATGATCTTGCGGAACAAATGAGACAGACCATCATTCTTGAGGAAATAAGGCTGGCCAAATCAGAGTACAGGTAACCCTCTCTTGTCTGGACAACAGCCCCAGGCCGTTGAGGGTCACTTCCAGGGTTCATGACCACATCATATGAATGGGATTAAAGAGAAACTGTTGCCTCAGGCTTTGTATAGCTTCATGTCTGCTATTTCTGCAATGGCTTGTTGTGAGACTCCCTGCATCCTCAAAAGGCAGCGGTTTGCAGACTACGAGAAATGCAGCAAAAATCTCTGTGTATTTCCAGTTGCCAGAATTTATGCACCTAATAATTAGCATATGTATGTTTTGGAAGGTGCATGAAGAACACTACATTGTTGTGCCTTTCTGTTGAAAAAGTAGAAATTAAGTCTAAGGTTCAGATGAAATTCATTTGCCACTTTTGACAGTGTGCCCCAGTAGGAGTGCTGTAGCAAGCACTTGGGAGGCATTTCCCCAACTCAGTGTTCAATCTAAGGACTCCAGCAGCAGCAGGATTTGCAAGCCTAAATCTCCTAGAGCCCCTACAACCAGCAGTATGTGGGCTCAGTATTACCATCAAGTCAGTAATGGCTAAAGGGGTGGAAAGCAGGAGACATTATATTTTATTTCTTCTGGCAACAATCAGTGTTCAGATTATTTCAACATACTCTGGATATTTAGTTTACCGACTGAGAGGCTCATATTTGTGCATCTCCACCTGAACTCCAGCTTGATCTTTCCTTTTGCTGCAATTTTCCTGGAAGCTGAAAATGAGCAGGGATAGAGTCAACAATAGAGAGTCCCGTCCCATTTCATGCCTGCACAAGTCCATTCTTGTGCACATTCTGTGTCTATTGATTACTTTCATTGAATGCGAACATGTTAGGAAAATAGAGAAAAAAACACACAAAACCAAATCCAAACCCAAATCCTGACTTTTTCCCCTTCCTGTAGATAGATATGGCCTTCGTGGGTCATTCTAAGAGGGAATTACTTTTCCCAACCAGTAATTATTTAGGATGTACCTTAGGGAATAGCCTATTCATAAAGCCACCAATGTCATTTTGAGTTTTCTAATTCAGCTTAAAAAAATGGCAAAGGGACAAGGTCCCTGGAGTAACCCAAGAAGGAGCACTGCAGAGATAGAAAGAGGTATATCAGCATAGCATTGAAGGTGTTCAAGCCTTAAACAGCCTGAATAGTTGGAACAGCTGCTTAAGAGCTACCAGCACGGGGAAGGGAAAGGTGTGGGTCAGGGATGCTGCCAGAGCCACAGCTTACCAAGTTCGTGAAGTCCCTCAGCAGATATAAATAAGAGCAGAGCGTACAAACTTGTGCTAAGATTCTGTTTCATGCTGATGCAGCATACAGTCAGAGATCATTAAAGTGTCAGGGTTTTTTTCAAAAGCAAAGGGGTCCAATTCTTCCATGCATGTTAGCCCTTCTTTCAGTCTCACTGATATTAAAGAGGCCATTAAAAGAAGAATACTTTAGATGCTGGTGGATAATTCTTGTAATGGGACATAATATTCCACTGCCAAGCAAGTACCAGCACCAAACAGACAGAATGGAACATCCTTAGGTTTCTTTCATAATACTATCTAATCTTATGACATAGCCCTAAATGACACTCCGAAGCTCCTTGTCAGATGATCATACAGCACAATCCCGAGTGCTGCTTAAAATCAATAGGGAAAGCCTTCCAACCATTAAGTGTAGTTTACAATTTTCTTTTCTAAAAGTGTGTTCCTACATATTTCAACTCATTAAACCACAACTTTTTTCTTGGATTATTTGTAGGAATACCGTGTCCTTTCTGTTTTCTGCTATTCATCCACTTCTTTTCCTTTTTGTCAGCTGCAAACTCAATTAGTAATTTTAAATACATATATATTTTTATTAGGAAAAATATCAAATAGCACACAGCAAATGTTCAGTCCCAGAGGAACTCTTTATAATTTTGGTCAATGTAAAGCAGCAATCAATTCATGTTCAAAAGAAACTGCGGCACATAAAAACAATAATGCCAGTGAGTTTACAAAAAACAGACAAAAAAGCCAGAGAAGGCTTGAAAGTTGATTGCAAAGTCCAATCTGCAAAAACACTTTGGCACTGAATTAGCAATTCTTTTCATTCTGTATAGCTGTCATGGTTTGGGCTGGACTGGCCACTGAAACAAATGACAGACGATCTCCCCTACCTGCCTCTCCAAGGATAGGAGGGAGAGAAAGAGACTTTGTGAGTTTAAAAAAGAAACTAAACTACTTATGATACTGTGATTCTATACTTGAATGAAAATATTAATAAAATAATAAAAAATAAAAAATAATTAAAAATAACGAACTATGCACAATATATACAAAACCGTATTGAGCTCCCAGGATGACGTTCACATCACCGGCAGGCACTGGGAAAGTCTCAGACTGGACTCAGCAACAGATATGGATCTGGATTCTGAATCTGGAACACACGGATTGGAATTAAAGGCAGGCGAAGAGAGTCCTCCTTGGACTGAAGAAAGAGGCTGACCCCTTTGATCCCTCAGCTTTTATACCGAGCATGATGCACACGGGATGGAGTAACCTATCGGTCAGTTTGGTCATGGGTCCTGTCCATTCCTCCCCGCAGATGTGACCCCTCTATGCTTTTCCGCTTCCAACCCTCCAACAGGGCAAAAAACAAAGTGAGCTGACCTTGGTTGTTATAGCAATAAGTAGAAGCAAAACCTTCTCTCCATACCATTCCTTGGCATATATTGGAAGCAATGCTGTCTTATCACTCTGGGAGTGGACTACAGTCGTAAAAATATGCTGTTAATTTCCGAGATGTCAGTTAGTTAGATGAGGCTTAGCTGAAATGTAAAATTACTGAACAGAAAATTGGTTTTGCTTTACCTCAAACCAGGACAACAGCCCACAGCTGGGGTTTGTGCTTCTATGTACCGTTTGACTTGCATATGAACCTAAGAAGTAAATACGAACTGTTAAAAACGCTTACATTCTGCTCAAGATATCATTAGCTCTTTCTCACAGTGGTGGTCTACACTTCTTGCATAGAATTAAGCACTGTTAGCTGTAAATTAGCAAGATAGCATAGAATTCAGCTGTAAAGCATGCAGTGGAATGAATATAGGTCAATCAGTCAGCTATTTACGGGGTTTTGCCATAGGGATACGTTTTGTTGTCTGTGCTGTTGTGGCTACACAGTAGTAACAGTTCTTATTCTTGACAGTTTAAAACTACAGTAAAATGCAATTATAGCAAGATTTCAGAAGAGACCCCCTGCTCTCTTTCATACACATATGCACTGACATATACCAAATTAAACCTTTTCCAACTCACTGAAATTCTTACCTTTTTTCTGGTTATAAAGTAAAAGTGAATACCCTCTTGACAAAACCTGGCAAGTGTAATTAATAAATGAGTACAGGAAATTACTAACACTAGTGCAGCAATGGGAAATGAATCATAGCTTCAGCTGATGACCACATCATTTAATTATTTTTTTATTTTCAGTTGAGGCAGCAGCTGCCCACAACAGGTTTTTACCTTTCCTGCCAACCATAGACACAAACTGAGAAACAATGAAGAAAATAAACTGAAAGCTTGCCATCAGGTTTTCATTGTGTGCATATTGGTATCTCGTAAAGTTAAAAAGTGTCTTATAATTTTGAGCGAAAGGCATCATAGTGCTTTACTGATATGTGTCCATTAAAGATCCTGGCAAATGTCCTATGATAACGTATCAGGTAATAGACTGAGAAGTACATTATGATTTGCAGCTACTGCATTTGAAAATCAAAGAATCACACGCAAACAATGTTTTTGGGTATTATTGTTATTTGAAAGTCTGACTATTCTGCTCAATAGCTACCACACATTAGGTGTAAAGATGCAAAAAAAAGTAACTCTAGAAGGATCTATCTAAAACACAGTAAAAGTTTTCTATTCTTTTTTAATTTGCCATCACAAGGGTAAGATTTTTGTTTGATACGCTCCTGGAAATTCATAGTAGTCCCATTTTTTACTCAGTGGGTCTACATTGAAACAAAATTTCATCTAAATACTTCATAATGTAGATGGATAGTTATAAAATTTCTTCTGAAATGACTGTTAGACTAAAGGGTGTTTTTTTTTTCGTTTTCTTGTTTGGGGCTTTGATGTCTTCACTGTAAATACTGGAATGCAGTTCTCCACAGCATGAGTATTTCTCAGATTTTAAAAAAGCCTCTGGCTAGATAGCAGCTATCAAGGTTCATGGAAAACAGAAAACAGACGCCCAAAAGATGGTGGCAAATAAATACTATGGAAAACAAATTGTGTAAATCTAGATAGCTCCTTCACTCATATTAGGTGAATCGTTCATTTTAGGCGGTTTTACTCTCTGTGTTTTGTATTTTTACTTGTTTGTTTGTTTGGTTTTATCTAATGCTTGTTAAATTCTGAATCTTTTGAATAAATGTGGCAGCAGCACAGGCTGTGCCATCCAGCTGAGGTGAATGTGGTATGAGTTACTTCTCATAAACTAAACTCTCTTGCTTAGTTAATCTGTTATAACAGGCTTGCGATGAAGAAAAACAATTCTGCCTGAAACATCCCTATTTCACAGCCAAGTGACACACCTCTTGCCCACCCCTAGAAAGCCCCATGCACTAGGAAATTGTAAACAGTCACCACACAGTGACCAAGAAGAGCCAGAAAGCAAGCTGACAGCAATGAATATTCTCATGAATCAAAGTGCCGAGCTTAATTCATAATGGTTCTGAGATGCTATGGTATCAGTTGTCCTCAAATATTTGAACAGTCTGCTGGTATTTATAAAGATGAGTGCAAATTCCCAAAATGTCCAGAAATATAACATGATAGATTATCCCCCTGAAAGCTCATGCTGGAAATGAGATATTAGCATGTATTTCTCTTTTCACATGGGCATTCTAGTACTGCAAATTCTTCATAGCTATGTCTGTCCCTTACAATGTGTTCATACAGCGTGGAGCACAGTGGGACCTTGATCTTTGCTGGGACGTCTTAGCATGAAAGCAATGGAAATAATTAATGCAGAACCATTTCATTATCCTCTGTTCATAATGTGTCAGTCTTTCAGACTGAGAGCAGGGGGGAAAAAAAGGAAAAAAAAAAAAAAAAAAAAAAGAAGACAAATTTATCTCGTTAGTCTCTCCTGAGTCATAATAGCAAAGTATCATTAGCAGCCTCCATATTCACATGAATTAGTCATGCCATTCGGGTAATAATAGCTCATATTTCTTTAACCTGTTCTCATTTCTTTAACCTGTTCAATCGATGGAAAAAAAGACAAGGCTGTTCTTGCGCATGTTGAATTTTTACATTCTCTAAGGATATACTGCACTTGAGCCACCAAGATTTTACCCGAAGCAGAAGATCACGCCAAAGGGGTGAATGTAGAAGATTTCTGTTCATCTCCACAGGAACTTCATGGGATAAGAAGTAAAGCCTACCTATTCCTTCATTCTCCATCAGCCTGGAGAAAGACTAAATATAGGTCACTTCTTCAGCTGCAAACTTTAGCTGCA
The DNA here is from genome assembly GCA_009819605.1 of Sterna hirundo. Lineage (NCBI taxonomy): Eukaryota > Metazoa > Chordata > Aves > Charadriiformes > Laridae > Sterna > Sterna hirundo. The sequence continues at coordinate 79,160,468 of CM020462.1, read as the reverse complement.
AGCTCTTCATTACAGTTGAGCAAGCTGAAGAGAGAGGGATGGTCCATGTGCCACTTTCTGTGTCTGAACTAGTAAGTTAAACAATACCAAGACTGTTCTCTTGCTGAGACCAGCTGGCATAGGACTGACTACTTCCATCCTATAACCTTCCCTACTCTCCAAACAAGTCTAAAATGCATGTTGGGAATGGTCACTGTCCTTGTCCTGTCCTAAGTTGCAAACTTTATCCACAAATTGTTTAGGAGCGTGTGGATTACACCAAGGGCTCTTTTAACCTCTGATAATAGAGATGACTGTGTTCTGGTCCTGGGCACTTCTCTGTCACAGTTCAATTCACTAGTGTAAGTGTCGCCACTGAGGGCAAAAGGAGATTTAATTCAAATTGGTGAATTTTTGCAACATTTGGAACAGATGGAAAGTCCGAAGCCTTAAACCATTACCCTGAGAGCAGTGAAATAACTTTCCATTTTCTTTCACTCCCTCTCCTCCACACATTGCAAAGCATATGTTAGCATAAACAGAGAAGTTAGACTTTTCTTTTAAAGTGACCCCTTCTACCTGTGAGCTGTGCCCTTCTTACTACACCACCAACTGCACCTGGCAGGTAGATCTGCTCTACGTGGTGGTGGTTGCAGTGTGTCCTTAAAATATCCTTTAGCCCAGAAAATAAATTCTGCTGGTGTCTGCTACATTTCTACCACCACAGCCACAAGCTCTTTTGCAAACCAAACATGCTTGCTGCCATTCCTTCACATCTGTAACATTTAACTTTAATGCCTCTGTCCCTGAGGAGCTGCAGAGTAGCATTTCAATTCACCATCCACGGATTTGTCCTGAAGAATTAGAGACATGTCAGCTTATCAGTCTGTGACCTTTTCTATTAACATTGTCTTCAGGTTGACTTGGCAGCACACAAGGAAAATAAATCTTGTTACCCGAAGCTGGTCTGGCTTGCCAGGATAGTGCAGCTGTGGCTCAAATCTGTTAAATTTTTAAATTGCAAACATTGCTATGACTACATAAAATTTATTAGGTAGAACAATCCCTGGGAAGGGGTGGGGAGGAAAGCAATGGAATAGAAACCATTAAAATAGATCTGAAGGAAGGGGTTTTCGCAAAGACTGGAAAGTTGCATTGTTTAGCTTATTTACAGCCTGGCCTGACACCCTAGAGATAATGCAAATGGAGTCACCACGTAAATGATATGACCTTTTCATGTTAAAATCTTTGGAAGATCTACACGGACACACTCCCAATGAAGCTGCATGGGCCTTCTTTATCACCTACTCCCAGACTTTTTCAACCCCTTTTTCTATTGTGTTGTTTTAATGATAAAGGGATGGGGGGAGGTATGGTGACCTCAGAAAGTGATACCACGGAAAAGTCTGCTGACATAAACCTGTTCTGGCAGTATAGCTCCTGTATTTCCCACCGATTTGATATTCTGTGACATCCTATCATGGAGCAATGTACGAACTGCCTTCTCCAGGATGCTCTCCACTATGACATAAGGGCATTTAGGACTTGGAACAGCTGGTTAAATATCTAGTGGTTTCTGAGATACACAGGGGTGTTTTAGATACCCACAGCAGACTTGTAGATTTGATATAGGATCTACATCTCTCTGGCTCCTCAGCTAGTCCGGAGGCAAAGGTGAAGCTGAGGTATCTCGAAGGACTTGATATTTAGACAAATGAACTGAGCCCTAATATTCGGGTTCAGCTGCAGATTAAGACACTTAATTAGTGCCCGGATTCAGTTAGGTTCTAAATTCCCATTGGAGTCACTGGAGATCACGATAACGTATGCAGTAGAACCTACGGAGGGAGATGAAACCCACTTAAAAGCAGGGAGCTGTTTTTCACCATAGGTCTAGTGGCAGCAGCATTTATACTTTATACATTATATTTCACTGAAAGGGTTATTAAACATTGGAATAGGCTGCCCAGGGAGGTGGTGGATTCACCGTCCCTGGAGGTGTTTAAAAAAAGGGTAGATGGGGCACTTAGGGACATGGTTTAGAGGTGGCTTTTGTCAGGGTAGGTTAAAGGTTGGACTTGATGATCTTAAAGGTCCCTTCCAACCTCAGCGATTCTATGATTCTATGATTCTATGATTCTATACTGCTCAGGTCTCCTCTGACTGTGATGGTGGTTTAGACACCCAGCATGCATTTAGACAGCTGCATGAGGACACCTGAACGTTTGTTGTTGTTTTTTTTTTAAACTCGGCCAAACTCAGTTAAAAACTCCAGGAAATCACAACACATACACACACACACACAAAAAAAAAAAAAAAAAAAAAAAAAAAAAAAGTAGGAAAGACTGTTTCCTATGTATATTAGCTTAGTGGAGACAATATGATTCAATTTTTTTCTCCTACTTTCTAGTTGTAATATTGACCAGGTTTTCTCCTTTTAAGTAATACCTTTTTCTCATTTGGGCTTTCCCAGTATGCTTGTACAAGTGCCCGATCTCATCTGTTGTACTTAGGCCCTATTATAACTGTAAAATATCATAATTAATGCATTAGGCAGATACTGAAGTTAAAAAAATTTAAAATTTAAATTACTCTAAAGCAGAAATAACAGAGCAGTTGATCCATGCTGGTAATTATTTCAGAGCAAGCCTGTTCTGAGGTCATAAAATAAGGCAGATGAATTCTAGAATAAGTAACTTCACAAAACCTTTGTACTGTGATAAGTAAACCCACCTGAAAATATTTTCTTTCCATATATTTTCAACCTCCAGAAATAAATCCTTTTCTATTAAAAAATGTATTTCTATCAAAACAACAAACCAAAACAAAAAAAAAAAAAACAAAAAATTATATGGTCTAGGAATTCTTTTGATATCTTTGTTGCTCTCACTCTTTTCTACAGCCTAGAAACAGATGTTGGATTTTATCCTCCACGGTGCACAATTTTCTCCCTTCCTTTGCAAAGGGAGGCGACGTCTGTTAAGTAACTGGTTAGTGACACGTGATGCCAGAGCCTATACAAGAAAAGGGAGGGACAACCCACCTGACAGCAGCACATCATCTGCACCTTTTGCGGTTCCTGAAAGCATTTTCTTTCAAAATACTCCTCCCTTATTGCAGTTGTTTTGCAGTTCATTGGGATTATAATGTTTTTGAAATCAGAGCTATTGCTTAATGTGTCGAGACAAGCTGAAAATTTCATTTTTATTCTGTTCATCTGGGAGACAGACTAGCTTCTATTGCAATTAGGCAAATTAATAGACAAAAGTTCTATTAAACAAAAAAAGAAAATCAACAGGTAAAACCCCAGGGTCAGGAACTCCCTGCACAGCAGGTTTCTGGAAGCTGCCTGGATACACAGGTTGCCCTGTTCTTATAATCTTTTCCTGAATGTCTGTTCCTGGCTACTGTTAAACACAGGATTTTAGGCTAGATTTTTAAGGTAGGCATTACTGTTCTGATTCTAAATCCCTGTTAAAAGATAATAATGAGCTGAGCAAAATTTCACAATGATCAGTAGTCCCCTTTTCCTAGAGGCATTTGGAGCTTTCTTTGAAGGTGTCTTAGACAAGTACTGAGCCAAATAATCTCTTGTGGTGGGAAAAATTCCTAAGTGACAACAGAACATAAACCTGTGGTCAGAAAAGTCACTTTTTCCCATACGTTTAGCTACCTCATATTGGTCTCAAAACAATTAATTTGCATCATTAACCCTAAGGATATAGGTCCTAGGACCTCAAAATCAAATCATAGTGAATTACAGTGACACTTAATAATTTTTGTCAAATTGCAGCTGATGAAATTCAGATCACTTAAGGGTGGTCTCAATACCATGAAATTCCTAAAATCAAATGCTGAGTAAAACATCTCAGCTTCAGGTTGAATTTTTTCAACATTGTACACAGAAGAGCTTGGACCTGTGCCAGACCACCACCTAAATAACCCAAGAAAGAAGGGCCTCTAAGTTAAAAAGCAGATGTGTAAGTTAAAGTCCCAGCTACTGAGTGCTTGGCTCATCATTTTTCTATGGTACTAGCTGGTAATAGTCTCCCTAGAAAATTAGATAACTGCAGATCTACACCATATATCAGGATATTCTATCTTCCCCTTCATGCAGGTACTTGTCGAGTGTCCTAAGTACTTTTGCAAGTGTTGACGAAGCGAAACAGACAACATTTAATTGGAAGATCAAAAACTGAAGTAGCACGCCAAATTGCTGATTAGGTGGCTGACTGTCCATTGGGTTTTCACTGAAGTATCTGCTGATTTATGACCTGGCTGACAGTAAAAGCTACTCTCTGCAGCAAGGGGGGCACCCACATTTCTTGACAAAGAACATTCTGGTCAATATCTTACATCAGGTAGACTAACACTGAGGTTGGTGTTTTAGGCTTATCCTCACAACTCCTCACCTCTTTGCGCGTTGTCCAGAATTTGGGCAGACATCAATGCAGAGAGAAAAAGATGAAATAAATGCTCAGTACTGGGTCAGTACTGGGTCCAGTCCTCTCCAATATATTCATCAATGACCTGGATGAGGGGACAGAGTGCACCCGCAGCAAGTTTGCCGATGACACAAAGCTGGGAGGGGTGGCTGACACACCAGAAGACTGTGCCGCCATACAGAGAGACCTGGACAGGTAGGAGATCTGGGCAAAGAGGAACCTTATGAAATTCAACAAGGGCAAGTGTAGGGTGCTGCACCTGGGGAGGAATAACCCCATGCACCAGTACAGGTTGGGGGCTGGCCTGATGGAGAGCAGCTCTGTGGAAAGAGACCTGGGAGTCCTGGTGGACAACAGGATGACCATGAGCCAGCAATGTGCCCTTGTGTCCAAAAAGGCCAATGGCATCCTGGGGTGCATCAAGGAGAGTGTGGCCAGCAGGTCAAGGGAGGTCATCCTCCCCCTCTGCTCTGCCCTGGTGAGGCCACATCTGGAGTACTGTGTCCAGTTCTGGGCTCCCCGGTTCAAGAAGGACAGGGAACTGCTGGAGAGGGTGCAGCAAAGGGCTACCAAGATGATTAGGGGACTGGAACACCTCTCTTATGAAGAAAGGCTGAGGAATTTGGGTCTCTTCAGTTTGGAAAAAGATGGCTGAGAGGGGACCTTATCAACACTCATAAATACTTAAAGGCTGGGTGTCAGGAGGATGGTGCCAGGATCTTTTCAGTGGTGCCTGGGGACAGGACAAGAGGTAATGGGCACAAACTTAAGCATAGAAAGTTCCACCTAAACATGAGCAGGAACTTCTTCACTTTGAGGGTGGCAGAGCACTGGAACAGGCTGCCCAGAGAGGTGGTGGAGTCTCCCTCTCTGGAGACATTCAAAACCCACCTGGACGCGTTCCTGTGCCACCTGCTCTGGGTGACCCTGCTCTGGCAGGGGGTTGGACTAGATGATCTCCAGAGGTCCCTTCCAGCCCTGTGATTCTATGATTCTATGATTTTATGATTCTATGATTCTATGATTCTCAGGGTTTGTATCATGTCTCTTAATCCTTCTCTTCTCCCAATATGTTCAATACGTTTTATCTCCTTTCCTGCTGTCAGAATATCTGTAAATGGATAGTGACACATGTATTAATTACATATATGATTTAATGTATAGTCAGTGCATCTAATATACATTTAAAGGTATATTAATATGCATAATATTATTGATTATAGCTAACAGGCTATTCAGCATAAATTACTGACATATAACATTCAATATCTTCAATGAGAACCAGAGTCCTTGGCTAGCCATGGATTCAGAAGTTCCTTTTTATTGTCTGTTCACATTTTCTACAAATAATTTGCACAGCACTTTGAAGCTGTGCTTTGGTTATCAGTTGTTGTTTCCATAAAGTGTAATGTCTAAGCTATGAGAGGTTATTTAAATTAGTCATATTTGTGTCCTTCAAGGAATTTGTTGGGGAAAATGTTTGATGACTTTTATGCAGATTCATCTACTTAACTTTAAGTACCTATATAGTAAACTTCTAGCCTCCCTACACAGTTAAAGATTTTTATCACCTTTAGTGGATATTTAGCCTGATTAAGACCTTAATCAGCCTCCACATTTGGCTTACTGTTCCAGTGTATGATATGTAGGATGAATAGGGACTCAGCTTATAATATTTTGGTATGCTAAGTTTAACTGGGATGAATATGTGTCTTTCAAGACAAATCTTTAACATCTGATGACGCTGAAAGCATTTTTCAAGAACACTTCTAAATAAATATATGTAGAGGGCATTCGTACTTAAGGAAATCTCATACTGAAGGAGACAGATATAACCACATTAATTGCTAGGAATTAGAACAAATACTTGCAGAAATTTCATGCACAGTTTCCTAAGTTTGGACTCTAATAGTGGGAAGTAAAAAATTATTTTCTTAAGCTCTTTTTTCTCCAGTCTTTGCCATGTGAAAATATTCTTCACATATTTCTTTCCACATCAGCTTGCTCATCTATTTTTAAACCTCATTTCAGTATGTCTTTTCATCATTATTTAAACCTATTAATTTCTCTTTTCCTCTGGGATATATAGATATATTTTAACTCTGTAAACTATTTCAGGAGAGACGTTGTATGAAATACCATAGAGAAGAATTAACATTGTTACCATTCGGCAGCCACTGTCTAAACTGAACTTCTAATTAAGTTATTCTTGGTTCCTGCAGGGGAATGCTAACCATATGTTTCTAGGGATACCAGGGTTAATTGTCTGCCTAGACTATAGGGACTGCATTTCTTTAACTAGCACAGATTGCTAAAGGAAAGTAAGTGAAGCTTTCTGGAACAGAAGTATAATTTTACAAATCAGAGCTATAGTGAAAGTATCTTCTTGGAGGTTCACAGGTAGGTGGAGGAAGATTTAGGCAGCAGAAGGAATGAACTCCACAGCAGATCAGTAAACATGAAGCATGGTGCAACAACTACCAAAGGAAATGAGAGATCAGGGAGACAATATCAAGTTTGGACATTGGTTCACAGTCATCCAAATAGGATTGAACAGCTCTATCGCATCTTTTCATGATGCAGAATTGGACAACGTGCGCTTAGATAAGAAATTTCTAAGTCAGCAGCAGACGCTGTTTCTGCAGATGCAAGAATGGCCACATATGGCAGTGTTTTGCACATGGCTACGATAGTTAGGAGACATTTTATATGTAGCATAAGAATATATATAGTGATGGATCATCACAAAGAAGATGGAGACTCCCTTTTTACTAGGAGTCACATGGAAAAGATGAGGGGTAATGGGTACAAGTGACTCCTGGGGAGATTCCGATTGGACACAAGAGGAGAATTTTTTCACAATGAGAACAGTCAGCCATTGGGAATAATCTCCCAGGGGAAGCTGTGGGTTTCCCAACATTGGACACTTTTAAGATTCAGCTGGACAGGGTGATGGGCCATCTTGCCTAGACCATGGTTTTGCCAAGAAAGATTGGACCAGGTGATCCTTGAGGTCCCTTCTGACCTCGCATTCTATGATTCTATGCACTTGCTGGAGTAGTCACACAGCACCTTGGACCAGCTGCGTGTAAGAACTGAGAAAAACAGTGGATTGAGGGGTCTCATCCAATCCAGCTGAAGATACCGTTGCAAGGACCCTGGCAATGGAAACTCACTTCACCAACCAGAGAGCAGCTCAACAGCCTGCCTGAGGGACTCGATTCCCCACGTGAGCTTTACCCTGTGCAAAGACCCTAATAAACTACTACTTTTTTGTGTTTTGTTTTATTTTGTTTTGGATTTGTTTGGTTTTTTTGGGTTTTTTTTTTTGGGGCAGGTTGTTTGTTTTTTTTTTTTTTTCCCTTTATAGTGTCTCCTCTGTGAATGCCTGTGCAACATGGACATCAAAGCAAACAAATGCTTACCTCAGCACTGCACACTGCAGAAGCACAGCCCAAGGTGCTAGAGGGTAAGAAGTTGACCCAAATTTAAACCAAGGTTTCCTTCCTTCCTGTAACCCTTCAGCAAGCTGTCAGCACACATTGCTGGAGGTAGAGTACTACCACCTCTACTGTGATTACATTGTGCTAATTGGCTTCAAGCAGCTTATATGAATCGGTTCAAATCACAGCTTAAAGTAAATTCTCAGCTCCTAGGGAGCTGGTGATGTGTACAGCGAGAGTATTATCGAGCTGGCCTCAGCTTTTCCCTAAACATTAGAGAGAAACCATGCAAAAGTTTAGCTTAGTCTCTATGCTCTCATCTTTCACACTTACCCAGCATTGTCTTGAATGAGATCATGTCCGACAGCAATCACAGAGTGTGCCTTGACATGTGAGTGGGATAGTTCCTGTTACATCAGCCTAACAACAACCCACCCTGCATCTCCTTCTGGACCGGCGGTGTTCCAGCTGTGGTGAATGGGTGGCAAGCTGGGCTGGGTGTCAGACACTATTAAAACTAAAGTGCTGCTGCTGTGTTTGTTTCATGCCCTGGGGGACTTTACCTCACTTATTTCAAAAATAAGACTGAATACATTAAATGATTTAGCAGCATGGTGGCCAGCTCAGTAACCCAACAGAAGCATTTTCCTCCACATGTTTCTGACTAGTCAAAGCATAATGCAGAGAATAAGCCCTTTTATAATCATAAAATTAAATAACTGGCCAGTGTGATTTTTTTCTATTAGCTACTGGATAGAGCCTTTGCCCAGCACCTGTTTGTGTATCTCTTAGTTTTTTACACATCTACTGATGACTCTAGTGTAGGTTTATGCAGTTGTCACCTGCTGGTCTGATTATGAGGTTTTGGGTTGAATTACATCCCAATCACTGTATAGTGTTAACGATTTTCAAGGGATGCACTTGTAGAGGCAGGAAACAGTCTACAAAAAGATGAGCTAAACATTTAGGATCTAGTCATTATGTGCTACTTTTTGTCAGCCTGTATACATATACCTTTGCACTTTCTTTGGGTGATTTGTGTATTGCATCAAAGAAACAGGTTGGCAAGGCTGACTGCAGGTTACTTAAGTTCTCTTTGTATTCAAAAAGTCCTTTGCTTAATGTGGCAAATTTTAGGGAACAGATTTTTAAGTTCTTTAAGATATTCCGTGGCACACCCAGTAATGCACTTTAACAAAACAAAAAAATAAAAAATATTTTCAGAAGCAGATGCTTCAGATAGCTTAATAATATGTTCAGAAATCTAGGCACCATAGCAATAATTGTACTTTCCAACTAATTTAGGTCCCTAATTGGTTGATCAGAGCATTACTAGAGATAGAGCCATGATGGCATGTGATATTAGATTCTGTCCAGCTGTAACCTAGAGGTGTTGCTACAGCTCTGGTGGAGGTTACCACCCACACACCACATTGGCAGGACAGGGTGTAAGCGCTCCTCATCTGTTCCAGTACAAAGTCAGCCATCTCAGCTTTAGTATTAGTATTAAAAAGCTTTTGGCACCTTCCTTATTCCAGGCACGAGAAGAAAGAATACAAGTCCGTATGAGTTATGTAGAGCAGAAACAAGGCTGTGATTAATTAATGCACATTTCAGTCTATGAAGTGCTGTTTTATTTAAAAACATGTTTTGCATATATACGGAGATCTTAATGCTGCTGAGAAGATCTGAAACTGTTGTTATCCAGAAATTAATGGGTTTGTTGCATCTGCATCTTAAAGATGGCTTTGAAATCCTTAAATATAGTTTACAGAACATTTCAAACTGTTTGAAAATTTCTCAGTGACTCAAAATACTAGTTAACTCACAGTTCAAAGCTTATTATCTCGAGACCTACAGTGAGGAAGTGGCATAAAAAATATGCCATCTAGTAATAATTTTATTATAACTGAAATGCTGCTATCTCTTCAGCATATAGAAACCCAGAAAAACAAAAACAAAAACTAAAAAAAACCACCAACAACAAACCAGTATTCAGGCTAGATTTCAGCATCCAAATTTGCTCAGTTCCTGTACAGGTCATACGGTATTTATTTATATATTTCTATACAGCAAGTGCTTTTCTTTAGTTACTTTTAATTCATTATTACAGAAGAGATTAAAACTACACAACATCTTAGGAGAAGGAGTAAAAGAAATGTCATAACTAATTGATAAGTATGTTAACACTTTCACTAAGCAAAATGTAACCATCTGAAATGGAAAGCTAACAGGTCACTCAGGCTAATATGCCCTAGCATCCTGCACGAATAACTAATCACTGTCTTCCAATTCACCAGATATGCTCCTTTTCTTATCTTCTTGATTATCAGCTAAATATATTTTTCTTAATATTTATTTAAAACTATTCCTGGTACAATATAATACAGCACTTTCTGATATTCCCCAACCAATTAAGCATAGTAATTGAATCCCTCTGCTGCCCTCCTTATGTTGTTAATATAAATTCATAATTATCTGAGTCCCATCCCATTTAGTGAGCTTTGGATCAGACCATATGTGGTCTTTTCTGTTCTGCAACAGATCATTATTTTTTAACAGTAGGGTGGTTTCTTCTGTTTCAAAAGTTCTTCTCTGGATATGACCTTTAGGGATTTCACAGACTTTTGTAGCTGTTGTGTGAGACTCCTTATCCTTTTAAAATCCATAATAAATGCCTGACAGATATTGCTGCAACAAGATAACATATTACCTCTACATTGGGATCAATCAAATCCCAGGCCCTGAGATTCAATATGTCTTGTCTAAAAGATGTGAAATTTGCTGAATAAATTAAGGAGAAAGGCTAAAGGCCTTGTGGACATAAATGAGGAAATCTAGTTGATACACACTGAGGATGCAAATTCCTCATGCATGTGCAGCTAATGAGCTACGTGGTTGCTTAAAAAACATGTATGTTTCCAGAAACAGAGGCAGAGCTGTGAAGGCCACACATAATTTTGCTAATTATAATGTATTCCTTTCCAGAGCTGTAATTATGACTTGTACTGGCATTTTCATCTATCAGTTCACAAATCTTATATGAATTCATGCCGCTTCAAGGCACTATTACTTGCTACAACACAGTTATTTGTACCAGTGCATATTTTGTGAAAAATGCAGCTAGATCAGATCTGTTTATATTTTGTACTAGAATAAATGGCTTGTCCAGGTAAGAGAGACTTCCTCTATGGCTCTTCCTGGTCTTGCTATTGAATTATCATGACTTTTTTAAGCACAGGGCACAGTTTCTCCATTGTAAAATGGAAATAGGTGACACCTAAGTGTACGTATCTCGAGTGACTTACTTGCCATAGTATCGGATTTAGGCACTTTCCCTTATCTTGAACTTTTTTCCCTCTTTCACTCTCTCTCTTTTGTATTTGAGGTCATCTTTTTAAAGACAGGGAAAAAGACTTATCAGCAATTTACCGTGGAGAAAGGAATCAGAGAAGTGGGAGGTTAGCTAGAAAGAATCGGTTTGTTCTGCATAATGGTACGTATAGTTTGGATGCAAATTGTATGGCACTTGAAGTGAATCACTGAAATGTGTATCTAGGCAGATATAGCCCCTGCTTTTAACCCCAACCCAGCAGTGCTTTTTCATATCAACACTGACAGGATGATCATGGCTTGAATTACTCTGCCCACAGTAAGGCAACACGAGCTCTGGGAGTCTAAAATCCCAATCACCCTTTCAGTGGGCAATGTCAAACTCTTCTCAGAAAAATTGCAGCTCAACTGTCACCACATGATACTGCTGCAAGGACAGAGGGACTACACTGTGATGGCTGGACATAGCGAGGTCAAACCCTCCGCGCTGCACATAGGTACGCGTATGAATCCGTGTGAAAAGGTGACAGTGGTGCTTCCCCCATGCAGTGAGCTGCACGCACAGTACAGATGGTCTGTAAATTCAGATTCAACCACAGACTTGCATCGGGAAGTATTAACAAACTAAAGTACTACTCAGTGTGAATAAGGGCAATAGCATACAGACTATTTCATTTTGCCTTTTGTAGGAGTCGGTTTTGGTTTGTTTGAGTTTTGTGGGGTTTTTTTGTTTGTTTGGGTTTGGTTTTTTTTTTATTATTTCTTAGAATGGAGAATTTGACTTTAAAAGGTGGCAGCAAAATTTCACTTCTGATATTCTTAGACAACATTAACTATAGAGGGTAAAAATTTGGAAATATCTGCCCTAATTTTTAAGGCTGATGTTCCATTTTTTAAAAGTCTGCGGAATAACTTCATAGTTCACTGTCATGGGAGAAAACTTCATTACTGGATACAAATCTATTACATTAGATCAGCAGAGCATGACATGGTGGGGGAGGGGCCTTTATCAAACATTGGTAATTAAACTCTACGTTCTGGGTGGCTGCGGACCTCTGCTTTTGAAGAATATTCATAGATTAATAGATTTAAAAGCCAGAAGGGTCTGTTTCAGTAATTCTAGTTCAAATGACTCGGTAACATGGGGCTGGGAACATCACCTGGTAAATGTTGCATCATGACCACAGCTTTTGCAAGAATTAGGGAATCTCTTTCTGAAAATAACTAGAAGTTCTTCTATCAAGATTTAAAGTAGTGAATTCATGTTTTTCCAAAAAATTTTTTCTAGTACTTCACTACCACATTTAAAATATATGCCTCTGCCGTTTATTGGTTGTTCTGAACCTCATTGCCACTGGGATTATAAAAAATTTCCCACGAGAATAATTAACACATTTCTCTCTGTGAACCTTCTATATTAAACTATACATTCATTTAGAGGGATGTAACAGAAAGATTTACTTAATGATGATCTCTATAGAACATGCTATATTTCCTACTCTGCACACAGAACAACTACACTATCTAACTAAACTGTCTAATCTGGATATTTAATCATTAAAGGTAAGGGCCATAATATTTTATTAATTTTCCATAACTTTTTTTGTTTGTTTGTTTGTTTGTTTATTTAGTTTCTGAGAGTCTGTTTCATTTCCTGGTCTTACATTTGAAACTCTGTGTTTGTGTGCATGTGTGTGTGCACACGAGGAACATACTTTTTATGTATGTGTGGATAGATAGATACATGATGCACGACATGCACAACTGTTTTGAGCAGAGGGTATGCCCAGATGACTCCCAGTGGTCCCTTCCACCCTAAATCATTCTGTTGTTCTATGATTCAATCCGTTGGTCATTAACGTAATATCTCTGTACAACCACAAATAGACATTCACTACAGCTCTATCAGAGATTTCAGTATTCCTGCCCTTCTTTCTTGCTTCCTTCCACCCATCCAACCAACCTGCAGACACCTGATTCAACATGAAGACAGTGAAAGGTAAAAGTCAACTAAGTTTTGCAAAGCATATTGAGTCACTTTATCAAAGCCTTGAAAACAGTCACATCTATTCATTTTTGGATACTTCTGTGGGGTTCACAACACAAAAATCAGATTGAGATTTACTGTTTAGTGTTAAGGCACAATGTTGCTTGTTGGCTTAGACAAAGAATCACAGAAGGGGGAGTGTTTTCTTCAATTTTAAGGTGTTTTACTTTATGGGTGAACCTTTATTTTTCACAAAAAAAAAATTCTCAATGAATTTGCTATTGACGTATATGTTTTGCTTTCCAAATACTGCTGCCGGAAGCATAAGAAAATAAATATTTCATATGCATCAGTTGGTCCTAAATTAATTTATTAGGAATGGTTTGTTCAGGTTCTAAGTGTTTTGAAGGTATATGGCATCATACATTACCAGTGGCATCACAGATACTGTCTGCTGCATGTTTTTTTCCTCATTACAGAAACTGATATCGATTGCCCTTGGCTCTGTGAAAAAGCTGATCCTTAGAAGGTAGACGAGCTGTTGTGTCCTACTTTTAAAAGACTGGGATGTTGACATGTCAGAAATTGCTTCATAAGAGTGTCTTCCTTATAAGATTGATGACAAACCTTTAAAACATTACTTCACTTGGGGAAAATGTATCTTTCTACTAGAAGTAAATATAGATATGTGAGTGAAAAGATAAGGGAATTGCTAGGGAGATTTTGCGGGAAGAGGCTCACTGGAAAGATATTTTACATAGTACGCATGTGTATGCATTTTTGCATTTATTGCTTGTCCATAGTTTATTCTTCAGCCTGTACAGTTTGACAGTATTGTTCTGGGTTAGATCAGCTGGAAGGGATGCATATACAATTACAATGTTAAAGTAAATAAAACTTCAGATGCTTAATTTCAAGTATTTTTTTAAATTAATATGACCAATTAAATAAAATGAACCAAATATCTATTAAAAAAAAAAAAAAGCTATTTTAGGAAATCATTAGATGAATTAGAATTTAAATAAAGACTGAGGTTTACCCTAGTATAATAGTATGAAATTAAGACATAGTTTTACTTGTGTTGTTACTAATAGACAATATATTCAATTACATACCAAATCTGATTTACTTGTTCTCTATGCAATTAAAATGCAAATGTTCAGGTCATAATATAAGCAGCCTCCAGTTTTGGTTGTAGTGTTACACAATATCGTTGCTGCTATTGTTAACAATAGTACATGTGAAAACATACCATAGCTTTAACTACCAACATGTGCCATCCTGAAACAGGGCTTTAGGTGTCGTATATACAAGTCTAAACAGCTGTAATAAAACTCTAACACAATACATCTCGGTGAAAGTCTTTAGTTGCTCCAAGGACCTCTATGCCATTGCTCTCTTTAGCCAGCCCTGTGGAGAAATAATTCCAAGTAATGTGTTACCTTGTGTCTCTCTTTACCTTTATTCACCTCACTGACTTTCGAATTTGATACCCAAGGTGTTCTTTCCTTAAGGAAATGCTGACAGGACCAGAAAAACTGGGCACAAACTAAAGGTGGTGAAATATATTTTTTAGAAATAAAAATAATATAAATATAAATATAAATATAAATATAAATATAAATATAAATATAAATATAAATATATAAATACTCTGTCTATGATACATTTTAATTACTGAAGGCATTTAGGATCTATAGTAGTCAAGGTAGTCTTATTTATTAGGTAATATAATTTTCCAATTATAACATTTGATTACTGATTAGAACATACCTCTGTTTATGAGGTCATCATGATGAGGTCATCAACATCACATGAGCAACGTCAGGAAACCCAGAGGTCTGGCCATTGTTCACGACTACAGGTAGCAGCCTGCAGGTCAGGTTCAATGCAGCAAGCAATGAACATCATCTGCATAAAAGGTATCCTGGGGTACGCGTCCTCTCTTGTCACACACAGTATTGACAAAAGTGTATTTTATTACTTCAAAGATGTTACAGGAAGAAAAATGTCTTTTATGCTGGCCTGTTTAGAGAGCTTAGTAATTCCCAGTGTCAGCCTTATGGGAGGCTAGAGGAATGTTTTATTGTTACCAAAGAACATACAGAAGACTCCAAACTGCCACTTTATTATGGCCCAAGAACTCTAAAATTGCTAAATAAAGAAAGCCTTGCTTTTTTGTAGCTGCCAACTTTGAGTTTATTGCTCTCCAAAAACGAGGAATTAAGTGTATATCAGTTTGTCTCCTGCCCTTGAAAAAAAAGAAATGACTCTGGTTTTGTTGTTTTTTTAATCTAAACCTACTTATGGGCTATCACGCCTGCTACCTACAACATCTTCTCGGGAGAGATAATAAAAGAATGCAGTTATGCTTTATTACTGTTGTGTGATATAGGAGGCATCTCGGCTTCACCCAAGGACTGGAGGTTTTCAGATTGTAGAAATGAAGCTATCCGGTGTCACTCTACTGCTTTAGACAGAAGCAGTGTGATAAGTGCAGACAACCGCGTCGAAGACGGCATGATCACCAGACTGCAGAAACTAAGCTGAAAGAATCTCTTGTCTCATGTCACTGCTATGCCACAGATAGAGTTTTAAAAAGGAAAGTGGATGGGGCAGGTGGGCATGGGCAACCAGTTTGTTCTCAGCATGTCTAAGTTCAAGCTATACACTCCACATCTGCTCAGCAGCGGGCAGTCTCGCTTAAGTTGAACTGACAGCGTTTCAGCGAACGGTGTCCCTCCAGAAACCCCACCATCTCTCTCAAGTCCAGTTTCTCTTACTGCTGGGCAAATGTTACTGGACACCCCTTTCTGTCAGCCACCCAACGCACCAGCATCTGTTGACTAGCATTTAGAAGGAATGCTCACGTTTGGAGAAGGCTTCTCCTTATTTTGGAGTCTGACCTCTTTACTACCTTGACTATTTAGAACCAGTTGAAATACTGACCCTTCACCACACACCGGCACATCGACCTGCACCGCTTAAGGACAGCAACCCAATTCTTTACAAAAGGAAAGCAAAGGTACATATTAGTCCCCTTCTGCCTCACATATGCACGCTCATATGAAGATGATTCCCAGGAGCATGGACGAGAAAAGAGCAAGTTACAAACTGGACAGTGAAACCCTATCCATTTTTTAAAAATTGCATGTATCCCAGATCGCTACCTGTGTTTGAGGCCTATTGGCATGGGAAGACTTTCACATACATTGCTGAGCTCTCCCAGCGTCAGACCGCCTGCTGGAAGCGGCTCTGGTCTTCTGCAGGTGCTGCGCTATGTCCAGAAACAGTTTGGGAGACTGCCTGTTGGCTCAGGTCAAAAATGCGGCAGGGACTGTCCTAAAAATTTAGTGTACAGACAAGTGAATTGCCTGGAAAAGTTCTTTGACACATTCAATTTATTACTATAAACAACAGACAGGCTAGCAAACGTCCAGGGCATGTCAAGGCACGCTCCTTCATATAACAAAGCTGCACTCCATGAAGATGCAGATCTCCTTGTTACCTCTGTTACGCCAAGGACTTGACATCCTCCACACAATAGGCTACAATAGATTATTATTTTTTTTAATGTATCTAAATATCACTCTTAAGAGACACCAACCTCTCTTCTGGAGATGTTCCAATCCACCCCACAGCCCAACAATTTCTTCCTACCAGGGTAAGGGAAGTCAGCTCTATATTTGACTCAACAGGGTTATTAATATGAGTCCCCGGACTCAACTAACCATGGAATCACACCAAGATTTGGGCTTTTTGGGAGGAAGCTCTGAAGTGTTCTAACATGTCTGCCCTGCACATAATCAAGTAGCCATGAGAGCAGAACATTTTTACCCTGTAAACCTATCTATTTTTCGGGTTATCCTTCTCCCTGTTTGCCTTTAGATGTCTCTGGTTCTAGATCCTTGCTGATGACAAAAGACAAAGCTTTCTTTTTCTACAACTCACTAACATATTTTCAGTTAACTTAGAGCCAAAACCATCATTTACCCATTACAAGCAACCTGGTCTCTAAGTCCTAAAAGAGAAACTCAACATTTTCTTGCAACCCTGAAGGTCCCTCAGTGAGACAGATACAAGGATCATGTGGTGGACTCAAAAGGGAACCTTTCTCCAAGTTTATTTTTAACTTGATATGTGGACTTTTTTCCAAAGACCATTCATTTGCATAACTATACATATGTGTATGTGTGTGGGAGAGTGAGTGGAGAGGAAGAAAGGGGGAGAGAGGGAGTAAAAGTGAGAGTATGTATGTAAAAGCAAATCTCTTTTTGAAATACAAAAGCAGGTGTGAAATATCTTGCTATCACTGAAAGACCAGGCCTTGAGGCAGAATATGCTTTTTATCTTTGATGAAGAAAGACAAGATTTTTTTCTCAAACAGTATGAGTTACAGTTTCTTTGTAAACGTCACTGAAGAAGAGTGGCTCTAGTCTGTCTTTCATTTATAATGCCATTATTAGGAGATTATTCAACATTCTGAAAACCAAACAATCTAAACATCCATAAGAAAATAATAACCCTTAATAAGCAGCAGGCTGAGAGAGAGCACATTTTCAGTTTATGTTCATAAATGCCTTAAAGCTCTTAACAAATATCTAGTAACTAAGCTTCAAAACAGACCTGGAAAATAGTTAAGTATTTTTACATACATGCATATCACGGGCAATTGCAAGGACAAAGAAGCTAAATCAGAAACTGAATCTGTAGCTGAGCCAGGAATATAACCTATGAAGTCATCTCAATTCTTCTTTGAGAGGTTAATACTGGAACTGACACTGAACTGAGTACCTTTTGCCCCTGAGAACTGACAGAGGAAACCCTGTCTGTTTAATTTAGACGCCACAACACCAGCTCTATGAGTTTCTGGCCTTAAGAGGACTATCCAGTCCACCTAACACAACTACCAAAGCTCCATACATAAATTCAACTGAGCAAAGCATTAACCTCTGAAGACTTGTCCAGCTTATCTGCCTCCCTCTTGCTATCAAATTGCTCAGGGCAGGGACCCTTCATCAAAGAATAAAAGTAATGCTTAGAAGTCTGGACTTAACTTCCTGCCATCTTGCAGGAATTTCACATGTGCTAAAAACAGCTGCAAAAACGTGCCATTTTGTCTGTCAGCGAACTACATTGCTTGGTGTCAGAAAACACGATAACTACAGTGCAAAACCTGTCAAACACAGTGAAACCTGAAACTCAGTTGCCACACAAGGATGTCTAGTGCCACTTGGGATGATGACTGTCATCCTGCCTGGCCTCTAGTTGATGCTCCAGTGGACAGCAGGTTTTCTGCAGATCCTGTGTCATGTTTGCTAGCTCTCTGCAGCAGATATTCACATGTAAAAAGCAAAACGAAAATCAAGTGAGCAGATGCCTAAATACGATCAGTCAAAGTGAGATGTTAGGGAGGAATTAATCTCATCCAATTTAACTAAATCTTCAAGTGAGAAATCAGACTTTAGCCTGGTCACCCTAGGCTCAATTAGCAGGTACAGGCACTTTCAGATAGCGATTTGCTTTATCTGTTTTATCAGAAGCTTAAAATAGGTGAGAAGGATCACCCTTTGGAGCTACCTATACTGCAATCACATTCCCTATAATGGGATTTTAAGGTAACAGTAAATTTTAGCTGTCTGTCCTTTAGTTGTCTAAAGTGAGGTGAGAACCAAGATTGCACTGCACAGAGCTTTGAGATTTTCAAGAGGTTACAATTCGTAAAGATCTTTCTCTATCCATCTATTTTTTCACAGTATTGCTTTAGCATGATCGCATTGGCAGAATATTTTATTTCTTTGAATGTCACTTCTCACATTTTTACCGGATCAATGCTGTTAACACCACACCCCACGTATTTGTTGCAGTTTTGTTCACATGGCATTGCCAGTCTCCTATCTCCTGACACAATTTTTTTCCCATGGTGATGCTAGCGTATTTTGTAGCAAAACTACTGTAGAGTCCCCGAGAGCTAATATGACTGTCCCAGGAGTATGTTGAACTAGATCATGATTCCCAAGCCATGTCGACACTTACGGTGGAAGACTAGTTATTTATCTTTACCCCAGAGAAAGTGTACAGTAAATGGAAAGAGGGTGCTAGCGTAGGAAGCTTGAAAAGCCTCAATTATTACTCCAGCACCCCAAGTGCTTCTCATCAAGTGTCTTGGAGGACATGGCATGAGTAGATGCCACAAAAGTAGCCAGTTTAGGTGGGAATGGAGGAAGGGTTTGCTAAATTTAGAAGCTGCACTGTCATTATAGAGCTAGGAGCCCAGGAGGGTAATTTCCAGCTGCCTTTGGCAAAATGCCTTTGCCAGGGTGCTGCCAAGGGCGCTGCCACTGTGCTGGGAATAATCAGTGCTCTTTGGCTGCTTGTGAAAGAGGAGACAACAAAAAGCATGGCAGATCCTTCTATAAAGCAAGCTGGTTTATACGCGTAGGCCTTTGTGTGTCTCTTTCTTCGCCATCGTCACACCCAGGTCTGGACATTTTATCTCATCATGAGAGAGAGGATCACTTTTCAAGGGCACAGTTCTGTGATTTGTTTTCCATTAAAAGGAATGTTCTGTTCTTCAGGTCATGGCAAATACTTGGGTGGGATCTCAGAAGAGGAAGAAAAGCAGTATACAGGACATGGACCTGTTGGAGTGGGTCCAGAGGAGGGCCACGAAAATGATCCGAGGGCTGGAGTACTTCTCCTGTGAAGACAGTCTGAGAGAGTTGGGGTTGTTCAGCCTGGAGAAGAGAAGGCTCCAAGGAGACCTTATAGCAGCCTTCCAGTACCTAAAGGGGGCCTACAGGAGAGATGGGGAGGGACTTGATCACGGAGTGTAGCGATAGAACGAGGGGGAACGGTACTAAACTGAAAGAGGGGAGACTTAGATGAGATTTGAGAAAGAAGTCCTTTGCTGTGAGGGTGGTGAGCCCCTGGCCTAGGTTGCCCAGAGAAGCTGTGCCTGCCCCATCCCTGGAGGGGTTCAAGGCCAGGTTGGAGGGGGCTTGGAGCAACCTGGGCTGGTGGGAGGTGTCCCTGCCCAGGGCAGGGGGGTTGGAACAGGTGATCCAAACCATTTGGTGATTCTATGATACTACAGGGAGAGTGACAGTCCTCACTCTTAACTCTAGATCAACATAAATACTACAAAGGCTTCATAGAATTCATTCTATCTCATTCCAAATATTTAGTCTTATGTTATAATTAGGAAAATGGAGGAAACACAAAACAAATTACTCATGAAAGACACTTAGGGAGTCAGTTTTGAAAGCAAAAGGAAAACCTACTTTTCCTTGAGGGGAATCCCCTGCCTTGGCCTAAAAATCGAGAAAACTTTCTCAGAGGGGACTGAAGCATCTATTTAATTTCCTTCATTTCACAATTTTTAAAGGTCTTCACAAAAAGGATATTTAAAAAACAAAAAAAGTCTGTATTTTGATGATCTGTATCCTACAGTCATCTCCCTCCAGCAGGGGGAAAAAAAAAGAAAGATTTCTTCTGTGCTAGAAGCAGGAGGTGACAAGAGGCTGCTTCCTTTACTGTGCAGAAGTAGACAGGATGATTTTGGGGAACTTTCCTTAACTTCAATAGATTCTGTAGTTGCTTCAAGTGTTGACAGGGAATTTGGCCCTTTCACTTACTCAGCAAGTTGCTGCTCCTACCAAACTCTCCTTGTCATCATTTAAGTGCATCTAAGCATTTCTGACTTCTTTAAAAAAAAGACCTGGCTTTTTAAGGATCTTAAAATATACTGTAAGTATCAGTTTGGCTTTATATAGCCTTATGGTTTTAGTCAATATTATTTATATCCTTCTCAGACTCTTTCTCTAGGAGAGAGGATGAACTGAGAAGGACCCAACTCTTCGTTTTGGGAAAGGAGGTAGGGAAGGGAAGTCTCCTTTCTCCAGTGCATGCACAAAGTTGAAACTGGTATATATATCAGTTTAATTTCCCAAGGACACATAATAAACAAACAATAACAGCAACCACAAAAAACAAAACAAAAAAAAAAAAACCACCACAAACAACCCACCCCCACAAAATAATGTCATAAGAGACAGAAAAGGTGGGGAGCTTTATTCTGATGTCTGCAGTGGTTTCCATAGGAGGAAAAACCCTTGCGAGAAGAGTCTTCCCTTCCCATCCTATTCCAATTGATTTTTTCAGGGTTAATTAGAAGGGTTTGCATTAAATACCAGGTATTGATTTCTTCAGCATCTTATTTCTGTTTTGGATCTCAGAACATTTGTACCAACCTTCCCCCTACAAGGAGAACTTGTGTTAATGACTCTCGGCTACCTTGTCATGTAGCCAATTGAAAAAAAAAGTTTTCCTCCTGGAGGACTTATCAATTGATTGGGAATTTTGTGCAATATGTGAAAGACTGTACTTATCCGTGGGAAGTAAAGAGATAAAAAGTAACAGCCAGGATAAATTAATGATAGTTTTCTAGTGCACAAATGTAATATTAAACAATCTGGAGCCTTATAAACATGTTTAAAACAAAGGCACTGTCTAATATCAACACATTCAGACTGTATTCCAACACTGCTCTCTCCTGAGATAAATGAAGCCTCCTCCTGCCTATACCCTTTCAGGTAATAAATAATAAATAAAACAGACTGTGAGTTGGAACTCCAAGAAACATACTTGCCCACGTCCTGGTAGGAACTTCGTCATGTAGAACAGCAACACGAGTGACTTAGTCAAAGCTGCAGAGCCCTTACAGACACAGGCCCAGTGATAACATCAGACAGAACCTTTGCTTACCGTCTTATTAATTAATTCACAATTGATTTAAGATAAAAATTGGATCTCATCTGCCAAGTGCACTGTACGTTAATTGATTTGGTATTGGTAAGTTGTATACATTGTCAGTAAACAGGTAACACATCTGCCACATTTATATCTTCAAAGCTGTGTGTTGGCATGTGAAGTTTCTACATACATGTATAAGGAAATACCAAGAATATAAGAATATTAAGATAAACTCATTAAGGGAAAATACTTAGTCATGTAGTCAGCACATGTGAAATTAAACGGCACGGTCCCCAGTTAGAAAAAATAATAAGATACTAAATATTAAACTGCATATTTTCCTGCTGGAAGAAGATACTTATGCAAATATCTATTTGAAGTATTTAGGACTTTTTTTTTTTCCCCTCAATCATGTTAACATCTGTCACTCCAGGGCAAAAAGTAGTTAAGTGTCCAGACATTAGATCTCGGGACCGGGTGCTGCAACTTTGCTTCGAAGTGGCTGTACTTTATCATTTTGAACGTGTCTATATTATAGAATTATGCATATGAATTATCACTGAGTTTACGTAGCTTCCAGCTCAGATTGAGTTGCTTCTGAATCTATATGGCAGGATGTATTTTAGTGCTGGGGGAAATTTACTGTCCAACAAGGGAATGACAATCAATTTCAGGTGCCTCCAGGATACGACATGGTCTGAATTACTTTCTTGGGCTAGATACTCTCCATACCACTTCGGAAGTTGAAGTGTTGCAGCATATAATTTCAATGCAATATTGCAATGAGCAGCTTACTCTGGGGCTGTATTTTCACACAAGAACCTGAGTCTGGGAATACTTTAGAGTTGTAGATCACTCACGTTGAGTTGTATACTCAAGTCAAAACCACCTTATTTTTACTCAGTGATTCTTGTTTCTGTTCCATCTCAAGTTTTATGATAGCTAATCCTTGTCGTTTTTCAGCTCTTTCTCTGATGGGCACATATGGAAGGGAAGATTTCAGCTTTCTTCCTTAAAAGAAACAGCTTCCATGTTTGTGAAGAAAAGATTGGGGAAAAAAAGGCACGTGTATCCTGAAAAGAACAAAGCAGGCATGGTAGCCAGAGGGAATATTAGGAATATTCAGTGAATAGGTTGCTCAGTGTCTCAGGTCATGAGAGCTCTAAACGCTGAATGAGATAATCAGGTACTGCTATAATAGCATCATCCCTCCCAGAAGTGATGCGAATCACTGCTATTATTTTGTAAGATACTTTGAGATCATATGATGAAAAGCCCTGCAGGAAGGTGAGACGCTATTTCTTATTACCATTGCCTTCTCTCTCTAAGCTATTCAATGCGCTCAGTTAATGACTACACTAGTCATTATCTTTCCTATATTTCACGATTATACTATATTATACCAGTCACAGTCTTTCCCCTATTTCACTATTAAATGAGACTTACTTTTCTTTCAAATGTTATTGAAGAAGTTAGTGCATCTAATTGAAGGTTACTGACTCATTTATGGTAGTTTTAAAAGCTTAATCTTCAATTTTGAGGGCCTAGATGACCCTGATTACATGAACCATGAGCTACGGTGTGACTTTCTATATTTTCTGTGTCATTAAATGCTCTGATTCATCTGATGGCAGTATGACATATATCTTTCACCTCTATGTATGTTATGTGTATATTCAGCAACATCAACAAAATAAATGTTGAAGCAATGTGCTCTATATATATCACGTACTGCCTCTTTATCAGTCCTACTGTTAGAACTGTATCATAAAAGCCCTGCAAATACAGACAGCTGAATTTAAAATTAAATTCTTTAAAAATCCACGTGGGAAATTTTCAGTGTGTCTTTCTCCTAGAAGTCATGTGAAGTGAGCAGGTAGCAAGAGCTAGAGGACAGGTAATGGGCTGTATGCAAAGAATAGAATAATGTTTAGGATCATTTAGAATTTGGGAAAAAAATATACAGCACTTTGGAGGGATTTATCCTGAAGAGTATCTAAAATTAAGAAGCTTTATTCACGCAAGTAATCCAATGGGACAAAGATAAGGCCTCCTTAGATGACCAAACCCAATTGTTTCCAAGTGTATGGCAACAGCTGGATGGAGAAAACCTTTCTTTTGCGGAGAAGAAAAGATTCAGAAGAGCCCTCACCTATGTGAGTGCAGTTAATATGAACTGAGAGAAAAGCCCTTAGACTCAAAATAAATAAGGTCATACTACATTTGATATATTTTTATATATTTCTCTATCAGTATATATTGTTAAGAGGGGCCAATGATCTTACTGTGAGAAACTCTCTCCAATTGCTTTTAAGTTTTGCTATTTAGAGTGTATTTACATATAAGGTGTCCTCTTCTGGATGAGTTTCTGGAGGCTTTGGGGATATTTTGATTTAAAACATGAGTCACAAGATTGTATCCTTTATAAAGATAACAAGAAAATAGGTTTGTTTGGGGCACATCCTAAAGGAAATACAGCTCTTCACAGCTGGAACTGAATGAGGAAACATTAAATGACCACCAAACCTTACCTGTGCACCGGGAAGGGTGATCTCCTGGGCAATCGGTATTGTGTGATTAACCAAAGACTGTGTCCAAATGGCTATATAGGAGCAGGTTGTAGTGGAACAGCACAGTCACTCCTCTTTCTAGTATTTCCTACTTTTAGAGCATCTACCTTTCTAACCTTAGTAAAGTTATTTTAATGGCACTCCTTATTTGAGACTACTAACTAAAATTAGGTCAGACAGTAGCTAAGACTACAACCATATTAATAAATCAGATATGCCCACCACCATAAGCTATTTGACACAGAAATGTCAATATCCATAGTACTAAACTTTCTTAACCTCTGAAAGAGAGTGACTGCATTCAAATTTCCTATTGTCCATGATCTCTTGCATGTGCTAACTCCTGTACTGTGCCCAGAAATTGTCTGGAAATATGCTAGCTATACCAGGCAAAAAATGTGCCAGGGAGTATTCCAACAATTTGAAGTGAGACATTAAGCTTGAGAGCAGCATCATTTCCTGGCATTTTAAACTGAAAGATATAAATGTGGCCTCTGTGACCACACGTTGCCTCATGTGGATCATTTAGCTTAGAGAAAGCAATTTTTTTTTTTTTTTTTTTCTGGGGGATATTCAGGTGATAAAACCAGAATTCTGTTAAATAGTTAAATAAACTTTGCAAAATTCTTGCCCACACAGCACAAACCGTGTTATAGTACTTAGCAGAGTAGCAGCAGCCTTACTAGGTAATGATACAGACCGGCCAAAGGAAGCTGTCAAGGGGCAGGAAACCATGGGCCTATTTCTGTACAAACCCATTTTTCTTTTGTTTAGGCCACTGATGAAGAGGAGGATTCCACCTCCATATTTCCCCTCTGAATGCCTACGCTCATCTTCTATCCATCATGACACATTTCAAGGGAGAAGTTAGAAATCTCTGAGGATTCAAGGACTGACTGACAGCACGGTGAATAAAAACACCTCGAGTTTTAGCAGGCCAAAAGCAATGTCAGCCAAACCGCTGAAGCTGCAATATTTTTTGATATTTTATTGACTGTCACGTCGGACAGGGAAACGATCTAAAACTTAGTATAACACTGGCTAAGCTATCTTGAGACTCAATCTCTTTTCTTGATAGAGAGATAATATGGGGGGTTTATTTCTTTATTTATTTGCATGGCACTGATCTTGTGACAGGGGCCTTGCACGCAGGAAGAGGCAGGACGCTTGCTCCAGACAGCAGCACGCTACGTCAGGGCGTGGGAGGGTGGCATGCTTCAAGAGGCTGTGGGAACGGGTCAAGGCTGTGGTTCTCAAAACCACTAGTGATTTGAGAATAACCCCACAATTCAGTTTTTCTGGCTTTGCAACACCTTTGATGGGATTTGTCTTGATATTACTGAATTTCTTCCTTTTGAAAGTCAGGTCCCTCTGCCACAACTGAGCTCTGATGCTTAAAATTACTCATAATTTTTTTTAAAATAGCAACCCATATTAATATATTATTAAGTACAATGGGCTACGGTTCTTGAACAGTTCTAATGCTGTGACGATGAAAAGAAATCATGACAGAACTTGGACTAGCATTTATCTTTCTTCTCGTGAAATTTTTCTCTGTGTTAAAACTTTGAGAAGTTTTGGTCAATGGATTTTTAAAAATTGTTTTCTCAGGGAAAATAATTACCATCTGTTTTGAAGAAAGGGGCCTTAATGTTTCAGGGAAAGTATTATGGACCAGGTGCTTTTCTTTTTTCAAAGGTGGTTTATGTGCCATTATCATCACGGTTTGTCTGTAAAGCAGAACAGATCAATGCTCTGCTACAATCATTCTCTCCATGTTGTCTCTATGACACTAATTTTCTTGAATGCTAACGCAGGAGGAAAGAAGGGCATGAGATCAACTTGTTTGACCTACCCAGTCAACAGGTGAAGAAGCTCAGGGAGTTAAAGGGAACTAAAGTAAAATGATCTTACAAGATACAAGAAAAAAATTACAATGGTACTTGCTATTTAGCTAGCAAAACATCACCCCATTTCAGTAGTGGCTCTTACAGATGGAAGTCCTCTGCGGGCCAGTTGCCCACCCCTTTTCACCTCCGTTCAGCCTGTGTGGCCTTTCAGGAGTACTTTGCAGCACCCCAGTTTCCCTCCTCAGGTGAATGGAAATCAACACCTGCCTTAACAGTACAGTTTCTGGCCTTGTGACTATCATTTACTTTTCAAGCCTTCCTAACATTTGTGCTGGCTCTTAAGAAGCTTAGATAATTTTGAGAGCATAATGAGGCCATAATACCATAATTGAGACAAAAACTCATAATTTTGAGAACGTAATTGTTATCTAGTTTGACCTGAGGCATAAAACTGGCTAAAGAAATTCATGAAGTGGCTCCTGAATCAAATTCATCATTTCTATTGTAGAAACAGAGCCCAGGGTGATGGTTTGTGCTGCATAAAAACATGCAGAATGTGCTAATGGGAGAAATACCCAGAACACCTCTTTTCTTTACAATCCTGTCCCTTGCAAATCCCATACTACATGGTTTGCAATTCCCATGGGCAGAGTCCGAGGGAAGAGACATTTTCCTTGCATATTTTCTTTAATTTTTCTTTGTCAGGAACATACCTTTGAGCCTTTGACATGAAAGGATCAAGAACTGGAAAAGATGTCAACCAAATCCTCAAATGCAAATGTAAGTGCATGAATAATCTACACTGCTCCTAGTTCAAAAGTGCTTGTCCACAATTCCCCACACTGCTCAAAATCCACCATACCTCTTGATTCAAGTTTGTTTAACATGAATCCACCTGCTGAACTGTAATGACATTGCTAGCTATGCCAAAGAAATTTTTATCACAAATTTTATTCTTTTATTTTTCCCTAATGAATGCTAACTATACAATTTGTTCCACCACGTGGGGCAAGGAGAGCCCAAGGGACGTTACCAAACTCCAGTTTTGTCCACTGTGTAGGAGATGTGTAAGCCACAGCATTCCCCACACTCCTGACGCCCATCAGTCTCACTGGAAGGACTTGTGGCACCCTGATTTAGCTTTTTTCCACCATGCATGCCCAAGTTTTCCTTCCACAGAGATGGGAGTTAGGATGTGCCCAGGGATTGCACTTGGATAGATGCATTTGGCAATGCCTCTGTGTCCTACCGATAGATTTATCTGATAGTTTAGTTGCCTCATTACAGATACTCAAGGCTGGAAAATTCTGATGTGATGTTTTTACTTATTTCATAATAAATACTACCCACCTATTTTTTTATTCTTTTTCCTCAAAAGTCAGCTTTCATACTTGCAGGTTTTTGCCCCTGGGAAATAATAATAATTAAAAAAAAAAAAAAAAAAAAAAAAAAAGTTGTTGTTTCTCATATCGTCTTGCTTTTCATTTGAGTGGGGGAAGGGAAAGGAAGTAAGAGCTGCAGCTGGTTCACTATTTTCTGCTTTATTGACCTATTTTCTCTTTCACATTGCCTAGTACAGGACCACAATGTTACTGAAATAAAATAATTCTTTCGTCCTCCTCTACACAAAACTTACAGCTACATATAAAGGAATCCAGGTACATATCTATCCTAAAAAAGAATTGAACTAGACAAAAAAACCCACTCTATTTCTCCCAGGGCTACTCTTAGCTTAGAATTTGAAAATTTCTATAGAAAAAAAGGTTAAAAGTATAGAAAAGGGGTTTTTTTCAATATTATTTAATGATGTCTTCCAGTGTCATAATTTGAAACACATTCCTTCCCTTAAGCATTAGATGTTCACTGATATGTTACTCATAAGAGGTTTCTTTTTCCTTCCAAAACTTAAAGCAGAATCAAAACTATAGATGAAGTTTAAAACTTATAAAAGGCAATCTGTGCTGTCTTTTTTCTTCCCATCAGTACTTGGTTAAAATTCTAGCTTTGGGAAGAAATCACTTTGACATGATCGATATCCTAATACATTTCCCACTTTATGAAAGCTGGCAAAAGACCTTGTCTAATTTGACCTATTACAAATGAGTGCTTCTCCCTCCATCCCCACCCCCACCCCACCTTCTAAATGCTGTTATTTTCCCTTGAAGCGCTTGTTGGATTGGATCATGTGATGACTAGTGAATTCAGTGGAGTTTTAACCCCTTTTTTTACCACCTGGAAAATTGTCCATTTGTATAACGCAAGTAAAAAATAAACCATATTATAGTCAAATGTGACCAATACTATCAACTGAAATTTCAACCTACAGTGTGGAACATTTAGTTTTAAAAATCACAGTTTCATTTACACCTGAACAACACTTAGGATGATAGGAATAGTGAAAAATCTGATGCAGTTTCTGTCAGAAGATGAGAACTACAGAAAATTCCACAGGAAATAAATCTTCTTTGACTAACTGAGATGGAATTTTTAACATCATCCAAGAAGCATTCCTAAATGTTGGCTGAAATACTGCAGAGTGTAAATCACAAGGAGTTTTCTAAAAAACAACAAAACACAAAACCCCTACCTTCATCTGAAAAGCTGGATGTATGCCTGAACATCTAGTTTAGTTATGTAGTTATGTTATTCCTAGTGCCCACTTTTTCCTATCTACTGCTAGCCCCAGAATATCTACAGAGGGCAGACACATTCCATGTATTTGATCTCACAAAGAGATGTTCACCTGTTTGTTTCTACCCAGCTATTCAACTTTTATATGACTTACCCAGCTGAAATTTTTACAGTTTGTTTTCCAGTCCGTGAGTTGATTCCCTTAAGCTTATAATAAATAGTATGAGACTGAGATTCTGCTGAGATGCATTTCAGATTCAGGAGCTTCAGATAAACCTTCTGTAACAATGGTATTCAACTGCATGTTGGAAAACCAGTCTAAATAGAAATCCTTTTTCCCCACACATTCTTCAGATAATACCAGCAACATAATTACAACATTGACTATTGATAGAGCATTTTACATTGGGCTTGTGAAAATTAGCAATTGAACCAATTTAAGAGGGAAATTATGACAAATCAGTGCGCCTATGTACGAGCAGATTGAGAGGATGTTTGTGTGGGAGCAGGAAAGCAAATGCACATCTGGAAGCTATGACCTATGGTCCCTTTGTGCTTGACTCTAAATTCTACTGAAGTTTGGGATCGGTCAGAGGATTCCTTTAGAAAGAAACTAACCGGAATTGTCAAACAACATAATATAAATGGTATAAATGACCCAGTATGAGCAGAATGTTTTACATGAGAATGACACATGAGCTTTCCTCTTAATTTATAAACTCTTCGTGGAAACTTGGATGTGAATTTCTTTCTTATGGATACTAATGCACATCGTGCTGCTCATTCAGGGATTCAAAGTATTTCCCAGTACTAGTGTCTGTAAAATATTGGTCTTCCTGTTTCATGGGGCTTGATTATCTATTTAAAATGCTCGTAATTATGGAAAAAAAAAATGTAATGGATTACAGGGATGAAGGGCTTAAAATCAGAAAGCAATACAGTGCAGTTTCTATTGATTCCCTTGTAACACATTCTCTCAAAAAGAGGTGATACTGTGATATGAATAAGCATAGACATTTCGTGATTATGGGGACTGAAGCTTCTAGCAAAAGGAGATGAAACAGATAGGAACTCCTGCTATCTGCAAAATTAATGAGAAGACTGGAGTACTTTGAAATTCTGTTCTTGCAAAATGACTGCTAAAAAAAAGCGCGGTCTTTTATTCCCAGCAGCAGTGATCTTGTCAGGAATATCAACTACCGCATCCCAACAGAGGATTTACTTTCCTGAAAGAAGCTGTGACCTGGAAAAGGGAGGTTTGGAGCCGTAAGTTGGCCCTTCAGCTTTCACAGAGAAGTCAGAGCCTGTCACTGACTCAACAGCAGCAGCTGGCAATGCTGGGGCACCAGGGACCCGGGAGAGGGACGCATCAATGTGGAGGTTTCTGTCAGCCTGGCAGATTTGGAAAAGCAAAATGATGGAGGCTGCCAGAGAAACCCATTAAAGCATAGCCTAATGCTTTTCTTTTTTTTTTTTGGTTTGTTGGTCACCTCACCCTTCTAGTAAATATAGGAAATTTGCATTTGCTGCTGATGCATTATTGAGTTTCACATCCTGTTCAGCATCTTTATAAACTGCAAACAAGACATAATGGTCAACCAGCAATGCCTCATATAATGACACAGTCAATAATGCTAAACTGCGGCTGAATAACCTCCCTGCATTAATCTTGAAATAATTCACCCGAGATTAACATTATTATAAAAAAAAAAAAAAAAAAAAAAAAGGGAAAAAAAACCCAACAACTTGAAACTCACCCCAGGATCAAGAAGGATTGGTCTTTTATTCAAATCTTAGAGCTTAGGCTTTTTAAATGTTCCCCTTGTGATTTATGAAACCTGACAGCTAGGTTTTACTCTGAGATTTTTAAAAAAATGTTGCATAGGCAAGGACAGACAGCAGGTGTATCCAACAAGGACTCCTATAGATCATAAACCCTTAAACATGTACTGAGACCTTTGGCTATTGCTGGTCTACGCCGTGAGCCAGCACCGGTCAGCGTGGTATGCTGTCCTGAAGGTTTCGGTACACAAACTCAGCTGGGACGGGCTTGGAGTAAAATAACAATATGCGCAGATTTTCATAGTAAAAGAAAAAAAATACCCATGAAATAAAAATACAGTGACTTTATTTTAAACACGTGACACATCCAGGCACATGTGCATTTTCCCAAAGTACATAAATACAGCTTTATGGACTTGCACAATATTTTCAGAAACTGGCTTTTGCTTTGATTTTCACTGAAATGTGACAAACTCTGTTCGTTTTGCAGTTTTGCTTCCTATTGCAAATAATTGTCACTTTGCTAACTCTAGCGAGTGATTAAGGCCGAGACTGCTCTCAGTTCTCCCTATTTTGCGCATACTCTCCAATATGACTGCCTCATTTTCACAAAAAACTGTTTCTGTTTTGCTTTGTTATCCAAAATGACTCTATGACAGTCTTGATGCACTTGTTTTACCCATTCCAGCTGGAATTCTGGAAACAGCCAATGCATTACCAAATAGCTAGAACTCTGCAGTTTTCTGCCTCCTGACAGAATCAGAAATGATAAGAAGCTACTATTTACTGTGCATGCCATCACAGCTCTGCAGTCACACAGAAGTTGGTAGACCATATTTAGCCTTTGCATTAAAAAGAGCAATTTCTCATAAAATCAGACTTTGGGCTGAGTGTTATCCATCAGCAAACAGTTGGAAAGCAAACAAGCAAAACAGAAAAAACACAAAGGTGTTTCCATTATAAAGACTTACGAGGTTTACTTAGCTGTGGAAGAGAATACAATCAATTGATTTCTTTAGGTTAAACAATAATAATATATAACACACAATATCTTTACCTTAGGATATTGTGATTTTGTACAGAGAAAGTCTCTGGAAAATGTTTGAAAATTACCTTGTGTTCCATACTGGGGAGCTCAGGCAAGGAAAAAAAAAAAAAAAAAAGCAGCATAGACAGCCTCAAAAGGCTACTCTCGGGGACAGAGGGAGAATTGCTTTGAAAATGGAAACACGGTGGTGCCACACTATTATTTTTTGGGGGGTAAAGAAAGCACTTTTTTCTCTTGTTAAACTCAGTGGGAGAGATCCCAGGAGTGACAAGCATCTGATATATTCTAGACGTACCAGACCACCCAAGATGCCCTCATGCAGCCAGCAGACACGATACAGGACCTGCTGGTCTTCTGGCTTTTGAAGCAGCAACTGAAGGTCCTGTAAGGTACCCTGTAAATGGGGCCTGAAAAGGCAGTAGACAGCTGTGCCTGGGCACCTGAACTGCTCTGCTTTTCTTCAAAGAGGCGTGGACTGTTTTTTTAGGTGGAGGGATCCAGGACTGGATTCAATGCCAACAGGAATGTGTAGGAAAAGAAAGTAAACGAAACCGTGAATTCCTTTTATTCCTTCCACAATTTTAAAGACAGGGTGTCTTTTCCTGCAAATGAACGGTGTGTACAAAAAACACATTTCACAACACTAAATACAATACTGGCAGAGACCAGTGCAAAACTTTGCATTGGTATTCACAAATATTTTAAACAGAAGGGACAGAATTTCCTGCTGAGATTAAGTTTTTGACCTTCTATCTTTTTTTGTGTGTGTCTTGTTTGTTTGTTTTGTTTATTTGTTTGTTAGTTTCTGATAGTCAAATACTTAGTTTCTTAGAAAGTGTTTGCTGCTCTCTTCTAAAGCAGAGTAAAGCAGAGTTGGACCCAGTTCATGCAAGTGCTACTGTGTATTCTCTATATGGTGTTTATTTTCCCTTCCTTTTCCCTGAGTCTGGCGTTGGAAAGTAAGAGTGCATCTTGGCTGTACGTACCCATAATACCTGCTCTTGCCCCAGGTACTTCTACCAGAGATGATATCACCAACAAAAGTCTGCCCTCAACAGCAATAGGCGTAAAAACCACAGAGGCAACAAAAGAATCTATGGCAGGTTTGCATCATATATCAGACTGTGCAGTGCACCAGAAAATATAGCAGATTAATTCATTTACTTTACACCACCTCAACTTTGCAGTAGGGTTTAATGATAAATGTTAACAACTTTATGAGTCTGAGTTTGCTTCCTGCTCATAGAGAAGTCACCAGATGTTCTAGAAAAGCACATATAAATAAGCTGAGAGGTCAACCTGGACTTTTATTAGTGGACAGAAACACAGACCATACTTTTTCTGGATGATAAAAGATTACTGGTTCCCACAGGGGATCTTTCATAGTGTCGTAAATCCTCCATCTGGCATTTCATTCACTTCATCGTTCGAATGTTTGCTATGTTCTGATGCATTGAATTTTCTTTGCTTTTTTAATATCTATTCATTTGTGAATTTATTTTCTAGATACCCTAGTGGAAGGAGGCCCTCGGTGGCATAGCGCTCAACCACACGATGTCTGAGAAAAACAAACACACATATTCCCTTTTTTTCTCCTTTAGAAATTGTGCAACTTGCACGGTGAGAATTTTCTGATGAATACCAATTTTGCAGCACGGGACTTGGTGAATGAAACACGATTTCCACAGACTCATCTAGGAATAGGAAGATAATGCTGAGCACAACCCCTAGCTTCATAAAGCTGACACATTATTTATTCTTTCTTACTCTGGAGGAGGAAGATCAAATTCAAATCTAGAATGTATCCCCACATTCAGAAAGAATGATTTGTGTAGAGAAGTTGATGTTTTAACTGTTTGGACAATGCTTTTAAGCTTCAGACTGGTGGTCCAAATCCTGCAACAGATTTTCTTCCTGATCTTTACCATGTCATTGGGGTTATGTATTTCAAACAGTTCCTCAGTGTTTCTTAGGGTGAGACTTCTTTCGTGCTTCACTAAATGAAATTTTTTGGTTTCGGTTAGCCTATGGTGACATGATACCTCAAAGAAGGCATGGGCAATACCCTACAGTCTTTCCTCTGCGGGGAGTCTCAGCTCTTAGAACTCTCTGCAGCTTCATTATCTCTAAATTGTCAGAAGTACGACACAAGCACCATAAAACTTACCCTGGGAGAGGAGGCGGCAAGAATGTCAGACATCAAACTCCTTTTTTCCATGTTGTGAACTATGCTCCAATATGTCCAAATTAGTAGGTGGTAAGAGTGTGTATACCTAATAAAGCAGTTATTCTAAAATAAGTACCTAAGGTACCTATTTAAACAGACGTGTGTAAATGTCTCCACATGATTCTGTCTGTCTAAATTAAGGCTCTGGAGACCTTCACTTCCCTCCATTCACTTGGTGGAAATGGTAGGCTCTTGTACCACTTTATCAGAAAGGTTAAAAGTAAGTGTGAAAATACCAGTTTTCTCAGACTGGAGTGTGTGACATCACCATGCAGTTTCACTCTTCTGAGACACAAAACCGCTTGCTTCAGTAATGCTGAAAACATCTTTTCAATTGGAAATGTCACAAGCTTCAGTGTTATTATGTCATCAGTTCATAATTTTTCTTTCCATAATGAACTTTAATATTATAGCCTTTAACGTGGCTTCTGGGATCTTCCATAGTGTGGAAATTCAGATTTGTGACCGGGATAATAATTTCTTCCCTCTTTCATTTTTTTCTGCCTTCTCTGTTTTGTTTTCCTTCTCTTTGGGGCAGAGGCTATCTCTTATTAGGTAAATTAATTGCAGATAATAAAATAACTTCATGTGAACTTGTTTCCACTGGTGTTTACCTTATATGTACTATTAACATGCAAAATAATAGTAGTTTTTAAAATCTGAATGTTTTAATATTTATTCACATCTGAAGGAATTCCTGAAAAGCATGTAAAGTATCTGACGAGGGCATTTGGGCAAAATTTTCCATTCAGTGATTTATAAATCTCCTACAGTTTCTACATTTTTTGTGGAAACTACTTGTAAATGGCTTTGTAACTAGGGACTAAAAGTTATTCTCAATCTATTCTCACTATTAGCTGGGGAATATTAATACACATATATTGCAAAATGGTGCCAAAGCAGTGAAGAAAGAAAAATAAAACTCTCTCTTCCAGTTCAAATTTTTTGGACAAGCTTCCAATAAGCACTTGCATGTTTGGACATCCATCTGAACCAAACCTTTTCTGATGTTTATGCCTCATTAATCACATTCCAAAAAATGGAGCAATTTGTGTTATCTGTGAAAAATATTTCCATTCCTATGTTATGGTTATCCCCAACAATTCTGCAACACTATAAAATTTGAAGGAGGTGAAATAGGAAAAATAGATATAAATTACATCAAAATTTTGTCCCTAGTTAATCTCTGAGGTGTGTGTCGTGTAAACATACACACGTATATACTTACATGCTTACATATACAAATATATATATATGTATAAACACAGACGTAAATTCTTTTCTGCTTGCAAAGAAAGTTATTTCTTTGCAAACACGGATTTTTTTCTGTGCCATAGGATGTGGTCACTGCTTTAATCAGCACTTGAATCTGAATGAAAGATTCACTCCTAGCAAAGTTCCTACATTTTCTACAACTCACCCAGCATCCAGATCCACACTAGGATGGACAGGAGCCATGTCTGCCATCTGGCTACCATTCTGTGGGCCATGCGTAACAAGCCAGTGGTGCCAGACTTGTTTCTTGCAGACAGATGCGCACCTTCCACTGACATTCATGGCTGGCTTCAGTCACCAGCCACAACAAACAGGTCAATCACTGAACCGGCATGAAGATCGAGATATTCTCTGAGATATACAGGCGTGCCCTCACGATTTTCTACACTAAGGGAGAGGATAAGCGAGGGTGAGATGTCTTGCTGACACAGGAACATAGGGTATATCACTATGGAATCAACAAGAGGTTTCCCGTCAGCTTCAGGACTAGGTTTCCACCCACAGCCATTTTAGGTAAGAAACGTTTTTTAAAAACTGCAAACTCTATAGACTATCCATCTAGCTGATGGATTAAGTTTATTCCACTTCTCTCTTTCCCTTTTTAGTTTTCAGATGATTGTGTATCTGCCTAAGTGATAACCATCAACAGATGGATGGAGGGTGCACCAGAGCTTTGCAATAGTGTACATTTGCTTTCTGACCTCCCAAGTGCAAGACCTCCCATGATCTCACTTCCTGATAGCAATGTTTTGCTTACCAAACCTGATTTCCAACCTGCGTAGGTTTTTCAAGAACTAGACTCTTTTTTTTTTTTTTTTTCTCTTCTTCATTTTTTTAATTCTTTCCCGCCCCTTATCCAAGCTTGTCCTATATCTCTGGGAAGGATCAGGGTAAGGGATGGAATCCAGCATATAATTGCCACCCACTGTCAACAGGGCGTTAAAATTCATTACTGTAAATTTGTGGTTCTTTGGCACAAGCTGCCATAGTACAGACTTTCAGATCGAGTTCAGCCAAGAGTCTGCCTAACGCAGGGGTGCTTACAGCACTGTGCAAGATAGATAGATATCCTGGACCAAGTTAATGCTGCACAGTGGAAAGCAGTGCAGAGATCATAGAATCATTTAGGTTGGAAAAGACCCTTGGGATCATTGAGTCCAACCATCAACCCCACTCTACAAAGTTCTCCCTTACACCATATCCCTTAACACCACGTCTAAACGACTCTCAAACACATTCAGGGATGGTGACTCCACCACCTCCCTGGGCAGCCTATTCCAGTGTCTGACCACTCTTTCCGTGAAGAATTTTTTTCCTAATGTCCAGCCTAAACCTACCCTGCTGCAGCTTGAACCCATTCCCTCTTGTTCTATCGCTAATTACCTGTGAGAAGAGACCAGCACCAACCTCTCTACAATGTCCTTTCAAGTAGTTGTAGAGAGTGATGAGGTCTCCCCTCAGCCTCCTCTTCCTCAAATTAAACAGTCCCAGCTCCTTCAATCGCTCCTCATGAGGTTTATTCTCCAGGCCCTTCACCACCTTCGTTGCCCTCCTCTGCACTCGCTCCAGCACCTCGATATCTCTCTCGTATTGAGGTGCCCAGAACTGGACCCAATACTCAAGGTGTGGCCTCACCAGTGCTGAGTACAGGGGGACAATCACCTCCCTCCTTCTGCTGGTCACACTATTTGATACCTAAGCAAACCGTAAATCCTTGTACATATAAGAATAAAACACCTCACCTGACATTATGTCTTGTAATTGTGTAACACATTATGTATTTTCAGATCAGGGATGATTAACTCGGGGACAGCATTGGACTGACAGATCTGTAGTGTTCTGGAGATGGTGTTAGTGCACAATGATGTCGTATGCTGTGTGTAAAGATGACAGGTGGACTCAGAGATCATCTCAAAGCATTTCTTCCTTTAATCTAGGAGTAATAAAAAATAACCCATGCATTTAATGCAATCCAGGCAAAGCACAAAAAGGCTGAGCGCTGCACATACTTTTTCCCGAGGGAGGCAGTAGGAATGCACAGCCATGGCTAGTTACTCCCATGAATAATCTCCCAGAAAGCTCCACAATTCAAAGAAAAGCCAACATACCAGACCAGATGGAATTAAAATAAATAAATAAATAAAGGGGAGACTCAATGTTAGACGGAAAGTGTGAAGGAAGTCTATAACTGCTGACTAGCACAATCAGATAAGAAGATTATTGCACTCCGAATAAGTGAGATTGATGCCTACATAAGGTAGCTATCAGCTGTCTTTCAGATTTAACAAAAAATGAGAAGAAGAATGCATTTTACTTCCAGATAGAAAACGATAACCGTGTTAACTTATTGGGGAACCCAGAACAGAGCTGTACTATGATAGATTGAAGCTAAGGGAGACAGAATTGAGAGAAGCCTGAACATAAACACATAAATCAGGGATTACATCAAGCTGAGATCATGATAAATATGTTCTGAACATTTCTACTGGGCAAAGTTAAGGTTGAGATTTAGGAAGCTTGTAATAGGCCAGAATTAAAAGACAGCAGTATTGAAAACCGACTGTATCCTGGGGGCATGGAAGAAGTGTTTGCTTTTTTTTTTTTAATACTGCTGAAACACCATCAGCACATAGAGTGCACAAAGGAGCACTTGCCCTCACTGCAAGCTCATATGGGTATGTTTTATCAGAGGACAGCTGTACTACACGAAAGTCAAAATGAAGCAGAGAGCAGAGTATCTTTTCCAGTACAGCTGAACCTTAGCAGTGGTCGCACAGACAGTTTGGATGGGAGACTGCTCCACAGTTATGTGATCACTTCTTTCTTCATGCTGATAAATTAAAATGATAAGTTCAATACAAGTGATAGCCAGAAATATCTTCCTCCCATGGAAGCCATATTGAAATAAAAATACCTAATGTTAATTTGATAACTAACTCATAACCTCCTCTGTCTCTATTCAAAGCAGCTTCCCAGGCAGTAATGATTTGGTAATATGCAGTGGGGGGAGGAATATGGCGTGAAAAAGAAATGAAAATTCCCAAAGCCCCTTCAGCAACTGCCTTTTTTGGTTAAGGGAGAATTGCAGAGTGTGAAGAATGCTACAGACATGTGTACACAGAGGTAACATTTCCCATGTGTAA
This sequence comes from Sterna hirundo, assembly GCA_009819605.1. Lineage (NCBI taxonomy): Eukaryota > Metazoa > Chordata > Aves > Charadriiformes > Laridae > Sterna > Sterna hirundo. The sequence goes on along the minus strand of CM020462.1, from coordinate 79,122,001 downwards.
AGCTTTAGAGGTCTTCGGTAACATCTCTAACAAGTGTTCTTTTGCTGTAACTTTGCCTAGTAAGTTTAAGATTTTAAAAGGCAAGGAAAAGTTAGATAGCCAAACCATTTTTCTAGTTTTAACAGTACTGCACACTAAATCTCAGGAATTTGAGGCATCAACAGAGAGGGGTTTGGAGCTCTTCCAACAGAGAAAGCATTAAATTATCCCTGTGATAGCAGAGGTCTAGAGAACACAATACTCTGGGGTATTTCCTCAAAGTGAATCCCTGTTAGTTTAACTATTTTTAACTTGAATGGATTAACAACAGCCTGGAGGGGGTACTCCCAATGCCACCTATGGCCGCAAGGAGAAGGTTGTGAAGCCACCATGCTGGGGCAGTTCTAGCAAGAGGAAGTCTTCTTCACAACTCGTGCCTTCATTGTGTTGGGTGCCAGCATTGCTTCAGCTCGGTAATGGCGTAGAAGGGCCTGGCAATGTGCTACAGACACCATCTTTTCTTATTGCTATTTCTAAATTGAAATGGCCTCCATTAACATACAATTTCATCAGAGAATGAAATAGAGAAAGAGCACCAGAGCAGACAAATGGCCTATGACGAAGCACGGGAACATTTTTACAAATACTCCCACATCCATGCCACTCCTTCAGTTTACACTGACAGTCAATGAAGCCAGTCAGTGAGAAGTATATTATGAGGGACGGAACAGATGGAGAACACTGGATAGATCATCTGGCACAATTCCCAGTGTGGGATTGCTCCCTTAGGTTCATTTGTTAGCATTTTGTCCAGTCTTGTATGAGTCAATGAGAAAACAGAACAAAAAACAACAAAAAAAGAAAAAAAGAAAAATAATAAAGAAAAGGCTAGAAAAAGTAAGAACAGAACACTAGCAACAAAGCAAATCTTTTGGGAATTATTCAAAGACTTCAGCAATTCTATAGCAGACAGGAAAGTTTAAAGATTTTCTTCACAGAAACATAGAATAGTAGAGTGGTTTGGGTTGGAAGCAACCTTAAATATCATCTAGTTCCAATGCCCCTGCCATGGGCAGGGACACCTCCCACTAGATCAGGTTACTCCATCCAACCTGACCTTGAAGACTTCCAGGGATGGGACATCCACGACTTGCGTGGGCAGCTTGTTCCAGTGCCTCACCACCCTCAGGGGAAATAATTTCTTCTTAATATCTAATCTAAATCTCCCCTCTTTCAGGGGAGAATTTAAAACTGTGACCCTTCATCCTATCGCTACACTCCCTGATAAAGAGTCTCTCCCCATCTTTCCTGTAGGCCCCTTTTAGGTACTGGAAGGCCACTAGAACGTCTGTTCTGTCTTTTCTGCCACGTGTCCTTTGATAAATATTGACTCCATTTTAAACGTTTTCTTCAGAATTTAGTGTTTATTTAATGAAGATAGAACTAGTCATCATGACTGATTCTCCAAATTTCCCCTTTCACCTCAAATTCCAAAAATATCAGGACAATATTGAAGTTCAAAACTGTAAAAGTGTTGATATCCCACCCTGAAAAAACTCTTTGTAAAGTCAATGGACATGAAAATGTAATTCATTTGAATACATGAGTCTTATTTAGAAAGTGATGAATGTACGCCACTGTCTTTATTAATGGGAGTGGAAACCTTCAGTGAAGATGGCTGAAATTAGGAAATGCAAGTTTCAGCCTTTGTTCCAGTTCTGTTTAAGCTGTGTAATGGACTGAGCTAACTAGGAACAGTGGTGGAACAGGACCTCTAGTACCTCGCGTGTGATTGTGCACTTTCACTGCCTTTAAGGATTTCAGGAAGGTGTAACAGATAAGGAATAACTGTTCTGGACTCCTTCCACGCATACAAGTCCTAAACTGCCTTATAAAGTTGGACTAATTAGTTGCTACCATGAGTTACAGGAGGTCATTCTGGAGGACTTCATAAAGTATCACTACATCTAAAAGCTGTGAGTCTTTTTTTAATTATTCATGACCTTTTCTATGCTTTACTCATAACTTTATTAACAGAGTAAAACGTGTGGCAAGTGTCAGTAGGGCATGGGAATAGATAAACTTCTCAAGCATGTTGTAAGCTCCTGGAGGACAAGATAATCTTTTATGTTTGTTTAAGCTCCATTCCATTCACCCACTTTTTGGGAAAGATTTGTAACAAGTTTTAGTTGCAGAAGTGGATTCACTATTGCTCATGTCATTTGCCAGGCCAGCTGTAGGTGGGGGCTGCAAAGTACGTAGAGCTCTGCTTGCAGAGGCTCTGCTTGCAGAGGCACCAGCACGTCCTTAAAAAAAAAACATTCACATAATTTTGCTGTTTCCAAAGCCTGGTGACCCATTTCTGGACTGAGTTGACATTCGCAGCCCCAAACCAGGACATTCAGCAAACCCCAGGCTCAGTGGCAAGTCAGGGATGAGCAAGGCTTCTGCCTGCTCACCCTGTTGTGCAGGGATAACATGAGCATAGATCCTACATACAATTTAATTTTAAACCCTTTGATTGTACCATTACTTCTTCATGGCAAGGATGAGTGCAATCATCATCACGTGGTGTGAATATTAAGGTCAGATGCAATCTCCTGCTGTTAGAGTAGGAGTTCGCTTACTCACAGCTCACTTACTTTTCCAGATCTGATTACAGCAATTACTAGAAAAATCACAGCTCTCTTACAGCCAGGTTCTTGCATTCGCTTCTTAAGAAAGCAGGCTGCTAAGGTCTCCACCCCATCGATTATAATTAGCCATCTCTTTTCTTCCAGTGGTTTATTCAACTGGAATTTGTTAGAGTGTTGATTCATAATGCTAATTGCAAAGTTAATTTTGCCTGGGCAGACTTCTAAACCATTGGCACTAAATGAGAATTATTATTATTTTCCCACCCCTGTAACTGAAATCAAATGTTTTGTGAAGATTTGCTCTACCATGCGTTACTTTCTCCTGGCAACAATGAAATCTATTTGGGAGCCTGAGCTATGAGTTGCTTTACTTTCCCACAGATCTGTATCTGTTTATGTCAGACTGAAAGCTCTCAAAGGCAGGGATCCTGGTTAGGATTATCTAGCAAAAAACTTCAATTTATATTGATTCGTATCAGTTCAGTATAGACTCTCTAGGGCTTTGGCATTTACTTTTCCTAAGCTAAATTTATATTTTCCACCATGGAATTTAAAATCCTTAGCAATGCACTGGCTGAATTATTCTTATTCAACAGACTAGCTCAGTGCATCCCTCACAGAGGGTAGGTAATATCGTATCAATATTGTATTGCTGTGATCTCTGTCATAACTGGATTTCAGAGTACTCTAGTAAATTAAAGGAAGATAAAAAAAGGTAAGCCAAGCTAATGAAATGACTTTGGGCTTTCCTAAAGGACTGGGCTTTGGGATACTTGAAGGGAGTCATGTCATCACTGAAATTTAGCTCATGATTTTAATATAAGCAGTCACAGGACTGATCCAGGATCGCTGCTGTTTGGACTCCTTGTTCCTCGACAGATAATTTTAAAAATGCAGGTGGAAATCTCAAAAGAAAAAGAAAAGAAAAGAAAAGAAAAAGATCCTTAGGCTTATAATAGAGGGGGATTTTATGTGTGTTTTCTGCAATGCCGTAGGTTTGACTGCTGTATTGATTGCATCTTTTGCATACACAGTGCCCCAACTACACTCTTTTCTTTTCCAAATCTCCATTGTTCTTCATCGAAAAGTCCCCCCACTCTCTTGCCCCCCCCCAAATAAAAGCAAAACCAGCAGATTTTATACTTGTTCTTTCTCCAAATGCAAATGTTAAATTTTCCCAAGGTACAAACTTTAAAATTTCTAGTTGCATACCCAAATTTTTGCCAAAATTTTATATCAACTGTTACAGAAGACTTCTTGACAAAACTAGCATGTTGCTAACTGTGCAGGAATTAGAGTGAGAGGGGTTTGAAATCTTAGTCCAGTTTATTGTCATTAGTTATCTCAACAGGTACATCAATAGGTGGAACAATAGGTAGATAAACAAGTAGGTAAATACAGACAGCCCTAACTGTAACTGATTATTTTATTTAGTCTTTGAACAATTCAGAGATGAACGAGCTCTAGTCTAAAACCTGTATACAGCCATTTAAGAAACAACATATTTTAGCTCAAGCTCATGACTGGCTTCTGTACTACAAACATCTCAGAGATGCCCGCTGTCTTGGTGCATCTGCGGGGAAGGCATTCAGCTGCCTGGTGGCAAAGCGGTAAAGACAAGCCCTGTGTCAGTAAGATGCCAGGGTCAGCAATGCTGGCTGACTGACTGCCTTAAAGAACTACTACAAGGCAGCTGCAGCCACACTTTGCCACTGAGGTGATCGTCTGCAGTCACTAGCGAGCTTTCACCATGGAGAAAGTCACAGCTCCTGTCCGACAGGAACAGATTTTCATTTTCTCATTCACCATCGCTAATTACTTTTACATATTCACATATGGATACATATGTTTATATATTTGTATGCTCAGTGGATTTAATTAATTTAATTTAGGCACCTAAACTGTGCTTATTTTTTGGGCACTGAGTAAAATAAACTCTAAAAGCGGTTGTTGAGTTTCCCTCACCAGTGAATGGGAAGAGGAAGATGTCTACTGGAGACCTCCCATTGGAGATCTCTCTACCAAAGGCTGAGCCTTTGAATTAGGAATATAACGTGTTCAGATATCTATAAAGCGGAGGAAAAAATGTTTCCTGCTTCCTGCGGGTGCGGACTGTAGGCTCTGAACCTGCAGAGAGCCTGCCAGCCTCACTGGTGGTCTCATCAGGGCTTTTAAAAAGTCCTTATCGTCATACCCATTTTGCATACATTCATTCAGCCCTCTTTACATTTAAGTCATGAATGCTGGGAATTTCTACTTCTCCATCTACAAAGTACTCCTTAAACTGGATTTTCTTTCAGAAGCCAGACAGTTCATAGTTAAATAAAAGACTTGAGCAGCTAATAGCTTCACCTGCCAATGTTTTTTAAAATGCAATACCATTTTTTATAAAATGATTTGTGGTTATTCAGCGGTGAACGGTATTGGTCTCTCTCTGTGTCCCTTGTTTGCTTAATCGCTTCCATAGTAATAAATGCACAATGTATGTTAAACAGACTTGGCTGATCTTGAAGCTTTATTTTTCCATGCTCACTGCTACAGTGCTTACAATTTGTCTCTGGCAACCAATTTAAACTCCGTATGTCCAACTTGTTAATTTTTGCTGTAGTCCCTTTGAAGCAATTTTATGTTTACAGATGAGAGATAAAGATGACCAAAAAAAAAAAAAAAAAATTAGAGAGGATGGTAAGAGAAACCTTCCCTGAAAGATTTTTGACTAGTTGGAGAAGAGGTTTGAGGTGCATCAGTCTGGGGTTGTTCTTTTTTTCCTAGGTAACATGTCCATGGTTGCATAAATCAAACCAAAAACCCTCCAACTTATTTGTACAACTGTATTTTGAGTAGAGAGAGAAAAGAAATAAGAAGGCCTTTCTTTTTCTTTTTCTTTTCATAACACCATATTGAATGGAAGCAATGCTCGTATTTCTACTGTTTCCTTTGTAAGTAATTATAATATTTCAGTAAAGGAGAGATGCATCAACACATCCACACTTAAAGTTCTCTGTAAAAATGATTTGTAACTGGAATTCATGTTGGATGGAGGAAAAAAACAAGGTTACTACTTCTGCTTAACACCGAAAATTTTACTTCGATATGTTTGTTTGGAGGCTGATCTCCATTATTTCTATAAGTATTTAATAAAGAGAAAGAATTCACAGTGCTATTCAGAGACTTTAAATTAGACTTCTGTTATCCATCATTTATCTATGAAGTCTATACTTCCTAGACACCTAACACAGATGCATAAATTAGGTGCTTTGAGTTAAATGCTATAAATTTTCATCATATTTTCTTAAATATGATTATGGTTTTCCATATATCAGTTCATTTTCATACAATTTTAAAGATTGTGTGGTGGTCTAAGATACACTAGGTATTGTACCAAAGATGCCTTTCATGAGGATTTGTAAGGCCAAAGGCCATATGTAAGTGACTTCAGGCACTGGAAAATATGAGAATTGCTTTGATTTGCAAGCTTTGTAAATGGACAAAGCAAAAGAGAATGTAATTTATACTTAAGTGATGGATCAAAAGGGTGCTGTGAACACTGCTCTAATAGCTAATGATGATAAAGAATTCAGGGAAATGTTCACATCATCAGAAGAATTGAATAGATTTCACTGAGTCCTCTTTCTCATCTCCTGTAAAACTCATTTACTGAAGGCTTTAAGTGTGAAATTGCTTGTTTTCTAAATAATAGGGATAAAAGATCAAACTACTCCATACAATGTAGTAGTGAAGCAAGAAATAATGTACCTCAAAATGAAAAACAACAGTAATAATAATTATTTACAGTTTTTCCATCTTCAAAGAAAGGCTTTAAATAAACGGATTAATTCAAACTTTGTATATGAGATAAATATATGTAGATAAAAAAAATAAGTTCAGGCTTCAATGTTTTTACAAATATAATGCAGTAGCTTTCTGAGATTTGGTACACAACAGCTGTAGTTCTTAGTTTTGCTCCAAATTGCAGGCTTTTGTGGTCTCAAAATTTCAAAGCAGGGAAAACCAAGTATGATTTGACTGCACACTGAAACCATGTGGAAAAAACAAAACAAAACAAAACACAACAAAAAACCACAATTCTGAGTATTTATGGCTTTGATTTATTGGGGCATACACATGCACACTGACGTTACTGCATCCGTTTTCCAAGTTAATACTAAATCCCTGAGGTATGTGGTCCCATGTTACTTACTATGTTCTCTTGTCCTTCCACTTTCTTTCCACTACTCCTTCAAATTAGATCAGGACCCTCCCGGTAGCTGAAAATCAGAAGCACATAGCAGCTGACATAACCATAAAAGGTATGAATTTTAAAAAAACCAAACCTGCTACCAGCTGAGCTGAACTTGATGTTCCTGCTAACCTGCTATTATTTAGCCAAAGGCAGGAGGTTTTACGTTCAATGCTATACATATACACACGCATAAGACTTTATTTTCTTAGCTGTTGGTCCAACATGTCATGCACTAACTTGGTAGAACAGCAAGCTTGGATGCGATTCAATCCCAGATTAAGGCATCTTCCCGTAAATGTCTGGTCCAAGATTACACGCAGGTTTAGGGTCTAAGCCCACATTGTTGCCAGCACATAGCACCTCAGTGTCACCTCAGATAACGTACAATACCCCACATATCCGCACGACTCTAGCAAACGTGGCCTGTGGTCTATGAGGGAGAAGCGCTGTTCTGGAGGAGGGGCTGGAGGCAGGCTATATAATAATTAGGCTAGGCTAACACCTACACTAATGCATTTAAAATAGAAACATTTGGGCAGTGAAATTCTTCCCACTGTCACAACAGGCACAGAAATAAGTTTGGGGTTCAACTGTTCTGCTATGAAGGGTTTTCTGTAGGGGCTGAACTGTCTCCAGTTCAAGCTTCCATGGATTAGGGACTCAAACCATTTATCAAAACAGAGTTTCCTAGTGTCGTTGATTTATCATTGCTGCTTTCCTGAAAAGGTAGAGCTAATATAGAGTTATTTGCTTTAAATGGATACCTCTGACATGCTAAGGCTTTTCAATGTTGCATTACATGCCCATGTTGAAGCAAATTAATGAAGTCCTAAGTCTCTTTGGTGACTATAATACCAGCTTGGAAACCAGGCACACAGTGAAGAACACTGAATACAGTTGTCTTAATCTGGAACCATTTTCCATCTCCATTTGCCACATCACAGCACATTCTCACATTTGTTTCTGTCCTGTATGCTAGTCTAGACTGAGAAGGTCATCAGATATTCTTCAAGCCTTTGAAAACCCACTCCACACTATGTGGATGCAATGTCTATGTTATTACAGTGCTGGTAACTCATCTGCTGGATACTTGGGGGGTGCTTAGGAAAATGAATTAAAGGATAAGCAGAGAATCACCCTTCCAGCAATTTGCAGATGAAGGATTTCCTAAGCTGCCATTTGTTTGTATACTATTGTGATTTATAGCTATTGACCCACCTGTGTCCAACTAATTTTGGGTTGGGTTTTTTTGCAATGCATTCAGGGAGAGACCTTTCCCATTGACTCTTCTTGTTGGGTTTCACACCAGGGTCAATTGTCTACTCATTTCCCTTGGATGATCTCAGGGAGCAAGGTGTTCTCGGTACTCCCTTTTCACTGGCAAAGTTATAAGGCTCCTTGCCCTGAAATTGTTCCTCTTATCCTCACCAGGCCTTTGATTAGCCTTTAATGAAACCGCCTAACAAACACAACTTGGGACAGCCTGATACCCAACAGTCATTTCTATCCAGAGAACATTTGTGATTGCAACAGCATGATCACCTTGTACACATTAATAGCTTAATGAGATTTTGAATTATTATCTTTTCTAATGAGAAATCCTGCTAGTCAAAGAGATGTTCTACACAGCTCAGCAGGAAAAATTGGAAAAATTACTTCTATTAAATACAGGGTTTACTGTTTTCCAGGAGAAGACGGTGTCCTCCCGCATGCAGTCTTACTCCACACTCCACGAGTTTCAGCCCTTGGCACTGGATGTGGTGTCAGAGCTGCAGTGAGAGCTACTGTCAGATCCTTCCCTGCGCTGCTGCATTCTGGGACAGTAAGGAGACGTAAACGCAATTGGGTAGGGGAAGCCAAGCTGGAAGGCTTTTTTGTATGTGTTTCAGAGTGTCTTTTAGCTTCTATGCAACTTTAATTTTCATAGGACACTCTAATAACCAGCCCTGGAGGCAGAGACCCTAGACATGAACTCTTGCTGCTGCACAACAAACCTAACCCATTCATGACCAATTTTTGGTAAAAAAGGTCCAACCCACTCTATTCACAAGCACGTACAACGCAAGCCGAGAAAGTGCACGTTACCAGCAGTTTATTAGCTCTCAAAAGACCATTTCCATCAGCAAAAGCAATGCCATTTGCTAGAAACCTATTTAATTCTCATTGATGAATCTGATGTGGCTTTAGATATGATAAAGGTTTACTAGTAACAAAAAAGTGGTCACTGAGTGTATGACCCTTACATACCAGGGGGTCAGATTAGTTTAATGTCAGTAAAAGCTAGCAGAGAAGTGAGACCTTCCTAGCAAAGATGCTAACCCGTCTTGATGCTGGTAAAGAGTCCAGTTTCAGTGACTTGGACTGAAAATGAACCACTTACTTAACAATAAAAGATAACCCATTTGGGATAGTACCCCACTAATAAGTAACTGTTCCTTAAACTTCAGTGTTAAAAGTAGGACTCTTAACTTGTAAAATGGTTATTTATTTCCTTCCTAATTTAGAACTTTATTCCTCTTCATGAACTCCATAGTGCACAGTAGGATATAGGACATGGTTTAAAAGAAAAGTAAAAGAAAGAAACAATTCCACATCTGGCCACGACTGTGTGCTAGGATTTAAAAGAAATACCAGCTCTAGAGTTTCCAAACTAATACAATCATAAAACAAAAAAATAACAATGTGCCAGAGAGCCTATTGCAGTGATAACATCTGACTTAATTATGTAAATGCAAGTCTATGTCAAGCATCAAATTCTCTTGAATAAAACCTCAGAGTTAACCGATTTGTATCACTTTAACTGTTGCATTTCACATATACGAATGCATTTAAAAGTATACATCCCTTATGTACTAGTTGTGAAGCAAGCGTTGTAATGCTAGCATTCCCTGCAATGGAACATGATGAGAAGCACAAGGATTCCTGGGGAATTTTGACAAACTGTTTCCTAAGAGTAGAAGTGAGGGGACTGGGCTGCTTTCCTGTCTGATACTACTGCACATTCATTTCCAATGGGAAGAGTTATTTTGGCTAGTAAGCACATTAGACTAAGCTATCAGCAGCCCATGTGTGGTACCTACAAGTGTGAGTAAAGTTAGATTAAGAAACTCCCCTGATTCAATAAATTCTTGGACTGCTTTATGACTTCGAGGAAAATATTGTGCTCTCACACAGCTTCTGGTCCCCAGCCCTCTAAATATGCAGCTTTTGCTGTCAGCTCCCATGGAACCAGAAACATGCCCACAAATACCAGTGGTAGCTTTGTGACAGGTCGGCTACTTGTGTAGATGTAGTCCCACAGCAAATTAAGTGCAACAGCATTTAAATTCTCTGTTTGGAGAGAGAATTAGCTGCTGAAAAACCAGCTTTTCACCATAGTTTTTGGTGCTGTCCCCGTGAGTCACAGCACTGCATCCCGTCTGAAGGGGAAAGAGTTGGATTGAGCTGCCTCCAGCTCCGCTGACGCTCCATGGCTGCTCGGGGGTTTTGTAACCTACGGAACAGCAATGCTGCACCGTGCACCCTCCCCCTCTGAATGGTCTGCATCGGTTTATGCTGAACAAGTTGATATATTTATGAAATCCAGTGTGGTGCTCAGAGTTTATAGTTCTGATCCTGGCGTTTCAGGTTAGATCTGCAGCTGGACAGTTAGGACCTTCTGGCAGGGTTAGCTTCTCTGAAGTACTTCACCGGTTCCCCTACACTGCGTCTGAACCTGCTACTGGTATCTGTACCGTCGCCCTCCGAGCACTGCGACACAGAGTGGTAATCTGAGGTCGGAGGGAGACTCCAGGCTATAGTCCAAAATTGTCTTTTCTCCTCTTCTTTATTTTACTTTACTACAAGTGTACATCCAAAGTACACTTGAACAGTTTCCCAAATTAACTAACTGATTTTTGGTCGTAACCCCAGTTAATGGATCAGTTAGTTCTCCCTAGGGGTTCTTCTGTGGTTGCTGAGCCGTTCTTTAAACATGAATAGCTCAGCAACCTTTAGGCTGCAGTACGCTTTAGGGCATGACTATTACTACGCTGTCTTATTGAACCATGTTTTTCTGGTTGCTACACTCCCTCATTTTTTGTTACTCTTACAACTCCTTTTTGCAAAATTAGGGCTCTGGTCACAAACATTCCTTTTCTGCTTTTACAAGTTCTATGCACCTCCAAACCTGGGCCATTTCTTTGCTTGGTTTTGATTTTTCGCCCTTCTCTTTTGCAACATATGTCCCTCATTTAAAAAAAAAAAAAAAAAAAAAAAAAAAGGACCTGCTAGACTCAATGGTGTTATTCTCTAATGTAATGAGGATTAAATGTGAGAAGAACTCCATCAACCTCTCTCCCACCAGAGGAACACACAGACTTGTAGGTCTCTTATGGATCTTTTCTGGCACCTTCTTATTTTAGGACTGATTCCTGCAGATGTATCTATTCAGTTCTCCCATCAAAATTCAGGCTGTACCGATAGTGTGAGCTCCCAGAGTACATCCTTGAAGTCATCCTGGACACTCATATACCTTAAACTTCTCCTTTGAATTACATTCCCGTCTCCGTTCCTTCTCCCTCTCTACTCCCACCACAAAAATTGTCCATTACATCTCCTCTGTTTCTCAGCCTATCCCTCTTCAAGGGATTTTGTCATCTAAATTACCTAAGAAGCCACGCAAAATTGTTACCATGAAAAGAAAACAAGAGAAAGACAAACCCCACTCTATTCTCTCTGCTTTACCTTTTCCTTAGTTCAGGATTTCTGCTAATGAGTAAAACTGATATTTTTATAATTCTGTGACAAGACTATTTGTGACTTAGTTTTTTCTGTACTGCTTGAGCACATTTGTCATAGTCCAGAGTCCACTACACTTAGGACATGACTGTCGGAAAAAGCAAGTGAATTATAGTTTGACTCAGGTTAAGGTTAGACCTCTAAGCTGGAAGAGAGATAAGTCCTGGGTAAACTAGACAGCTGTGGACAAAACAGACAACTGAACTGCCTAGGGACCTTCAAACAAATCCATACATAACCTTTAATAGGTAGCAGAAACAGGAAAATATGAGGAGTAGGAGAGGAATAGGATAGGTGACTCACGGAGCAAGACTAGACTGCTTAATCCACATCCTCAGATAACACAGAGGAATTGAATTTGTGCTGATTAATGTAGGTTATACCTCAGAAGTGAAAAGCAGATACAGTTCCTCTTGAATGAAGAAATAAAATCAGGAGCTAAATAAAGGAAAAAATAAAAATAATCAAATTTTGCTTTAAGGTCCAGTTTACGATCACAAAGTCTGTGAACACAGTGTCTGGGACATGAAGTGAGGAGAGGTGCAAAAAGACTCTGGCATTCTGTCAGCAGCTGTTTGTGGTGGTTTTTTGCTGGAGAAAATGTAAAATCAAATATGTTAAGGAACTGATAGATCTTTAGAGCCCAGACGCTTGGGTGAAAGCATTTTAGATGAATTTAAGGAAGAAAAATTGCAACAATGTGCCGTACTTAAACATGAATATACTGATTCAAGTAAAATCAGGAAGACAGACTAACAAATAGTACACATAGTGCTGAGTTGTGAACATGACCACGGAATTGAGTAAGAAAGGGTGAGATGTTATTGATCAACTAGTCCTTTCTGGAAGACCTGCAGATCACTCACCTATGGAGAGATTAATTCCTCAAATACACGCATCTAAAAGAAGTAGACAACTATCTACAAAGAGTTCTCTGCGTATGAGTTAGGTATCAAAACTGCCATTGCCATCAAGGGAGACCAAGTCAATGTATAAAATTAAATACAGACAGCTACGCTGGTGGTCAAATTTGATTTTCTGTACGGAACGCAATATTTACCCATACGTTTCTGATAACGTACACTTTCATTGAGGGTTACTTACGAGGAAAGGCACCCATCTTGGTTCAAAACTGAAAATGAGTTAGCTAGCTGGTTGGGTGAGCTAACTGAGCTGATTATCCTCACTGCTATCCCATCCCTGTAAAATAAAAGTTCACTGCAACTATTGGCAAAAGAGCCAAGTCAGCTCCATTCCTGAGGTCTGATGGTTTGGCACTGGAAGCAGCAGGTTCAGAGCCCCCTGGCAAACTGTAAGAGGAGTTATTTGTGGTAGCAAATGGGACTAAAATGAAAGGAGTTTGGGATTTGACTCAACCCATTTGAAAGATTAACTGCGAATTTACAGAATATGAGTTAGACTTCCATTCACTCCCCATTTTCTGAGTTGTTTTGGGGTTTTTTGTTGTTTTTTTTTTTTTGTTGTTTGGTAGGATTTTTTGCCAGAGTGCATCGCTGGTGCCTTCTTCAGCCAGCATCTGACAACAAACCACCCACTATAACAGTTATTGTAGGGAAACATTTAAATATTTCCCCCTGTAACTGGAGGAAATGGGTGCTTTCACCACAACATTTCTAATAGTTAGAATTTTAACAGAGCCTCACAGCAGTACTCCAGGATGTTTTCTTTAGAAGAAACAAAATACAAAATAAAATATAGCTGTTATAAACTGTTAATTATGGTTTATAATAGTAATAATCCCAGAGAATTTGATCATTAGTGTAGTTAATGATCAGTTTGTTAGGGTTTAACTGCCTTTAGTTCCATCTAGGGATACCCAATTAGCAAACCAGTCGTTAAATACTAGTAATGACTAATTATTTGAGGATTAAAAGCTTAAATATAAATAAAACTGAGATTGAGACTCCTAAAATTAATGCATTAATGTATCCCTTCCTCAGCATGAGTTACAGACTACATTCTGTCCTTATGATTAGCACACTTTCTATAGGGGATTCATTTCCCTCTAAATGAGTTTCTTTTTTTATATTCTCTCCAGATGTTTAATTCATATACATATTGGCCATTGTTTCAAAAGCCCAAATCTTTCTATTTAATAGAGAGCCTTCAATAGTGCTAAAATTGTTAATTTCCTTTCACTGTTCAGCATGCTCTTTTGGGGGGGCTTTAAAGCCTTGTTTGATTTCCTTTGATTTCATATTCCTGGGCACATCAAAACAAACTGCCTTTAATTAGCATGAGTAATGTTATTTGCTATGTAAGATATCAAATGTACCTACACAACACAATCAAGATGACCAGATCTGTCCAGGGAAAGCCAATAAAAGATAACTATAGCAGGGATGATCTTGAACTCTTTAGTTAGTACAGAATCACGTGCTTTGTATATGGTAAGAAAATTACAATGGTAGAAAAGAGAAAGGCAGAATAGGAACAGTTTGTCGTGATAGAGAAAACCTGGATGCATAGATATAATCCAGCTACGATAAATATTCACAAATATATGGGCTTATTCAGGATATAAAATGTAGTTGCAGAGCGCCAATAGAGTGTCTGCAGGCCACTGACGTCTTGCAGAGCGAGCTTAAATGCAATTAAAGTAGGGCAAAATACCTACACTAACTTCCATATCAGTTTACTTTTCACTTGTGTCTCTTTATCCAAACCTATATGCTTTACAAATGAGCTCAAATAAATTGCGTGGTGTTTTCACAAGGGACCCCTCAGCCAAAGTAAAAGCAAAGTTAAATTTGACAAACCAGGAAATGGCAGTATTTGTTCTCAATCTAACTACAAAAGACAACAGTAAACTACATAACCCAGTTATTTAAACATGATGGCTGAATAATCCCAAGACTACTTCGTACTTCAGGAACAGTTACCAGTGCCAAGACACTGCAGAGAGACAGTTTGCATTTCAAGGGAAAATTACTTTTGTGCAATCATTCCTCCTTTCCCTGAATTATGCTAGTATTTCAGTGGGAGTCTCTTGGGAATATTTTATGCCAAAGAATAAAGTTTTTCCTCACTCTCTTTTTGATATGATATTTATTTAATAAATCCCAGGACGTACCTGGCTTATAGAAACCATAATTGTTCTATTGAAGTTAGTGGATCCATGACTCCTTAATCTAGTCATTAACCTAAGCCCCGTGAGTAATGTTATTGAAAGGACACACAATTTTTTTCATGTTTCTGTTCTTGGGACCTTCCACAGCAGATGTATAATTCACTGTGTTTAATGATGTAGATGAATTAGAATCATAGAATCACAGAATCATTATGATTGGAAGAAACTTTTAAGATCATCAAGTCCAGCTGTTAACCTAGCGCTGCCAAGCTGCTACCAAACTATGTCCCCCAGCGCCACGTCTACCCGTCTTTTCAATACCTCCAGGGATGGTGACTCAACCACATCCCTGGGCAGCCTGTTCCAATGCTTCATAACCCTTTCTGTGTGGATTTTTTTCCTAACATCCAATCAAAAACTCCCCTGGTGCAAGTTGAGGCCAGTTCCTCTTGCCCTATCGCCTGTTCCTTGGGAGGAGAGACCGACCCCCCCTGGACCCCCTCCTTTCAGGCAGTTGTAGAGAGTGGGAAGGTCTCCCCTCAGCCTCCTTTGCTCCAGGCTGAACACCCCCAGCTCCCTCAGCTGCTCCTCACCAGACTTGTGCTCCAGACCCCTCACCAGCTCCGTTGACCTTCTCTGGACACACTCCAGCCCCTCAATGTCTTTCTTTAAGCAAGGAGCCCAAAACTGGGCACTCGAGGCGGGGCCATGCCAGTGCCGAGTACAGGGGGACAGTCACCGCCCTAGTTCTGCCGGCCACACTACTCCTAATATAAACAATGTTAACAATGTACAAAAAATTAAACCCAACATCTATTTTATCTTTATGAATCTTGAATCAATGTTTCCAACAGCAGGATGTCATTTTTCAGTGGGTCAGTTAGATCACATACACACGCACATGAGTTTGGGCTCTTTCAGAGACACTCTCTCTGTTAAACCTCACTGGCTGGTTTTCTCATGAATAAATGTAGACACAAAGCTCAGATGAACTATACTGCAGAAACACCCATTTTTTTTCTATATTGAATGAAGTGAATAATGCAAATACAACTATCTTGGTGGTACAGTCTTTACTTCCAGAATTAACACTACTGCTGAGATCCAATGAAGTAAATTTGATTTATTTACTTTCTGTAAAAATAAAATTTTTACTAGCTTCGAGTTAATTCGATACATTATTGGTAAAATAGGAAAGAAAGTACGAATAACCAAACAAAAACTATCTTTTTCCTTTTTGGCCCTGAACTATGGTATTTTGTTCCCTGTTGGCTTACAGAAGCTCCAGACTTTTTCAGGCATTTACAAAGTGTCAGAAAGAGGCTTTAGTGGAATGACTCCATGTTTACATTGCGATCGGCTGGTAGGCACAACCAGCATGTGTGACGGTGACACTCAGTGGAAAATGACAGTCACAAAATCACGCTTGCCTCCGCCGAGTCTGCTGACTCTCGTATGTGCAAAACTTTAATTTTTCAACATTTACAGTTATAATTGTAGTGAGTCTGTGTGCGTGTGAATGTTTGTATTTTAAACAACCTTCACGAGAAGAGATTGCCAGTGTGCAGTCCGCCTATCTCCTGCCTGAATGGCATTAGCTGGGGGCTCAGAAAAGAAAAAAAGATCCTTTCCTACACTGATGGTGGGTCTGTAGATGCATAACTTTGCATTCATCAAGGCTCAAAACGGGGCTTTCTTTTGGTCGTAGCAAAGACTCTTAGGTTTCTAATGGAGTGCACAGCATTTGTTTCTTTCTGAGAGGTGTTCGGTATCACAGCAATTCAGGACCATTAGCACTTACTGCTACAGGGAAGAGAGAACTCTTCTACATTCATTGATCTCTGTCTGATACGCTTAATGAAAAAATACATTGAATATGATAACACTGCCTTAAGGAACAGAGGTAATTATTCAACTTCTGTGTATTGAGAATAACTTGCTTCCTTTTCTGGTCTACATCAAAAAAAAAAAAAAAAAAAAAAAAAGAAAAGGAATATGCTGCAAGCACATTTATTCTTTTTTTTTTTTTTTTTTTTCCCTTCCCGTTCTACAAATAAAAACGTCTTAACCACATGCTTCTCGTTTTCTGTGACCAGGACTTATAAGACTTTGATTTATGAAACAAGGGAAATGCGAGCAGTAACTAATTGGAGAAGCACTCTGGGCGCTATGGCTGCTCCGCACACACAATGAGGTTGGGGTGCCTGCCATCCAGCTAAAAGGAAGCAGCAGGCTTTAACCCCTCCCTCCCCATGCACACGGTTTCCACCGTGCTTCTCCAAGAAGATAACACTTCTCCACTCACGGTTTTCTGTACTCCCCCAGTGTCCAAAAATCTCTTAACACACCTGCTTTTATGCACGACCCTCAAATACATTTTTATGAAGGAGAAATGTCTTTTTCAGCGTAACAGATGGTAACACTAGTGTGGATGGGAAAAGCAAGTTGCCCAGGACCCCACAAAAGGTGAGTGGCTGTAACAGTAACAAAAGCTAGGTTTCTCCTGATCTTTCCATGAGATGACTTTGCCTCCGTTCTTTATTCATATAATAAGCTCAAAACTTTGATACAACACAGGTTACCAGAGCCACAGAGAATGGATAAACAACACAGATGAAATGTGAACCAGGGCAGCTAGTTGCCGGAACTTTCTATAAAATATCACAAAAGATTTTCTACTTAGGTCACACTGAACTTCTGACTTCATCTAGTGCTGAGCTGAGATTTGGTTTGCAAGGCTGAAATCTCCTTCCTGAGAGATCAACAACTTCAGAGAAGGTTCATTTCCCTATGGATATGCTTGGGAATTTGGTTTTATTAACAGCCATGGAGAATGTGAGACTATGAGACTGATGTTGTCTGAGAAGTGAGGAAGTCATAGGAAGGTATTTGCTTTAGAATGGGAAGCTACGGACATGGCCAGAACCAATCTTACTTATTTTTTCTCAAGTGTATTTTACTACACAAAATACAAATAATATAGACTAATAAGTAAGTACATCCTATGTATATCCCTGCAGGTCTATCCTTAGAAACATATTCTTGTATTCAGTACTCACATTCAGTTCTAGACAGGCTGACTCAGCAAAACTTCAGACTAACTTTTTCTAGTGTAAGGGCCACCAACTTGTCTCATGGATAACAAACAAAAATGGGGACCTAGGAATTTTTTCATCAGTCTAAAGAGCCACAATCTTCCTAGGCTGAGGACAACACTACCACACTTCACCTCTGGAAGAGCACAGAACAAAATCACACATTTGCCAGGAGGGTGCATGGGCACCTGGATATCCAGCACGGAAAAACTGGAGCACTAAAATGACACAGGTCATCAAACAGTCAGAAGTCCATAAGCCCTGCTGACAACATGCGTGACGATGCTGAAGTGAACAAGGAAGTCAAGTAGGTCATGAGATGAAAAAGAAAAGGGAAGGACAGAGACAGACAGAAGGTGTAGGCAAAAAAAAAAAAAAAAAAAATACCTAAAGAATGAAAAAAGAGCTAAGGCAGAGGGAGAAAAAGAGAAACAGATAAGTCACCATAGTTCAAGAGAAAAAAATAGGAAAATAAGAAAAAGAAGCCCTGAAGTTTCAAACTCATTCTAATAAAACCTTCTTTATGTGGGTGCAATTTGAGCCTCTCCTTTCCTTTAGCAGTCTGAATTTGAAATATGCATCAGACCTCTCATGGCCAGATAAGTCCATGAGTTCAGACAGGTGCGGACACAGAGGGAAGAGTTGCCAGATCTGAGCACCAATCTTACAAATGGAAACTCTTACTCCAGAAGGACACCCGCTTTGAAAAGTTGGCCTAAAGAGTTTTAGGAATATTATTGAGTAATTCATCCACACTCCTGTCGAGCAGACACTAACAGCCATACCTGTTCTAGCCATACTTGTTCTAGCCCAGAGTAGTACTAGTTTGGGAAACCTGGGTGATTGTATCAAGACCAGGTCATTCTCACTCAAACCCCTGCATGATTTGCGATGTCATCACACATTTGGAAAGGTGCCATACCAAAGGCCACACATCAAACTTAGCCGTTCACCCTAACAACAAACAGGAGCGGCAGTACTCTCAGAAAACGTGATAAATATATTTTAGCGTCCCATTACTGCATAGCCATCTGCTATTTGTTGCAATTGTGCAGATCATAATAGATCTATCTGATATTTATATAGATGCTGCTTTTGCTTCCATAAGAAGTGCATTGTAACTTAACGTGGCATTAGCTTAATGTTCCATTAAAATAGAGTGCTGGTAAGTGTATATATGTATACTTAAATTATTATTTTCCTACCCATATTTAGACAGTGTTGAGAAGCTATATAGATACTGAACTTCTGCTAGGCAGTATTTTCAATACTGAATGGAAATAACTTGTTTGTGCAAAGCCACCCATTTCCTAATTACAGCCACTCGTACTGTAAGAGGAAATTGCTAATTGGGTACAGCAGGAAACAAAGAGACAAGGGTTTTATTGTCTGTGCTGTTCCCACTATTATTATTAACTCATTCCTTTCCTTTGAAAAAAAAAAAAAAAGGCCTTTAATCTTATTATGGCTCAGTTTCCCCAACTGTGAAATTATACCATGCAGAAATTGTGAAACCATATGTTTTTAATACCAGAGTAAAAGATGCCTATCCCAGAAGCACAGAATCACAGAATGGCAGGGGTTGGAAAGGACCTTTGGGCATCATCTAGTCCAACCCCCCTGCCAAACCAGGGTCACCCAGGTCAGGTTGCACAAGAAAGCGTCCAGGTGGGTTTTGAATAGCTCCAGAGAAGGAGACTCCACACCGGCAGCCTGTTCCAGTGCTCTGCCACTCTTAAGTAAAGAACTTCTTTCTCGTATTCATATGGAATTTCCTGTGTTCCAGTTTCTGCCCGCTGCCTCTTCTCCTGTCACCAGGCACCAATGAAAAGAGTCTGACCACATTCTCTTGACACCAGCCCTCCAGACGTTTATAAACGTTGATGAGATCCCCTCTCAGTTTCTCTTCTCCAGGCTAAACAGACCCAGGTCTCTCAGCCTTTCCTCATAAGAGAGATGCTCCAGTCCCTTGATAACCTTTGTAGCCCTCCTCTGGACTCCCTCCGGTAGTTCCTTGTCTTTCTTGAACTAAGGAGCCCAGAACTGGACACAGCACTCCAGCTGTGGCCTCAGCAGGGAAGAGTAGAGGGGGAGGATGACCTCCCTCGACCTGCTGATCATGCTTTTTTTAATGCACCCCAGGAAACCACTGGCCTTCTTGGCCACAAGGGCACTTTGAGATTATCAACAGATATACAAGGCAGAATTACCACAAAATTGCCTTCGCTTTCTGGGAGGCATTTAAACCGGTCAGGGCTGGAAAGGAGTGGAGATGCTTGCCTGTTTTAACACTAATAAACACTTTTAATCCTAATAACATTACAGAAAATCATGGATGAAGAAAACTGAGAGACTAGGAACTGTGTCAGGTGCCCAGAAGATGAAAACCTCTCCGTAACTCTGCTGAAGTCATTGAAAGGACCTTGATTGACATGCCGTAACATTCAGGCCACACACGTTGGCACTTGGCGGACTGAGGATTTCAGGTTCCCCAGGGAGGATGCAAATATTGCTCTGTTAGCAATAACACGCTCTGTAGCTCAGACTGATGGGAGATTATACAAGTGAACTGTGCAATATGCTGGGACACCAAGCGGGCTGAGCTGAACGAGTGCTTTAGACTATGGCGCACTGTTAGCAGTAAACGCACTAATGTCAAACTAACCTTGAAAACGTGTGTGTTTAAATATGTTAACCAGAGCAAGACCTGTAGAAATGCCACAAAATATCAAAGGAGGATGACACTGTAGAAATGCAGCCTGAGTTTCTTTCCCTATGCAAACAGGCTTTTTTTTTCCACCACTCTCAAGGTCTTCCACCGAGCCAAGGACCCAGTAGTTCGTTGCATCAATTTCCCACTCGCCAAGAGATGTCACCAGTTTAACTTCTCCCATTCACACCAGGGCTGACTTCTTTATTGAGCTAACAAATGCATAAAACTAGGATAATACAACCGTGAATCAGTCCAATAAACATAGCTCAATACAGGACAAGGCTCGTGCTGGGGGTAGTCACCTTCCATAGCACATAGACACCTGCTATTCTTTAGAAACCCTGGTTCTCTTACGTTTCCTCTGTTGCTCATAAACACCAAATGAGCAACGTTGGCAATCTAAGGCTAATCCCTCCCTTTTCGCATACCCAATATGTTTATCACAAATGAGCGTCTGGGGCTTTCATTATTTATCAGGGGATGGAGTCGTACCATTGTATCACAGGCTCTGGGAGCCTCAAATCATGTTGATCGATCACATTTGTGGGGCCAAAACAGCCTTGATGGCTTTGAAGCCCATCAAAGTCCTGCAATGTAGCAGTGCCAAGGCAATACTGGGATCCTGCATGGACCTCGGATAGTCCATTGGTTTGGAGCTTCAGGGTCCACGTGGGAATGGAAATTGAACCTCCTCTGCAGGTACAAAGCATGGCTCCAGACCGGGGTTGCTCTCTCTGACAGCGTGCTGTGCCGATGAGCTGCAGCTCCCACCAACGCTGCAAACGCAGATCTCATTATATGATGGCAAGGCTTGTTTCGCCTAGAGACACTCTGCAAGGGCGCTTTTTAAAGCCCATTTAGCAAGATGATGAATTTCTTTGTGTGCACGGTAATGTAAAAAAAAAAAAAAAAAAAAAAGTATAAAGCACGTTACATGGTTTCTAAGTGAAAAGCAGTCTATTTGTATTCTCATTTCCCTGTGCCGCTTCTAAAGTAAATACAAGCTTTATATTTAGAAAGAAAGTTGATGATTAACCTGGAAAGTAATTACTACTAAAATGGTGATATGTCCAGGTAAGATAAGAACAGATCTTTACGGTGCTGCGCTGTGTGGCGGGTAAGAGAGTGCCTCTCCTTTGGCCAGATGAAACAGAGAAACTTTTCACAAGGGTAAATAGGGAAATGAACAGTATGAAGTCACACAACAGGCCAGAGGCAGTGCTAGGGCTACAGCTTGTCTTGTAAAAAGATACCTGTGGCGCTCGATGCCCAAACCAGAGGGTAAAACAGAGGTTGCTCATCCTCAAAGCAGCCAGAACTACGAGGAATGCTCCAGCTCCGACTGGGGGGAAACAAACCTCTTGATTCACATGACAAAAGAAACATTTTGTGCTGGACCGGAGAAAGCAACCAGCGGTAGTAGGGAGGCAGATTCAAGCCGGGGGAAGAAAAAAAGAAGCACCATAAAAGAAAAGGTAGCTTTCTCAGGGTTAACCTTTAGCAACACCAGACCTGAAGGCAGTTTCACGGGGGCGTTAGAGAAATCGTCCTATCACCGCACAACCATTGTCTCAAAGAAGGGAATAACCCAATTTTCAGGCATTTTTGCTTTTTATTCCCACCCGAGCTGATTACTGCATTTTTTCATCTCGGGGTGTGCACGTGTGTGTGGCGCGGGGGTTGGGGGGGGGGGGGGGGGGGGGAGCGAGGGGGGCGAGAGAATAATAATAAAAAAGTCTGAGGTTTGCGAGCAGCTTCATCCCCGCGAGGGAAGGCAGCTGATGCCGCCGGGCTGCCGGCGACGCGCCGCTCCCTCGCCTTGGGCTACTTCGCAGTGCCACCTGCTGGCCCCCACGCGTTTTCGAGTGGAAATTTCCAAGCTGATGCGTGCTGCAAGACACATCGCAGCCGTTCCGATAACTTTTCTCCCCAGACTAGCTTACAGCAGGCCTCTGGGCTGGAGGGTGGGCTCGGTATTGCCCAAAGCCATCCCTGGCCTCTCCTGCGCGTTGTATCCTGCGGGGGACAGCGATTCCCACTCTCCGTTATTGACAGGTAGTGTGCTCATCTCTCTATTTTGGTTGCCGAATACCGTATTTTACTGATGCTTCCTGCAGCCTCCCTTAGGTGTGAGGCTCCCACTTCTTCTCTGTTTGATGAAAGGCCTTTCTAGCAAATAGCAAGTCAAGGTTTGTGCATCCACAGTAGGGAGCAACCTGAGGGCCGCAAAAATGATCAGAGGGCTGAAACACCTTTCCTACGAGAACAGGCTGAGAGAGTTGGATTTTTTTGCCTGGAGAAAAGAAGGCTTCAGGGAGACCTTATTGTGGCCTTCTAGCACTTAAAGGGTGCCTACAGGAAAGATGGGGACAAACTTTTTAGCAGGGTCTGTTGCCACAGAACAGGGGATAATGGTTTTATGCTAAAAGAAGGTAGATTTAGACTACAGGAAGAAATTTTTTAGTCTGAGAGTGGCGAGACTGGCCCAGGATGCCCAGAGGAGGTAGTAGGTGCCCCATCCCTGGAAACATGCAAGCCCAGGTTGGATGGGGCTCTGAGCAACCTGATCTAGTTGAACATGTCCCTGCTCATGGCAGGGGGTTGGACTAGATGGCCTTTAAAGGTCCTTTCCAACCCAAACCATTCTATGACTCTATGATTTTCTCCTATTCTCCCCTCCCCAGGAACTCTGTTGCCAGGGCAGAGCAAGGATGCTTGGACAAGAAATAAGGACCTGAAAAAACAGCTTTAAAGATGACATTTTGTCTCTTTTGAAGATTTGATCCACATATCAAGTTTATTTTTAAAGAAAAACAAAAGAAAACAAGAAAACCCCTTCCATTCATCTATACTAAGGATGCGACGGAGAGGTATTTGAGCAAACCCCAAACAGGAAAGCCCAGACACTGTGAGCATTGTACCTGTGTCAGAAGCTGAGCCCTGCGCTATTTTTGCTAGGAAGGACCAGCTCAGACTCATTGCTCCAGGTAGGAAGAGCTATTCGTCAGAATTAGTGCTAAGGGCTGTACAGAAAACTGCATTATTCAGTGTAAGTAGGGATTATTGGTCATGATCAATTGTTTTGTCCACATACTATTAACAGCAAAAGCTCTTGAAACAAAATCTCCCCCCTCTTCCCACTCACATCTTTTCTCTGACTGATTGTTTGATGCAGGATCCATGGATCAGTGCAGGAAGGTCTTCTGAGAAGAAAGATCGGTGAAGATGAGGGCATGGAGGGTGTGCAGGATGCTAACAGAGAATGCACTAGGGTTATTGTTCTGTGTAAACCAGAATAAGTATCAGTAAGAGAAGAGGAGAAGAGTGAAATTAAAAAAGATACTTGAAAAGAGAAAAGCCCTTGAGTTTCCCATGGGAAGTGAGAATCTGGCTCAAGTCATTGTTCAAACAGCTCCTTGTACGCCAAGGCTGTGATTTCAGCCCCTGCAGGAAAACTGTGGGAGGACATAGGAAATGTGCAGGTATCTTAGCGGTGTTTCTCCCCTCCTCACTCCGTGCTATAAAATCAGCATGATCTCTATACTTTTCAGGGATAAATTACAGGTATTTCTAGCCAGCAAAATACATTTAGTTTTCCTATCTGCCTTCTTATCATGTGGTCTTTATCTTTGAAAGGGGTGGGAGAGGAGGAGTAATTTCATAAGTACTTATCGCGCTGATCACAATTATTTTGCTGTTAGCTAAGTGCCCACTCTTCATTCGCTGTATTGTCTCGTCTTCAGCTGCAATATCTTTACAGCAAGAAACTAGGTGGTAATAAGGGCTGATTCCTGGTTTTAGCATATTATTTTCCAGAGTTTAAAATGGTATCTATAATCATCCTTGTTTTCCTGTGCCACGGTCATGACTCAGGACTGAGCATGTGAGTCAGTTAGGTGGATCCCGCGTCACGTCCCTTATGGCTCCCATCTCCTTCCCTACCAGTGAATGTCCCAGCCACTCTCTTGCTCTGGGATCTCCTACCCTTGCTGTGGGGCCTTCGTGGAGGGTTGACATACAGAAATGCACCTCTTTTCCCCACCCATAGCCAAGTACCAAGAACATCTGCAGTCAGGGCTGGCCATATCCCACCCACACAGGACAGATTTGACTTTGTTGTGGCATTGTGGACTGGGGTGTTTTGGAAGAGAAGAGATGTTCAAAATACAAGAGACACCACAAACCACAAGTAGCATATAAGCTCCCTATTTAAAAGAGATTTCCATGTATGTTGTTCCTCGTTTCAATTAATTTAGAGCACGGACATAACCTCACAGTACTGCAGGTAGAAAAGAAGAAGATCGGTCCTGTTGTTGCATGGCGCTGGCCAAAAAAATGCATCCCCATCTCAGGCTCTACATAGGCGGATAAGGCTCCCATCATACACAACCCCACTGAGTTTTCAAGAGCTGCCTGGGGTTGAGTAAGTCCCTGGTGGCTAGTTGCTGACTCAAGGAAACTTCACGCTAGACTAGCTGAGATAATGTGCGTATCAGGATCTCTCCCTCCCTCATCAAACCTCTCCCTCATCTGCCACCACCCTGCTCTGCTTGCTGACTCCTAAACTGTGCCCACGAGGCACTGAAGCTGATTAATCTTGGGTGTCCACTAGAACTGCTGATTTGCTTTCTTTCTCATTTCAAAGGTTTCTGGTTAGGGTTCTGTTGTGTTTTCGTCACCGTAATACCTACAGAAAGACTTCAAACACCCCAAATACTTTATTAAAAAAATACAAGGAATTTTTGGTGTCAGACAGTATTAAAGTTCTCGATGAGCTCTAGCATAAAGTCATAGCTGCCAGGGAGAAAAGAGGATGCTTTGCTAAGGAGATGCAGGAATTAGCACTTTCCTTTTAGCACCTTACATTCCTGCTTGGTACCCCCTTAATCCTTCAGATGCAAGTTATTCTTCATATTCTCACCACAGGAATCCCTTAACACTTTTCTCCTAATGGAAAATGAGGTCACCCGGAATCATGCTGGGTCTCACCAGGAGATAGTGAGGTCCACTTTCAGAGTGACAGAGGAACTGGGCTTATCTCTTTCCTTTTAGTGATTCCCATGGTATCTGCTTTAGAGCAGCTTCTCTTGTGAAAGAGCACAAATACCACATTTTCAGGCTACAGAACAAGCTTCTGCAGCACAGAAAGAGCAGACACTTTGTGGAGTGAAGAATAATACATTTTCAGATAATAATGCAAAGAGCCAGGGCTGAATTGTTTTAAAAAGCCCCGGTTCCTATTTCAGCTACTGAGGAGCTTTAATCGCCACTATAAGATGAATGTTTCATCAGAATTTATTATTAAAGTAATTTCTAGCATCAGCCAGGATTTCAAGTTGGTTTTAACCCTTTGCATTTCCTGTAAAATGCGTCTATATATATGCATATGAATACTCACGTGTGCAATGTAAGGCAAGCATAACAGACTGAGAAAAGAGATACCAATATTTTGAAGCTATTCAATTAATCAAAAATTACTTTATAATTTATTAGAAGAACAGATTTATTTTTCTAGCTCCAAAATCTTAATGCTGAGAAATTAGGAATCTCCCTCTGCCTAGTTAATTAGTAAGGCATAGATTTTTAAATGTCTCTGATATTTGAAGCCAAAATTCTGAATTTTAACTCAGAGGACTGGCAATTATCCAGAAAGTAGTATAAATAGTATCTCCTACACTGTAACACCATCCTTCTGCCACAGATATGGATTGCATGTCTGACCAACAAATTCAAAAGAAATTAAAAGTGCTTAACGCCCCCTGTGTTTCAGTGCATGTTCAGCCTTTATAGAAATTTATTTACTAGATTAAATTTCTTTAGACTAGCTCCTCTCAAGTGTTTCTTATTAAAATTAAACTTGAAGTAAAAATTCAGAACACAATAATAACAATATTTTTCTTAATAATCTTTTTTATTCAGCTGAAACATTGCTAGGATATTTCATAGAATCATAGAATCACAGAAGGGTTTGAGTTGGAAGGGACCTTAAAGATCATCTAGTTCCAACCCCCCTGCCCTGGGCAGGGACACCTCCCACTAGACCAGGCTGCTCAAAGCCCCATCCAGCCTGGCCTTGAACACTTCCAGGGATGGGGCAGCCACAGCTTCCCTGGGCAACCTGTTCCAGTGCCTCACCACCCTCACAGTAGAGAATTTCTTCCTGATAACCAATCTAAATCTACCCTCTTTCAGTTTGAAGCCGTTACCCATGTCCTGTCATTACAGTCCCTGATAAATAGTCCCTCCCCATCCTTCCTGTAGGCCCCCTTCAGGTACTGGAAGGCTGCTGTGACGTCTTCTCGAAGCCTTCTTTTCTCCAGGCTGAAAATCCCCAGCTCTCTCAGCCCGTCCTCACAGCAGAGGGGCTCCAGCCCTCTGATCATCTCCGTCGCCCTCCGCTGGACCCGTTCCAACAGGTCCATGTCCTTCTTGCACTGAGGACTCCAGAGCTGGACGCAGTACTCCAGGTGGGGTCTCACCAGAGCAGAGCAGAGGGGCAGAATCACCTCCCTCGACCTGCTGGCCACGCTGCTTTTGATGCAGCCCAGGATGCGGGGGGCTTTCTGGGCTGCAAGTGCACACTGACGGCTCATGTTGAGCTTCTCGTCCACCAGCAGCCCCAAGTCCTTTCCTTCAGGGCTGCTCTCAATCCATTCTCCGCCCAACCTGTATTTGTTCTTGGGATTGCCATGACCCAGGTGCAGGACCTTGCCCTTGGCCTGGTTGAACTTCACGAGGTCCGCACAGGCCCACCTCTCAAGCCTTTCCAGGTCCCTCTGGATGGCATCCCTTCCCTCCAGCATGTCAACCGTGCCACACGGCTTGTGTCATCGGCAAACTCTAGTTCCTGTCGCTCAAGCTAAATGCATCATTCTGGAGTTGATACTGCTATTTCAGAGACAACTCCTTTCTGTGCTTCTTGCGACTGCAAACTTTATGCCCACCAAAACACGCTGGTCAGTGATTCCTGAGCAGCAAAGGGCTCCAGTGTGTCAGAGGAGATGAGTTTTATTTTATTTCATCTTTGTTAGCTTTTTCTTCCTTCTGCACTTTTTGTAAACCCATGTGGGGAGCTCTTTGGTGTACAGAGGGTTTTTACCACCATAATTACTCATATCACAGTGGGATCCTTGATGTGAAATGCAAAGTACAAAGCCTAGAATGATTTACAACTTACATTAATATCAATATTAAAATGCTTCTTGCCCAAAAATGCATGAAGAAAAGATGCTTTCTCAATATTCACTAGTGGATGAAGGGCTGACCTGGGTGTTTACTGAACAAGGACTAATATCTCTTAATGGTTTGACGTACATGTGGGTCTGTAAAAAAACCCACAAAACCAAAATAACAACAAATTATTTGTGGGAACACTGCCAAGGGGACATTTAGCAGACACTTATCAGGTGAACGTGTGGTTCATGCAGATCACTATTGCTTCTCCCTTTGTTCTTGTTCAGCTCTCCTGAAAAATGGGAGATTCTGCCTTAATGGGATTTTTTTTTTTTTTTTTTGAAAGAAACAAGTAGAGAGTCGGCCAACGCACAGTAGAAACTCATGGATTTTATAAAAATATCACAAGACTTTCAACGTCCGTACGTACAACAGAAACTACTGGGTTGTAATTTATAAAATCAAGTGAAAGTCACTCACCACTCCTAGTAACTACACGAAATTCAGTTATCTCTTCCAAACACCCAATCACTAGTGCTGTCACTGTAATCTCTGCTTTGAAGGGATGCGTATTTCAACCCACCATCAAGACCAAGAAGAAGGAGAAAGACCACGCTTACAGGACTTTGACCAGCTAACGTACTTGGTACCCCCACGTTCCCTGCTACAACTGCAGCCCTACAGTAACACAAAAGTCCACCTCAGGCTGTGCTCAGCCCCAGCTGGCTATTTATCCCAGCCCTTGCATATGCTCAGCAGTTGCATAATTACAGTTGCCAATGTCTCTGAGTTGTGCATGCTGTAAAATTCACGAGCCGATAGTTTACAAATATATAGGGCCGACTGTTTGGAACAGAATAATTTACTCGGTTTCTGTCAGTGGGGTTTACAGTCAGACTATTCTTCCATCACGGCTTACTAGGAGCATTCATGAATTTTCTTGTGCCCTTGCTGATAGTAAACAGGTGGATGCTATCATTTCACATTTTTTTTTTTTTCTTTTTTTTTTCCCCCCCCGGTGGGGCAAAACATTCTGCATAACAAGCTCACATAAAATTTAAAATGGACAGGATAGACCTATAAGTTAACTTTATCGCCTGAATTTAGTGTTAGCCCTTTGCACTGAATGCTATTTGCATACATCAGAGATTCCTGGACTGTATGTGTCCAGGTCACTTATTCATTATTATAATTTATTTCTAGCACAGCAATACCTAGAGGCCCCAGGGAAAGGCAGTTACACATACATGCATATAATGAAAAGACAGTTCTTGCCCTAAAGAGCTCAGCATAGAGCAACCTGCCTGGTACAACAGCACCCCATGCAGAGATGCCAGGGCTGTCTCCAAATGAGACAATACTTTTATGCAGTATAGCGTAATGCCACGCAGAGATACTCTCTGTCCTGGAAGCAGTGTAGTCACATCACTACAGACCCGTATCCGGGCTAAATTTGCTGTAAATAATGTATAAACTGACACCTACAGTCCTTCCAGTTTTCGTTATCTCCGAAACAGCATCTTACTCTGCAGACCTATTCTTAAATTTGCTACCTAAATAGAATAGGAAAAATAATAGCTAAAGGTTTAAAATTGTCGGACTCAGGAGGGAATTCGGGGAGAGGTACTATTTTTTCCACTGTGGGTTTAGTTGTCAAAGTAGGATAATATTCCGTGAGAGCAGTCTAAAGGAGCCTGTGTTCACCGGAGAAGAGAAAACAAACAAAACAAAACAAAACAAAATACCCCAAACCACCCGATCCAAAAAAAATAAACCAATGAAACCCTCAACACAAAACCATTTTATTTTGATGAGTAAATATTCATACATTTTAAAATTCTCACACACCTACTTGCATTCAGAGGTACGCCTGGCTGGAATTAATTCCTTGCAGTAGCGATGAGAATTCTACAATGACAAATAAAATTTAATTAAGACTAGGTGATTTTTGTATTATTTTTTGTTTTATTATTTTTAATAAAGAAATATTTTAGTACAGACAGGAACTAGTGCAAGGAAATCCCATGGTCTGTGCTACACAGGCGGTCAGATTACATTAACACAGTGGTCCCTTCTGACTCAACAGTCCATTAACCTAAGTATGAAGTTAGAGGAGAAGGGGGGGTAAAACTTGGCTGTGGAAGTAATTGATTTTTTCAGGTCAGAAATGAAATCAAATCAGAACAGCAAACATCACTTAGGATCAGCATTTTTATTTATTTATTTATAATGTTCAGCAAATTGAAACAATTTAGTTCAGGCTGAGTATTTACTTCAACCTGAGATAATCTGATTAAACTCCTTTTAGAACATGTTTAATAAAAGCACAGGTGGAATTCATAAAACTGAGGGAGAGATGTGAAAGTTGTCCTGGGAAACGGGTAGCTTACAGGCTTTGTGGTCCCTTTGAGCAAATTTCTATCAATCAGCTTGAGTCTCTGATCTCTTCCCTATCTATACATGTCCATATGTAGTACTTTTTATTTTCCAGCAGAAATATAAAAATAAAAGCAAATAATTTTGTTTCATGCTTACCAGGACATTTGAGTGTTGAGTTTGAGAAGGCAAGCTCAAAGAACATGATATTTTTTACAAGGTTTACTTTATTAATGACAATATGTCTAAACAAAGAACAGAAAATGTTTCAATTATACATCAAAGTAGTATGGGAATTTTTATACTGTGATTTTTTTTTCTATTTTGGAATGTGGGGGAAAAAAAAAAAAATCAGGTGTCTGAATTTCTCTGAGATACTGGGATTCTGAGCTACCAGTATTAGTTATGTCTAAGTTTTATCTAGGTACTCAATCTGACAATTCTCTGATATGTCTCTTTTGGGGCTTATAAAGTAACAGTCATTTTCAAGGTGTTTGAATTTTTCCTGTCCTAAGAATTCAGTCTATTTCCCCAAATGCCAGGTGTGTTTGAAATGAAAATGCCATACCAAAAATAATTAAATAATTAAGAATTAAATACAAAGAGCAGCTTGGAATCTTCCTTTTCCCTGTGGCTAATTTTTTCCCCACAGGTCATAAAAGCTGCTGGAGCAATTATCATCCTGTTAAATTCTGGAAGAGCACGTTTAAATAATTTAAAAAGTGATCTGTTTTTTAACATAATTACTATCATTATATTTTTTACATGGGAGTGAACTAAGAGATAAGTACCTTCTAAGTCAATAAATATCTTGGCCTGAAGCCCTGGAACTTTATTTATCTGTGAAGTGTTTATCTTACTGAATCCTCCCTAGAAAAACAAAATAATTATTGCTTAATGATAGTAGATGTGAATTTTCTCTTTCAATTACAAAGCAGGATGCTTAAATTCCTTCCATTGTTAGGGAAGCCTCTCTTGATTCTGGTTGGAAATGGAGGAGCATAAAGTGAAACACGGGACGTAAACCGACAGGCACTTTTTTCCCCTGTATTTCCCACAACACAAGTAGCAACACAAGAGTTCAGCTCCCTCCCTGTGAACCTTGCAGGAATCGCTCCATTGCTGTTAGTCAGTCAAGCCCTTGGGGAAGGAAGGATCCCATTTACTAATAAGATTTCAAGGGTCACCAAGGGAAGACTATTCATTATGATGGTCTTGTTTTCCGAGGAATGGTAAAAGACTTTCCAAGGTGAAGTACTGAGAGATGTAATCTCTTTCTAATACCTAGGAACTGCCTTTTTCTGTTATTAATATAGCTTCCCCACCATAGGCTACAACTCCAGAAAATATGTACCATGCTGAACATTAGACCCATTTTCAAATCCCATTGATTTCTGTGTCATTCGAGAATGTGCTTTAAATAAAATTATGGTTCCTTCTCCCCTTTGGGAAAAAAAAATTATCCCCTGATTTAAAGAACATCATGAATACATATGGGTAAATAATTTATTTTAAGTTCAAGGCCCACAAAAAGGTATAGTAAATAATCATCTTATTCCCTGTGCGTCTTTCAGATCTTCATTTTCAGGGCCGTTGCTATTAACAGCTACTAATCATGAATTCATAGAATAATTAAGGTCAGAAGGGATCTCTGGATGTTATCTAATCTAGCCTGATGCTAAATGCAGGCTTAATTAAATCAGGTTGCCCAGGACCTTGTCCAGTTGAGTTCTGAATATCTCCAAGGATGGAGGTTCTATTATTTCTATTTTTGCTGTTGTTGCTATTAAAATTATATATTGCAAAAAAAGCAAGCAAGTTGAGACCAAATTTCCTACCTACTCTAAAAATGCCTAGTTCAGTCATCAGTGCCTACGTGAACTTTTAATCCACCCTTAAGTGGGATATCGTCCCCAAAGATGCAGTAAAAATTTGTTATTTAAGCCAATACAGCTGAAGCAAAATTAGCATTGTGTTATCAGGAACTCCTCAGAGGATGCCAACTGTAACATAATTGTCCGTTTACATGTCTTTGCCCTCCCTGCTCCCTTCTGGGTAAATGGGAGTTCATAATACCCCAAGACCCACGGCAAACCACCCCGTTAAAAGGGACAGAGTTAAGGTGGGTGATGATTGCATGGAGGGAAGAAAGATCAGGCTGCAAGGGATCTTAGGAAGGGTATAAATATGAGGAAGGAACCTATATAAACTCTTACCTGGAATGGCAAGGCATTAAAACCGAAACACCTCTGTTTTGCTAAAAGCCTAAAGACACAGATATTTGTAGCAGTTTTGCTGTAGTATCCATTTTCTGAAGGGTGAGATGTAGCGGAAGGGGATGAACCATCATGAGCAAGAGGCTGATACAGTACAAGGGGAAGGAGAAAGGGATGGTGATGATGATGAGAAAAACCAGGGGCAGATGGTGAAGGCTGATTGCCATACTGACTGATGGGAGTTGTGAGCTGGTGGTGGACAGGAGCCTGGGGAAATAATAACTCAGAAAATTAGGGGCACCAGTGGTCAGATCCCCTGGGGAAAGCAGCTCCTAAATGAAAGCTGAAGAATACGGGGGAGAAGATGACTTAGGGATAGAGATGGGAGCAAAGGAGTGAGTGTACAGACCTGTGAAGTCTGTAAGGGTTATTATAGACACTATTAAATTGGAAGTGCCATTTCCTTCCACCTCGCTCTCCCCACCTCCCCTTAAAATAAGCCATGTGAGAAGGGGAATCATACTGAACTAAAAATCACCCATTGATCCAGAAGCTACATCATCAAACCGGGTTTTCATGCTCTCCTGGGCCTGTCACAGAAACCACCCACTTATTTCTGTTTCCTTACCTGCCACTGCTATGGCATTTTATACTCCCATTGTGTTGTTCTGTTTTTCTCTCTTCTTTTTGCTACGTAAAAAGCAGACAGGGTATACATTTACAGAGCTTGTTGTTCCTAAACTAGGACAGGCTGTAAATTCTTCTGAGCATCTGCTATCAGATTCTGATGGATGTCCTTAGCTATTTGATACAGTCTCTGTGAAGTCAACATTGAATATGCTTTCTCACCCCTTTCTGGTCCAGCGCTACTACCAGTCTCCTCTCTTATGTCTTCATCTCCTTTCAGCTGGTTTCCCCTCAATAACTCCCAAATCTACCCAGATCTCCCTTATTTTTTTTGGTTCCATTCCAAACCCAATATTCCCACACTTCAATTCTCAAACCATGTTCTCTTCTAGAAAGCTTCTTGCCTATCTTCCTGCCATCCTAAAAAAAGATCTTAGATAATCAGTGTTCATAACAGCTAGTTTCTTTGCACATATCTGGGACTGCTTAGGCTGAAAGAACAGAAAAGATTCATTGGGAGCTCCAATTCCAGATTTGGATCTAATGCCTGACTCCAGCAAAATCCATGATATGCAGGGAAGGTACCTTATGCAAGGATGCATAACACTGACAAGGAGTTCTCTTTCTTCAAACATTGAACTGACCCTTTAATGTGTGTGTGTGGGGGGGGAAAGGAAGTAATTTCATCCTTGCTCTAACTCCAGATTGAGATTATAGTTTTATACACAACACTTACAAGAACACCATAAAAGACAGGGCTAATTCTTCCTCCCACAACACATGCTCTGACGTTCAAAGTCCAGAGTGATTACACCAAGGCCAGCCAGCTTTGCGTCTTGTGGCCTGACTGGAGCATGTTCCTTACAAATTGGCTCTTCCCTGGATTTATATGGGAAGTTACTGTGCGGTGCTGTTAGCTTTGCTTATGAATGGCTGTATGCATTCCTTGGTTCAGATTTGAATTTCTGCTTCTTTTCGGATGTCCATAGATCCAAAGGGCCACCTGGTATGACGGTGCTAACCAGTATGTCAGACACTCAGCACTTGAGCTCATAACAACATGACACGTTCTCCAGAGGTGACATGGCTTCTGAAGCTGCCATTTATATTTTGTACAAACTACACATTCCTCCAATATGTTAAGGAATTCACAAAATATGAGTTCCACATGGAACTGTTACATGTCTTGTTCCCAAATGTGTGGATGAAGAACACCTTGACTTACAACATTTACTTTCTGTACTTGTGTTTTCTTGCTATCCCACATGACTTTGGAATTATTTCACACTTTATTCCATGCTGGCAGATTAAAAGATTTAGTACAAATCTAATAAGAAGTTAGTAGTATACCCATTCTGCTCGGCAACCTCTTCAAACAATACCGTATATAATCCAATCCATACTTATTTATCCTACTTAGCAGACGACATTTGCAAAATGTAGATGTACAGTCTTGCACGCTATCAAATAATGCAATCATGATGTATCTACCCCTTCAGAAGTAAGAAAACTCTGTTGGAGTCAATATCTTTTGGCAGGTGGTATAGAGAAAAGGAGAATTAAAAGGAAGAAGATTTGAGAGAAAGATTAAGCTATAATCACTGCAAAAGTTTCTATAATGGAAAATCCAGCCACTGCTTTGCATGGTTCTATTCTATCTGAGTTGTTCAGGTCGGCATTAAACAATATAAGATTAAGCACTTGTCAGGCGAACTAATGAGTTTTGGATTGATTTCTGTCTTCTGCAATGCTACTAGCGTTTTTGACAGGTATGATTTATAGGGCATTCTTTGGGTCTGTTCATGAGAAGAGCTGTTTATTTTGGTTGATGGACAGGGTTTCTCATGTTCCCAGTGGAGTGTGCAGATGGCGGGAAGGATAGTAATCTTTGAGACCATCTCTCAATGTCTAGGGTATGTCTCTTATAAATTTGTAATCAAGACCTCAAGAAACTAATGTGGGCAGGCTGCCTCTGAAATTGTTTTTGCGACCTTTGGCCAATGTAATGCTCCCTGAAAAATGTATGTCTGGTACTTTCGCTGTTTAGTAAATGGAGCTTGTATAGGCAATCAAGGAACTATACTTTCTTTTTTAACTGATGTGACATATATACACAGATGCAGAGTTTTACACATTTACAGTTCTATTCCCTCTGGCTTAGAAGACTTTTTTTGTACTTTTTATGTCTATGGATATTTAGTGCACTAGCAGACTACAAAAAAGCAGCCAGGCAGTCTGTGTTGGAAACCTAATGGAATCTCTAAGGCGTGAAGATAACAAATCTAAGCAGCTGCACCACTGAATTCTTTTTATTCTCATCTGCTGTTCTTTCTATCGTTTCATTTTTATTTTTTTTTTCTATATTTGTCTTGCTTATAATTAGATTGTATAGTCTTGGAAAGATAGGAATGTCGGCCAGGTCTAAGCTGATATAGTTGCATTGACTGAAAATCTGCACCAATATAGAGAGAATACGGGCCTTTCTTTTATCATTTTCTCAATTCTAAATTCTGAATAATGAATTTTTAAAGATTATGTCAAATCCATTGAATAACACTTATGTGAGTATTTCCTGAAAGCTTAAGAGAAAAGGACCGATTGCGGCGTGAATTTAAACATCTAAGATGAACTACTTTCACAGCTGTCAGATGATAAATTATGGTAACACCATACTAAGATGATTCCATGGTAAAACTTTAATTCCAGTCCTGCACAGCTCAGTTGTCAAAAATTTGGCTTCCTAGCACTAGCAACCTAATAGGAGGCTTGATACTCAGAGAACATAAAATGCTGTCATATTTAACCTTAGGCTTACAAGTTTGAAGCCTTTGACCTATTCTTTTATTCAGATCCTTTTGGCCTTTTCAGTCCTACTACTAAGTCCATTGGTGGGGCTCTCTTCTGCCTCCCACCTGCTCTCAAGTACATTTATCTTTTAAAACAAACCCTAATTTTTCAAGAAGGCCACACTATCTCTGTACCATTCTGCATGTAAGATGATGATTTTTCCCTTCAGAACGGCTATGAACATTGAATCCAGGTTAAATGTAAGCAGAAGTAAAATCATACTGTAATGGCTATCAGGGCCATTGAAGAATTAAGTGACTCAGTTACTTCCATAGTCCTTTGACACCATTTGAGATGGGCTTGGGTGTGTGAGACATCCATACAGGACAGATAGAGATGACACATAGCCTGTATAACAGCTGTGTCCTTCTGGAAAGGCAGCTGCTGGGTTGCCCAAATACCACTTGATGTCTGTGATTAAGCAGATGAATCACGCCTTGCATGTACCCCTGGGGAGCCTCCCACTTGGATCTTCTGCACTCTAAAAGTCCTCTAGTTTCCATTCGTGTCCTACCTCAGCAGAGAATCACAGAATGGTTTGGGTTGGAAGGGACCATAAAAATCATCCAGTTCCCGCCCCCTTCCCTGGGCAGGGACACCTCCCACCAGACCAGGCTGCTCCAAGCCCCGTCCAACCTGGCCTTGAACACCTCCAGGGATGGGGCAGCCACAGCTTCTCTGGGCAACCTGTTCCAGTGTGTCACCATCCTCACAGTAAAGATTTTCTTCCAAATATCTAATCTAAATCTACCCTCTTTCAATTTAAAACTGTTACCCCTCGTCCTTTCACTACATTCCCTGATAAAGAGTCCCTCCCCACCTTTCCTGTAGGCCCCCTTTAGGTACTGGAAAGCCTCTAGAAAATCTCCCCGGAGCCTTTTCTTGTCCAGGCTGAACAACCCCAACTCTCTCAGCCTGTCTTCATAGGAGAGGTGCTCCAGCCCTCTGAGCATCTTTGTGGCCATGAAAAGCATGTTGGTGGTGGCAGCAACACCAGCAAGAGTGACAGCAGAGCTGTCACGGTGAAGTGAGGGAAGAAAGAAAATGCAGTGAGGGCTGCCAAAGCGGCAGGAGCAGCCAAGCTTGCATAAGTGACAAAAATAACAGAAACATTTTCCAAAACACATCTACTGCTAAGGTCATTTACTACTAAGACAACTTATTATATCTTGCAGTAGGTACCCATAGCGTAGAGAAAAACCAAGCTTAAAATGAACACAGGACCAGAAAAGACTGTTGACATTCAAGAACAAATATCCAAGCAGCCCTTTTATATTATGTTCATTGGACACGCTTGACTTGCTGCCAGAGTTGTTCCTTGGTTTAAATAGCATGCTTTATCTTTCTTATCTACAATAACCTAAATAGTTTGAGTAGTTTTGCCTCCTCTTGGCGAAACAATGCAACCTCTTCTCATCGGATTTTATTGTCCAAGCATCCCTTTGCCTTCCCTTTAGGGAGGTGCTAGGCCTCTCTGCTGATGCTCCAAGTCATTGAATTATATTAGTGAAGCGTCAAATCTCTGCTAAAACACAGTGACTTGCTGCAGCATGTATAATCTTAGAGTTGCTGCCTCATTATCTGTGAGCACACAGCTTATGGTTGTTTCGGAGCTAGGCATAGCATGTCCTCAGAGCTGCCTGCGGATACAGCGTAGACATAGTGTCAGCCTCCTCATTTACGAATTATTCAATCTCCCTTCTCTAAAGGTTCATCACTAAACTTGTTCCAGTTTTATTACTTTTTTTTCTAAACCTGCGTGTCAAAACTATCTATACAATTTCAGATGACTTCTCATCACAATTTTGTGTGGAGAAATTAATGAATCCTTATCTCTACTGAAAATACCTCGTTGAGCAATCACAGCTGCTTTTCCCATGTCTGCATGCTGTTGAAAACTCTCCTCCTATGGTTAACGAGAATATCCTGATATTTCTTCCCTTAAGATGTTACTAAGTGATGACCTAGCAGTTTATCCATTAAATTCTTGCTATTACTCCCTCAGCTCATGAGCTTCCATATTGTTGTAAGAAATTTAACCATCTTTACCCTCGTCCACTGCATTATCCATTTCTTCCAATGTGTCATCTAATTTTCACTCTGCACTGATGATGCCTTCCTCCTTCATGCCATCAGCAAATTTCATAAGCAATCTCCTATACTTCATACCAAGATTACTGTTTAAGAAATAATAATGTGTGAACCCATCCTCTGCAAGTAAGCTATTTCTAGCCTCATATCACCTCTTTTAATACAGTTTCTTACCTCTTTAAAGCTCTTGAAGGAATCCCCATTTTCTGCTCCTTAACAGCAAATATCTTATGTGGCAACAATCATTTTATTAACTGGATTGACCAATCTTTTGGATTGGCTCTACTGGATTGACCAATTTTTTTTAACAAAAAATATTCATTTTATTTGCAAAAGCTATGTAGTTTCTCTATAGAAAACATTTATTTTTATTCCATATCTCCTCTGTTTCCGTCATTTGAATGTTTCATTACTTGGAGTCTCCTGAAGTAGGGTGTGCTGTTGAGATCAAATTGATGAAGCTGAAGTCTAGTGGATAATTTGTTTTCCCTTTGTTAAATATGGGTATCGTGTTTGCTACTTCCGTTTGTTATACATGATAACACCTAACTTAATACAAACATTTGTTTCTAGCTTTGTAATTTTAGATTAGTTGATGACAGTGTCCATTACACCCATTTTGAGAATGAAACTCATGAGTCATTGACGCCATCTTGTTTATGGTCTCTTATTACCATTCTGACCTTCATATCAAAATTATAAAACACAAATTAAAAATTTCCATATGGTTTTAGGGCGAGTCCTGGGCTGACCATGACTTCTTTGGAGATGAACAGTAGAAAATTAAGGGCTGAGCTAGATGCCCAGACCCTTCCCATCACCTTCACTTGCGTGCTCACAGGAGGGTGCTCACAGCACCAGCTGCCTGGAGTTGTAGTCCCTCTTTGCTAGCATGAGGCTGAATGAGGGGGTGGGATGCTTTACGACCCTTACTCCCTTCATGTCTGCTTTGACTTAGCCGTCGTTTAAACTAGCAAACGCTTTGGAATCTAACTTGTCTGCAGCAAGTTCCTGCCAAAGTTCAGAGAGTTACTTCAGGACTCAGAATGAAAACTCAGATTGCGCTGCAATTTTATTGACTCCTGCAGTCAATAAATCTCCCCTCCCTCAAATGAGTGAGTGAGCGCAGCACACAATCCATTTCTCACCACTGTTTTTCTTTGGTTTGATCTGTTAAGAGCGAAAGCTATTTTGCTTCCTATTTGGCCCCTGCAGGTTAAAAGGACAGATGAATTTGGGTGAAATAGTACCACTGTCACCTACTGGTTTCAAATGAGGGTCTGGGAAAGGATTACCCAGGACTTCAGGTGGCAGATGACTTTTTTTCTCATACTGCAGGTCAAAAATTAATTTCTGGGAAGAAAAAAATGCTCTTGAAGAACAACTAATAACTTTGATGGGATATTATAGGTAATCCAAAGTTCACTTTCTGTCCTCAAAACCCTACTATTCACACCCAACAGCAAATTAATCAATCCCAGGCTATTATGGGTTATTATTACTTCTGTGTATATAGCAATAAAACCTTATGGGCGTGACTGTTGTCTTCTCATTTCCCATCTGTGTCTTGTGTCAGTGAGCTGTACCAGTGACCTTTTCTATGACCATGACCATTCTCTGTTTGTACCAGAGTTTCCCCACTTGTGTAGTGAAAATAATGACAACTTTCTTTCCAAGGGCATAGGATGACATGACAGTGAATAATGTTGCATAGGTCTAATTCAAAGTCCACTGAAGTAGCTGAGAATCCTTCAGCCAAATTCAACAGGCACTCAATCAAGCGCTATAAAGGCCAAATCATTCTATTACGGAACAAATCTCACGATTAATTTATCCCCATTTGTGAGGCACCAAATCATATAGCAATCAGCCCTAATTTCTGCAAACAGTTTTGTTTATTCATTTATTCATCATTCATTTTTCATTCCATGATTTTCAGCCTTTGGCAGGTTCCCAGTAAAATTATTCAGTGCTTATTGCCCAGAATGATGTTCTGTGATTGCCCATCTGAATCATATGGCAAGGGTTTTAATCGGCCTAGTGGAATGATAAAAAGAGTAGAATAATGAACTGGGATATAATTTGTTTGGGTTTTTTTTCTTTCTATTTTTTCCAACTGATGAACCCGCTAAAAGTTTTCAGATTGCGGTGGAAATCCCTGGAGAAATTTAATTTACATAGATTACTATTTTAAATGCCCAAACGTGACCTTCCTCTGTGGCCTTTCCTGGAACTTTTGGAATTAGGCAATGGACTATAGGCTATGTCTGTCCTGGAAAATTAAATGTTTCTGTAACTGGTCTTTGACAGCGAGGCCTATAGGCAAGGATCAGGCACGTTCACAAATGTAACATTTCTTACTGTCCAAAACTGAGTGGCTGTATGCACCTTGCCAACTGAGATTGGTTTCTGGCCCTTGAGAACTTCAGGTCCCCTTCTGGGACTTGACACACACACACTCACACAAAAAAAGAAACAAACAAAAAACCCCACTTTTAAAAACATACAACTTAAAAGTTCATACTCCAGAATCTGGGAATACTCTTTTACAATCAAAACTTCTGAGTCCAGCAGGACGCAGGCTGAAAACTGTGCCTTTAGATGAATTTTACTGAAGACCAGAAAGGGGCGGTGGGTCCATGCAACTTCAGGCGTATAATTTGGTCATCTAACATCACCTTCAGTCTCAGCTGCCTGTTTATAGCTAAGGGAGAGAAACACGTGCCTCCAGAGGCTCGTTTGGAAAACTTACACAATGTGAGGAGGTTTGGTGCCTTTAAATAGGTGAAAGCCATGACTGATTTGATCGTATGAGATTTGGAAAATTTTACACTTCCTTTAACAGATTGAAATATCTCTTATACAGGTTTTCTCATTCTTCCCCCCCAACCCCTCAACCAATCCATCTCTTTCCAATTCCCAACTTTATAAAATAGATTGAATTTGAAAAGATTTAAAATAACACATGAAATTATTTGAGCACATATTTATAATGAAGACATCAGACCAAATCTCACGGCAAGGATAAGAAAACATAGGTTCAGTTTGTCTGGGGAAGCTCTGAAATCTCCAGCATGGGAGGATTTTAACAACAGGCTTTAAAAACATCTATCTGAAAGGTACTGTCTGAGCTGATATTTTTTTCTGGGGCAAAGGAACGGACCAGAAAACCTATTGAGACACTGATTATCTTATTATCTAGGAGCCTCGGGTTTCATAGATATACGATTGTTAAAATCTTATGACCGGAATTTCATGTCACCCTCCTGGACAATAGACAATCAGATAAAAGTAGAGATAATCAAATTAGAGGTTTCTGTTTTGATAAATGCAAACTTAACCCTATTTTGTCAAAATACAAAATGTCACCCATTATTTTAATGTAATGCATTCAAACAGAATTGTTTAATATGCCCTTCTCCAGTGATTTTTATGTTAAGATCTAAAAGTAAATAAAAGAAATATTTTATCTATAGTTGTTAACTTCATATTATTTTAGAGATAGGGAAACTGAGGCAATGAGAAAAAAAAGAAAAAAAAAAGACTAGTTTTGAAATTCCCATAAAGCCACGATTTCACCCATGTTTTCAGGCATTAACTGCCTGTTTGTACTTGTGTTTGATGTCAATGAACTGAGCCAGTAAATTACTTTGACTGCAAATTGCGAAGCCAGTTTTGACAACATACGGAGTCCTATGTTCCATGCATATGTACAAAGCAAAATATTTGGACATCCAAACATCATCATGGGAGGATGAGACCTGTGGATCTGAGGAATATATACAGTTTGTATTTGCTAACATAACTGTTGTGGTTTAGCCTCAGACGGCAATGAAGAACCACGTGCCGCTCGCTCGGGCCTTCCCAATACGGGAAGAATCAGAAGAAAAAGGCAAAACTCTTGGGTTGGGACAAAGGCAGTTTAACAGCAAAGGGAACAAGCAAACAACAACAATAACACGGAAAGAGGAATATATAGACACGATTATGGAAACGCCGCTCACCGACTGGACCCGGGACACCCCAGCCTGCTCCCAGCGATGACTCCCTGCCCCCTGCCCCGGCAGCTCAGGGTGGGCATGGCTCACATGGCATGGAATACCTGTCCTGGGGAGAATTAACCCTAACCCCACCGGAATCAGGACATTATCCACCCCTTATTCCATACCGTTTTTGCCATGCCCATATCTTACAGGTTACAATTGCCACCACTTTCCCCGGTCATATATATATATACATACATATTCATGCAGATATAATGCCCTTAGTTTATGGGCCATCCCTCCAAAGTGTCTGGTGAATTCACTTAATCCATGGCTTTGGGCTCCGTCTGTTAGAACAGTCTCTCAGGGCAGGTGAGAGGCTGTGTGGTGCTGGCCTGTTGCATGATGTATTTTCGGAGGTTGTGACTGGTGCACCCGGTGTGGCTCATGCACACAGTCTGTGGGCTGAAGATGTAGATCTTGAGGAAGTTCCTGGGCGTGAGCTGCTGAGGTCAGTTCTGATCCCATCACCCCTGTGCTTTACTCAGTTTTTCATCAAAGTCCGTCTGTCCTTAATTTGGGTGATTCTCACTGTAGTACAGCTGATAGCAGTTGTAGTAACAAGGACATACAGTGACAGTGTTACTTAGCAATCAACAACACACAATTTGATTCATTGGCTATTCTCGCCCCAAATCAGATCCCCATGAGGTACACTTCGGACTTCCCCATCCTCCCGCATCACCCACCAAGTGCACCCAGGTCCTTGGGCAAAAGCAATCCCACGGATGGGTTTGCCTTTGCCTGAGGCGGGACTAACCCAGACTGTCTTCCCTAGCATATTCTTCATGTGCACTACGGGGACTTTATCCCCTTCTACGGTATGTGGAAGTTTGGATTGGGCAGGGCCAGCTCAATTCGTAGATCCCCTGGTGTTAACTAGCCAGGTAGCCTTTCCTAAGTGTGCATCCCAATGTTTTAAAATCCCATGACCCATTGCTCTCAGTGTAGTTTTTAACGATCCATTGTATCGTTCTCTCTTCCCGGAGGCTGGTGCCTGATAGGGGATGTGATATACCCACTCAATGCCATGCTCTTTGGCCCAGGTGTCTATGAGGCTGTTTCGGAAATGAGTCCCTTTGTCCGACTCAATTCTCTCTGAGGTACCATGTTGCCACAGGACTTGCTTTTCAAGGCCCAGGATAGTGTTCCGGGCAGTGGCATGGGGCACAGGGTATGTTTCCAGCCATCCAGTGGTTGCTTCCACCATGGTGAGCACATAGCGCTTGCCTTGATAGGTTTGTGTCAGTGAAATATAATCAATCTGCCAGGCCTCCCCAAATTTATATTCCAACCATCGTCCTCCATACCAAAGAGGCTTCAAACGCTTGGCTTGCTTGATTGCAGCGCATGTCTCACATTCATGGATGACCTGTGCAATAGTGTCCATGGTCAAGTCCACCCCTCGGTCACGAGCCCATCTGTATGTCGCATCTCTTCCTTGATGGCCTGGGGAGTCATGGGCCCACCGAGCTGTGAATAGTTCACCCTTATGTTGCCAGTCCAGATCCACCTGAGCCACTTCAATCCTAGCAGCCCGATCCACCTGCTGGTTGTTCTGATGTTCCTCCGTGGCCTGATTCTTCGGTACATGGGCATCTACATGGCGTACTTTCACAACCAGATTCTCTATCCGGGCAGCAATATCTTGCCATAGGTCAGCAGCCCAGATGGGTTTGCCTCTGCGCTGCCAGTTGCCCTGCTTCCACTGCTGTAACCACCCCCACAGGGCATTTGCCACCATCCATGAGTCAGTGTAGAGATAAAGTACTGGCCATTTTTCTCACTCAGCAATGTCCAAGGCCAGCTGAATGGCTTTCACCTCTGCAAACTGACTCGACTCCCCTTGTCCTTCCCTGGCTTCTTCAACTTGTCGTGTAGGACTCCACACAGCAGCCTTCCACTTCCGATGCTTTCCCACAATCCGGCAGGACCCATCAGTGAACAGGGCATATTTCTTCTCATTTTCTGGCAGTTTATTATATGGTGGGGCCTCTTCCGCACGCATCACCTCCTCCTCTGATGACATTCCGAAATCCTTGCCTTCTGGCCAGTCCATGATCACTTCCAGAATTCCTGGGAGACTGGGGTTTCCCATTCGAGTTCGCTGTGTGATCGGTGCAATCCACTTACTCCACGTAGCATCAGTTGCATGATGTGTGGTGGGGACCCTTTCTTTGAACATCCAGCCCAGCACTGGCAGTCGAGGTGCTAAGAGGAGCTCTGCTTCTGTACCAACCACTTCTGAAGCAGCTCGAACGCCTTCATATGCTGCTAATGTCTCTTTTTCTGTTGGAGCGTAACGGGCTTCAGATCCTCTGTATCCCCGACTCCAAAACCCTAGGGGTCGACCTCGAGTCTCTCCTGGTGCTTTCTGCCAGAGGCTCCAGGTAGGCCCGTTCTCCCCGGCTGCGGTGTAGAGCACATTTTTAACATCTTGACCTGCCTGGACTGGCCCCAGGGCCACTGCATGGACTATTTCCTGTTTGATTTGTTCAAAAGCTTGTCGTTGCTCAGGACCCCATTTAAAGTCATTATTCTTCCAGGTTACTTGATACAGAGGGCTTACGATTAGACTGTAATCTGGGATATGCATTCTCCAAAAACCCACAATGCCTACAAAAGCTTGTGTTTCCTTTTTACTAGTTGGTGGAGACATAGCTGCTATTTTGTTGATCACATCCATTGGAATCTGATGGCGTCCATCTTGCCATTTTATTCCTAAAAACTGGATGTCCTGTGCAGGTCCCTTGACCTTACTTCGTTTTATGGCAAAACCAGCTTTCAGAAGGATTCGGACTATTTTACTCCCTTTCTCAAAAACTTCTTCTGCTGTGT
This sequence comes from Sterna hirundo, assembly GCA_009819605.1. Classification (NCBI taxonomy): domain Eukaryota; kingdom Metazoa; phylum Chordata; class Aves; order Charadriiformes; family Laridae; genus Sterna; species Sterna hirundo. Next base: position 79,077,254 of record CM020462.1, on the reverse strand, counting down.
TTCCCCATACAATGATGTCATCAATGTATTGCAGATGTTCTGGAGCCTCACCCTGTTCCAGTGCAGTCTGGACCAGTCCATGGCAAACGGTGGGGCTGTGTTTCCACCCCTGGGGCAGTCGATTCCAGTGTACTGGATGCCCCTCCAAGTGAAAGCAAACTGTGGCCTGCACTCTGCTGCCAAAGGGACTGAGAAGAATGCATTCGCTATATCAATTGTGGCGTACCACTTGGCTGCCTTGGACTCCAGTTCGTACTGGAGTTCTAGCATGTCCGGCACGGCAGCGCTCAGCGGTGGCGTGACTTCATTCAGGCCGCGATAGTCTACGGTTAGCCTCCACTCTCCAGTAGATTTTCGCACCGGCCATATGGGACTGTTATGTTAATACCTGTGTCCTGGGGAGAATTAACCCTATCCCCGCCAAAACCAGGACAATAACTTAAATCCCTTTCAGGGAGCTTAAAAATCTGTTCCTGGCCTTTGTGATTCAGCAGCGGATTCAGAATGCTGACCCAGAGTATCTCACATTTTAAGCAGAAGATGCAGTACCTCCCATATTTGATCAATTCTGTAATGTGTCACCTCAGTCGTGGCTCCCATCTTCTAATTTAAACTCTTTGCAGAGTAATCTACTAAAACCATATTTTTCAACTGGAGTAAAATCCTTTGTTGTTATTCATTTTTGGAGCTCTGCAGTGTTAAAAAGAAGGACTTCATGTAACCTTCAAGATGGAAGGTCTCATTGGGTTTACCACCTGCTCCACTGATGGCCAACAGACCAACTTTTAAGGTGTTCAGAATATATTTTGGTAGTGAGTGTAATTTTAGCAGAAATTTAATCAACTTGCCCCTGTTAAATATTTATCCAATTATGCAAGTGACAAGCGAAAAATGGATGAATCCCTTTTAACGTAATATAAAATAGCACATAGCAGAAGGGAATTTTATCATTAAAGATATAATGAGATCATGAACACCTCCAAAGGGGTGAGTTAATCAAATAAGGCCATAATATGACAAGCAGCCTGTCAGAAGAAATTCTATTTGCTGGAGTATGCGAGTTGCATTTGAGTTAATAATTGAGTCACATAACCATTCTACCAGCCTTGTTAGAGGATGTCACACTCAGCTTTGCTGATGAAGGAGGACAAAAGTAGATTGTATGAAAGGGGAATTCCAAAAGCTGGTATTGACAGTGGGTGTAATTACAGGAATTGCTGACAGTTGCAGATACAGAGCTTTCCCCCAGGCCCATAATGTGTATTGCACTCCGTTCTCCAAAATAATAATAACCCCCCTACACTAAGTATGGATATATGTACACCTGAAGAACTAGGTGTATAGACAGGACAGTCTGAAGTATATGGTGGAGGAGACTCAAAATTTTTATTTTTCTTCTGGAAAGGAAGAGTTTAAGTCCATATCCTTAGCTGATCCAAAACCTCACAGCTCCATTGACTTCAGCTGAGCTCTGATGATTTACACAGGCTAATGCTCTGTCTCACAGTATGTAATCTTTTCCCATTAATGTTTACCTGCTGTGCCATAATGACTACAAAACACTCGACAATAGCTAGACAGTGGGTGTGCTGTGACTGCCACGTACTACGCGAATCATAATCCTGCTACTGGTACCTTGCGCTTCCTCCATTTATTTGTCATATCCATCTGGTGTCCCTCCTACATAGGCTAAGAGCAGATACTCTCTACAAGTGCAGTTCTCATCCTACATTGGGAATGAAAATAGCATTGCAAGAGCAATAAGCAGAAATCACCATCTGATTTCTAATAGCAACAACACGGTAATATAGATGCTCTCTCCCTCCAGGAGCTCAAGGTGCTTGGACTACTTTGTAAACGGTGTTTTGTAGATGATGAAATATAAGGTAGTAAAAGATCAAAGGATTAGCCTGTGATTATACTATTGACAGGTCTTCTTCCAGCTGTAAAAGAAAAAAAAATGATGAGGAAATTCATATCATTATTAAGCATAACTTCACTACAGGTAATAAATGCTACCAAGTCTAAAGCTGTACAGAAGCTGTCATAATAAATCCTGAATCCTGGCAAAATTCATTAAAATTCACATTTTGTGGCCTCACTGAGAAAAAACCAAATAACTGCTGACACAGTTTGCTAGCTTTGGACGTTTGTCTTTTGAAAAATTCAAGAATTCAAAACACAGCTCATGCAGAAGGAACTCTTGTGAATTTAAGTTTAAAATCATGTTCACTTATCTACAGTGACCTATATTACTGGACATGTTACTGACTGTCTTACTGATCTTGTGCTCTTCATACAAGAACAGAAGACATGAGAATGCCATCTCTGAACCTTGCTCATCTGAAACACAGCTTCTTCTAAAAACAGTCATTTTCCAGGAACTGGGATGCAGCAGTCATGTTGTATCTGAAATAGCTTAAAGAAGAAAATACTATCATAGCAGCGGGCAGAAATAACACCAGCAACCACAACATCAACACATATATATTATAAAGAAAAAAAAAATCAATATTCTGCATTGTATTTCAGATGATCCCTATACAATACTGTCTTTACCACTTATCTTGTGATTCTACCACAAACCCGTAATTCACTCTGTGTTCCCCGGTTTACTGAGCCTCGCGACATTTTATTTGTGAATCAATTTCCACCTGTCAGTTCAGAACAACCGTGCTTCACTTCCACCATCCCTTGTCTCTATCTATTCATAGTACCTTTAATATAAAGAAAGCCTCTTTTATGAGTTACTGCTATGCCTGCTGCAATGGGACGCTCACCTTGGTTGAAGGAGCAGTTTATTACAAACAACACCAAAATGTCCCGACCTCCCTGGATAGTTAGTAAAGGGCGCTTGCAGAACACCCACAATACTGTCCCCAAAGAGGAGGACCCCTGTCTTCAGTCAGGTGGAGCCAACAGCTGCTCAGCGTTTCTGATTCAGCTCCTCGCTAGTTTTGCATTGTGGCACTTTGCTGAATTTATTTCATTAGTGAAGTATGCGTTAAACCAGCCCCTGAGGTTGTTTAAGTCGCTGCCATGTGCCAATAGGCCTTTTGTATCCTTTGGGTAAAGCAAATAGCTTCACAGAGGAATATTGAGTAGCACCCAGTGAAATCGTGTAGCAGATGAAAAGATGGACTTGAGGGAGATGGCCATGCATTAAAATGCATCTCCTGCGGCTCGGCACTCAAGATGCTAGCTTCTGCAAGTTCAGTCTAGAAAAGATCCCATGAAGAGGCAGCGGTTCTAGTCTCAGAAACTGGCTGAATTATCCCGGGGTCATGAATCCCCAGACGTGGGACGTAGGTGCAACCCACATAGAAAAAAAATGCGTGGAAAGCCGTCAACCACAATCAAAAAGACTTTGACATCCAAAACAATAGAGGCGAAGGTGGGACCTCAGCACCTGCTTGCTCAGACTGCACAAGTTCTCAAGCATAGTTGTCGAAGCGACTCAGACTGTGATCCAAATCTCAGCTGAGCTCAATTTAGGCCTCCAGGTGGAGGTGTCTGTATGTGGGGTATATTTCTAAGCTATTTTTTTAATCAGTGGAAACAGAGAATCCAATCCTAGTGGTGTCTAGGGCACAATTTAGATAAGTAGCCAGTTCACGATGGAGATTTGCGGCAGAGAAGGATTCAGCAGGACCAACTGCCCTGGCAACCTCTCCACTGCCTCTAAAGACAACTTCACCACCCAGCACAGAAGTGGATACTTATATACAGGCACCTAATTGTGGCTATTTTAACTAAAATCTAAATCTCACTGGCTGGGGTTTTTTTTGGGTGGAGGTTTTTGGGTTTGGTTTTGAAGGTTTTTTTTACTCTTTTTCGTTTCATAAAAAGGTGAGTATTGTGTATAGACTTCTCCAGACTAAGGAGGCCCATTAGAGAAGATTTTGGGATTCTCTTAAGATTACTTAGTCCCTTAAACTGGCTGAGTCTTGCCCATAGGAAAATCCATTAAATGTAAGGCTATCAAAGTCAGAAGCACCATGAAATATTCCTGACAAGCAGAACCAACTCACACAGGTTCTGCTATCAAATACTAGCGCAGGATAGCCATATATCAAAATAGAATGTCAAAATAGGATATCAAATCCTACCAGATGCTCATCAAATTATTACCCGTGCCAAATCGCCGGTGCAATTGCTACGTCCCCTATTTTAGTCATAAACTAAGATTTCAGTTGCTAATAAAGCTGCCTATGAACTTGCATATTCAGTAGGCATTCTGGCAGAGTACTACAGAAGGCTAAACAGCAGAGCTATAAATAAGCAGGACCCTGCTTCTAAGAAACTCCAGCACCTACACAGCTCACTATCTGTAATTTAACAGAGTATTGAAAGACCAAGTATTTCGTACTCATCTTCAGACTGGGCAGGGACAGGGATTCACTTTCACAACTGAAAGTGAATCAAAAGGAGAAGAAACTTTCACGACCAAACGAACGAATACAAAAGAAATGAAATAGAGACTATGTGGCTTGGGGAGATTTAAAACAATTATCTAACGGTAGATCTCTAGGAGAGATAGCTGGTTGTCTGTGGCATGCTTCCTTTGCGGCATGCTTCCTTTGCAGTCACTATATAAGAAACAAGGCATTCTAGTCACATTTTCTGCAAATCCATGTTTTTTCTGATCTCTGTTTTGTTTGGTTTTTTTTTTTCTGTATTTAAATCAGATAAATTGCAGTTTTTTTATATTGTTCCTGTATTTCAACTCCTCAAAGCAATTGCTTTCTTATGCATTTATTTCCTTGTAGGTACAAACTTCTTCAGATCAAACTTTTGAAAGAGATCTGAGGACAGGACTTTGAAACTTGGGCAGTCGGAATCCCTTCGAGCTGTGCATTTCCACCTGATGGCCCTCAAAGCATTCTACACACTGCAAAAGGTGAGGGGCAAAGGTAGAAGGATGCATTTTTTTATGGATCATTAACTTCACCTTCCTGAGTTGTAACAGATCACCTCTGTCATTTCAATAATGTTGCTAACAGCAGAGAGAATTTTTTCCTTGTGTCTGTCGTAAGTATTTGAAGAAGCAAAATTGCAATTCTAGTGCTGGTCCTATTGTGCTGCTTTGAGAAGCTGTGGTATAGACAGGGCTATTGTAACAGAATTACAATTCTGTAGGTATAATAGTGTCAGAATCACAAACCTGCATAAGTATCTGTCATCTCACTCAGTAACTGAATGCAGAGACAGATATTGCATAAATTCTTAACACCTATAAAACAGATTTTTGGGGTTTTGTAAGTTTTTTGTAAAACAGATGGTTGAGTTCTAGAACCGGAAAATTCCTTTGTTTTTGTTTTTCTCCTACTTTGGAATTCTCTCTTGAAAAGAGAAAATATAATGCTTTTCGTTAAAAGATTCAGGGAACTGTCACAGATGTACATATTTAGCTGAAGTCATATTCTCACAAAAATACTGGAATAAATAACTCCAAAGTTTGCAAGCATGTAGAGGATAATAAAAGAAGAGCAACAGCCAATTTACATTCATCAAACACAAATCATGTCAAACTAATCTAATTCTTACTATGACAAGGTAACTGGCTTTGTGCATAAGGGAGAAACAGGAAATGTCATATACTTTGACTTTAGCAAAGCTTTGACACTGTCTTGCATGAATGACTTAGAAAAAAAGTTTGAGAAGTATTATCTAGGTGAAACTCTAGAGTGCAGGATTACATGGCTGCTGTCAAAACATCAACATTAACATTAGGTAGCTACTCTCACTGAATACAGTTGTCTATTTAGGATTCTGTCTAATGTCTGAAACCATTCATAATTTCATAAGCGGTTTGGAGGAAAGAATAGCAAGCATATTTGCTGCAGCCACAGAGAGCACCAAGGTGAGAGCCTGCAAACACGGTGGGGAGGAGGCCTGGAATTCAAAACAATTGGAGGCAAGTGGAGAAAAAGTAAAGTGTCGTTCAGGAATGACAAAGGTAAAGACAGAACTGCACACGTACCGAAGTGGATTTCTGCCCTGGCTGCAGTGTTGCGGAATGGGATCTGCGTAATATCAGGTTACAGCTGAATTTGAGTCAAAAACCTTGTGCTTGTGCGTAGAAGGCATAATCATTTGGAAGGATGGGGAGTATTTGTAAAGGATCCTCGAAAGAGCATGAGACTGATTTTGTCAGGTGCAGAAAATATGACCTAGGAGGAAAGTTTATAGAAATTAAAATCATTTAATCTAGAGAAAAGAAAAATTGAGGGAAAATGTGGAAATGGTCTTCAACAGTAAAAGGTAGCTAGGGGAAAGAAACTCTTCTGTGTCTACTGTTGTTAGGCCAAGGAGTTATAAAACAAAGAAGATTAAAATCCAACATCAGGAAATGTTTCATGACTGAAGATTTTTAAGAAAATTTGGACTAGCATTTGTACAAGTGACATAGCTGAACCTGTCTTTATGAAAGGAGATGGGCTACATGACCTGTTGGTGTCCCTTCTTGCCACATCTTCTTTGATTTCTCCAAGAAAAAAAAAGATATTTCTTTCTCTGAAAGATAAACCTATCCTTAACTGAAGCACAAATACACTGAAAGTAATAACTGTTATCTCTTTAGGGTTCACAAAATACACAAGAGCAACCATGATAAAGTAAAACACTTGATGAGAGAGGAGTCATCCCACACATAGCTGAGAATTGTGAATGGGAACAGAGAATCTCAAGTTAAACATTTTAAATGTAGGAATTGGTACTTTTGATTTAAAAAAAAAAAAAAAAAAGTATTAGAAAAGTACATCATGCAAACCCTAACAGTCTGATTTGATTAATCACATTGAGTCACTGATATATCACATTTACTAACCTCTTTCTACAAGACCCTGACATCTGAGAAATCTGACGATGGGGCAAGGGAGAATTAGTGTTCTTCTCTCTATAATCCTGAGAGATGCAATACTGACTCGGGAGGGAAAGGTTCATATAACATGTGGAGCTAATTTTCTTTCATTGTTATTATTCTGTCTGCTGTAAATCCTGTTTGGAAGAATGTAATACACAACCACAGGTCTGGCTTTATAACTTTCCAAAAACATGTTGGCTTTCCATCAACTAGAATGAATTATGCCAGCACTACTGTCCTTGGCAGCTGTGATGCCCTCCACTCCCAGGGGAAAGGAACACATCAAAGCAAGCATGTCTTGCCTGAAAATTCAGATAGATTCAAGAATGGAAGGAAGACAGTGTGAAACTGGTCATGTCTTTTCCTGCAACTCAGTATTAGCCAAATTCCCAAGAACAGACCCCCTCCCCCAACCCACCCCTCTCCCCCCTAAAAAACCCCATCAAAACCAGAACAACCTATATCCTTAAAAAAGGCAGTGGTTGAAGGAGAGTATCACACTGGCAGGCTGTTCCCATTTTGTACCATACTTGAGTGATCGTGTAGATTGAGATGTGCAGTTTTCCTCTAATCCAAACGTACGTGTCTTCTGCTCAAACAGCAAGCATGTACAAGTTACATATCTCAGCCCAAATTCACACTAGGCTTCTCATACAGTCAATGGAAAAAATAGGCATCTCAGGAGGCTGAGTCATCTAGCCTACCTTAGAAATCCACCTTAAAGGGTGATGAATCACTCTCTAGAAATACTCGGTTTTTATTCAGTTTTCTGATGGAGCATATAGTGATTAGTTCAGACTCAGATGCTTAAGGCATGACCACTGTATCCTGCTCAGAGCTTGAGGTAGTCAAGGCAAAAAGAAGTTGAATCTACATTGATTATTGTGTAGAGCTATTTTAGAGCATAAAGCAAAGAGTGTAAGTATAAGCCCCAGTTATCATCAGTCTGATGTAGAATTGCATTTCCAAAATTGAAAATATCGCAATTTAATGATGAATAATGAATCAATGTAAGGAATCATCTCACAGGATTTTAGGGACTTAGTAAACTTCCACTTTAAACATCCAAGGTGCTTTCATATATGACAGAAGCTAGAATAATCAAATACTAGCAGAAACAAAGTTCCAGTAAAAAATATGTTTAAGAATTCCCATATCGACCACATTAAATATTTAAATGCGCTGGTAGCTTTTCAGAATCCAGCAGTCCTTCAAAGAACTGGAATTTTATTGCTCCACTTTTTAACCAGTGTGTCAGTTCAATAGAGAAGAGTCCCCAAGATGCCCATTGTAGCTTTGTCTTGGGGATTAATTAAAATTTGATGAGGTATTCTTATGGCAATCAGGCTTTCAAAAATGAATTTTAAGGTCGCACTAAAACCATAATAGTAACGGGGCTAAACAGGTGTGTGAAATCTTTGCAAAATGTAAGGATTACACATAGGATATACCCATATGGTCAGACTCACCTCTTGGTTATGCCTGAGTAAATTTTTTTACTTAATTGTAATGATTAATTAAATTCAGTATTCCGTGGTGTAAATTGGAATAATATTCTGCCCTTCCTTAAATCTCTTTTTCTTTCTCTTTAATAGCGTGGTTAGAATATAAGTAACATCAGAATTTATCCCCTAGATGTTGATTGGTCTAGGGAACGGTGTTAGAAAAGTTGGTAGGGTCTTTAGGGTACTGTAAGATGTGAGCCCAAGGTCTATCAAACATAACAGGTTTCTAACTTTTCACTCCCCTATAATGTTGTTACATCAAAAATGAAATATTTCAGAGAAGAGCAGAGATTTATGATGGGAGTGGTGTCAGGATTTGAGTTGTAACTTTTGCTTGCACCCAACCTCAGTGCATTAATTTCTCAGTAAATTCTACAATAAACAATTGTTTGGAGAAAAAAAAAAAAATAAAAGTGGTTTTGAAGGGTTGTTACTTTGATCTCCTGAGTTTAGACACGTAAACAGCTTAGTCAGCAAAAATAGCAAGGCAGAGATTTCCATAAATGTGAAAAAGGGAAAGAAGCTGTAGAGAAGAGTAACGTGGGGCGTGAGCAATGCCTAGAGCAGATGGGGCTCCAGTGGCAACAGCAGAGTCCCTACAGCAGAGCTGCCATGAAGCATTTTGTGTCTTCATCTCTTATTTTCCTGATGCTTCAGTGACAACAAATGTGGTTTAAATTTCAGATAACTGTCCTTGGAAAAGGATGAGTGGTGTGGGTAGGAAAGATGCTGGACTCACTTCAAATAGTGATTAAATAGTGATTAAACTTCATTATCACTGTAAATCTAAGTGTGTAAGAAGGGCGGAATTGGCTCAGGCCAAATGCCTGCCCAGCGTGATGCCTGGTCTCTGACAGCATCCAAAAGTAGATGGATAGGAAAAGTAAAATCAAATACAAGGCTTTTTTCCTTGGAATGGTCTTCCAGCCTCTTGTGTGCTGCTGCTCTGCTGCTCCCTGGGCTGAAGATACTGTCTTTCATTTAACAGTCCCAGACTGATTTGCTTTCCATTAATTCATATCCCTAAGCACATGCAAATTTTAAACATCCACAATGTCCATAGTAAATAGGTGCAAAGCCTAGCCACAGTAGTAAAACAGTTATCATTTAACAGCCCTACGTCAGAGTTGCCAATAACAATCACATAGTCACGGGGTTTAATGCGGAAGGCAAAGGACAGAAAATCAGCCTCGCACTCCACCAGGTTTTGAACAGGTGCAAGAGCAACGATAATTTGCACCTTGGGGAAGTGTGCTGAATCGGGGTGTGCTAGAAGAAGTACAGCTGCAGCACCATGCACTTTGCTCTAAAACTCAGAAACCCCAGTGAAAAACTCTATAAAGACCCAGTGTTTCGTACTAGGTGTGATTTTAAAGTGCCGTGCTTTGAAGGTCAGCCTGAGCTTCACTGCCAGCTGCTAACCATTTCAAAACCTAGCTGGGGTCTGTCTGGAGGCGATGGACTGCGTGCAGGATAGACGTATCCTCAGGAGGAGGAAACCAAGGTTAGATTTGGGCCATCGCTCTTACGTTGTAAACTCTGGTCTACTGACAACTGGAACTGAAAGCATTCATTTGTTTCAGTTAAATCACCTAAAAGATATAAGAAAAGCTAATAACACACATATATCGCTGACCCAAGTCCCATTTATTTTGGCAACATAAGAGCAAAAGGCTTAAAACGTATTAATCTGTGATCCTCTGGCACTTTAAGAGTGCCTGAAATGTCCATTCTTAGGAGCACGAAGTTGTCAATGGCTGATCTATGTCTTGTCAATTCTGAATAAGAAATAATGAGGTAAATCAGTTACACCTAGGTTGGCGCAAAGCTTTTTTTTTTTTTTTTTTTCTCCTCTCCTTTGGAACCAATTACCAAAGTAACTCTGAAACAGCTAATGTGATATACAGTCTTTCCAATCAGCAGATTTTCCAGGAACATCAATCAGTCAACTGTCTGCAGCTCTGAGATCGAGCTTAACTCTCTCTAAGTGAATAAAAAGAAACCATCTGGAAGACACTTTCCTCCTGAGCAAGAAGTAAAGACGTGCTGACTGTTAGCTGGTATCGTTGCAGAGCATTTGTGAAACGCCAAGAGCAACGGAGGTCGTTTCGTGTCTTCACCTGTGTACTTGGAGCCCCTAATCTGAATTCACTGTGATCTTTGTCTCCTGTGAATTTCTCCTTTGCGGTTTGGAAGTCCTACCTGGAGGAGAGGCAGAAGTGTGGTGCGGAGGTCTCAGCTCAGGTGTGAGGAGACCACTTCATGGCAAGTACCAGCTCGGTCGATTCCCAAGCTGCAGGGAAGCCACTGAGGGATCGTCCCAAACCAGCTCAGGGCAGAGCAGTGAGCCGTGGTAAAATCCAAAGTAACCCTGAATGACAGCAAGAAATAAGGGAGGGGAAATGGAACAAGGCTGGTGGGCATAAATAACAATACTGCAGAAGACAGAGACTAATTATAGAATCATAGAATCATAGAATCATTTAGGTTGGAAAGAAACCTTGGGATCATCGAGTCCAACCATCAACTCCGCTCTACAAAGTTCTCCCTTACACCATATCCCTTAACACCACGTCTAAACGACTCTTAAACACATTCAGGGATGGTGACTCCACCACCTCCCTGGGCAGCCTATTCCAGTGTCTCACCACTCTTTCCGTGAAGAATTTTTTCCTAATGTCCAGTCTAATTTCTAGATGCCAAAGCGACAGATGTAAAATACATATCTAGGTAGACAGACAGACACGTAGGGGCTGTTCACCTGCTAGTCCATCACGAAATACAGCTGTATTAGCAGGAAAGAAGCTTTCTCCGAAAGAGTTTCTTCTGTCTCTTGCCTCCAGGGTGCAAGAGCAGCTGGGAAACCCTCAGCACAACATTTGAGGAGGACGGCCAACTGAGCAAAAGCTTTTGCAGAGTTTTCCGAGGAAGCTGAAAATATACCAAACTGCCACCAACAACGTATTTCCACAATGTTTAGTTTTATTGCCCTCATATAAATGTGCATGTTTTCATAGGCACTTATTTTCTAGAGAAAATGTATTCTTCTACCACAACACGACAGAAATGTGTTTGATCTCACACAGTTCTAGCAAGAAGCTGATTTTGTTTTGAGTGAGTAGGTTCAACTAAAACTTAACAGCCACTGCATGCAAAGCAGTAGAAAAGGGGTGAGACTTTCACTGTAAAAGCTCCTGAAGGTAACATAAAATGGACAAATGTTCCTATTAGTCTTATCACACTTGGAAGGTTTCAGAGAGTCAGCATAGATTGATTTCCTCTTGGCACTCAGCCTGGACATTTAGATGGACACTTAAAAGGATTCACAATTGAGACAGTTTTAAGACTCCTCCAAAAAAAAAAAAAAAAGAGTATGTGCTTGTAGGTGGATCTGTTTCTAAACCAAGAAGTTGACTTAGCAGTTTTATTGGACTATCCTCTGTATTCACAGAAGCTTCTCATATGAAAGTCATGTAAGTGACATTGTAGCTAGCTGTCCCTCTTTTTGATATTTTCCTCTTATTTATGTGTACTGCAGTAGGCACACTTTGAAATTATATTTTACATTTTAGCTGTCTTTCTGTTGCAAAATAACAGAATCTACCCAAGGTGGGAAGGAAACAATTAGTCTAAATTGCCTCCTTAGGAGTGAGAACTGTCAATGTTTTTCCCTAATAAAAAAAAAAAATCATCCCTGTCTACAGAGTAGGATGCAGGCAGGATGTGACAATATTCTGTTTAAACACATCCCACTACCCAAAATAACACACAGGTTTTAAAAAACCTCCCAGGTGTAAGTCAGGTTGGTTTCTGAGGCCAGAAAGATCTGGGTTTTTTGCTACAGCCCAGCTTAGTCCACGGAGGGTCAAACTCCCAATTTGACTTTGAACTTCAGTGGACCCCCAGGACTTTAGCTGATCCTCTGCTCCAACTCAAACTACAATCTTAGGAACATACAGTTTTTAAGAATACATTCTTCATATCCTTTTTGCTTTTTCTTCTTAGAGGACATTTTCTCCAACAAAGCAAGTTGGAAAGTATTATCATTAATTGTTTCCTAGATCACTGTTTAGGTGACTTTCACAAATCTCTAGTTAAACGGATTTGATAAACACAAATCTCCAGTTGCTAGAGGGTTTTGGTTTTTTATCAGGAGGAGATGTTTTGCTTTTTCCTGAAGGGTTTTGCTCGCTGCTGTTAAAATGTACCTCAGGAGTAAAGAGTGGCATTGCTTCTAGCAGATAGATGCACAGTTAGAAACGCTGACCCAACCGATACCTTCTGCAGTGTTTTAGAGGGAATGACCACATCTGATTTACATCCGTAGTTTCTTGGTTATCACTATGATCAAACTTTTCTTGCCAAGAACTCACCTCACCCACTTTGTGATTTTCCTCAATGGTGTTTAACCAAGAACCTTTTCCGTAGGGCTGTAAATGAAACAACATTTCTCCTTGCAGAATACTATAACTGAAGTCAGCGAACTGTCAGCTGTGGCAGATTGTGCCTGGTCTGTATAATTGAGTTTGATTAAGAGTTTTGTTGCCATCACTGGTTTTATTCCCTTCCTATGTAAACATTTTACATCTTCTCATGGTTAAATATTGTTTTGCTTTGTTTATTTGGTAGAGCTGCCACAGAAGACGAACATTCGCATATAGAATTAATTAACATTGATGTCATTGTGTTCAAAGGAACATAAGGTTGGGAGGGGGAAAAAAGACATTCTAATTATTGGAGTGTTTGGTGGGAGTTTATTTTACAAACACTATCATTATGTTGACAACAGTGTAGCAATATGTTCCACAAGGCTTTTGTTGCTTCCAGGAATGAGAGGATGGAGCATGGATGTTGCTTTTTTTATCGCCGAAATTCTTTCTTGGGGTCACAAGCAGACCTAGCTGCCTGCAAACCCCAGTAAAACAGAGTTTCTGCTTCCTGGTATCTCACCATCATTTGGATAACGTAAATTGAGTGGAAACAGTCCAAATCAGAAGCACAGCTACCTTGAAGCTCGCAGCCTTGAAGGATGCGAGCAGAGCAGAAAGACATCCGGGGCTCTATGGAGACACTCTCGTGTACGTGCCCACTTCCACATCAGATGCAACACTCAACAGCGCGACAAATCTGAAATGGAGTGCAGGGGAAAGTGAGACCTGTTGGAGCAGCACCCAGAGGCCAAGTGTCTCTGTTCCCTGAATTCACTGCAACAGAAACGAGTATTGGACGTCTTCGAGTTGGTGAAGAGAGGAAGATGCTTTTGAAAGCATCCATAGAGACATCCTTAGACTCCTAAACTTAAGGAAATAGCATTTTCTTCTAAGACTCTGAAAACTTTGTCTTCCTTGAAAAGGCAAATGCTTCCTTGAAAAAAGAGTTGTTTCACCAGCAGTTTACTTACAAGTTGTGTGTCTCGGTATCACAGGGAGGATCCCACCCAAACTAGAAACGTTTCTTTCAACAAAACTACTGTGATCTTTTTTATAATGAAAAGAAAAAGAAAGTAAAAAATATTCAAATGGCCATCTGGGGTTTCTTGGAAGAAGTAATTTTTCCTGCTTAGAGTGGAAGTTTTAAAATACATGGGAAAAATTGCCAAGGCTGTGCCTAACTTACAATTGCTTTTAGGGTTTTTTATTTGTTTGTTTGTTTTTTTGTTGGGTTTTTTTTTGCATGTGTGTTAGGAATTAAAAGATCTCTGACAAATATGAGTGGGAGAGAAAGAAACCCCTCAATTTGTAAATTTTCTATCAAAAGTACTCAACAACTTTTTTCAAGTTAATTACTTTGCAGTGATGGCTGTGCTTAGGTCATGAGACCGTTTTCTACCCTCCTGAATTATGGCCCGGTCTTGCAAAATATATTCTGCTAAACACTCCATTGAAGCTACAGGATTTATTTACATAAATTAATCCCCATCTCTTTTTGTGTTTAATAAAAACTAAGTGTACTACAGTGCCGTAGAAATAAACCTTACATAATTAATTCCTATAGTATTGTGGCTGAATAAATGGCATGCTTACTTCAGTGGCAGCTCTATTACACCCAGGTTGGGGTCATACTTTCTCATTAATGAGGTGCCTATAACAGGGCCCAAAACAGGATAAATAGTGAGAGAGTCTTCAATCAGGTGAAGTTTGTTCTCATATCAGTACACTGCAGGCATATCTAGTTAGCTTTCCATTAGTGTTAATCAAGCATGTTACTTGTGCATCAGCTGGGAGTTAAACCTTAGCCTGCGCTTTTGTACCATTCAGAGTCTTTGATTTAATTTCTTACACTAAGTATCAATTCACAGATAGGTCTAAATTGATTTGTAGTTATAGTGCTTAGGCAACTGTAATTGATATATGATTAATCAATAGCTATGCTGTAATTCATCAATGTCACAATTATGAACTACATGCTAATTAATTTGTTCTCTGCCTTGATGTTTTAACCATATGGGAGTTCACATCTTGATTATTATTTGTATTTTTAACTATCACAGTGTAAATCCAGACGAGCATGGTGTGACAAGGTAGGACATCTAAGGATACACAAAGGAAATCCCCAAAGGCATGACATGTAGGAGTGGTTTGATACTCCAAGAGGTTCTCTTTGACTCAACTACTATTTGAACCAGTAACAAGGCAAACACGGAGGTTTCTGAAGGGAAAGAGCCAGACCTGTGACGAAAGGCCAGCTCTGTGGTGGCCAGAGTGAGGGTCACAGGATCTGGCCCGTTGATGCCCGCACTCCAGCCCTCTGCACTTCTCAACAGCAAAGCCACCTTGACAGCAACAACCTGGGCAGGACTTTTCTTCCCTGCCTCCCTTGATGGTGACATCTATCCAATTGCTTTCACTGAACTCCATGAAAAATCATTGTTTCGCCAAAATAGTAATCCCTCCCTTGGTGCTCTCATTACTGAAGTACCATAGATGGCCGCCTTGACGTGCGGCTCCTCGGCGGGCAACGAGTGTAATCAGCCGAATGCACAGGGCTTACTGGGATGGATCGGTTAACAGCACGCAGCTGAACACCTAAACGAACTTTCAGGTATTGATCCGGGAGCACACCCAGCAGATTTGCCTGCTCCCTTTTTACTCCAGGAGCCAGAGATGTTAAGTGTTTTCGGTGAAAACCACAAATACTTTAAATCCCCTATAAGGAGACTGGGAAAACTCAGCAGAGAGGGGCAGGGACTAGAAGATTTTCTTTATCGCTTCACAGCTGGTGTTGCTAGTGCTGTGGAAATGCTCCCCCTTAGTGTGTCTCCCTGACTTGTAAGTGGAATAAGTGGTATTGGGGGGAGGAGAACTGAGCGCCCTCCTACTTTTGCAGAATGTTGTCTTGCTCCCTCCCATTATTTATTTTAAAAGGAGCATAAATCAACTGATAACATTTATTTGGAGTGAAAAATAAAGCTCAGTAGTAAATCTTGTTTGGAGTCCAAAATCCTCCAAAGAAGAGCCTGAAAGAGCTATTTTTTTTAATTTGCAAATGTTACATATCACACACACACACGTACACACACAACTAAAGGCAGTTTTTTAACCCATTTCCAGTTTCTCTGAATTTAATAGTCATCACACTTCAGTACGGCCCCTGAGACAATGCAATGCCCTGGCACTGGATTTACAATAATGCATGAATACAGTTTAATTTTTTATTTTTTTTTTAATGTCTAGAAGGGAACAGAAAGGAAAATAATAAAAAAGAGAATGTTGGGGGGAGAAGGCGGGAAGCTCTGGTGGGAGAGCAAATTAATCTGGATTTCTCTCCAGAGAGGAGGAATTGATCTCATTTGTATCCTAATCACTATGCACTGTATCTGGCTGGGATAAATATTTTAAAAATATAGGTGTCAGCTTTTGCTGTGTGACTGTATTACTGAAAGGCTCGGTGTTTGCCACAGCAGCGCTCAGCTGATGTTGCTGGGCCATGGAGATGGCCCTACATCCGCAGGCCAGCCCTGACCACATGGTCCAGCTCGATAGTCCTGGGCTCTGCCAGACAGTGATTTGAGTTTGGATTAGTATATGCGTGTGAAAACACAACCCTGGCAAGGCTATATTGCTTTCCAATCTGAAGACTATCCATCCAAGCGTTCACTGGACATGGCAGATACAGTGATATGATCAAGCATTGGAACAGGCTGCCCAGGAAAGTGGTTGAGTCACTACCCCTGGAGGTATTTAAAAGATGTGTAGACATGGTGCTGAGGGACATGGCTTAGTAGTGGACTTGGCAGTGTTAAGTTTACAGTTGGACTTAATCTTAAAGGTCTTTTCCAACCTAAATGATTCTATGACTCTATGATTATATATATGTGTATAGCTATATATATAATATACATACGATTCTCTTTGATTGAAGGGTTGTGTTTCAAGCACAGAGACCTGCAATATAACAATTCATCTCTTCATATTTGCAATCAGATGGTGTAAACAGAAGAGTATTTCAGCCTAAAGGGCATTAATTGCAAAAGGGTAAACAGGACATTTGGGTCAGAGATTTGATGTGGTGAGAAAAGGCATTTTAATGTGGGGAAGCCTAACAAATTGTAAAATGGAGCTTGAAAACTGAAAATTTCGATCATAATACATGTAATAGAAGAATTTGAATTACATGTCCCAGGAGGCTCTTTTCCCAAGTCTATGCTCCTAGAAAGTTTCTTGCTCTGTTTGTGTGCTTTCTTCTTCCCTGCTTCTTCTCTAGTCGTTTACTTTGTGTGTGTTATTCAAGCTTGCAATTTATTTTTTTTTTTAGCTTAGGTTGCCTAGACAATAAAAATGGTGTGGAAAAATTGTTACTCCATTTTATATAGTGGAGCTAGAGCAGGAGACAATTTAGCCCCCTTGATTGTTAAGATTTACATAGGCATTTGCAGTAAAAGCCTAAAATAGAACGCAGATTTCCTGAAGCCAAATTCAGGTCTTTAACCACAATGCTTTGCATCCAGATAATAAGTTTAATTCGTCTTTAATGAGCTGCTGTATTAACTTGAACAAATATTACAGTTAAATTCCAGCCAAGCATGCAGAAGCAAAGCACTTAGGTCACACTTAGAGGCCTGCGGATGGTCTTTTAGGAAACAATAACTCTACAACGAGTTTGAGGATGTGTAAAACTCTGGAACATAAGCTCCGAGCATGGCTCTGTAGCTGAGAGAATACAGGTCATCCTGGGATGTTAAATCAAGGGAACTAATTGTCTCATTAAAATTAAGACACAGAGGGAATGCCATCCTACGTAATCCCTCCAAACACCACTAGTGCCATAACTGGTCTACTGTGTCCAGCCCTCTACATAATGTGTACAAAAGACTTGAGCAAAGGCTGGAGGTGGGAAATACAGAAAAAACTGCAAGCTTGACCTGAAGTTGGAGGAAAAAAAATGCCTTTTAGTGAGACCAAGGAAATTCCCCTTCTCAGTCTTACCCAAGGAAAGGTTAAGGTTTGATTTGATCAAGCTGAAAGAATCTACAAAAGGGAAGGTAACTGACAGTCAGCTCTTTAATCTAGGAAAGGAAAAACATAATGAGTTTCAAAGGTTCATGGTAGAAGATAAATTCAAACTACAAATTGCTTCACTTTTTTAACGCTGAAAGTTATAAACCACTGGGACATTTTATCTTAGAGCATGATTGATTCACTTTTGCTTGAAGTCTTAAATCAAGACTAAATGCTTTTATAAATAGATATCTAGCAGCTTAACCAGATGGTATATACTTCACAAAGTAATAACTAGGGGAAATTGCTTTGCGTGTGCTATGTGGGAAGTCACATACTGTCCTCACAATGGTCTGCATTAGTTTTAGGTATTAGTATTATAATTGTGCTTTGGTAAGCACCAAGACCTGCAGTCAGGCACCCTGCTTAGGTTTAGTGGCAGATACGGTTTCAGATATGAGACCCAAGCAGGAATGTTTGGAAATCATATAGAATCATAGAATGTGTTGGGTTGGAAGGGACCTTTGAAGGCCATCTAGTCCAGCCCCACTGCAGTAAACAGGGACATCTTTAACTAGATCAGGTTGCTCAGAGCCTCATCCAGCCTGGCCTTGAATGTCTCCAGGGATGGGGCCTCCACCACCTCTCTGGGCAACATGGGCCAGTGTCTCACCACCCTCAGTGTAAAGAACTTCTTCCTAATGTCTAATCTAAACCTGCCCTACTCTAGTTTAAAACCATCGCCCATCGTCCTATTGGTACGTGCCCTTGCAAACAGCCCCTCCCCAGCTTTCTTGTAGGCCCCCTTCACGTACTGGAACATCACTATAAGGTCTCCCCGGAGCCTTCTCTTTTCCAGGCTGAACAACCACAGTGCTGTCCTCATAGGAGAGGTCCTCCAGGCACCATATAACCAGGTACAGCTCACATACCCAAACAGGAGTCCGTGAGATGAATGGGGAAGGATTACAGATCCCTTGGCAGAGACTGTGGTGGGAAGTCAGTTGCCAGAAGCTTTATCCATCCTGAAATGTGGTCTCTTCCCATACATAAGGGCCATCTGGGAAACAAGGTTGGATAGCATAACATAGTAATTTATGCAGACAGAACAACCCTCCTCCTCCTTCTGGTTTGCCCAAAAGTGGGAGCTGGGGGCTCACCAAGCACTAGGGGTTACCCATCTACCTGTCCCCAGTCTGAGCAGGTCCCACCACATGCACGCGTTGTAGTAACTGTGCTTAATTTTGTAAAATGAGGGTCTTGGTGCTAAAATGCTGGATTTCAATCCTATATTGTGATTAAGGAGACAGAAACATATAGGAAGCCCAGAGGAAGAGTTAGACACATTTTTTTTATCTTTTTTTTTTTTTTTTGTCATCCAACTATAAACTTGAGAATTAAGATTACAAGCCATTTTTTACACAGAGACTTGTTTGTTTAACTAAAGTTTTAGAAAGGCTGCTTTCTTATGTTTAGATAACTGCACCAAGGGCTCCTGCATTTCACTGAAAGGGTGATGAGTATTTTTCTCTCCATCTTAATTAAATTTAAATTCCAATTACGAGATGGCAGATACTCCATTTCTTGTTCCGGCTGAGATCTCTTGTGATGTTTACATCCCACCTTTGGGGAGGCTGTTACGCCTGCTGATTTCTTTCTGGGAAAGATATAAATAGTGTGCACATTCAGGGCATTCTTTCCGAATTTACATTATCTGTGTGGATAATGCTAGAAACGTAGGGAGTATTAACCTGTGCACTGAGGTCTGAAGTGGGATTTCATTTCACAGAGGACTTATGAATGTCTTCCATGCTGTGCTGAATTTCACTCCTAAAGGTCTTGTGGACAAGAACTGGCCAGAATTATTTTGCTAGTATGTTTTTCATGAACTAGAGCGAATTTATTGAAATGACCATGTGTGTGGGACGCGGGGATGTGGGTACCTGTGTGGAGCGGGGAGCTACATATACCTCCTCAACCCAGATTGCCTCAAGAAGGCTTCTCAGTTCTAGCAGAGACTCTTCCGTCAGTGAATATACAGCTTCAGTTTCTCCTCTTGTTCCCTTCCTGACATACCCCAAAGGATCATATTCCAGTGTGTCCTGGTTTAAGGTAAAACACAACCAATTTTCTCTTCTGTTCCCTTCCAACAGAACATAAAGCATTTTAAAATGTTTCTTAAGAACGTAATCTTTTACCTGCTTGCCAGCTCCACAGCTGAAAATATG
Organism: Sterna hirundo; assembly: GCA_009819605.1. NCBI lineage: Eukaryota > Metazoa > Chordata > Aves > Charadriiformes > Laridae > Sterna > Sterna hirundo. The sequence continues at coordinate 79,057,219 of CM020462.1, read as the reverse complement.
GGTGAGAACACACCACTGCACTATCGCTTTTTTCCAAAGTATATTTGGTCCCAATTCCCGCTCAGTCTGTGTGTGTTGCAAGCAGCATTTTTAATATTTGGAAAAGCTTTACCAACTGATATCTTTTAAAATGAAATGAGGGGGTTACTTCTGCCTCTCCTCGTCACTCAGTGCCTTTCAACCTGTGCGGGTCTGTGGCGGCTACGCTGGGTCGACACAATGCTTTTCTGTCATGTTAAATTATCCAGCAGCTATTTGGGTGCCGTGAAGTTTTCCTGCAGAGACCCATTTTCTCACTTTCCCATCGTATTAGGTACTCCTCTTTATAATGCATTTTCTCAGCTCCTTTGTCATACAGGCTTTCTCTTTACTGCACGAAGTGACGACTTGGCAAGTCCTCAGAAGTCTCAACAGACAGTTCTTTTTTTAACTTCTCTAAAAAACTCTTCATATGAAACCTTACTCATTCCTCGGTAATTTTTTGGCCTTTTCTCTGGCCTCCTCTCAAAGATATCCACACCTTTAGGAATGTCCAGAGGAAAACACTTCCTTTAATTACCAAACAGAGCATCCCTCTCTGTCTCTCTAACACACACTCGCCCCCAACACACACCAACACCCATTTTAACACTTCCTATAACTTCTTGTTCTCAGAGCTTCTGTCCTCATGCAAAGCACAGACTGCTCTTGCCTCCTTCTTCTAGAAAGAAGACAAGTTTTTTATAAAGATAATATGTTTTGTTAGACTAACAATTACAAATCGAAAAGCGGACAAGCTCTCAGACATGCATCTCCTGTATCCCCCGGATCACAGCATTGAAAAGAACATCTGTGATAGCTCTCTGACTAAAGGAGTGAAAATGTTTGACCACAGTGTGCTACAAAATCATTACATAAACACGGAACAAAAAGGTGGCTGTGGCTTCTTGGAGTTCTCTTTAGCTTGCGTTTTTACACCTCACTTCTTTTTATTATTCTTTCTTTTAAATAAACAAACTCAGATTTTCTAATCACTCTTCTTTATAAAGGGTTTTGTTGTGGGTTTTTTTTGTTTGTTTGTTTTGTTTTGTTTTGTTTTGTTTTGTTTTGTTTTTCTGCATGCTTCTAATCATTTTGGTGTAAGGAGACAGAATCCCAGCCTTAAGGCGAATTCTGTTTCCTCAGCATGGCTTACAAATTTTGCATGCAAACATCCCTGCAGTAAGGATTTATTTATTTCACGTAAAAAAAAAAAAAAAAACAGCCCTAAAATATCTCAAAGATTAATGAGATGTGCAGTGGTTTTTATGTGGCTTCATACAACTTGTTGATTAATTTTTTTATTTATTAGGGAATATAATTTTACAGGCTTTTAGAATTCACAATCTCTCTCTTCATGAAGGCAAACCTACATTTTCTACAGATGTTTTCTTTTTTAATCTTTATAGCGGTTTAATTTGCAAAATAACAGTGCCAGAAACAAATAACAGTACCAGAAACAGAATGAGCGGTATGAGTGAAGGGCGGTATGAGCCGCCCTCTGCCTTTTTTTTTCCACTGATTTTTTTTTTCTTCTTCTTTTGTGGACCTTTAGAATCCAGTTGCTACTGTGTTTTGTTTCAAATCTCTGGCAAAATTTATAAATTTGGGGGAAGGAGCAAAAGTTATATAGCGCATCCCTTAAAACGGTCCGTAGTTTCTGGAAAAGATATTAACCTTACAAACCTATTTCAGTTTATCACACTGGATTGAGTAGTCTCTAATCATTGCCTTAAGTATTTTGAGGTCCCTCTCTACCACGCTCACTGTCCCCTGCTTTGGTAGCACAGGAAAGCTATTTCATTGCTTTCTTGCACGTGGACATTTTTCAAATGTCAATGTTATACAATATTTTGAACAAATAACCTGGACTGGATGGCATGGCGGAGCAAGTCTTCAAAAGCCTGCAGGCTGCTCTGCCGCTGTTAAGCATTAGTATGTTTGGCAAGTGTCTTTTAAAAATGAACCACACATGTCCCTCTGGGGTCTACTAGAGTTATTTTCCTGCTTTTGGTGAGTGCAACATCTGTCTAGTTGCCAAATAATGTGGTAACCTGAGCTAGGACACTTTCCACCATTATAGGGAAAATCATGCCAATGTCACAAAAAAAAAAAAAAAAAAAAAAAACAAAAAACAGAGGAAAAGAAGGATAGTGAGCAAGCTTATAGACATTAGAGCATCTAATAGGTACTGAGGAGGAAAGGGAACACCTGTCAAAAATGCAAGATTCTGGTGTTTGGCTACTTTGGCCAGGAGTCGGTGTTTATTCTAGCAAAAAACGTAATTCAAGCAATGCAACACAAGGTTTTTGTTTGGCTCATCTTTAAAAAACAAAACAAAACAAAACACAACCCATGGCTATATAAGGCAAAAAAGGGAGAGCATGCTGTGAAATAGGGCATACAAAAAGCAGCTGTGGATTTGTGGCTCTACCTGAAGGAACAGACTGTGCAGAAATTCACGGTTTCACCCAATGGAATGGCCGATGCCTCACTTCCACCCTACATCCAAAAGAGGAAGGAGCTAAAGGAGTTTTATCACTGATTTTAATCAACACCTTCACCAATGTGTTTAGGTGAAGGTGTTGATGCTTCTGCCTTCAGTTTTCTGTGCTTTTTTAACTTTTTTTTTTTTTTTTCCTATTGACAAAAAGTAGCTCAGTATCCAATTCCTGCAGAAGGTCTGTAGGGACTGAGTGGGTAACTCCCTTGAAAACCTCCCACTGCTACTTCCTCCTCACTGCCATTTAACCAGAGAAAATCTATGCACTCATAAATAAATACATGCAAAACATCTTCTAGATTTGTATTCTTTGATTCCCCACCAAAAAAAAAAAGGTCAGATTTTGAAAAATAACACATGCCATGAACTTGAGTCCAATTTAGCACAGCCAAAGGGCTGCACTTGTTTGAAATGATCAACTTTTGGAGTAGGAATGGTCAAGGTCACTGCAAACTCAGCCACTTTCCATTTTACGATGTAGATTAAGTGTTTTGCATCTCAGCTTCCATAGTAAATAAAAAATACCGTAGTTAAATATATGACTCTCATCTTTAGCGCCGAAGGTCATATAGGACTTGGGACTGAATACAGAGGAGGTGGAAGGCTGTTTTACATAGCACTGGGACAAAATCAGGGATTCATCTTTAACATTTCCTCATTTGTGCTTAGTGCATTTATTTCCCAGTTTCTCTAAGCTTTGATAATTTCTTCTGGTACTGAATACTTAGAAAAAGACTTTGTTTTGCACATCTGATTTTTTCAGGTTTCAGTGTCAGAAAATTAAAGAACCTACAGTATGAAGTATTATGCAGTTAAGCAAGCTATGTTATTCCCTGTGAGCGTTTTCCTCAGAAATAGAAAGGAAGAAGAAAGAAAGGCTCAAATAAATGCTTAGATTTCGCTTTACAGCAGCAAGAAGGAATTTTATATTATATTAAATGGCCTTTGCTGTTGATGCCAAGAAAAACAACCTAGGTTTTGAATGAAATTATTGCATTATTGGGTACTGGGATAATTTTGTGTGGGAAAAGGCAATACAGTTGATTTTATTAATAGTAATAGTTGGCATTCATATTTTTTTGTGTAAAATTCTCAAAGCACTTTGAAAACACTAAGACCTCAGTTGTGCCATTAAAGATCAGCACAAATGACTAAACTTTGTAAAACTGCATCTTGGTGGGAAGCCCAGGATGGAGCATACTTCAGAAAGGACCAGCTTTCTTGAAAGATATACGCATGGAAGGGAAGTTTTCAAATTGCTAGTGCTTGACAGAGTGACAGGATATCACTAACTTGTCCTTCAGACAAGTGAAAAATAAACAGTGTAAAATCTAAGCCTTGAAAACAACTGAGTCTGATTATTCTGGTTCATACAAAACGTAGCATCTTTGACACAATTCAGCACACCATATGCCAGTGACCTTGGCATCCAGCTGTCTTGTGAACGCCATGAACTTGGTTCTCCAGTCCATGTCAAACAATAGGAACTTAACCCTTGGGTCATTTGTGTATAAGGCCACTATCAAAAGTGCAAGTGTCCTGGGACATTTCCCAGCATATATGTACTATCTTCAGGCAAAATTGAACAGAATTTGGGGATGCTACATGTTTGAATTAGTTGTCCACATCCTTTCATACCTATTTCATTATTGCTAAAGTCAACACTGATCTCTGAAACCAGCTAAGAAATTATTGTTAATAAAAAGCTTATGATGACGGATGGATGGATGGATGGATGATACACACCTTTGAAAAGAACAAAGATATGTACTGACAGAAGTGAAGTATCTCTTAACTCGTTTCTTCATTTGGGACCTGTAGAGGTACTAAGCTACTCAGCAAACAAAAGGGGGTGTGCAGCCCCTGAGGACCCTTGAGCTTGGCTAGCAGGGAGGCCTGGAAAGACACAGGTTTTCCCTATCTGGACTCCACTCATCAGCCAACAGGGAGGAAAGGAAGCAAGAGGGAAGAGCTGCTGTGACAGAAAAAGCAAGTATATACAGTCTCCAGACTGTAAAGTGATTACTATTTAGTTTGTGTCACTTCCCATTCTCATTATGTCCTTTGTCAAGAGAATGGATTTATGTGCTGCCATTTTCTGCACTCATTACAGTGTTTGTCAAGTTAATGAATAGTCTGAGGATTCGAATTTCCAATACTGAGGAGTGAATTATGGCACACGAATTAAAATAACTCTTCCTCTTGCCGAGGTTCTGCATCCCAAACCAAGAGACACTTGCTCTATTTCTCATGTGAGATACCAAGAGTAGTAGCAGGACAAGTTGCACTGAAAAGTCCTGACTAGGTCAGGGAGTGGAAGCTCACACTTCTGTAATAGACTAGGCTTTAAACTTCCAGCCCCTCATTTGCGCAGCAAAGCCTGGACAGAAAATGGCATGAAATTAATTGGTAACACTTTATTATAAATGACAAATGGTTATTAATTTCTTTGATATTCCTTACAAAAACATTAATCATGGCAAGCTCTTTTGGACTTAGTGTGACTGTTAAGATGTGATTCTGGAGGAATTCTGGTGTAATTGAGCATTAATTAATGTCCACTTACTGCAAAGTGTTACCATATTAATCTATTTTCTGTGACTGAGGAAGGAAAGGAAATAAAACAGAGTTAAACCTCTTTAACAAGATACCAATGTTTTAATCCTGCGGGCTGCAATGACCTAGATTGCATCATAAGCCAAAAGTAAAAAAAAAAATATGTTTCATATTCTTCATAGTGTCAGAGTTCAAGGCCAAGCTAATAAAGAGAATACCAGGAGAAACGCAGAGACAAGACACGGAGACTTTTGCTTTCTGAAGGAGTGGCTCATGCAGAGCTTGGATATGCAGGAAAAAAATTCTCACAAATAGTGGCTGCCTGTGTGACAGTAACGGCTGCAGTTCATGTGCTGGGCAATGCACGAACACGCGGTGAGGAGCAATCCACAGGGTCAGCACCAGCTACGTAAAGTACAAGACAAAATAGAAGTTATTAGTATGCTTCCTTCTCACAAAATTGAGCAAAAGAGCAACGAAAAGGAAGGTTTTCAAAAATCCTAAAGTTCTTTTGAGATTTAGGGCAGAGGCATATAGGGGTTTTTTCCTGCATTTCTTGTGAAGGGTACCCCAAACCCATCCCGCGCACTTGTTTTTTTTTTGGAGGCAGCCTGTGAAACTCCGTTAGTCCAAGCATGCCTCTGAATTACTTTTGGCAACTGAAGGCAGGCAGGATGAAACATGCCTTGCTTATGGCAGCAAGTTATTCCACTGTTGGCATGTAGTCAAAAATTACCCCTACCCTGGGGATGGTCATTTTCTCTCTGCCTGCCCCACACACCGCGGAGGACTTGCTTTTTTATTTGTCTTCGCAAGCAAGTATTGCTGGTTATGTTTCAGATAGTGACATGAGAAACCCCGGAAGAATAGACACTGATGAGGCTGACCTTGTGTGATTTTAACTACTTAAAAGTTAGAAATCTGCTCTAAGCTGGTTGTCTGTGGTCCCTCTGTTGTCCTTGCAAAGAAATAGGTCAAGGCAGGGGGAGATTCCTCCCAGTCTGAGCTCAGTGAAGTTATTAGTAGGAATTTCTGAAGATTTCCCTTGTCCATCCATTGACCGCTAAATGAACAACAGTGCTCTGTTCAAACTAAATAATATTTGAGGTAGTTAAAACCAAGCATTGCAAACCCCAGCCTTGCTTCGTGAAGTCAGTTTAGCTGCTGCCTACCTCAGACTTGACTACATGTTTTAGGGGCAATTTTCCTCCCCTCCCACCTCCAAGCAGATTTGGAAGCCCCTGTGCTTCACCGTGTATAAAGGTTCCCATTTGCCACCAAAGCAGGTGGAAGAGATGATTCTCTTCTACTGCAGGGTAGCAATGGTCTGAAAGCCACATCTTCAATAGAGGAATTATTCTATCTACTTAAGAAAGCAAAAAAAAAAGGATCTACAGAAAGTCATCTGGGAAACACCAGCACTATGTTGCCATTGTTCAATACAGTATGTGTCATTTCAACGTGCCCTGTGCTGGGCTACTATTTCTGCTCTCTTCTTGCATACATACAAATATGTAACACCTGCACTTGTTATTACATCCTGCTCCTTAAGACACCACCTCCTCTGTTAAACCAAACCACACTTAGTTTCTTCAGGCATTTTCAAACGAAGGAACCCAGAACGTATCAAAAATAACAGCATAATTAAGGGGTTTGGCACTTTTTTTGTGTTTGGCAATTCAGTTGTCTTGACTGATTTTCCTTTCTTCTTTTGTTAATGTTTAGTCTTCTCCTCCTTTTCCACCAATTACTAACCTCTGTGTGGGAGAAGGTAGGAAGGCAAAAAATAAAACTAAGGTCTGGTCACTAGAAAAGGAGGAGTTGAGCCAATTTTACGCACAGGTCCAGATGCTCAGGCTGTCAGCTCTGGGCATGTAGCCACCAATTTGGGGCACCTGCCGTTTTAATAGTGGAAGACCTTTTGGCAAGTGATTTCCTCTCACCTGCCTGTCCAGACACTGACTTTTTGGCTGTTTCTGCTGTGGGAAGGAGTGCGTGCATGTGTATGTGGTCATTTCTGCTCCTCGCTCACTCCCCACCCTCTTCTCCTCTGGTTCCATCCAGCAAGGCCAGATCTTGAAGCTCTTAGTTCTGCTCATCATCCAAGATGAAATGCTTTGTCCTGATCAGCAAGGAAACAAAGTCTACTTTGGCCTACATTGCTTAGAAGCCCTGGGGGGAAGGGAGAAGTTAGTATTTAGATTAGCCCCAGAGTGAATAATTACTACATGGAAAGAAATAAAAGATTATTTATTAATTCTCATCTCTTTAAACATTTATTGCTTTTTAATTCAGACTGAATATCAGGATTTTTTTTCCTCCTTGAGATGACAATGACAAATGCACTCCTGAGATGTGATCTACCAGACTGCAGGATTGTTATCGAAGTAAAACCTGATTAAATAAGCCACTTCAAACTAGGGGAAGAGAAGAAAAACACACCACCATCATAGGGCTACTGGATAATCTGCCAGAGCTAACATCTTCTCTTTGCTAGAGCCCATAGATGACCAAGAGGGGAAGAATTATCCAACAGCTACTGCACATGGTCTCTAGCGTATTGTGAACCAATTGCTTTTGAATAGTCCCCATGCTTCCTTTTCTGGGATTGCTCAGACACGAGGCACCTGAGACTACGGAGGCATTGTGATGCCTGAACAGTGTTGGGTTTTGTTTTAGAGGTGGACCACAGAATCTCTCTCTTTTTTGGGTGTGAGAATGGCTTGCTGTCTGAAAATAAATGAATAAAAGTCTTGAAGGCTGCCCATGCAATGAAAATCAGAATTAGTTTAAGCATAAATGACATGGAAGGAGAATAAACTGTGGAGCCAGCTATGCACAGTTCTTCCAGATCTTCAGCCCGAAAAGTCCCACCAAGAAATGCACGAAGCACTCTGGTGGTGTTGGAGACAGGTGTCCACTGTGTTTTCTTCATTTTCAAGAGAATACAGAGACATGGCATGTACAAGAGGAGGTCATACGAAGCTCTATCAGAGAAGTCAGATTCTCTTCAAGTCTTCCCTAAAATTTTTTGTTGTGTGTTTTGTTTGTTTGTTTGTGTCTTTGGGTGTTGTTTTCTTGTTTTTTTTTTTTTTTTTTTTTAGTATTTATAAGATCCTAAGCATACATCATTTAGGGAACTTATTTCTCTGTTCATGTAATCACGCAGACAAGCTCAGGTGCATATGTATGCATACCTGATGACTTTAGAAAAAATGGAGTAATTAAAAAAATTAAACCAAAGTCAATTCCCTTTCTATTGGTTTCTGAGTTGTATTTGTGGCTTGACATTGACAAGCTTCTAAAACAGAGGCCAGAGCTCGGAAACCAACATAAACCTCTGTCTTTAGTACAGTTTGAAGGTGGCTATATTACAGCAAGAATTTTTGCTTTATATGAAATATAATATTAATCCCAACTACAAGGCTCTTTTATCACTCAAGGGCCCCATTGTCAAGTGATGTACCCCGGTTAAATTGAAGAGCATTATATAATGACCTTAATAATCGACTCAATAAAAAAAAATAAAAACTGGAAAACAATATGAATGAGGCCAGAACCGAGAGTTCACTTTTTAACCTCTGATGAAATTGTGTTACTATTTACTTGAGCTGCTTTATGCTTCTACAGCACCTTGCATTTGTCGATGGGTGCAGACTATATAATGATATCACCATTATATTTAGACAGTTGACTGGGTTTAAGACATTTACGTTTTTTTCTTTACCAGAGATGGAGATAGTACGCTCGGTTACGGATATCTATCACCCTAATTCTACCATCACATCATCTTCTCTCACTTTACTTCCCACAAACCACGTGTATTCTCAATAGATGAGGGCTTTCATTTTACACAGCCACTAACCTGAGTCTGCGAGACTGGATTTTATTTTTTTGTATATCCCAGCTTCTACACCACAGTTAAAGAAAGCCTTTCAGACTCTAAAACATTTGTCCTCTTAACATCCCTGGCAAGCCAAGGAATGATATTATTTCCTTTAAACACAGGGGAAATGGTGATACTGAGAGATAAAGTGACTTTTCTCAGAAAGTCTGCAACAAAGCAGAGACATAAGGCAGAATTTTTCAAATAATAATAATGATCATCATCACAAAAAGTCATTCTATTCACTGTACAATTGTATAGTGATAGATTAGGGGTATTTATTTGTTTCCTCCACTAAAATAACCTTCTATCTTTCAGATAATACTGAAAATTATTTATTATTTTCTATTTTTTAGAGTAAGAAATGCGACAGAGATTTTCTTTTAAATCCAGTCAGAGGAGACATGATTTTGAATTATTTTTCTAAAACTAACCTGCTAATGCAATAAGATGATGCTTCAGAGAGAAAGCTATCAAGTCTGTGGTTGTGCAATTACTGCATATTAACATTCCAATTTCCAGACCTTTCCAAAAATACTAGTGCAGATTAGATAATATGCTGATGATCTTCCTGATGGTGTAAGGTAGCTGACTTTTTTCCTTAGACTTCTAAGACCATTTAATAAAGAAAGGGATCTAAATTACAGTTTGGGCTGACAGATAAAATTCATTCTCTCTCTTTCTCTTTTTTTTGCCATGCCCCCTGAAATGCCATTACACTGAGGTTAAATTTGAAGAAACTGAACTAATTTAACCACTTGCTTCCCAAGAATCCTGAGAACCCTTCCAGAACAAACACAAACAAAAAAACCCAACCAACCAACCAAACAACCAAACCACAACTTAATAAAATTTTAAAATCAAGTAGCAGATCCAAATCCTGACATTACTGATATCAGATTTTTTTGGCATGGATTGAAAATATGGCCACAGTAGATTAAAGGAAACTCTGAATTAATTGGAAATCATAATATAGCATTTAATACATGGAAAGAGGTTACATGGCATTCAGCCTATGCGAATCAGTGCCATCAGAACTACTGGAGATTGGAGGGGGGTACGCAGCTCCCCAGCACCAGTCCCTGACCTTCACCATGAGCTTTGTAACACTGCAATCATCTTCAGCTTAAACTTCCAGTCACAAATTTTCCAAACTTCATGTTACATCCAGCAAGATTTCCCTCTTCTTCTTCCATGCAACAAGAAAATTTCTATAACCACCCTACTCTGGTAGCTAGAGAGTCTCTTCAGATGTTACGTATTTACTTGTCTGTCACTCAAATTAATGTATTTCTAGGCCAATGATTTCTTCCAGATCTTTTCCTTTCAGTCCTCTAGGATGATCTTAATAGCAATCATATCAGAGGACTACATAAATCAGGGGTTTTGTTGGTTTTTTAGGGTTTTTTATTCCCTCATTTCTGTTTTAAGCACATGGTCTAACCTGTGCCTTGTATAACAACATTACCTCTTCTCTATCCATGCGTCACACATCCTGAAATTCCATTCACTTTTTTGATTATGTTATCGTATCTGTGGGCCACAATCACTCTGTGATATGTTAAAACAGCTAGGAATGAGTTTTTCCCAACAGATATCCCCACGTTCTCAGGAGAAACTCTTATTATTCATCCCCTTGCGCTTCATGGGTACATTCTGTATTTCTCTCCCATCGTTTGTTTCAGATTTATTTCATCTTTCTCCATTACAGATGACCAAACTATACACATAATTCCCATTGAGATGTCTTAGTGTCTTGTACAATGTCTTTAATATTTCCCTATCTCTACTCATGTGACAGATCATACTGGCATTTTTCATGGTCCTTCCACATTGCTGGCTAATAATCTTCCCCTTTTGTTCTCCCTGTTTGTCTCCAGCTGAGTCACTATGTTGGGACAGAAGCCCTTATTATAAATCTTTCAACTCACATCCTTACTCTTTGCACTAGCACATCAACATTACAATTACATTTCTGCTCCTTCTGTGCTCAGTCGCATTTCCTGTAGGATGTTCCCATCAGTCCTAATTCCTAGGTCAAGGAAATGCTGTACTTTATATTTTTATTACAGACCACATGGAAATTCTTTGTCGTTTTCCACTTACTTCCAGAGCATGGATGATTCTCTCCTCCAAGAAAGCCTCACACCCTATTAAAATCAGACCAAGTGACCTCATTTCATGGATTGCTTTTCCTGTTTCCTAAACATATTTCATAAATCATCTTATCTTCATGCATACTGTTTCATTCCCAAATTTAATAGAATTTCAAATATGTACTTTTATGTCCTTAAGAATACTGACATTTCTAAAGGTTTTTCAATGCATTTGCCCTTTATACTGCAGGACACCTTTTACTTTTGAAATTTCTAAGGTAACCTTACGACTTTAAGTGTACATGCACATGACCTGCTGGCATTAAGAGGGATTGAACTAATTAACATGTTTCTAAGAATCTGAAAACCTAATGCAAAAATGTAAAGAACAGAGAAGAGGGTGCGGGAGGCCAGTGGCCAAGCAACTTTTCCAACTGAGATGGGGCAGCTAGTGCGTCCATCATGCAGAAGGGTCAACCGCCGACATGCCCGAGGGATCTTCAACTTGCATGGCCTGGACCCCTGCACATCCTAGTGGAAGAATAAACCTGAATGTACCCGCCACAATGATTCTTAGGGGATGCTGAAATATGGAAATAAAATTTTATATGGAAATAAACTGTAAGGGGCTTTGAATCATTACGCAGCTGCTGGATACATTTAAGGAAACCATCCTGTTTTCTTAAGTCAGGAACGTCTCACTGACAAGTCCACATTCCCAGCTGGACACAACTCCAGGCATCAGCCTAAACCTGGGGCAAGACACTGGATGAGACACTCCTCTGTTGGGGACATGCCGCCTCCAAGAAGCTTGCAGACACTAATCTCCCTCTCCTCCAGCCTCTGTCATCCCTTCCTCAGTTTTACCATTTCCTGGATTTCTTCATTCCCTTGGGTTTGGATGGTGTCTATACAGATGCGGATTCCCTAGCCACAAAAAGAGCCAGACAAACCGTTACGGGAATCTCATGGGAATACAACTAATAAACAGCGTAAGCAAATCCTAATTTAAACATGTCTTATTAAAATTAATAACACCATTGAATGTGGGAAAGATCGTTCAGTGTGGCCAGGTAAACTGAGTATAATTTTTATGCTAAACAATTGTAAGATAGAAATATTTTTCCTGTCTCAAGTAATAGATAGTGTGTAGTACAAAGTACCTCTATAAAACCTCACATTATACCCTATGAATTACTACAGACACTTCTGTGTTGTTGAAACTGGATTAACGAGGGTTCTGGAAAAGTCTTGTGTATGTGCGGCTAAACCATAAATTGAATTCATATGCTCTTTTTTATTTTTTTTCCCTCTCCAAATCAGCCTCATCTTGTTTAATTTTTGCTGTTGATTTACATAGGACGCTTTTAGAGCACAGAGGGTATGAAAAGAAAATACAATAATTCATAGCAATCGGAAATACATTGTTATACAGAGGAAAATTTTCTTTTCTGGCTGGGGAGTGGCAAAGTTGAACTCCTAGGATTTGGTATTTGGAAGAGGTAGGAGGATATTACTTCTTGCCTAAGAGCATGTTTTGCAGCTTAAAATCACACACTTCCTATCAGTGCTGGTATTCCTCCTGTTTCCTAAAGAAAAGAGTAAGCGTGTTTCCTGGGGGATCACATTCATATTTATAGGCCTAAACTCCCTGGAAAGTTTCATTAAAAAGGCAAATAATACAGATATATTCTAAAAATATTCAAGGAGAGGAAGAAGGTAGACGTCTGACTAGACAAGAGAAAACTCCCTTCATGCCCCATGAAGGTAAAAGTTCCAGCATAATTTTCCGTAGAGGAGCCATCAGAGAACCCCCACAGGTACACCCTGCTGAGGCACAATACTCTTAAGACATTGGGGTTCAACATTTTGCTCCCCGGACTAATTACCGCTCCTTATTTTCAGTCCAGACTGCACACGGCCACAGTCGCAAACCTCAGTAGAAAGCAAACCTCCGCGAACACCTCTCTCAGGAGCCCCGAGTCTTTACGCAGGTGGCTCAGGGAGAAGAAATGATAAACCCTTGCTGGACAAGAGGGTGGGGTGTTTCACCCACCCACAGCAATTAAGGTTATTAAGATCTGTGGCAGGGTAACCGAGGCACATTACACCTGCCAGTTCTGTTACAGCAGTGGAAGTCATCTCCCACTTCACGGGTATGATCAGCTTTCTTCCTAGCAGGGGCCTGCATGAATAAAAATAGAGCCCATGAGTACTGAAAAACCACAGCAATGAGGGCCAATCCAAGAACGTGAGATAAATGCATTGCTCCGAGTGATGGAGAACAGAAATTATCCATATTTAGCCCAGAAGTGCCTTCCCTGGTAAAAAACAAAGTTCTGCCGGGACTGAGTTTGGCCAAACCATTTTTGATATAAGAGAAGCTTTATCCTGTGACAATGAGGTTTTTGGAAGATGACCTTCAAGGCACAACTAATCTCCTGCAGGCTTAAGAGCAATTCTCAAGAGAGTCTCTTTTTAAGGTGGAAAATAAACATCCGTAGTTCTCCACAGCAGCTCCTCCCGGACCCGAACTGGGCAGCAGCACAGCTAACCTCAGCTCTACGGCGCGGGCATGAGGCTGCGCTTAACGCTGACAAGCCTGTCACTCGGCTGACCAAGAAGGATTGAAATATTTGTTCGAGTGATCTGCTCTCTTAAGGTTTGATTTTGAGGTCTGACAGGTAGGACCTGGGGATAATTTGCAACGGTTCATAGGGACAAAAGTTGGGGGGGGGGGGAACCCACAACCTTCCTCTGCCTCCAGAAATCAGGCAAAAACCCAGGCAACTGCAAATACTCAGATGTATTTTCTATTATTTAATGACCAATCAGCACCTTCTTTGAAGTCATTGCCTCTCATTCTTTTTTTTTTTTTTTTTTTTTAATGGGAAGATACCCGCAGGGAAATTGCTACTAACAAGTGGCAGACCCTTCATTAGTCCCAGGAAAATATTCGTGCAGCAATCCTAATTAAGGATCTGACCCTGCTCCTAACGCAGGCAGTGGCAAAACAGCTATTAGCTCCAGAGAACGGGAGGAGGCACCGAATATAGCCCGTTTGAGCCTGGAAGCAAGTTGCTTGCAAGCATATCACAATTCCCATCAATCATTGAATAGAGGGCTGCGAGGGACCTCAAGGGACTGAGTGGTCCATCCCTCTACTCAAAACCAGGCAAACTATTCTTAAACTACTCCTGACAGCTGCTTGTCTAACCTGTCCTTATAACCCCCTACAACACTGGAGGTTCCTCTGTTTCCCGAGGCAATCTCTCGCCGTGCTTATCTCCCCTTAGCCTTAGAAAAGTTTGGGTTTTATTTTTCCCTCCCCTGCTGCCTGACCTACATCTCCGCTGCCGTTTTACCTGCCTGGTGGATCCTTGCTCTGGGTGTCACTCTCTGCAGCCCCACGCTGGTATTTAAGCCGGTGCAAAGAAGGCAGAAAGATCGATACCTCTCAGGTTTGGTGGTATTTCAGACCCATGTTTGAAAAACTGAGGCCATCCCACAGCAGACCTTCAGGTGGGATGTGGGTCACCTTGGCTGGACCTTCACTGAACTTTGCAGGAACCTTCTCCACCTCCGGCAACACGAAGCCACTTCAATTAAACCCACGATTCCCCAGACCTGCTGCTTGAGGATGATAATTGTAGCTTTGGGAGGGCTGGCTTTCTGGTGTTAAACCTCCCAACGAGCTTTAAGAACAAGAAGCAGCTGGAATAATCTGCTCAAAAGAGGCACGTTTAGAATTCATTATTTATGCCAGCCTGCAGGGGGGAAATTGTTGTTATTCTCAGTTAAACACCATTTGGCGACCCAGGACTCCTCCCATTACCTGCTGAGCCAAGTTAGCATGTTGCAAAATGCAAAATAAAACTTAATTTATTATGATTAAGCACCATGTGACAAGTAAACGGTCCCAGCGCAGCAGTGGCCAGAATGACTTTCTTCCTGAAAGCTCTGTCTTCCCTCATCTGATACTTGTACTTGTTTGTCTCCTTGATGTTTTTCTTCCGCTTTTAATTGTTTGACTGTGTGGGGGAAAGATTACGTATGTGTTTTCTTTCCCCTCAGACTTTTACTGTCTGATGCTCTAGCCTTTTTTGTGCTTAAGTACTGAACAGATTTTGTTGTGTGAAGAATAACGGGGAGGGAAATAAAATTTACAAAGCCAAAAAAAAAAAAAGGAAAAAAAAAATACATCTCAAAACTCTATCTGAGTTTATTGCAAAAGTAAAGGAGCTTCCCTTGATGGTGCTATGGCTACTCAGCCATAAAGAGCTCTGCCTGCCGCTGCAGGCGGTTATGGGGGAAGAAGCCCATGCATAAGCCCCCGTTCTCTAAGATCCCACCGCATGGTTGTCCTCCCCTGCAGCTGGCCAGCCCTGCAGGGATGGCACTCCGCTCCTTCTGCTTCACCTTTGTTCATGTCTCACTGATACCTAACATAAACTTACAGACTTCCAAGTCATACGAGGAGAGGCTGAGGGAGCTGGGCATGTTTAGCTTGGAGAAGAGGAGGCTGAGGGGAGACCTCATTGCCCTCTACAACTACCTGAAAGGAGGGTGTAGAGAGGTGGGGGTTGGCCTCTTCTCCCAGGTGGATCATGACAGGACCAGAGGAAATGGCCTGAAGTTGTGGCAGGGCAGGTTTAGATTGGATATTAGAAGAATTCCTTTACTGAATGAGTGGTCAGGCCCTGGAACAGCCTGCCCAGGGAGGGGGTTGAGTCACCATCCCTAGAGGTGTTTAAGACACGTCTGGATGTGGCACTTCAGGGCATGCTCTAGTGGCAGAGTCTGTAGGTTGTTTGGTTGGACTCGATGATCTCAAAAGTCCTTTCCAACCATGAAGATTCTATGATTCATTTCCATTGATTAGAAGCACCAGGCAGAATGCATGTTTACCCTGTAACTTTTTTTACCAATGCTCTTCGCTCTCTCTGGGCCACTCCTGCTTGTTTATTGAAGTCCAGTTTTCTCTCTGCTTCAACCTGATCTGTAAGCTCCTAAGAGTTTACAGCAACTAGACTATTTCTTATTGTATGCTATTAATACAAGATAGTCTTTAATCTGATGAAAAGCTCAGTAAGGGCAGCAGACGAGTTCTGTTGATTTCAGAGGACTTCAAATCAAAAAGAGTCATTATCCTGATTAAGATTGAAACATTAATCCTCATTGTTATGGTTGAACCTTGGTGGGCAGCTGAGCAGCACTCATTGGGCACTTGCAAAATACAAATGGCAATAAAAAATTTTCTGGGGGAAACACAAGTAGATTTAACAGTTCAAACCAAGGTACAGTTCTGGGTGCAATAAGAAATGGAATAAAGTAAGTATTTTAAGTGAAGTCATACATAACCTTAGACCTTTAAAGCACTACAGGACATTGTGTCTACCCTTGTGCTCCTCTGAAATGGTAGACCCCCCCATGTATTGTCACTCTTTAAAGTCCCGGGTCCTGCAAGACAGATCACTAAAACCACCTGTAGTACTGTTTTCCAAAGTGATCTGCAAAAAGCTGACCTTTTCCCACTTTGATCCAGTGAATTTCCCAATACTCACCTTCATAAATTTTTGGCGTCCTCATTTTCAATATTTTTTTTTTTTTATTTCTGTCTTTTATGCAGCAAAATTGAAGATTATTGTAAAAGCTGCTTATGGTTGAGCAAGGAATTTTACAGCTTAAATTTGCTATATAAAAAGGAAAATTTTTTTGCTTGCTTGCTTGCTTGTGCATTTTTCCATCTCAGTTAATTATTCTAAATATTTGGCACATACTATCTCTCAAATGTTGACCACGTGAACTAACCAGGAGCCTTCTACAACTTTTGGCTAGCTCAGATGCAACCAGGACTAGTATTTTTCCAGACTGCCTCTGGAAGATTCTTGTGGTTTCTGCGTTTGTGGGAGCAAGACAAAGAGGTAAATATAGAACACCAAGTGGAATGCTGCAGCACATATATTCTTTACTACTGGGACCCTAAATAGTTCCTTTTTGTGAAAATAAATCAGTCTGCATTTAGATAGAGGTTAAAAATGTGTCAGAAAGGAAAGCAAGACCTGTGGTTAAGGACTTAACTTTAAATCATGTGTTAATGCTGTATTAACAAGTTTTCAGCTTTGACACTTTCCCCATTTCTGATACTGGGTAACACTGCTGTGCTGTTACTCATTCAGAACTCACACGGGAAAGCACATTTGTCTGTCTTCTAGTAACATACTCAAAATTGAAGGGGAGACTGCAGGGATTAAGGGTGAAACAAGACTTTTTATGAATCCCATTCATATCAATCAAAGACAAAAGCAAACATTTCCAATATCTTATTTTAATGCTTTCGTTTATCTTGGAGTTTAGTTGCCATAAAAAGTGTATGTTTAAAATGTCCTTTAGGGAGTTACAGTCCCATAAACTCTTGTAACCAAGTGACATGCAATAATGAAACTACCTTCACAAAGTACAGCAAAATGAGATTATTTTTTTTTATTGTAATCATCAAATAGTCTGTCTTGAGGTATTGATTGAATTATACATAAACCTTTTGAGTTTCTGGAAGGGAAAGAAGAAAAGAGAAAGAAAAAAAGACAAAGACAAAGACAAAGAAAAAGAAAAAAAAGAAAAAAGAAAAAGAAAAAAGAAAAAAGAAAAAAGAAAAAAGAAAAAGAAAAAGAAAAAGAAAAAGAAAAAAGGAAAGAAAAAAGAAACGAAGAGAAAAGAAAGGAAGAGCAAAGAGAGAAAAGGGAAAGACAAGACAGAAGAGAGGAAGGGAAAGGCAGATGGTGGGGAAATGGAGATGGGAACGGGAGGAGAGGGAAGGCAAGTCTTGGAGAGACTTTAATTCTAACAGTGTTAGAATTCTAAAATTCTTAGACAGGAAGCAACTGGTATTATAAAAAAGGAAACAAAATGTTAATTTAATCATTTTTAAGAAAATAATTACTGCATGTGTATGGTTGTGCTTTTATTCCTTATCTCACATAGCTGTAATACTATGACAAGGAAAAATTATTAAAATAAAATAAAATTAAAAAATTAGAAACATGTTAACCTTAAAGCTTCATTTCCAGTTGATGCACATTCATCCAGGCAGATAGAGCCATCCATCAAGTAAAAAAGTTATTTGTAAGCCCTTTGGGATGAGGCTTGTCACTGTCTCTATGCTTCTAAAATCTTTATTGCAATGAGCACAGATTATTCCCTCCCTCCCCCCCCCCCCCCCCCCCCCCCCCCCCGCCATGTTATTTAGACTGTTACTTGTGAATTAAAATTCAGATTTCGAAGACAACAAAGTTATTGAAACTGCAACTCAGGTCTGAGCCTCAACATCATTGAACTCCATACAAATTCAGTTTTGTGTGTTTTACTTTTTATTTCAGGTCTCAGCATATCTGATATCTCTGACATTCAGATACCACAATTATCTATGGAAATAGAGCATTTCTGGATATAATGGCTAATGTGACATATGCAAATGTTTTCTTTCTGTATATAGCTAGAGTGATACCACCGTAATTATAGCTGGGAAAATGAGGTTGATGACAGTATAATATAAACAGATAATAACTTAGTCTACTTCAAGTTAACTTTTTGTGGAATTCGGCTATCACAGTCATCCAAAGGCAAAACCAAATGCCCTGTTTGGCATTGGAGCTGTGCAGTTTTCTCATCTCCTGACCTGCATCAGAAGATGCTCTTACAAGCAAACAAAATAAAATCTAGGCTAATGCCTACAGGTCATAATATTTAACTGAATATGTATTGGAGTTGTCTTTCCATAAAACAGATATATGGAAATGCTCATGGGCTTCTGTGGAAGGCACAGAAAGAATTGTTCTCTTCCCAAAGCGCTTTGTGCCAGTGGAAAATTCCTTCTGCCATCAAAATTTGTCTCATTAATCAGCTGAATTTGCCTGCTCCTCATTCTTTTAGTATTTGTTCTGTACTGTACACTGATGCAGCATGGGATTCTTCACTGATCAGTATTTGCTCCCTAAAATCTCCAGCAATTCATGACGTTTTCATGGACATTGTGAAGTTCTGGCCGTGGGACATCGCCTCCTATTTCACAGAGGGCAAACAACAGTGCCAGCCATGTGATGGAAAATGCAGAAAAATGAGACATCTGATAGCATCCTTGAGCTGTGAGAAGTTTTCTTTTATTGACTGTTTTACCGGGAAAAAAAGTTTTGTATCCTTAGATATATTTATATTTTCTTAATGGTTTTCTATGAACCTTCTGCATAGCCAAATGCAGGTCTGACAGCCGTGAACAGGTTAAAGGCACCTGTTGAAGGAAGGATTTTGTTTTTTTTCCACTTGTATTTCAGCAGTGGCATTTAGCAGGGCTTCACTAGGTGCTCTGTGAACCCGGGACACAGCAAAGCGACAGTTGCCTCTGGCACTCGGCACCTGTCACCAGAGCCGCAATGATCAACGTTTTATTTGCCCTTCATGTCAGGGAAGGATTTTATTTTTTTTAGTGAACAAATGTGAAACTTTCCTCAAGTTTGAAAGCAGTTAATTCAACAGCAGGGATTAAAAGGAGAGACAGGTGGTAAGGAAGGAGGGGAAGAGGAATGCCACTTGCTCTGAAAATCAGACAGCAGCGGGAGCAATCACAAAGACTTCAAGGTCCCTCCTGCCCTGCCAGTCTCCTCCAAGCTCCACAGAAGTGGGAGGTGATGGACTGGGTTTGGTTGGGTTTTTTTTGCTGGGAGAGCAATGAGGTTGGACGGGTAACCAACCTTGTGTTCATGCCCACTCCCGATGATGCACGCAGTTGAGTTTAATTTTTGAACTGAGCTAAAATAACGTAAGCAGGTTGGTAAATGAGTAAAAGTGAGACAGATGCTTTGAAGGACAAAATCTGCATGTTCACTTGTGTTTGCTTCCGTGGTGCTCAGTACATCTCCAGTGACATCTTCATTAGCCAGTCGAACAAAGGCGGACAACAATTCCAGACAACAGAACTTCATTATTTGTATAGTTCTTTTTTTTTTAAGACATTTGCCACAGTTTTGACCTGAATTAATCACAGAATCATAGAATATGTTGGATTGGAAGGGACCTTTAAAGGTCATCTAGTCCAACCCCATCATAATAGTAGTAATAGTAGTAGTAGTAGTAGTAGTAGTAGTAGTAGTAGTAGTAGTAGTAGTAATAATAATAATAATAACAACAACTAACAGTATCAGATCATGGTTTCAGGAGTCGTGATGGCCAAGGACCATTCCTGGTAGGCGACTTTGGATGTGACCACCCCTCCTTGAACAATTAGGTGCTTCGTTAGCACGGCTGCAGGCTGGTTTGTGCTGCTGATGGCAGTCCCCATGGGTTGGTGCAGCTGCAGCAGTGTGGAGATGGAAGACATCACACCTCAAAGACCATCAGGTTGACAGCCAGAAGTCTCCTGGGGGCTGTGCAGACCTCTTTGCTTAAAAAACACAGTGCAATTAATTTTCTTCTTTAAACTTAGACATCAAGCCCTTGTTCTGACTTACGGTCCAGGGGCTACAGGCAGCACAGCTG
The DNA here is from genome assembly GCA_009819605.1 of Sterna hirundo. Taxonomy (NCBI): domain Eukaryota; kingdom Metazoa; phylum Chordata; class Aves; order Charadriiformes; family Laridae; genus Sterna; species Sterna hirundo. The sequence goes on along the minus strand of CM020462.1, from coordinate 79,036,632 downwards.
GATGCATGGGAATGCGGGGCTGATTATTTAAGCTAGGAACACGGATGCCAGCCAGAGTTCATCACTGACCTCCCTTGTTTTTAACAAAAAGGCTTTGAACTTCGTAGATTTTTAAGAGAATACTTGGGGGTCAGCCTACTGGTACGTGTCAGTTAGACATTAGAGCATCTCGATAAGCTTTATGCCGGGCGTGCCTTTTGTCATGGAAGGCACTGTCTATTTTTGCTGCTTTAATCATCTGTGATATTGTTAGCAAAGCTGACTGAAGAATAGCTCAAAATGAACTGGATATACGTTGAACTGACCCACATCAGTTGCTTCTGCAGTGTCTGTCACTGATTGTAATACTCTTACATGTATCCGTTCTGCAGAGTGTTTTGAGATGTATCCGTATCCATAGAGAAAGACACATGTACACGCATATGCGTATGGTTTCTTTCACATTTTATAACTTTGGATTGACTGGAAATGTTTTTTCCACAGTTCCCAAAGATTCTCTTGCCTGCTGTAAAAATAATTTAGAATATAAAAAATACTGAGGATATTAATATAGCACCCCCTTCTCAAACGGTTGCAAATGTGTTTTTTCTATAGAAATATCTCTCTGTAAACTAGCTGAAAGCCTGTCTAATAACTGTCAAGTAGTCCTGGATGAATTATTTTGAACTTCAGATTTGGGTAGGAAAGGAGGTAAAGAAAGAAAAATAGTGACCATTTTCTCTAATTGGATCCATCACTGGCTTATAACGAAAGAGTACTTCAAATCTCCCAGAGTCTGAAAGCTACGAAAATATAACTTGTGTTACAACAGGCAGAGATTTGCTATTCTTCAACCGAAAATATTAGAGCTATGTATTATAAACATGCCTCTCGATTTAAATGAGTCAGAAACAGCACTTTGATGAGTACTTTTCTTACGGGAAGGACCGGTGTGCAACTAAGTTCAATTCTTCCCTCCTTTCATCTGAACAAAAAGTTTCTTCCTTATGGAGGGGAGATAAAACAAGCAGTCCCTGTTCAGGACATGCTCTCCACCCAGGTGTCCCTGAACGCGCCCCGAAGCTGGGGGACGAGGCTCCTACGGCTCATCCTCCAAGGCTGTGTTTGAGCTTAGGGTGTTGTGTACCCCTGCGCTGGTGCTGTATCCAGCCGAAAGGCTGTCACCCAACATTACAGGGATGCACTGGGCATAGAGATCCTGCTGGGACAAACTCACTAGTGGACAAGGATCGGCAACAAATGGGAAGAGACTGGTAAAGTGGATCTGAAGTATCTGTAGCCCAACTGCTGGCACCTCTCGTTGCAACATTGACTGACAAGGGAGGCATCACCTTCCCTCAGAGGTGATGAGAGAATAAACCCAATTCTGATCAGCATTTAGAAATCATGGTGACTGCTTAGGTTTCTACAAACTTTTTTCTTAGGGTAACAGTTAATTTTAACACCTTTCCTCCCTCCCCCTTCTTTTTTTTTTTTTTTTTTTGTTAATGAGAGTGAAAAGGAAAAATGATCTCAAGCAAAAACGCAGATTCCCTCTGAGACAAACTTTAGTTCCTTTAACTTTATTTTCCTGAGTGCACAGAAAAAAAAAAAAAAAAAAAGAAAAAAGAAAAAAGAAAAAGACTAATTGCAGTCAATATGGCATTTTCCTTAATCGCGCACAAATGACAAACCCCAAGAACACAGAGGGCTGTAAAGCAGGTAGTTATCCGCTCTTCCCAAAGGGGTTAGAGAAAATATCTTACTCAGTACATGACTCTCTCGAGGCAGGAATACACTCACTTGCCAAAAGAACATAAGTTAAAGATTTTTAGGAGATTTTTTATTTTGGTTCTTTAGTGCCTTGCCATTACCCTAGGGATTTCAAAGTAAAAACTCCTGCAGTGGCAGGAACCAGGAGCTGAACTCCGATTATATTTCTATTTATTAAAAAGTGGATATGGAGACACTACTGAATGGATGGCAAAGGATTTGCTAGTTTATTATTTAGACAGGAGTAGGTATCTTTATTCCCTGTCTGAAAAACACAGACAGTTTCTTTATCTGACTACCCAGTGCAATGCTGTGTGACTCAAGAAAGCCAAGCTGTACCAGCAGATGAAAACCAGGAGTCTCCCGAGAGAAAAGGTGGCTGAGGTGGCCTTATACCTCCAAGGGCTGTCACTGGTACCACTGCCCCTCCCTGCATTTGTCCCTCGGACCAGGCCAGTTTGGGGATGTGCACCTCCGCATCTTGTTTTGAATTTGTGCCTCTCAGGGGAAAGGAAAGCTCAGTTTAAAGAGCCATGGAGAGAAATAATAAGAGCTATGATGATCCCAAGGAGGTTAAACAATTCCCTGGGCTGAACAAGCCTGAGGTTGTTCGCCGGTCTGTGGCAGGAGCCCAGTTTCTGCAGGGAAGCGTGGGGTTCTCCCCTCCAGCCCTGCTGGCACACTAGTGTTTGAGGCGCTTCCCCAAAACACAAGTTGAGCCATGTTACTGCTTAGGAGGACCCTTGTTTCACACATCCCAGGCACGTCCTCCTACAGCTGGATGTCACCACACGAAAGGCAAGTACTGTAACCCTTCTGTCATTCTTGAAATAAAAACAGCTTTGATAGTTTTGGGGCATGTTACATGTTCTTAAAAATTGCCTAACAGGTTGGGTTTGGGGGTCAGGTCCCCAAACTCCTGTTGCAATTTAAACCTCCATGAACTTCTTTGGGTCTCGTGCAGCCTCTGGTCCTTGGTAGAACAGGGTTTAGTTGATATGGCCTCCTGTGACTTGCTCTGTGCAGATTAATAGAGCGCATATCCCTCTGCACACGACAGCTCAGCAAAGAGAGCATTAATGCACGTTTTCCTGCCCAAACTGCAGCTCAGTTTCCACGGCTGTCTCTTGGACCACCTGAGGGTGCAACTCTGCTGTGATTTTTGGTCTGCTCATTCTGGCATGAAGCAAGTATTTCAGTCCATAAGACATCCTTGCGCAAAACTGACAATATTTTGTGCCAGTACCTACAGCTCGCAGAAATCGTGGAGATGGCCAGTTTTATTCAAAGGGTGTTAGGCTCGAAGAGCATAGCAATGGTCTAATTTGTACCAGCTGGCCTGAGGACCGTATCTCACTCCTCTGGGCACACTGAGAGGGACTGCAGCTGCAGATCACCCTCCTTGGCCGCTTTCAAGCCATTGATCTAATCACCGGTCCACTTTTTCTTATTACACCCCCTCCGAGCTTTTCTGCTTCCCCCTGATTTGAGGAGCTCCATTTACGTATGTGAAATATTAGCAGGTGGGGGAGATGTTCATTACTAAAGCAGACTCCAGCTGAAATCGCCATATGCTGGTTTGTGAGCAGTGTCCCGCCCAAACTGGAAGAGTAGACACCTAGCTACTGTGCAAAGGCAATGACATATGGAGTTCAGCACGGCTTTGTACCCAAAACGGTATTTAAACTTTCAACCTTCAAGCAGAGACTCCAGGCTGCATCTCATTTTCCTTCCTTCTTTCCTAATTTGTAACCAATACTTGATTTAGTAAATGCCAGAATTCAACTCTGAAGATGAATGAAAAAGCCTCAGGAAACCAGTGACCTCCTTAATAAAAGAATACGATAACTTTACTAGATTTAACATTTCAGGGATCTGTGAAGATTGGATTGGAAAGATATTTTTTTTTTTTATCCTTTCTGCAGGTGTAAAATGAAAGCACCCGGACCACACAGCTGGTTACTAGATACTATGTGCGGTGATAGAAACAAAAAGTATTGGCTTTCATTACAAGTCAGAAATAGGCAGGTAACGCAAAGAAGATTTTTGAAATATCTGCCACAAAAGGAGAAAGGAATATTTGCTTCTTTAAATGGAGCTCAGAATTTAAAGGTAAATATAAAACCCATCCCAGATGTTTTCCTCTTGATTTACACTCGCTTTCTGCTCTCCCTTACAGAACGTTTTAAAGCATTCCCAGTTCCAATTACCTCCTCAAACTGTTTTCGGTAAAGCTGACATTACTCCCTTCCAAACAGTGAGTGGGGCTGATTCTCCCAGCACAAATCACCGTCTGTTGAAGTCCTTTAGAATGCAAAGGGTAAAAGTTGCTGCGAGATGAAAACTTTATCTGATGAGGAATTTTTTTGCAAAGCTTCATATCGACTGGATTATTTAGTTGGCTAAATTGCCTATGTTCAGTGCTCAGGCAGGGTATAAAAGGAGATTATGGCAAAGCAAAACCAAAGAATCTTTCCAAAAACTTTTGTCACCTATTTACACTACCGCACTAATGGTGGGATACACCTCACCTGGGTTTAACCACACAGAAATGAAGCATCTGACTTAGGGAGCCACCTTGCTTTTCCATGTAGTTAAGAGCAAAACATATAGATAATAGAAACTCCTGGGGACAGTTAATTTCCTTCTAGAATAGCTCTACAATAGGTGCAATTAATTGGCCTCTAGAGGCAACTGTTTCTACATACTGTCAATAAATGCATGGTTAGTTTTGACTAGTTGCTGTAACTTTTTAAGAAGGTAGTTAAGTAAGACAATTGTTTCCTTTTGGCATTTTATTTAAAATAAGTTTAAAATGCAGGATGAGCCAAAACGTCCTTCAAGAAACTTGATGGAACCAGACATGAAGGAATTTGACTTTGGGATTCCACAGTGATTTCCTCTCCGGCTCATGAGCTCTCCTGACCTTGCCAAACTTAATTTGGAACATCTGAACAGATTTTTTTTTTTCCTTTTTTAGGCTTTGAAGTATCTTGTTATGCTTACATTTTGATAACTTATAACTTTTAAAGTCAAAAAAACAAAAGGACATTTCTAAACCAAAAATTATGTATTTTATTCTTTCCATTCTGTCAGAAATATGGTATTTCGATTAGTAAAAAATATGAATAATGAAGTAATTCAAAACAGAGCAGCAATATCCATTTAAATTTCTAAGAATATTAATTCTCTGGTGATAATGCTTTACTAGAAAATTCCTGAATAGACCTACTTGATGCAGAACTTCAAGCGTTACGGAGCATATGTAAAGAGTCTGGAATAAATGAGATGTCATTAGTCTATTGAGGGTGACTGCTATTTGTAAGATTGGTTTAAAATTTGATGATTAGAAGGTTTTGTTTATCAAAAGACAGCCAGAGGGGGCTGGCGATGATCAGTCCTGTCTTTAAACACCCCATTGTCCTTGATGCAAAATACAGACCTCATCGCAGAGCGCGTGCAATGTCAGGCTGAGCTCCATGAGAAATGCTGGGAACACTTCTAAGCATTTTCTTCACTGAAAAGCAGCTTGTAAAACCCAGAGTCTAAAGGAAGTGCTTTTAAAAATTATCCGGAAAAGTTATCGTTCACAAATGCATCTTACATAGGAAATGTTCCCACTAAAGACAATGGGAAAGCACATGTAGGACCACCAGTTCAGATGCTAAAGCAAGGCTGTTTTCGGTACAGTTGCACACAAGTGAATTTACTCAGAGGCAATAAGCATCTGCAAGGTTGGCCGTTTTACATAGATATCACTTGAATTCCACAGAAAATAAACTTCCTCAGGGGTGAAACACAACAACCACTGAACAGCTAAGTAGAGAGATGGGGGGAAAAAAACCCACAAACATACCAAAGAAAAGACTTGAGGGAGAACAAGAATTCACACTGGTGTGAAAAAAGCTGGAATGCGGCCAGGCTGCCAGATTTGGTACCCCACGCAAAACGATCTGGAAAGAGATGATATAATGTGTAACTTCTTATAATAATACTACAGAAACAATATATGAAAACACAGCATTTCAGTTTTAATAGTACCCTGCGCTTCAGTTTTAATTGTGCCCTCCCTACATACATGAGAGGAATTAAAAATAGATAAATAAATTGAATTTGACCAAGGGCAGAGCTTTGAATTATCTTGGAATCTTGGGAGCTGCTCAGGAAAAAGATTTTCTGCTGGGGACAGGAAGCAAAAGCTGTCCCTCTCAGCTCCATTTGAGACTATGAAATTGTTTTCTGCTCGTCTAAGGCAGAACCTTAAACAGGTTCATGACTCCAAAGTCCAGCTTCTCACATCTTTTGAGTCAATGAAATATTCTCCACCAGAAAGGCAACTCCATCTATTTAAGGAAGACCAAACCATTGATATTTATACTCTTACACCCATATAACCCCATTCATTTTAAGGAGATCTGTTATTAATTATACCTAGTATCATCTTTAGAGCAAAATACTTTGCAGAAGAGGTCAGTGTCATTATTTCCACTTTACAAAAAGAACAAGACACCGACGAGATTACACATGTGTGTCAGGAGTCTTGAATCGATGCCTTAATGCTAAGCCTCAGTTCTTGCTCCTCAACCTTCCCTTCTCACTCTCTGCCTCCCAAAATCAGCTTTCCATACCTGCAATCGTCACTAAGTCTACGATACCTGTATTTCATACGCATATCCATTCTGATTCAGGCAGAATGCGTCCTCCTCTTTATTTACAGTTGAACCAAAACATTCACAACTGCGTTGCAAACACATTGAGACAGAGGCCGTCCGTCTGCTTTGTGCATTTCCTGCAAACAGACGCTGTATCCCGGCCCACAGCTGGAGTTAGTGCTTTACAATGCGTCATTCTGCAATCATTCTGTCTGACTTTAAATAACTGGGTAATTCACAGCATCAATTATAGCAAGTTTAGTACGGCATAAAGTTCCCTTTCACTGATGTTGTGTTAGGATGGCTGTACTGTGCATTCATGTTACAGTTGTTCCCCAGATGTGAAGCACACCTCCTTCGGACCAATAATTCATCTTATTACAAGAGAGTCTTGAATTTATAGCAGGACTTTGCTAGGAAAAAAAAAAAAAATGAAAAAGAATTTGAGAAACACAAACAATCCAGAGAACCTGCTTTCAAAGCTGTAAGAACTTTTTTCGGACAATCAATAGAGAGAAGATTTTGCAATTTCTAAATGAGGTGAAGCTCTCCTTGTATGTTATACAAGCAATATATGACCTGTCTCTCACCGCCCCGTAGAGGCTGGCATCCTTACCGCCCCTCTGCCTATTAGCTCCTTTCTCTGCTGTGAACAGACCAACTACCTTTTTTCCCAGGCCAACTGATCGACATTATGACATTAAACTCAGAGCAATTGCTCTTAACCCATAGGTGCCTTTGATGTCTGCTGCTGTTTCAGGCTGGATTAAGGGGTTGTAGACCTGAAAGCCTGCCTGTATATTTTCTTGTTGTTGTTGGCTTGTTTCCAACACCACATTTGCCCTGATAAGGCTTCCAATTTAGACCAACGCGGTCAGGCCCAGAGAGAGCATTCGCTCGGGGTGCTGGGGGAGGAATTTCGGATGCACGTGCAGACCCACAGACAAACCGTGCACCAAGTCCTAGTGCAGCAGAAGTGAAGATGTAATTTCTCCCAGGTGGGTTTCCAGCTCCTACTGCCACCGAGAAACATGAGTGACAGCTGCTGCAAGGAGGGGATCGAGCCCCACACGCTCAGCCTCCCTCGGTGATGGTGGTGGCCGATGGGACGTGGAGAGACCCTCTAGCTCACTGCGTGAGCAGGAGGCAGAAACTTTGGGAACGCAGCTTATTTTGCAAAGGGCACCATTGCTTACTGCCTTTGCCTGTTTAACCATCCAGCACTTGGGTAAATTTACATCTTCTTGGGCTTGAGTTGTTCAGCAAAGCCCTGATCCTGCTGCTTGGAAAGCTGCAGAAAGAGCACCCATCGGGAGACTTTGGAAGCATAGTGTATTTATTTCAAGAAACTAACACAGCAATTGATAAGTATAAGCACATAAAAGAAGTGGTTTCTACAGACAGTGAATATTCAAAAAATCCCCAGAAAACATGTGGATCCTGGTTTATCAAAATACAGAGTGGTTTACATCAAGCTGAGTATATATTAAACTTTCTTTTTGATCACAAAATACCTTTTAATTAAGGTAATATAATTTTTTTTAAAACTGACCAACAGTCTGGTCATAATAGTCTGGTTCATCCAAATTTTTATCTATGAATCCTGCCTCTAAAGAATGCACTTTTATTACTTTTTATTAGAATTTGTCATTATAAATCATCTATATTACCATAGTGCCCAAAGCTGTAAATGAAAATTATAATTACGTTGACTACTATGCAACTTTTAATGGTCTTTACCCCTAACCTGCAGGGCATTCCAAAGGAGACACTCATTTTTTTATTTCCAGTCATTGTTTTGTTTCTTCACTTTTATCTTAAGTAGGTGAGAACTTCACTGAGACTTTCCAGCTCATTACACATGTAGGGAAGAAAAATCCCCATATTGGTCCCAAATTGAGATCGCAATTGAAAATCCCAATTGAACACTGGTTCAAGTGAAATGGTCACTGCCATGAGCACACAGACAAGCTGTGGAACCTCTGCAAGGATGTCAAGAGTTTTTCCTCTGTCTTCCTTTCCTTTTGCCTCCAATATATTTGGCATTGGAAAGACAGTGTCACTCCAGTCTTCAAAAAGGGCAAGCAGGAGGACCCAGGGAACTACAGGCTGGTCAGCCTCACCTCCATCCCTGGAGAGGTGATAGAACAGCTCATTCTGGGCATCATCTCAAGGCATGTGGAGGAAAAGAAAGCTGTCAGAAGTACTCAACATGGATTCACCAAGGGGAAATCATGTCTGACTAATCTGATAGCCTTCTATGATGGCATGACTGGATGGATAGATGAGAGGAGGTGTTTGACACAGTTTCCCACAGCATCCTCATAGGGAAGCTTAGGAAGAATGGGTTAGATGAATGGACAGTAAGGTGGATAGATAACTGGTTGAAAGACAGAGCTCAGAGGGTCATGATTAGGGGCACAGAGTCTAGTTGGAGGTCAGTGGCAAGTGGTGTTCCCCAGGGGTCAGTACTGGGTCCAGTCCTTTTCAATATATTCATCAATGACCTGGATGAGGGGATAGAGTGCACCCTCAGCAAGTTTGCTGATGACACAAAGCTGGGGGGGGTGGCTGACACACCGGAAGGCTGTGCCGCCATCCAGAGAGACCTGGACAGGCTGGAGAGTTGGGTGGAGAGGAACCTTATGAAATTCAACAAGGGCAAGTGTAGGGTGCTGCATCTGGGGAGGAATAACCCCATGCACCAGGACAGGTTGGGGGCTGACCTGCTGGAGAGGGGCTCAGCTGAAAGAGACCTGGGAGTCTTGGTGGACAACGGGATGACCATGAGCCAGCAATGTGCCCTTGTGGCCAAAAAGGCCAATGGCACCCTGGGGTGCACCAAGAAGAGTGTGGCCAGCAGGTCAAGGGAGTTCAACCTCCCCCTCTACTCTGCCCTGGTGAGGCTGGAGTGCTGTGTCCAGTTCTGGGCTCCCCAGTTCAAGAAGGACAGGGAACTGCTGGGGAGGGTGCAGCAGAGAGCTACAAGGATGATGAGGGGACTGGAACACCTCTCTTATGAAGAAAGGCTGAGGGATTTGGGTCTCTTCAGTCTGGAAAAAAGACGGCTGAGGGGAGACCTTCTCAACACTTATAAATGCTTACAGGGTGGGTGTCAGAAGGATGGGGCCAGGCTCTTTTCAGTGGTGCCCAGTGACAGGACAAGAGGTAACAGGCACAAAATTGAACATAGGAAGTTCCACCGAAACATGAGGAGGAACTTCTTTACCCTGGGGGTGGCAGAGCACTGGCACAGGCTGCCCAGAGAGGTGGTGGAGTCTCCATCTCTGGAGACATTCAAAACCCACCTGGACGCGTTCCTGTGCAACCTACTCTGGGTGACCCTGCTCTGGCAGGGAGGTTGGACTAGATGATCTCAAGAGGTCCCTTCCAACCCTATGATTCTGTGATTCTGTGATTCCTTTCACCTTAGAAATATCTCAAGAAACAGGACAACTCTGCAGCCACATGAGTGGACACTGACGGATCTCCCTAGCACTCACACAATGCTTTCTCTTTTCTGAATCTCTTCTTGCTTGTACAACGCAGAGCTCTCAGCGAGTGTTGTCACAACAAATGAGAGGTGGTTTCAGTTGCCCCCATTTCAAAATCTACTCAAAGGTGGGAGGATTATGGAAGAGGAACCAAGCACCACAAGATCTTTCACTGCAGGATGATGGCTGGGCTACTACAGTACAGTGTCTCAGTTTCCCCATGTATGAAACTGGAATACATCCTTTAACAGGAGACTAATTTTAACGTGTTACTGAAAGCTAAGAGGTGAAATTGATACCCGGGCTCTGCCACCCATCCTGTGTGCGATCTTCGGCAAGTTATTTAGGCTGCCTGCGACAGGGAGCTCTGTAGCAAATTCCCACCCGCATTGCTGTTTTCCATCTTCCATCTCCTTTGGGCAAGTCCTTCTCTTTTTATAGTGCTTTGCACAAAGAGATGCCAGTCTCTGCTGGCCTCTCTAAGCCCTTATCTGCTGCATAAACCATCCCTGAGGGCTGCAGCTCTTCTCCTGGTGCAGGAGAGCCCTGCAGCGTGAGCTGGATCTGCAATGATATTGAAACGACGAGGTAACGGAGCAAAAAGGTGGCCAAGCCTGCCACTTCCAGGTGAGGTAAAAGAGCGTGTTATTTAAGTACTGCACAGGGGAATTAAATCCACCCTCCAACCCCAGTCATTCCACCAGCTGCACTGTGCATCCCGGCACACGTCGGCAGCGCAGGGGAGCCAGCAAGGCAGCAGAGGAGACAGGGCAACGCTGGCAAATCTGCTCTGGAGGCGACTCCAGCTCGTAGCAGAGCAGATGAACAAGAACTGAATCGCAGAAAGTCCTGATCTCCTTCTAACCATGGGACATTAAAGGTTTTTAATATTCTTCGCCCTGTGTGGGAAAATGTTCTCTCTGAAGGCATTAGCAGGTAAATCTCTGTATTATGCAACATCAGCAGGGAAATGATGCCTGTGTTTTCAGACTTACAGGAATATTGTTCTCTCTGTTCCAGCTCCCACCTTCAGGATTTGCAGTTGCCTTCCCAGAAAAGTCATATAGGTAATATTGGTGGTTGAAAGGAGGTAACGGTACTAAAAACCTGCCCCCAGAGCACAGCCATAGGCATGGCTAGTCAGAGGGTAAGGTAATTTCTAGGTACCCATCTAGTCCAACTAGCCTTAACGTATGAAAGAAACTCATCTCGTACTAGGATGTGTTATGCTAACCGGGCTAAATTACCCCTAACTATTAGGTGTCTACCACGATCCTCATTCAGAGTCACATTTGCTAGCTTATCCTCAGCACCTAGTATTTCAACAAATAAAAATAGGTGGTACTAATCCCATGAAGAAATTTGGCAGTCTTAACAGACATGATGGCTAAGGGCGTGTCCTCATTTCCCTTGACGGATGGGAAATCGAGGAACTGGCACTGAAGGATGGATCCGGCCAAGGCCATGTGTGGGTCTGGCTGTCGGTCGGTTCAAGGATCCGAATTGGGCAGCCAAGGCAGGAGGAGGGCTGGGCACTCTGCATTCTAAGCCTCTTTTGCCTGATTTGTAAAGTTGAGGCACGGCTACACAGATTGGTTGAGATTTACAGATGGAGTATAGATACAAAGGCAAAATATTACTATGAGAGAAGAAGCAAGCCTCCTAAACCGGGGAGTGGAGGGGAAGGAAATCAAGACAAGACTGCTTTATTTTGCAGTACTTTGCAGAATTAAATATTCTCTCCTAGTCCAGAATAAGGAGTCACAGAGCATCCTTTAGGGAAAATGGCATTTAAGACATGCATACTCTTGCCAACTGTGAACCCTTGTATTTGAAACCAGCAGAACAGTGATTGCTGCAATATCCTGACTTTCAAACCCTCCCTGTTTGTTCTTACACGTCAGCCCTTTAGGCCGTATAGATGTGACATACGGATGCACAGACATGCCACAGACAAACTGCTATCTTTGGATCCTCTTCCTGTTTCCACAGTAACCTTACAGAAGCAGCTAGCAGTCAATAGAGAAAATCAAAGGCAGGGATAAATCATAATATTAGGTTAGGGAGGAACAGACCTTGAATACTGAGCAAGTGATACACAGCGTAATACAATTTAGGGTGTTTACTATGCTAACCCAGGGCAGGAGCGCGTAGGCATATGATGTGGCATTTACGACACATATTTGCTGCTACTTAAGCAGAAGCACAAATGAGAGAGCCGGTACGGAGATCTTTATGCTTACAGACTGTTTAATGGCTTAATCCTCCTGCTAAACCGAGCTGAGCTGTGCTTTGTACACAGTGCTTCCACACGCTCATCCCTTAGAAGTGACACTAAGACATTTATAAACAGGTGCTTCATCGTTATCAATGGACTTTGTACGCTAAGATTAGTTCAGGGAAAATAACAATAAAGAGAAAAGACCAATTAAATATGTTAATTCAGGAACATTAAACTTGATATGAATTGGTGCTTACGAGTGTGGCAAGTGTCACATTAATTGAGTCCTTTTTTGGTAGCTGTGCGGTATATTGCTGTGCATTTCACAAATAGTTTTTCTCCCAAAACTGTTTCTCTCTAGACAGCAGTTTAGGCAACCGTCAGATGAATTACCTAGTGAAAATTGAAAACTGCTTTTTCTATTAGTCACTCAAGGGGTAGTACTCCAAGTAAGGAGCCTCAGCAGCTCTAATCCATTCTCCTCCAGACCATCAAATCACTTTGGATCCACATGGTAGCGAGTGCGGGGGCTGCGGGTACCCCGTACTTGATTTAAAACGCTTAATTTGAGAATTAAGCACTAAGGTTGTAGCTGCAGTAACAGGGGGAATCATGTTTATGGCGACTCCGCTCCAAATATTTACTCGATATTGCTCAATCTGGTTTTGAAATGAGATCAGGTTTCATGTTGCTGGTATTAACCTAAAGATTTCAATATTAGCTTGTGCACACCAGCAAAAATAGAGGGGACAATAGCACTGACATGAGCTCCACTCTGTAAGAAAATTGGTGCTTTGTTAGAACATTAAAAAGTCCCATTCCTGGGATCATAGCCTATCTAACTTGACTCAGAGCGACACGTCAATTTGGAAACCTAGGACTAAATATTTGTTCCTGCTGTTTGTTATTTTAAAACCCTATTTGTCTCTCTAATACTTTTTCTCCCTGACACCAAACAAAATAATGCGTTGTGGTTTTTTTTTAAGACGGGTGTTGATCACTCCACCCCTGCTCTCCCTGGAAGAAATGCTTGTGCCTGAAGCCTGGTAGGACACAATGTCACTCAGCTGGACTCATTAGCATGGCAGCAGTTTTGCATTTACGCCTCTGCACAGCTCCTAGGGAAAGGTAGCTCCAGTTCAGAGCACAGCGTGGGTCTGTCTGCAGCTGACAACGTAGACGTGCCCTTAAAAGCCAGGCCATCCTTCAAGTAGCAAGCGAAACGGGCAGCTGCGGAGAGGCAGTGGCAGCTTTTGACGTGCAAAAGACAAGGGCTGAGTGAGTCATTCCGGATGAAATCTCTTGATCTGTTGCAGATGGTCTCTGTGGCCTTGGAAAAATATGTATCAGCACCTGATCCGCAAAAGTACGTAGGTGTCCGGGGTTCAACTTTATGTAGAATTTAATTGCCTCAGTATACAAGCACGGAGGTAATTTCATTTCTCCCTGTCGTGACCAAACAAGGTAGGAGAAAGGTCAGCAGGGGACTCAGAATAGAATTTCTTCATCTTTTCATGCTTAAATCCTCTGAAAAACTTTGTCCTGCAGGCAGACTCGGGACACATCTCCAGCATGCAGCAAGCAGTGATCTGAGCAGCCATAGTAACTTCCATCATTAATGTGGCTGGTGGGAGGACCATCTCCTGGACCGAGCCACAGCTCTGAGCTCTGCACACTCAGACAGAAGAGAAATGAGCTTCCATGACTTGTTTGTGGAAGGACTTTGAACCCCTAACTCCTTTTTACCAGGGGATGCCAGGCTTTTGGCAAGCCCGCGAAGAGCAAAAAGGTGAAGTGCACAGGGGACCCTCTGTTTCTTCTGCACGTTTGTAACAAAAAAGCCAAGATTTCATCTGTCAGTGAGTAAAGAAAAAAAACTATGTAGAGACGGTATGGCGCAGAAAACCCCATGAGCAGCTCCTGGTCAGGAATGGAGTAGGGATATTTTAGGAAAGCCTGTCTTGATCTCCTTCAGGTGTCCAGGCTTTATCCCCCAAATCCAGCAGTGGGAGGAGATCACAAATATATTTTTGGCATGTCTGACGTGTCCTCGCTGTCTTCAGCCAGTGCACGGGCTGCTAGGAAGCCCAATCGTAGGAGCTTAACACTTTCCATGACCTCTGTAGGAAACAATGAACTCAGTTGGACTGAGGGAGTTGGACTAGATGATCTCTAGAGTTGGACGGGAGTTGGACTAGATGATCTCTAGAGGTCCCTTCCAACTCTAAAGATTCCGTGATTCCGTGATTCAGTTATGAGCTCTGCCACGGACCTGGGCACGTAACATCTAGGTGTCTTTACGGGATTTGCCAGTAGCTTCTCTTGGCTTCCCATGTGGGCTTTGAGGATTATTTTTTAATTTTACCTCCAGGGTCTGTTGTAGTATCAGTGCATTAATAATTACTGGACCTTTGCGATGACAGCAAAACAGCCAGGGAAATGTCTAAATTCAGGAGAGTCCTTCAGAATAGGCAGAAAGGCTTTGTGGAGTAAGTCAATACCAAATTACTTAGACTGAAAGACAGGCTTCAGATAAATTTTGTTTACACAGGAAAAGTGAGAAACTGTAATTTTAGTAGCATTTCACAGGTTTCCTTGATCTTTCTAGGAAACTATAAGAAGGGATAACTTGAAAACTAACAGGCATTCTCCAACAGACTCTACAGTTGTGAGAGATGTCACTAAATGAACTATAGTGCTTCTGCTTTTTCCAGCACAGGTCAGTGAAAGGCTGGCCATTTTGCAATAAAAGAGTTGAATGGGCTTTTCTCTTTTCAATCCATCCAAGGTTGATTTTTATGAAGGAATATACATTCCCTCTTTGACCTTAATAAAAGTAAGGATGTCACTGTGTAAAAAAAGATAATTAATTTTCCAGGGTTTTTATTAGGGAAAAAAATAGCAAAGGAAGTGCCCAAAGAGTGCAATTAACAAACATTAAAGCAATAAAATATTGACCCTAATTTTTCCCTTTATCTATTCCTTTCCAGTTCCAACATCTGAAGCAATAATAGTGGATAACAATCAATGTGTTCCTGATGAGAGCAGCTCACACTACACCCACAGTAATTATCTTTTGAAAAATCAATAAGGACGGAAATGTGAAAACAATTTGATACAAGGTGTGACTTCCTCCTTTTCTGTTTATACTTACATACAAGATCCCCCTCCCCCTGCAACTTCCCCCACCTTAGAGGCAAGAATGATGTCTCCATCTTGGAAGGTAATCATATAATTAAGATATATGAGATCTGCCTTCCTGTGACACGTGAAATAAAAATATAATGAAGGAAACAATGCAAGCATGTATAAAGAGTCTCCTCACCCTCAGCAATAGCATTTGCTGCCATGAACAATATTCTTTATCAGAAAAAATAGTCCTTCATAATAATCATGCTGCATACAATGATATTCACAACAGACCCAGGGCGGCATGGCTGAGGAGGTATCAAAATACAGAAGTAATTTTGCTATGAAATACCTAGGAAATTACATCCTGAACTTATTCCTGCTGTGGAGGTTTCTGTCAGGACTGGGTCTTCACCGTTGATCCAGTTTTCACTGGAAAATAATTTAATAAGAGTGGAATGAACACAGAATTTCAACCTAGTTCCATAGATATAGATTATATCCCATGACTCCAGGGTGATACTCTGTAAGCTTTGAGAAGCTTTGAGTCTATTTCAATAAACGTCAAAAACTGGTCCAAGAACTGAATATTTCCATGGTTGTGATGAAGGATAAAAGTGGTTAATGCTACCTTTGCCATACCCATCCCATTGACATTTACCCGTCCACCAACCCAGTTAAACAGTCTGGTTTTTTAATTTGATGTTGAGAGCATGAAAAGATTGGCTGCAATGAATACCCATAATAAGATATAAAGATTTTGATTGAGCTGAGATTAGGAAATGCAGGGACTGTATTTCCATCTACAAACTACGAGGCTTGATGTGAAAGTTGTGGGTATAACCAAAGAAATCTTCACAACCTGCTACATAAATAATGCTGGTTATGATGCTATCTGAATCTAGCTTGGATTAGTCCCCTTTAACATTGCCAGGCAAAAACTAACATGGGAAGGAGTGTCATTGGAAAAGAGTTAAATCTGAGATTTCCATCTGGCTAAAATATAGGGTGATGGTGGGCAATTAGACCTCATCTACAACCCAGACTATTAGGGCAGGAATAGAAACACCCATCCAGTCAAACTGAACTCTCTCCTACTCTTACCACTCACACTGTGCTTTAGCATCTGGATGTCTCAGGCTTTAAATGAAATGTCAAGTATAATTTGGCTCTGGATACACAAGATATATGATTGCCCTTGGAGAAAGTTGATAACTCGGAGCACTCCTAGTCAAATGTGTATCTACCTGATAGCTCACTCCATAAAAAGCACTAGCCTGCTTTCCCTCAACTGTGTAAAATAGTCAGACTCCAAACAGGCTTGCCTGCAATTTACACAAATAGGTCCATTTTGAAAGAAAACCGTCATATCAGAAAGGAGAGATGGCTTATTGAAAGCTGACTCCTACTTAAATTTCCAAATGGCACCATGCACATTACATTAGCATTCAGTGACTGGAAGGCAGTTACCATATCCGCCGCGGATAGCTCAGCATCAGATGAGGAATTATGTTAAATGACACATTTGGATTTCTTCAAGACCCAGTTTGGAAACTTTCATTTGGAAGTGTGGTGTATTTTCAGAGTGGTTTTTACTACTTGGAATCCAAGCAGGGCAGAAAACACAGAGAGGTTGTTTATGATTATTGATGGCTTCAATGTTCCTTACAATGTCTACTGCATCTAAATTTTGTGCTGAGAGGAGGCCTGTTTTAAAAAACTATTTAAAAAAAAAAATCAGCATATAACTTTGTTGTGTATCTGTACTTGCTGTATTCACATGGCACTGGAAAAGATACATTGCAAATGAATCTTTTCCACACTTTTACCTGTTGTTTGCAGCCATTACTCAGAAAATATTATTTCGGTCTGATTATTTTGTATTTTTTTGTGCTTTTGGTCTCTTAGACAGTCTGTCTTCAAAACTGGAATGTATCGTGTCTATTCCACTAATGGTATGAAAAATACATTAGGAGGAAAATTTGAAACTTTGCATATTGCCATTTAGACTTTGCCATTTTTGAAAAGCCACAGTGGTAAAATGTAAAGTCAGTGACAGACACTGTGCAGAAGGACATAAATAGATGGGCAATATACTTGTCAGTCACAGAACATGAGAAATGCCTTATATACCCAAATAAAAGCTCATAACATAAGCTTATCAGAGATAAAGTTACATACGTGATACTTTGTCCTTTTGTTCCAAGGGCAGTAGATAATAAGTTTGACTCCTGTACCTAAACAAAAAATCTCTACTTTCTTAGCTAATTTAGTGGCACTCTTGCTTGAGACTGCAAAGAGATTCAATTAAAACAGCAGTTTATTTTCATTTTCTTCTTTTTCTTGGACAGAGTAAGTATTTGGCACCTCTTTGGCATCTTTGCTCCTAACAGGTCTGATAAAGAAAAGGAATGCAGCTCCTTAAATTAAAAGGTGAATATTTTATACTAATTTCAAATTTTTAATCATTATTGACCTGTGTATAACTGTGTAAAACCCCTCCTTTTCTTCATTGTCCTAACTCCAGCCTGGTATTTCTCTTTCTCTTTCCTTCCCATGCCCTTGGTGATCTTTCCCATCCTCAGCTCTCTGTTCTCCCACTCTTCCTGTCCCCCCTCTCCAGCCAAGAATCTCACGAGCAGCTTTGCTTCTTGCTCTTGAAGAAGACATCGCCATTTCTCTTCTCAAATCCCCACCTTCTGGTCTACCTGCACTGTCTTATTCATGCTGTCTAAAGGTGTTGTGTTCTTCAAAGTAAGATCTCCCAGAAGCTGAAGAGTGTCCACCAAGAGCTTTTAATCCACATTTGACTTTGAATTTAAGGATGAAATGTACTGTTTAACTGGGTTCTTCGGTCTCAAAATACCTCAGGTGAATTCACTTTGGGAGAGAGGGAAGGACCACAAATAGAAAGAAAAATTCATAAGTATCATGCATTGTGCTGAATTTCACAGAAAACTGAGAAGCTAAAATCATGCTGAATACACAGACGTAGGAAAGAAACACATCTAGATCACCAAGGTTACCTAGGATCTCTTAACTTTGCCTCTTTAGCCACAGAAAGTCTTACACTTCAACTGCCCGTGTGGTGTGTGTTCCTACGGCATTTGTGTTGCCATCTCAGTTGAGAAGAATTACCAGCCATTTGCTGGAGAAAAATCTCCCTCTTTTCTCTGAATGTTGCCAAATACTTAAAATCTGTGACAAATCTGTGCCAAGCTTCCCTGAACATTTGATCTTGAAGTTGTCATTTCCACTAGCCTGCATTTTTAATTCTGTGGATCTATTTTCTGTGCTCATTTATTTCTGTACAACCAGTGTTCTGTATTCCTTGTTCTTGTGCAGTCTTTCCTCTACACTTATTCCTCTGAAATAACTTCTTTAGTATGAAATAATAGCATCAATACAGAGATAAACAATAACAGGTCGGACTGCAGGATAGCAAGATCAATCTATGTCCTCCTCATCATCTTTAGCAGAGCAGAAGGGAAGAAAAACAGACGGTTTTGCGGCATGACCAGAAGGTTAACAAAGCTAGGCCTTTTCCAATGAGCTATAAGATTATTGCTGCTTTTCTCTCTAGATCAATATTGATTATATGTTCCAATTTCATTCAGATATTGAATTTGTTTTATTGGGCAAACAGCTGCAGTCTCCGTTCCCTGTCCCTGAACAAATATTATTTCAAACTTCTTTTGAACTCACATGGCACAAGTGTGACTCTGTTGCACTCACAACAGCTTTTCGATCATGTGATATTGGTCCAGGATCGTGTAACTGGTCCAAACATAAGCTGATGTACTGGTTTTACTGAAATATGCCTTCCCGGTGTCTTTCTTGCCATGTCAATGAACAGCTGAGTGGTTCTTCTCCCATGGACGGCACAGCACTGCTGGTCCGTCGTGGCAGTCAGTTAAGCTGTTGTCACTGGATGAGAAAACATACTGCCTAATTATTATTTTCATAGCTAGGAATTAAAATATACGGTATACCTCCAACCAAAACACAGTAACCATTAAAACTAGAGGGCTAACAGTTGTCTGTCACCTTACTGGGGAATATTGGAGTTGATCATTCTTCAATCACAACCTTAATCTGCTTTATTTTTCTTAATTTTGACTTATCTCAGAAATAAATTATGTATGAATACAGACCTTTTGAGCACCACTTCACCCAGCTTCCCTTAGTTAATAATCTCCAAACTTTTTCCAGTGGTTTTTTGTCAATTTTGTTTGAAAAAACAGAGAGAGCAGATACAGAACAAAACAGGCATGAAGTCAGCAAAGGTACAGTCGTAGGTAAAATAATGTCACAGAACTGAAGACATATAACTGAAGTAATTTGCATTTACATAAAAAAGAGCGTGGGAAGAAAGATCGCTACCATTTGGAGCGTGGTTGAGCAATTTGGGATTTGGAGATCAACCACGATCACGAAGCAGCTAGGAAGTGATACTATGCAGAATTATCACCACTTCACACTGGTTTCAGGATTTCAGTATGTTTTCTTAAAAATATAACAAATCTGATGCATTAGAAACACCTCTTCAAAACCATATTTTTTAATGTGTTGAAATGTTTAGATGCTAACTTTTGTTTTAGAATTATAGAGGAGATGCATAGCTTTGAACAGCTCCTTCAAAAACATGCTCAAAATATTTCACTCCAAAATATTTAAAGAAGATGCCAAAATATTGTCAGAGCTTCATCCCTTCACTCAACTCCTTCCTCACAGTTTCTCTGAAACTGTGTTCCCATAATGCAAAGATACTTTTTGTTTTCAGTAGAACGGCATTTTGTTGCAGAAATTGTTCCGCTAATTTTTTAACCATGATGTCTGGGAAAAAATGTTTCAGGAAGCTTTAATATCCCAGACAAATGAATAATCTTTTGAGGTTGGTTGGTCAGTTATCCCAGATCCTGTGCAAAGCTAGTTCTGTGAAACACCAAGTTTGTTTCAAAAACAGGAAAAAGTAAAGCATATATTTTACCATCTACTCCATTTATTTTATTTTATTTTATTTTATTTTATTTTATTTTATTTTATTTTATTTTATTTTATTTTATTTTATTTTATTCATGTGTCTTTGTGGGTTTTTTTCTCCAAAGATGGACTTTATTAAGCTTTTTTTAGGAAATACATGAGGGGTTTTTTTTTGGAATTAGAATATTTTATTGTCTTTTAGAAACCGGAACCTCTTAGTTTTAAAATTTTTAAAAACGTATATCTGAATTTTATTTTTGCAGAATATACATTAAAAAGAATAATTTCCCAACCAGCCCCAAGTCTGTGTGTGTTCCCCAAGGATAATTAAGCATAAATCCGCAATCCCCCTAAAATTCGTATTACTGAGTATTTACGCTTGGATCCTCATTGCTGTATATAGTAACCCTCCAATTTCTTTTTTAATCTTACGTATGGGGTTTCTCCGAACACCTTCTAATTTTACCTTGGTTGTTCAGTTTGTATGGCTGGCATTTGATTAAGTAAGTTTTAAGTAAAGGATACTCTCTTGAAAAAAAAAAAAAAAAAGAAAAGAAAGAAAAACGAAAACCCAACCACCTATAAGATCATCTATAAGACGAGACAAACTTTAAGTGACCCTCAGAAAAATTCTTAGAAAAACTATTGCAGAAACTGAAAATGTTGTTAGACTGTGTCGCACAGGCTGAGTACGCGTGTATTCGAAAGGGTTATAGTCACTAGAAGACTGACAGAAAGCTATCATACTTGCAAAAGGCATCCAAAGACAATGAAAAAAAAAAAGACTACAGGAGTAATCGGCAGGCATAAGCATTTATAATTTACTTGCAGATATACACTGAAATTGCAAACTTTCCCTCTCAATGTGAGCGAGGACAGGCTTACAGTGATCTCTGTTTTCTCACTACGCCCCCAGCTTCCTTGCGTCTGTGTAAACGCAGATGCAGATGAACAAAGCTTACTTATTCAGAGCCACCCACTGAATGTGAGACTCATAAAATTTGACAGACAAAAAAATGGAGGAAATATCCATTACGTTCTGATACATTAATGAAGACGCGCAAACAGGGAACAGACCAACTAGGTTAAGTATTGGTATAAATTAAACAGAAAGCACATTTGCTCTGGCACTGGCCTTTCAAATTGAGAGTGATGGCATGATTTAATAATTGAACCGTCTCACCTTGCACAGTCAGACAGAATTCCAATAGGAATAATTATTCCAAAATGGATATGAAGGCAAATCAGGCTCTGCGCCAGCTAATACAGCAGTCTGCAATTTGACTCCTTGTTGCCTTGTGGATGAAAGTGGGATCAGGATCAACGGGTTGTTTTTCTTCAATTTTGCAAATGTGTCAAGCACTTCATTAGGGCTGATGCCTTCATCAGTAATTTTCTTTGTGAAGACAAGGTTTAGTTATTGCTCATGTCACATAATGCTCCAATAAGGCATCCTTAAATATTTCTCCTAAGAGTTAATTCCCGGCTTCGCCCAATGTGTAATTTCAAGCCCATGCATCAGATCTGTCATCATAAAGGTTTTCTTTCCCGAAGTCCCTATCATGGGGTCTGGGCATTGTACATGACATGTAAGCAACACCGGTCGTGCCATCCAAAACTCTCCCATCACTTAGGTAGGCATGTCCCCTTCCCGTCACTGCACAAGCCTCACGAGGGTCATGTGAGAGCGCATACACAGTCATACGAGCCACAGCACAGGCCTCTATGACAGTCTACAACTGAGATATAACTTCATATAACTTGACCTTAAAAACCTTCAGTGAAAGAAATTTTGGCAAGAATTGGCTGCCTTACTTTTCACATCTCTTGAGTTTTGAAATGTCAGGCTTTTTCTGAAAATCAAGCTGACACACTCTTCTCTTATAGCATTTTGGTATCCAAAGCACACTTGGAAGAGTTTTTGCCTGTGTACCTGTAATTACAGTTACACAAGACCTTCCTTTCCTTCTCTTTTACCATCACCATTACTTCTTGGGTTCCATTGGCTTCGCTGAGCCCAGTTCCTCCAGTTTTCTGAACTTAGTGTACTGTAGTTGTAACCTTTTTCCTTAATTTTCTATTTAAACTGCTTTTCCTTCATAGTAAACACAAGTATATTCAGTTATTCTCCCCAGCCTCCTGTGAAAAATAAAGAATCATTCTCCTTCTCTAGCTCTCTGCCTACTTCCCTCCCCTTTAAACTCATCAAAACCACTATCTATAATCACTGAAGCTTCTGTGCATCAGGGAGCTCTTCTGATGTTATTGCTGTGGTTCTTCCTCTGCATTGAATCTTTCTTTACTGTTGTTTTAATGACCCCTTCCTGAACAAATATTAGTAACTCTTGTCCCTCCTCAATCTCTTTTTCAGCTCTGCAGCTTGGTGTTCATTCCTTTTTTATTTTTTTTTCTCTCTTCTTTGGAGTTTTCTGGTACTTTTTCTCCTAATCAGTCCATTTGAAGTCCTTTTTCAACCTTCCCTCTTTCTTGGTGGTCCAACAGAAGTCTGAACTTGATCTTCCTTTGTTCCTGGCCAATCCCAATCCTTCATGGTTTTATATCCATCTGCATCTTGGTGCTCAGAGAGTCTGAAAAAAAAAGAATTCTCTCCGAGTTAATTGTTGAAAAGAAGAAGCCAATGTTACTTTTTGGTTTTGTTTGTTTACACAAGTAGGGTGTATATAGGACAACTGTAACTTCTATTTTCTTTAAACCGCTTATAAATATTCACAAGATAGTTCAGTACACTGAAATAGTAAAACACAATTTTTTTTCTTTTCTTTTTTTTTTTTTTTTCTCATTATTCCAAACTGAAATTGTATCTTCGCACAGTATCCTAACAGCTTAGGCTGTGCAACAGTTTCCC
Source organism: Sterna hirundo (assembly GCA_009819605.1). NCBI lineage: Eukaryota > Metazoa > Chordata > Aves > Charadriiformes > Laridae > Sterna > Sterna hirundo. The sequence continues at coordinate 79,013,535 of CM020462.1, read as the reverse complement.
CCCAAGAAGAGGTGGAGACCTCATGTTCATGCCTTTGCCAAGTAGATTGGAGACTGATATAGCCTGGATTATAGACTGGAAACAATCTTGCGTGAATAGAGGGATGTAGCTGTGGAATCTCCCTGTTCTCTCTTCTCCCTAGCAGCTAGGACTTTGGGATGCACTGCGCATTACTCCTCTCTGTGATATCTGTGACACTTCCCTGGGGACACAGCAGTCCACGTGCCAGCCGTGCAGCATTGCAAAGCAGAAATGTGCCTTGCTTTCGGAACGACTTGGCGACGAGTCGACAAGAACAAATATTGAGCTTATCGGAGCAGTGGACTAACGTGGCAAATATTCACCTGTCGTTTAAAGAAAAGGTATTTAAACTCCACGGAGGTGGTCATACTTGACAACGAAATCACCCAGGCAACCGCTCTTGCATGGCCTTCTCTACATAAATGCCAGTTATTTCCAAGGTTTGACAAACAACAGTGAATAAGCTTTTAACATTTTGATCAGAATTATTGTTAAACAGAGAATCCTTTATGCTTTGTGTCATCTCTTATAGACACAAACCACTCATTTGTGGCTAGCAGTGATGGTGAATAGCCTACAGAAAAAAAAACGTGTATAGTAAGAGCTGCTTTGTTTACCTTACTGTCACTTATGGCTCTGCTCTGGGATAAGAAGAAAGGAATAAAAAGGGGCCTAAGATCGAGAATTATGTCCTTTTTCTCCATCAACCAGTCAGCCGGTATGGGAATAGATCCTTTACTGTGGAAATTTAGGGAACTAACCATTTTTGACAACGTAGATCTTAGTTTCTGAAGCTCCATTTACGTTGCAGATAACCGTACACTAGAGAGCAGTCCAATTCAGCAGGCAAATTTAAGGGTTTCCCCCCACTTGCACCAGGTGGTCATCTGAAAGCTAACCACTAGCGCCCAAGTAACAGTAGACATTGAGGACAGCTGGAAAATTAGGCCTTGGGGCTGCTTTAGAAACAGTGTGGGTATTACCTTATGCCATACAATTATTAAGAAGACAAAAGCAGCTCCCTACAGAGGAAAATTATTGTCAGGATATCTCTGGCAATGATCCTTGAGGCTGAAATCCACACGAGTAATAAAATGCAGCTTGGTTTACGAAACAATAAAAAGCACATTCAATTTTTCAAAATCCTTTGTCTTTAATACTAAGATGCTAATGAATTCACAAGCTACCTGTTGTTTTCAAAAACTGATTCTAATCTGCATGAGATTCATTTAAAGATTAAGACACCTAAATGCAGATGTTCTCAGGTCAGTGGAGATCTGCTTAGCACAGTCCGTGGAGCTTGAGCTAATCATCAAACTAGTCACTGGGGTCAGGCTTCAGTTGCCTACATCAGTTACCTGGTGACATGAATCAATTCTGGAGGATGGTGACTGTCACATGGAGCCTGTGGGAAGCTCCACCATTTTTCAGCAGCACTTGAAAGTCAGGTAGACAACACCTGAAGATACCTCAGATAACTCTGGGTACCTATGCATGAACAACTGAGCTCTAAATCTCCATGGACCATAACAGAAGCTACATGTGGACATCTACATATACATTGGCTTTTTTAATCTGGAGCTCACTCTCATCCTAGTTGGCTCATTGAAGTTAATCAAATAAGAAAATACTTGGTTTCCCAGTTAAAACTGCCCTTTGTTTCCCAGTCAACAGGGTGTCTTCTGAAATATAAAGAACAGTGATTTAGTTTCTTTGGCTATAACTGTGTGTCGCGTTAAAAAGGACTGTAGTTTCGATATTTGTCTGTCAGAGTCCCAGGACTTTCACTGATTTACTATCAGAGTCCCACCAAAGGACTTTCACTGAATCAGATTCACAAATAATCGGAATTAGTTACTTTATTGAGAGCGACAGTCGCAGATTCGAGATTGCCGTTGATAAATTCACTAACTACAATAGCGCTAATTACTTAAGGTTAATATTGCTAGCAAAAATAACGATAGTACAACAACCCGGGGTAACATTCACCAGAGGGTGAAAGGCGCAGCGCTTACCCAGAGAGGCGTCCCTGCCTGGGGTGGAGGGAGAGAACGCAGCCCGTCGACTGGTCCCTCAGGTATCAAGTTTCTTCTCTCCCAATTTAACAGTCATTTTCTCCATCCTTTTATCCCCAGAATTACAAGGTTTCCCTCCCCTGGGTGACGTGTAGTATGATTTGGGTGGAGAGACGAGTGCTATAGTCATATATGTTTAGCATGATCTCTAAAATCTTCATTAGCATATACAGGGGTGTCAACTTTAATATGCATTTCACAGGTAATGAGGCAAAGGTCAATTGCCGGACATGGCAGACTCTCAGGGAAACAAAGAGCTACACAAAGTCTCTGTTATCTTGATTTTGCTGTCTCTGCTGACAAAAAGCAGGGCTGTCCTGGCTCCCCAAGACTACCCCGTTGTTTATGTATCCTGTGATAGCCAGACAAGCCTTCACTCCCCTGGGCTGCACAAGAGATAGCAAAGCCAGTCTTAATTGCTCTCTGAGCACAGAGACCTCACCTCATTATCCAAATTCCACACTGTGCTCTTTTGGGAGTGCACAGCTCACGTACATTGGGGTCGGATCAAATACCTCAGAACTAGCTGGCTCAAGCTCATTGCATCTATATTGTGTGCAGAGGGAGAGCAAGAGCAGGAGTCAATCTTCACATTTTCTGAGGCTCCTTCTACTTGCTCCCCATCCACAGCAGAGTATGAATAAAATTTGGGTAGCTCAGACCATCTGAGTATTCATATTGAATTCAGGACCAAAAGCAAGAAAACACGGGAATCTAGGTGTCACCACTGTTTCTCAGTTCCTCATCCATAAAGTAGACATTTTGAGGGTCTGACTTTTGAAATTCGTCGCCGAAATCTTTGTGAGGCTGTCTCAGCTTCTCACTATATGCTTGTGCAACATCAAGTGAGAAGGGCCCCAAGCACCATTAGAGACCTTCCTCCCCTGTCCTGTAGATGAATCAGGCTCACAAATTCTACCAGCTCCATAGTGAGCTGCTCTTTGTGCTTTGACATACAGTATCTTTAAATACTAGGTTCTTTTCCAGTTTATGACTTAGCTGGTTCCTCCATGGTGACTGCTGCCTCTCTCAGGCCAAAGAGCAGTCTTTAACAGCCAGTCATCTTCTAGCCAGCAGATGTATCCAAACTGCTGGAACGCCCTTCTTCTTTCTACACAAGTGACTCTCCCTTTTAACACATCTTTTTGCTCATTCTCTCTTTTCTGATACGCTTTTGCCAGCTGACCTCACGAAGCTGATGGCGACATTTAATTTCAGAGGCAAACGTCTCTGTGTGCCAGCTTATTCAAAGGTCTGTGGTTCTACCACGTGCAAAAGAATGAAGCACATCCATATTTCAAACTGCTTTGCATTTTTATGTGTGCCTATAGAAAGATCACCTTGCCTCTGCACTGCTGTAATGCAACAAAGAAATAACAGAATCCAGAGATAGGAGGAGAATTAAAATGTTTATTCAAATTGTGGGCTTATTATAGGAAAATAGTTCTAAATCGTGTTTCTTAAAAACAGGAAAGAGCAGTAAGATGGCATAGTATTGTCACACTTACCTACCATCTCGTTTTGTTAGTAATGCCTCAGTTATTGAATTCCGTTCAGTGCATAATCAGGTTCTAAGCTATTTCTCCAAGTCAGGGCTGGGGCACCAGACACTTAAAGAGGGCACAGTTGGTTAATTGTGCCTTCCAGCTGTATCTAAAATCACAGAAGGCGTTATCTATTTGCTTGTATTAGCACATCAATGAACTGCTAGTTGTTCTTTGAAGGGTTCTGCAGACACCAGAATTAGCTATCAGCCACTTTAATAGGCTAAGGGAAGCTGACTGTGTTTCCTACTAAAGCAAGCAATAACAAGAGTAGCGTTTTTGCTCTTAGTAGCTTATGCACACAGTAGAAATGAAATAGCTGGGCACTTCAATTTGCCTGCACACTTCTTAACACACAGTAATGATATCCTGTGTTGAAAAAAATAAGCCAAAGCTGCGCTTACTTTTGTTTCAGCTGAATAGACTCTAAAAGTAGTACAATATTCCCAACTAAAACATTAGGAACAAAAAAAATCAAAACCCGAGGAACAAAAAAAAATTGCAAGGTTTTAACGAAATGAACATGACCAGTTACAGGAGCTGAAAAAGCCTAAAGTGTAAAAAACCATAAGCTTAATCCTTTGTATTGGTGATACAATGGGAGTTTTTGACGGGTTATCACAATGATGCCAAGTATACTGGAAACTGGTTGCATTGTAAAACTCTGATCCTTCAGAAAACAACTCTGATAGGCACCTTTAATCTACTGAGGTACATAACAGCCTTCTTAACTCACCAGTGCCTTGGTTTGAGTTAAACCTGCATCTGTAGCTGTGTTTCTTCTGAGGTCCAAGGTAAGGGTCAGACTTTTGCTTTTTTGACTGCCTGATTTTTTGTACTTGTTTTTCAAAGAAAAGTAGAATTCTCAAGTCACTGCATTATCCATGAACCTGGGGCATTTAAAAATAACCCAGCACTGAAATCCAAGACAAAACCCTGAATGCTGAAAACAAGCTATTTACATAGATCACAGTTCAGAGCTTCAGTCTGCTATAAGGAGGCTTTACTCCTGCAAGTATCCTTAGAGATGCCTATATAATGGATCACCTTGCATAAGGGTTACTGAACCACCAGTGAAAAGATATTCATTTGGATAGCAGGAACAGAAATATTTATTCTGATTTGTAATATTATGATTTTTTTTTTTTTCTAGCTACACATGAAACAGCACAAGTTCATGGAGAAAATAACAGAAGTCCAATTAAATTCTTAGACTTCCTCATAATATCGTTCGAAGGTAATGTAAATAGGGACAAAGCCCAAGTTTATTTAAAACATATATAATGTATATATAGTGTTACTGAGTACAGCGAAAAGCCAGTTTCCACCGAATGGGGATCTAAGATATGTCAAGAAATAGTCACGTTCCTTCGCACTAATAGCTCTTTTCTTGCAGACCCACCTGCAAAGCACCTGTCGTAAGCGAGAATCTGGTCACGAACATTCAACCCCCCAAAAACACAGCCATCTTATTTACACTTTCATTTTAACCTCTAGTAAGGAGTGCAAATCTCAGATGGGACTTCCTTGCATCAAAACCATAATGTGAAACTGGAATCCCTAAGCTGTTCTTTATTTGCAATTAAGTTAACTGAGTTTAACCCTTGTATTTGCAATTAAGTTAACTGAGCTTTTGCTGTGATAGGAGCGGAAGGAAGGACACCAACCTGACACAAGACAACACAGAGCATAAAGTTAAGTTCTGGCTGAGTGGAATGAAAGTGAAACCTCCCATTTGCTTCAGAAAGTGCAGGATTTCACCCTGGAGCGTTATGAGATAGTGAGAGAAGAGAGATGGAAAACATGCCGTGACTTATGAGACAGGGGAAAGCCTCACAGGTAACGTTTGTTCTCCTTCATGTAGTGAAGTCTCTGCACACTTGAGAAACCTGATTTATTTTAGAGCTGCTTTTAGCTGCAGTCACAGGCCGAGAATGCTTCAGACGACGACAAGTTTGCTAATGCCCAAAAACTGAGTGTAGCATATGGGAGACACATGTCTTTATACACACAACGATGCAAGGAGACATGATATGGACTTTTCAAGGGATCAAAGTGCCTATCAAGAGTATGCGGCTTTTACAAAACCCCCAAGGACCTATTTGCTGCTTAACCTGCTAAGAGCCCTTACCCTTCTCTCCCACACTCTCCTAGAGCCTCCTTCAGGTCTGAAGGTCTCCAACTACTGCTCTTACTGCTGGTCTACCACATCAGCACGCAGTTGATCAAGTCTGAATGTCAACATTTTTCCAAGGAGGTTTTTCTGTGAAATTTCCTCTCACTATATTAGTATAACTCCACCTCCCTCTTGACAAAACTCCCAGTCATACTAGTGGCGGTAGACCACCTCCTCTTGCCTACTGGGAAACCACCTGCATCCTCCTAGTGATTGTAGCAACGAATCCCTGGCAACAATCACGTAGCATGCCTCCCATCGAACTTGTGAGGCTTCAGCCACTGACACTTGAGAAGTCATTAGCTCCTGTTCTACACAGAAAGTCAAAGGATGCTGGATGGTTAATCAGCTAGCTCTTTAAACATGTTGAAGATATTTAAACAACAGTTAATGGAGGGGCAGCTCTCCTGACAGTCAGATGGTGAGCTGTGTGGTTTGATGTCACTGGTATCTCTGAAATGTGTTTTAACATTTGCCAGTGGAAGAACCATATTATATTGACTTTTTAAACATTGAAAATAATTACTCCCATTAATACCAGTTTGCATGCTGACTCTTAACATGGGAATGTAACCTTAGCAATTTCAAATCTATTGCAATATTCTCATAAAGAATTCAGAAAAATAACGACTCCAAATCACTGTATATTCTTGATAAAATCTGTTTTACTGTCGAGACTTGTTATGATCAATTTTTATATTTCTCACATTAAATTTTTCCACCAGTAGCTGGGGTGTCTGATATTGTAATAATGTGAATGGGTATTTTTCTACATTTGTTCATTACTCTAAAAGAAAGACTGTCTTGAACATGTTTAAGTTAAAATAATGAACTATTATGTAAGTTTGTGGAAACAAATGTAGTGGCAGAGCTTTTTTAGGTTCTTTTCTTAAGAGTCTTAGTACTTGCCTATACTATCTTTGCTCGAGGTCGGCTGTATCCCAATTCAATCATAGTGGTTTATTATTCATTATTTACTTTCTCAGTCCTTCACAGTTACATTCTTACCCCACTTACTCTTTAACTCCTTGAGTATGAACAACACTTAGTCCTTCTATGTGAAACATTTTCCCTCTTCTTTCTTGTTATTGAATTTGTAGCAAATGTATTGCCTCCTTCTCTGCAAATACTCACAGACACACTTGAAAGCCGATTACAGAAATCAGCAGTACTATCAGTGCAAACTGTTTCTTTTCTTATTTATATCTCTTAGAGGTTCAGCCTGCAAAATAAACCAGGGACCCACCATTGCGTTACCCTATTTTATTTTTGACTCACAAAGTTCGACTGTTGTGAGGAAAACATCACTGCGCTGGGGCTTTTTCCTGGTGACTTGCAGTCGCGTTGAATTTGAATTCATGTAAAAAAACCTGATAATTGTGAGACAGAGGAAAAAAATATGCAGAATAAAAACTCTCCTAGAGGGCTGAATAGCGTACTGACATCAGCAGAGGTAGGTAAGGATTACGATTACAGTACTTTGTATGAGTAATTACTCTCTCTAAATAATTGAAAGACTCAGCCTAAATGGTTAACAAGTACCAATGACAGTCTGCACTTCTCTAGTATTTTCTAGCTCAGAAATGCACAATTAACCTTCAGAATGTCTTGGAAAAAGGAGTGTTTGGATTAATCAAAAAAAGATTATCTCCTTCAAAGTAAACAACTTCCGGTTTTAATTTTGAAGAGTGAGATATCCTCCTTGATTTAAGATGGATTCTTTCCTACCTGCTGTTTTGAGCTCATGCCTACTTCAGTTCTCTGCTAGAAGTCCTAAAACAGAGAAACTTTACTTGGGTTTCTCAGAGCACTATTATTATTTTCTTAAAAAAAGACAAGCTTGGAACTAGAATTAGAAAATTCTTCAAGGAAAGTATTGTAAACACACAGAGCATTTGCTTATCAATGCTCCTAAATTAAAGAGAACTGTATTACTGATTGCAATGAAAACACCCTGTCATTAGAGAGCTATTTTGAAGTTATTGAATTTAAGAAAAGTATTTCACAACTATGATACGCAGTAAATCAGGCACACCCCGGAGCAGAATATCAATAAAAACTTTAAGCAATTAACGAAATAAATATTGTAAATCTTCTCAGCTCTGTTATTTCTCCCTTTAAAAAAAAAAAAAAAAAAAAAGTTATTAAGGGCAAATAACGTGACTGGTGTTTATAACATTTAGAGTACATTGCCTTAGGTTACCTTCCAGTTGAGTTGGCAGCTTGCAATTTCCCAACCTGTTGCCGCAATCCTTTGGCAAGTTGCTCTGGGGGTTTCTAAAAGAGCTGCCTAACCCTTTGGGAGCTTGACACTGCCCAGTGCCCCTGGGCCCACTGCTGAGCACTTCTTCCAGTGGCAGGGCTGTCCTTCGGTGTTGCAGATACCGCTTCCTAGCCTGGTGGAGCGGTAGACGCCCCGGCATTAGCCTGGTAAAGAGCTGTGTTCCTCCGGGCATCCCCAGCAGCGTCAGCCACCACCTTATGGCAGCGCCACTCTTGAAAGCCCTGAGCATTGTGATCCAGTTCAATCTCATTTGAGGATTAATTAGCTGTTACTACAGCTAGCTCTTGTAACTCCTCTGTCCTAATTAATTTTTGTAACTGTTTTGGCAGCTACCGGACTCATCAGTGGAACTTGCAGGGGAGAGGCGAGCGTGCCTCCTCCGTGGGTTGATAGATTCAGCTCTTTTGGCTTTGACTCCCATCGGATCTTTCTATCTGAGCCCCTGAAGTTTTGCAGTGGGTAAATAAAGCAAAATAAATAAATTAATAAATAATTTAGTATTCTATTGTGTTTTGGTTAGTATTTCTTGAGGTTCTATTTTGGGAGGTTTTTTGGTCATGATTTTTTTTTTTTTTTTTAACTGAATAAATTATCATTTTACAGCGTAAGCCTTGCAAAATTACTGATGTTTCCTTGCAAATGCTCATTAATATTCACATCTGTGAACACAGTACTTAGCTCCATCCTCACAAATGTTGATTATTGCTCTAACTAGTGTTTCATTTTTCTGCTCTCTTCATCGCTAATAGCCTTTTAGATGAAGATAAGTTTCACTAAGGAAACTTTCTCCTAAAGGACTCACAAATGTGTTAATCTACGAGCAACACTGCATCTGCAATGTGGTGCAGTGTGTGCTTATATTCACACAAAAGACACTAAGAACCACTGATGCACGAGAAGATCGGAGCCTAAATCTGTGACCGGCTGGGGAGGGAGGAGGAAGGCAGGCAGCAACGAAAACAACACAGGATTTAGGAGAGTCCTGTCTATCCCTTGGTAAATCCAGGCTTGTAAAAGTCTGTGGAGGTGAGTACAGCTGGTGAAGAAGTAGTTTCACAGCTTGCGTTTGTTGATCAGACTGACAACATGAGCCAAAAAGCGATGGGGCGATAGAGAGGGCGTGTGACTATCAGCAGTTCTTAGTGGTGGTGAACAGCTGCTTTTTCAGAACTGATTGTAATGGGAAATTCAGTAAGAGAATGAAAATAGACATTTTATAAGCCTTAACTTTTCACCGTTAAGAATAAGGTTTCAGAAAATAATATCCCCGTTGCCCAGTCCTCCACGGGCGTATAGGTTAAGGCTTAGCAACTTGGGAACTGTGCTACAGGAGCACGGGTAGATGGTGTGCGGCTCAAGCAACTCGTACCCAGCTAGCTGAAACGTATCTAGTCTACTGGTAACAACAAAAGTGTGATTTTGTGCTTCGCCCTTCTCCACCCTAAAGCATAAAGTGGTGAAGGAGGTCACTACTTGTGAGGCATTTGGATGTTATAGTACAGGTGGGTAAACCATTTACGTTCTCTAATCGGGGTTTTGTGTGATTGCTGCTTGTAAAAGGAAAAACAGAACGTTAAAAGTGCTTCCAAGATTTTTAAAGGAAGCCAACCATCAAATCCAGTAACTCCAAAATGGGACACGATTGGCTTCTTTCACAGGACTGTGCCACATAAGACACTTTAGGTAGAGGTATAACTGGCAGAAGTAATCAACTGTCATCTTATCTTTTTGGATGTATGCCCACAAAACTTTTTTTTTTTTTTTTTCTGACAGCAGATTACAAGACTCAGGAACTTGTCTTCACCTTCAGGTCTCTGGAAATCGGCATCTTCTGGAGGACTCTCCCAGCTCTGGGTTGTTTTTTTTTTCCCCAAAGTTGATGTCTTAATCTCATTTCTTCCAGCTGTCTTTTCTCTGCCATTCCTCTTGGGTTGCTAATCTGAGCTAGCTAATATGAGATGCATCGAGATAGCAGTGCATCAGTTTCCATCCCATCTCTGTAGTTTTTTACAACTTTTTCCAGTTTCCTCTCAGCTGTACTCTCAGCAGGCATGTCCCCCATCAAATTTCTTTTCCCACATCTCCAAGTTCCCATTCTCCAAATGCAAGTGACCCAAAACAGGAACAACCCTCGCAAAATTTCAGTCCAATGTTGTGCTGATAAACTGCCCTGTCTGTACTCAGTTTGGAGCAGATGTGAGTCCAGATCTTTGTATCTACAAGCACAGACACCAAGATGAAACCACTAACATAATTAGTTATTTCACCAAGCTGTGGCTGCAAAATGGTGAATAAACTATTCTTTCACCAAGCAAAATTATATGAGTGGCATGGAGAAATTTGCACTATGGCTGGCTGTGAAAAGGCAAAACTGAGGTATAAAGAGCCGCGATGCAGAGGGCAGCTGAGCCGAGGCTTCGAGAAAGTCAACCACATAGATGCTAAAGCACTGAGGGATGCTTAATTTCCAGGATGCTTAGCCTTGTTCCCGCCACTCTCGACTGAATTTAGTAAATACCTCCCTCTCCATATTTCTCAAAGAATAAAACAAGATCTGAATAGAGGCGACCATTATCACTCCATATGGTGAAGCAAGGCAAGATGGACGGGATCCAAAACACAGAGCAGCCGCTCTCCTTTGTTCTTCCACCAGCTGCAACAAAGAAAGTGTGAGGAAAAAAAATCTGTGCAGAAGAGAAAGACTGTCAGAAGACAGACAAAAGAGTTGTTAGCTAAGCCTATGCATCGCTACGTGCAACCCCATGCATCGCTACATACAACCCCATGCATCGCTACAGGCTTGGGGAAGTGTGGCTGGGGAGCTGCCTGGCAGAAAAGGACCTGGGGGTTCTAATTGACAAGCGGCTGAACATGAGCCAGCAGTGTGCCCAGGTGGCCAAGAGGGCCAATGGCACCCTGGCTTGTATTAGCAATAGTGTGACCAGCAGAAGGAGGGAGGTGATTGTCCCCCTGTACTCAGCACTGGTGAGGCCACACCTTGAGTATTGGGTCCAGTTCTGGGCACCTCAATACGAGAGAGATATCGAGGTGCTGGAGCGAGTGCAGAGGAGGGCAACGAAGCTGGTGAAGGGCCTGGAGAATAAATCCTATGAGGAGCGACTGAAGGAGCTGGGACTGTTTAGTTTGAGGAAGAGGAGGCTGAGGGGAGACCTCATCACTCTCTACAACTACTTGAAAGGATGTTGTAGAGAGGTTGGTGCTGGTCTCTTCTCACAGGTAATTAGCGATAGAACAAGAGGGAATGGGTTCAAGCTGCAACAGGGTATGTTTAGGCTGGACATTAGGAAAAAATTCTTCACGGAAAGAGTGCTCAAACACTGGAATAGGCTGCCCAGGGAGGTGGTGGAGTCACCATCCCTGAATGTGTTTAAGGGTCGTTTAGACGTGGTGTTAGGGGATATGGTGTAAGGGAGAACTTTGTAGAGTGGGGTTGATGGTTGGACTCGATGATCCCAAGGGTCTTTTCCAACCTAAATGGTTCTATGATTCTGTGATTCTATATTATGGTCTGTCTTTCTGATACTGAAGGCCTGGTTTTATCGCAACTTCCACTTCCCACCTAAATAACACCAACTCTGCTGCCTGGCCAAAGTAAGTCATGGCGATAGAACAATTTCCCATGCTCCTGCTGCAACGAGTCTTCTGATCGTGACTGGACTACCATGCCTACCAACATGCAAGTTCATTGTTTCCTAATGCTTCTTACATAAAGCTTTTCCCCCATGCCCATCACTCTTAAGTTTCATTTCTTAGTAGTAATAGGTTTGCATAGTGAGTTTTCCAAAGAAAGTCTTATAAAGCCATAAACAGTGGAAGGCATTTTGTGATTCTGTGATTCTGTGAAGACATTTTAATTCCCAGACAAGATGAAAAAGAAGGTAACAGTGTAGAGAAGCAGTCAGTCCCAGTGGACAAAGAATCTTCTTTGGCACTGTTTGTCTTTCCCTTTTCTTGTAATCAATAAATAGAAGTTCATGTTTTCCATTGCACTGATACGTGAAAAAAAAAAAAAAATCCTTACTGACAAAAGGCAAACTGCACAAGCAGCCAGAAGCCAGTGAGATGTCGTATAGACAGTTAGAGAGGCAGTTTCTGGGTGTTAGCTGGAGTACTGCATTCCAGAGAAGATGGAGGGCTGTATGTACCACCAGAAGTAACCGCTGGGCTCAGCGACACCGAAGCAGTCACCATTTCCAGATACACAATTCACAGAACAGAAATATTACCCAACGTGTTCTTCAATGTCGCTGGCAATAGATATTGGCCGTGTATCAACCCTGTTCTAGTGTTGCTTTATTTCTGCTGGGGTTTTTTAAATGAAAGCATTGGGGGGGAAAAAAAAAAAAAAAAGTAGTAAAATGAGATGAATGGAAAGGTTTCAGAAATTTGACTTCCATGAACAGTGAAATCTCTGCTTCTTGGACCAGATCCCCATGCTGCTGAAGGCCATGATGACAGCTTTGTCCTCTTATTTCAATGTGTGACGACAGAAGTAGCTTTCTACCATCATTCCAGTTAATTAACTTTTTTGAAGGTGATACCCAAATGTCCTCTAAGTCTTTGTACGTACTGTTCTTCCCGTGTAACAGATGAGTGGAGAGCCAAGTCATATGCTATAAATCCTACAGAAACACAATCCAACACAGCCCAGCGCCACAGAATCATAGAATATCTCGTCATGAGGGCACAGATTTAATTGCATGATTGGATCTAAATTAATCTCTTTAATCTCCTTACTAAGGCCCCTAACGCCCTCTAAGGCACTCGCTATGCAATCCAGACTCACCCAGACCCATGGTGTAACATGCTGCGATTCACTGAAGCTTTCATGTACTCGCTGAGTCTCACCTGTTGAACCTTGGTTTGAAGAGGGGTAAGGAAACAGTAAACAAGCCATGAATAACATTCCCAGTGCTGCGGGAAAAGCTGCCCCTTTAATGATCCAGCAGCTGGAACAAATGATTGCTCACTCATAACATACACATTGCAGTTGTCATAGAAACGCACTTAGCAACAAAGAATCCTTGACCTTTTCCCCATCTGTTTTGAATCTTCACAAAGGCACATTTATTTCTATATATTTATTTTTCCTTTTTTTTTTTTTTTTTTTTTCCCTCCCCCCCCCCGCCCCCAGGAGGGAAATGCCACGTTTTGCGTGGCTCCCAGACACCAGCAGACTTCTTCCGTACCTTCAGGGGGAGCACTGCAGAGGCACTGCCTCTCCTTACACCTGCTCCGAGTTAGCCACCAGCTATTTCTTGACGAAAAGATAACTGCAAATGAGGCTGTACAGCTGGGAGCTCCACCTCAAGCTGTAATCTTGAAAAACAATCTGTTTCAGTTTGGGAGACGCGAAGGAAGCTCAGAGCTCTGTGGTTTTGGACGCAACCACCCAGGGTATGTACAGTCCCAGTCTGTAATTAAATCAGAACGTCCCCCTCAGATGGATGCAGACCATCCAGGAAACAAGATTGTGTTATCAAAGGCCAATATGTATATAGCAACACCACTGAGATGAAAACAGCCTTGCTAAAAAGGGCATTGCTAAATTCCCAGAGGAAACAGAAATGGATGAAATTAATCCAGACTCTGAGTAACGGTGAAATCACAGCGTGTTCTGAAGGCACAGAGTTTTTAGGTAAAGCTCGGCTGACCTAATCGGATTAGCCATCAGATTAGATCCCTAGGGTTTGGGTTTTTTTCAAAAGATATGACCCCATGTTTATCATTCGGGATAAATAGGATAAACTTAGTCACAAATTATTTAAAACTAAACATAAGAAAAGGGAAAACAAATATCTTTGCAAACTATTTCAGTAATTTTTGAAAGATGTTAGCTTTTATATTATTATCTTTTTTATTATTATTTTACACCTTTTCTCCAACGGTTGAAGTTTTCAGTAGGATATCTTCTCCTCTCCTCTCTTCTCCTCTCCTCTGCTCTCTCTACTGTCCTGAAAAATTGGATAATGAGGAAAAGATTGAAAAAACGCACACAGACACTTGAAGCACACACACACAAAACCTGAATATCTGTACAGAAAAAAAATTACAGCTTTGAAACACTTGGTGTTTCTTGTGGAAAATTATTAAATCCACCTTTTTCCCATTAAAACAGCTTTTTGAAGTAATTTCAAGTAACATTTATCACCTGTCTTAAATGTTTTCTGAATTATACCACAGAGAAGGGAGTGCAAAGGAGCAGCTCTCATTTGTGTAACAGCACACAGGATGCAACAAAGCACTGGCAGTTTTGCCCAAGTTTCCGAAGCAGCGGATTACTGTTAAGGCTCAAAATTTTTCCTGCAACATCACATCTTCTTAGTATCGGAATTTTTATCTGGAAATCATATACAAGGAATTGTATGAGTTATTTTGATTTGGAAGATCAGTTATGAACCACCTCTGGGGTCATTTTTGGTCTAACACCACAGCTTAGGTACCACTGATGAAGGAAACTCTTGCCTTTGTTGGAGAGATGAACGATGTGGCTACAAGTCACCCTCCATTTTATCTGCTCAGACTACACTAAAAGGGGAATAAAACCACAGTTTGAGAACAGAGAAATCTTGAATTCTAACCTTTAAGTTGTTTGTCTGCCGTTTAGCTAAAAACAGATGATGTGTGTCTGGGTCTGATGATCCTCAGTACCGGTCATTTAATTACCAACTGGAAAAATTATTGAAGAGAAGAGTCAAAGATGGCAAGACAAAATGCAATACAAAAGAGAAGCTAGACAAACAGACATGAAGCACAAACTCAACCATGGTTGCATTCAGCAGTAACAAGAAGATGATGCTTGGATTTTCTCAGCAAGATATAGCCATGTAGGTGAACTTCCATCCTTTGTCAATCACCCCAAAACACCAACTACCTTTTCTTTTTCCAGCATTCCCAGTGACATCAGAAATTTGGTTGCTGTAGGAAGGAGCGGGAAGGGCTGGCCAGGATGTGTTAGGTAAAAATCTTTCTTATGGGCAAAAAGGAAACACACCTTATATATGAAGCCAAGAGTTTTTTGTTACTGAAATCTTAAAGGTCTAACCTTAGAATCATTATTACTCCATACTCAATACATACTCAATACTCAATACTCAATACTCAATACATACTCAATACATTATTACTCCATACATATACTCCAGATCTAACTGTTACAGAAAGTTCTACACAAAAAAAAATAATAGTAATAGTAATAGTAATAACAATAACATATTACCAATAAAATCGCTATATGCATACTTCTTAGGTTTTTACCCTGTTACACTCACCTTTCTCCTGCTGCTCTGTGTCCCAAGGTTGGTGGTTTCTCTCTGGTGGTGGTGGGGGGTGTGTTAGGGAGAGTCATCAGGGTCTGGAGTCCTTTGTTGGGAGAAATATAACGTTCATATAGATGGTGTCTTCTTCTTCACTCTAGGCTCCACTTGGGGTCATTTTATGTTTCCTACCATAAAACTTTTTATGTTTCCTAGCATTACAACTTCCTCTTTCTTCATTGTTTTGCAGCTCCACATTACATCTGAATTTACTATATATGCTACCTTTTCCATATTTTAATATAATTTCTTTTTTTCTCTTTGATAGCACTAAAATCTTCATTAATCTGCAGATCTGCATTTCTTTAAGCATTGATGAGTTGTTTATAGTCATGAGGTCTCCAGTGACAGCCCATCCAATGCCATGCCTTGTGTCCCTACCTCTGTTTCATAACAAGTTAGAGTCATAAAGCCGTGGCGGCGCCATACAAAGATAAACAAATGTAAAACGTATTAGCCATAAACACCACTTATAGGAGGTGCAATTTCAGCTAAACCAAGTAAAACAAAGCTGCAGGCAGGTCAGGAAAAGCTCAAACAGAGCAGGTTGGTCAAGCCTCCATCCTGCGGCTGTTCAAACTCAGCCCACAGCCTGTCCCGAGCAATGGCAGCGCTGTATTACAGAGCTACAGGGTTACGTGATGTCCAGAGCTTTCTGCCGACTGGTTCACGTCTCTTCTTTGTGCTCCCAGAGTTGAACCAGACATAGATTCACAGCAGAACACTTAGATAAAACTGGTAGAAACTCCTTCCTTCCCTCGTTCCCTTTTTCCTTCCTTCATATCCCTACCTGGGGATATGACCCCCTCCCTATTGCCAGCTCAGAATTTAAACTGACAAACTCCATAGTGTTACAGACTCCTGACATGCCCACCTCTCCTGCCATTTTATCTAATATCCGGAATAAGGCTTCTGAGATTTTATTATAAATCCCAGCTGTGCTGGAGTGTGCTGTACATTCCATGGCGCGTGGGAGTGAGTGACGTGAGGGAGGGTGGTCACTCGATTACTCCGGATTATCCTCCTACTGCACAATTGCTTGAAATTTCCTGTTCCCTTGATCTGCTCCTATAGTCTATATCTGTAGGCTTTCATGAGGCACATATGTGACAGTGTCCTAATAAGTGCAATTCACTTTTCCTGTCTGAAAAACAAGTAGAGTGGGGGGAAGAACGGCGTGGCACTGCAGAAAGAGAAGTGATGTATTTTCAGAGCTGCTGATAGATGATTTGTATACAAGCGCATTTGTGTTCAGCATTTTTTAAGTGTTTGCATTTGTGTCTAAATGGAGACATCAGAATTATGAGTTATGTTCCCATTCACAATTAATCATAGCTGCGTATCTACAAATCAGTACCCAGGTGTTGACTTTGGGCAGCTCTTCCTGAAGAACTCTGAATGCGCGATCAGAATCTCAAAAGACATCAAAACTGCTTGCTTTGGCTAGACCTATCTTCAGGTCTAATTCCCTGTGTTAAAACAGGTCAGAATCCCCTGAAATAGTTAATTTCCCAAAGGGTGCCAAAGGAGAGTTTAAACAAGGGATTTTGTAAAACTGCACCTTTGCTAGAGAGTTATGAGTTATTTTTCTTAGCAATATTAATAAAAAAATCCCCAAGAATAAACAAAAATCTTTTTCATCCAGGAGTCCCATAGACACTTCTGAATTTCAGAAAAAAAATAAAAAATTTAAAAAAAGTCATTATGGAAACATTTTATACAAACCCTGAAATACTCATTTTGGGAAATTTTTCTGGTACATCATTATGCCCAGTGTCATGTAGGGTCATGTCAATGAGTTCGTGTCCATTCTCCAAATGCTGTTTATGTTAGGAGGACGCTGCCTGGTATCCTGAGATACACAGAAAGGATGCAAAGAACAACCCTGTCAGGCTGTGCTAGTGGAGGAACACCACGGGTGACTCCCAGCACAGCTCAGACACCTCATCACTCCTCCTGAGCAGGGCCAGAAGACACATTTTAGGCACTGGGAAACTGGCAAAAAACTTAGTTCGCATGGAGATGAAGCTTCTCCAAATTTAAATATCCGCTATTCATGACAGGCCAGTGTCAAGTCTTCTATGCAACTAGCGTGTGTGAGCCCAGCTTGTCACCAGAAGGGGCGTGAGATGAATTTTTCAAGTCCCTTCATGGAGCTTAGACCAGCCCTCTTCCCAGTTAACTTAATGACCCCACATGGATTTTCACTATTCTTCAGTTCTACAGCACTTTAATCTTGCTGGTATTTAAGCTGATGACATGAAAAACAGCTACATAGATTGTTTTGTTTATAGGGATTTAATAGAAACCCTCAGCATAAAATTCACTGAGCAGCATCTTGCTGTTGGAACAGTTATATTTTAAACACCATTAAACTTGACGGAAATCACAGCACACATCGTCACATAAACCTTTCAGTAAACTTCAAATGAGGAGGCAAACTCTTCTCCAGGATGGGTGGGACATCGCGGCACAGCTTCAGAGCGTCCATCTCACAGTTAATAAGGCCATTCAGCCTGAAAGACATCATTTTTCCAAAAGAGCCTCTCCTCCGTAATTTTTCTTCCTTAAAAATGCAGACAGGGAACCACTACTGAGAAATTAAGGTTCTCAGTTGCTGAGAGGTTGGTAAGTTTGTGGGCTGTGGGGCACAGGGGTGGTTTCTGCCACTCCAGCCCCAGAGAACTGGTCTGCCCTGGTCCCCCGTCCCCTGCCAACTCTGACACCGGGACACTCAAGCCCCTCAGGCGCATGGTCTGTACTCAGACCTCTTACCCTGCTGCTGGTTAGTCCGGCCGCAAGTTGACTCATGTCCCACACACGTCGTCTGAGAGCATGCCTGTACAAAACACGGCCACAAATAACATTTTGTAAGGCCAGAGGACAAGCACAGGGCAAGCGTGCTGGTCAGTCACCTATCTGCACTTGACTGGCCCCTTTTATGGAACCACAGAATCATAGAATGGTTTCAGTTGGAAGGGACCTTGAAGATCATCTAGTTCCAACCCCTTTGCCGCGGGGATTATCCCCTTTTCTTTTTATTTTCCCATGCTTTGTTCCTCCCAGCCTCCCCTGAATCTCTGTTTCTCCAACTTTGTTCCTTCCCCCAAACATCCCATTAGTATATCATGCCCATAATCCCCTTAAAACATGTCACCGTAAATTTTACTCAGTCCCCAAATTCTCTTCTCCGCACACTCTATGATAGGTCCTATAGCCTTGTAAGCAACACAAGGGCAACACGGGGTCCCGCACACTTTAGTCTGAAAGGTTTTTGGGGAGAATATATTTGGTCATCTCCCCCTTTGGTGGAGTTCACAGGAGGGACAATGGTCTAATCCTTCTCCTTTGATGGTCTCAGGAGCAACCAGTTCGGTGTCCTTCATTTTCACCGATTAGTAGAATTCTTGGGTTCCTTCACCTGACCCTCTGCAGGTCTCTGTTTAACATCATTTTCATTTAATGAAAAAAACTAAAAATTTCCTTCCCACTGCAAATAATACGTGGAAAGTCTGTGGTGGAAAGAGAATTATTTGCAGCATGGGCAGTGAGTTCACTCTTTGTGCAAATACAAAAGGCCAGTCTAGTTCTTAGACAGGGTTGGGTCGCATCTACTGCCCGCTGCCCCGTGGGCAGTATTTAACCTCACAGGCCCACGGTCGGGGCTCCAGGAGACATCAGCAGAGCCACCTTGGAACAAACCTCTTTGTTCCCTTCATCAAGATCTGGTCTGGACTCGTGTAGGGAAAAGTAATTTATTCATTTGAAATCACAGCATCAAATAATCGCATTTAAAATGCTTGCCATAATCCTCAGGGCATGAAGCATGTGTCTCAGAACAGTCCTAGAGCTCTCGTGTGTTTCTAAGGGCTAGTGAGGGCTTAGGGAAAACTAATATCTGCTATAAATGGAGAAATAGTCAAGATTTCTGACACACAAGCTGATCTTTTGGTCTGAAAGAGAAGCAGCAACTGTCAGTGTCAAATTCAGGTTGATAACAATTGTTATGCGTTGAACTTGATACGGTAATTAGTTAAATCATCCGAAAGAAGATACTGCTGGTATCTGTAAAGCAAAAATAAGCGTACAGAGGGGAAAAAAGGTGATGGGGTGCTTATCTCCTATGGGGAGAGCAGAGCCAGGTGATTTATCACCTATGGGAAAGGCAGGAGGTGGCAACGGGAGGGAGGAGGCAGCTGAAACACACTTTAAGCCAGTGTCTTTCCTGGGTCCAGGATTTTCAGTATCCAGTGCAGTTTTGCATTCCAGTTCAGAGACTCATTTTTTGAAGGATTTTGGGTGGGGTCTTTCGGAGGGAGTGGGGTGTAGAGCGGCTTTCCCTTGAGGTTCAGGACTGAGAGGCCAGAGCTAGATTGATTATTCAGTGAGAAACCCCCTCTTCCTGATAACCTGATGCTTCTGTCCCTTATTGATTATCCTTAGAAGCCTGTGCCGGTGCATAATGGTCGTCTACTTCTGCACACACAGCATCCATGAGAACACATTTTGCATGGGAGGATGTACATTGCATTCAAGTATTATCCAAGTGTCATACAAGTAAAACTTACAAGTTTTGAAGGCTGTATCATGAATATAATTTCCCATGATAGCTGTGAAAATATGTTTTCAAACTTTACTTCCATTCTTCAAGAACAGCCTGGCTTCATCCGGAGTGTGTGACAAGCGGTGAACTGGCTTTTTGGTGAAGAGGTTTGAGAAGCTGGCGGAATGCTGTGTAAAGGCTACAGAAACCTAGGAAAATACATGGAAAAAAACATTGTGTACAAGCACAATGAAGCAGGGAATAGACTGTTGTTGATCCTGGAAATTATTTCTACTATCTATGTATATTATAAACATATGCAAAAACATATAGTTGTACATGCAATTTTGTTACGCTAATGACTGCCATCAAGTGGCTCCTAGAGGCAGACACAGTCAAGCCTAAACTTAACTGCAAGCACTTTTCCTGCCCAAACGGTACCTTGATCAAGTAAAACTGGATATGTCTAATGGTGCAACTGGCCGGGGCAAAAGCCCATGGGGCTGGAGTCCCCCTGTCTGCTTGAAAACACGGAGAGAAGATCATTAATTTCCAAAATACATATTCATGACCCTCTCTATAATTCAGACTACACTTCTTCCTATTTACACTTCCATCAGTTATTGGAGTGACTGCACCTGTACTGGGACTCTCATGCTAGAAGCACCCCTCCTGACCAAATACAGCAACATATGATGAACAAAACCTAAAAATATTATAGTCCATCTTCTTAGGAGCTAGTCTAACTCGCTCAGTCTAACTGAGGAAAACAGCCTTGCTAGGTCCTTCCCACCCTCCCGATCACAGCTCCACGCTGACTTATGTTACAGGTGATGAAATTCTAAACAAAACCATGAAACAAGATCAACATGAGTGGGTTTCTGTCTTGCGGTACTTTGAAAAGTGCAAGGTCACTGCAAAACTGCTCTACTAGATGCGTAAAAGTGAGAGAAGCTTTATAAACTTGAAATTTTAAAACAACAGGATTTTTTGAAAGAGCTAGAAAACCACAGGGTTTGAAGTTCCCCAGAGTTTTTCTAGGCTCTCTGTTTCCTTCATCATGCAAGAAAATAAAAAATACATTGGTCATAATTCTGATTTCAACTTATCAGCTCCATTGACTGTTAGAATTACTCCCGTTGACACTAGTGCAAAAGGAAATCCTGACAGATCCAAGCAAACTCAGACTTATTAAAAGCAATAAATAATTGTTATGATCCCAGAGAAGCAACATCTACTGCTGTATTTGTTTTGTGTATGACTTCAGAGATTAGGGGACCCTGCTACTTAATTGCTCAGAGGGACACTAATCTTGTAAAGCTCTTCTCCTAGCAGAAGCTATCAAATAGAAGCAGGACTCGTTAATAAAATTACAGTTGTTCAATTCTCCGTTCTTCTGGGAAGTTACTAAGTCCAGAAACAATCCCCCAAAACACTCTTAGACGAATAATCAGGCTGCAGTATCAAGATCTGAAAAAATGTAGATAAGCTAGAAATGAGGGTTTGGTTCACAGTCTTTTCTGTATGTTTATGTTGTCGGGTCACATATGCTTTTTCTTTCCTGCAAACTAAATTTTCACACCAAGTGACAGTCATGGCAGGAAAAATGACTTCTCAGCCTCAGCCATCCTGAAAAGGAGCAGGCACCGTCCCTCCGAAGGGCAGCAGATGGGAGAGACAGCCATGGGGCACCCTCTAACCAAGTAGAGGGTTAAGAA
Source organism: Sterna hirundo (assembly GCA_009819605.1). NCBI lineage: Eukaryota > Metazoa > Chordata > Aves > Charadriiformes > Laridae > Sterna > Sterna hirundo. The sequence continues at coordinate 78,991,837 of CM020462.1, read as the reverse complement.
ATGTGCTTCCCAAAATCACTTTTAGATATGTGATATTTTTCAGACCCAACACGTACAATTTCTGATACCACAATTACTTGCCCGCTGGCACTTTGGCGTCCTTTGGAGAAAAGCTGAGTCACTATGGCTTTTCAGTGAAACAGTGGTAAGAATGAGGTTTGTCCGTGTAAAAAAAAGAAATACTTAAAAAATATTTCTCCCTGAGTTTTTTTCTGAGACATAGCTGCAGACCTCTGGCTGGGAAAAAATGGTGTTGAATAAACTTTGGGCAAGTCATAGGTAGCTTGAAACACGGTGTTGTAATGTGTAGAGGAGTACATATCACACCCTGGACTCCAGGACCGGCCGTTGCAGATTTACAGAATAACAGGACCAGCATTTACGATACACCCCACAGATGCTCTGCCTGCCTTCAACTGAATGGCACTAAAGGTAGCTTTAACTACTGGAGACTCTATTTGTGCTGCTAGCAATAACAAGAGAAATGAAAGAAGGTAGCTCCTCCATCAGGTCGTGGGTTGTGTTTTGCAGGGAATTTTGCTTGAACCTCTTTGAATAGTGCCCAGAACTGGTGCTCTTGGTGCTACCGCGTCGTATGGGGTACATCCGCTAGAGACACCCAGGCAGGCTCTGCTCAGGTCAACGCAGCCCACGCCACCCCTGATCCGTCTGTCAAACCTAGACCAAAACGAACCACCTGACTGCTCGGTCGAATGGGAACTGCTATCGAAAACAGGGCTCTTGGAGGCCCATCGTTATTAATAATTATAGCATAATAAAAAGCGCGCGGCTAATTGCTGATCCTCCGCTATAACCTGTTAGATTAATAGAAACAGTTCTTTCTTCTCCGGAGAGCAGGCTCACTTTCACATTACAAAAATAATTAAAATGTAATCAAGTGCTGAGAAGTCACCCAGGAGGTCTGTGCATAATAGCCCACGCAAACGTTTTGCCTTTTGTGCCAGAGCAGCTCGCAAAGGACCAAATCTGTTCTGCCACCGAGTCCCCGTTCCCTGCTCGCACGTGAGAGAGGAGCGGAGCGGCCACGGCAGGACAGCCCTACACTGTCGCAGGGGGTCTGGCCCCACTGCGGGCCCTCCAGATGTGGCGGTCCCCGATTACACCCGATCAGATAAGCAGAAAAACCTTCTCCGTTAAGCTATGTCCTGTAACTGCACAGCACTGCCCTTCCCTCTCAGATTCGAAGCTCAGGAAGGGGCTGCAACGGGAAGGTGTTTGCCTGTCTGTCCGTCTGTCTGTCTGGTGGCAAATACTGCTGCTTCTACCCTTACGCAGGAAGCCCGAGCACGGAAGGGACAGAGAGGATACCTCCCTCCTTCAGCGAGGTAGCCCTGGGGATGCCGCGCGGATCCCAAACAGGAAAACTCATCCCACTGAGCCCACTGAGATCCCGCTGTGAAGGCAATCACAGGAGCTCCCACGCTCCCTGAGCACGTTTCTCCCTCTCCTGGGTCGCTTCAGCGCGACCTTCTGTTTCAGTGCAGTTGCTAAAGATGCTTTCCCAGCACCTAAAATAAAACAGGAAGATTGCTGCAGCTCCAACAAAAGCAGCACAAACCCGGAGCTCTAGACTCACTAACCAATAAATTTTCTTGTGGCCTTTTTTTTTTTTTTTTTTCTAATTACTCTTTTAATCTCAGAAGTAATTTGCAGAGGGAAGATCAGAGGAAAATTTCCACTCACACACACTTACTTCTCTCTCTATAACCAATTTGCAGCTTCCTTTCACTCCAGGGTGAAAATGTACCGCAATTCTAATCGCTTCTCTTCTCTGCACCTGTGCATGGAGTCAAAACTTTCCTGCAATCATTAAAATGTATTCGCAGTGTTCCAGACTAGAGATCTTCATTATCTTAAGCATAAGGCATTAAGCACTTATTCACATATTGGTCTTAAAAAAAAAAAAAAAAGAAAAAAAAAGGAAAAAAAAGCAAACAGAATGTATATCTATAAGTTAATTACAGTCATTGCAATTAGAAAGAGAAAAGAATCTTTACACCCCTCATTTTGGATGTTCCATTCTGATTTGGGGACAAAAAGGAAAATATTATAAATATATTAACTCACCAAAAGACCAAATTACACAGGTTGAATTTCACAGATTTTAAAGGAAAAATAAGGAATCATTAGTTTATCCTATCTGACTTTTTGTATTCTACAGACCACCGCTTGTGCCTTCAATATGTTATCCTGATCCCACACCTCGGTTAGAGCTAAGCAATTCAGTCCTTGATGGTCTAAATTATTATGTATCACTGAGAAAAAAAAAAAAAGAAAGACAAAGGTAGTACTAGCACCCAAGGCCCAGAGACCTGTTAAGGATGCAAGCCATACCATAATAAAAAAAAAAATAATTTAAAATTGAAAGAACTCACACTCTCCCTGCACCCTTCCCACCCCTCAAATTTGATGCCAAAACACAGTGATCCCCATAAACAAAACCTAGGGCACACATCTTTCCAGACCTGAATCCAGCAGGGGTTTGGTTCATGGTGTGTGGACAACAAACAATCCAGGAGTCTGCAGAAAGAGGATTCACCTTTCCATTCTTCAGTTTGAGCTATGCCCATGGTCTCCTGCTGGGCTGAGGTGGTCTTCGTGCTCTAAACCATCTTCTGTGTTTGGTGTTGGGTGTCTCAGTTGGGACTCTTTTGTGTTTTTGCAGATCCTTTATCTTTGATATTTTTTAAAATTGTATTGGTGCCATACATTCAGTATCTCACTTTCCAAGGTAGCACATGGTCTTCACTATATCAGGAATCTTGTCCCTGATATAACTTGTCCCAGGGAATTGTTTTCAATGAGCTTGAACATGCCTGCTGGGTCAGGCAAAAGGGGTTAAAGAGTGGCCCCTGGTGCCAGAATCCCATTTTGATGCCATTAGGAATTTCTGACCAGGCAGCGCTCTGAGCAGGCCATTGATTCTGGCCTGGGTCAGCACTCAGATCATTTTTTACCATTCCCACAGATGGGAACTAATATAGCCAGGGAAGTTCCTTCAGAAGTCTCCACATGAAGAATGCAACTCCCATGTTTCTGAGATTATCGGTGGGGTCTAAAGAGTGGGTGTGGAGAATGGAAGAGGCAGTGGTATACCTGAGTAGTTTACAAAAATTCGTGCCATCTTGACTTCAATTCCACAAACACTACATCCAACTTCCACCTCTTACATCTGGAGTAAAACAGTAGTGCCATACTTCTGTAAAACTAATAGAAGAAGGATCATGGACAATATGGGGATTTTTCTGTAATCTTTTTTGACGTGGATAACATGCTGACTTTCACATCTAATTTTTCTTTAATTACTGTCTTGTTGGTGATTATTTACATGAGATAAAGAATGTTTGAAGGCTTCTACAGTAATTAAGTTTCGTCTTTTTAGACTGTTCTTTACATGTAAAGGTAATTGCTTTTAGTTGTTATAAATCTTGTGTAAAATTCCTCAAGCAATAAACAGAAGCTGTATCTCAGTAATTGTCTATTGACTATACTTTCCAGTATGAATTAATTTTCAATTACAAACTTCCTTTCTTACTGTATCAGGTTGAAACTCTGCATTTTGAACACGTAGATATTCTCATCTTGTGTACATTTGTCTCACATTATACTAGAAAGAAGACAGAGAGATTCATTGAGCAGCCATCAGTCTGAATATTAATGCAGCATGACAATAACCGTGGATGTCAAAACGGAGATTTCCTCTGCAAATTCCCAGATAGCAACAAAGACCCATTTCCAGGCTAATTATTTTTATTGCTGCTCTATTGTACTCTTCTCTACTGCTTCTTTAAAAGTTAATGGCTTGATTAAGAAGGGGACCTACGCTCAATGAAACTTTCACAGCAACCACAAGTGAAATCTACCCCTACTAACTTAATGAGGAGTATTTTAGGGGGTAATTCCCTAAGTTACTTAAGATGGGTAAGTAGGTAGTCCTGGGCTGAGCTATCACATCTCTTTGTGAACAAGCCGGAGACTATAGCAAGACTTCCAAGTGTTCCACCTGCAGTTAGGTGTCCAGCTTGCCGTTGCCTTCAGAAATGCCCCGAGGTACATATTTGCACTTTTAGGAGTGAAATACATTTCTAATTATAACAGCTAAATTCCACCTTCAAAAGCCGCATGACTCACTCGGCATCACAAAGTTAGATGCCTAGCTCCGCAGGGGTTATACACCATGCTGAGAGAGATGCCAAATATCCTCCCACATCAAATCTGGGGGAGACCTGCCGGCTCGGGGCCTGAAAATGGCCAGCTGTCCTGGTGAAGAGAGTGCCAAAGGCCTCCAAGGGAGGACACAGGAGGCGCTGATGCAAATGCAGGAAAATGCCATCATGGACTTCTGCTGCCAGAAGAGGAGGTCTCCATCCTTCTTCCTTGTCCCTCTCTCACAGTCGTGATCCACCCTCCCTTGAGCTGACTCTGGACCTGTGCAGTACCAATTTTATTAAACAAAATAGCAGAAAACTACCCACTTTTCCCTTTCGCCGAGACATTTGTTGCCGTTTCACTGAGGTAAACTAGCTCATGTGAAGGTCCTAAGAAAGCCAAAGGCAGCAGCAAAAAGATGATGGGAGGGGAAGGTGGAAGGAGGTCTACATGGGAAGTGCCCCATGTAGACACTGATGTGAGCAGCCTTTGCATTCGTTCCCTAGAGAACTGAAGCACCCTGAGTTTACAAAGGCCTTGTAACACATGGGGAGATATAACCCCATGTGGTTTCCCACTTGGTGTCCATATGCTTTCCAACAGGACATGGGTACCCCAGATTTCCTGTGTCTTATCTGCAGCACAACAGAAGTGCCTTGGATACCCTGTGGCATCTAAAACGGCCCTGGACATCTAGGTTTAGGCACCTGAATCTCTCCATCAGTGACCTCAAGTCATGCCCCTAAAAATTCAGTGATATCAATGACTTTAAAGGGGTATATATAGTCCAAGAAAAGGGGATATATTAACTCTTCATTAATGCATAAAGCATGAAAGAGCAAGGGTGTCTTTACAAGCAGTTCCAAGTAGGAGCATATTGAATGCTTTTTAAGGTATAAAATAAGAACTAATAAATAAAATATTTCCTCTGTACATCTATGTGTTCAGCCTATCTGCATTTCAAATTTCTGAATTTCTGTTTAGGATTGTTAATAAGTTTATCAGGCTCAGCATTACCTAATTTCTGACACTACAGGAAAAAAAATGTAGACACACATATCTGTAGATGATCGCACACTTAGGCATTTATTTAACAATGGACATTTTCCTATTCTCTGGTATTTGCTGCAACTGAAGGAAGAAAGAAAAAAAAGAAAAAAAAAAAGGATAAAAAAAGTCAGATACTCCCACCTGCAGGAATCCTGAGAATGGGGCTGGAGAGAATGTGATGGCAAACATAAAATGAGGCTTGACCGTGACACTTGTCCACTGTAACATTAATAGCTCCATTAGCAAGAATTGTCTTTTTCCTTTTCATTTTCTTGTGTAAGATTTGTCCTTCTGTCTGTGAAATAAAGACTTCAGCTAACAGTGCCACCAGATGGGCCCTTGGTGGTACTGTAATCCCTGAGTGATGTCCTAATGGAAAAGAGAACAAAAAGAAAACCCCAAACTTCAGCTTTTCTGTTCATTTCATCTTATCTTTTCATCTCTGCTCTGGAATTCTCTCTCCAGCAAGAAACCGAAGGCTTTATAGTGTCTTACATAATAAGGTGAAAAGACCTTGGTTTTACTTTTCAATGCAATATCTTAGTGGCTTGCAAATTTCTCACTTGAGGTTAATTGTATCTTCAGAACGCATGACCCGCATTGCAGGCAGGCAGAATAAAACAGTTCTGTATACTTCTAATGGATTTATTTAAAAGGATGAGCAAGCAAATGTTCACTTAAGAGCGCCTGTTAGTGAGTTAATATACTACATTTTTACTAGGACAATTAAAGACTGAACAATGAGATGGTCAAATTGAGGTCACAATTAAAATTAAATCAGTAAATCAATAGACTCGGAATGATCAAATCACTGCATTAATACAATACCTAACGAAATTGAATGACGAGGCTGGTAGCGGATTAAATTACTAGATGATAGTCTTCGGCTTGGGTTGAATTTAACAGAGGTGGTTTCCTTCCAGGAAGACTCCACTGCTGTTGTATCAACGTGCTGTTGACCCAGCAGGTAAAGGAAGCAAATATCTGCATATACGGCTCTGCTAGTCTCTTGGTAGTTTTTCATGGGAAAAAGCTGATAGACAACAATGGAGTCTTGGCTTGGACTAAAAAACATAGCTCCTGTTGTGTGGTTTTAACAGTCCCTCCTCAACTCTCACCACTATTGACACTTTGCTGTGGTGTTTCTTAATTACCACCCTCTGTTTTTGCAGCATGACATAGAATGTCCCTAAGGACTCAAACCAGAACTGACAATTTAGACATATGTAACTCTGGCTTTGGGATAACAGTCTTTCTCTAACACAGAAGAATCCACTCACTAAATAACTAAAAGTTTTCTGTTTATTTTAGGGAATTATTGAGGAACTGAGTATACTACTCTCATAATGGTATTTAAAATACCTGTGAGTACAGCCCTTCTTTATATGTAGAAAAAATCCAGTTTCAGCCATTGGCTGAAAAACATGAGAGAGAAATGAGAGTATGAGAAAACATGAGAACCATGCTTCTTATTTAAAATACTGGATTTCATAAGGGTTATTGTTGTTTGCCCTGCCTTTGGAGTCAACAGGTACATGAGCGCAGGTACTCTGAATATTAAACATGGTCCAGTACTTCAGTCAATACTTGTTGATTTTTAAGGTTTTGTGTTATGGAAGAAAGCTCAAGAATCAATCTATCATTTCTGTCTGCCACACCAGCTGCAGCAGAGACAGTGCTCCAGAAGAAATGGTCTTTGATAGAAAGGTATGGTGCCAATATTTCAGCCAATACAACAGACATGAGATCTTGAAAACTGAGTAAATATATATATACACCAATGAGACCAATGTATTATTTCCAACTCAGCTTTCTTTTCATGCTTGTTCTCTGGTTTTTTTACCAATTCCTTTTTTTTTTTTCTCAGATAAAAATTCAGGAGTGGGAATTAATGACTAATTCTAATGACTTTTGATCCAAAACACCTACAAAAGCCTTTATATTTTTACAGTCCTATATATGATTACGACATTTGGGGTGTTTTCTCTTCCCCCCCAGTTCAACTTAGACTCGCTTCAATGTTAACAAGAAAAGACATTGAGTTCCAAAAGCAGCCTTAGTGACCCAGTCTTCCTCTGAAAGCACCTGTCTCCACTGACTACAGGAGGATGACTACAGTCTAACTTGGCTCTCGCCATTAGGTAAGACTAATTTATTTACCCAAAAAGACACAGTCAATCTGAATCAAAGCTGAGACGCTTGATCCTTCAAATACCATCTCTGTTTGCTAAGAAAATATGGCATTCTCTCATGTTTTAACCCTAACGGGCAACCAGGACAACACAACTGCTTGCCCACTCCCTCCCCGCCCCCGCCCCCACCCCTACCCTGGGCAGGATGGGAAAGAGAATCAGAAGAGTAAAAGTGAGAATACTCATGGATTGAGATAAAGACAGTTTAATAGGTAAAGCAAAATCTGTGCATGCAAGCAAAACAAAACAAGGAATTTGTTCGCTGCTTCCCATCGGGTGGCAGGTGGTCAGCCATCTCCAGGAAAGCAGGGCTCCATCACGCGTAACAGTTACTGGGGAAGACAAACACCATCACTCCAAATGTGTCCCCCCCCTCTTCCTTCTTCTTCCCCCAGCTTTTTATGCTGACATGACGTCATATGGTATGGAATATCCCTTTGGTCAGTTGGGATCCACTGTACCAGCTTTGTCCCCTCCCAATTCCTCATGCACCCCCAGCCTACTCGCTGGTGGGGTGGTGTGAAGGGCAGAAAACACCCTAATGCTGTGTAAGCACTGCTCAGCAGTAACTAAAACATCCCTGAATTATCAACAGTGTCTCCAGCACAAATCCAAAACGGATTTGTTCTCCATGCTGGCTATGGAGAAGAAAATTAACCCTACCGCAGCCAAAACCAGGACACATTCTTTCCACCGTTCATCACTTCAGAGCTCTGGCCCTAATTTCCAAAACACATTGTCCAGGTAGTCTTCTCTCTTTAACCAGTGACAAAGCTTCCACAAAAAATTAAATAGAGCCAAACTGCCATTCCATCAGCTGACTGAAGAGATTTACCTTATTTTAAGAAAATTATGGAAATGTTTTTGTAAAAGCACTTATAAGTATTTTTAATGTTATTTTTTCCTAGTTACTGATCCCATTAATGATCTGCTTCATGTTCTAATAGGTATTACCCATTAAAACACTTTCAGAAAAAAAGGTCAACATAATTTATCTTTATAATAATAAAATAACAAAATAAGAAATGTAAAAATACAAATTTCGTTTGACAGTGGCTGCAGTGATTCTTTTGGGAGCTGTAGCATGATTTTTGAGACAAATCCCCAGAGGGTCTCCATTCACTGTTCACTAGTTCAGTTACCAGAGCAGTTTAAGATCCTACTGATTGCGGTGGGACAGGGAAGGAGGCAGTGGGACAGGAAGGACCTTCTCGGTCAGGCACTGGCAAGGACCTTCAGATTTCTCCAACGAGACACACATTTACTGTGTGAACTTGGGTGGATCACGCAGGTTGCAATTCATCTCACTTAGCTTCGGTAAGTGAGTATCTAGTCCGAGCCAGCCAAATGGGCTCCTTGTGCTCTTGTCTGACATCTGTTGCAAGACGACATGCCCGTTTCTCCAGTGAATGACTAACTTTAACTACATTCCTAGCTTTTAAGGCTTACCTCGCTTCCCTGCCCTTTTCCCTCAAAAACAGTCCTGTCTTTCGGCGGAGAGTTACACTCCGGACTTGTTGTTGGGTCTGTGCCAGAGTTTTTGCTTCAGAGAGATCACAGCCTAACAAACATGCAGAACAGACAACTATTCCCAGACCAAAATGTGCGTTGCATGCCAGAATTGCTACTGCCTTGGTGTGTCTCACAGGCTCTGGGCAAAGCTGTCAAAGAGATTCTCCTTTATCTCTAGCAGGAGATAAGAAGGCGGCAACCTGGGCTTACGGAGCAGGACAAGCTTTGTTTAGCTCCAGTGGCTACAAGCACTTCAGATGGCCACCATGGCTGTGAATGGACAACCAGCAACTCCTAAGCTCTTGGCGTGAGCGGGTGTGGGGAGGGAGATAATAACTCATGAACTTCCTAAACAAACAGCAAAACAGTTTTGAATGAAAGCACGTTTTGTATTAAATAAAATCCGTGATAGATAGCTAAGTCACGGGAGGCCAGTAGCAAGCCTTTGCTGCTGTCAAATGATTAATTTCAGTAAGAACATCAAAGAGAGAAAACAAGGAAAATGGATGAGACGCTTGCTGCTTAGGAAGAGACAGCAGTGGGGGATTTTGTCCACATTAGAACCGCAGTCCTACGCCCAGAGCTGCCGCAGCACATCGTAATTGCCATTCACATAATCCCAACAAATAGTAAAACTCACTCTCCTCCAGAGCAGTAGTGAACAGCAGGAGGTACAGGCATTTCAGAGATGCAGGATAACAATACTGGCCTGCCCTTCCCCACCCCAAAAATTGTGAGATCAAGTTTAAGAATCACAATATTAAAATAAAATAAAATTAAAATTAAAAAAAATCCCTGTGTTGTGATTTGCAGCCTCCAGCTTCCGCTCAGACGGAGATTTTAAACTCTTCTCTGCAACTGGGAGAGAGAAATTTTCATCTTTAAGAAATAAGTCAAGGATTCTTACATGAGTAATCTGAATGCAGCTGTCAGGGATTTATAAAAAAAGAGACCAAAGGGCATGGGAGCCCATAACACTTCTGTCAGCGTTTCTGTGGACAACACACTGTCTAGAAGACTCTCCAATGTCACTAATGCTCATAGGAAGCTGTCAGTATGTACCCATGGCATTAGTATTTTTTCCCATCGACCAGTGAAGCCTGGGGACAATTGCAGCAGACCAACCTAGCAGATGGAAGAATTTCTGAACTCTGATTTCTAGCTTTGAACTTCTAGGGGGGGGCTTCCGGAAGAGTATAGATAGACTTCAATAGAGAGTGAAGATAGTCGCCAGGTGAATTTTAGAATGGAGAAGATCATGGGAAAGTTGCGGTTTTGGGGGGTTTTTGGTGGGTTTGTCTTGGTTTGTTTGTTGCTTTGTTTTCATTTTTGTTTTGTTTTTTTTTTTCCCCTGTGGCAGAGTTAGACCTTCATTAGAAAGGATGGATATTATCTGGTGATTGCCTTCCAGAGAGGACTCCATCCCGAGTTGGACTTTCAATGGACATACATGCCCATGGCTTTCAGACACATCTCTCCTACTGTGGGATCTTTTCTGCCCCATTTAGAGGAGCTGGACCCATCCTTTTCAGTCGTCAGATTCTCCCAATTGGGAATCCAGGCTCCCTAATACTGAGGCTGTGGAGTCTATTTGGTTGATGAGGGATAAAAGCCTGAATTTGAATGAGCCTGTGTCCAATTTCCAGTTCCTTCTTGGAAATAGGTTAATTTAACCCACAGATACTATAATACAAATTCTAGGGCTCTAGCAACTTGGGAGTGCCTAGATGACACTGCGGTTTGTTACTGTTTGTATTGAGGCGTATGTGCGCGAAGGCTAGATAATTTTTGAGACATTAATACAACTGCAACAAATTTCACATACAGAGGTCTGGGACTTCACATATTCACTAAAACACATAGCAAATGGCAACCTTAAAACACCTACCAGCAGATATTCATAGATCTCAAAAGAGAATTGATCATAGCCCTCTGCAAGCATGACCTTCTGTTTAACACAGGCCACAGGATTTCACCCACTGTGGCGGAGGGAATTATTCTTTCTTTCTTCCTAACTGAACGCTATCAAGCCCAATAACTTGCTGGTGGCTGAACTATAGCTTATCGTTAAGTAAGACATCCAGTCTTGGCATAAACGCCCCACTGTAAATTTACCACCTTCTTTGCTAAGCTTACAATGCGCTTAAACACCTTGACAGAATTCATTCTTTTCCATTTGAATTTATTTGACCTAAACTTCCTGCTATCCAATTCTATTATGCTTTAGTGCGCTGGATTGAATAGCCCTTAATACCATTTCCCTGGTTAAGATTGTTAGACAAGTCGCCATACACCAGACACCAGAGACTGAAATGAGCACTTTCAGTGCTAAAATCTTCTGTGTCAACTGCCTGAGACAGTTCAAAGGTGCTGCTCCATGGCAGGAAAAGCTAAATTGCCACAAACTGCCACAAACAGACACCCTGCCCCACTTGCGCCAGCCCTCATGTTCTTGAGCTCACCGAGTAAATCAGTTCAGTGTGTTCAGCCCCAAGAAATCCAACTATAAAGCCGATGGGTCAAGGTGGTGTTGGCTTGCTCCCTGAACTGGGTAGTCACAGGACTTACCCAGTGCTGGGAGAGGGAAAGGCAGCTCCAACAGACTGAGGTAGGCTGCGGTGAACTTCACGTCGGGAGAACCGTGGAACCACCCACGGAGCATGGTCACACAACACACAGTGATCGGTAGGTTACGGCTGACCTCAAGGACACCTGGAGACGCAATCCTGAACTTAATGCAAGGCTTCACAAAACCAACCCAACCCTCATTGCTCCAACTGGCAATTCCTAAATTAATCTCCAGTACATTCACCATGATGTGCAGGTCTTCTGGTGCCACAAGAGTATGGGCGGAGTGACACTTTACTGCATAGAGTTTGAAAACCAAGACGGAAGACCAGACCCAGAACCCACCTCGCAGATAGTGTATCCCGAACAACCACCAAAAGGGGCTCCTGTGTCCAAAGTGAACTAATGAAAGACAGATTGATGGACTGGCCTGAATAACGGCGACCATTTGTCATATTCTTTTAAAATATTAACTTTTCCTCCTTCCTAAAGAAAAGGCTGGAATGTTAAATCAGTTAAGTGCATCACTTTGACAAAAACTATGCAAATAGTTTATATATATAAAGGCACCATCTATAACACTGACAGTTCAGATAAAGGTTTTAGTTGTAGCTTAAAATATAAGTTCCCAGTATGGAATGTAAATGCAAACATTTGCTTTATTTTATATTTTTTTTAAGTATTTTGTATTTTCCACTCTGACAGTTACAAATTACATGGATAATTTATTGAACTTTTCCCTCCCCACAAATTCAGGCCTCCCTTCTTGAAAAGACCCCCTAATATTATAGGAGCCTGGCTAGAAATACATAACTTGAGAGGCAGTGGGAAGGAAGATAAAAACCACCGAGAAATGACACAGATTAAAGTAAAATAAATACCAGGCAACAGTTCAAATTACTTAGTGCTGGGGGTATTAAAAAGGAATCCATCATATGTGCCAGAAAAATGCATGCGCTTTACAGCGTTCCTGTGCTGTTTTTTCCCTACTAACTTGGGGTTCACAGTCCATCTTTTTTCCCTTTCCAAGGGAACTGTCTATTACCGACGTGCCCAGCTCAAACACTTATCTATCAAGAATGCAAACCGCATAGCAAACAAGGATGAAACTACACACACGCTTCTTCAGTTTCCTTCTCTAAAGACTTTCCCATCTCCCCCATCCTTCCTTGGAGTGGGTCCAGAGGAGGCCACAAAGCAGATAAGAGGGCTGGAGCCCCTCTCCTATGAGGACAGGCTGAGAGAGTTGGGGTTGTTCAGCCTGGAGAAGAGAAGGCTCTGGGGAGACCTTCCAGCCCCTTCCAGTCCCTAAAGGGGCTCCAGGAAAGCTGGGGAGGGACTCTGGATCAGGGAGGGGAGCCATGGGGTGAGGGGTAACCGTTTTAAGCTGAAAAAGGGGAGATTTAGGTGAGATATTAGGAAGAAATTCTTTGCTGTGAGGGTGGTGACACAATGGAATGGTTTGCCCGGAGAAGCTGTGGCTGCCGCATCCCTGGAGGTGTTCAAGGCCAGGTTGGACGGGGCTTGGAGCAACCTGGGCTGGGGGGAAGTGTCCCTGCCCAGGGCAGGGGGGTTGGAACAAGATGGTCTTTAAGGTCCCTTCCAACCTAAACCATATGGTTATGATTCTGTGATTCTATAATTTCATGATTCTATGAGATTCCCTTCCCTCATGGTCAGTGAATCCTGCCTGCGCCCCTCCCTGCTCCTCTGCTGTACCAGCACAACAGTCTATGGTGCTGCCGGGCAAGGCAAAAATGTATGAAAAATGATAAAATAAATTAGAGAACAAGGTTGCACTGCTTATTTTAACACAGATAATTTCAGAGACCTGGTTTAAACTGCAACCCTGCACATAGTTGTATCAACGCAGCTCAAGGGATGGCAGGGAACTTGGCATGCTGCAGAAAAAATGTAGCATATAACTGCTCCCAGTGGAGCAATTCAGTCAAATGGTTTGCCATGCCCATTCTGCCTGGGGAGAACAAATTTTAGGACAGATTCAGTTTAATGTGATTGCACGGCAGTTAGGACCTTGCTCAATGCCAAAGTGTTGTGTGGGGTTTTTTTTTGTTTTGTTTTGTTTTGTTTTTCCCCAGAGTTAATGTACATAAATGATCTTTTAAAACCACAGTCTCTAACCTAATTTTGACTTTACAGAGCCTAAATGAGGATAAAAGGAAATTATCCGCAGGAAAAATGGAAATCCAAGGAGTCACCTAAAGACCTGAGACATTGTGTCATGAAAATTACTGCGAATCAGATAAACGCTCAATTTATTACATGCTGGAAACAGCAGAAAGAGTTTTCTGTCTCCCTGAAAAACAAAGCATGTTAGAAACCCTACCCTCTAAAGACCACTCATGCATAAAACAGCACAAAACTCACTTTTGGCAGGGTCTTCTATAAACTAAATACACTAAGCCCAGAGCACTTCACAGGTTTGCAGTCATTCCACCACTATCAGATGCCTACAATGAAGGAGAGGTCCAATATGTTTCCTGATATTTAGATGTCAGAAATCACGTAAAGGTCCAATTCAAAAAGACCATGTCATCATACCCTCTACAGACCTTCTTTTTTTTCTTCCCACTGCTTTTTTCCCTCACGCTGCTTTTTGGATTTTTTTTTTTAATCTTCTCTGAAGAAGATAAAGAGCCATACAAAAGCCAGCACACAGAGGTCTAAAACATTTCATTGGCTTTTGGTATAGCATTAGAGAATAGTTACTACTTGATTACTTTAAGGCTTATTCTCTGCCTCTAAAATCCTGACTAGGATTCAACGTATGTGTTTTCATCAGTTTGCCTGGAGAAAGCTAAACACCAGTGAGGTGGCTTGACAAAACTATCAGTCTTTATCTCACAGCCTACAGTTTTGAAAGTCAGTATTGCAGACAGATGGTGGCAAAACAAGCCAAATTCCATGGGAAACTCAGAACTGACACTATTTTCACATCATTGTTATGTTACGTCAGTAAGAACAAGCAGTAAAATAGCTTAATATGTACAAAGTGAATACTCAGCCTAGGAACAGATGAAAATTATCCTGGGTAACCCCATGGACTGCAAACAAATTCTCCAGGCAGACGTCAAAACATCCCACAGCAATGCTACCCTGGTGCCGCAAAACTTTCGGGTTGCTAAGCTTACCTGATTACAAACACATGTTACCCCAGGGTAGGATGTATCTCATCTTAAGTCGGCAAGTCTAAAATTGAGACACCTTACCTACGTTAGGGGTTTTGGTCCCCTTTTGCAATCAAGGGAGAAAGAGGACCACAGATTGCTACTCCATGTGGCCTCAAGCTGGCATTAGAGGGGGGGAAGAGCCCAGCCATTGGTGTGCCCGGATCCCCACATCCCCCGTGGATCAGTTTGGGCCCCTTAGTGCAAGACAGACATTGAGGGGCTGGAGCGTGTCCAGAGAAGGGCAACGGAGCTGGTGAGGGGTCTGGAGCACAAGTCTGGTGAGAAGCGGCTGAGGGAGCTGGGGGTGTTCAGCCTGGAGAAAAGGAGGCTGAGGGGAGACCTTCTCGCTCTCCACAACTGCCCGAAAGGAGGGGGTAGAGAGTTGGAGGTCAGTCTCTTCTCCCAAGGAACAGGTGATAGGACACGAGGAAACAGCCTCAAGTTGCGCCAGGGGAGGTTTAGGATGCATATTAGGAAAAAATTCTTTACAGAAACAGTTGTCAAGCATTAGAACAGGCCGCCCAGGGAAGTGGTGGAGTCACCATTCCTGGGGGTATTTAGAAGACATGTAGATGTGTCACTGAGGGACATGGTTTAGCGGTGGACTTGGCAGTGCTAGGTTGATGGTTGGACTCTTCCAACCAAATGGAAGGTCCCTTCCAACCAAAACAATTCTATGATTCTATTCTACGATTCTGTGACAACAGCTCTGTACTCCAGCAGCACCTCAGAGCGGGCTTCAGCTGGGCTTGTACACGGAGGAAAGCAACCTCAAAACAAGGGCGCAAGGAATGTTTTAGACACCTGCATCCATCGGAAAGGAAGGACTGTTATTGCTGCCTGTCCTCTCGTGAAAGAGTTCAGCTGGGGGCGGTGGGGACCGTAGAGCCCGCACCCTTGGGCCTCCCCAGTGCTTCCCTCCCCGCTCCGACCGCATGGCCAGGCTCTGCTGGAAGGAACTCGCTTGCAAACGCTGCCTCCGAGCGCCCAGCACAGCGGGACCGGCAGCGTCGGGGAGCCTCAGCGAAGCACAGCTCTGCCCGCAGGCCATCGTGGGATTTTCATCAAACCCTACTGAGTGTCCCAAAGCTACAACAATGTGCATTTTTTTTCAGCACTATTCCCCCCTCCTCGCTGTACCAACTCCTTAATTTGATTATGACTTTTCTTTTGCTTTTTCTCCCTCCCAAGCCTCCTGCCTCCCCTGTCAAAGCCTTGTCTCTCCTTCACTCCCTGATCTAATTAGTTCCCACAGAACACCTGGGTTCTGCGTGCCGGACTGACATCCTTTGCAATGCACCAATCTTTTGCTCAATTGCTTCAATTAGCTTGCATTGTACACCCGGGTATGGCATGAACGTGACACCTGTACAGCTCAGGGAACGTCTGCTCCATTACGGAGCTTCTCCATCACTTCTGGGAGAGAAAGAGATTATTGTGCCCCTAAACTTATCCCAGGGATCGTTCTCTGTCTCCTTGTCTCATATCCAGCCACTCAGCCTCTCTGCAGATGCTGAAGCCTGGAAAAAAAAAAATGGGTCTTCTGCGAGAGACGTGAAATCACAAACCATCAGGGCTTTGGAAACAGTAATTTATTGGAATGGTTGGAGCCAGAGCTGCAAAGCTGGGTAGAGCTGTTGTTAGCTGTTGCACCTTGACGGATCTCTGCTGTGACCCCAGCCGAGTGTAGCTCTTTGCCCTGTTTGGGCTGGCTGGGGAGTTGAGGGGCTCCTCGAACTGCACAGCAGGACTTTAAAGCCTTCGTTAGGCTCAGACTGCTCAAGTGGCTCGCGATAAATCGCAGACCGGGATGGTCAGGGGACAGGTCCAGGCTTGTCACGGGTATTTTACATCTGCATCTGTGGAACTGCCAGCCAAATTTGCCCCATTCTCTTCAAAAGGACGTAGAAGGACAGTTGGAAAGGGCACCCCCAGAAGGTGAAACTACAGACTGTTTTGATTATTTTATATTTAACATTAACAATAATAAAAGGTGTAACAAAATAGTTTGTTCAGTGCAGGTGAGGAGAAGCAGGAGCTAATACTTCCTAGCAAAGATGACAGCTTTCTCCCTGCATCCAAGATGATAAAATAACATTTTTCAACAAGTCACCATGTTTCGTTCATAAATTAATTTTTTTATAAGATTCAAGCTCCTAATAGGCCTTATTTTGGGGATTGGTAAGGAAGAAATTAGCTAGTATAATTCTATTTGACAGAGATCGATAAGAACAACATTTTTAATGATGTCAATGCTGAAGCTGGAAGCTTTACGTTAGCGCTTTTCATCCAATCTGTCCATTCTTCGCAGCATAACCGCTGGAGCTTTTGGCCAGTTTCAGCTCTATGTGGTGGACCAGGGAGGTCTCAAAGAAATGATATGAATCTATGTTTCATGGAGATAAATCTTTAATCAAGAAGGGAGACCTTATTAATTTATCTGCTTATTAAAACAGCTGTAGTGTGAAAGTAAGAATCATTAAACGGAGAAGCTGCACCAGAAACGTTTATGAGCTCCCTAGCTTTGGGGGGGGGGAGGGGAAAAAACCACCCCAAACCAACAAACACTGTCACTATTTGCACTTCATCAAGCACAAGAAAATTCAGCTGAGTAGCTACTCCATGGCAGACCAGTCTCAGCACTTCTTCAACGCTTTCACTGGTCAAAGAACAAGTTGTAAGATGTTCCAGTGCATTATTTTGGGTGTCTAAGAGATGGTCCCTTGGTTTGGGTTTGCACTTAGAACAAAGCAAAGTTAACGCTGTAAGAAAGCAAAGGAGCGATGGGCGATCACCGTGTTGCATTAAATATGTTTGTCCCAGTCTACCCGTCTACCCAGTCCATGATGAGACATCATAGAAATTGCCATGAGTTATATGTCTTGCATATAGATTCACCGAGAATCAGCATTACGCACACTGTCACCTGGTTTCTAAATGGTGACCCCTTTTAGATGTAGCCAAACTTTGAGGTCATGTGAAGTGTCCTGGGAATATTTTCTCTTATTCTTAGGAGGAAAAGATGATGATGCTAGAATAAGATTTCAGGTTTACTGCTGTTGATTAATTTTTTCTTGTTGCCATTTTCTTCCATTCTGTGATTCTATGGTGGATATTTTATTGCCTCTAATTCACAAAAAAACACACGAAGTCTCTTCTTCCACAAGACAGAAATTGAGCTGTTTATGCAAAGCAGGCTACTGAGGTCAGAATTTAACCCAAGAATTCTCTTCGGGTTCTTTGAGTTGCTCTTTTTCTGTCTTTTTTCTCCTTTTGTGACTAATTCTAGGGTATTTGGCTTGCCTTTCTTTGCATGTGCATGTCTCCTAGAAAACAGCTTTAATTCACCAAATTCAAGCTCCAGAGCAGTCTCCTATAACTTTGCTGGCATGCCTGAGGCAAATAGAGAAACCTAATGGCTTTTAACAGCTATTAAACCCCTTCTTTCCAAGAAGTTTAATCCATCTCATTAAAGGCCTTTGAGTTGTCCCACTGGATTATTTGATTATTAAAATTAAATGGCTAAGTGTCGAGCTGAATGGGAGCCAATCTTCTAAACCACCTTCGGCCCACGATGAAATTTCTGCAAAGCATTTTAGCCACTGCCAGAAATCCATTAGAAGGCAGCAGGATAATGGAGAAGGGACTGGATCTGTTTGGAAAGGGACAGCTCAGCTGCCTTTAGAGGAGGGAAGCACCACGTTGCTGCGTTCAATTAGGTTTGCGCTAATTGCAGGGAGGACTTGAGCAATGGCTCTTCGGGGACTGGGCAAAATGGACAGCAGATGCTTGCAGGCTGCTGTATGGCAAGAGCAGACACATCCGTATTATTGCTTAGAAGCAAGGCATGGCCAGGAATAGCTACCTGCTTCCAAAGCAGAGAGACGTTCCCCAAGGGCTGGGGCAGGAGGAGCTCTGGGGTCTCCCTTTCCTCCCATGGTATCGCTCCGTGGGTACCTGTGTTCCTTGTCACTTAGGGAGCCCTCTCCACTCGTATCACAGCTCTTTCGGGCTGTAAGCAGCGCACAGGAATTGATTTATGTGCATTTAGATGCTAACAAGGCATATCTTCCTTTCAACTATAAGTACTTTAACTGTGCTCCTCACCTCTCCGAGTAAAATTCTTCTCTCCGTTATTTCTTTATCCACTCTCCTGTCACTATTTCTTCATTTGGAAGAGCCCTGGATTTTTATTGTGCTTTGTGTTAATTCGGATGATTTCGTCACACACAATCTTGCAGTGGCCCAACTGAAGGGGCAGCACAGTATCACACGGGCGAGAAGGAGCCCTTGGGACAACAGAAAGAAAAGGCTCTCCTAAACGGCTTTTGCTGCTAGAGAAAATCTCACGTGGAACGTCACTGTGAGTAAGATTTGAAATTGTTATTCCAAGCCACAACGCAGGTGTCATCTCCTTATGCTTTAGGAAGAAACAGAAATAAATACGCCCTTTTTCTTTGTCCCCTGTGCTGAGCCAGTAAATCATTCCCCCTGGAAGGAGGGCATCATTTTTCATTTCTCTTGGACCATGTGATCCGTGGGCAGTAATTTCCCTTTGACAGGGGTCTTTTTTACAAACTGAGTTGCCACAATACATGCTTATAGTGGAACACCAGAATAAGCTCTACTGCCTTCAGGGGGGAACTATTCCTCCCAGAGCGGCCTCGCAGGTACCCCTGTGTCGCTCTGGGTTTTCTTCCTGTAGCAAATACTATTTCCATACACTACAATTAATCTGCTAATCAGGACAGCACCACCAGTTGCAAACACGGTTCTGAAAACAAACCTGAACTATAGTACGTGTGTACAAAATATATCTGTAGTTTTGACTTCTTTTGGGTGAGGGAGAAGACCCCAACACCCTCAATTCCATCTGTCAGCAGGGCCAGGGTTTGCTTTCATAGCAAGTCGCTCCACGGAAGAATGATTAAAGAGAACAAAAATCACTATATGGTGAGTTTTAGGAAAGTCTGCCCAAACTGCATTAGAGGCGATTGACTGACTACAGTGTAGGCTTGACTTTGCTGTTATGGACTAAAAGTAGTTTTTCAAAGCTCTTTGTGTTCATAAATGCTATCTATAACATCTTTTATGGTGCCTTTGCTGCAATGTACGATAATGTGAGCTCACACACAGTGAATAATTAGCAGCCAATGGGCTAAGAATAATGGGTATGGAAACAGTTTCCAAGAGGGGATTTTTCGTCTTTTTCTCTCTTGACTTTTCAGGCGAGTATTTGAATAGTCAGAGACAGGAGGGATTATATCCTAAAGGTAATTAATATCAATCAGTCATCAAAACTAGCTGCTTTTGTGAGCTTTAATTACCGAGGAGTCCAACAGCTTGGCGGATCACATCACACGGCGGGGTTCTGCCCGTCTCTTTGCTCTAGCCCCTGGAGAAATGGTGGACTTTCACTTAGTCGTCCAGTAGAGAGGTCTCTGAGGGAAACCACGGAAGACCCTATGGGAACAAGGGGTGCTCAAGGAGAGGCCGTCACCCCCTGGTTTGCAGCCTGGAACCCAGGAAGGACACAGCCTTTGGCTCTCCTTCTTCTTGGAAAAGTTTTGCCAGTAGCAGACACCTGCTGTGATGTGCCTGCTGTGACTCTGCATGAAGTCCGAGTTTCCTGAAGGGCACATTCTGTATTTCCTTGGAGTAAACCCATCAGATTGAGCCAGTCACAAACTGAGGGTCGCCTGCTCTCCAGAGTCCTGATTTAATTTTTGGTGTTGTTTAAACCTAGCAAAACAGGCATAATATTGTGCTCATCCTGAGGCACAAAATTCAAGGTCAAAGAGAGAATTTGTCAAAGTCTTGCCTGACTCTGCGGGTGGCGTCAGCTGCACCGGCACTCAAATTCTGCTTAAAAGTCATTTTAGGCACTCAGGTTCCTCCTCTTTCATCCCCTAAGATCACACTATTTAAATGAAAGCACTTTTTTTTCCCTGCACCCAGCACTGCTCCTTCATGTTTCTTTTGCGTCTGATGCTTTAAATGTTCTTTAATTGTCATCACACATGACGGGAGAATATTATCAAAGCAATCAAACTATAGACAAAGGGACTTGGAATATTTACAGCTGAGTTCAGCTCTCCAGATGAAGCTCGCGACAGCTGGAAGGCACAGCAAGCACCAGGATCTGTTGCAGGCCACAGCAGGTCAGTTCTCACCCAGGGCAGATGTGGGAGGGGAAAAAAAAAAAAAAAAACAAAAACATCCAAAAAAAAAGTTGGACTATCCTGAATGAACTTTGAGGAACATATAGATGTGCTATTCCATGGGGCTTTTCCTACCCAAACAAAACGAACAGCCTTTCCAGGTTAGTAACCTGGAGTTCCTCCTTTTTACCGTCTCATTCCCAAGGCTTGCAATGCAGGCAACAGCAGGAAAAAAGCGGTCTTAAACCAATACCGACACATAATTGATCTGGGTTCCTAATCACTGCTCCACAGGGACCGTCAGCGCTTTAAAAACAAGATGTATTTAATCACAGTGTCCCACTGACATCAGTTCAAAGGCAGCTTCAGCTGCTCTCATCTTCAAGAGGGAACTTTCTTGCCCAGACTTCAATTAATCCCCACGCTGTCTAATTTTTCAACATTTTCAACCTTGTACAGATTCTTTGCACAAAATCCTGTCACTTCCGTTTGTTCTTTCTCCTCAGTTTGAATATAGAGGTCTTCAGCCCAAAAAGAAATAAGAAAACTCTCTTATCCAGACTTTTCCTTCCCTGCACTGTAAGTCAAGACCATGGCTGCTTTTTGATTTGCTTTATTTGTCATAATCAAAACAAAAAATAACGCCCAGGGCTCAGTCCCCTCAATTTTAGTCCATTACAGGGACTGGCATTTTTCTGTCTTGTGCAAATCAAGTTCTTCACTATTTTCCCTAAGAATTAATTACGATGAACGATTTCTTCAGCATATGCTCCAGATTTTCCTAAAACTGTATGATTTGCTTTTTAAAATGGGAAACTCTTCAGTCTCCTAATACACAGCTATACTCCTGTGTTTTGCAAAAGGAATAGATTTCCTAATTCCCATTTGACTCTAAGTAATTCAAGTAATTTTATTTATACTTACACACCTCAGAATTACACCAAGCCTCTGAAAAGCATAATAAATGTTCATTTGTGCTCAAAGAGTTTTCAGTATGGAATTTCTTGTATTATATATTAAACACCAATTAAAAAAAAAAAAAAAAAAAGGTCTTAAAATACAGTATTTGTCAAAGGCAGACCTGAGAATGGAACTTTCATGCTCAACAAATCTGCCCTCCACGCAAATAATTTCTTTCTCTGTTCAAGGCATATTTTCCTCTTCTAAGATAGACACCCACTTCTCTCTCATGCCCTTTCCGCAGAGCATTTGCAATGAAACGGATCACGCAGTGCACATGCATTACACTTTAAAACATATGACCAACTACGTGAGGTCAGCTGTATTTATTGTGTCACACCTTCTACTGCCACCGGCAGCAAAAGTCAAAAGAAGAGTGAGGCGAAGGGCAAGCACACACTAATATTTCCCTGCGGAATTCTCTCGGTTTCCAATGGCTTGTAGGTTCAGGAAATTAAAGAACTGTGGGTAACATTGTGTTTAACTGACCGTGATGAATATTTCTTCCATACATTTATGTAATTGCTATTTAGCGTCCACAAAACACTATGATAAGGAGCTCCGTAGTTCAATTATGCACTGTGTAAAAACCAATTCTTTAATTTATTTCAAACCTTTCTCTCACTAATTTTCTTTTGATACCATCTGTTCACTAAGAAAGAGGAAAAACAATCCTCTCTTACTCACTTTTTTCCATATTACTCAGGATTTCCCACAGAATACCTTAGGATAGACAGGGCCTCTGGAGACCTAATCCAACCCTCCCGCTGAAGCAGGGTCACCTACAGCAGGTGTTGTCCAGGACTGTGCCCAGTTGGGTTTTGTGCATCTCCACTGACAGAGCCTTCAAGGCTTCTCTAATTATTATTATTATTCTATAATAATAAAAATGTTTTCTTGTGTTCAGATTTGTGTTTTAATTTGTGCCCACTGCCTCTTATCCTGTCACTGGGCACTACTGAGAAGAGTCTGACACGCTCTTCTCCATCCCGCACCCCCAGGTGTTCATACACATTGATGAAATCCCCGCTAGCCTTCTCTCCTCCAGGCTGAACAGTCCCAGCTCGCTCAGCCTCTCCTCATAGGAAAGATGGACCTTAACCCTCCTTGTGGCCCTTTGGTGGACTTGTTCAGTAAGTCTGTATCTTTCCTGTACCGGGGAACACAGAACTGGACACAATATTGTATATTTTAAAGACCTCTGCCACATCCTTCTTTAGACATCTTTCTTTTCTAGACTGAAACTCCCCGGCCCAGCTATTGATACTGTGCTGGGAGTAATCTTCTTCCTTTGCTTGTCCTTTTTACTCATATTCTCTAGATCCAATATATCTATTTTGGGATGGGACAAACGTAGCTTTGCTCGCCTTCCGTGTGCGGATGCACACACACAGTGGGCATGAGGATGTTTTCTGTACATCCTCTATTCCTTTGGTAACAAATCCTAATGTTCAATTGCTCTTCGACTGCTTCTGAGCATGAAAACATGTTTTCCTAAAACTGGGTATTAGAGCTCTGAGATTTCTTTCCTGAATAAGCCTTTTAACAGATGGGGTTGTATAATGCCAGTTTTTCCTTATGGTATTATTATTAGAATCACTTTCAAATCCTTCCCCCTACTCTTCCTTCAGTTTTTGCTTTGCTTTCTTAATCAAAAACTGAAAAAAGGAATTCATTTTCCATTAGCTTTTTTGCCCGCTTTCAATTATTTTGCAATGGCAAAGCGGAAAAGTGAAAGTGGGCAGAAGAGAAGCCTAAAAATGGTAGAAGTGTATGGGTAAGGATGGAATACTGAAGTAATGTTTTGATCGCGAAAGTGATTTTCTTTTTGAGATGGTTGCAGCAGAGGTTATGGGAATGCCTTCTACGCTCACTTGCTGGTCTATGCAATGACAGAAGAATTCAGACACCTCTATCAACATTGCGGGAACTATTTTAGACATACGGAAACTAAGCAGCCCAAGGGCGGAGGACTTCTAGCTTGTGAAATGGAGAACAAAGCAGAACAGCCAGGCTTTCACTACCTACTTCTGCCACGTAACTTGCTTTTCAAAGCTGGATTAGCTGCCATGACGTATGACTAGATGCTTGGAGGGATCTGAAGTAGCTTTATTGTAAATCTTTTGATTGTTTTCTTTCTATTCACATTTCCAATAAAGTCTCATTTAACTTCTGACATGCAGATAAGCGGATGCAAAACCCCATGGGATTTGATCAGAAATGGCTCTCTGTTCAGGGGCAGAAGGGGTGTGTTATACTATGAATAAAGTAAGACTTGAAGTATTTTAGGATTTTGTTCCAAAAGGATGAGAAGCACTCAAAATACACTCGGGGCCAAAGGCACAATGATTTTATGATCCGTGGGCTGGAGTCCCCTCTGCTGCGAGGACGGGCTGAGAGAGTTGGGGTTGTTCAGCCTGGAGAAGAGAAGGCTCCGAGGAGACCTTAGAGCCCCTTCCAGTCCCTAAAGGGGCCTACAGGAAAGCTGGGGTCTGGTGGCACAACACCTCCCCTGCCCCGCTTCAGGCCACTTGGTACTTGGCGTGATCTCCCTCCCAACCCCGGCCGCACGACACCACAATGGACCAGGATGTAACGTTATGGTCTAACGTGAACGAAAGAAACGGTAGAGAGCAACAGAGCAGAACACGAGAGCGTGCCTGGTCCCCACGGCTCCTACCACTTGAGGAGAATAATGGTAATTGATCGCTCCTAACACCATGTGGATCACGGCCACAAAGAGGGGTATACCAGGACCCCAAGATCTAGCAAGCTCTGGGGTTGCCTGAGCTGGGCTGGGCTGGAGTAGAAAAGTACCTGACGAAAGTGAATTGTCTCGGATCCTGTAAGTAGCCATTCTAGTAAGGACCCTTTGAGCTCTTCTGGATCGCAGCAGGCTGTGGCCAGCAGCTCCCCAGAGGTGAGATACCCCTCAGGCTGACGCCTCGAGGCCAGGGCAGAAGATGACCATTCTCAAGCCTCAACTATTGCCCGCTGAGGAACACCGATGCATCGTGAGTATTTATCCTAAAACTGAGAAAGGGAAATTTTAACTATAGACTAGCCTGCCTCTGTCTCTCATCCACCTCTCCACCTGTACGTTGTGAGATACGCATTAGCTTCATGGATGTGGATGCTCTTCTGTCCATCCGTTAACGTGTAGGACCTAAAAGCGGCACTTTTTGGCTCGCTAGCATTACCTGCTATTAAGAAATTCTCAACCAGACACCTGTATGTATGTGTGTGCAGACATTTATATGCTTAGCTTAGAGATCTCTCTCTCTCTCTCTATATATATATATAAGCATTAATTTTTGGTTTGTACTTTACTCATATGTGTATATATTGATTCGGGATACCTTCTAGTAAATTAGTGTGAATTTTGACATCTTCAAATCTGTAATTAAGTCACTGTTCAATTATTTTGTTTACTCACTTTGTAAACCCCTAAACCGGTTAATCATTAAAGTGCTGCTAAGTTCAACCTCTCCATCTACCTTACATCATTAATAAATTTTGAATAGCTGTTAAATCATAACCGTGTCAAATATTTTCATCCACGAGATGGGGACAGACTTAATAGTAGAGCCCATTTTGACAGGACAAGGTGTAATGGTTTTAAGCTAATAGAGGGAAGATTTAGACTAGATATAAGGAAGACATTTTTTAGTCCCAGGGTGGTGAAACACTGTCGCAGGTTGCCCAGAGAGGTGGGAGATGCCCCATCCCTGGAAACACTCCAGGTGAGGTTGGACGGGGCTCTGACCAACCTGATCTAGTTGAAGATGTCCCTGCTCATAGCAGGGGGGTTGGACTAGACGGCCTTGAAAGGTCTCTTCCAACCCAAACCATTCTGTGGTTCTAGGATTTTGTTACAGACAAAGCTTGACTATCTGTTTTTGCAATCCAATACATGGATGACCACATGGATGTGGACTAAGAAATTCACAGGCAGGCCATTACTGCCACCTTAACAGTAACATTTTTCTGACTGAAGTTTTAGACATCTCTATCCTACATAATGAGAAGCTATCTGCAGACATTAATTGTTTTGTTCTCCACCAGAAGTTATTTGGCGCGTTCTACCAGGCTGACTTGAAGTATTCCACCTGGTCTTTATACAGTTTGTTTAACAACAATAGTTGGCAGTTCTTTTCGCTTTGATTTAGAAAACAAAACCCTAATTTTTTTCTGATATTTCAGGTTGACCAAAGTGAAAATGGGTGAGCTGAATTATTTCCAGCAGAAGCTATACATTCTTTCCAGAGGGCTTCTCCTGTCTTTTATGTCTGCCTAGTGTCCCTTCTCATTTTACCGTTAATTTAACTACCAAGATCCAGCCATGTTATTTACATGTGCCTTTTCATTTGGGCTTGGATAGCTGGCTTCTTCCATAATTATTTGTATGACAGGAGTGCTCAGAGGTTCTAGACCTATGGTGAGAATCACTGTGCAAACGTAACGATATGATCCTTGCTCAGAAGAGCTTACAAATTTAAAATGTCAAGAGAAGACAAAACAGATGGATGCAACAGATGAAATAAGAACCACTTGGATCCCTGATGCCAGACATATAGGATTTAAAGGAGACTGGATAAATTCTTCATACATATGAAATGGCAAACAGCTGGCATGATATCTATGGAGCACTGGGATAAAGTCTGTCCTTTATTGTGCCAGCAGAAATTCACTGTAATGATATCAAATTCAAGTAAAGCTCCTTTCTTATTTAGATTGAAAAATAAATTAAAGAAAATAAAGTAAAAGCAGCATCCTTTCCACCCTCAATC
Source organism: Sterna hirundo (assembly GCA_009819605.1). Lineage (NCBI taxonomy): Eukaryota > Metazoa > Chordata > Aves > Charadriiformes > Laridae > Sterna > Sterna hirundo. The sequence goes on along the minus strand of CM020462.1, from coordinate 78,965,243 downwards.
ATGCTGGATTTTGTGAAATTAAACAAAATAGGAAGAGAATAATCAATAAAATGCTCAAGAGACATAAAAAAACCCCAACCCTGCAGCATCAGTACAAATTCATGTTTAACTTCAGACAATAAATGAAAAATCTCTTATCTTACAAAACTTAATAATTTATGCTTCACCTGGCACCTTTCCACGACCAGGACCTGAACACATTTGTTATTTTAGGCTTCACAAAACACCTGAGAGCAGGTAAAGAACAGAGATCAAAGCAAGCACATCTGAAGCCTAGCTACCATGGTAATTGGACGCTACATGAAGATTTAGAGCCCAAAGCTGGGCATAACAGAACAGCTAGTTGATTTCCTAGGGCAATGTAATTATCTACTCTGTGATTTAAGCTTGGCTGATGTGCCGAGTTGTGTGAAATACATTTGACTCTGCTCCAGTTTCTGAGAAGATGGCATTTCCAGAAAGCTGGTACTCTCTGCTGCGACATCATCCACTAAATGAATTTAAGTAAAAGCAGTCTGTCTTCTTGGGACACCACCGTCTCTTACGGTTCTGGGGGGAGACTTCTCATTTGCATCATTCTAGCCAAGTTTATGGGCATCTGAATGTGGGAAGAGTATCTCAGTGTTCAGTGTCGGCGCCGTACTCCTAATACTTTACCATATGTGAAGCTCTGAACTTCTGCAGAAGTCGGGCTCATGGAAACAACGATCTTTCCAAGGGAACCAGCTGGATGAAAACATGACGGGATTAGCCCTTTCGCTGAACATTCCTGTACATATGAATCCTCTCAGAAAACAAGTGTGTGACCATACAGTCAAAGCAATTAAAGCCTAAGTGTGATTTGAATGCGCACTTAATCCACATCCCACAGTGAATTCCAGTGTACAGAGAACATAATGTCTGCATGGCAACGACTGTAACCTCCTCCTAGGAAGCAGATGGCCTCGTGCCTTGAACCTTCCCCCTGCTAACTAGTAGGACCTCAAACTCCCTTAAAATTATCCGAACTTCCCATGACTGGGAAATGCAGTTAGGGATGCCCTCTGCTTGGTCCTTGCGAGGAACACGCCAGTACTGGAAAACAGAACGCCATGTGTGTGTTTTAACTTCATATAAATAACTACATTTAAGTCCCCTGCATGGTCCATGGAAATCTACTCAGTACAGTCAAGTGAAATCTACAAATTTCAGTCACCTCTTCCTAAAGTAAGCACAGAAGCCTTGATTCGATTCAGCCAAAACTAAGGACACAGTGCCGTTTGGTATGCGCTGGGGTAGCCCAGACCTCCGTGTCACGCTGGCAAATATAACATGGAAAATGTGTGTAACTCATGCTCTTCTGGAGCAACAGCTAGAGTCCAGGAGGGATACTGTTTAAATCTGGGACCTACCTTAAACAAACTTCCTTTAGAAATCCTAATCTGTGATCCAAATATCACAATATAAAGCTGAGGTTCATGATCCTTACCCGCTTGCCTGGCAAGACAAACGGGAAGGAAGAGATTATTCAGCAGTTATCCAAGGGCAGCAAAGAACTAAACAGGATCCCGCAGGTACTGCAATCTACAGGATTAGAACGCGTGTACACCTGGCAGCTTTAATCTAGTAAGATTCATTGCCCCAAATCTGTGCCTGTATTGCACCGATTGCAATGGTCCCAGATCGCTTTTTCACGGTCCCGTATCACGCAGTACAGTACATTGTGTAAACTGAGTGAAGTATTTAAGCAGTGATTACATCCTCAGAGATATTCTAGTCCAAGGTCAACACTCTGCAGTGGCAAAAATCAGGACAGCTGGTAACCCTACCACCACACCTGTGCTTGCCCTCGCACTAGGACCAACGCCCTGGCTGAAAAATGGCAAACTACAGTAGTAATGCACTGGAACTCAACGCGCAAAAAACTGAGCAACAAGAAGAACAAGCGTTATCACCCAAAGAAAAGGCTCAGCACTGAAACTGCTATTGAGGAGCATTACTGGGTACATGACCAGGGATATTAACACATGGGCAACAAAATAATGAAATAGTGGGAAAACATATGCTAAGTAAGCCTTTTGTATACATACATAATGGCGATGTAAGGCTGAACTGTGGGTGTCCTGATTTATGCTGATTTACAAGTCTTAAATGAGTTGGTCTTCTTGCTTATTTATTATACAGCTCTAACTGTAAATGAGAAAATAATCCCCGGAACTCGTAATTCTCAGTTGTTCTTGTACTCACCCATTTACAATCCATATGGTGTTAAACTAGAAAAAACATACAGCTTTTAGTTATCCTTCTGACTATATCTCTTCATTGAATAGAAGAATTAATCTGTTGCAGCATACTAAATCAGGATCGGGTAATCATTAAATTGGATGATGCGGATGCAGAAAACACGGACCCTGATAAAAAGACCTGACAGCATGTCTTGTGGCTATTTCTTGCTTAAGCTGAAAAACTGATCATCTTATTTTCGCTGTATTTCGGATAAGCCTTCTTTTTCTATGTACAGATCTTCAGGATTAGTTAATGAAAGCAAAGGAACATTTTCTCCCTATTTTTACTGCAGCTTTCTAAAACAGAAGGATGGAGAGAACCGGCAGGACAGTTTTTGACAGGAACAGGAGTTCCAGCAAGTACATTTCTTCAGGCATCTTTCAACTCTAACGTATGGAACAAATACAAGCCAACAAACCAAGGCTGAATGCAAAACGCAATCAAAACACATTGTGTTTTGGCAGATTTTAATGGCACATCTGAAATTAAAGCCCCAAGCTACAGTACTTCTTGTGCGAGACAAGTTACACACGGGTCCCGCACCACTGAATTTACAGAGCTGGGAGGGAAATGGATGTTCAAAGAGCAAAAAATCTTCAAGGCCAACGGACAAGGAAAGCCACAGCCAGGACTGTAACACAGAGTCTCCCAGCTCTCATTTTAAAAGCAGCGTTTGTCAAGTAAGCAGCAGAACGGGAGCTAAGACCTGTCATCTCCTCGTTTGCAGAGTACGATGCCACTCAGCACCTTGTTATTGGCATGTTTTGTGCGACTTGGAAAAGATGAATGCAATATGGCCTGATATCCTTGGGAAGACACCACCTACAGATTTTAGTGAACTGTGTGGACCAACCGCACAAAACGCCTCCAAACTATATAACCACAATTTTTTCCCCATTCAGGATTTCATCAAGTACAGCTCTTGCGGCAGCCAGCTCCCCACCATGTATTTCGTTTTTAAAAAGGCCTCATTCCTTATTCCAAGGTCTGCTGCTGTGCTTTCCCTCAGACAGAAAACTGAATTAACTTCCAGCGTAACGCTGCCTTGGCAGAATCTGGTCAGAGACCTCGGCTGAATCACTCCTTTAAAGAAAGGGCTTCCTGCCGTGCATGCTGCCGTCCTCCTCACCCTTGAGGCTGGTGGATGAATCACATCATCATTACAGCATCCAACCACCTCCCCTTCACCTCTGCCGGGTCAGAAAACTTCGTCTCCGAGTCAGTCACTGCATCATCAAACCTGAGCGTCACAAGCGAAACGGTTATCCGCAGAACAATGGCTCTCAGCAGGGACAGCCAAAGGCCGGGGGGGGGGGGGCTGGGTGGTGAGAAGCCCAAGTTTAGGCTGAAATGGAAGCTGCCTACCTCAGGGAACAGATTCCGCTTCTAGACCTGCTGTGCTTCCGTCAGAAATCCCTCCCTGATGAGCCCGTTGACAAGGACACATCATTAGAAAGGTGACAGACGGCTGACTGGCCTGAATGAGTACAGCTGACATCAACAGACAGGGGCAAAACACCAATCCAGTATTTTCCTGAAACACCAAAAAAAAGCTCTGTCCCTGTCCTGGGGACACAGTGCCCCTGTCACAGGGTGCCACACCACCAGCCAGGCAGGACGAATAGGCATCTCTCCATACCTGCACGCAGGCATGGAGCTTGTTATTCCACCTACAGTTCAAAGGGAAGTAGTTAGTAAAAGGTTTGTTAAAAGCAGAGATTTTCCCTAATTACTTGCCATCTTCTCAGCTAGAAAGTTGTTTCTATATGACTGTGCCAGAAAAGGAACGTATTAAAAAAAAAAAAAAAAGCCATTTTTGTTTCGCAATATGGGTTCTTCAGTCTCTAATCAGCGAGAAACGTTATATTGAACAGACACGGCAGAGAGGCGGCTTTGGTTACAATTAACTTCGCAACCTGACTCTCAGTGAAAGAAGACACGCCGAAGAAAGGACTGTGCAAAAAGTCTTCCTGCTTTAGAGACGAAGGACAGGCGAAGCAGTTTGCTTGTCACTGCGGAATGTGTATCTGTATGATATACCCATTACACATTCCAATTAACGTCTAAGCACCTAGCGAGATGGGGAAAGTGCCATTATCCGATTGGCGCTGTGAGGACTACAGGCTGGAGCAAACCCAACGGCTTGCCCATGGAAGAACTAATCCCGGAGCTCCCGGAGTCCCCACACCGGCTCAGCTCTCCTTTCCCATCGCTTTCCTTTTCGCGCACTGTCATTTTGGAATTGAACACTCTCCTCGGAGCAAGCCTGTAAAATCACCATCTTCCAATCCCTCACCATTGATGAGGGGGGATGAGGAAAAAATTAGGACAAACACGATTCTGTCAAGGGAAGGAATTCAAAGCGGCTCTGTTAAATTTTGCAAAACATCTAATTGTGGAGAGGCTTTATTCAGAATTTAAGTACCTCCCTGTAGTATAGCTTAATCCACTTTGGAAAGGATCATCCCACACACAGTTTAACTGATTAACGCCTGCGCGTAGATGAGCTGTGAATTCCTCTCCAAGCAACGTTCCTGCCATTTGAGGTTTGAACCCTTGCAGGTGAGCGGCAGGTGAACCCCGTCACGGCTCAATACTTTAAAAGCAACTGGGGTTAGGTGTCTTCCCCTCCAAAGTAAAATTTGTCCCCCCCTCCCGCCCCTGGCAGAGTCCCTTCTAAATCACGGATGCTTGGAAGGACACGAGGACACTGATACTGCACTTCAAGCAGCTTCACTATTACAAAGAATCATCACATCAGCTGAAGAGGTTACAAAAATCTATCTTAGCGCAATCCACCCGCAATCTGTTTCCAATGACTCCCCTAAGACTCCTGAAACGTACGCGCTTCAGGTACTTCATAACAACCATGGTATTTTACCATCCACTGATGACAGAGAGTCCTGTGAGTGAAACCCTTGCTGCCTACAAAAGGAAGGCCATTTAGCCATACCACCTCTCTCTGCTGCTCCCCAGCTCTGCCAGGAGGCGTTAAGATCCCCATCCCCTGTTCCTCCTTCCCTTCTCCAAAGCTATTATTCCTGAAAAGCCTTGCAAAAGTGCTCTTTATTTTAGATGGCACACAAGAAGAACAAAGCCAGGTAACTGTCTGTAAGAACAGGGACACTTCTTGCCAAGTGGATCTATGCCTTTTATATTAAAGCAAAGAGCCCATCCCTCTCTTTCCCACGCCCATACTGATTACTGCTTCATCCCCCCAAAAAAACCAACCAACCAACCAACCAAACAACAACAAAAAAAACAAACAAAAAAAGCAACTGTGCTCCTCAAGCACTGGCAGCTGAAAACAACCAACGACAGTGTACAGCTAGGGTAGGAAAAAAAAAAATGGAATGATTTCTTTTCCTTCCCTCACCCTCAATCCCACCAGAAAGACCACCAAAGATTCCAGGAGAAAATAAAATCAAGATGAAACCAAGACGGATGATGAAAGGCAAATAAAGCACCCACAAGCTGGCTTTATAGTACTTTTTATCTCTACTTATACAAAATACAACTGCTAGGTAAAACAAGCCCATGGCAAAGTTATTTTTTGACTGTTCCGTTTCTTTTTCTCTGCAATGCTTCCCGGAGAGACTTAACGGGATGACTTTTGACAAGTTATCCTGCAACACAACTGGTGCAGCCTGGTTTCCCACCGACAACTGCACCGTGCTTTGATATGGGTGTCGGAGCTCACAGCCCCACTCCACGCGGAGCTCCGTGCATGTACGCAGCCCCACACACGCATGCACACATATTTACGTGCAGGGTGAAACTGCTGTGTGACGCTCCCTGGGGACCTTCCTCTGACGGGGATCTACTCTGTGAAACATTTAAGGATTTCACCTTTAAGACTTATACTCCTCCAGACCAAATTAGTGGTAGTTACTCAAGGGATTCGTAAATTACTAGAGACAGACACAGAATATACTCACAGTACTGGATTACATGGAGATACCGAGCCGCAATAGATAACCTATTAAACATACCTAACTCCAGCAAGTCAAAGCTTTAGACTAACACACCAAAAAAGAAAAACCTTCTTTAAAAAAAACAGACGCAAACAAAATACCTTATTACCCCAAGTTTTTGGTTTTTTTGTTTTACTTTACATCGATGATACTGCAAAGTGCCAAGAGCCACCTACTTAGTCTAGGAGGATTAAAAAAAATAATAATAAAAATCTATTGATGTGCAGACTTCCAAGAATAATTTTCAACAATACTTGGTATTTGGAACACAAGGCTTAAAGTCACCAATTTACTTACATCGAGCACGTTGTAGCAGTCCCAGAGCTGTCTTGCTCTTCATGCTGTAAGGGTTCATAAGAGCTGGGAACAGAGTACGCCGGCCAGCCCAAGAAAATTCTCTCGTTGTATCAGAGACATACCCAGACAGTTTGTCAGCGTTCAGCTGGTATGCATACTACAAAACTCTTTGGAAAATACACTGAAAAAATATGCAAGGTCACTCAACAAGCAGAAACACAGGTGAACCCAGAGGCTGGATTATGTTCCACTGACTCAGGCAAGCTTTTATGTTTCTGTGCCTGAGGTTCTCCATTTAGAAAGTGCTCAGTGGTTTACAGTGAAGTCAGGGTCTTCCTGAGCCTTACGTATCATGCTCAGATTCCATTTGGGTTCACAGGCTAACATTTATAATTGACTTAGTGTACACTTTTAATAGGCTGTTGCATAATCCAGCCTAAGAACAGGTTATTATATTAATTTTAAACCACAAGACAAAGTGAACAACCATGCATTCGTTTGTAATGTATTTGTAAGAGTTACATTTAACACTTTATAAATCTCTTTGCAAAGTGGAATGTGCTCTAGGATCAGGTTGATGATGGCTTTCAGGTTTTAAGAAGGAGTCACTCTTGGCCTGTTTGGTCAACTGGTGCAGAGCAGCTCATGCCCATATTCTTCATAATTAGTCTTGGGCAATGGGAAGAGGAATTTTTCTTCAAAAAAACTGGTGCAAAAATCCTAGAATATACACAGTGGGAAGCGCTGGAGATCAGGAGTCAAGAACACAGTCAAATGAAGTGTGGCTACATCATACAAAGCAACAACTTATGTGAGTATATAGGATGCCCCTTCAAAATAAATTTAAAAAGACAATTTTTGGGGGGTAGAATTTTCTGTGGATGTCTGAAAAATCCATGCTCTCAAAAATATCCTTGGAAGATACCATAAAGTACTGTATGTATAATGAGTTAATGGGAAATGGCAGCAGGAGAGAAATACGTATTTCTGCCAGATGAAGCAAAACCAAAAAAAAAACCACAAGAAAATGGTAATTACTACTTCTCCAAAGAGTCAACTACAGATAAGAGATACTACTGTGTCTCCTCTGTGGCATTATGTTTTCCCAGCTAACACAAGCACTAGGTAACTAGGGCAACACAGTTCCTTTAAGTTGCACGTAGAGGGGAAGAAGGGGCTGAACCAATGTTGTGCTTAACTAGCACATTTAGGTAATATGCTGTAACAGCTCGGGGCCCATCACAGCCCTGGTGGATTTTCCTTCATCAAAATTCTTCTGGTGTTTGCTAGCAAAAGAAACACAAAGCAAGACTGACTCACAAATATCGGTCAGATTCAGATTCAAATCAGTCCTTACCTTTATAATTGGGAGGGATTTCTTCCCAACTTAACTTATTATTAAAAAAAAATACAAGAGTACAAGTGCACCCTTTGAAGAGATCCACACATTTATGAAGAGCTAATTACATTGCTGATCATTCAAAACAGATTCTTTATGAACTCAACATGTGGCACAACAGTCATTTTATGAGTGGCCTTATTCCTGCACCAAGCGAACTGAGGAGTGAAAATCCTTGCGAAAAGCCAAGAGTTATGAACATAATCCTCTAGTATGCCATGTCTCAGCAGGTAAGATTAAAGAGAGAGAACACCTCAAGACTGCAACAACAAAGAGTTTATTAGAGTTAAGAATATATAATCACAGTACAGAAAACACTCAGAGTTAAAGTGTGAAATACTGAACCGCTCACTGTGCATGCCAGTTGCTGAGCATTTTAGTGATCATTTAATTGGCTGCCTACAGCTGCCTAACTTATCAGCACTTAAAAACACTTTCGTAAGCAGGGAAGAAATGATTGTCCTTTACAAACAATAACATTGCCAAAGGTGGGGAAAACAGGATAATATGAATTACATTTAAAACTTACTCAAGGAATAAAGCTGCTCAGAAGGGAAGAGAGGAGATTGCCATAGTATTGTGTTTTTTCTCCATGGAGGACAACCATGTTCAGTACAGCAATGATTTCTGGTTATAAATAAGAAAATATATTAACAGGTACAAGAATTTACCATCAAATCCAGCCTCTTCCAGTTATCTTTGGCTTAGGAGGAAGTTGCTTACTTCAACCTTTGAGACTCAAATATTTTCACTGGAAAGAAATGCCACAGTATCTGAGCCTGAAGGATGGTATAAACAACCATTTTTCTTTAAAAAGAAAAGAAAAGAAAAAAAAAAGGTTGTTTTCAAACCTTCAGAGAACAGAGACTCAAAAAGCTTCTCCACCTCCGAAGTTTTCAGTTCTCTGTGCTATTTTGCCTGCAGCTTTTGCCTTCCAAAATTGTTTGGTGAAGTCCACAAGGGCTTGAGAAAGTCTCTTTCTTGAGCATTTGCTTGTTTCCACCACAGGTAGACGAAAGGCTTATTTTCTCCAATACTAAAAGAAAACAAAACAAAAAAACCCACACAGCTCAGCATTTATTCAACCTCGTTTACTCTCAAAGAACAGAAGTTATGCGTAAATTGAACTCTATGTTTAAAAGCATGGTGAAATGCCTAAAGGCAGGCAATTTTCACAACTCTTCAGGAAAACAAACAGCTTGGAAACCAAATCTATCTGCCTTTTGACAAACGGTTTCATCCAGTTTACGCAATCTTGACGGTAGATGTTCCTTATTTTATTTTGGCACCGAATAGGAGGAAAACAGAAGCCCTGTCCTGAGGGAAAGGAACCAAAGCTGCATTTTGGGATGCAGCAGCACTGGGTATCCTAAAGCCACTTAACATTTACGGCTTAATTTGAGTTTGTTCCTAAACAGAGAGTAACGCCAAACTGTATAGCTACATTTTAGGTGAGACACTCCTCATCCTCCTAAGCTTTCACTTTTTTTAATCATTGCTTAACAGGAGCTCAGAATGCAACTGACAAGGGAAATAAAATGTGAAAATCAGTCACTTCAACTGGAGATTGTTTCCTTCCTCTGCAGAAATAAATAATGCTGCTGAAATGAAAATGACTCTCCAGGGAGAAATGGCTATCCAGTCTTCATTAGTATCAACTAAAATTAGTATGCACGTTTTCTCCTCTTGAGCACCATTGCACAACACCATTAACTTATTCTAAATGTTAAATTTACCTACTTTTGAGACAACAGTTTTTTGATAGCCATTAAGGATAACCATTGGATAGATTGGACCGATGGGCCAACGCTAGTGGAATGTGCTTCAACAAGGCCAAGTGCCGGGTCCTGCACTTGGGCCACAACAACCCCATGCATCGCTACAGGCTTGGGGAAGTGTGGCTGGGGAGCTGCCTGGCAGAAAAGGACCTGGGGGTTCTAATTGACAAGCGGCTGAACACGAGCCAGCAGTGTGCCCAGGTGGCCAAGAGGGCCAATGGCATCCTGGCTTGTGTTAGCAATAGTGTGACCAGCAGAAGGAGGGAGGTGATTGTCCCCCTGTACTCAGCACTGGTGAGGCCACACCTTGAGTATTGTGTCCAGTTCTGGGCACCTCAATACGAGAGAGATATCGAGGTGCTGGAGCGAGTGCAGAGGAGGGCAACGAAGCTGGTGAAGGGCCTGGAGAATAAACCTCATGAGGAGCGATTGAAGGAGCTGGGACTGTTTAGTTTGAGGAAGAGGAGGCTGAGGGGAGACCTCATCACTCTCTACAACTACTTGAAAGGACGTTGTAGAGAGGTTGGTGCTGGTCTCTTCTCACAGGTAATTAGCGAAAGAACAAGAGGGAATGGGTTCAAGCTGCAGCAGGGTAGGTTTAGGCTGGACATTAGGAAAAAATTCTTCACAGAAAGAGTGGTGAGACACTGGAATAGGCTGCCCAGGGAGGTGGTGGAGTCACCATCCCTGAATGTGTTTAAGAGTCGTTTAGACGTGGTGTTAAGGGATATGGTGTAAGGGAGAACTTTGTAGAGTGGAGTTGATGGTTGGACTCGATGATCCCAAGGGTCTTTCCAACCCAAATGATTCTATGATTCTATGAAGGAGACAAGTACTACATAAGAAGGTCTGTAAAAAAACTGATAACAGATTAAAGATGCATTAGAAACAGAGCTTGAACTGAACTCAATTTAAAATGTTGTTACAAAAGAATAATACCAAGCTGAGGACAAAATATCTAGATTGCTTTATACAAGAGCTTTACTTACTACAGAGTGACATACAGAATGCTGATACACAACAGTTACTACAATAACAAACTTTATTAAGGCTTTTAACTGCTGCAGTAGACAGAATAGATTCCTTGTAGGCCTATTTTGGAGGCAGTAAGAAAATAAGTATCTATCCATAAACCACAAAAACATGCTGTTTAAGCATGTCTCATAATAGTGGGGTTTTCTGTGTTTTGTTTTGTTTTGTTTTTTTTTTGGTAGTGGGTTTTTTTGCCTTTTTTTTTTTTTTTAGGCAACTTATATTACTATTAACAGCAAGGCCACTGGCAATTCAATGCAGCATTATACATGAACAAATTGAAAGCTTCAGCTGGCCATTGTGCAAGACGACCCCTTTACAGAAAATTCAATGACGCATTAATTGTTCATTTGTTCAAAGATTTACAGACTCTGTGAAGCCTCTAGCAGAAAATTCTTAAGACTGCGTCAGACAAAAAGAAAAGATAATGATTTTGACTAATGAAGTCCTAAATATCACTAAAAATTGTCATACCTCACTTGTAATATAAAGAGAATAGATATTAATTATATTTAATTTTGATGGATCTTTTGTAAGTTTAAAAAAAAAATAAACAGGCCTTAGATTCTTAAGACTTGTCAACTGCTGATTCATTGGTGACTATTCTTTTTGTATCCTCCTCACACTTACAAGCATCCAATATTCTTGCAGGGGGAAGTCTGCCAGTGTAATTACTCAAAGAACATGAACAGAGGCAATAATCTGAACAGCAAAACTAGCAGCAGAATCCAACATCACATGGAGCCAAAAGATGCCTTAAGCACTTAAAGCAAACCATTACTGTCTTCATTTTAGACATCTGAAGTAGAAAGGAAAGCTAAAAACACAAAAGGTAGCAAATTCTGCAGCAGCATATGAGGAAAGTTCGAGGCCTCAGGAAAAACAGCCTAAAAGTCTCCATGCTGGGACCCAGCATCAGCCAGCTGGAGGGGTAAAAATACCCCAAATGAGACAACTGGATCAGGCCTGCATTAGCGGCTGTCACATCTGCTTATTTGGTACTCAAAAGTACAATACGAATACACTGTGGTCTTGTTTTTTAAATCCCAAAATATAAATAGAAGATGCAGTCATTGCCTGCTGCTGTATACATACATCAGCCTTTGCTCAGAACACCATTCCTGGGAGCTAGAAGCCTGGGGTTCAAATTCCTGTGTACTTTTAAATATTCTGAACAAATCTGTCCTGTGATTTTAAAAGCAGCTGAAGAAAGGTCAAGCAAGAACAAGTCTGGATGGAAAAAGAAAAGGTCACCTAAATCAAACGTGTAAACTGTGACTTACTAATACAGCTTCACAAATGCAATAACAATTACCTGGGAGTCTGGCAGTCACCTAAAACCAATGAAGTAAAAAGACATGTCTTTAAAAAAGTGACTGTCAGAATGTGATTAAAAGAAAGGTCTACACACGTATTAGATGCACTTAAAATTTTAATCTTGAATCTTTGTAATGGCTTTTTTTTTTTTTTTTTGAACCTCAAGGCAGATGCTAGGCATTTTTCACTCTGTCTTATGAAATTACTGTCCTCCATCCTACGATCAAAGTAATCCATAATGAATGACAACAAATTTTGCAACATTTTCATATAATTACACTCTTTTTCACATCACGTAAAAGAACACCTTTATTAAACAGATATGCAGATGGAAATGACATTTTTGATGCTCATCCTACACTACAATGCAATTCTTCAATATAAAAATTAAGTTTGCAGGAAACAACAGATTAGTTGAAAGACCTTGAGCAAAATGGATAGCCATAAAAATAGTTCTCCTCAGTTTCTATCAGAATTTGATGAGTTTTATGAAGAACGAATCAATAAAAAAACCTCTGGGATAATGACCAGTTTTTCAGATGAGATTCATTTTTCCTCTCAATTCCGTTTCTTGTCATGAGTCTAATACTTAAGCAAACAGTGTAATGTCGTAAATTCCTGATAAACACAAACTAAGAATGTCCAGATGGCTTTCAGGAAAAAAAAACTGTAAATGCAAAGAAGAAATGCTTTTGTGAATACACTTTTATTCACCATGAGAATTAAACATTTTATTGTCCTGCTGTGGCTTGTAGTAAGACAGCACACATACGTGTGGTTAAACACCAGAGCAGGAGTAGAAGGGCAGAATCACCTCCCTCGACATGCTGGCCGTGCTTCTTTTGAAGCGGCCCAGGATGCGGTTGGCTTTCTGGGCTGCAAGCGCACAGTTTGTCATCCACCAATACCGCCAAGTTCTCAGCAAAGCTGCTCTCAACCCCTTCATCCCCCAGTCTCTATTGATACGGGGGATTGCCCTGACCCAGGTGCAGGATGCTGCACTTGGTCTTGCTGAACCTCATGAAGTTCACACAGGCCCACTATTCAAGCCTGTCCATGTCCCTCTGGATCGCATTCCGTCCCTCAGGTGTGTCAACCGCACCACTGAGCTTGGGGTCATCCGCAAACTCAACAAGGGTGCACTCAATCTGACTGTCTACGTCATTGATGAAGGTACTGAACAATACTGGTCCCCAGTACAGACCCCTGAGGGACACCACTTGTCACTGATCTCAATCCGGACATTGAGCTGTTGACCACTACTAGTGGTCTGCATCACGTGCAATTTGTCCACCAGAACCTTCATGGCTTTCTCTGAAAAGCTGCTTCCCACCTCATCACCTGCCCCCCTTGCCTGTGCTTGTGCAAAGGGTTAGTCTGCACCAGATGCAGTACTTAGTACTTCCTTTTGGTGAACTTCCTGAGGTTCCTATGTGGTCATTTCTCCAGCCTATCAAGGTCTCTGTAAATGGTAGCAGACGCTTCTGGTGTATCAGCTACTCCCAGTTTCGCATTGTCTACAAACTTGCTGTGGGTGTACTTTATCCCATAATCCAGGTCATTAATGAAGATGTTAAACTGTTTTGGCCTCAGTATGAACCCTTGGAGCACACCACTAGTGACTGGCCTGCAGATGAAGTTTGTGCCAGTAATCACAACCTTCTAATCCCAGCACATCAGCCAGTTCCCAATCCATGTCAGCGTCCAACTCTTCAACCTATATTGCTCCAGTTTGTTTATTAGGATATGATGGAAGACAATGCCAATGCCTTGCAAAAGTCAAGATAAAGAATAAGTACAGCTCTCCCACAGCCCACTGAGCTAACCGTTTTATCTTAAGCAGCTACCAGGCTGGTCAGGTATGACTTCCCTTTTGTAAATCCATGCTGACTACTTCCCACCTATTCTGCAGGTGCAGACCTGCAAGTAGAGCAGAAGCCATTCCTCCTAAAATCAGAAATCACAAGGTTCTATCCATCACCATCCTGCAAGCTCTATTTCCTAACTTGATGAGGACAACATATTCTTTCTCCTGTTTCAGTGTAGCTGGAGGTTCAGGCTCTTCTGTCTCCACGGTCTTGCAGAAGATCTGGTCAATCCCTTTCTTGTGCAGTTTGCTGACCTCCTCCCACAGTTCCTTTACTTAGTGATGTAGACATTCCATCACTTGCACACATCCTGCAAGTATGGAGCCCAATTCCTACTGCCCCAGCAAGAGACAGTAGCCATCCCCTACAGCCCCAAATCTGAAAAACTGCATTATCTCTCAGGATCTCCATCTGTGTTGAGGCCCCTGACACAGGGGACAGCTGCTCACGTAGCTGCAGGGGACCGTGTTCTGTGGTACAGTGTCAACATTGCAGAGGATGCAAATACTATTATGAGCAGAGCTCATGGCCCCTTCTGTGCAAGCTGCTGTGCCTGTTAATGATCAAAATCACTAACTGTAATGCAGAGTTAAGGAAGTCTAGGAAAGGTAAGAAATGGAGGAAGTTCACCTTCGCTCATTTACTTTGAGTATGAAAGCTAAGGATGTTCTGGATCCTTCCCTCAGAACTCCAGCTTTCCAATTTGTAGTTCTTATCTTTGGCAATACAACCAGTTACATCCCACTTAGCATGTATGCTAAGGTGCTTCAAAGAATTTTTTAGGACAACCAAGAGCTTGCTCTCCAGTCCCAGCAGCAAGAATGCACCTTTAGTCGGAAAATGAACTAAACCATCATAAACAATGAAGTTAAGTCTTGAATTTACCACTTGCAACCTCTCACCTTACTCAGCTTTCACTGACACCATCAACTGAGAAAATATCTCACCTGTGCAAACTTGTGTATCTGCTCCACCACAGCTGCAAAGAGGGCGTGGACACTTTCATCAATTAGACTCTGCATATAATGTACAGCTTCTTCATCAGACAGGTCCAAACGAAACTTGTCCTGCACCTGGAATGGGGGCAGAGATGACAAATTAATTCAATTCAACAGTTACAACATCCACTATTCGCTCTGAAGTATACAGTAGCAGACATAATGATTTCAGTTATGGAAGTTTAGTAGGGAATCTCTCTTTTTCTTCTAAGTTACAGCAGATTATTGGAAATTTACAATGTCACATAAAATGCCTATTTTCAACTGTTTTGTAAAAATGAGCACTTAAATAAGCTAGAAACAGCCCCCTACATCTCACCCCCCACCCCCGCAACTAGTAATTTCAAAGCTCGAAGCCAGAAAGTCAAGAGAAGTAGCTGGACATAAAGAGTTTAGACAGAATATACTGTGAGAAAAAGAGAAAATAATCACTGAACAAGAATGAAATGCCACTTGAGGAAAAAACAAACAAACAATCACACAACTTTGCACATTAAAGGCAAAATTGGAAGAATCTGGATGATCCTAACCATTTTTGAAAGTATGTAACACTTCCTTATTTTCAGGTAACATTGTCTTTCAGAAACTGCACAGCAATTAAGTAAAGAATGCAGAATCAGAGGAAGGAGTGAGCAAACCAACCCTGTCAAAACTGACCTTTATATGGCAGGTGAGAATTTAATGAACTCTGATTATACCCACCATCCACGAACAGTTGGTTGGAGACACTGCTACCCCTTACATTGTTTTTTTCTTCTATCAGCAATGTATTTTAATTGTACAAATAACACATTTTGCTTAGTACTTGCAATTTGTGTATGAATTAAAAGCTGAAAGCACCGTAATTAAGAACACAGCAACAACATCTATACTCTCCTACTTCAGCCTTGGCAAAGCCTTGATCCATGAATATTTACAAAGGTGCAGTGGATGCCTTTCTGTGAATTCCAACTAATTCCACGGCAATTGTTCAGGACTGCTCCAGATGGCAACATCTCACAAGCATTGTTACCACAGACATTCCTTTGGTAATACTCAAAAACCTCTGTACAAATAACTGGCAAGAGCTTAGACAGATCTTTATGGGGAAAAAAAAAAAAAAAAAAAAAGATTTTGCTTTATAGGAGCCAAGTTTTGCGGACCTGTCTTATCTCTCACAACATTTATGAGAGGCAGATGCATAAACAAGCGTTTTGGATGAGTTCAAATAATCCGATACATGGAACTGAAGAAGTCCTACAAATATCAAAACATCATTTGCTAAGTTTTCTGAAGTGCTAGCTGTGCAACAAGGTCTGCATATAGGAATGGCAAGTGTGCAGTTTCTGAACAAAAAAAAAAATATCATCACATTTTTCTAATGACAATGCTAATTTTGGGTTCTCCATTTGGAAAATTATGTATGCTGTTTAAGACCTCCTAGGGAGTCCATGATCTCTCAGATTTAAGGAGTCTAAGATCCCAGAGTTCTCTAATCAATCCTTTTCCCAAAATTTAAAACTACTAGTCACTTTGCAAAGGAGTGCCCATCACAGTATGAAAATTTCCTAGCAAATTCACAGACTGCTTCACATCCTAGGCAAATTGTTTCAATGATTAATTGCCTTATTTAACAATTGTGACAATTATTTCCTATCTGAATTTGTCCAATTTCCATCTGAAATAATTGAGCTTATTAAAACATTTTACATTCAAGAACTGTCCATCAGAAATCTCTGTCATGTAGGTAAATAACAAATGACTTAATCTGCTTCTTAACCCTCTCCTGGATATGACTAAAGAAAGTGACTGTAAGACAGAATCAAGTCAATCAACATTTTCCATGCATTCACTTTTTTAAGCATTGACAAAAACGCAAGACAAGTTATTTCAACAACTTTCTTAATAAGGTCGTACTTGTGAGATGATACTACCTTCTCTTCCCATTTTGCATTCGCTTTATGCATCAAGGGTATTGCATATGCAACCACCCTTTTTATGGCAGCAAATATTCTGAGATTTCCACTTAGTATTGCTCTGCATTCTTTTCAAAGGCAATGTATTCTAGAATAGTACCCTTCAGCGCTACAACAAAAAGCGTAAGTTAGCTTCCCAAGTATGGAAAGATAACGCTGCTTCACTCAAAATATGCTAGAACTCTGCTGCTGATATGTTTGAAGTAAGCATAAATTGAGTTGTTCCTCAACTTCCCCTCAAAAAGAAATTTGATCAATAAGAAAGAATAGATTAAACTGAAAAAGTTCACACTCTCAAGGGAACAGGTACCAGGGACAGATTTAGAAAATATTTCAGGCTAATATTATAAAACTTTTATCTTCATAACAAACATGATAGGAAGAAGTTCATTATCTTCCACAGACTTACGAGAAGTTTGACAGCCAATGAAGCACACTGTACAATCCAACTGAATTTAATGGACTATTCTCATGCTCGCAATTATGCACAAGCTCAAATACCTCCCCCAGATTAGAGAACAGACTTCTATCAGATCTATTTTCAGGCTCATAGAAAAGGTGATGTAATGAGAATTCAGCGAAATTGATAACTCTAGTTTCAAAAAAAGAAAATAACTGTAACAGTCTTTTACACAACTCTGGTAATCAAGCACTTCAGTAATCTTCTAATTTGTTCATAGAAGAACTTCTCAGAAAGTCTTGCACTTACTGATGTTAAGATGCAGCTTCATTCTACGGAATTAATGACTATTTAAACCCACTTCCAACTTTCCCCAGGAACAGACTGGCACACCGATATAGGCAGCAAGAAATTTACCCACAGTTAGACCTTAAAATCAGTTTGATGTTAACAGCAGGATCAAATGCTGCTGAGTACTAGATCTTTGCATGAAAGTTTTTCAGCACTGCAATTATAACTGACTGTCGCAATCTAGCTGAGAATAAAGACGGCAAGATGACAAATTACCTCTTGAAGTGCAACAGTAGCAACAAGATTAATATACGCTGACTTATGGTTCTTGCAACAAAACCCATAGTAATTCTTATTTGAAATCTCTGAGTCCCAAAGTAAACCATGCGTCCTGAAAGCCAACAGTTTCTCACAGAGGAGGTGCAATTAGGGAGAGATTTTTGCATGGTGAAAAAAAAAAAGTAAATGGGGAGGTCATGTTCTGATGAGTTATGCAATTATGTCATTCTATACACTTAAGAATAGCCAACAAGAAGGCATCAAAAACATCCCACCTGAATTATTTACTTAGAGTTCTCACTGACGTGTTTTCGTTTAGTCATTAGTATTTGTCAAAGAAAAAAGAAACATACTTGAAGAATCTAGTAAACTTTTGCTTTGTTTCCCGAAACGACAGTTTTAAACCCCACACTGTATACACACATTGATTTCAAACACCAGGTGTCAACAGCAGAATTTGAATGTTTAAGGATTAAAAGGTTGGATAAAGAACTAGAGAGTCCATGAAGATACTGACATTCAACTTTAAAGTTTCAAGTTGACCACTTCCTATCCCCCTGCGTAGTGGATAGTTTAGAAATAAAGAGTAAAAGAACAGGATTGCACAATTATATGAAATCCGCATTACCAGAAATTTTTTTATACTTCATTTAAATTTTAAGTGTGCTGTAAGAAAGCTACTGTCAGTTATCATGATGGAGCTTTTCTTTTGCAAAAGACAAAGAAAATAAAAATTGAAAGGAAGAGAGGCCACAAATTACACGGGACAGTTCAGAAGAAAATAACAGGGGGGTGGTGGTGAGGGGAGAATCATTTAAGTATAAATTACTTGAAGCTGAAGTAATGATGGTAACACAAAAAAGGCTTAATCATCACTTGCTGCAGAGTCACACACAGGATGGGAACCTGGCACAGCAATAAGCCAAAAAAGTAAAAAAAAAAGTTTTTTATATAGATATATGTTTTTTTTTACAGTAAACCCACCAAGATATACTACTTTGCACCATGATTATCCCATCTAAAATTACACCTCAACCCAAAAGCAAGTGGTCACTTCGCCTATTGCAAAAAAACCCAGGTTCCTATGAGGACACAGCCTGATCAGAGCAAACACTAACTAGAATCCCACATCTTAAATTCTAGGGTAAGTAAAGCAAGTCCCACGCTACAAATGCTGTTATAGGGAAGTAGAACATTATGAGAGACAACACTGCAGTAGAAATTAAACTATTTCATAGAAAACACTGACAGGTACCATAAAAAAACAAACAAACAAAAAAAAAACAACAACCAAAAAAACCCAAAAAAAACCCCAAAAAACCAAACCAACAACCACCCACCAAAAAATGCCTATTTTTAAGATTGGAAATTTCAAAACCTGTAAACTTTTAATATATTTACATTTGATGTGACATTTCACCAGAAAAAGGGAAGTTATCAAGTTAACTGCGAGTGAAAGCATAACATCTAGCAGAATAATCAGCAGTGTTAATTGCTAGTAAAGTCACACTTCATTTTTGCTTGAAGTGTCGTCAAGGAGAACTAAAAAGACTATTGTCTTGAAAATGGTATCAAACAAGCTGTATGAAGTCGATTTCATGGAAAACTCCCAGTCAGGCCCACAGAGCTGTGTACAGTATAAAAATGAGGATAGCAATAAAGAGGACATGAAATACCTGAGAAAACCCTAATTATCATTTAAAAATTGCAGTTAAAGGTCTGAGATAATAGCAGACCTGTGTCTTCATTTAGCTGAATGAATCTCCCAAGTTTTCCCTTCTCCTTTCTGGCATTTTGTATTTTTGGAAGCATGACAGTCTTAGGGTTGAGAGATCGTATGCAATCCCTGTTGGGAATAGTGCTAGTGCAGGTAAGTGCACTTCATTGCAAAGTTCCGAGACTTTCACTTACCCTTTTTGCCCCTTAACCACAAGGTTGTCCTTTCCCTCTCACCAAGAGTGAATCTGTACGGATTGTTGGGGCGTTTTTTTCATCCTCAAGTTCAACCTACTGTACAGTAGAGGTCATAGTTATCCTTGTATTACACACAGGAATTTTTCCTTTTTACTAGCAAGCATCTTCTCACTTATAAAACATTACCTAAAATAGATTACGTACTTCAGGGTCAAGGTTAAGATAAACTTTTTAGAAATCCTTAAGAAGGTTTTACAAACTTCAGGGCGGTATCCAAATCCATACCTGATGAACATTTGTAGCTATGTTTTTCGTAATTACTGAAGAAGGCAGTAATGCATTTTGGGGTAAAATATCACATGAACATGAGAACCCTTTCATAACCCTGTTTAGTTTTCAGACTAATTGCAAGTCAGCCATTCTGAAGACTGGAAGCTGCTCTAGTATTTATTCTTCCAGCAACATTAAGCAGCACTGCTAGTGGTTTCTATGACTACTAGCTACATCATTTTATCAGTCCAATATGAGATTGCTCATTGCAAAGTCAGCTACTTAAATTTAAGAGAAATGTCAGTGTCCTTTTTCCTTGGGTCATAATATGCATTGGATATAAACATCCTGACTAGTACTAAAACATCAGATAAAAGTCAGTTGATAGCCAAAAAAAAAACCAAAAACAAACCAACAACATTTAGTGGGGTTTTCATGACTATTTTTACTGTTTTGCTTTATAATTGTTACCAACAACTCAGCATCCAACATTCATGTATCAGAATTTGGCATTAAATTCTTGGCTTTCACCTTTTTCAGCAAAAGACTTTCTTGCTTTCCCTGTTGCTGGCAGTCCAAACAACTCTCAATACAGACTATTCAGATGCTCTATTTGCATGAACAATTTTATTTTAAATACTATTCTGCCAATAGCTTTTGTTTTCAAGTCTTTGATTTGAACTAACTGCAGTTTCTAAACAAGCCTGTGTAGGTTTCTGTAATTTATTTTTTTTAAAATAGAAGCCAGTAAAGACACTAGTGAATATCTCTAAATTGAACTTCCATGAAAGTCAGCATTTCAGCTCCTGCAGTATGTAAAGATGATACTGTTTCAGCTCAGAATTTCATCATATTAGCCAAAACATTATAATCAAATAGGCAGCATGATATAAAGCAACAGGAGCATTCTCACACTTGGTTCATGTTGTGATGTGTATTCCTCAACCCCTCCCCCCTTTTTTTTTTTTTTAGTTTGAAGTGAATTAATATACATGCAAAATCAACAGCCTAGAAACAGAAAAGCTGGGTGTGCAGCTGCAGCATCATTACCCAAATGGACAGAAAGATGAATGTCTGCCTAGGCAAAATGAGCTCCATGTCAATGCGACACTTTTACAAAGAATAAACCTCCCGAGAACAGCAAGCAAATATAAATACTGAAACAAACAGACTCTAACCAGGGAAAACTGAGGTTTTTTAATCCTAGCAAATTTCCTCTTGGCATTAATAAACCTCAGAAATGTTTCCTAGCTCTACTTTTTAACTAGTATTTTCAGTCAGGTGAAAAGAGACAGATATCCACTGCCTAAAAAGGCATGTCAAGCAACAAATTAGAAGTCTTTTCCATTTCACTAACTTGTGAACTCAACTCTCAATTATCCATAGACTAACTCCTGGGGAGGACAGAGGAGCAGGCAAGAGCACAGGCAGTTTTACTACAACCCAGATGAAGAAACTGGCAAAATGAGCTCAGGCTCAGAAACAAGCTACCTCAGAAACTCTTTCTGTACCTCAAGTCACATCGTATCTCTGCTTCAGCTATTATACCTGCAGAACAGGAATCATTTCACTTTGATATGTTTAATGTAAAAGGAATAAAACATATCTGCTCTCTCTTCTTGCTGGTTTCCGAACAATCATACTCCTCATTTTCTCATCAAGTAGGCTGAGACTTAGTCAATATTTGCATAGACTTGGAAACACAGAGGGTGCTCTCAGTGTTACACTCTGTAGGAAGAAAATTCTCCGCTCTCCTGAATGGTTTGATTTTAGCCTTTCCTGTGTACATAGGGCTACTTTCACAGACAGCAGCTACCTACTGTTTGCTGGAAGCCAGGTGTTTGTGCCGTCTATGTTCACAATAACCTCGCCTCTAAATGAAACAGTTGCAGCATCTTTGCAGCACCTTTTTTAATCAATGGGCATCTGAAATACAGCTCAGTCAATTAGGACACTGTCCTTTAATGCCTGCCGAGTTCTTTGTGTGCCAATGAATCACTGGTCCCTGATGTTTTCTAATTTAAAGGTCAAATTTGCTATGAAGGACAGACAGAAACCATCTGGCTTTCCTGTGGAAAAATCAAAAGCTTTTTGTTAGGAGGTGACAATGCTGAATACATTAGCTACATCTGAAGAGTAATGGTCTACCTCTTCCTTACACAAAACTGGCTACATAATTGACTCCAGATTTTAGTCATTACTACTTAAATTTATAGCACAAGCTAATTTAAAAAAGCCCAACAATTAGCAATTAGTGTTGCAGCTGTACTGGAAATAAAAAAGCAAGTAGCACTGGCAGGAAAAAGAGGTGGGGGGGGAGGTGTGTGGGGAAAATCTTTTTATTATCAGTTATGTATTGACAAGTCAACATAAAGAGACTTCAGCCCAATCCTTTTCCTGAAAACTGAGACGTTGAAAAGAATACATGAAAAGTGGAAAATTTAAAGGCAGTTACCTTAGAGGCCACAGAAAGGGAGTGGCAAACTGGGGAGAATCTTCTGCTACTTTTAGATGTAATATCATTTTGTGCCATTTTTTGAGCCAAAGTGTGTTTTCAGAAAAGCCTAAATCACAGATTGCCAGTAGAAGACGGTGTCGTGAACCATAAGGTGAAGCACATTAGACTGACAGTTTTCTTTCTTTATAAATAGTACGGAGAGGACAAAAGGAGATGAAAGGATCAAAAAGACAACTAATTTCAAGCTCTGCAGGTACTTTTTCTTAGTGAAAAATTGAAAAAACATTTTTCTGTTAAACAAAAGACCAAAAATCTGAAGAGGGCTCCTATGGTTTTAAGGATGGGAACAATCTTGTGTAGTCGGTAATCACTGTTTTCTGGGTTTTTCTATGGGGGGAAGTAGTGATCGAGACTGGAGTGAAGGAAATGAGCCACGAAAACAAGCTTTTCTCACAACTGAAAGGTACTAGGCAATTTATCTAGTGATATTGGGTATACATGCTGAAAGGGGATAGCTGGTTGAAAAACATTTTTCCATACGCTCTCAAAGGATTAGTTGTGAAACTTCAAACAGAGCTTTTTTTGTTTTCAGGCCAATGCTGACTAACTCATTTTCAGTCCAATTTTAGGTGTGAGAATGCGTCATCAAGGTCAGCACTGATGTAATTTCTGAAAACAAATGTTACGCATAGCAAGTAAGAAGGTACTGTCAAATTTTGGTATGCTCTAAATCTGCATCTCCAGCTGAAGCCATCAGGAGTTTCTGGTTCTTTCCAAGCTAACAGGAAGAAAATATCCACACTGTCATCTTTCTCTGGTAAGTAAAATCAGTTTGTGCAGAGCTTGTTCTCTTTTGAACAAGAAGAATGTGAAAGTACCTTCACAAATGACAGAAACAGAGCGCCCAGCTCTGCTTACACCATCCTGTGCAATAAACCCTGTCAAACAGGTATAATCTATACTTATTTTACAGAAAGTTGTACATGACACAAGCTGCTGTTTCACTTTTGCCTTGACTCGATACATATTTCTCCCAAGACATTTCACAACTATTGAGACAGAGAGACACCCAGACAATATGGTTTCAGTTAGATTTTAAGCCTGATTATACAATTACATTCTGCCAGTTAGCTCCTTGGGATGTGGGATGTCATGTTGGTACTGGAAATTAGATGATATCTTGGAAAAAACAGTCTCCAAGTACAGAGATCCTGCCTTCCCTTCCATTCCTCAGGTTAGTAATAATATTCCTTAAGAGTGCCTTCTGCACTCAGATTTTTCTAAAAGGTCTCATTTAACATACCAGTCTGAATTTTTTTTTAATTAAAAATCACAACTCAAACCATCCGATGTCTTACTGAAGAGGACATGTTCCACATAATGCTTTCTTTTGTGATCTTACTTTGTTTCCAGGAAAGTCCAAGGATTGCTGACTTGCAACCATCTTTTCAGTCTAACTAGTGAGCACCCTGTTATAATACACACACATGGATCACATGAAGTGACAAAAGAAACCACAAGAAATCAAGTCATACAAAACGACAGTAGTGTTCTTCATTCTATTTCAGTTCATTTTACTCTAGCCATAATTATCATGTGGTGCATACAAAATTTATTTTTATTTAGAATATGTATATGTTATGAAAATTAAACCCTCATTCTGGCTCTGAGAACTTGTTAGATTACTTCCTGAAACTTTAGAAAAGGCGAACACCAAAAATATTTCCAAAGGTGACTTTACTCGCTAGCACTTTTTTTACATCTGACCATATTTTTCACCAGTGGGCAGATACTACCTGCAACATAAAGCACCTCCCTGCCTATTAGAAGTGAGGAGGATGCATTATGTCACTTTGTGAAGCTAAAGATTCGACTGAGCTAACATCTACCATTGTAATGAGGAATTAAAACTATGGCCATTCAAGAAAAACCTTTCTTTACAAGTAATCCTTAGAATAATTCATGCCTAGTTGGTAACAGCAGTATAGCTGCACCTACTGAAAAATTCCAGTATCAAGGATCTCTATGCCAAACTAATTCTCCACCAAAACAACTGAAGCATAATACTCCCTTCAGTAAGCATTCCTTTCTTTAAAAAGAAGAAAAATATTTTTTTTCCTACTATACACATTTCCTTGTTGTTCAATCATGAAGTAGTATTCTGATTTATCACCAAATTTAGATAAGGTTATCTTTATGTTGTTACCTTTACCTGACTTGACTTCAGCTGCCTGTGAGACCAGAGTCTGGCTCACCAGCAAAAATGAGGACTCTACAAAACAGAGAATGAGTATCACTACAGCACCAACAAGGAAAATGACAGCTGTGAACTTCCACCTATGCTATTAAGCGAGATACCTTCTTAGCTGCAGAAATATTTGTAAATCTCCACCTTTGTCTTCCATGAAAAGTGATATCACGGTTGAAATGGCTATTGACTGGACTCACACATCAAAGGTAATTTAATTTTACAAGTCAGTCCAAAATGGATCTTCAGCTAATTTGAGTCTGTTGAAATATATATGGATTTTTTGCTTAAAGCTTTAAGTAAAAAAATAAAAATCAATTGAGATGCTGGAAGCATTTATTCAATTTTCCTACAACAAGGTACAGTATTATCTTGTTAAATGACTGAACAAACTTGCCACTCAGCCCAAGAGAAGCAAGACACCTTGTTTCTTTTTTTATTAGTACTAACAAAGCTCATAACTGTTCTGAGACAGGTTAATGGGCATTTAATATCCAAAACGAGTTTTCTAACGCGTTATTTAATAAAAACAACAATGAGCTATTGAACTTTCTATAATGGGTTAAGATCATTCTGATCCTATCCCGTTTACAGCTGATTTGCTGTTTTTTTAAAGCAAAAAAGTAAAATCAAAAAATCAAGAACTAAAGAAAACAATTACTGTCAGAAGAGCTTTGTACATGGTTGTATACATCCATCAGATCATAATGTTGACATTATGATTTAATGCTTTATGAGGGGTCCCTCTCTTCACCTAGTCTTTAGAGATCCCATTATGATATATTATTTTTACACAAATTCCAGCATTCTATTCAAAGGACAATTTTGGAACCAAAATGATCAAACCTCAAACAGTTAACAGTTAAAAACAGTTGCGCTATCAGAAAAAAATAGAGTTTATATAAAATAAAAATATTGGGGGAGAGCTGAAAAGTCTATGAATTACAAAGAAAATATTTATGAACAAGCTAAATAATTGCGTTATCTTTCTGAAAATACCTTACTGTTTGAAAGGAACAAGCACACTAAACAAATCTACACAACTTAGGAAAGTAAAATCTTTTCCTCTCAAAACACTCGAAAATGTGAAAGTGATTCGCTTTCATTATCAGAAACACTTGCCTTACTGCTTCAGTTCTAGCTCTTTTCACATTTTAAAGCCTCTGTGAATAGAGGGACTTGAACCTATCACGATGGTAAAAGTTACAGTTCACCGAGCTGCAGCATTGTCAGAGCTCAGTATCCCAGTAGCTAATTGCTGCATTTGATCTAATAGTGAACTGTCATACAGCAAATAAACTTACGTTCTTTCCACGCAACGAAGGCACTACTATTTGTACTTTGTAAAAGAATTTAAAGGTTACCACATTGACCTAATTCACAGCTCTTAGAGCTTCCTTTTAGATTTTGCTTTGTTCCATGACCTCCAATAGGATACAATACAATCATGCTTTACATAATCTTTACTGTACAGCAGTGAACTGTAACATAGCAGCTGTAGAAAAGATTTGTTGACTTTCAATTCTGTATCTTCATTTGTTATTTCAAGAAAATGTACGGGAAATTTATATGGAATAAGAGAGTTTTAGAAGTGTCTGAAATGCCCAAATGGTGCTAAATGAAAACAATCCTTTACAGATACTTTACAGAACTTAACATCCTATTATCATTAATTACGGAAAGCAATATACCCTGGGACACTGCTTCTACAGAGTTTACCAACATAAAATACGATGCCAAGATACTAATAAGAAACAAGGATATTGCATGTTAATCGGCAGTGAACGCCGGGAGACTCAGTTTGATAAAAAATGTCACAGCTCATTCAAGTCAAGGATGAACACTATCACGTCAAGCAACAGTGAACTCTGGACAGAGATAAGTAAGATTAAAATATGCAGCAAGTCCCAAACTTATTGCTGCAAACATGAAAGAACCAGCACTTCTGGAGTTCAATGAAACCACCAGTTTGAGCTCTTGACAACTATTTCAGTCAAAAACAAACTTTCCAAAAATAGTCCCTGAGCTACGTGCAGATACATACTTCAGTTTCTCCCAGGATTTATTGTGCATCTATTTGTAGACTTCGCAATCTAAAAGGGCTTCCCCCTTGTTTAGCCAGAACAAAACATGTCATCTTTATAAAGATGAAATTCACAGGCACGTGTTGCAAGCATACTGTTGGGAAGGTCTCTTCCTCCGAAAGAGGGTCTCTCTACAAAAATGTCGTTACTCCCTACAACTTGGTATGTATTGAACTGTTCCGGTTTTCTAATTTAAACCTCAGTGTCCCATGTTCTACCTTTGCAATGCATTTAGGGACAGAGAAGAAGTTCAAATATTGATACAGAAAAAGAATCATCTGTCAGTTTCTTCAGAAAACGTCCAACTGGAGGGTAGGCTGTCATCTTTACCACAAAATACAGCACTTCTGGCTAGCCCAGCCTTCCTGGAAATGACACTGAAGAGCTACATGTATTCTTTGTCAATTTGAAACCAACAAACTCTGAACAGAAAAGCTCAAATTCTTGCAGGCAAAAGGAAAGATTTTGCTGGAGTCACATTTTTGCTTTCTTTAAGGGAACTGTACTAGAACATAAAATATTAATTTAAAGATTCTGAATCTCTGCTTTCATAGCCTATTGAAAACACTGAAGAACAGCCTATTTTAGAGAAAATCCACTGCTTGAATAAAAATTACACTGAGCTGATTTCCATCAGATACACAGGCTCCACAAAGTCTTTTGTGGAATTAAAACAGATAGCCCTTCACTATCAATCGGGTTATAAAAAAGCCAACATTTGCCTAAAATGTAAGGGTAATGAAATCTAGATGAACATTTATCCTTTTTTTTTTTTTTAATGTCAACTGTTGTTGAGACTTCAAATGGAGAATGTTTCAGGCTGGCACAAAGGCACAAAGTTAGAATTACGGGACACGAGTTTGCTTTAACAATAAACAAACATTTCTTGGTGATGAAGATATACCAGTCTACTGGTTTTAAACCTTCAGCAGACTGTTTTTACATCCAGCAGGAGATTGCTTTTATAAAACCATTTGTGACTTCCAGGATTGCAGACTAGATGGAACAATCTTTCATGATACAGTCAGTGTTAATTGCTTCACTTAACAAAAGTTTCATAAGGTGGGATCACTGTTCTCAGCAGAATGCCAAAATACCAGTTGGAACAGAGTGCTAGAGCAGACTGCGTGCTCCTGCATGGATGATGAAGACCAATTCTGTATTTATGGGCGCACGCGCTACGTGATCTCCAAAGTATATTCTCCCATCTTGAACTTCAAAGATCCAAGAAATC
This sequence comes from Sterna hirundo, assembly GCA_009819605.1. Classification (NCBI taxonomy): domain Eukaryota; kingdom Metazoa; phylum Chordata; class Aves; order Charadriiformes; family Laridae; genus Sterna; species Sterna hirundo. The sequence goes on along the minus strand of CM020462.1, from coordinate 78,937,182 downwards.
ACTCAAAACTCATACACAGAACCAAGTATTTCAGGTCACCAGCTACAAATATGTGACCAAAGTGACTGAAAGTTTCATGACATGATGACTTCGGTTATTGAAAGACACGGAAAGCTTTCCAGTTACCTTTTTTACAGTCTTGTCAGGTTCAAGAGCAATATCTGGAATGTTGGCATCGACCATGAGGGAAAATAAATTCAAGATCAAGTTGGAATACCTAAGCAGAAGAGCAAATTAGGTAAAACACTTTGCAAACTGCAAAAAAGGCATTTTGTAAACAACTTAATTTAAGAACACATCATCATCTTTGTGTGAATTGGTAATGGTTCAGAGAAGATGCATTCATAGCACTTTGTTGAACATATTTATATTAAAAAGTAAGATACCTGATATTACCAGTGCAAGTTTAACCCTCAAATTGTCTCAAACTGACAAAACTGAAGAGGCTACTCAGATTTTGTTATAATCTTCTAAAAATTGTCAGAACATTTATGCAGGGACATGTCAGATATAACCTGTAATTTCAAATACTGTAGGATTTAATGATCTTTTTTACCTCTAGTAGGAAAAACATATGCTAGAATATTGACTCAAAGGTTATTTTTTATTAAAAAGGCTACCTGTGATACAGCAGTACTATATAAACTAGCATTCAAACAGCTGACATCTTCACAACTACAAGAAATTTTTTTTTAAGTTGCTGCAAGGCCTTTTCCATAACAAGTTGAATATAAGTGATTTTTGGTTGGACTCGATGATCTCAAAGGTCCTTTCCAACCATGAAGATTCTATGATTCTATGATTTAACCAGATCCAAGTCTGCAGTTGCTCAGTTAAGCTGCAATAAAAACTGGTAGGCATGCTGCACTTGTGAAGTACAAATGCCACTTATAACCACTAAAAAAGACAACACAGAGAAGAGTTTTCAATTTTAACGTGGTGTGGAAGTACTTGCAAGTCTTCTAAAGAACACCATTTTCCCCTTGCAGGAAATTAGCTGTTAAGTTGCTTTTTGGAAGCATAATTTTCAAGCTGTTCAACAAACCGAAACTTCCCTTCTTCTGTAAAGAGATCTAGGTCCCCTTTCAGAAACAAAAGTAGTAACTGACTTCAAAATCTGAAATATTGCTTTGCTGAGAGCACTAAGGAGCTTCAGAGATGCTAGAAAATGAATTCTTAGCAGCAAAACTTGTTTATTAGCAAGCTGCTGAATATATATAACCTGACAGTTGCAAGGAGTACGAAGTATTTTAACTACACAAAAGGACTGCTTCATAGTCATATTTTACAAAGTAAGTACTGCTCAACAAAAATCTCTATAGAAAACCATAATTCCACCAAAAACTCTTGACATTTCATTATGAACTGGAATTAGTGCTACCTAACACATTCCAGTGTAAGTTTCAACTCTCTACAACACAAATATTTAAAATAAATTGTTTGGGCACAAATCTTCTGTGTCTAATTTGTTTCAGCTGTTGTGTTTCACTTTTTCAGGGGCTGGAATGAGGAAAATTACAAGAAAGATGATGAAGAGGAAAAAGTTATGCTACCATTTTGTCTCAGATCCAGCTAAGAAATCTGGCAGTTAAGTTACTTTGGTGCCAGGAATGGTCACTACAGGTTGTAGGGAAATTTTTTTCTACTTGCCTGAAACAAGCAAGTCTTACTTCAAACATACTTAAATCTTACAGCTACATTCTGTCAATTCTCTTCCAGGTCATTGGTAGCTTCCAATCATAGCCCTCCCTTTGAACTGAACCTGAAGTCCAGAGTCCTTTTTCCTCTTGAACCACATAGATAAGAGCTCACGAGCACTACAGGTTACTAGGGTTATTTATGCGCTGGACATTTATAAAAAGTCTAGGCCAGTTAAGAGCTGGTTCTGTTGCACACAATGAAGTCTTCTGGTTCCTGGTGCTTAAAGTAAAAGCTTAAGATCATCTGAAGAACCTCATAAAAAAAAAAAAAATACATCAAGAAAAGGCAATTTGGGGGCTAGTATGGGGTGGGAAGAGACAAAAATTGTGAGAGATGCTACTATACTACCCGCAGCTCTTTCCTTTGCCCCTCACTCTAATGTTTCTTTAACTCAGTAATCAATTTTAAGTGATCTAAGGATCAAAACCAGCTTATTAAACTGCTATTACCTGCCTCGAGGATTCTTGTTGTATTTCACAGATTTTTAGAAAATTTATTCAAAAATCAGGACTTGACAAGAAAGTTAAGAGCTTCCTATTTCATAGACAATTGACTGCCATCATTCCCACAGGCAACATCCTTGGCAAATATGCCAAGGTGTTCACAACCAGTCAACTGACAGCCCGAATTCATCCTAAGATTAGACATTTTGCTGAAATACCTGAGTTGGGAACCTGACCTGTAAAAAACCAAACACCTTTGTCAGGCAAGTCATCCCACTAACCTTTGACATCTATGTTACAAAGGCCTCTGGAACGGCTGACCTCCATCCACAACGAGAATGAACCAGGAGCTCAGTTTTTATTAGGTTTAAGGAGCTTCAATTAAGCACCTAAATTTGATCTTGAATCCCTCTCTCATAAATGGATTCTTTCTTTTTGTTTTACAAAATAAATGAGCACTCAGCCACACTGGAGGTTGATTAAACCTACGGTTTGAATAGGAAGTGCTAAACACGTGGAGTTTCTGCAAAAGTTTAAGAAATCCAACAAAATATTTCTACATAAAAGAGGCGTTATATATACCAAGAAACCCACATCAGACAAGTTCAAATTCTTGCTGCCATCTTTTCTGAGAACAGCAGCTTTTAAGTGCTTAATATCCCATCAAATATGTGTTTGATCCTAAGCACTTTTTTATTTAATTTTTTAACATTTACTGGTCCCTTTGCATACAGATGTCTTAAATCACCTGAACATTTAGGCTGTGGACACTGCAATGTTATCAAATTTGAAGCCACAAGCTTCCCTTACAAAGCCAGGACAAGAAAGCACCTGCAGTCCCAAACTAAAGCCCTGTTTACTTGGTGTAACTCAAAAATTCCTAAGTGTGTGTGTCTGCGTCTGTCTGTCTGTGTGCTTTCTCCTTTAACATAGATACTTGCCAATCGCTACCATGTCCCACCTCAATCACTATCATGTCCCAGCCAGCTATAATGATCTATGGCAGCTATCCCTCCAAAAGCATTTCTTCACAGTCCAGACTCAAGCAACACTGACCTCAACCCAACCAGTTTCACCTTTACTCTTCCTTCTCTTCACCATCTACGCCCAGCAGCTTTTAGAAGAGTATCTAGATCCTGCACTGCCCAGCTACAACATTTACAAATAATCAGCACTTCCCCAAGGGCATCACAACTCTTCACTTGCTGCCTGTAGCTTTTTCATTCAGATCTATCTGGGTCCTCTGTCCACTATACCATTGACAACAGACTGGGGAAAAACACTCTGGTCCAGCCAGCTGGATATCCTCATCCTTACGGACCAAATCTCAGCCCAAACTACAGCTCTAGTTACTTCCTACTCCTTCGTCCCTACCTATGGCCAACAAAGTCAAACTGAATATCAAAGTTCTCATGACTAACACAGGGGAAATCCTTATTTGGGAAGTTGTTCAAAAAAGTGGAATATCTCCCACCTCCTGAAAAAGAAAAACCAAACCCAACAAAACCAACACACCGATGTTCATACGCCAAACTGCTCCCAACCTAATACAATGAACAAAACTATTTTTTCACTTACAAATTTTACAAACTGTTTTTATTTGTTTTCACTATGCAACACCCATTCCACTAGGAATCCCGAAACACTGATACAGCACTTGAAAGATGTAGAGAACTGTCTATACCCCAGGGAAATAAAGAAGAAAGAATAAAATACAAATTGATGGAGATGACAAACAGAGTTTGCATTTTGTCTTACCAATCAGAGGGTATGATTTCACACTACTTAGCCAGAAGTATCTGTGAACGGGTCTGTGTCAATATGCATAACTGTTAGAACTAAGCCATTCCACCTCTAACTATTCTTTTTTCAAGCACGTAATCTTAATAATTTTTAGTTCTAGCTGCTTAAAGGGATAGTTATAAAAATACTAATATTATCCTATGATATCTTTGTTGAAAGCCTTAAAGATATTTATCCAGAACCATTTAAAAATACTTTCCTATTAAACTGAACAAATATTGGAGAGAATATAATTACAACTACAATCCCAAACATTAAAAATGAAACCATCTTGATTTACAGTTTAGTTTTATACACAAATTACTGCTATACTCCACACTTAATGATCATCTTTGTAGCAAATCATTACATAAATTAATGCAATGGATAATTCTTCACTGACAGAGACCTTTCCATTGGAACAGCTAGGTTTAAACAATAGAAACAACTCAAGTATTCCACAAATAAAAAATGCAGTATCACGAAACACTTCTAAGCAAAATTTAGAACATGGAATATACATTAGCATGCCCGATTGTTCTCTGAAGTAATGAATATTGTTTGCTGATAACACACTGCTGTTTTTTCATGCTGCTGAATAGCCTTTAACTCATTAATGTCAGTTCATAAACCAACTCCTTACTCTTTCTCCTTTTAACAAGAGAACTACACACAGCATTTTATTTCAAATAATTGACTGCATACTTTCATACTACATGTACTTTTTACTTGTGCTTTTCATGTTACTAGTTTTTTCCCCACATATTTGGAGGCTTACATAACACGATCTTAATAACAATGTGAAATTCCTTCATCTCTATGGAAGATGTACTAAATGAATGACTGGACATACAAAGCATGCTTACCCATGTTCTGTTCAAACAGAACAAAGCCGAGCTACTTTGCTCAGAAAGTCGATGGTAAATGATAAGGTCACTGCAAAATAATGAAGCTGATTTCAAGTCTAACGAGAGATCTTTGTTCGTAAGTAAATACAGTTTTAGCTGTCACAGTTCTGGGTATCTACAGAAACTGCTAACTTACTTGATTGCCACTACAAGTAGCTGATTTTTGTCCCACAGGATCTGAACCCAACTAAGCTTATATATGCACCATCTACAAGCCAAAGAGTTTCATCATCACTAATCTAAACTGGAGGAGGATAAAGAATCATAAAATCACAGAATCCTCATGGTTGGAAAGGACCTTTAAGATCATCGAGTCCAACCAAACAACCTACAATCTCTGCCACTAGAGCATGCCCTGAAATGCCACATCTAGATGTTTCTTAAACACCTCCAGGGATGGTGACTCAACCACCTCCCTGGGCAGGCTGTTCCAGTGCCTGACCACTCGTTCAGTAAAGTAATTCCTCCTAATATCCAATCTAAACCTGCCCTGCCACAACTTCAGACCATTTCCTCTGGTCCTGTCATTATCCACCTGGGAGAAGAGGCCAACCCCCACCTCTCTACACCCTCCTTTCAGGGAGTTGTAGAGGGCAATAAGGTCTCCCCTCAGCCTCCTCTTCTCCAAGCTAAACATGCCCAGCTCCCTCAGCCTCTCCTCATATGACCTGGTCTCCAGACCCCTCACCAGCCTGGTAGCTCTCCTCTGGACACGCTCCAGCACCTCAATGAGTAAATGAGTAATGACTTGGAGTTAAAAGGACAGTTACTTTATCAACAATAATCACAGAAAAGGTTGCTTAAGAGCAAAAACATATCCAAAAGCAAGATATAAATTAATATCCAACAGGACTCATGAAAAAAAGCTATTTAGGTTATCAAACAAGGAACATTGGGGATCTTTAACTTGAAGGATAATTACACTTAAGCTCCACGTTACACCAATACTGTGGTGTCTTGACTCCTTTGTTTCATACAAATTCTTGTGTCTACGTTCAGACTTCAAACAAGTTTTGAATTTTCAGCAGAAATATTCTCTGATTCATTTACACCTCTTCTCTCCTGTTTTACAGCGTCTCTAAAAAATTTTAGCACCAAAATAGTACTGTTACCTGCGGAGATGCAGAAAGGCTGTGTAACACTGCTTACGGAACTCCTGGTACTGTTCACTCTGCGTGCCTCCCATACCTTCCACCATCTCCTTATTCAGCTTCATTGGGGGAGGTAGAGGCTTAGGGTCCCGACCCAAAATATAACCAAAGTCAATGTGAAATAGTTTACCTGTAGAGGATGGAAAGGCAAACGTATTTACTTATTTCAACACTTCATATAGTAGCAAATCTTGATGCAAAAATTAGGAAAAAAAAATATCTTTAAATGCAATCTCTAGAAGATGCCGAGCAGCTCTCAAAAAAATATGATTCACTGTTTTCTGTAAAGTTTATAACTGTGTATCTTCAGCTACCAATTTGAAATTATGGGTTTAAAAAAATAAAGCTAATTTCAAATTCATCAAGAGTACTAACAAACAAGATGAGGTTTTTTTCTGTTTTTTAAACATAGACTGAAAGAATGTTGAAACTGGTCAGCAGATATTAAACACAGAGTTATACAAAAGATACTACTAATTCTTTGTGCCTTCTTTAGAATTTGTTAGCAAGTTAAGGTATTAATACAGACATCACATTGCTTTTAGTATCCCATTTGGTTGCTGCAGCATCAAATATGCTATTAGTTGTACATTAAATTTACCAAGACTCATGATCTTAACAGAAACCTTCTGAAGCTACTAAATACTGAATAAGATTTCAAAGTTGTTTCAAAATTCTTTAAAAGTTGAGAAAGATTAAACTTCATCAACAGTTTTCAAATACGCTGAAGAAACCTGACTATAATTCCATATCTGAAACTGTATTTCAAATGTGCCAAAGTCTGTCTTACACTTTTTCAGTACTAAAATGCAATAGTTACATCACTTGATCACTACCTTTCTCATTTAAAATATTTTCACATTTAAAATGTTTCTGTAGCATTAACTTGACAGAAACTTTAACATCACTTACTTCAAACGCACAAGGCAAGCTGCCATCCTATCAAGAACCTGAGTGCAGCTATGCTGTTTGTAATATTGTTTAGAGCTTTACTGGGTAGTACTCACTGCAATCCCTTTCAATAGTACTGTGAGATGCAATAGGTGGCAAAATTAACAACTGAAACACCAGCAACTTCAAAAAAATCCTACTAAAACATTTAGATAGTTTGAAGATTAAATATTATAAAAATGTGCAAACAAAAATGTTGTCAACAGAAGTCAGAACAGTACAATTCACGATTCTCAGAAAGCCAGTTTCTAAGAGCGTTCTTGCCTCGCTTAAGTGGAAATACTGACCGTATAAAGCAAAAAAAAAAAAGTTTCTGAAAGCGTTCTGCAAATGTATTTTCAGTTTGAAATGCATAATTTCAACAATGACTTATGCCATACCAGAGCTGAATTAGAAAAAGATAGTAAGAACTCATATATGCCAAGAAACATTTATATAAAAAATAATAATTAAAAAAAAATGAAATCTGTTAAGTGATTTCCTTAGGACAGAGAGGAATCATCTTCCCAAACTCTGTAGTAATTAGGAATCATAAAGCAAATTAAGAAGTAATAAAAGGTGGTATGTGTTTGAAATGTTAGGTAATTTAAGTTTTGCACCCAAAGCAAAGCTACACTGTGATATAAAAAAAAAAAAAAAAAAAAAAAATCTTATATGACTGATTTACAGAAGAGAAAGAAAAGCAGATACAAGACAGAAGACCTTATAAACGAGAAGGCAGTTAAATTATTGGCATGATTGTTATCTAGACAGTCACAGAAACCACAGAAGACAGCGAGAGTCTTGCTTCAGAATTAGGGAACTGAAGAGCATTATGGACAGAGATCTGTTTGCCAAGGGGTATTTTAACCTGCAGCATCTGTATTCATTTTAATATTTTCATAAGTTTAGGTGCTCAGCATTCTTGAAAAAACGGAACAGCCAGTATTTTCCAGTTAGTCACCCCTCTGACCATTTCACTGAATAATAATTTTCTATCAGAGGCGGCTGCTTGAGATCTGTAACAAGCACTCTTCTTCGACCCAAGAAACAAACTCCGTAACAGTCAATCTTCTAAAGGAGATCACAAGGACGCTTAATAAGCAGGCAAAATATTTGCCAGTTGATAAATGGCACAACCATTACATTTTGCATCCCTAACTGTGCCTACTTGCCCCCCCAATAGTTTTTCAAGCTGTTACAGGAGTTACTTTTAGAGCTCATTTTTGCACACTAGGTTTTGAAGTAGGCTCTGTGATATATATATATGCACGCCCACCATTAAATTACAAAAAATGTTTAATTAAAAAGTTTGGGGGGGTCTGTTTTCTGTTCGCTTATTCAAACCTGTCACCTTGAAGAGTCAAGAGACAACATTTTGAATAAAACAATAACTCTTGTGGCAGTAATTAATTCTTTTTTTTACCATGCTCCAGAGAGAGGGACAAGAGGCAATAATTATTAATTAAAATTGGTAACAAATATGCATCTAAAACATTCAAAAACATTTTAGTAACTGACTGATATATGTTCACATAAATTAATGAGATACCAAGTAGTTTACTTACTCATGAAGTATAAAACAAAGTATTTTTGGCCTCATATTTATATATGAGGCCATCCTGCATTAACATTATAGCTTCCCTAGCTGTACTTCAAAGTTCAGCAGATTTTCAGGCTGACTCAAAACGCATGTTAAAAGCTTTCATTTAAGTACATTAAATATATTTAGTAACTTTCAAATCCATGTACTAAACACAGACTTCACTGATTTTCATTCGTGCGGCTCCTCCAAGATCAATTAAGCCAGAATACTATTACAGAATATGGACAGAAGGCTCCCCTTGGTGCTTGCCTGAAGCTGCTACACCAGAAAAGACCAACCAGCCAGCCTGAGGGAGTACTGCAGTTTTAGAGCGTTCTACCGAGAACCCTGATTTATGTTCTCCTTGAGGACTTAACTACAATTGGAACAAAGAACAAGCCTGCTTTGGACAAATGAAATTGTTTGCATATTTAATACTGAAAATTAGGTGAAGTTTATATTAATATTTATGCCATAAAATAATAAATTTATAAATGTAATACATTGATGATTTGAAATCTTTTAATCCTAAAATAAAAGTCTGCAAGTATCTCAAGCGATGATGCTAAGTAAAATTTGTATAAGGATAGAAACACCGAATATCCCACTTTCACAATACTCATGCCATCATTAGACTATCACTCAGTCTAACCTCTATCACAAGAACCAGAATGGAGAAAGTTTCTGGTAACTATTTGACAAGGTGCAATGCCAGAAAATACTAAATAGTAGCAGAAAGAGCAGGATAAAACCAGGAATTTGTAACACCCCAGCTCTATATAAAGCAAGTGTTATATATGAACTTCAAACAAAAAACACCACTTTGATCTACAAATTACTGTACTGAGGATGTAATTCTACGTGGACAGAAAATAGATTTAATCAGAATTTTTATTCTGTAAGAATTGACTTCCACCATGAATACCATATTGTCTGGTCATCACAGCTAATAACAGTCTACAGGAGAATCAGCATCTTATTTGAGCAGGTGTTCAGTGAGATTTTTAGTTCTGACACATCACACAGTTGTGCAGTTTGCATTTGGAATTTCCTGAAAGTTATGTAGTTTGGTTGATAGAAGTGTACCTTCTCAACTGAATTTAGAAGATGACTCTTTCAAACTTTTATTTCACAAAATCACAGTATATCTGAGGTTGGAAGGGACCTCTGGAGGTCATCTGGTCCAACCTCCTGGTCAAGCAGGGCCAACTAGAGCCAGCTGCCTTGCCAGGGACCATGACCAGACAGCTTCTGAGCATCTCCAGGGGTGGAAACTCCATGACCTCTCTGGGCAACCTGTGCCAGGACTCTGTCACTCTGAGTAAAAATTCATACTCATAGCGCAGTATTTATATACAAGTATTATCTATCCTCCCAGAAAATTAGACTGCTTGTGAACTTTGTGTAAAACTGCTTTTTCTAAAGGCTTTGAACTTCCACGTTTTATAAAACAATTACATTTCTTTCCTTCAATATATAGTGTCGGTGCCCAAATACATGCACTTTGACCTTTTAGACCATCATGTTTTTACCTCAGCTTCTAATCCATCTTCTTCATATTCATAATCTCTTAATTTAAAGGGCTCTTAATTATTAGGCATGCTTATAAATTACAAAACTGGACTTCTCATTTTGGTTTATTACTGTTACTGAATGACTGCTGATGGGTGAGGGTTTTTAGTTTGAGTCGTGTTTTAAACTGAAAAAGAAATTACTTAAGACAACAGCTACAACAGATTTCATCCTCTGAGCCTCTTACACTCTTGTAAGGCTAGATATAATGGTCTTGGATTTCTAATATTTAGACAGTGAATCCTTTAGAGACCTATTTAGAAATTTGAGCTCCTTATAAAAATGGGGGATTTTAGACATCTGACAAAACAAAACAATTCAGGAAACACATCGAGACCACAGGAAAGTATGCCTGAATTTCATGCCCTGTTTTGAGGCTGGCAGCGGGACTGTATGTAGGCACCTACATATAGTTCAAGATACACATCTTTGGACAAACATTTCTGAGCCTGAAAGTAGCTTACCCCTCAAAGTTTAAAAGATGACATTAGAACTCTTTCAGGGAGCAGGAAAAAATCTCTGCTGGGAAGACTTCAGAGTCTCTCACCTTAAAAAATGGTGCCTTGATAATTACTCTCCATTCAAACTATTTTACTGAAGAAAAAGGAAGACAAAGCATTTACTGACTGGAAGAGGATGAGATATTTCCAGGAATATGAAATAATGAAGCACGCGCACAGAGATTATTTTGTTCTAAAAGCTGATACTGTTGCGTATTTTTAAGCTTTTTTTTTTTTTTTTTTAATTTTATGAGGTTAACTACATTTTCCTACTGAATGCCTGGTTTTCTAACATGGAATAAAGAGCACAGGCCCTTGGAGAGTTCAAGGAAATGGCACCAAACATGGAAAGTTTCTCAGACTAGCAGTCAGGGCATGAGGGATTTGAAAGTCCATCTGAGTTCCTTTCAGCCTTGAGAGTAAAGTTATCTTTGATTAAGTGAAGCATGGACTTGTGGAGGCTAAAAATTGTTATCTGGTGCTTGCAATAGCTAATAACATCTGACTGCAGGTGGAAACGCTGGTTTGTCCATCACTTTTACTGCTAATGCCTAGATTTTAGTACAGGAGAAAGTTCTATATAGCAGCACAAAAACTGCTTTAATTCACCAGAGGACTGTAGGAAAAACTACTGAAAACCTGCACAGAACTCTCAAATCCTTAAACAAAATATGGAAGGCAAAGCAAACTAGATGCAATTACTAAAACAAAATAAGTCTGGTGGCAATTGTCTTAACAGGTAAGAAAGCATTACAAATTAATCTGAACTTATCTGTTCCCACTTTTGGGAAGAGGGAAAAAAAAAAACAACCCAACCAATACACAAAAACCCCCAAGCTCTGAATTTCAATGTATTTTCTGTAGCTGCCACTATTATTTTAACCTGGCTTGTATAGAAAAAGTACCATTTTGTGACTATTTTAACTGAATTCCTGTTTTAAGTTTGAAGCAATAGGCTAAAAATTTCTCTGATGAAAATCAGTGGATGGATGGTGTGGTTTCCTCGCTGATGCTACCATCAAAATTTCTTCTTTCCTAACAGAGCACTGCCATGGTGAAAAAAAACAGAATTCCTAATTTATTGCCATCATTTTCATCAGCTATGTTATAACTTTTCTAAGACTACACAAAAATGGAAGAAAGTAGTACGAATTGTGAAAGACTTATCCAGGATACATATTTCAAACTCAGTATGCAGCAACAGCTGGAGGTAAAATTTATCATCATCATCCATATAACGGATAAGGGCCCAGCTTGTACTAAGTATTGTAATTCTTCCCTTCACACCTTGAGCCGTTCACTCTCAAAATACACTCTACGCATGCATGCATAGTATAACAACAACAACAACAAAAAGACGCCAGATACTTATTATTAAATGAGAAATACCCTTGAAGATAGCTAAAAGAGAAAGTGTTTAGCATACTAACGGCTAAAAGTTTATATTCTCTTTGGTGAAGAAATGGGAATCGCAGAGAGAAATCTAAAGGATAACAGTATGTGTTAATTTTGTTATTTTTCTAAAAAAAAAAATGTTCCTCTATCAAGACCAGTAGCATTTAAAAATTCCACTGCATTTTACATACTATAGATGCTTGCAACATTAATGAATGCATTTATCAATGTACTTATTTAAGCAGTGATACAGAAAGAGGGTTTGTATCCTATAGTTTTCCTTCTATATCATCTTCAAGCCTGCTTTGGGATAGATGGTTTTAACTGGAAAACACTGAAAATACAAACACGTGGTGTCATCTCACACATGGAACTTTAGATCTTTGCTGTCTTACCTGCAAACACTTTGTGAGACCAAAGAAAAAATCAGATGTCAATTGGTGTACTTCACACTCAAGACAGACCACAGCCCTGCCTTTAAAGATTGAGAAGATAGTCCAGTTCTTTCACCTAGGTACACATGATGCTAAACGCAAATGTCGCTTTCAAGTTCTGAGACCTCAATCTTTGACCTGCCCTCAGATATTAATAACCTCATTTTATCCACATACCAATATGCTCTACTGCTACAGAACAAATTCAGGTATGGAGTTCAGATCAAAGTGCCTGTATTTAGGGAATCTATAAAGGGAATTTCAATGTACATTTAGGTCCCTAAGGGTTACTGAAATACTAAGCTGGCCAGTCACTAGGGTGAGAGTTAGCTGGTCAGACACATACATGCAGTGCTACTCAAGAATGTCATTTGAGTGTCTCAGGACATCTTAAAAGTACCTAACCGTAGCCTGCAATGTGACAGGACCTTTGTGAAACCTTTGTCTCTCTATAAAGCAAGTTATTAAGATATCTCAAATGCGACAGGAGACTTCACTTGTCTATCATAGCTGAAACACCATCTAAGCTATAACGATGACTGTCTTAAAAAGACTTAGCAAACATGAAGACATCCGTATCTGGGTGTTATATCAGTAGCTAGATCCCATCTCTACAATCAAAACCGGTGAGTGGAACAAAAGCAGAAGAAAGTATTTTCAAGGGAATGCATGACATAATTGAAACATACCAGCATAACACGTATTACATGAAAGTTAACTGAACATGCTACATCTGTTATATCACAATCTAGCTTCACAACCACCCAGCTCTTTCTTCCAAGGCAACAAAGGGCACATTAGCTAGCAAGTCAGATACTGGCATTAATACATAAATCAGTCTGTAATCCTACAACGAGACACTGATGCTACTTCAAGCTGTGTATTCAGCTGCAAAACAGTGTCTTGTTATTTGCAAGTCACAGTAATATCTGCTGTTATACATTTGGAAACAAGAAATTAACACATACAGCAATTGATAACATATTTCATCTCCAGGAGAAGTAGGAAGTTGAAAGTTCTCAGAGAAAATAAATATTCCTATAACACATTACTGACTATATAACATGACCTTCAGGTTACAAGCTAAGGGACATTTGTGAAACTGATGCAAGTATTCTCGTAATTTTTAACATTACTGATAGACGAGGATGTTTTGACTGAAGGTTCCCTATTCTAAACAAACTTCTACTGCTACCCTTGGAGAATAACGGTACAGCATTTAAACATGTGAAAATCTAGATTTCTTATTTCAGACTTAAAAAAAAGTCACCCTATTTACAGAATTAGAGGCATAAAACATTGATGGAAGACAGCAGAAATTATTTCACCCAGATAACAGACATTCTGAACCTATAGCGCAAAAAAAACATTTCTAACATTGAGTTGGAAACAATTTGTTTTTATGAACTTCAGTATCTATTGCGTCATATTTAAATTATACCGTATCTTTTACAAGCATAGACATCTGTATGTCAGAAGATGATGCAACAATTCTGTTGGAAGGATTCCAACACAGATGTGGCTACATCCACCAAACTAAAAGGTAGAGCTGAAAAAGGTAATGACATATATATTGCCACAGAAATCCAAGAAAAGTATGCAAACCCACAGCTGGTACTCAGCATTCTTTACCCTACCAGAAAGCTTCAATTCATTAAATAACTATCAAGAAAGGATGCATATACAGTCATATAATTTTGAAGAAAGGTACTTATAAGCTTCCATTCTTCAACCGAAGAATGAAGTTAGATTTTTTCCAACTTAAGTCTAAGAGATACTCAGTAGCAAAAAACAAGCCTTTGTAGCAAGCCTTTGTTGTATTTGGAACATAAGAATTTCTCTTGATAGCTCAAAAAACATCCCTGGGTATGTGACAGAGCACAGCTATCAGATGAAAACAATTTCAGACTCAGAATGTACTGTGGATGCGCGCTGCCCTCTGCTGTACTGCTTAAATTCTTCCACTGAGCTAAATGGCTATTGTGCTGTTACTTTTTAACATAGGCAAAATACACTTTACGCCAAACTACAATACTAAAATATTACTACTCTGAGCATTCAAGCAGTGCCCGCTATGGAAGTATTTATGACTGTCACCTTAGACAAATGATAGAGAGCTCTCAAGACAGATTTTTAAATGTCCATTTGTACATTTCCAAACAGGTAAGGAAAAATACTCCTGCTTTAATTGTTCCCCCATGTGCTTAGAGCAAGACCTTTTACTCTAATTGAGGCCAAATGGCTAATTTTCAACTCTATTTTCATAGAGTATGCTGATTCAAACAGCCTTATCTGTAAACTAATAAGCCTTTCATATGGATGTGTCTCTTCTCCCCAAAAATTTTTTAGCCTGCAAGGAACGGTTTTGCTTGTTAAAACTTTGTGAAGGTCATGCAGCTACACACAAACTCATTTTTCAACTACAACACTTGAATTTCCCTCCACCCCAAGGCTTTGATTGTAATAGTTGGTGTAGCTTAATTTTCAAATCCTTCATTTCCTCTAGTAGACAAATCTTCTTTTTATTTAGAATCACCAGAATTATTCACTCTACCTGGTCTGTCATTAACCCATACAGATGGCAATAAAAAATAATATTAAAATAGTTAAAACAAGTTAGGAAGAATCAAAATGCGTATCTGCTAATTTGAACTTTAAAGATACACGGGTTTTTCTGCAAACTGAAGGATGTAGTTGACTGAACAGTAAATTGTACTACCTTCTCTCCCTCAGTTTGTGAATTTATAATGAGCAGGACACACAGAATCATAGAATGGTTCGGGTTGGAAGGGACCTTAAAGATCATCTAGTTCCAACCCCCCTGCCATGGGCAGGGACACCTCCCACTAAACCAGGTTGCTCCAAGCCCCATCCAACCTGGCCTTGAACACCTCCAGGGATGGGGCATTGACAACTTCCCTGGGCAACCTGTTCCAGTGCTTCACCACCCTCACAGTAAAGAATTTCTTCCTGATATCCAATCTAAATCTACCCTCTTTCAGTTTGAGGCCGTTACCCCATATCCTATCATTACACTCCCTGATAAAAGAGTCCCTCCCCATCCTTCCTGTAGGCCCTCTTTAGGTACTGGAAGGCCACTAGAAGGTCTCTCCGGAGCCTTCTCTTCTCCAGGCTGAACAACCCCAACTCTCTCAGCCCGTCCTCACAGCATAGATGCTCCAGCCCTCTGATCGTCTTTGTGGCCCTCCGCTGGACCCGTTCCAACAGGTCCATGTCCTTCTTGTGCTGACTCCAGAGCTGGACGCAGTACTCCAGGTGGGGTCTCACCAGAGCAGAGGGGCAGAATCACCTCCCTCGACCTGCTGGCCACGCTGCTTTTGATGCAGCCCAGGATGCGGGGGGTTTTCTGAAACACTGAAAAGTCTATTTCCTTGTTTGTTTTTAGAGAAGGCTTAAAAATATATACATATGTATGTAATCTCAACCAGAGCTGAATGGTCTAGCCAGCTCAGTTAGGCTGATAACGAAATACTTGGATTTTTGCTGTACAGTGGTTCGATTTCCTCAGGAAGACAAGATTCATAGGCAATAGAAAATACTGAAGTGAATCCTCCTCTGACAGGTCTCCCGTGATGCTCCCACTTTTGGGACATAACATGAAACTTCTTTGAAAAACATACAGACCTGGAAAGCTCAGAGAACCATTTTGCTTAAAAGAAAGTCAAATCTCAGGCAAGAATTCACATGGACATCCCAGTGAAGTTAACATTTTACCTGATTCCCTATGACTACTGATAATACTTCTCTAAACATCTAGTGCATTTGGAATAGCATACATAAAAAAAGCAGTTATTAGACAACTATTAAAATACAACTTGCATCCAATTAGTAGATCTTAAATTTGCTGTCCGATAGCATGTTAAAAAAAGCTACTACACATGAATGCAACAATTTAATGAAAAATTAAATGGTCTGCTAAACAATAATTAGCATACTTGGGGTTGGAGTCAATTTACAGATATTTTTTAATGCACCCTTTTTTCAGCTTTGGACCAAGAGTTCTGAAAAAAAAAAACCAACCTGTAATTATTGTGTTAGCCAAGTTTAAGATTATAGTGAAATGTTTATTGGTCTTATGTAAAGGCAGGCAAATGTTACTCTATACTATGTTCATAATACTTTCAAAAAAGGTAGTATCACTCAAGAAAATATTCATGTTTAATAAAAAACAACTTGCAGGTCCAGCTTTTGGTGTAAAAAGCATGACAGAAGAACACAGGACTGTAAAATAAGCCAACTGAAAACTATTCAAAAAACCCCAGTGTTTATAAAAAAGCCTGTGTTTAGGTGAAGTTAGACTTTCACTAGCTACATGGCTCACAAACGACATGAAGACCACATATACACATTGTATCTTGCTTCTAATGTCTTTAGACAGCAATCAATCTACTTGCTTACTTATTCTTTACCTGTCACTTCACACTACTTCACATTGCTTCACACTACTAATGGTTTAAACGTAAACTTTGATTCACTGGATCAAATATTATCTTAGATGAGACAGTAAAACTTAACATTTAAAAATATATTCTAATCTACAACAGTCAGTGGGTTATACTCAAAAGGAAAAGGGAGCAAAACAGTATCAACACACGAGAAATTGAACAACTGCTGTTATAAAATTATATTGCTAAAAAGAATTACCTGTTTTTGTTAGCAAAAGATTATCTAGATGTCTATCTCCAACTCCAAGGATGTAGGTAATTACACAATAACCAGCTGTAAAAGTAAGTTGTAAATATCAACGTAAGTACCTTTCCTGAAGAACAACAAGTTCCACAAAATTAACAACAGCATATGACAACATCTTAGTTGTTGTTCAAAAGTAGTAAATATGCCATAGAGACCGGGGGCAGGGGTGGTGCTGGTGAAGAATAATCAGGATTATCAGCATTATTAGGAACATTTAAGTAATAAATTTAAATGGTGAAGTTTATTCAGTACTGCCTAGACTTTAATTTCTTACCACATGACTATATGCTTAACACTAAAAGCTTAAACTCATTCTGGGATTAAGATACATCAAAACTAGAGAAAATATTTTGAGCAAAATGAATATACCCATTTTGAAATTAAGATATTTTAAGACAACTGTGAACAAGCATTAGCTATTGATATGAATCTGAATGTGTACGTCAGCAGTATTCACAAGCTAGGCAGTAAGCCAGGCAGTGATAAATAAATTAGAAGGAATGCAAACTGTTTTAATTCTTAGTTTCACCCACTAACCAGAACAGTTTGAAGCAGTTCTAAAGACTGTGCGATAAGAAAGAGAAGGAGAAAGGAGAAGATACTATGGAGTAGCAACTGAATTACATTTTTTTTTTTTTAGAAGGAAGTTGCTTTTAATTGCCATCAGTTTACTGAACAAGAACTACACTACTACCTTTTCTTGTCATCCAAATGAAACAGTAAGTTGAACGTAACCTCACGCCCCAAAACCCCATGTTCTAAAGACAAATTAAATTTTTCTAATTCAAATACAGATGATTCCTTATTGTGTAAATGCTTTACATCTCCCTGAATTATAAAGACCCCAACTCATGATGCAGAGGGGGCAGAGGTAAGATTGCTGCTAGAAAGCAAAGAGTATTCAATTTCAAAGTCTTCTTTAAGGAGAACAAAAAGAGGGCTGAAGAGAGGAATTGTATATGACATGCCAGGCTCAAAACTATTGTCGTAGAATGTTTTGGGTTGTAAGGGACCTTAAAGATCTAGTTCCAACCCCCTGCCCTGGGCAGGGACACCTCCCACCAGACCAGGTTGCTCCAAGCCCCGTCCAACCTGGCCTTGAACCCCTCCAGGGATGGGGCAGCCACAGCTTCTCTGGGCAATCTTTTCACAGGGATTCTGACAGAAAGTACAGGTGTAGTTCCCTATCTGCAGTATTCTAAACTGGTATGCCTTAAAACCTCATCTACCCTGTCGTTTATACTTCAGGTATTAAGTTATCGATTGTAGGAGTGTAACTTACCACAGCTCTTAACGTATGTGTCCATTACCTCTGCACTTATCCCATGAGGGCCAGTCTCACTTGGTGCGTGTTTTCTGAAGAAGTTCTGGAGGGGAAGTCATCAACATATTTAGTTATTCCACATGATCTGAAATAGGATCTTTAGAACTTGCAAAAAAAAAAAAAAGATTTAAATCAAGACTACAAATGGCTGTTAAACTAACAATCACTCCCAAAACCCAAAGTAAGATCTAATTTTGTATTGCTTTAGTTATTTTCTGTCTGAATCATCACATTCTTACACTCAACAGAAACTGACCTGAAGTTCAAACTGAAAAGCAGATTTCCTTATACAGCTTCAGAAAATTAACAATGCATTGAAAAGTTACTAATTAACAACTATGAGTGCAAAATACTTCCACAGGAGACTCTTTAGGCTAGATCGACAAAAACTAAAACAGGACTAATAATACAGATTAGTAACTACATTTGGGATACACACTCTTACAAGGTTTATGATTATTATATGTCTCCATATTCCTCACTACAACCAACCGCTATGGAATTTATAAGGAAAAATCTAAGGCATCAAATGGAAACTTCACATATCCTGTGAAATGTCAACACAGTTAAAGCAGTCCTTCCCACCACTCAGAAGAAAACTGTTGTTTTTTTCTGAATAGCGGGAAAAGAAAGTAAATTAAATCCAAGCTTAAGCACAAGTTTTTTCCACTAAGCAAACACTGAAGAGGAGCTGTGTAGGCATCTGGATGACATATAAGTGCCTAAAATCATAATGAAAAAATGAAGGAAATCTTAAAAAAGAGAAGGAGGTACTGAAGGAAGGTACCTGCAGGCTATTTAAAAAAGTTTTGATGAAAAGCAGTCCTGTTGTAACATTTTTCAGTGTTTTAAGGCCTGGGGACAGCTCTAATTATCTTTCCTTACAGAGGAACAAACCCTTTTGAGATACATTAGAAAAGCTGACAAAAGTAGAAAGATTCTGTTAAATGAAATCCTTAAGCAAAACCTGGAAAGAAATTTTTAAATAGTTAACAGGGTACTAGAGAGATCTAGTTTCAGTACAGCAAACGTTCACATGCCGTATGTAAAAAAAACCCACAGAAAAGCAAACAAAAAACAACAGACAGGCTTCATAAACTCGTAGTGTGTGGAACAGAAATACCTCCAAAACATGAACTGTAATTTCAAGACTGATGATAGAAGGCAAGTAACACTCAAAAAACCAAAACACCTCTTCTTTCCTGCGGATCTGCATTACCAGCCCGTATTACATTACTTGCTTTACATCTTTTCAGAAGTGAAACTTTTTTTTTAATGTTTATATACAGTGCCCATCTTTATTAAAACAGCTGTGACACCCAAAATGAACATTTACAAAAAGAATAAACCAAACTTTCACACCACTTAAAAATAATAATTTACTTTTTATTTCCTTCACCGACAATGTTCAGCTAGTTTATCATGCTTTGGCACAGGAAATCTGGGGTTTATAAATGTATTTTGCCATCGATCTGTAAAATAATCTTAGATCACATTCTTTTGGCATCTTCTCTATTTAGATTAGCAATTCTTCACAGGAAGATTGCTCCTTATGTCTCCACAGCAACTAAAGCAGTGGGGCACATATTTTAGATTGGAATATGATGTTATAAGTAATTGCACAAATGGCAGTTTCAAAAGCATTTCTAAATATATTTATTTTATAAAAACGTATCATGGACTAGAATATGAATAATAAATTTCCAAGATTAAAAAGGATTGCCAAGAAACACTTTATAAACTGTATGATTATTGTACATGTAGCTTACCACAACCTTTACAGAACCGGAAGTTCAAAAACTTATGCAACTTGATGCTGGTCATTGTCTGACTAATGATAAGCATTTTTTAATAAGTTACAAGCATTTGATATGTGTATTTCTTAAGCAAATTATGATTTTTTAATATATGTACTTTATAGCCGCTGGGAGTTCTTTGCTCCCAGTTACTGAGCTATGAACAAACAGAAACTTCAGTATCAACTAAAAAAAAAGGAAAAAAGATACTGCAACAAATTGAATCCAACATGAACATGCTGTGTTTTCATTAGCTATATCTCTCATATGGCAATTTGGCATGTTTTTATTTGACTATATTTATCTCAGCCAGCTGAGCTGTGCTACCTAACTTGTGTGCTGTCCTCAAAATTAGCGTGTATTTTGTGTGCCACTATTCAATTCCATGATGGTTACGGAAAGTGTGTTAAAAAAAGGTATAAATAAATAAATAAATATGATTATACACTACTTATACATCCAGTGTGGTTGGGAAAGAGACTTCAGAAATTATATGTACAAGCTACTTAGCTGTTCCATTAAGAAAAATAATAATAATTAAAAAAAAATCATTAAAACATACTTTGGCAAGGTATCAAGCCAAAAGTACTGACTGAACAACAGAAACACTTTAAAACAAAACAGTACAGAGAAGCGTCACACACCTAACATTCATCATTACAGCAAAGCCAAAATTTCAATATCACAACTAAATTACACTTCAATTATTTAAATGGTCTTTCTTTTAGGACATGAGATACTCATGTGGTGATTTAAGTGTATTTTTTTAAAGCAAAATTTCTGCTGTAAATACCTTTGTGTTTCAAGCTGTAATTTGTCTTCTAACGACAGACACAAAAATCAGTTGGTAGACTACATACTTCTGCATGAGATCTAAGCCTGCAATGTTTGATCAGAAAATGATTTAATACCCCCCCATCACATACCTGTATACTTTCCTCAGTCGCAAGGACTTCTGCAACTGGTACTGACTGAATAAACTGCATGAAGCCTGTGACAGAAAAAAAAATCAGACATCTCCAATGCTTAGAACTTTGAAGTTGCTCTATAAAGCACATCTATTAAAGGGCACTATTAACATGCACTTTCATTCAACTGCTTTTTATCATAAAAAAAACATGTTTTGTCCCAGTCTTCTGCCTTCAGTAGTCTTAAAACAACTTGTCATTAACACCAAATTAGCTTGCAAAAGGTCTGTTGCTCCAAGTTTTCATGAGAAGAGAATGATAAACCTATGGCTTTCTAAATATTTATCCAGAATGTATCTAAAAGCAGAGCCAAGTTTGATTTTGTTTTGTCTTGTTTTTTTTTTTCCCTCCATTTAATGCAAAAAGCTATAAATAGAGGTGTTAAGTTTTTTGTCATAGATCACACAGCAAACTAGCAGCAAAGATAACACTACTGATTGTCACATACTCCAAAATCCAGACAGGGCTTCTTTTATGAAGATATCTGAGTCACCTATAGAATACTGTGGTCACTCAGGTTGTTTACTTCCATGACTTACACTGCAGCAAGGTTTTCTTAAACATCTGAGCTCCTTTTCAGAATGCTGTACTAAACAAAATATCTCTTATGAAAATAGTGTGTCACAACAGTCTACGAAAAGGAGAAGATTCCACACAATCCAGTATTTTTAGGAAATATAAGTACTCATACCATGTTTTGTACTAGTTGCCAGCACTTTATAGGGTGTCAGCTTCAAGTCCAGATTCTCTTTTCTTAACAGCTAGAAAAAAAAACAACACCCAAAAAAGCAAAGATGAATGCAATAGAAAGGCAACTTCTATTTCTAAAAGGACTGTGTATTGGACATTGATCTCCCCCCTGTTCTTCGTTGAAATCAGTAATGACTGAAGACCTTTTTATTTATTTATTTTAAAGTATACACAGGCTCATTGCCTGTCTATAAAGAAAAGAAAAAAAGCCACACAAGATCTGAGAGCCCTGGAATATATTAGTAATGTAAGTTGCATTAAATGTTTTCAAGAGTGTTTCTCTTGACAAGGAAAATCAAGAACACAGAAGGAAAAGGATGCAGATTAATAATTCTTACTTTATCCATGAGTGAAATAATCTGAAGAATAAGTTGATCTTGACGTAAATCATCACCATGCTTAAAAATTACAGGATATTTGCCTCCATCTTCTGTCTTGAAGAATAACTGAGCAGGCATTAAGGCACTCTAGAAAAGGAAACTTATTCTACTAAGCTGATTCACAGCAATGTTCATAATAACATGTTGCTACAGTGGAGTTTTAAAACATAAATCCTTAAACATAAATCCTTGTTTATTGCCTTGTAAATGAGAAGTGAATTAAGCAAGCATCAAGTCACAGGATTCAAGTATCAAATTCAGTTACAAAAAGTTTTAGAATAGTCTCATTTGAACGCCAACACTGCAGCAGTGAGCACCAGAATTCTTTCCATGTTCCTCAAGTTTGGTAGAAAAGAAGTAATTCTAAAGCTTCTAAAAACAGTTACTCACTGTCTAGGACTCTACAGATAGAAAATACCATTTCTAGTTACCAAAAGTGTGATCTAGGCATGTTTTTAAAAAAATACCTTAAGGCTTTCCTTCTTTTTTAGCAAGGAGTGTGAAGGATACATTCCCCCTCACTCCTCTCCCCCAACAGCTGGAGAGGAATGGACAGAAGGATTCAAACTTTGTTTGTATGCATGTAATTCCAATCAACATAGAAGTGCCATGCAAAAGGTCACAACAAAACAAATTTAAACTGACCAGATCAAAGAGAGACACAATTATAGGATAAACATCAAAGAAATGCTAGAGGCAAGACATCTTAAACAATTAATTGCTTCCTTAATCTATTTAGTAAAAGCAAAAATGCCTTTTTATATTGCTGTTTGAGAAAACCAATTTAATTGTTTGCAACTTCTCTACATAAAAGTGGTTAAAGAGATCAATTACCTACATGAATGATTTCACCTACTGCAACTGACCAAGTCACTTCCCTCAAAACTAAACCCAAAAAAAACCAATCGAGGATACCGAGTTTAATATTGGAGCAGTTACATTAGATTTTCACACGCAATGAATGTTTCAAAATTAGGTTCCATAAACAAAGGAAAAATTATTCTTTAAATAGTCCTACAAAAGCTGTCAAATCACGTCCAAGAGCACCAAAAAAATCAGTCACTCTTCCCTCTTCGGATTTGTTTTGGTTTTATCCCATAGGACAGAATGAGAGATGAATAACCTTTCAGAATCAGGAGAATTTAAACCATCTCCAATTTTGCAACAAGTTACATCTCATATTTTTGGTCCTAAATTTTCTACGGTGCTACAGAACACCAATGTGTAGAGGACTATCTGACTTGATTTTGTCTTGATCAAATTAAATATTATTCTTGATAAGAAATATTTAGTTGCTGTTCCAGCATATGATCACAAACAATTGCTATGGATTGGTTTAAGGAGTAACTAGCCTTAAGGATACAGGACCTAACTGACAATCCACTGCAACAGAATGAAATGGACCACCTTATTTCTTTCCAGTCTCTAACAATTTAACAGTTTTATTTCGCAATGGAATAGACGCATACATCTAGCTGAGATGCAGCATACCTGACTTGATTTGTACGATTTTTGATCCTAAGTGGTATTCTTGTTGAACACAGCCTAACTAAGGTTCAGAGAAATTCTGAACTAGGAAGCAGGCCTTCACTGGGGATTTCATACACTTTATGAACTGTATCAGTCTTTAAAAGCTGCTTTGAACTCTGCACATTAACTTGAAAACAGAGTTTCACAAAGAAAACAAAGAGTTGTTTAACTTTATGAGAACATTATTACAGATATATTTTGCCCTGACTACGGTAAGCCCCATAAATCTTTTAACTGATGCTTTTAAGCTTAGTGCTCGTAAGAGCTGTTTGTATTTCAGTTATTCAGAACATCTCATTTACCTTGAAAAGTGTGGCTTTTTCAGGGATTATCCCTTTAATTTTCACCTGAGGTTCCAGAGGAAGTGGAATAAGTTCCATATCTGCTAAATTCATCTTTTCATTATCTGCTAACAAAGCCTGAAGCCTCTCATTCTAAAAGAATAAAAGAATCAGAAACTTGTTTAATAAAAAAGCAAACCATAAAACACATTCTAGGTATATATGAAAGTTAAAAAGTCTTTAACAAAGGATATATTAAAATACCCAACTTATTAAATCCCTTACTCTTCCAAAGAATTAAGGTTTCACTCTTAAAATCCAGTGAAATAAAAATTAATTTGCAGTAATCTCAATAAGAAACAAGGTATTCCATCTAGTCTGAGTGTAGTCAAGCTATTTTATAAGTGACAGATTTAATAGTCTTACAAAAATTTATTTCTAAATTGCTTGCAGAAATAGCAGGATGATTTGTTTTCTGTAACAGTATCAAATGTTAGTTCTGCTTCAGAAACTTGATTCAAGTCCCTAGCTCGGGTACTTTAAATCCCTGAACTCGAGGAGATCTCCTACCACCAATGAACCAAATTGCCAATAGCTTGCATAGGTCAGATGTTAGGGCTTGCTCTGCATTCCTACACCTGTAGCTACCAGAAATACAATACCAGTCAATTTTTGACCACTTTACACTTGGTGTCCTACATAAAGGTCGAATACATAAAAATCCCTACTCTTTTCCCCTACTGAATATAACAGGCATAAACACAGAGACACAGCATGGTAGCCTACTACTGTTAGGAATAGTTCTAGTGGTTAATTGCTGATATCTAGATTTTAATTAAAAAATCAAAGCCATGTTTTTCTTAAAGAAATACTCTGGCAATTATAAAGGAATATTTGACAGAACACTATCAATGTACTGCACAACCAGGAAATACATTCTTACAAACTGAAAAACTCTCCTCCTCTTTTAAATGATTACACTTTTATTACTGATACATAGAACACTCATGTTTCATAAAAATGATGCAACACTTAAGTTTCATCTTCCTGCACAAATATAAACCACAGATTGGGGTGGGGGGGACAAAAAGAAGGTGACAAAAGTTATTTCACTGAAAAATCCATGTTTGAAAATACTGATGTGTCAGAAGGAAAGAAAATACATGGATAGAAATCCTTTTGGTGTTCCTACTTCCTCCCCATACCTGTCTGTCAAGTTCACTTAAAATATTTTAACTAAGGAGGACAAACCTTCTTAAAACGCACCTATGACAGAAATCCTTTTCCTCAAGATGCAAGAGAAGGTAAAGTTCTGCTAAACACACACCTTATAAAATAATAGTTTTGTTGCTCTTAGAACAAACAAAATGTTGCTACTAATCAAATTTTAATATCTACCTTGGCATAATTCTCACACCACAGTAACCTCTGCTCCCTTCCCCTCTCCCCCACAACTTGTTCGCTGTTTTATCAGCGACTATTTAATTATTCTCATGTCTGCCTTTTGCCAAAATACCCCAAGATTTTTCTCAAGGGCCTCTTCTGTTTTTCATCTTCAAACCTTCAAAGGGGAAACTCTGACCTAAAGTTTGTTTCAAGTTAGCTAAAATTATTACAGGACAGGTGGACATCTGTTCTAAATCTCAGTGCTAAGAATTTTTAGTGAAGAGTTAACATTCCCATTGTCAAATTTTAGCCAGAGATAAGTTTTCCAATCCCTTAATTACCTTTTTCTTACGATTCCCACTTTCACGCTGCACTGCTTTCATTACATGAACCAGCCGATCCACAAACGTCTGCTGGGCTGCCAACAATGAACGCATAACTCTGACAGACTTATCACCCTAAGTGAATTAAAAGAAACAAAATCAGTTCTTTGTTCTGTAATTATTTTATCTAGAAATTAATCTTTTATTCTTGGACCTTTGGGCTTTTAAGAGGTAAGTGAATAACGATCAATTTCCTGTCAATTCAAAAGGTATTTTTTGTAACACACAATCAGAATCACCGTAGCTGGCAATGAATTATCTGACCTACCAGTGCACTTCAATTTGCATCAACAATTTCAGTGATGGACAGTCATGCATGACAAACCTATTCACACAGCCAAAGTAAGTTAGTAAGAATAAGCACATGGAATATTCTTATGAAGTATTAAGAGTCAGATTTGAGTAACATCCCTAAACCGGGAATACGGGAAAGTGAGAGATACACTAAGATCAGCAAAGACTGCGTGTCTGCTATAAATTATGGATTGCAGTTCACAAAACGTAGGGGTTTTTGGTTTTCTTTTTCCCTGATACTTCAGCACCCTCTGCTGCTCACACACAGATCAACACTCTTTGTGAATTCAAAAGACAGACTCTTGACCCAATTTACACTGCAAGCACAAGTGCTTCCAATAAAGAAATAGTAAAAAAAATAGACTGATCACCCAAGGCAGATTATTTTAGAACCAGCATGTTACTAACAGGGACAAGCAATAAAACAGAGGAAAAAGGTCTCGATAGTTGTTCTTTTCTTTTTCAGTAGTCTCTTTGGTTTCCCACAAACTAAAAATTTAAGCAAAAGTGGAAGCTTTTTTAACATTTCAATATATGTGACATGAAAAACTGTCCTCCTTCTAGACACCTTTGCCTATTTAAAGGATGACTATCCCAAACCACTAAGTATTTTCTTACACAGAGACATTACCTTCAGCAAAGCCTGACTAAATCTTCTCATCACGTTTAAGTACATTTCGTGAGTCTTTGGGTCCCTCTGCTGAGTGTCTTGGTCTTCACACTCCACTATTACGTACCTGCAGCATAAAAACAACACAACTTATGCTGTACTCTGGTACTATGCAATTTGAGGGAAATACAGCAGCCCCCTATTATAGGTCTATTATAGTTGAATGAGGTATCAATCAACAGGCAAACTCTTCAAAATCACATAGTCAAATTCCTGTTTGGACCAGGAGAATCTATCAAAGTTTTTGAGGTCTTTCACTTACAGTGAAGTGGCATCACTCAAACAGGACAAGTCAGGAGTCCAAATCATACGAACACTGCAACCAAGCAGTACATGTGGGATGAGTGGGCTACTAGCTACACTGCACTACTATCCTCTATATAATGTAGTTGCTGCAAACTTGCTATTTAAGTATACTTGCAAAAATGAGAATCTCACCCTATGTGTCCCCTATTGTACCATTTGCTATGGTGGAAAAAACAGTATTGGTCCTGAAGCAGCTCTGCAAAGTCTACATTCCAAAAAAAGTTTTCATTTCTAAAACTATGATTTAAGTACAAGATTTAAACAGTAAAATTTGGAGCAGTTATTCTGAAAGTTTAATTTGTTACGTTAAGCAGTTGTTCAGAAAGCTTTTGTACTTGTTTCTATTCACAGCACTGACAAGCAGCTATGCACGGAAGGTATTTCTTCTGTTGACCAATATATCTCCCAGTATTACCCAGCAAAAATATATAAACCCCCCATTAAAAAAAGGAAGAAATTAGTAAGTCAGTCAATTTTCAAACACTGCATTTGAATTCAAAAGTGATGCCACACATTCAACAAACACTCTCGGACTTTAGACTGACAGCTAGAATTAAGCCTTCCTTATGCACTATTTGCAACTCAATGATCATGGGACAAGATTAGAGGTTTGCAGCTGATCAGATTTGACTAGACTTATTTATAAATACACAACATATTTTAGACATTAAAATAGGGCATATGTACCTTATTCTATGAATATTATCTGAATGAAATCTATAACTAAAGATTACTTCTAGGACTTTGCTAATATATTGATCTACACCGTTCCCTCACTAAAATGACAAAATTAGACTGCAGTAATATGTGCATTAAAAAAGCCCATATTTACAAAGTCAATGCACCAAAATTTCAAGGAAAACAGGATGTAATGAATTGAAACATGTCATATTCATCTGTATTTGTTAAAGAGCACTAGACGGTTTCTCAAAGCTATCTTGAAACAAGGAGTAAGAGTAATGGTTTATACTTAGATAGATGTCTCGTACATCCAAAGAGGAGACAGAAAAAAGCAGTAGGACTGACCTCTGTAGCCACTGTTAAAGTATAAGGGTAGGATAGCTTTACAATGACAAGTGACTGAGCAGGTTTGATTTTCAGGGGTTATTGTACTTTTTCCATTGATTATTTTAGGTGCATGCTGTGTCTGGATAGTTGAAACGAGCAATTGATCAGCAGCCAAGAGGATTTACGGCTATGTCAGCTCAAAGAGTGGCTGCAACATTTGTATTCTGTCACTGAGAAATTGAGATGTCTGGAAAGAATAAATTGACTGGGTTTTTTTGTTTGGTGGAGGTTTTGTTTTGCTTGGGGTTTTTTTTTTGTGTGTGTGTGTGTGTGTTGGGGTTCTGGTGGGGTTTTTTTGTTTGTTGTTGGTTTGTTGTTTTTTTTTTTTCTTTTTAAGTAATAAAAAAAACAAGTTCAGATTTCTGGATGTTTAAACTTTCTCTAGACTGAATACCTGAGAGGCTGCTAAAGTGTAAGCACACAGCTTCTATCAATATGATAGAAATAAGCTAACCTACTAACACTTACCTTAAATGAAGGATATTTGATTAGGTCAAGCATTTGGCTTCTACCCACATCAATCAGGCCTGAAATTGTTTTAATCATTTAAATTTAATAGCATTTTTTTATCTGAAGCCATTATCTTTGGCCGCTGCAACAGAAGTATGCACACTAAGGAACTGTAGATAAGTCACGCGCTTAAATATTTTAAATTCAAGCTATTGAAAAAGCAATGAAATAATAAAACTTTAAAAGACACAAATGGAATCACTCTCAGGGTAGGTTAGGATTCTTCTAAGAAATTTTATAAGTTTGGTAGGTTTACGTCACATATCACACTCTTTTCCTAATTCATGGCTTATCAGTGGTTAATATTCATAGCACATTAACATGATAATGTGCATTAGTGTTTTTAATTATTAGATACATCTACAAAGTATATAAATGAGAATCATTTAAGTTTAGCAATGTAAAAGGAATCTAAGCTATTTTATAATATGTGTGCATATATAAATAAATAGCTGTATGTGTTGTGTATGTGCATATACATATACACATTAACATATATACACAGACACACACTTTCACAGAGTACAGCTTCATTCATCTCATCTTTCTTCAAATGAGATAATTCTATCTGCAAAAGCTTACTCAGAAGGCATGTAGCTGACCAGTTTAGGTGCCCAATTTAATTCTTAAACCGCTGAAGTGAGACAAGATCCTTAGCAGAGCAATCTTACCTCTCCACTATCTAGATGAACTATTTCACAACTAAACTACCCCCTTAGAAAGCATGCATCTGCAATGACATTTTGTTTGTGCTCATAACATAACCACAAATGGAATTTAAAAGTAATTAGGTTAGCACAAAAAATTAGTACTTTATGAACCTTCATAAAGTACACTCTTGAATAATACTAAAGTGCATAACCTTACTATTCGAGCCACCACTGCCAAAACCTATAAACAAAAACCAACACAAAAGCAGATGATGAACTTCATCTCCTTCCCACCACCATATGTTAAATGAATCACAATTTATAAACTACAGTTAAGCTTTTTTTTGCCCTTTTTTTTTGTCTTTTTAACACTGTGCTTAATGCCTGACAAACCACCTTCCTTTGTCTCGCAATAAAGCACATCTGTGTGTTATAAAAACCAGCACCCCCTTTTTACTAATTATTCTGTTCAAATGCATATTATTTTAAATCTACTACTTCATTCTGACAGAAATTGAGATTCTCAAGTTCTTATGACAGGTCGTCTTTTGCTGTGCAACCTTCTGGGCATTATAGCTTTGATTTCAATTATACATTGATACAGTATGAACAAATAGTTTCTAACATACCAGTATAAGTAGTTTGCCAACGTGGAATTTTTGCATGCTCGTGATATCAAGAAAGTGCAAAGGTCTTGCTGCAAGGGATTTAAGAAAAGCAAAGTTAAGTTATAAAGAAGCCTCAGCTCTTGGGAGAGAGACCAAGTTAAGGAAAAATCCCAAATAACTGCAGGGAGTTTGAAGAGATACATTCCCTTCTCAAAGCTGAATCTAGTCCAACCTAATATTTAAATATTAGTTTTAATATTACTCCAAGCAAATCCCCCAACAACACTACAAGTAAAAAATAGGTCTGCTACTACAGTAATGTATTTACCAACATGTCAGATGCACGTGATGTTCTCCAACAACAGATATTTAATGTGGAGTTTCTATTTACAATATATTACACTTTCCTTCCATGCACTTATCCCTGCCGTAAGATTCAACCTCAAAAGGGATCTGCTACCCTGTTCTGCATCCAGAAGATCTGAAACTCATTAAGACATTCTACATTTTAACATGAAAGACAGATCTGTAGAGGATACCCAGTATTTAGTTGCTTTTTCAAGCTTTAGTATTCCAACTGACAAGAAATCTGTGTATCTTTACTGATATGCTCAATCTAAGGCTTATTTTCTATACAGTGCTAAGACCCAAAAAGGAAGATTTGCAACAGGGAACAGATCTTTAGTTCAAAGACCAATTAACTGCACATCAGATTAAAATCAGATTCCCCAAACTGTTTATTCCTTGTAGCTGTCCTTCCCTTCAGTCCCATTTTTATTAGTCTTCTACTTAGTGTATAAACTGAGCATCATTTTTGGCAGATGTACATCAGTAAAGTGTCTCACTTAGGCCCAAAAAGATGACATCCACACCAAAGAATATAGCTACAGGAAGAACAGATTGCAGAGATTAAAATACTTGGATAACTGTTTCCCATTACAAAAATCTGCTTTAAAACACCTCAAACACATGCAATTGTCAGTATCTAATCAGCATGTGATGGCCTTTGCAGTAATTTTCTCCTTTAAAGGAGAGTAATTTTATTAAGAATTCAATGCCCAGTCCCCCAGTTTTGGATAGTGTGACCATGTACATAAATAGATGACCTGCGAAAAAAAAAAATAAAAATCAGTTAAGCTATTGCTATTTTCCTAGTATTTAGTCTACATTTATATTCTTTAAGCACATAAGTATTCAGCAATATACAGCAGAGAGATTCACAACAAAAACTAAAACCAGTACTAAGTCACTAAAAAGCCTCAGGCACTAAAAATGCAAGGTAAAACATTTGACTTACATCAAGGTTTTCATTGTCTGCAAGTTCCTTTGTCTTAGAAGTAAGAGGTGGTGAGGAAACAGGTGGAAGAGGACTCATGATCTGTGAACTACAGGAAGGAAAGCATGCAATTGGCATGATTCAAACTTTGTGCTTGGGGGGCAGGGGGCATGCATGGAAATAACAACTCATTGCACTTCCACAGCATAATAAATCCAGAAAACTGGACCAGAAGCATCTTTGAAGATAGTATCTCATCCCTGTTTCAGAACAAACTGTATGAACAGCACCTTTGACAGCTTCAGCTCCTGAAAACAGCAAAAATCTGTGCCTGGATAGCTACACAGTTTACAGCTGTGAAGGATGTTCACTTACATCAAACATAGCATTTTGTTTCATCTTCCACAAAAGATAAGCAGACATGGATAGGAAATAGCAAATCCGCATTTTCAGGATAAGCTTTTTTAAAAATTTCTTAAGATGAAATTGCTAATACACAACACCTGCAAGCACTCATCTCTGGAACGCAATTACACATAACAGAGTAGACAAACCCAATGCTTGCAAGGCAAAATTATCAGACAGTAAATTCACCTGAAAGGAAGTAATCAAACAGCTCTACTAATGTCTAAGTGTTACTGCAGCCTCAAAATATACCGTACATTCTGGGACACCCACTTTCCAGCTTAGCAGCAAGATTAATAAAAAGCAGTATACTTGTAATATGAAAAGTATACCCTAGTGACTTTGAAACTTAAGACCAAAAATCCTGGAAATTTGTATTAAATATTCACAGGAGACTTGGGTTAACCGAGTTTGTCCACACCTTGGCTAATACCCTGTTATTTAGATATTTCAGCCTTGCTTTTGGATTCCTGCAAGAATAAAAACTGTGCTCCCCCACCTCCTTCACATTCACAGGACTCTCTCTACACCCTCATTTGCAGAAGCAGGAAGAAATTTCTTTCCATTTCAGACTGATTGGACTTTTAGTTCTATATTCTTTGATGAAAGTGGGAACTGGAACCTCATACAACAACTTCATAGAAGACATCCTAACTTTTGCAAGGACAGAAGGAAGCAATGCCAGTGCCTTTCCTGCTCTCCAGAAGCTGTCCTCCTTTCATGCAGTAAAGTCAAAGGCCACAACTTCAAGATTAAAGATGTTTGCTCTGTAAACTATCTGTAGTCAGAAAATAAATTCTGTGAAAGCACAGCGTTTGGTGGTTTTTTTATTTATTTTTACATCATCACTTCAGATTATAAAATAGGATATTGAATTTGCAATGATTCGCAAAAAGGAGAAGGAATTTGAGGGCCTACAATGTTACATGTTTCTGCTTTTCTACTGGAAATCTAGGCTTCTTACCTGTCTATTTCTGCACCATTAGCTCCAGACGTTGTCATGCTTTCTGACATTGGACCTTGACTGTCCCTCTTGCTAGGTTCCAGTCCATTCTTTATGTCATCAAAGTTTTCATATTTCAATGCCTGGACTAACTGCAGCAGGTACATCAGCAAATCCTCATGGAGGAAAAAAATGAACATTAGTTTAGGGGGTCAACGCTGACTAGGACTCTATACATTTTCAAAATTCTGTTTTATAGAAAAACTTAGTCAGGATTTAGTGACCTACAAAGAAATGGAAATTGAGGTCAACCTAAGCAAGCTCTATGCAATAGAAAAACTGGTGTAGCATGGAGTTTGACTCCCAAAAGGTACTGAGTTATCCCACTACTAATTTTTTCTTACTTAAAGGTAGTAAGTGCTAATGAAGTAAACATTTAAGTATAATTACTACTTTAAATTCTCTTTAGTTAAGCTGCTTTACTTGCTTCCAGCAACCACAAAAAAAAAAAAAACAAAAACAAACCTTTCAGTTTGTGAAAGAAGAAAATTCAAGCATTCAAGGACTGTGGTACCAGGAATACAGATTGCCTCCTCCCTTATGCACTTTTTTTTTTTAATCCTTTGTGTAGCTAGGGATCCAAAAAAAACCCCAAGCCCAGGTATCTGCTCTATTTTAGACTGAAGAATAGAATTTTAATCATTTGCTGTTTTTAGTGAATTTGGTGCCTCTACTATTCAACATGGTCTGTTCGGTTGCCTTCAAATGTTTCATAAAAGGTACATTTTTGAAGTCAAAACAGTATGACCTTGGCTAGTGAAGTGGGCTTGCAGAAATTTGATATATTTATGGTCCCTTTTTTAAACGCTATCGATTGCAAAGGATTCAAGAGTTATGATAATAGATTCAAAGTTGTTTTTTTTTTTACTGTCAAAAGAAAAAAATATATAAATATTAAAATCTAACATATTAGCATCTAGTTAAGTGGGCTCTACTCAGAAATCACAGCTCATCATATTCCAATCAGTATACAATTAGAATACATCTTATTTCCACAGATGCTTTTCTACTCACTTTCTTTAGCAAAAGAGTATGACAATATACTGCTTCTATGTACTAGGTGGATTTGTTGGAAATCTTTTAGTAGACTATTTAAGTTCAGAACCCTCCTGTGCAAGTTAACATCCAAAATTTATCACTGGTTTCTGGGAAGAACATATGGTTGTTTCACCTTGTTTGATGAAACCAGCTATCACTGGCTGTTCACACTACGACAATTATCAATGAGCGCCACTTAATAATGTAAAATCTTTGCTTCATAAAGAGCTTATAGCAAAAGCATCACATTTAATTTCTTTTTTTTTCCACCACTATAATTCACTAAAATCCCATAAAAAGTAGCAAACATCTCAAATACTCAATGACATTAAAAATCCTGAGACCAGATGACTTTCACATGTACCCACAGACCAATGAATACCTCATCATCAGCCTGCTGAAGCCTAGCGACAGCATAGCGCCGAACTGTTGGGTTGGTGAAGTGAGATGACAAAAGTTCGAGAGAGTCTTCCACATCCATGGGCTTCCACTTCCCCAGCAGCTCCAGCGCTTGCTTTGCCTCTTGTGGTAGGTCCCAGTTGACACATTTTAAGAATTTGGTCAAGGCCTAAGTAGAAAGAGATTGGACAATTCATCTGAAAAGCCAGACTAAACAATTACTTCAGAAATTAATGTTTCACATTAAGGTAGAATCATATTCAGACTATATTTACATAAGCACAGGCCTGAGGAACCTTACTGATGTAACTGGCAATATGATATTGGATTGTTTTAATATGTCCTAAAACTGTAGCTGGCTTATCTTCTGAGTAAAATGTAAAGTCAATGATTACTGTTCTACCACAATTACCACTACATAAAAAATGCTCACTCCTGGGGGATTATTTAGCTATTTAATTCACTTTGGGCTTTTGGTGTGCTACTACTTATTCCAGTAATGCTAACCCTTGTCTAACAGGAATAAAGAAGCTCCTCTTTAATAATTTTTATTTGCTGAAAACAAAATTGGAACACTGGTATTTTAAGCTGATAGTCAGTGTTTGTAGAAAGACTGCTGTAGTAGGTCAGTTTATATGACTTAAGGGGGAAAATTACAGTCACCAATTTTTAAATCAGTAACATTGTAGAAAAAGTTAAAATAACCTTCACTAGCTTCTAAGACACTGAAGCTCTGTATCTCTGCAAAGACAGAACATTGTAGAATGAGTGCCAGATGAAGCACCTCTTGCATTAATAAGTCCTCTCAAATCATTCAACTTACCTTCTCCTGATTAGTAAGGTAGTATCTGAATTTCCAAACTAGATCCTGTTCTTCATACGTTAGTTGTTTTGTCGGTGGATAACTCACTATGATCTATTAGATACATAGTCAAAAAGTGAGGTTAAAAACATGAACAGACATAATCAACAAGTTAACAGACTACACTGCAACTAAGCACAACACTGACAACATATAAAAAAAGCTAGGGGATAAAAAAAAAAATACCACACCGAAACTTTCCAACACAAAGTTCACATGCTATCATGGTGATGCTCCTCAGTTATGTGGTTTCCCTGGCAGCACAGGTAAACGTACAGTTACTTTAAGACTACCATTAACACCTACATGGTATGTGCACAGTATGCATTCTTAACCCCCCCCAAACTGTTTTACCAAAAAATGAGCAAGTACCATCTGCTTCTTTCCAAGTTGGACCCCTCTAACTAAGCACTTGTGAGAAACACTTTATGACATTTATTCATTAATGACTTTCTTTAAACTGAAATGAACTGTACTTTCCTTAAATTCTCATCATATATTAATACCAATCTACCTAATAAAATTGAGTTTAACTACCATGTAACTGACTTACATTAAGCTGATCTCGCGTAGCTGCATTAGGCTTCAGATCATGATCAGAAGGTCCACTTCTTAAACTTCGAGCAAGCTTGTGATGTTTACTTTCTACTAAGTTCTCCTAAACGCAGAGGGTAAGTCAGTATTTATAAATATTTAAGCTCCAGATAAAATTACTACTGAAGTGAAACCACCTAGCAAAGACTCACCAGTATCTTGAAATAATGCATGACAATTAAAATTCACATCTAGAACTACAGCGTCTTCTGGATTTTTTTGTTTTCTTGTTGTTTTAGAAGAAACTCCTTCAACAATATGTGGAGGGTTGCTGGGGATTCTGAGTTTTTGTTTTGTTTTTTTACTTCACACAATTTACAAACCCTATCTTGCCTTTTGGTGAATTGCTGCAAAATGCAAGCGAGTCAACACATCTGTGATTTAGACAGCACTCAAACGTGCTAGCCACTTTATAAACATTTTTAGGACATTTGCAGTAATAAAGCTTTGTATGCAAGAAAAACTTCTCAAAAAGTTTTCCCACTGTTAATACCATGTTAGCAACAGTAGGAGCCACAATAGGAGCCACAGTGTCAATGAGATTTCAGCAGCCAAGGCAGTTTTCAGCATTGTCAGACTTGCTCTTGCAGTGTTAGGTTACACAGTGCTCAAACAGTGTTGCCAGTAGAAGCCCACTTACATTAAGGTTCCCAAAGCTGCCAATACCAGTCCCACTGAATTGGCATCCACAATAATGGAAATCTTTTCTAGAACTGTACTTAGGCACAGTCTACATGGAAGACAACATACAAGACAGTGTAGGGAGAAAATATTTTAACAGATTAAGTGACCAATAGTTACTGCATCTTCCTCTAAATTTCTTTTTTTTTTTTTTTTTCAGCTCCCTCTTACCTTATATTCCCACCCTCTGACCTCTTTTGCCAAACCCCCTTCTCTGCTTTCCTACACCTCAGAAGCAAGCACGTTAGGTAGGAAAAGGAGATGAATATAAGCATTAAATCAATTCCTGTATTTTAATCTAGCAGCAGCAGGGTAAAAAAAAAGATTACAAGAAGTCAAACCCACTAATATTTCTCAACTGGTCAAATACATCTTTCCATTGACTTAAAATACTGAAGGCAGCAATACAGACAAGCTTTCACCTCCGTTTACGAAAACTTCAACAACAATATGATAATACAGATTGCATTGCATGGAGGGTGCTTACCATAGACATCTGGGGATCTGGAATCTTAACAATTTCAGAACTTGTCAAAATCGGTGATGACTCATCACCATCCTGAATGACAAAAGTTTAAAGGCTTATTAAACACCTCAAGTTTTAGGAAAAAAAAAAAACAACAAACCAACATTTCATAATGTATTGTAAATTATACTACAGTGAAAGAATGATGCAACCGCACCTTGCTGACCTTTGACAGGTATAGAGGGGAAAACGGAAATTAAGAAATGGATTATTTCTCTTGTTAGCTTTTGCCAGATGACAAACAAGGTGGCAAGACAGATGAAAGTTCATCTGAGGAGATGCAGCTTGGCAACTCACTACCATGCGGGTACACAGATATGTGTAGAAATTTGCCATTACTGCTATATACGTCCTCTGGAATCACAAAGAGAAACCAAATCAGGGACCGTATTTTCACCAAAACCATACAATTTCCTAGAAATAACAACCATGTTGCAGAAAATATCTCCTAATAGTTCAACGTAGATGGGTTTAGGAAGATATACGTGTGTCTAACACAGGTTCCACATGGAGCATGACAGTCTTGTCTAGAAGTTCATGCTGTGCTGCTCTGGAGCAGTATGACAGGAGCCTACTGGTTTTCCTTAGGGGAGTTTAAGCTGCTGCTGCGTAAATAAGGGAAGGGAGAAGCTAAAGGCTTCCTGTTTGAACTAAGCAGAAGGGAAAATACAAAGCCTGCCACCAGGTGACAAAAACAGCAACTCTGTTTCCCTCTTCTACTCACACCTAGCAATTTGTTTTTTGTTTTTTTTTTTTTTTTTTTTGTTTTTGTTTTTACCTTAGAAGTGTAACTAAGCATTAATTGACACGATCTACAGAAGAACACTTCATTTAAAAGACAGTATAAAACATAAAACAGAAAAAATGATGAGACAACACCAGCATAATACGTGCTATGCTGTATTTACATGTAGTTTGTTCTCATTTATTATGGAGTTTATTGTATTATATGAAATTTATAATTTTAGCTCAGAATACAGATTTTTTTAACGTATCAACATTTCCATCAATAATGTAAGTTTTGAGATAACTTGCTCAGGTTTGCTTCTGCCCCCACTCTTTTTTTTTTTCCTCCTGCTTTGCCAATTACGTATGTCTCTTGAGACGGCTGTGCTTTTATACTTTTCAGAGGTAACTCTAAAAGAAGCAAAGGGGCTTGTATCAAGGGGAAGAAAAGAATCATTAGTCACCAAGACACAGGAGTTAAAATTGACATTAACCTTTAGGGAGAAATAATTATTTCCAGCTACCTAAGTTTTGTTTTGCTGACTATAGTAAAAGATCTCTTATTACTAAAAGGCACATTCAGGAAGACACTTCTACTGCATTTATTAGTGTTCTATGCCTTTCTGAAGTAGCAATTTTACAGTCACAACAATGACTAACTACACACACATCCTTCCTAGTTAAAAGGAAATATACATACAATCTGTCTGTGGCTGAGGATGGTTCCAGAACATGAGCAGGACTGCTTTTCCCATTAGGAAAGAGGAGAAGAAAGAGGACATTTGCTTACAGTTTCTCTGTTTTAAAACCATACTGCCTAAACAATAAACTTAGCTTTAACCTAATTATATAGGAATAATTTTAAACCTGAAGTATTTCTATTATAATAAAATACTGCTGCGTTGATGTAACAGTACGCTGAAGTGAGTAGGAGCCACACTGACCGATCAGCACCCACATTGCGCTAAAACCTTTGCCATCTCAGACAGAACTTTCAGATCATGTTCAATTAGTTTTTACAAAGTCAAATTACGTAAAAAACAATTAAATGGTTTTGGGCAGAAAATCCTTCTGAAAATAAACATACCTGATGACAAGAGATGACAGACCAATTTCTATCTACTAATTGCACCCTCAGTAAGTTTGCAGATGACACCAAACCAGGTGGGAGTGTTGATCTGCTTCAGGGTAGGAAGGCTCTACAGAGGGACCTGGACAGGCTGGATCGATGGGTCAAGGCCAACTGTATGAGGTTTAATAAGCCCAAGTGCCGGGTCCTGCATTTTGGTCACAACAACCCCAAGCAACGCTACAGGCTTGGGGAAGAGTGGCTGGAAAGCTGCCCGGCAGAGAAAGACCTGGGGGTGCTGGTGGACGGCCAGCTTAACATAAGCCAGCAGTGTGCCCAGGTGGCCAAGAAGGCCAACAGCATTCTGGCTTGTATCAGGAATAGTGTGGCCAGCAGGAGCAGGGAAGTGATGGTGCCTCTGTACTCGGCACTGGTGAGGCCTCACCTCGAGTGCTGTGTTCAGTTCTGGGCCCCTCTGTACAGGAGGGACATTGAGGTGCTGGAGCGTGTCCAGAGGAGAGCTACCAGGCTGGGGAGGGGTCTGGAGACCAGGTCATATGAGGAGAGGCTGAGGGAGCTGGGCATGTTTAGCTTGGAGAAGAGGAGGCTGAGGGGAGACCTCATTGCCCTCTACAACTACCTGAAGGGATGTTGTAGAGAGGTGGGGGTTGGCCTCTTCTCCCAGGTGGATAATGACAGGACCAGAGGAAATGGGCTGAAGCTGCGGCAGGCGACATTTAGATTGGATATCAGGAAGAATTCCTTTACTGAACGAGTGGTCAGGCACTGGAACAGCCTGCCCAGGGAGGTGGTTGAGTCACCATCCCTAGAGGTGTTTAAGAAACATCTAGATGTGGCACTTCAGGGCATGCTCTAGTGACAGAGATTGTAAGGGTTGTTTTTGGGGTTTTTTTGTGTGTGTGTGTATGGTCGGACTCAATGATCTCAAAGGTCCTTTCCAACCATGAAGATTCTATGATTATCTTCCTAATCAAAAACATAGTAAGGCTACAATCTGACTTGACCTTTATAAAACAACAAAGGAATACCAATGCCCAAGGGACAAACAAGTTTCCACTCCGTTGAGACCCTTCACATGAAAGCCCTGCAGGAAAAAATTGTACATAGGAGTGGATTCACTAGTGACTAACAAATCTTCAAACTCCTACCAAGGCATTTATAGCATCCATATCCGATGTGAATTCTCTAGGGATAAGCAGTAATAACATACGTACTACCACATCTTTTTCCCAGTGAAAACTTTCAGATAAAATAGCTGTAAAAAGGAAAGAGTCTGACAAAGCTTTTACGCTGGTAAAAGTGGAGCACCTGCCCCACAATCAAAAGCCTATGATAGTTATTACCAACTCAGAACTTACTAGGACAAAAGCCTAAAATTTGCTCACTTACCAAAAAAAAAAAAAAAAAAAAAAAAAAAAAAATGCACAAAACCTTCCAATGACTAGTGTCAAAATGTTTATGACACAGTTTAAAACCAAGACTGGGGATTTTTTCCAGGGCTAGTGTTAAAAGAATGATTTCTAAACTCATTACTGACGTGTCTTTTTTTAACCATTCAAAAGAAATATTATATTGACTGTTCCTTAAATTCCTCTTCTCAAATGTAGTTAGATTATGAAGAGCCAAGCTAAAAAGCTCTAGTTATTCAGCTCAAGCACTAGGAAACCTCTGTTCCCAGTTTTTCACTGTGTTTTACAACAAAGCCTTAAGCTTCAACCAAAATTTGCTCTGAAACCAAGTTTTGCCATGCATTCATGGGAAAAGCTACTGTGTCAGTAGTTAACATTTTCAGAACAGACTATTTTGTGAAATATTCGAGGCGGCATAATAACATTAGTTTGTCTGTGGAGGACTTCAGTTGTTTAAATTGCCTTCCAATTAGATTAATACACAGCCCTAATTCTATCTCGTATGTGGAGAGTACCCAATGGATCACTGTGACCCTGACCATATGAACTTACTAAACCATACCAATGCCTGAGGATCAACTCTAAATTAGCATTTGAATTTGGTCAAGCGTGTGCTTTTGAAGTGTCCCTCCTAATCATTCCCATGTAGCAAGCTTTGGTTTGTATCATGGAGGTTTTAGAAATACCTGATATCCTCCAACTGCCAACAGCATTCAGCCCACTGGACTTGATCAAAACTAGTCTCAAGTATAAGCATGCAGTGCAGACATTGGGCCTTCAGCATCAACTTCTTTCCTCTACAAATCTGCTCCTCTTGGCTGCATTACTTGGTAGCATAGCCAGAACCTGAGATGACCTGCTACTTTGCCACTGGGAAACAAAAGCAGCATCAATACTAAATAGCATTAACTTGCTTTAAACTATTACGTTGAAGAGCTTTAGAGATATTTCACTGCATTAAGGTAGTGCGTGACTTTATATAGGTATTAGAGACCATTTAAGAAAGTCAACAAAATGTGCAGAATTTTCCGACCCAGAAAGGTTGTTCTGCACTTTCCTGAAAATCAGTTTCACATCACCAATAAATAAGGAGGATGTTCTATTTCTCTTACTCTTTAGTCAAAATATCATTTCAAGTAACACCACCTCCTACTTTCTCCGACACAAAATGTAAATGGGAACTCAATGCTGTTGATTTTTTCATTCTTTCAAGTCATGAATCAGGTTCTGATAATCAGACATTTTTATTTATTTATTTTTATGAACTGGATGCAGCAGTGCAATCAATTTATTTATTCAAACAAAGGTTTCACTTGAAACCTGTACAAAAACACATTAATGATAAATGTTGGTGTTATTTGCACTTGGAAAGTCACACTGAATTTTTGCCTAAATGGATAATCAGAAGCGATGCCCTCATTACCTGCAGACCACTATCCTTCATGTCTTGAATGCTGTATTAAAATTAAGTTAACAGAGAACATGAGAAGAGTCACTGCTACTTCACTTTATTGTAATTTAATGTTGAATCAAAGAATCTCAAATTCTATCAGCTGCTGTTTAACAGGCTAGTTCTTCGTAAACACTTGAAAACAAATTTATCAACAAAACTGTGACAAGTAATCTCCACTTCTACTATCGGTCACAGGCAGGCGACAACAGAACCAACTTTCATTAGACTTAATATACTGTATTGGTGATGCCAGATATGTATACTGTACACTGTAATTGGAAGCATGACAAAACTGAGAAGACAGGCACTAATTTATGTATTGCTTCCTACTGCTGCCAGAAAAGGGTCAAGAACTCGTTGAAAAGCTACTTCATAACAACAAAGCCCACTAACTGCAGTTAGTTATAGCTTTAATATGTACTATTACACATCCAATTACATTATTTCCACAAGAGCAGTCAACGCATAGTTATTTTGTTCCATGCACTTTTACCGTGCTTCAGAAACATCTATTAAAAGAGACAGATGCATGCTTGAAGTCTGAATCTTCTTTCCCTCACCTTGTACATCTGTAAAACCATAATGATGACAGAAAAAGGTATGTGCAAATTGGGAATAATTCATCTATCATGCTAAGTTTCTGGAGGTGAGGGAGGGAAATTGTTTTCAGGAATGTCACATTTAACCATAAAAACAAAAGACCCAAAGGGACAAAGAGCTACACAGGGTCATGCTCTTTAGTATGGACCTGTGAAAAGTACAGCTCATTCTAATGTAAAAAGCTAATGGTTAGTAAAGTGTTTCAGTATTTTTGATCATATTCCACTATCCTCTCCAGAAAAATATTTCCTTAATTTCCACAGCAGTAAATAACTTTATTTTGTTTCATGGAGGAATCTGACATATTGCAGGTTTCATTCTGATTCGAAACACAAGGGAGTTTTGTAATAGTGAGGTCCTCTACAACAGCTGGTTCCAGGAGAAGACTTAGAAAGGTGGAGAGAGGTCCCATTGTCAACCACAGTCCACAAAAAGAAATGCTGAAGAGCTAACCCAGACATCTGCCTAAGGCACAGTTTCACCAAAATTATCAAAACTCACCAAAAAAATTTTTTAAAAAAAAAGAAACTAAAATAAACCTAAACCAACTCAACCACACTCAAAAAAAAACCCACACGAAACAACAGCCCTTTCAACAAAAAAAAAAAAAAAATCAAAGAAAAAAACAAACCCTGAACAAACACAGAAAAAACCCCACAGAACACCTCCCCCAAAACAGCCCCCACATATTTTCCTCAGACTGTGGGAGGAGACATTAAGTGCCAAGTAGAACTGCTGTTTCTTCCAGAAGCATTATGAAGACAGCTACCACTATATGGGATATGTGGATAGAGTGCGGACACACATTATTTTTATATCACGTTCTGCTGGTTTTGACTGAGGTAGAACTAATTTTCTTCACAGT
This sequence comes from Sterna hirundo, assembly GCA_009819605.1. Lineage (NCBI taxonomy): Eukaryota > Metazoa > Chordata > Aves > Charadriiformes > Laridae > Sterna > Sterna hirundo. The sequence continues at coordinate 78,894,237 of CM020462.1, read as the reverse complement.
AGCTAGTATGGGGCTATGTTTAGGATTTGTGCTGGAAACAGTGTAAATAATACAGGGATGGTTTAGTTGCTGCTGAACAATGCTTACACAGAGTCAAGGCTTTTTCTGCTTCTCACACCACCGCACCAGCGAGTAGGCTGGGGGTGCACAAGGAGTTGGGAGGAGACAGAGCCAGGACAGCTGACCCCAACTGACCAAAGGGATATTCCATACCATATGGCATCATGCTCAGCATATAAAGTGAAGGAAGGAGGAGGAAAAGAGGGACATTTGGAGTGATGGCATTTGTCTTCCCAAGTAACCATTATGCGTGATGGAGCCCTGCTTTCCTGAACACCCGCCTGCCAATGAGAAGTATTGAACAACTTGTTTTGCTCTGCTTGCATGCACAGGTTTTGCTTTACCTATTAAATAGTCTTTAATTCAATCCACAAGTTTTCTCACTTTTACCCTTCCACTTCTCTCCCTGCTCCTCCTGTGTGGGAGTGAGCAAGCAGCTGCATGGTGCTTAGTTGCTGGCTGGGGTTAAACCACGACATACATCTGCAAGACACACCCCTTACAAGGGCTTAGAAAATCACTTTAACAGCCACTCATTTTTGTTATGACTACAGCAATTTGAAAAACAACCTTGAGAGCTTCTCCTATAGTGGCACCTCAAAATAAGTTCTAAGACTCCTGTTAATGGCTTCAGATATTCAATAACACCTTAATTCAAGGTGTTACATTAATAGCATTTAAACAGTTCTTCTTTCAAACGTTCACAAGCATTAACTTACACCAGAACATACAGCTGAGGCAGATTCTGATCTATGCCTTGTCAGAATTTTTTGTGGAATCCCGCTTTATGCAATTTATTACTGTATTTTTCACTACCTTCTTCTAGAATCTTAAGTTAGATCACAGCTCTTCCATCGAGATCAACTGGTAATGTTGTCACATACATGGAAAAACTTACAGAATTACAGATTTTTTAAAAATACTCAGAACAGATGCTGCTTAAAGCTAGTACCTCTGATCTCAACAAGACTCCAGTCCCTTTTTTCTGCTTTCTTACTCTTTCCCATAAAGCTGTATTCCTTAGTAACTTTCTGACTTCTTATGAACCTACATATGCTGAAAATTTTAAGAGGCAATTACTGACAATTTATTTTTAAACCAGATTATAGATATACTCCTTTTTCTATTTCAGTGGGTCTTTCTACAATGCAGAGGACCATAAAAGTACTGATAACACCTTCCAAAGCCACACTGTTGTCTGCTAAACTCACTGTTAATCCATCATTCCATTAAACGTGAACTCATAAAAACCACCGAGGGCGCTGCTTTGTAAACACAAAGAAAACATGAAGACATTCCAATCCAGAAGACTTTCACTTAACTGACTTCCAAAGTATTTTCAGCATGAAAGACTAAACTTTCCTATTTGCTCATTTTAGAGAAAATGTTCACCAGCAGAGCTCTGGTGCAAAGTTCTAATAACTTACCTTTTATAAAGTTAGCAATCAATACAGGCACAGTTCTTCCTGATATAAGACATAATTTTTACATACAGGTACTCTGAAAATACTGCTGGATGACTGAAGGAACCATAAATCAGAGAGTTTTTAATCACTCACACTTATTAAATTCTGTAATCTTGAACTGTATTACACGAATGATTGACTTCTGCAATCTTGCTGCATCTATACTGTTTGATTTGTATGTACATAAACAGCTGGCACTGACAGCTGTCTGCCTCTATCCTGCAGCAAAATATTTCACCTCAGCAGAAAAACCTATCCATTTTAGGTGCATATGTTGCTTTTTAAAGATGAACATAAAGCCTGCAAGGCACATACCTTTTCGTAGTAAACTATTCCGTATTCTTTATCATCACACTTGACACAACGGAATTCAATCATCAGGTACATAAAATTAGAACTTCGTTTCTCCCTCTGAGAAGAGAAGCACCACAGATGTGTATCATATATTGAAGCGCATCTATCTTCAACGTTCTCAGTACAGCAATTACCCTACTTCCTTTGTGCTGTAACTGATAAATTAGATTACCACTTTTTGTAGCAATTATTCAGTTAATCATTTCATAGCACTACTTGAGACTGTATCACCTTCTTCCTGACATTCTTACTTCCTTACACTCACAATTCATGATAAACATCCACATGTAACAATCACATTGTTTTCATCAGTGGCTTGCAACCATGGACTAAAGTTCTGCAAAATGGCAATGAAGAATAACCAGCTGACAGAGGAGGGCTTTTGTGTGTGTTTGGTTTGTTTTTTTTCACATCATTAAACACAGTTACGCATGTCAGAGTCAAAAACTAGAGGACATAAAAAAAAAAAAATAAAAATCACTGTTTCAGCCAGAACCATGAAAGAGACAAATTTAACTTGAACCACGAGATTAGATTTGCAGATCATTCACTTTCAGAAGAAGATTTGCTCATGTACGCATTTTTGAAATGCCTTCCCTAGAAAAAGTTCTTAGAATTTTAAAGTCTAGGTGGGAAACAAGAAAGAAGCCATACATAACCACCACCAGGAACATATTTAATGCCAAAAATATGCAACCACTTTAATAACAAGCAACTCAATTTTGTTTCATGCATTAATAGTGGATTGACTTTCCAGCAGTGGAAAAGTGGTTCTACATTTAAGGTACAGCTCTAGGAATCAGGAGTTTTTAGTTTTCTGTGTTTTTACAGAAAAGGAAGAGGGGGGGAAAAAAAAGGGTAGGCTGAGTATTAAAAAAATTCAGAAGGGTTTATAAAAACACATATTTAAGTTAAAATGAATCTGATTCCCACAGGTCTAACTATAAATAAGAACATAAAAATCTCAAAGCAAAAAGTAGAAAACAACAGAGTTCTGTTGTGCAAGATGAGTATAATCAGGTAACAGTTTGGGGGTGATCTTGCTTAACAAGTTTTAACACTTCGTTCAGGTATTTAACTACCAGATTTATTTATTTAGAATCATAGAATTGTCAGGGTTGGAAGGGACCTTAAAGATCATCTAGTTCCAACCCCCCTGCCACAGGCAGGGACACCTCCCACTAGATCAAGCTGCTCAGAGCCCCATCCAGCCTGGCCTTAAAAACGTCCAGGGATGGGGCTTCCACCACCTCTCTGGGCATCCTGTTCCAGTGTCTCACCACCCTCATGGTGAAGAACTTCTTCCTAAAGTCCAGTCTGAATTGTCCCATCTCTAGTTTTAATCCATTCCCTCTAGTACTACCACTACCCGACGGCCTAAAAAGTCCCTCATCACCAGCTTTCTTGTGGGCCCCCTTAAGATACTGGTAGGCCACTGTAAGGTCTCCTCGGAGCCTTCTTTTCTCCAGACTGAACAACACCAACTCCCTCAGTCTGTCCTCATAGGAGAGGTGCTCCAGCCCTCTGATCATCCTCGTGGCCCTTCTCTGGACACCTTCCAGCATGTCCATATCTCTCTTGTAGTAGGGGCTCCAGAACTGGATGCAGTACTCCAGGTGGGGTCTGACGAGAGTGGAGTAGAGGGGGAGAATGACCTCCCTCGACCTGCTGGCCACACTTCTCCTGATGCAGCCCAGGATACGATTGGCTTTCTGGGCTGCTAGTGCACACTGACAGCTCATGTTGAGCCTCTCGTCCACCAGCACCCCCAAGTCCTTTTCTTCAGGGCTGCTCTCAAGCCAGTCACTGCCCAGCCTATATCGGTGCTTGGGATTGCCCCGACCCAGATGGAGGACCCTGCACTTGGTCTTGTTGAACTCCTTGAGGTTGGCATGGATCCACCTCTCCAGCCTGTCAAGGTCCCTCTGGATGGCATCTCTTCCCTCCAGCATGTCAGCCGCCCCACACAGCTTGGTGTCATCAGCAAACTTGCTGAGGGTGCACTCTATGCCACTGTCCATGTCGCTGACGAAGATGTCAAACAAGACCAGTCCCAGTCCTGATCCTTGAGGGACTTCACTTGTCACTGGCCTCCACTTGGACATGGACCCATTGACAGCCACTCTTTGGGTGCGGCCATCAAGCCAGTTCTTTATCCACTAAATTGTCCATCCATCAAACCCCTATTTTATCAGCTTGGAGACCATGATGTCATGCCAGACAGTGTCAAAGGCTTTGCTCAGGTCCAGGTAAATGACACCAGTTGCTCTCCCCTTGTCTATTGATGTTGTGATCTTCTCAAAAAAGGCCACCAGGTTTTAAATATTCATTTAAATCTTACAAGTATTTTTCCTCAGCACTCAAAATCAAAACCAATAAAGATGAACAGGTCTAAAACCAAGTAACAGTTCAAAAAGCTTCCCATCGCAATCCAATACCTAAAGTTAAGTTAGTCATACCTAACAGTATTTGTTCTAAGCTATTCCAAATTATTATTAAATTTTGTCTTCCATGATCAATTTCACTTGAAGCTGAAAACTGGTAAGACAGCTATCTATTCCGGTGGATGAGAAGCTAGACATGTGCTGGCAATGTGTGCTCACAGCCCAGAAAGCCAACCGCATCCTGGGCTGCATCAAAAGCAGCATGGCGAAGGAGGGGATTCTGCCCCTCTGCGCTCGTGAGACCCCACCTGCAGTGATGTGTCTGGCTCTGGGGCCCTCAGCACAGGAAAGACACAGACCTGTTGGAGCAGGTCCAGAGATGGGCTAGAAAAATGATCAGAGGGCTGAAGGACGTCTCCTATGAGAAGCTGGGACAGTTGAGGTTGTTCAGCCTGAAGAAGAGAAGGCTCCAGAGAGACCTTACTCTAGCCTTTTTCAGTACTTAAAAGGGACTTATAAGAAAGAAGGTGACAGATTTTTAGTAAAGCCTGTGACAGGACAAGACATAATGGTTTTAAACCAGAAAAGGGCAGATTCAGACTAGATATAAGGAAGAAACTTTTTATGATGAGGGTGGTGAAACACTGGCCCAGGTTGCCCAGGGAAGTTGTGGATGCCCCACCCCTGAACACGTTCAAGGTCAGGTTGGATGGGGCTGTGAGCAACCTGAACTAGTTGAAGATGTCCTGGCTCACTGCAGGGGCCATTGAACTAGGCAACCATTAAAGGTCCAAACCAAATCATTCCATGATTCTCATTACTGCCAAAGTAAAATCGACTTTGGGAGTTTAAAAAACTATTCTTCCTTTTATCATACACACTGGTGGTTGAAGAAAAATAGGAAAAAAGTGCTTAGTCTCCTGAGCAAGCAAAGGTTCCATATTAGCAAGATCCAAAAAAAGAATTCACAAATCTTAGGTACAATGACCTACCTCATTGATCATTTCTATTTCTCTAAATGTCAGTCTATCCAGCCAGTCCACTTTCACCATGTGACCCTGCCGATGAGACTTGGTGAGCTGCATGAAAAAACACAATGATAACACTAAATTCCTCGGAGCAAGAAAAAATAATATCAAAGTTATAATTTAAGAGACACTACCATGAAATCAGGGGAAAAAAGGAACTGGAAAAAACACTTGTACAGTACACACAGTAGATTCTTGTAAACAGCTAAGCTATGACATAAAAATAACTCTAGTATCTAAAACACAAATCATAGCAAAGACCAAAACCATGTTACAAGCACACCAGCTTTGCATTTTTAACACATTAAAAACAGGAACATATTTTTTAAGCAGTCACATAAAGATATTTCATTTTTTGTTTTACTAAGTGACATATAGTAAAACTTACCAAGCCAAAAAAAACAGAAGATACTTCAAAAACTATCCAAATTGTGTAATTCTGCCCTTGTTAATCTCACCTGAACAAGTTTTCAGATTGGGACTTACACATTGCAAAATATCAGCTGAAGACTTATGGCAAGTCACAGAGAGCTTGTCTCCCTTTCTTTTTAATCATCTAAAAAGTAGTTCAGGTTTCACTCCTACATCTACGTATTGCTGTAAAAATAGCAAGGAAGTAGAGTTGTTTAAAGGATTACCTAACAGTAGAAGAGTGGAAGAGAAGATAAGTAAGATATGAGCCACAATACCTGTGGTTTCAGATGCGCTGACACACAATAGTTTATGAAAAATTCAGCAGAACACCCCGGGATGCAAAGCTATGGCTTTTTCATCAGTAGCAATTTTACAAGCAACATTTATGTGTTTTGTAAGAGCATAACCATGTAGCATCTCAACAGGAAATAAGAGGCTTGCCATGCTATCAATTATTTAAGGTAAAAGGATGCAACTCCTCCAGCAGCCAGTCATTGCTTTTATACAAATTCCCTATAATAATAAATACCTCGCACATACACACACAAACTCAGAAGCACGTCAAGAAAATAAAAAGTAATCTTTTAGATGGAGAAGAGGTGCTTTGGCAAGCTCTTCTCAGAAGTTACTTACTACCTGGAGGATTCTAATTTGGCCTCTGGTATCAGACATCAATCAGTATTGCCTATCCAATAGGCAAACAGAAAAAACGAAAGGAAGCATAGCAAAGTCTACACAAACTCATCTTGTATTTAATTAGCCCTACTCCTCTTACCTATATTTAAACATACCCTCACATACAGTAGCATCAGGAGGCATTCAGCAACTGATGAGTAAGTCATAGAAAAACAGAAGCTGTTTGTACTCAAACAATGGCTATTTAGGAATGATAAGTCACAAGAACCTCATCTGCTGTGTAAACAGCTGTGCAAATGAAAGCTCTCATAGACACACTACCCAAAAACCCTATTCAGTTTGCTAGCATCTGATGTTAAAATGTTTTTATAAATGAACACAACAAAATGAACACAACACAAAAAATTTTCGTCTTCCAGAAACTACTATCTCCCAAAACAGCTTTCAGAACAGTAGATGGTGGCAGTGATGTTACCAGATTTTTATTAGCCATTAACTAGAACTTTCAACTGGGATGTGAAAGGAGAATTCCCTTCTCTTCCTCAAAGGCTTTGAGCCCTCATCTCCCATATGCCAAAAGAACAGACACAGGTATTTTGAGACCGAAATGTGCTACTTTATTTATATTTCTTGAGCTACAAAGCAGACGGAGTGAAGGGAAGAGAAAAAAGCCACTGGTTGTTTGTAGGGTATGGTCACATTTGCATAACAGAACTAACATGAAAGAGAATGCCTACACTCTAAAACCCTTTCTCAGAGACCCACTGCCTATATCACATAACCGTTTGATGAATTAAACAAGCCTTGATATTTAGTGTCTACAGAGCTTCCTTAGGCTAGAGTGGATTTATTCTACTGTGATCAAGAAATGGGGCACCACCACTGGCAGAAAGCTTTAATGAGTTTTCTATTATAAAGTCAAGGAGAACTAGACTAATGATAGATAGACCCTAAATGAAAGTTAGTTTATTGCTGTGATAAATCTCTAGATGAGAGAATGGACGTATTTATGGCACTGGACCTATCTTTCACTTGGAGTTGCACAAAGGGGTGGATGAAAACTAGGAGACCAAGATCAAGAAGAAAGTACACTGAGTAAGTGGGTTGAGCCATTCGGCAAGATTGGGGTAAGCTTAGCTGAAGAATGAGAAGCTAACATTTATTATCAATTACAGAAGTAGTTTTGACGGCAAAAATACACTCTGACATCAAGCTGGGAGAAGAAGATGCTAATATACACACATATCTGTGAGCTTAAATGAATGAAACCGGTTTATTTTTTCAGTTCTACTAAAATTCTTTCTAATACAGAGGTACGTCATACACACCTGAACGCTACACCAGACAGTCTTAAATCTAAAGGACGGATACTGAAAGAAACTAGACTGTCCTCACCAGTTACTGTTAGGAGCTGCTCTTACTGAACCTCATCGAATTTTGGCTTCAAGCATGTTCAAGGCACATCCGAATTTTCATTCTTTACAGAGAATTAGGATAAGTTTTTACGACTGAATGCTATGTATATTAAAATGTACTTATATGTCCCCTTTTAAGAAATACTTCAGAAGCAAATGAGCGTGACTTAGTTTACTCATTTGTATAAATCCAGTGAAATACCTAAACAATCAAAAGAAGATAGCTTTCACATGAGAAAACAACATGGGAAACCGGTCCTCATTAAAGCCTGTCTTTGTTTCACTTCAGTGAAAGTGCAAGCTTTTCACATACATCTTAAAGGTTACTTGCTATTCCATTACCTTTGCCAAGCGGCTCATTTGATCTTCAGAGACTGTGCTGCTGGTTCTCCCAGGAGTTTTGGTGGGCTCCGAGCCGTCAGCTTCTACATTGGGCCAGACTTTCAAATCATGCATTCCTTGACGAAACATACTGCAGGGAAAAAAATGCAGAATCGCTTCAGTAAATTCAAAATAATACAGCTGTCAGGAATCAAAGTACAGCAGCAGCTACAAGAAAATGAAGTAGCTTCCTTTGCCAAACCTACAAACATGCACTGCCATGCATAATTTAACTGAACTGCAGAAGTACCTTGCACTTCATGCCCTCTACGGCCTTCATTTTTATTGGCACAGAGTTTAGAAGAAAATGAGTAAAGTCTGAGATAACTTATTTGGCAAGTGGGAGAAAAATGGGTAATTCCCAAAGTTAGTGGGGTGGTACAAACGCAAACTGAGGACAGAGCTTGACCTTCATAGTTTTATTATTTGTAATGAAGCAGAAAGTATTCCTCTTGACTTGCAAATGATAATACTGACTTTTGTTCTGCCAGTCTGAAAAAGAATTCAACTAAAAAACTATCTAAGTTTCATTTGAAGGTCAACTGATATAAAGCAGCCTTCTCAGCTGCCAAATAAAAAGAAAAAAAAACACACAAAAAACCACCCCACCCACAACCCTCAACACACCATTTTCTCCATCTATGCTTGAAATTGAATTAGTAATTGAAACTGTGCAATGAACAGAACTTTGCAAGGTAACTGACCGCACCTTTTCTCTTGAAAACCCTGCTTCCCTTGCACATTTGTACTGATCTACCTATAATCGATGCTCCAAGAAGTCAAGTGCATCACTTTTGCCAATAAGAGCTGATCATTTAACTCTTAAAAGGTTCAGTTAAATAAAACTGGAAGGAACACTTTAAGTCAACCATTAAAAATGAGAAATACCAACTAGAAGGACTATCTGACCTTGAATTTACACGTCACTTTGTGGAGTACTACTACAAGGGTTTCCATTTACAAGTAAAAGTAATCTACAAAAAATTTCAAAATTATTTGTGGCTTTCAGTCCATTTACTTCCCCCAGGCCCTACATGCCGGAAACAAAAGTAGATTTCATTTATAAATTGTATCCTTTTTTCCAGAAACTATGCTCTAATGCTTTTAAAACTACCAGCAGTCTTCGGGGCACAGTGCAATTGATCCAGTTCAGTTTTCTGCCCTAAGACAATGTCAGTGTCAAAGTCAAAGCAATATCTTCCATGATAGAGACACAACCTCTCTGTGCAGTAATTTTCTGCATTGAAGTATCACTCGAACAGCTTTCCTAATGCTAAACTAAACTTTTCCTGCACTTCAGTTAGCCTTATTACTTCTCATCCACGGACAAGAGAAAAAAAGGCTATTTCTCCTCATTTTCCAACACTACCTACATACTAGAAAAGTGTTCCTATAGTCTTTTCTTCAGACTCACTGGTCTTTACTCCTCCAACACCACACCTAATGCTAGGCATTCAATGACACGGACTCCCTTAGACTCTCAGTAGTAAAGTCAGTTATGTAGAACTGAACATATCCCTGCCGAGCAGAGGAGTATGGAGATGGAGGACACAGTGTTCTCCCTGATGGGTGTACTTGTAAACTGTTTATATATTCAATGTTGTTGGCATATTTCACAAAAGCATCATGATGCTGAATCATGCAAAATTTAGAGGTTCACTATACAACACAAATCTTTTCGTCTGTTTTCCCAGGCAGCTGCTCCTCATTCTGTACCTGACTACAATGAACTGCAAAAGTACCAGTGCCACGTGCTTTCCCTTAAACTGCATCCTATTTTTTTTACAGTTTGCTTTCCACTTAGTCAAGATCCTTTTGATGTATTGTCACCTTCTAGAACACTTGTAATCCTTCGCATCTTAGTGTTACCATCCACAAATTTACTAAACCCACCCACTATTGGATCACAGATTACTAATTCTGAAAACTTCTCATTTACTGAGTTATACTTTATTCATTATAAAACAAACTGCACTAACAGCCCAATTGCAAGCCAACTAAATAGTGCTGAGTAATCAGTACTGGCATCCATGCATTACAAAAGTATAAACAGGAAGTGATTTCACGGTTTGCTACCTTAAAATCCAAGCTTACAGAGCTAAAAAAAAAAAAAACACACCTAAACTTTGGTGCTATACAAGAAAAGACTTTTTTTTACAACACCGTAGCATGTATGAAGTTACACTCAGAAAGAAACAGCATAAATCATCTATGAATCTGATTCTTCAAGCATGGAACTGTTCACCTGGTTTAAAAAAATTTAAAAAAAATCTGTCAGAACCACTGCTACCTTACTATTCACAAGTGAGCTTCAAATCTGTACCATAGAAGAAAAAGAAGTATACCCATATTTCCCAAAGAGTGAGACTGTTGTTCCTCCCACAGGAACTGCTTTACCAGGTCCATATACATCCCAGATGGTCAGAGCCACCTGTGCATTGCGAGGCAAGTCTGGATACTTCACAGGCAGTTTCAGCCATTCATTCCAGCTGCAGAGAGATACTTTTAATTAATCATAAAGCTTTAGAATTTAAGTTACTCTATTAGTTTATACAACTCAGACTCTCCTTAGAATATGAATTTCTAAGGGCAGACGGACTATTTTCCTGTGGGCTTTAACTATTCAAATACTTGCCTTGAGCATGATTAGAAGGCTAGCGACCAAAGGAAAAATACACTGGCTTCATCTCTGTCCAGTCATCAGTATGAAAACATGCTAGTCCAGGCCCCAGAAGTTATTTAAGCAGTAAGCCATGCCCAAACGCACAAGTAACATTTTTATCACTTACCCATTACACAAAAAGGTTGGTTTTGTGCTGTTAGGGTAACACTTAATAACTATACACAGACTTGAAGAAACTTAAGTTATTTGAAGACAACAGAAAACAAATTTTTCTTACACACGCACAAAAAAACCCCATACAGATTTATTTATATAACTTGATACCCCACTAACCAATAGGAACATGAAATAAAAGGCAGTCACTTACTTCCACCTAGTGCTAAAAGCTTTGTAGGAAGTTCTAACCGGAAGAGCAAGAGGCTTCCCTTCTGCAAACACCTGACAAGTTACGTACAAGTCAGAGCAAGTTTCTTGATACAGTCCCGAGAACTTCAGCATTGGATCTTCTAAGAGAGCTTTGTAACTCTTCTGTTCTCTTTTCCCTTCCAGACTTCCTCTATGTGAGGAGGGGAAAGAAAAAAAAAGGCGGGGGGGGAGGGAGAGAAAAAATAATTAAACCAAAATATACTTTATCCGCAGTAAAAGTCCTACTCTACTTCCATAGCTTATATTCAGATTACCCAGTACTGAGGCTATCCTCACTTTGCAGGAAATCCAAATGCTGTAGAGGAACTCAGGATGTGAAGTGATGAACAAACACAGAATTTATTGCTATATTGATTTAGGGGGGAAGAGCAGGGAATGGAAGAATTACTTGCTTGTCTTTTCAACAGAGATAACTTCTCCAAGTACAGCCTGTAGATTGTCAGACAGCGTCAAATGAGGTATGCTAAGCAGGGCAAGAATGAGGTGATATATACTGCTATTATTAAAAAACTACAACAAATGACTGGATTTGGATGCCACTCATTGCTCAAATCAACAACAAATCAAAGCTCAACTATGCAGGCTATTCAAATCAAACTTGATTAAAGCCCTGCAACAATTCACAGAATGCTAGTGTTAGAGTAAATTGATGGAATTTCTCAGGCCTCAGCTATACCACGATGAAAACAATCATGCATATTAAATATCTGACTACGGATGCACATGCGAAGACAAAAAAGGAATTGTGGTGGCAATGGGAAAGCATGCAAGATCAACCTTCCAGCAAACAAAAATCTATTTGTACCACAAAAAAAGCTTCAGAGTAGATGAACAAGTTTCTTGCAAGAAAGTAGCACAGCACATTCCACACCAACGTACACTGATACACATACACACAAAAAAATCTTAATTTCGCTTTTGTTAGGCAGAATGAATTAGCAAAGAGGACACATACACCTAACTTTAGATGTCATCTTCCATTAAGAAGTTAAACAACCTCTGAACATGCTTTCCCAAGTTAGTTTTCCAAACAAAGTGCAATATGAAGTAGCAACATTAGATACACTACATTTTAAAACCAGCCATGTCCCTCCTACACAAATGTAAACATCCCACTGCTGTGATGCAGAAAAATCCCCAAAAAATTAAAAAAAAAATGAACCAGCAAATACATCAGCGTGTGATAACATCAGCTTCAGCAAGAGTGCTTGCATACACCTGGTTAGGAACATACCTACGTGTTGCAGCACCTACAACAAAGGACCCGACGAAGGGCAACTTGCTTTCTAAGGAGCACGCAAACAGGTAGGAAAAAGCGTTGTCGCCAGTTTATCTCCCTCCCGTAACACCGAGGAGTGACACCAGCAGGTGAGAGCTTACCAGAGACATTAGCGCTGAGCTGACAACCTATCTTAACCTCTTACAGGACCTAAGGCCACGAACATCTGGGAGGCGTTTAAAGTAAAGCTGACAACTCCGGCCCTGCCGCCGCCGCGGCCCCTTGCCCGTCCCGCTCCGCGCTGACAGGGACGCGGCCCCGAGGGAAGCGAGCGGCGGCGGCACTAAGGAGCTCCCGGAGACGGTGAGGGCAGAACGGGGCTCCCGCGGGGAAGCCAGGCCTCGGGACCCAGCGCAGCTCCGGCGAGCGGGCGGGCGGCCCAGCCTCCCCCGAGCCGCAGGGGACCGGGCCGCTTCCCGCACAGCGGCGGAGCAGGGGAACGCCGCAAGCCCCAACCCCCCTCCGACCCCCCAAACTCACATCTTCAGCTGCACATTGATGTCCAGGTCACAGCTGTAAACATAATAAAGCTTCTCGGTCTCGCCCATAGTTGCTGCTGACGGCACCCCGCCCGCCGCCTCAGCAGCGCCCGAACCCCCTCGCTGCAACGGCCCGCGGGCATAAGCGCCGGCCAGCCCCGCCGCCTGCGCCCCGCCGCGCACTGAGCATGCGCCACCGCCGCCATCTCGCTTAAGGGAGGGAAGGAGCCGGGGGAGGCCACTGTGGCGGCCCTTTACCAAAATGTCCGCCAGCCTAAGTCAGCTGAGGTAGGCGGGCCCAAAATGGTTGCGCCCATGACTCTCCCTCCCCACCATGGCTGCCGCCAGCTGTACGGCACGCAAGATGGCCGCTTCCAGGGGAGGTATGGCAAGATGGCCGGTGCTCCGGCTGGGTGCCAGGTGGCTGTCGGTCCCACCTGGGGGCAGGGAGGGTTTGACCCTCGCGGTAGCCGACTCCAGGGTGATGTGCCTGAAGGGCCGATGTCACACTGTCGTCCCCCTGTACACGGCACTGGTGAGGCCACGCCTCAAGCGCCGTGTCCAGTTTTGGGCCCCTCACCACAAGAAAGACATTGAGGTGCTGGAGCGTGTCCAGAGAAGGGCAACGGAGCTGGTGAGGGGTCTGGAGCACAAGTCTGGTGAGGAGCAGCTGAGGGAGCTGGGGGTGTTCAGCCTGGAGAAAAGGAGGCTGAGGGGAGACCTTCTCGCTCTCTGCAGCTCCCTGAAAGGAGGGCGTAGCCGGGGGGGTCGGTTTCTTCTCCTAATCTCTTAACAGGTGATAGGACGAGAGGTCCCTTCCAACCTAGACAATTCTATGAAATTTCTTCACGGAAAGGGTTATCAAGCATTGGAACAGGCTGCCCAGGGAAGTGGTTGAGTCACCATCCCTGGAGGCATGTAAAAGACAGGTAGACGTGGTGCTGAGAGATACAGTTTAATGGTGGACTTGGCAGTGCTACGTTAATGGTTGGACTTGGTCGCAAAGGTCCCTTCCAACCTAGATGGTTCTGCGATTCTGTCTCCTCAGGCTGCGATTCTTCATACTGCAGCCAAATCCCTCATCTCCAAAGCCTTTCTGTGCCCTGAAAGGTTGGATGCTGCTTCTGTGAGGCCTGCAGACTATACACCGTATGTTTTTCCAGGGACAGTCACACACTGGGTAATTTTAAAAGTAATGATTCTTGCTTTATGGTCTTGATGGCTCTAAAGAAGGACGAGTAGAAACAGCAGTTGTCTTCTGCCACCGTGCAGCAAACACTGTGCAGGACGTGGACTTCATAGGTAAATCGCTGAATTCGTCGTGGTGCTTTTATCATGAGTCTCACCACGGTTACTTTGAGAGTATTGTTTTATGTTTTTCCTGAAGCCTCAGCTGTCAGCAGCAGTAGGTGGTCAGCGATCATCACCTCACAGAAAACAAAATTGTGAAATGTGTGCAGAATGTCTCTGCATGTGACACTGGCAACCAAAAGCTGCCCACGACTTACATAGTGTAATAATCACATGATTTTAAACAATCCCTACTGTTTGGAGGGTTAATAAGGATTACGGGCACTTTTAAGTAACAAAAATATACATATCATTACTATCCTATGCTTATTCTACGCAGCCAAAGCAGCCGGGGCTGCCTAAGAGGGGGTTTGTGTTCTGTGATCCAGCACAGCCACTGATCTTCTCAGTGCTGCTGAATGTAAGGTATAAAAAGTGCAGTTTTGGTGTAGCTCACTGTACGGACGGCAGCGCTAGTCCCTGAGGAAGCATCAAGACAGAGGTGCTCTCTCCCAGCATGTGCTGCTCATATTAAAAGAAAGATAATTGTTATTTGGAACCAGCACGTTCCCGATTTCACGGCAAGAACCATTAACGGTTGGATGTGGAAGGACATGTCGTCATCTGGTCCTTTCCTCTTGCAAGTCAGCAACAAGGGAAGAGGCTGAGGCAGTGGAGGAGCCCTTCATTAAGGAAAGAAGGACTATTTCATCTCAACACTATTTTTTTTTTCCCCCCTCCAGCGCTGTAACCAGGAGGTCTTTTTTTTTTTTCCTTTTTGTCCAAAATAACTAGCAAATTAGAGGAGGCCATGACCCAAAATCTTGTATCACTAAAATGAAGCCTTTGCTTTCCAGCACTGCCAAGCCGTCTTGTGTCATGAGTGCAAAACGTAATTTAAACATAATTAAATTAACACATTTCTTTGCACAGATGATGTTAAAATAACAACAACGGATCGTTTATCCAACTTTCTCTATCTTAATTTGTCACTTTTTGATCACATTTACAGTTTCTACGGCTCCGGCAGCTGCCATTCATTTATTGCCTGCCTTGTAATTTTTGATGGCTTCTGTTTGTTTGTTAGTTTGGTTCCAGCCCAGTTTTTACATAAAAATCTCTGCTTTCCACAACAAAGATAGACAAACGTATTGATCCTCTTGCCTGTGGAGAAATAGTAAAACATAAAACTGTAAAAATTTAACAGACAAATAAAACTCAAAATTTTAAAGCTAAGCAAAGTATATCTCTGCGTGTACACAAATGGCAAGTATATTCATGTGTGTACCTGGTTTGGTATTATTTTGCTCAGGGAAAATTGGATCCTTTTTCAATTAATGGAATTGGTAGTATCAGTTAAATAATCTCACCATTGATTTCACCATTGCAAAGACATTTCTAGGTCATTATTCAAGTTTTGTTTATTTATCATGGAAAAAAAAAAAGCTAAGGAAAAAAAATTACAGAAGACCTCTGAAGTTGTCATTAAAAAAAGTTTTTGAAGTGGTATATTTCCCAACTTTCTCATGATTCCAGTGCATCTAACTAAATAACTGGATTAGGTCTGTGGGAGGCAAAAGAGGAGAAAGATGTTTAGGAAAGACATTTTTGACAATAAAATTGTAGAAAGATGCCATTTCAATCAAAAATGTCACCTTATACTACTTTCTCCTATTAATACCCTTGCTTTTCTAAGTTTTCAAATACTGCCATAGAGGCTGAGAAAAAGAGTATTTTTCATCTTGCAGGATCCGAAAGAGCTTTGAAAACGCCACAGTGAACATACCGTGCCTGCCTGGGAATTGCTGCCTACACTGCTGACACCGATCTTGCCGGAGCTGACGGATGTCTAGGCGGGTGCAGTGTCTGTACGAGATGCCACGCTGCCACAGCCGAGGTGGCACACTAGAGCTGAGCAGGGCTGTTCCATACGGAGCAGACACAGAGCTAGATAAGGGCATTATCCCGTTCACTCTCTGCTGCCATGTCCGTGGATCCTTCAGAGCACTCGGCATACATGGAAATGTCTATACTGCTAAAAACAGCCACTGTAGGCTGTTGCCCCTAAACCGAGTATTGCGTGTGCTCACACCTACGCTATCCTGACTTGGCCCCTGCAGACTGGTCCATCTGTATCCCAACTGCAATTGTATTTGGTCCATCTCTTCTCTAAGCTTTAGTAACCGCTCATGTGGCAAAAAGACATGATTATTTCTCTGGGTGTTTTCCAACTCAAAGTGCCTGATATAATGTCAGGCCTGACAATTGCAGCCTGCGGGAAGGTTTTTACAGTGTGGCATCCAGGGCATGGCATGAAGGCACGTTGTGGTGGTTGAGTGTTTCTGTCCTGCTGACATAGAGCGGGATTATTCCAAGTGCTGGGTGTCAGACAAGGCACATCTGTTCTCCTGTTGCCGATCTGCAGCACACGCATAAGCAAACTCTCCTGGCAAGTCTTCTTTAAGGAGACTAATAAGTATATTCCAGAAGGGAGTCTGGGAATGAACTAGCGCACACACTGTATGGGCAACTGCATATATGTGATAGCAGGAACAAGTCCTGAAAGCAAACCAGAGTGTCAAGATAGCTGATGCTCTATGCATGTTGAGAAGCAAACTCTGACCTTCATCATGCCAACAGAAAAACAGCACCTGTCCCTTCTAGACTCGGTGTGAAGCTGAGAGGGACCTGAGGGACTAATAAGCCTTAATGGTTACCGGTCACCTCTGCTTATGGCCCAGGACCCCGTTTCAGGGAGTTCTGTGTCCCAGCAATGCCATAGATCGCAGCCTCCTGCTCCCCCACAGCCCTGCCTGGCCCAGCCATGGGCTCCACGGAGCCAGCTCCCACTCTTGGGCTAATATCCCATCCCCATGGAGGTGCCTGATGGCCAAGGCTGGAGCTGCCCTGGCCATACTCCAGTCTGCCCTGCTCTCTCGCTGGGGCGGTGGGAAAGGCCCCGGCTTTCTTCCACAGCGTAGCCCAAACGCACGTTTCATTCGTGCCCTAACATTTAGCTGAGCGTTTGATCTTGAAACACCAATGTAATTCAACACATTTTGTTGAATTTCTTGTTTACAAATGTTTTAAGAAAGACACGCAAAGAGAAATCTGTCTTTTCTCATGAAGACTATAAGTAACTGGCTAGGTACACCTAGATTTAGTTATTTGCTGATACTATGCCGTTCTTGTCATTGGAAAACCTATAGAAGCATGAGGTTGACAGTCTTCATTGCTTTGCTCATGCATTAATATCTCACCCATCCCTTTTTTTGTTTTTCAGTTTGATCATTTGTCGGGTCCCAGAAGCCTGATGAGGTGAAGCATCGAGGAAACAGTGGGAGCAGTAGAGCGCTCTGCTGCTGACACGATTCTCTTGGAGGGGACAGAGCTATTTTTCTTGCTTTGAAGCAAAAGTATCGCTCACAGTCCATATTCAATTGATAGCCACAGAGAAATACGTAACCCCTCAGTCCTAATAAGAAATACATGCCATCTTGCCGAGGACAGCATTGCTTCCTCATACACCATCTATTTTCCGTTAGTGGGACTACCACGATAACCAAGAGGACTGATCGGTTCAGGTGTTCAGCTAGGTCCCACGTTCTTGGTAAAGACTGGCAGCAAAGTTGCTGAAAGTAGCTGTCTTGTCAGACTTGCATTATTTCATCTTTTCTGAATGTGGACATCCGTCCACTAGAATCCAGACTGACACAACTAAAACTATACGTAACCCTTAGTACATCTGTCAGATGGTAGTGACTTTTCGGTCACTAACGAACTGGAACAAAACTGAATTGGCAAACACCTTATTCCCTCTAGTAGTATCCCGAGAAAGACTTTACAGGCTGGATGTACAGCAGAGAGAGTTTCTTGTGTTCAAATACCACAAGGACAGGCAGGTTTTCAGAACCACAGTGGAGAGGTGGTTAACAGTGGTTATTGTATTTCCGTTAAAAATGGGTAAGAATGGGATTTAAGAAAAGAACACACCTCAAATGTATGTTTTACCTTTATTTATAGGTGCATTAAAAGGTCATTGATTCATATACTGTAGATAGTGAATAATTTTAAGTATCCATGCAGAACCTTAGATAGGTGTAAAAAAACCCCATTTGTTTGGAGTTAAATTCAAACCTAGTAGTATCATTTGGGTCCAAAAACTGATCCTTCTCGTAATTCTAGCCTTGGAACAAAGCTGTCCCTGCAATGTGCTCAGAAAACTTTCATGTCTGGACCATATGGAGCAGGGAGCAAATGTGCAAAGTGTAACAGAGAGTTTGACCAGCAGCATATACCGCTGTAGAGGGCTGAGGCTCTCAGGAGGGTGGCCCTGTGGATTCTCATCCAGATAACACAAAGGCATGCATAAAGCTCTATTTGAAAACTCAGACCACTAACTTAGGTTCATGGAATGATGTTTTACCTGACGAGGTTCACTTTCTGGCTGATTTTATATTTTCCTGTAACTAACGACTGATAGATTTATATTAGAGATCTTTGAGGAAGAAGTCATCTAGTCTTCTGCATTTCTACTGTGCTTTGCTGTTAGAGAACTTAGCTCCTAAACAGTACAGTAAGAAGTATGGTATTTTCTAATTCTCTAGTGTGTGCCAGGCCTTTTCTCGTTAAGTGACACTACCACTGAACAGACGTATCACGTTCTTGTTGCCCCAACTTTCTGCCCAAGAACAGCAGCAGCATTCTTTCTGCTCAGGGAAACCCAGGACTTGTGGACATCCCTTCACACATTCAGTCCCATCTTTTACTATTACCAGCACCAACTGTTTCAGTCTGTCTCGGTGAGTTCCACTTTACAAGCAAAAAGGATTTCAGCTCCACTAAGACCATGAGAAGCTTGTCCTAAGACACTCTTGATTAGGAATGACATTCTTCTGTTTTCTCTGACCCTGATCCAGGTCGGTGCTGCGTTTCTGCTATTTTAAGGAACCAGATGCTCACAGTCTCACCTGGCTCCTGGGACAGATGTCATACCAGTCATTAAGCCCCTCCCTTGGTTGCCATTGGTAGAGATATGGTGGAGAAGATGGCCATTCTCGTTGGCCGTCCAACTCGGAGTGCTCCAGGGAATAGGTAGACATGAACAGGAGTATTATTAAATGCATTGTTGATAACATTAAAAGATTTTTTTTTCTAATCCATTAAAACAAGGTGTGATTTTACCTTTTTGTGCCCAGTACCCTCAGGTTTTATCACATCAGCTGAAGATGAAAGCACTGGGCTTCTTGCAACATTTGATTTCCATCAAAATGACAACAAAGTTGTGGACTTCCCTTTTATTACAAAATTAGCCTCTGTAATAACCCTCTTTGGAGGAGTCCCTGAACTCATTCATCCCTATATAACTTGAACTCAATAAAGTTGTGCTAGGGAAGATTTTGGCCCATTAACTTTAGTTTTCTAATGCTGTTTAGTCAATAAGCCATATAATTCCCAAAACAAAGAAGGGGAAATAATAATAATAATAATAGGATACATGAAATGTCAACACAGCCTGTTCAGAAGGGAAAAAAAAAAAAAAAGAAAAAGCTAAAGCAAAACAAAAATACTGAGTTAGGTCATCAGCTAGAGAAAATCACTGTAACTCCAGTGAAATCAATTAAATGATATTGGATTACACCAAATGAAGATCTGGGATGCAATTTTCAGATTTTTCCAGTTCCTCCTCCCCTTCTCCCATCATAGAATTTGTTTAAAAAAAACCCAGTCTGGCAGATTTTGCAAGTTCAGTAGTCTGTTAACTGAGTAAGTAAAGATATAATGAAAGCAATAAGTGCTGAAACATCACACATGCAGTACATATCTCCAGCCAGTCCAATTTTATGCCTAAGGAGACTGGCAGAGTTCCTGCTGCGATTCAAATCTTATGTCAAATTTATAAACTTGTTTTCTCCGCTCTCCTCTCCTATCCCTGTGCCCCATCAGTCAGAGCTCATACCTGCACAAAAGGCTGACCCATCATTAAGGAGGCAGGTTGCAGCCAAATGTAAATTTGCACTTGAAAAAAAAAAAAAAAAAAAAAGGAATAATGCTCATGCTGCAGGGCAGGGTCACCCTCTGACCCTGGGCAATCTGTCTCTCAGTGTGCAGAACACAGGCTAAAATAATGTGTCCGCCGAACAAGCAGTAAACTTTTCTGCTACTGTCTTTTTGAAGATTCTTGGAGTTGCTGTGTCTGCCGGCTGACACTCTGTCTGTCTTTTAAAATATGAAAATCTCCTCCATATGCATTGAGCTCGGTTTTCTACTTAGCATTTCAAGAGCCCCAAGGACCTTCAGGGGAAAAAAAAAAAAAAAAAAAAACATAATCTGAATTTTCAATTTTGATGACAATTTGCTTTCCCTACAGGATGTGCAGAAACACCTTGAAAAACTTGTCAGCTGCACTAAAGAAAATGTTCCTTGCCATGGGAATGAGGGCACATCACTTTCAACTAACTTAGGGAAAACACGTTTGACTCTTTTGTAAGACTGGGTCATATTTTTCACCTGCACCCTGTGCTTCCCCGAAGTGGCTGAACATCTCTTTTAGGTTGTTCCAAATAAGCAACAATAACAGCAACTTAAAAAAAAATAAAAACAAAACAAAAAAACCCACAAAAACAAAACAAAAAGAAGTGAGTTTTGACATGCACCTGAAGACAAAATTTAGCCCGTCCATCTGTCCATCCATGCAGAAGAGTCCATTTCCAAAGCATCTGAATACAAATAACGCATCATGCCATAAGCAAAAGATTGTTAATTTCTTCAAAACTAGATTGTTATAGTAGGATACACAATTTTACCTTCTCTAGACTAGTCTCACCTTGCTTTAGAGTCAAGGGAAGGAGATGGTAACATTTAAAAGCAATATAATCACACTTAACTTCAATAGCTGTGTGGGTCCAGGGAGTACCACTGTCTACAATCCTGTTTTTCTCAAAAGATTGTAAAGAGAACCTAGATGACGTACTTGTATTAAGCACTGCTTTTGTAAGCTAGTATTAAACGAGGTGGATCCCACCCTTAATTTGAGATTTATGTGTTTCCTCTCTAACCGCCAGATCACACAAGACACATCCAAAATGGTCAGGGTGCTTCCATGCCACGGATGGGAGGTGCTGAGGTACAGGGAATATAAAGTTTGGTGTTTTCTTCTCCAGCTGCAGTTAGTGATGAAACCGTAATTGACCCTAAAGGGCTCGAGAGCAAGTGCTACGGGCTGACTGCTCAGAAGGCCCAAAGTTACAGAATTACGGATTTCAATATTCTGGATGCTCGGTGTTCAGCCTTCATTAGCTGCTGACAGATGAACCACGAGCTGAGTTAAGAACAGGGGACATAAGCTTTGATTTCCGGGCTTGTTTTACAGCCGTTAGACAGCACTTATCTTTATTGTGAAACTGCTAGTTTTAGAGATTAGGCTGATGGCAATTGTTTGTTTTCTTTTGGGGTGTTTTGTTTTGTTTGTTTGTTTGTTTGGTGGTTTTTTGGGGGGGTTGTTTGATGTTTGGTTTTTTTTTTTTTTCATATATATTACCAGCATCTCTGTGTTCTACACGGGCTAGACAGGACTGGGTGAATTCTAACATCATTTAGTGTTTCTGTTTCTAATCCTGGTTTAGCCTTGACACAGGCAAATCTGGTGCTAAGCAAAGGAAAGTGTAGCATAAACACGGTAAATGCTGCCTCTCTTCCTTTCAGTGGGCTCAGAAATTCACACCAGAGCAGTCAGTTAGAATATGCAATTTACAGTACAGTCTATTTAAATGTTTTAAAATGGAAGGGTTGATTACAAATGCCTTTGCTAGCCTTTTGTCCAGGGTGAGATGCAAATACAGCAGCGACTGATGAAGACAGACATGTAAATGAATATGGATGTTTGCATAAACTGTATTTCTTTGCTGTTCTGGAGCAAACTCTGCAGTTAGTTACGTTTAAGCATCTGCTGTTGATTTCAGTGTAGTTACGAGCATGCCGCCGAGGACAGGATAAATCCATCCGTCCACCTATTGGCTGATCAAACTACATTTTTTGTTATGGATGCCATTTCCATGTAGAAGGGAAGCAGGCCTTCATCCCAAGGGAGAGCTACGCGGCACCATCCCTGTGTCCTCATGACAAGCAATGGGTACGTGGCTCTCTCCAGTGGGTGCTCGTGTTGGGCACAGAGGGACTGAGGTCCCCCAATGCCTCCCCGCAAAATGCTGAGGGCCAGTCAGACACCATCTGACTGGCCCTCCAACTTTTTGACTGGCCACCAAAAGAAGCTTGTTATTTTCCTTAAGAAGATATTTAATAAATTGTCCGAGCTCAAAAAGTAAGTTGAAAACTCATAATCAATTTTGTCATTCTTGCTTTTCTTTCTTATTTGTAGGAAAAAATTAATCACTTTTCTCCCACCCTCTGATAAGACGAGGCTTTTGCACTCTATTAACCCCAGGGGCTAAAAGATAGACTGTTTTCTAACAGGTGAATTAGTGCTAGATAGCATTACCACAAATGCCAAGTCATTAAACATGTAATTGGAATTTTTTTTTTTTTTTTGCTATCTTAACTTTTCTACATTATAAAGGATCTTTACAAATTAATGACAGAATATGAAGCTGCCCTGAGAGCTATTTGCCCATTAAAAATAGGCATGAAAAACTCCCATCCCCATCACATGAAGAACTATCCCACCAATTTCCAATTACTTCTGCCACTGACAGTTCACTGGACTGTTAAGTTATATTCTGCACCATGCTGCTTAATGTGGTTAAGTCAGGCAGGTATTTGCTGCTCGTCTTTTTTTTTTTTTTCTTTCTTCTTCTTCTTTCTAATTTTTTTTTCCCTTGATTGTGAAGCAATTAAGCTATGTCACTAATGAAAAAGCAGAATTTTAGTACTATAAAGGCACAGTTAATTTAAAGATGAATCCCTGGCAATAACTAAATAAATCCCCATAGCACTCTGGTACTAAAATGTTTCTGGAAGTTTATTCAGGACCTCCAATAAAAGCCTTTCCTATGGCACTCACAGATATTCTGAGTCAAGAAGCCTCAGAAAGAAGCTAAAAAGAGCTAAAGAATTTATGTCTGTCTTGGGTAATGACAATGATAATATTAGTGATAACGGTAATAAGGAGAAGGATTCACGGTGCAATTATTTTTTTTTCTTCCATTTGATGAAAACCTTCAATTGAAAATTCAAGAAAAGATGGTCAAATGTGATCACTTATGTCAAGAACTGAAAAGAAAAAAATCTAAGGCTTCATAAGAGTAAGCAAAATACCACTGATCCAGAGTGCTGTGAAGCTTTATGATAGGGAAATCTAAGTAGCAGTGTGCACTAGCTTTATTATGAGATGATGGAGCCTTTAAGCAGAGATGTGACTGGTATCACTGGAAATTGATTAAGGCAACAAGGCATCCTAAGTTCATGGATGTCCCGGTCTGAGTTAGAGCTACTGGGGCAGTTGTGGTCTGTGCGTCTTGCGCGGCTTTACTTCTCACGTGCAACCTCCTTGAGGTACTCGCAACACCTCTCATAAGGCATCTGCTCTCTGTAGACTGGTGATTAAGTAACACAAAAGTCAGCAAATTGTTCTATTCAATCTCTATGATTTAAGTTGTAATATTTATTAAATAAAAAGTAACCCACCTCAACATGGACGAGGGTAAAATAACGAAAACGTAAATGGGCTTTGTCAAAACGTTGTCTCGGACGTGGATGTTTCCTTCAGGTTGCTGATAGGATCCCTTTTGAAACAGCTTTGGAGGAATTTTAACCTAACCATTTATGATTTAAGAGATCATCAGTTATTACTGTGAAAGGGGAAAGAACTGGGCTTTCTAGAAGTTGTGTGATGTCTGTGAATCATTGAAATGATGCGACTAAAAGAAAGGTAAGTACAAAAAAATTCTAGCAGGAACTCAGAGGCGCTGCTGACCACAAAAAGACAAATCCAAAATGGAGCCGGTACAGAGAAGGACTATTAAAATTAACAGGGGAATAGAGAACCTATTTTATGTGGAGAGATTAGAAGAGATTGGGCTTTTAGAGCAAAAGGGATGGGGGCAAGGCAGGGAAGTAATATTATTACTGTATAATTATCTTTCCTCATGGGGGCAAATCCCCGGAAGGAGAAAAAGATATTCAAGTTAAAGAAAAACAATGAAAATTTCAGATTAGTGCAGGTAAATTGCATAGCTGTGTGCAGCTGTCCTCTGGATGGAAAGTGCTGGGAGCATCCACATGCCACTTGGAAGCATCCTCTCTGAGCATCACTATTTATTCTGGAGCATCTCCTTATCACATACACTCCACATACACATCAGTGCGTCCTAGTAAGTGTCTTCTTTAGAAATCCAAACTCCAATAAGTCTCTCAAGCAGATTAATGCTGGGATATTGCTGGATGAGTTGATATTTGTACTGGAAACAGCAGCTCATTCCACGCTGGCCAAAAAGCAGATTTACAGGCCTGATGCTTTTCACTGGAATTGCTACATCTGCAGCCTGTTTCATTTGCCAGACTTTTCCATTCTCCAGCTCTCTCACTGAAGTCCACTTTGATATTTTTGAAATTTACCTTGTCTTTCTGATTCTGAGGGTTTAGTTTGGCTTATCCAACTAAACAGAAAAAATAACAAACACATTAACACGGGAAAATGCATTTTCTCTTCTTGTTTTTCCCTTTACTTCCCTCTTGTTCTGAGTCCCCTGGCTTCTAAGATATGAAGGCAAAGGTTTGAGATCAGCTATTCCTTCATTTTTTAACTTTGTGCTTATTTACACTGGTGTGATTACAAGGTGGAATATATTGCTAAACCAAGGGGATGTGATTGAGCACCCCTTTTCCGTCTTCAGAATGATTTACCAAGGCTAGTAATTTCAGAGATGAAGTGAAGAATTACTGTTTTAAATGCCCATGTTCGGTTCAAGCACCTCATTGCGGCTCTACCGAGCTGTATACAAATAGTATAATTTAATAATGAGCGGGAAAACCTCCTGCTTCAACCTGTAAATTAATAGTTGAAACTTACTCTTGTGCGGACAGCCGGCAGCTGGGCCAGTTCACACCTGGCATCACACCAGGGCTTCCGTGAAATTCGGGCGGGCCACAGGCTTTGTGCTGGGTTTTTGAGCAAGGCAGTTTTCGCTCTGCAGCGAGCAAGTGCACTCGTATGTTTCAATAAGGGACTTATCCGTTAGCATGTGAAAGTGTTGCCGCTAATTTTACACCTTGAAAACAAATCAGGGTTTCACAGTTCGAAAGCAGAAACCAACCAGCTATAAACCGTCGGATTGACTGTGATCTCAGCATTGAATAGGTCTATTTGTTCTAACAAACAGTTAGGCCATTAAATTGCAAAGCCTTCCAGTGTTTGTCCAGGTAAATAAGGACACATCCAAATTGATTATCTGTTGTTCGGAGGTAATGATACGTAATAAACTATTCGCTTTGGGTAACGTAACAGAAATGTGCTTTTGCGCGCAGATGTGCAGTATCTTCCAGCATAAGAGCAGGATCTCCCCACCAGTTTCCCTTCAGTCCAGGACTCCATCACACCCTCCCGCCCCCCACCCCTGCGGGCAAAATGCATTTGCCTGATCAAACAAACACGTACGTTTTTCCGTGCTCGGTAAACTTATGCGATGCTGTTGCTTCTGCTGATGGGGATTCCTCAGAAATCTGCATGTGGGTGCACCTGCGACTCACAGGAAAAGACTTCAGTGACGTTAAGGTTGATCACGTTCCTTTCAGTGTCATTATGCTCATTTGAAAAAAGAATATCTGTCATCACAGACGTCGGATCCACTAGCTGCCCAGCAATAAATCTTGTGCTCATGTCAAAATGTCTCCAGAAGAATTTCTAGGATGAAACTTCACAGCAATTTATGATATATGATATAAGCAGCACGAGCGGTATTCTAACAAGAAAAGGCGCAATCTCTAAATCTTGTCAAATGGGATATAGTTAAATGATTCTTGCTTTTCCCAATTAGGAACTTAACTGACTTTTTTTTAAACTGTCGTGTAAGAATTCCTCCCATGCACACATCCTTAGTGTCTCCGGAGTTAGGCTATGGCTACATGCAGAGCTGGTTGGAAATCTCCAGTGTGGGGGAGAGGGAATAAAAGGCTGGGACCGAGATCCAGGGACAGAAACATTTTCCAGCAGCAGCAGCAAGACCTTCTTTATGGGATCCTGCTCCATCACTTGTGACAAACACCAAATTGAATGTTTGTGGGGACAAACTCCGAGAGGGTAATAACCCGTGCTGAGGCAGTGTGAGAATGATAAATGTTTTATTGTCTTTATTTTTCTCACATCGCTTGCCAGTTAGACTTACAAGGTGAAATTAGTAACCTTCCGTGGTGGAATTTGTCTTGCCAAATTTTAGCTGACTAAAGTATTGAGTGGGGTAGTGTGCATAAGTAAAACACTTGAATTTAGACATCTAGGGATGTTTATGCCCAGGTTGGTGTTTGAGCTGTCCTCACAGCCGGTAGGAGTCAGTCAGCGCTGCCGGTGGAACAGTCCTGGTGCCCGCTATTGGGTGAGCAGCATCGTCCCCGGGTTCCTTAGGCTGCACTGACAGGTCTCCCCCAGGCGTAGGGAGAGGCTAGGCATGCAGGGACTCAACTCAAACTACCCGATCTCGGGCCCTTTCGGTTGCTGTGAGTACCCTCCGGCCCTGGGCTGCCTCTCAGGGAAAGGTCAGGTCTCCTGAAGGCTCTTTCATGCCTGGGGGAGCTTGACCAACGCTAAAAGTCTACGGCGAGGAACCAAGTCATGGTCCAGGGGCCTCCTCTGACCTGCATCGGTGAGCTCCCTCTGTAATCAGGGGAGAAGACAGGTGCCTTAAGCCACATTTTCATTTAATCTTTTGTAAATGCCTATTTTAGGATGATACAAAATCTGCTTTCTCCCAAACGATTATTTAAAGGTGACTGGCTGTGACTTACGTAACTGGCATTTGGAGCCTTATGTTAGGAAAGAATCACACGGATTTGGTGGAAAAGGGGAGGTCACCTCCACCTGCTTATGGCATAACTTTGCTGGTATCAGGAGAGCAGCACCGTGGGCACGTTTAACCAATGTCCACTGAAACAGAAAGCAGGATAACTAATCAAACGAGCGAACCAGGCGCTACCTCTCAGTGATCACATAACAGATGGCAGGCAATATGGAAAGGGGAACACAGAAAGAGAGATATTAATTTAAGACAGACAGATAGATGGAGCAA
The DNA here is from genome assembly GCA_009819605.1 of Sterna hirundo. Lineage (NCBI taxonomy): Eukaryota > Metazoa > Chordata > Aves > Charadriiformes > Laridae > Sterna > Sterna hirundo. The sequence continues at coordinate 78,866,767 of CM020462.1, read as the reverse complement.
TACTTTCAAAAGAAATAAATGGCTCAAATTGAAGGCCAGTTCTCAAATGCATATTCAGAGACATACGGGTTCAGCTCTTAATGAAAAAATCTTTTTTTTCTTTTTTTTGAAAAATATAAGGAAGAAAAGGATCATGCATTGACATTTATTTTCTACCTGGAAAAGGAAAAAAGGCACAGCTACGTTTTTCTTGAGCCCTTTTTTCTCTGAAGTTGCTAAATATTGCAGTGTTCCTGGTGGAGCTGAGATAAGGTGGGTAGAAAGACACGAAGATTTTATTTCCCGCAAAAAAAGGGGAGGAGTAATAAATGGCAGATTGTTTATTTTTATTTCATTTCAGAAAATGGTGAGACTAGTTCGTCGCTAAAAGGTACAGAAATCTGGAAGATCCTCCGACAACAGACATGCAAATAGATTTCTAACCACTAGATGGTACTTAAAGCACAGGGTTGAAGCGAGCTGGTCTGCTCTGAGACGGTATAGTCGAGGTACCTGTGTCAGAGGCTTAGCGAAGCCGAGGTTGGTTTTATTTTCGCCCATATCCAGGAAGGGGGGGAAAAAAAAAAAAAAAAAAGAATGAAAAAAAGAAAGAAAAAAAAAAAAAAGAGGACTAAATCTCTTCTGTGCCTTTTTTGACTTAAAAAGAAAAATGGACATGGCAAAAGTGTTCCTGATTAGATTGGTACAAAAAGATGATGCATTCTTTCTGGATGAATCAGGAGATATGAGGTTCTGTCACTCTTTAGATACAGACCTGAAATACTAAGCTTAAATTTATAGCCTCTTGAATGAGCCACAGGACTCTGTTTACTCATCGCGTAGAATTGGGTGCAGTTCCCGCAGTTCTTCTGTGTGATCAGTTACTTTATCACCTTGATCAGTTTAGAAGATACAATAACTCTCTTTTTTAATACAACCTAGTACAGTAGATCCTTTATCAACCTGCTTTGGATTTAATCACGCTTCTGGGACAGGAATCCTCTCCCATCTCTCTCTTTCACATGCATGCAAACACACGCCTGCACACTCATAAATGCCTGTGTGTTACTTTTTGACTTTTCCGCGATTTTTATATTTTCTAGGGGAAAGGCTGGAAGAGATAGGGAGCAGGATCTAGAGAATAGGTAGCTCAATGACAGGTGCTCCTTTTTTCCAGCTCTAGTTTCCAGAAGGGATAATCTATTTCCAGAAGTGACTAGGGGAAAAATTTCCATGTATAGGAATGATATTGCAGTGGATACGTGGAAATTTGAAAAAGAACCTTGGCTTCAGATTTTGGATTTTCAGTCCAATTTTGAAGCAGTAGGACTCAAAAATGTTATTCAATCTGTGCTGGGTGACCTCTCCCATTCCATCCCAGGCTCAATAGTAATCGGATGCTTTGGTCTGGGTTCATTCCTCACGTAAATTTTTACAGGAAGAAGAAGAACTGAAGAGGTCAGTGAGATTTTCTGGGAAGTTGTGAATGACAAATACCTCCCTGTAGTTCCTCCCATTGAACACCCAGCTCTGCCACTGGGAACCTTTCTTCCTGATCTCTTCTGCCTATACGCTGTCCCCAGAGCCACGCAGATCAATACTGTTGCTTAATGTACATGAAGAGCTTAGTCTGATTCTTAATCTTTAAAAAAAATGCCACTAGATCTTTTCTAAAAGTATCTCAGATGATTTCTCTCTGAGGTATTCTGTGCCATTGAGCTCTAAAACCTCCAAATATTTGTTTGGTATCTCTGATCATCCAAAAAAAAAAAAAAAGAACAAACAATCCTGCTATATCTTTATACAAACAGCCATGAATGGCATTAAGGTTGGAAAGGTGCATGTAAAAACGTTACATGGTGTTAAATCATCCAGAGAGTTAGTAGGAATGGCTTTGTTACCAAGGCCTAACTTTTCTTTAGGAAAAGGTGAGTTTCTCTCTGCTTTTTCATAATTCTTTGCCTGACTATGGCAAAACCAACAGCTCTGGGCCTGAGCCAAAGCTCCTTGGCACAGGACAAGTTGTCCCTGAGGACAATGTCCATTCTTTAACTTCATGGCAGCCCCTGTGGGCAGGACTTCTTTCCACAAAAATAAAGGTTCAGGAATAGCTGTAGCAATGATCTCATCACTGAGATTTGCTCTCACGTAATGGCTTTGCACCAAAGGAACTGGCTTTGGTAATGAGTCCATGTGTGAAACCTTTGAACATGAGTTTTACCCTGTGGTTCCTGAGTTTGACCAGCTACTGGCCAGGAGTTACTTATTTTCTAGAATCAAGGTTGTTCAGAAGTAAACTTCTGGGCAGTTTTTATTTTGTTCTGTGGTGTTTGTTAAGGATGCTCTACAGCGTCTTCAGAAGTCACATGCTGGTTGTATCTAGTGGCCAGATGTGTCCTATAACCTCAAGGGGGTTAAGGTATAGGACCTGATATAAGCATGTTTGAAAGCACCTTTCTCTTTCTTCCAGTTGGTAACCTCTATTTCATTAGTTTCAACTTGCCTCCAAGTCCCTGAAATTCCTTTCCATTTTTTTTCCTAGAACTGCATCGCTTCCAGCTCAGCCATGAAAGTATTCACCATTTCTTCTTCTCCGAGCAAATCCTATCTGTTCCCGTCTGTCTGTCGCTCCATCTGTCTGTCTGATCTGCCGCTTCACAGTCCAGAAGGGAGTACCTTTTGGGTGGTTTCATGTACCTCTTGTAACCACTGCAGAGCTCTGCTCACCCGCGATGGTGAAACTTCACTGGGTTCAAGGAAGATATACAAGGGATGAACGTGGCCCACGATCTTCCCTGGAGACCAGTCCAGATCCAAACTGTGCATCTGTGCATTTGAACAGTCAGAGGCGGCGAGGGGAATCGAAGGTAAGATTTTGCAGAGATTGTTCCAGGACAATAGTAAATCATACACTCATTGCTGCACTGCACAGAATATGCTACAAGAGAGCAAGAAAAATGAAGGAACACGCAATTCTGCCCACTTCAGCAGTTAGGCTTTTGTTAGAATACTCTTAAGCAATTACAAAGCTGCCAGGACTGTATTTAATTAAATATATGAATATCCGTACAAAAATAAAACCCGGGCAACACTTACATCATGCCTACAAGGTGTTATCGTTCTGTTTATTTTTTACAGATGGACATTTTGTCAGGGAGAAACTTGCCAAGTGCTGTGAGAGAGAGAGAGAGAGAGGGAGGGAGGGAGCGAAAGAGAGAGAGAAGGGGGTAGAGGGATGCAGTGAAAAGAAATGTTGATGCTACAGGAAAAATGGCAGCTCTTATATTTCAGAGAGGCAAATACAGTACAGTGGACGTGTGATAGGAAGTGTGACTCGAGTTCCCCACTTAAGGCTTCACTGCAATTGCCCGGTACTTACGGGAAAACAGATGACAGAGTAATTAGAGATGGTGCGTATAATTTATCATCCATGGTCTTGAACTTCCTATAGCTGTTTTGAATGACCAGATGATTTTTACCAGCTCACTAAATATTTTTTGCAGGGAAAGGTGGGGAGAACAGAGCTGACTATAAAAAATAGCTCTCGTTTGCCTAAAATCCCGTCTCTTAAACCCCCAAAAGACAAAAAGCGTGCCTGCAGATATTCCGGTGAGGGGAAATAAAGTCACCCGGCACCTATGGCTCTGCTGCTCTTTCTGACACAGGTGTTGTGCACCAAGAAGCACTTACCTGCACAGGCACACCCAGGAAAGTGTGGGGCTGCTTTTGCTCCGAATGGGAGAAGAGTCCAGCTGTCTATGACTTCTTGGGCACGCTGAGGCTTTGCCTACAGGCCAGGCACGGTCCTGAGGAGCCGCGTCCTCACGGGGTGTTGGGGGCTGCTGCATCCTTCCTCGTGGGAAAGCGGGCACGAGGTCTGATTCCAGGCTTTTTTGGCACCAGTGAGACTAGTTAAAAACTTGCTTATAGTCAATATTTTAAACCGCAGCTAGTGTGGGGCAGGATGACTCAGGGGCAAAGGGATACAGTATATAGTTTATTTCCTCTTCGTTAAATTATCTCAGAAATATGAATGCATTCACACTGAGTGACGCTTTCTGAAATGTTAGCGTGCTACATGGGGGCAGCCAAGGAATGTTTCCTTCTCAGGAATGCAAAGTAACATACCTGTCCACTCGGCAAAACGATTTTTGATGGCACTCAGATGCATCAGATTCTGTCTGGAAGTCACATCTCCTGCCTGCGCATCCTCTTCACTGTGCCAGTGCTGCGGTGATTTTCTTCTGTCCGAGGAGGGGCACCAAGTCTGTTACTGCGACTCACTATTCACAGCCTCAGGAGATGCCCCTGCAGGTACCACGAAGCCGTGATGGCTCGCAGGCACGGGACTTCATCCTTAGCTCCAGCGAGAAGGTTTTTTGGTCTAAATGCTGGAGTCCTGGCCCGGGTGCTATTACAAAAGAAGGTGATCGCCCCAAACTGATAAGGCCCATCCATGAGGCTTTCCCATCATTTTATGTGTGCTTTATGTCACCTCACGACGTACAAGAGCGTGAGCCTACAAAGGAAGGGGGGCTTTTTTAGTGCAGGGGAAAAAAACCCACATTGTTACCCGGGGATGTGCCTTACTCAGTCCCTAGAAGGGGGGAAGAAAAGAGTGGTTAAGATGAAATAACAGCTGGATTTTTCTTTCACTCCCTAAAAGCTGTGGCTATAGTTTTCAGAAAGGCTAAAGGAATTAAGTATCCATTTCTTTTTCAAGTGAAAAGTCCAAATCCCTCACCTAAGCCGAGGAGGTAAATGTTTTGCTCGCTGTATTTTAGCCACAGAACTGATCGTGTGTCGGGTTTATCCGTGCTCCTTTATTACCTGAACCATCCCATAGTATTCATTATCCTAGTAACAGACTCCCATGTTAATTTACAAAGAGAAAAACTCAGGGACATCCGTAAGCTCCCCCGCAGAAGCACTGATGGGGAAACAACTTGGCATCGGGTGCAATTTCTGTATTTTCCTCAGACTATCTCAGGTGGTGGCTGCAAAATGAAAATGCTCCGCTGATAAACGCTCATGAATGGTGGGTGAAAGAAGCTCTCATTTCAGGTGCAAATCCGGTAGCTTCCCCCGCGGTTCGAGGGAGAGGATTAGTTCCCTTCGCCATGCGCTTCTCGTACCGCCATCACCCCCCACTCTCCCCACCTTCAGGAGCTATATCCGAACCCTCCGTCTGAACCAAAAAAGCTATATCTGTCCCTTAGTAAAACATCTTTTATTTGCCAACTTGTTTTTCCCACAGACTCCCGCTCCCTTTTGTGTTTGCGCTAATGTTCCGAATGTCTACACCGCGTAGCCGATGATTATTTGTGAGACAGAGTGAGTTAATGCAGATTTGCAAGCTGTTCCCATTTGTTAAATGTCAGAAAAACACATGCAAGTCACTGGCTTTAGCACTTAGCTGCCAGCTGGCTCTTCTGAAAGGAGGGGACAAATGACAGTCTATCAAACAGCATGCTTTCAAAGAAAGAGGAGACCTGTTCCAGAACTGCAGCTTCAGAGGCTCTTTTAACAACATAAGCAAAACTGGGAGCCAACCTCATTTTTCCCCCCCTGGCTGTAATGAACACAGAGCTTAGCTACAGCATTCCCCCACCCTCAGTAAAAACGAACTGGAATTACAAAGCTTATGAAAAAAAACCAAGCATCAATCTTATTAATTTTTTTTATTTCTCTTTTTTCTTCCTTTTTATTTATTTTTTTTTTCTTTTTTCCCCCCTTTTTTTTTTTTTTTTATTTTTTTGGCTCAAAAGTAAGCCCAAAAATGTCAAAAGGGAAAGGAGTGGGGTTCTGAGATCAGTCTCAAATCTCAGAAGAAGGTTGCGGGAAACAGTGCCAAATGGAAGTGTTTATCCGTGGGTAAGTGCCCAGTGTAGATTAACATATTTTAATTATGGTCTCCGGGTTTGCTGCGCTCCCCGAAGAATACATGGTTTAGGCCTCACTGGTGAGCCAAAAGTTGTCAGGGCTGCGGGAAGGCGGGGGGGTTATTTTCGGTCGTGCATGCTGACGGGGAGCTCTGTCCTCCCTGCGCCCGGCGAGCCGAGATGCTCCTTTCCCCTCGAAGCAGATGCTGGAAGGAGCGGCGGCGGTGCCTGTTTCTTTACGCCACCCGACATGCTCCCACCCTGACCCGGAGGCCAGCGCGGAGGCCCGGGCGTAGCGCTGCTTTGCCGGGTGATGTCCACCAGGACCTCCGACATCAACCCCCTCATTAGGATGTCTCCGAACAGCTGTCATGCGGTGCTGACTTTTTGTCACGGATGACAGCGGGGAGATGAAAGCAGGTAGCCGGAGGCTGAAAAACTCCGCGTTTTGTTACAAAGCCCTGAGTCATCTAGTCCCCTGTTATAAATATTAGGTGTCAGATTTGGATTCACACTGAGTCACTCGTAGCCTTGGGTAGATCCCCTCGCACAAACAGTCCAATTTATTGCAGCAGGACTATTTGTATACAAGATTGCCATCATTGTCAAGATGTCAAAATCTGGTCTCATCTGTTTAATGCTTCATAATTAACAAGCTGTATTGTGCTAGTGAGCATCTTCCAATTATACAATAAGATTTTGAAATGAGTGGTCAGTTCCCAACGTTTTGTCTGGTTTAAACTCCATGCGGGTTAGGACAGGGCTTTGGGAAGAAAGAGCGTTGTGTTGAGCAAGATTCATCTTTTCAGCCTCCCTTTTTTTTATTCGGAGGTGGACATCCAGGTTCCTTCTTATAGGGGAAGGAGAGAAAGACGCAGCTGTGAAGAAGGTAACTCGTGCTGCACAGCTTACAGAGAAGGAGTCCCTCCTGCTTGCCTCTCACTGGAGGGAGCCTGGGCGACTCCAGGTAACTCCACGTTCACTGCTACCCAGTGAAATGGGAAAAACTAGATGAGATTAAACCTTCTCTAATTGCAAACACTGCCTGCAAAGCTCGTTGCGCTGTTGCTCACCAATGCATCTCAGGAACACTCCTAAAGAAGGCCTTTGGTGCCAAACATAGTCTCAAAGTGTCATCCAAACCAGACCTCCTTTCAGCTGTGTGATCCATGGGAATCATAACCTCTCTGGGTGTCCATGCTTTTACCCTGAAAGCATACCCTAGGCACCCCTAAATTTAAATAGTGGCTTGGTTAACTCCTGCCTAAATCCCAGTGAGATACAGAAAATAGGCAAAGTTAAGTCTCTGAATCTGATACATACAACTTGAACCTTCCCTGATGTCTTCAAGATCAGCAGAAGGCCTTACTTCAGTCAAGGCCCCTTTCGTAGGTAAAACAAGTCTAGCTTTTTAAGCAAAAAGTGAGATATTCCAAGTTCCAGACTGTCCTCATTCAGAGGAATATGAAATAAGAGACTTCAATTGCTCTAAACTTCTCATTATAGTCTCAAACTCTAGACTTGGAGACTGTCTGCAGAAAAGGGATAGAAAAGTTATTGTTCTGCAGCTGGAGGAATCTAACCCCATTTTGAATTTTGAGTGCTCAGGGTCTTCAGAGTTATGTCCACAGAGATATTCAGAGATATTTGGGCACCCAACTGCTATTTTTCTCGGTGCCTCCATCAAGAGAGATCACAGTCAGCTCGGAGGTAAGGAGTAAAAAAATGAAAGCACCAAGCAGTATCAGTCTGTGGAGAGAAAGAGAGAAAACTTCCTCCACATTAGATTCTTATTATCTTTCCTTTTGCACCATAAACCGTTCTGTGCAATTGTGCTTGGGATCATTCAACTGAAAAGAAAGGCTCCCCTGTCCATCTGCCTGGCAGCACTGCCCAGCGGTGCCTCCTTTCCTTGTTCCCTTCCTCGGATCCAGGGGGTGAAGCTTATCAAACAGAGCGTTACGGTATAGCAGCCTCTCCGAACCTCCAAAGCCTGCCTCCGAATACCTAGATCGCCGAATTTGTTGCAGGCTGGCGTATGGCACTCCTGCGTTATTTTAGCGGCTTGAGAATATTGTTGGGGGAAGACTGAATTCAGCATCCCGACAGAGCCGAGGCTGCTGCAGATCCACGTCCCGGGTCCAGCCAGGAGAGAGACTGAGCATGTATTCCCAGTAGGCACACACGCACGCACACAAAGACACATACGCAGCATACGTATTTATATATAGATGTATTCCGACGCACACGGATCACAGACACACAGAGCACTCGCACAAACGCAGTCAGCACCACCAGCCTCACCATGTCCCCTTTCCGGCTGATCAGGGGGACAGTCTGTCAGAGCAAAACACGTGCGAAATAGGGGTCCCTCAGTAGCTGGGCTCAGACGTTTGGTCTGCCCACTGGCTGCCTGTTGGATCCCAGTCTCCCCCCTGCTGCTGGTACCTGGGCACGGGGGGTCTGCGGCCCCAGCCCCACTCTGGGGTACAGACCCCTTGCACACACCATGGCACACGTGCACACACAGAGCGGATACAGGCAAGAGCACCGGCCAGTAAACATTACACACAGCTGCCCTTTCTGTCTCCTTTTCCCTCAGTCTTCCCATGTTTGGCCCTCCCAAACTGCTTTGGTCCCTCACTTTCCCACTTTTTCTTCTTCCTCCCCTAAACATCCCGTAATAAGTCTCATTCCATCCCAAAACCACTCTTCCCGTGCCCCCAGTAACGGTGTCCCTGGGCGGTGACCCCTCCCTGTCCCCGGGGGGCTCCAGAGGGTGGCTCCCGTGACTCACCGTGGTGGGCTGATGCCCTCAGCAGGGGCACGTTCCTCTCCTGAAATTCCTTGGGTCCTGAAATTCCTTGGGTCCCCCCCTCCCCGTTGTTATGCTCGGTGCTGCTCTGTGTGTGTGGAGATGAGCCTTTCATCTCACAACCTGACAAATACCTGCTTTCTGTGAGATTTTTTCGTTGCCTGGGTAGATCCTTCTCTGTCTCCGAGGCATATAAGCTCTGTCATACGCGTTACATGGAGAGCGTTGGGGTGAGTAAGCCTTTTCCCTTCATTTTCTTGAAGAATGTCAGGCTTAGACTTAAGCAGTAAATGCCGGTAACAGCAAAGATGCGGTTCATGTGGGAAGATGGTGAGACGAGACCAGTCTAGTAAAAGAGTAAGGTGCGTCTGGAGAGGCTCTGGGAGAGCGGTCGTGGACTTTTAACCAAATGAAAGTCACCATCTCCACTTGGCAAAAGAGGTTATCAGTTCAAGCCGTCTTTTGGGGCATCGTGGCTGTAAGTAATGCCAGCAAAATACTTTGACAGTGAAGCGTCGCACATGCACAATGGGATCTCTTTTTTAAATGAGCACAAGACTGAGATTTTCAAGGACGCTTAGATTAAAGATCAGCAGATGCGAGGGAAGATTTTCAAAAGTTTTCATGTAGTTCATGCCCATTAACTCCAGCAGAAGATAACCATCTTTTCTTAACTTCAGTTACCACTTATTAGTATCTTTAAGTATCTAGATGTCTTTAAAAACAGATTCGCTGACATCTTCTAGGTAGAAAGTTCTTCCTTTTTAAAATGAGGGCTAAAAAGCATTTCTGACAGAGCATTTAGGAGTTATGCTGTTGGTATCATAAAGCAATGCTTTTCCTTTCCCTAGAGAATGGTTATTCACTTAATTACAGGATAAACTGGATTTTTAGACATGATGAAGGACACACTAAATGAGGCAGAAGACTTGAGAAGAGACAAAATCAAAAGCTATGTCTTACTTTCAGATTCATCCTGAACCCTGTTTTATCAGCATGGCAGATGTACTTTAAGAATGGGCAGTGGTAAAGTAGAGTTTACGAATGGAAGCATTATTTTCTCATTCTGCTGCTTCCTGGGTGAGTTGAGGGAGGTTATCCTGGGCATTCATGGTCACATTTGGTCGATAAAGCCTGGAGCGCTGTACGTTGAACCAGACCCGAGCGAGGAGGCTTGCAGGACCTCAGTTTACCAGCACCAAGCTGGGATGGCCAGTCTGCTCCCGCAGCCAGAACTAGCATCTCTTCAGGTGGCGATGCTGCAGTGCAGACACTCAGCTATTTTTGAGCCAATTTAAATCTCTATCTCACAGTGATATCTTACGCAGAGCAGGCTTATGCTTTGAGGCCAATCCGGAGCTTTCAGAAATGGATAGGATGCTTTTGACTGTGCTTCAGCGAACTCCGTCTAAATCATGAAATTCTCCCCACCTCACTTCCTTTCCCTGAAACAGGGATAACAGCCTCTTCTTAACACGGTACCCGTCTTGCTCAACACAATAGGTCCCTAATCATGCAGGGAAGAAGAGAGGAGAGGGGAGGGAAGGGCAGATGGTATCATCCTAATGCAAATAATAAATAATCAGATTAATCCCTGCATCATGACAAGAGTTTCATTAGGTGCAGAACTAGGGAAAAACATTGCTGCATTCCCAGGGAGCAAGTCAGAGGGGGACGTGATATAAAGTGCTCCCAAGCTTTTTTTTTTTTCCTTTTCTCTCTTTTTTTTTTTTTTTTTTTTTTTTGTCATTTGTGTTACACAGAGGGTAGAACAATGTGGGAGGGCAAAGGCAGAAAATTATAGTGCTGGAAACCAACTTCTGTGTTTAAAAGATTTTTGTCAGCATCTCACGAGCAGGGTGACCAAATGCTCACTTTGTAGGGGTCTTGTTCTCATGATCTGCATCCATATGTCACAGACTTAATCAGAGAGGCGCAATCCTGGACTAACGCAGGCAGATCTGAAATGTCAGTGCTCAGGTAGGAGGAAAGCCCTCTTCCCCCTGACTTCTTTAGCTGAAATGTTGAGCAACTTGCACTGCTATTGCTACTTCTTGGTTGGGCTGTTTCTATTTCCGCAGTGTCCTCATGCCTGTCATTGCCTGGACCTGCTTCAATAAACACATTAGCCACATCTGAGAGTACAAATATTTCTTCAGAGGCTTAAATGTCTGTTTGAACATGTGATTGCAGTAACTGCACGTGCAGTCAGAGTCAGCCCTGGGTACCGCATCGGCACGGACACGTCCAAATTTAGGAAGACCACACGTAAGAGGAGGAAGTGCGCTGGTGTCAAATGCTGGGGATCCTGGCTGTCAGCGTCAGCAGGTCTGCCAGGGGTGGTCCCGTAGATAACGCCAGAGGTTGGGTAGGATTGCCAGCCTCTTGAAAACCCTCCGTGCGGAGGATGCACATCACCGTGCAGCGTGTGGCTGTGCTCCTCCTGAGCTTTCCTCCTGCTTGCTCGCCGCCACGTGCCGGGGGTGTCACCTCTCTTGCCCCGTTGACGCAGTGGTGGCACCCAGATGCCGTGCAGCGCAAGGCCCGTGGTGGCATTTCTTGTCGTATTGCAATCCAAAAAGTCAGCGTGGAGAAGATTCCCCGTTAGCAAACACAGATACGAGGGGAAACAGCTGGGCTCCTGGAGGAGTCTTCCGAACAACACTCCCTTCCTTTGCTCTCCTGAAAAAGGTGGCTTCTCCTGGCGCAGCCGCTGCTAGCCGATACGCGCTTTCACGAGCAACATGAAATGAGCAAAGTGAGCGTTTCAGATGTGAAGGATGATTTATAATGTGCTTTACGGAAAAGTTTTCAGCAAGTCTGAACTCTCTATTAAAAGCTGCTTGCTTCATTACAGAGTTACCAAAATAGGCAAAGAAAATATTCCTTGCTTATCCCAAGACTCCTTAACTCCTGACAATTTTAATAAATCAAGGAACATTTGTAAGTACTAAATGTTAAATGCGTATTCACAGTTAATTTTTAATCAACTAACAACAGTGATGTGTTAATTGAATGCCATTAAGAAACCATAACTTGATGCATTAGCTATTTTCCTATGCAGAGGAACTTTTCCCAAGGCTTTCAATTGTTGCCCAGGCTCCTTTTGGAAAAAAAATTAAAAAAAAAAGTATTTTAAATGCGTTTGGACCTGGACTGCTCAAACCCTAAAATTGAGCCAAGTTCACAGGGTTCACTGAGGTTTGTAGCTTTAGGAACCTGAGCTGAATTTTAAACGAGCCTGGGCTAAGTTTCAAGTTATCTTGTGCCCCAAGGTATGACTTACAACCTGCAAAGTGATCACGTAGGCTCAACATGTAGACTCCTGGCTTCAGTATGAATTGCTTAATTTTTGGGATGTCAACCAAAAAATCGAAGAGAAACTTAGAAGGGTGACATTCACCCATCTCGGAGACTTGCGAAACTTGCTATTTTTGCAGCCACCTTGTCAGCCGGCTCCTCGTCAGTGTGAAGTCAATAGAGCTATGCTACTTTTGTTCCAAATGAGGACTCGCATTAAGGCCTTGATCACACACCTCCGTGGCTGGAGTGCAGCTACCTGAAGAAGCTGCTGTTCCTTGTCCAATGCCATCTATTCAGTCCTGCGCTAGCTGTCCTGCCGGCGGGACTATTTGTGTCGCCTGCTCCTCTGTCTCTGTAGTGAAAACAAACGAGGTTAGCTCAACCTTAGCTTAATGACGAAGTCTTTGCTAACTTGGCTGAACCTGAGTAATAATAGCAACGTTCAGATAAACAGCTGAGAGCGCAAGTCTCGTGGGATGACAACCCCTGGTAGAGCAAGTGGGAATGGCGTGGGGCTACTCCTTTGGCCAGCTACGGTACAGATAGACAAGGTGACGGTGAAGCCCCCAGATTCTCCCCCGTGTATAGTCCTTGCATGTCTGCTTTACATATTTCACCAGGGTCTGAAATAAGTCTGATCAGAAATGCAAGGAGGAAAGGGGGAGGAGAGATGTGAGACAAAAACAACCAAGTTATAAATATCTCTATTTTTAGATGCTCAGATGAAATTTGCTATGGGGGTTTTTAGTGATGGTAATCAGGAGAAGAATGAAGGGCATCAGTAAAGATGATTGAAACCTATCCAACAAAAATAATCTACTGCAGTTGGCTCATTTTCTTTCTGATGTTGTGCTCAATGAAATGAATTTAAACTGTTTATTTTACAATTAACATGCAATGTGCATTTCCGAAGTAATTTATGAGAAACAATTTTCTTTTTATGTGGGGCTGCAGCAGACAGGGAGCAGAGCTTCAGCTCACAACGGCAAGGTGAAGTTTCAGGGAGGGGGAAGGTGCTTTCTCATACATGAAATCTGCCACTTTTCCGTAAAAGTTGCGTGCCCTTTCATGGGTCTTTGCCATAATAACCTCAGGGCGCCAGCAACAGAAGCTGGAGGAGGAGGAGGGATGCCAGGTTCACGGGCACCTGGTTCTTGCAATGTTGCAGATAACATCATCTGGTCCACAAAAGTCAGGGGACAACCAAGGCAGGCATTTGCTATTACATTAGCTGCAGGTTGACGCAGATGTAGGAAATAGTCTGCCTCATGAGAGGCCAGCGCCACGCAGAGCTGAATTCCTGAGCAATTTCTGTCCTTTAAAACCAGGTCTCTTCTGTTGTCTCCCAGCTGCAACTCAGTGGTCAGTGCATGACTGGAAGGGGCAACACTGTCCTTTCTCACAGTCTCACCTGGAAAACCCTTTCTACACGCTGCATTAATAACCATTATCCATCCCCATTCTCCAAAGTGCTGTCAGCAGCACGGATGAGCTGATGATCTGGCCATTATCCTGAGATTTCGGAGTCTGGGGTTTGGTTCCTTGCTCTGTTATATATTCCCTTTGTGACCATGTGCAAGTTGCCTCCTAAGGGAAATATGCTGGATTGTGAAAGGATCTTGAATCTTGAAGATAAAGTCTTAACAAGAGTTAGTGGCTGGAAGCCAGACAAATTCAAATGGGCAAAAAGGTGCACATTTATAGTGGAGAAGGGAATTAACACTCAGAAAAAAATGCAGAGATGAGGGGGATTCTCTTGCTTTTGATGCCTTCGGTTCAAGACTGAAAAGTAAATGTAGCCAAGTAAAGATTATGTTTAAGCGAAACCAAGTGCCTGGGTTTAGTAGAGTTATAATTGTATGTCAGTAATTAGCTGATGATAATCCCAGTGGTTAGACTAGGTGAGCTAATACTCCTCGTCCAGGCCTTACATTCCCTGAGCTTATATAGTAGAAGATTTTTTAAAGGACTGTGGCAAATTCCCAACTCAATAGTTAAATTAAGTAAATGTGACTCCGTAGGAAATATCTAGTATGGAATTCATCTCACCTCTGTTAAGCTGACTAAAAGTAAGGCATCCAGTAATTAGGTGTCAAGGTTGTTACTGAAGTTGGTGGCACACGCTGGCACATGCCGTGGGTGTTTCAGCCCGCCAATAGTGGGTGCCAGGTAGACAGACCCTCAAGTCTCTGCATCTCCCTCCATCAACTAGAAAGGAGTCTAGGTGACGAACTTGGACCTGATGATGATCTTTTAAGTGGATGAAGTTGGATGAGATGAATTCCAGCCTGTACACCCCTAGCTCAGATGTTTAGCAGCTGTACTGTTACCTTCACTCTTCTTGTCTCATGACACCTCTCTCCTTATATTTATCACTGTTGCAAGACAGTCCTACATTTCATATCCACCCCAAAATGACTTTCACTTTACCAAAAGCAAGACTAGACTGAGCCTGGGATTAATTGCCCTCTGAAGATGTTTACCTCTTTCTATTTTCTATGATGGAGCCTAGGTGTCTAGTTCAGACTTAAATAATTTTCTGTCCTGAACAATAAATTGTTGTTAGCAATTGATAAAAACCTGCTGTGTTTTGTCCTAGCTGTGCTTGAATTTTAAGAGATGATTTTGCAAGGAAATCTGAGATTCACTCAGATGAGTGGAAACTTGCATATAATGAAAAGAGGAGGGAGAGGAGCATCTCTCTCTCCACCTGGAGTACTGCATCCAGCTCCGGAGCCCTCAGTTCAGGAAAGACATGGACCTGTTGGAGCGGGTCCACCGGAGGGCCGCAAAACTGATCAGAGGGATGGAAGATGTCTGCTGTGAGGACAGGCTGAGAGAGCTGGGGATGTTCAACCTGAAGAAGAGAAGACTCCGGGGAGACCTTATTGCAGCCTTTCAGTACTTAAAGGGGACTTATAAGAAAGATGAGGACAGGCTTTTTAGCAGGGCCTGTAGCGAAAGGACAAGGACTAATGGTTTTAAACTAAAAGAAGGGAGATTTAGACTGGACGTAAGGCAGACATTTTTTACGCTAGGGGTGGTGAGACACTGACCCAGGTTGCCCGGAGAGGTGGTAGATGCCCCATCGCTGGAAACACTCCAGGTGAGGTTGGACGGGGCTCTGAGCAACCCGATCTAGTTGAAGATGTCCCTGCTCATGGTAGGGGGGGTGGACCTTTAATGGTCCCTTCCAACCCAAACTATTCTAAGATTCTATGTAACTTCAGGTGTCAGAGAGTGGTAACATTAATGTCTGAGGCTAGTCATGGTAGGGCGACAACTCTAGAATTGATGTCAGCAGCCTCAGATGCCTGTCTCAAGATGAGGTCAGCCGCTGCGCAAATTAGACAAAATTCACTGCCTTCACATACCTTTCTACTGATCTGCACCAGATAAGGAGAGACACCGTTTTATGTGGCTGATCAAGGAATTTGGAACTAGGGGCCAAATTCAACTTCTACCTTTTGAGCCACCGTGCTAAATAAGAAGTAATCCTACATTGGCTGCTTAGGCAGGAGATAAAATAGGCACCCAGAGAGGGTGATTCAACCCAAAAAAGATCAGTCATCTTCTCAAAGAGTATCTTCTTCTCTTTCTCTCTCTCAGCTACAGAGAAATTCAAGGGTGACCGAGTCCTAACTTTCAGCTATTAGCTAAACATATAAGATTAGAGAGGACGAATTTGTGCCAACAAATCTTAAAAACCAAACCCACTGGAATTTTGTTCTGCATCCTAGTTATAATTTTGTTGACATTGCTGGAACCAAGACATATTTTAATGTTTATTCAAATCTCTCTATGTAAAGATATTTATATATTCATCTGTAGGTATTTATATGTTTATTTATATGAATATTTATATACTCATATAGATAATCATATAGACCTCTCCGCCAGGCAATTCTCTAATTAGGTGCTGTCAAAGAAGAGCAGTTTTTCAAAAAGAATAGTTCGGGATTTGGGGAAAGCTCGCATGAGGTAGCAGTTTAGGCCCCAATCCTGCAAACGTTTCCTGTGTATTAACAACATTACAGTGCAATTCTTGGTAGCAATTACGTAATTAACCTTATCTATATAACACTAGAGACCCATCATACTAGCTAAGGTAGATATATGCCATATTCAGCTATAAGTCAACTCTAAGTCGTATTGAGGAAAATCATAAAAATATACCACCAGGTGGTCTTACCTCTCTTGGTGTGGAAATTTCCAGTAGCCTTTTGTTGTGGTCGGGCATGATATTTTTGTTCTATTCATTGGATGGTCATCCTTTTGCTATCTGAGGTAGCAAATGATGATCCAGCGTATCTGCTGACAGAGACGTTTGAACGTTGTCTGTTTATGAGCCTCCGTGAGGTTTTCCGTTGCAGAATTTTAATTGATGTTCTCTCATCCAGGCAATTATCTCCACAAAAGTCTCCACAGCTTCTGCCTTAAGTTTGCAGATTGCCCCTAGGAATGGACATGTTTCTTCACCTGGGTGACCTTTGCGAGAAGCAGCAAAGCAGATTCCCAAACCAGTTCTCTCATCATATCCGCCACATCGCTTCAGCTCCTCTGTGGTCTACAAAGGAAGGGCAAAACTCCTTCTTCGAGTCTCTGAGGTGCAGTTGCTTTTCCTCCAGCATCTACCTGCTCCTCAGCATCAGATCTTTTCTCGTGGTAGAAAGTCTCCTTGAGCGGAGTGCTCTGCTTTGATTTCCTCCCTCAACAGGAAGAGGCACCTGGCTCTACAGTGAGGGGAAAAAAGTCAAACCACCACTTGCTGGAACATCAAGAAAGGATGTGATTTCAGCAGTTTGCATTTTATCCCCAGACCAGGTATTTTGGCCCCAGTCGCTGACACTATCATGCCTATGTTGATGTAAACCCAAACCACAATGCATTTGGAAAGGGGGGTATTCTCCACCCCCAAAATGAGCAGTGGAAGTGGAGCTCGCTGGATGTCAGAGGGGAGATAGGAGCACTTGAGGCCAGGATTCAGGATCAGAGAGTATCTGGCTCTATCTAGTGGGTAGGATACCATTCGATCTGCATAATCACTTTGCTGTAACACAGCGTGGATTTCAATTTTTCCACCTACAAAAGCAAGATGTAACACTGCTAGATCCCGGTACGCCTGAGCATTTTCAAACACATGTTAAGGGTCCGTAAGAGTTAAGCAGGTGCCCACCTAGCAGTATGGGTATCTTCCACAAAGCTCAAGGTCTTTCATTTGTGGAATAGCACGGGTACGCTGATGGCAAACTTTGATTATTCCTAATCCTCTTTTGTCTGCAGGGGAATAAATCAGGAAGAACATGAAGAAAACAGCAAAGGAATATTTTTTTTTTTTTTTTCCTGAGGAACATTGTGCTGTATATTCCTTACCCCAGAAAAGTCAGGGATAAGCAGATTTTACCTTGGTTTGCATCTTCACCCATAAAGCTGTGGATGAACCGCCAGGTCTCACTGCCCCCGATGGGAAGAAGGAAAAATGTCTCTTCCTTGTATTAGATTTTCTAATATTGCTTGTCTGACAAAAGTTATTTTGTCCTGGCTTCATTCCAGTGAGATGAAGCTTGGGTTCATTATGAACTCTTTTCCTCTGTCCCTTATTCTTTGTCAGTGATATTAACAGATACAAAATACTGTGGTTTGGATTTAAAAATAACCTTCTGTTTTCATCCACCTTTCGTGCTTGAAAGGAAATTTGTAAATTGTCAAGTTGACTTAATTTTTCCTCTGGACTTGCACCTATTTGCTGTAATAAGAATTTCCCCCTTGGGTTTCACTCATCTCCAGTGTGTGGCAGGAAAAAGGGATTAGGATTGTATTTGTCTTCTTTCTGAAGCCAATACCCTTTCAGCAAGTCTGCTATCAGTTCTGTCTGCCAAAACAGCATCTTAATGCCTTACCTGAGGGTCAAGTATTTTATATTAAGTTAACTTTTGCCTCTGCTGACTTTCAGTATTCTATTTACTTTGGAATCCTCGCTCCTTATGGAGCTTACTATTGTTTTATGTACACTCAAACCTATATTATGCTCTTTGGTTCATCCTGCTAACCGGGCAAAGAAATGGCGAAGGAGTCTTGGGGCTGCTTCTTCTTCCAGTAGTGGCCCATTTTAATGAGTTTATCCTCTGATTTGGAGGGACTCTTAACCCTTTGGCACCAAGAGATGGGATTTCTTGACACTAAGTGCTCTGCAAATGCATTTTTGTCAGAGCTACGGACCATTGGTACCTGGGGGGATTTACACAGCACTTAGCAGTCCCATTTATTTGCAATACAAAATAATGTTTTGTTTACAGCATCCTCCTCACAGGGCATTAATCATAAGGCACCTCATTCCAGCTGCAAATTGTCAATAATCGGGGGGAGGGGGGTGCTCAATTTTTGTCACAGTATAAAAGATCTCTTATGTCCTGTGTTACGAAGAAGGATGTGCCTGCGTGAAGTTCTAGGTGGAGTTTTTTCCAAGGTGACTTGCAGTTTTGGGAAGTTTGTAAGTTCCGGCTGACAGACTGCTAGGTGTACATAAACTGGATGGGCACTGTTGCCCATCTCTAACCATACAGTACTGTCACGGGCTGTCAATGAAATGTCTGTCACGGTAATTTAGAACTTGACCATCAAAAGGGCAAAAATTTCTATCAGCAAACTACTGACATCTATTGTTTGACCTGAAAATCAGCTATAAACTGTTACCTACTATAGCAGTTGTCTATTGTGCTAAAGGACGTAAGACACAGTTGAGCAGTCATGGTTTCTTCTAGGGGAAGGCTGAGTTTTACTTTCCTTCTGGCCAGTCAATTGCAATATTTTTTCTGGTATATAGCATCGCTTCATCTACTGGTCTAAAATGTATCAATGCATTAGATAGATATGTCAATCCGTTTTAATATTTTGTGTCTATAATTTTGTCAATGGATTGAATAGAATTTTCCAAGTGATGTACAAGAGATTAGTATCCTCTTTTTGAAGGTGAATGAACTGATACAAGGAAAATCAACTTAAATACACCTAAGGGGATACAGTCTGAGTAATATCCAGTGGGGCCATTCAGGTACCTAAATGTAGGTATCATTTTATACTCTTTGCCACTGAAACATCCACATGTGTGACACTACCAGGTTGAACCGGGCACCTGAACCACTCACTGGGAGCCCTCGTCTTTTCACCTCAGCAGTACATGTACTATGGACTTATCTAGACTTAGATCCTTATTTGTCTTTTCCTCCCAACACATAATCAAATCGGCACATAGGCGTATGGGAAAACAAGGTTTAAAAAACAGCCACCAACCAGACAAGACCATCCATTTTTTCTTTTAGGAAAAGAAAATAAATGAACTTGTTAATGGATATGGGAGTTTTCCAGTAAATCTCCTAAAGAAAAAAAAAAAAAAAAGTAATTAAAATTTCCGATTTTCCAAATCAGAATATTTTTTGTTTATTTGAAGTTTTCTTCATGGAAGTTTTATTAAAAGTGTTCGGCTTTAATTTCATTTTCCTAATTTTGTTTCTGCTTTCTCCTATGGAAAAATGAGGTAGATATAGAAAGAAAGGGATATATAAAAATGTCAAAGGGAGAAAATGTCAACTTAAAAAAGAGAAAATTTTGAGGAGAGACAAATGATTAAGGGGGAAAATAGTTTTCTCCAAAGCCATTCCCCAGTTTTGAAAAGGAGGAAGTTTTATTAAAAACATCTTTTTTTTTTTTTTTTTTTTTTAAATGTTCTGTCTTATTTTAGTTTTCTTTCACTGTTGATTTCAGCCACACCTCAAAACCTTCCCCTTGCGTTACCTGTTGATGCAGTCTTCCTGTACTGTTGAAGCAAGCTGGGCTTGGATAGGCACTGACTATTCTTGCTCATCATATCTTCTCTGCTGTGTTTTTACTGAGTATGTCTGTATATAGCCCAGATTTTTCCAGACTGATCTTTACTGCAGGAGGATCAGTGAATTATGCTGATACCAAAATGTCTAAATTGTAGCATGCTGTACTGAAAAATAACAAAAATAGTGATTATCATTGCCCACACCAGTAGTGCTTTTAAGTGACAGGCTGAGATATGTAACTTTGGAGAACTTTTTTGCCTGGATTTAGCAGCCCTTCCTTGTGGGTTTAGAAAGGCAGATAGCTTCCAGTTTTGGGGCTTGCTGCTTTATGCAACATCCCCAAGCAGGATCAATCCCTGTGTGTCAGCGTTTCCACAGCCTGACAGTAATCAATGTACATTTTAATTGGATCAAATAGATGTCTTTTTTTTTCTTTTTTTTTTTTTTTTTTTTCCAATTTATGAGTGACAATTTCTCTTTCTACGAGATCAAGTTTTACATTCACCTGTTCGGGAAGCGCAATATCTGCTACCCGACATGTCACACAGCATCAGGATTGTCTACTGTCTTGCGTGAGGTTATTATGACAGGTTCCTGTGTTTTTGTGGCCTGGCTCCATGAAGCATGTCACATTTGATGAATGTCTGACAAACGTGAGTTGCTATTTGTAGGCTTGATTTAGATGGGAAGGAAGTTTTGCTGGGAGAGCCGTTCCCCCTGGATGTGATCTGATTCCAGCCCTTTCAGTTCAGGACAGTCAGTCTGCAACCCTGACTGAATGACGGGTCGATATCCAATAACTCATGATCAAAAGCTGAAGTCTTCCAAGTCAGCAGAGCTTGGGTTTCCTTCAGGGGATGAGAACACTGTGCAACCACTCTGACAGAGATGCTATTTCCATTTTCCTTTAATCTGAGGACACTACAGGCAAAGCTAACTTGGCATGAAACATTTCTTACATTAATTACCACAGCAAGATAAAAAATAATAGAATATATATTTTGGTGCCCAGACAGTTAAGATCAAACCTGATTCATTTTAGGTCAAAGCTATGCAGTTAGGGTTGGGTTTTCTTTAGGATGTGTGTTTTCCACTTAATTGAGCTATACCATCTGCAAGTTAACTTTTTTTTTCCTTCAAATATGTGTAGGAATATTAATAAGACATCACAGAGTTTTTATTTTTTCATTACCGGATTCCTAAGTGCCACATTCTTTTAATGCAGTGACTCAGAAAAAAATGAAAAATGGATCTAATCTATCGCCATTCACCATGGTATCCAGGTACAGAGCATGAAAATTTATGATGGTCAAAAGATTTTGCCGTAAAAAACCCTGCTGTCTCCTGCCTAGTTGAGCCAGCGTTGGAGATTTCTCTGTCTTCCCTGTTGGTATCAATCAGGTCTCAGACTAACTTCAGTTTCGCTTTGGGGACAGGATCTTTCAAAGGTGTATGACATACAGAGTATCTTCGCACTTGGCCAACATCTTCCTGGACTGTTCAGACCATATTAATCTTAAATTGAAGATTTGCCTTCTCCTTTCATGGTTTATTTGCTTTTCAGAAGGCATCTTCTATTGTTTAATGATCAAGTGATTTTTCAGTCACATCATTTGCAGTATTCAGCATTATTTACAGAAATTTGTCATTTCTCTGATACCGCTTTGTTAAGCTCATCTTGCAGAATTAGTCCACATCTCTGCCAGTTGAGGACAGCAGAAAAGGATTTTGCAGAGCTTTTGAATCCTGGGCCCTGAAAGGGGAAACAGCACTATGCAGAATTTACATGTGGCAACACGGTGATGAGGCTAAAAGCCTTGAGAGTCTAATTCCTCTGAAAGCAAAAGACAGACAGCACTAGCCAGAGATAAACAAGATGTGGGGAAATATTTAATGACCAGTATTTCTGCTAACTTGGAGGAAAGTGCCAAATCACATCCTTAGTTAGCCAAACATTGGACCTGCAGTTTAAATGTCCCTGTTGACCAAAGCCATTCCTTCTTTTTAACAGATGGAGAAGGACTCCGTTAACAGTAAAATTTTTGATCACCAAGTTTCCAGGGTACATTTGGGATAAAGGCAGTTCTCCCATGAGGAGGAGAGCTCATTTGGTTTGTACCTGTAAACAGACCATGGTCTGACATTGTTGAACAGCTAATGCCAAAAGCCATCTAGCTTTGCACCTCGTCCTTTACATTTCTTCCTGTTTTTAACTGTTACTCATTTTTACAGCACCTCAGGTGTGTAAGGTTTTCTGAGCTATCATAAAAGCCAAGCGGTCCCAGTCCATTAGTGACGCGTAAAAGCTGTTTGCAGTTTTATGTCTGCTAGTTTAATCGACTTTTCTGCAGACTACCACATGGCGTTCCTTCCATTATATCACACTGAGGTATAGCAAGAGAGCATTCAGCGTCAATAGGATCAAAGCACAATGAGCAAGAGCCATATGAAAACTGAAGAGCTGCTGTATGAAAAGCATTTCCCTTTTAAGCTGGTTTTAAGAGGTTTAAGACCCTCTCCTGCCCTTTGTTGTTGAAGGTGGCCGAGTGGGACACTGCAGTCTTGCATAAAAATCAGAAAACCTCCCAAAGAACAACAGGTATCATATTAGAAAGAAACCTACATTTTGCTCCATAGCCATTCCGGCAGCAAAAAAGTGGTACTGGGTAACTGAAAGAGATGTCTCATATCTAAAGCCAGTTATAAAAAATCAGGCCGCTGATGACACTGTCTCAAATCAGAGGCATCTCCCTGACTGAGAAGAGTGGAGTCAACAGACAGCCTTTGAATGGGGAGAGGAGGAGGATGACACGCAGCGTAATGACGGCGGTACAAGACTGTAGGTCCTCCAGTTGTCTTCTGCTTAGAGAAAACTGAAGTCAATCCTGTCAGTAGCAAGCATTTAATCATCAATCTTGGAGACTCTGACGTGTCTGAGAATTCACAGAGATCATGTCTGGGACTGGGGTGGTATACGGTGCCCCTGTAATTAGACGGGTCCAAGCTACCTACTAAATAAGGCAAAAAAAAAAAAAGATATTCTTATAGTAGTTATGAAAATCTTTAAGGGGATACTTAACAATCAGGAACACAGGCTTCAAATCATTTTAGATAATTCTCCAAAAACTTCATCTCAATGCTCAGCAGTGATTGAAATGGTTAATAGCATGTTAGTAATGAATAGGAAAGGAAATGGTGACAGAATGGAAAAATCCTGTGCTTGCAGGATGTTAATAGATGTCCCTGATAAGTTCTGGGCAGGAGGGAAAATTGTAGGCTACAAGTCTAAAATGCTGCATGCTGTTATGCTGTTTTACTTAATGCACTTAGCCGAGAGCACACTCTACCAGCCTAATTCAGCAGCACAGTCTTGGGAGTTAAAATTTGCCTGATCAAACTCAGTTCACTGACAGCCTCGGACACAAAGACTGCCTACAAATATCAGCAAAGTAGTAACAAAAAAGTCAAGAGGGAGGAATCATTTGGGGTCAAGTCTTGCGTAACTGAATTAGCAGAACGGGAGTCTGCTGTGGAAAATGTAAGATGAATATTTTGCATTTCAGCACCGCTAAAACTGGCCGAGTAGGCATTTGAAAGAGAAATATCAAGAAATGCGCCTTGATACAGAGATGATGAAGATTTTTCCTATCATGTAGGTAGATGGCAGGAGCTCTGAGTCTGGTTCTCAATCTGTTATGACAGTTTGCATCACTGTTGCTCCATTTAGTCCAGGTTTACGCTTCAGTTAGCCTAGGCAAGCATGAGGATTCCCAAAGTCCTATCTGTGTAACTAAATGTTCTCAGCGTTTCTGCATTCACCCATGTGTGTCTGTGCATATCCTGTGGTTCCGTGGGCTGAGGTGCTTTAGTGTTATTTCCCATCGAGTTGTTTCATTATTTATCTGTCCCTGGAGGAGGATTTGTGGAAATGGCATTGGAGAACTGTCAGCACTTATATGTTCTTGTTTGCATCCTCTTGGCAAAGTGAGTTCCAGATCAAGCAAGGCACGGCTCCGACTCGAAGCCATATCCCAGGTAAGCATATTTCCAAAGAGCAAAGACGACACACGTTAGGGTTTTACGTGCATTTGGGGGGTGGGTGGGAGAAAAGCAGAGTGTGTAGGCTTCGGGTTCATTTTTGTTTAAGAGCACAGTGCAAAACTATGATGTACCCTTCCCTGTGTGCAATCAGCAGGTGACACATATGCCTCCTGTGAACGTCTCTGCAGTAAGGGTAAAGCAAATGGAATTTCCTTCTGGTTGGTTTTGTTTTGCGTCTCATTCTGACTTGTGAAAGTTCAGAAGAAACCTCAGGAACTTTAAAACTATGTTAGTCTGGATTTTTTTACTTAAAACTATACTATATGCTTTTATTTAAAACTATAATTAGTCTGGACAAAGGGTAGGAGACTCACATCTAGGATAGGTACTGAAATAGAAAGGCTAGATGAAGAAGTCCGTTTCGTATTTCACCTTGTGGCAAGAACACTTAGTACAAGCTGAGAGATTTGTGATCCATGTTTCATTCTCCCCTTGACCTTCCTATAACTTTGGCCAAGTGCCTCTGTGGACATTTCCTTTCTCGTCTTCCGTCTCGCTTGCCTGCTGCAGGGATGCTCTGAGTCATGGCATGTACAGCTCTTACCACAACGGCGACGCTGGAGTTTGGGGAACCAGTCTCTCACCTCCCTGAACACCATTCAAACTCCCTTAATATCCTCACCACATAGGATGTATCTCTCAAGCTCCAAACTTATTAAACAATTAGAGAAACAGACATTTTGCATACGCTGCAATTTTGCCATTATCAGGAACTTTCCCTTGTAACGAGGGTGAACAAAGACTGACCTTCATAATGGTTACGAAGAAAAACAAAAATTGGGAATTTCCTCCCGAGCACTGCCTGAACCTAGATATTACTTAAAGTCCAGTTATCTTAGTTTATGTATTTCTGGGGGAAAATGGCATATCGGTAATCTCCTAAGGTTTTGTAACCGTCTACATGCAGCATTAAAAAGAGAGAAAGCATCAAGGTTGAAAGATAAGCATGCTGCTGCACGGCATGACCTCCCTGAGCCAGTGGCACTATCAGAGTTGAGCTGAGTGTTTTTCAAATGGCTGCTGGAGACAGCCAGAGAGAGATTTCAGAGGAGACTTTTTCTGGAAAACAAGCTAGCCCTGATGGAAAACATGTCTTCCACAGGAGAAGGAGCTTTGCTTATCATTTGGGGGATGCAGGAGATTCGGATTCTGTTTCGGTGCTGGTGACCTTGAGTAAACAGCTGAGCCTCCCTAGGTCCATTTGTCCGGGAAACTTCGTAAAAAATGTTGTTAATAAAGAAAAAGTAGGAAACAAAAAGTCACACGGGCTATCAGCACACAGGACAAGACTCAGACAGCTAACTTTGGCATCACAGTGTCTGAAAAAATAGATTCCTGACAAGGGGGAGTGCAATCCAGGGTGGGATTCAGCTCTAGATGCAGAACCCGAGACGTAAATGTTTCCATATGTGCTGTGGGTCTGTATGTCTGTCGCAGCCAGTACAGCACAGTCAATGGAGTCTTAAGAGCTGTTCTTTGAACTGGTTGATACTGTTGGTGGTGAGCGACAGCTAAGGAAATGCCGCCTCAGGGTGGGCTGAATAGCGCTCCATATGCTACTGAATGAATCACTGCTGAATATAATGAAAACGCAGGCTGCTAACCTCGGT
Organism: Sterna hirundo; assembly: GCA_009819605.1. NCBI lineage: Eukaryota > Metazoa > Chordata > Aves > Charadriiformes > Laridae > Sterna > Sterna hirundo. Next base: position 78,841,251 of record CM020462.1, on the reverse strand, counting down.
TGCAGGCATTTCCAGCCAGGCACCAAGCATCAAAGCCTAAATCTGGCCTGACATGTACCCCAGGTCACGGCAGCTGCTCAGTGGCTAGAGGGAGATAGTTAGCTCTAGTCTGTGATCCAGAAGTCAGCTAAGAGGGAATCGCCAACAACTAGCCAAAAGGAAAACTGAGATGCAGGTCATGTCTCCGCGGTTTCATCCTGCCAGCCCTGGGTTTGTGAGCTGCCCCTCTTCACTCGGGATGTCCCCCTCGGCAGGGGGTTGAGGGTGACTTCCCGCTTCCAATTTGTGAGAAGGTCTCCCAAGAGCCAAGCGTACCCTGTTCCAGGCAGTGGCAGACCCCAAACTCCACCAGCGGGTCCCTGGCTTGAGAGAAGCAGGTGATACGCACTTGATTTCTGTGGGACCTCTCCACCCTATGATTTAACTTAATGGCAATACTAACAACAATCAGTCGATCGGTGTTAGGAGCCTGATCTATCCAGTATTGCTGTCAGCATGTTATATATCATGTAATCTATCTTGGCTCTGAACAATCAATACATTGCTCCAGAATTTGCTTAAAACTGTTGGAGTTGAACCAGTCGTAGCAAGAGCAGAAAACATTTGCAAAGCTTCCCCTTAAGGTATGCAAACTTAAGATAATTCCCCCCCCCCCCCCCCCCCCCCTTCATGGAAAACAATGAAGATAATGGCTAGATTCCTGTCTCACAGGTGTTTAATGAGGTTAACGGCCCCTTTATAACCAGTTTGAGATCTTTGGAAAATGTTACTGCAGACCTAGGCATTGCATTATTATTCTTTCTCTTCCTTTTCGAAAGGGGAACGTACCCTTCAGAGTGTTCTGTTTTGCAACTGCATTGTTATGGTTGTTGATGTATAAAATTGGTGCTTGGTGTGTATAATTTATAGCCTCTAAAAATGATAAATAGCCTGAGAAAAAGGAGTGATTTGTGTGTTCAGGTCCTAGGAGTTTCAAGAGGAAAGTGAATTTGTTTGGGAAATTGTCTATAACTTCCCACAAACTAATATTTAACCTGCTTCTTAGCAGTGATGTTTCTACTTACACTGATGGAATTTAGTTTTGAAGACATCCTAGCTCTGACCTGGCTGGTGGAGTCTGTCCAGGCCTGCTGCAATCAGTAGAAACGGAGGATCTTCAACATATTCTAGAAGTCTAAAACTCTATAAGTTCAGGTTGTCACAGGCATTACTGGTATCACCAAGATCTTTTTGGTAGGGATAAACAACACATGAATGTATTTAACCCGGAAAAGGTGATAAGGATTGTATCTTTTCGAGGAATATGGCTCTAGAACTTGTCTCCTGATGGAGTCAACTAGACTCAACAAGGCTTTAAACGGTGTCCAGTACGTTTATATGTGTGACTAAATTATAAGCTTTCCTGAGAAAACAGGGAACTGGACTGTATTCTTTCCAGACTAGATTTCTGATCTGATTCATCTACATTGGATACTGGCCCTTACATTCACGTTTAATGGGCTGGCTCTCTTATGTTGTACTTAATAAATATTAGAGCTGCCCAAGTAATGATTAGCATATAAAATACTTGGTGGTTGTTGAGGAACAGTGTCAAAAAATGTATTAAGTCATGAATCAGATTCACTTTAGTAGGTCCTCTAAGAGGTGTTCCAGACTAAAGAGGAGGAAGGGAAGGGAAGGGAAGGGAAGGGAAGGGAAGGGAAGGGAAGGGAAGGGAAGGGAAGGGAAGGGAAGGGAAGGGAAGGGAAGGGAAGGGAAGGGAAGGGAAGGGAAGGGAAGGGAAGGGAAGGGAAGGGAAGGGAAGGGAAGGGAAGGGAAGGGAAGGGAAGGGAAGGGAAGGGAAGGGAAGGGAAGGGAAGGGAAGGGAAGGGAAGGGAAAACTAGAAATTGTCATCAGTAACGAGTAAACATACCACGGGTTTTGTTTCTTCTATTTTTGAAATGTCTTCAAATTCCTGTGCACTTTCATTGTTATTACTGTAACTAAAACATTATCTTAAGATTTTAGATTGCATTCATATTGGTCTCATAAAATGCTGAGCATGTCCATAATGTTAATGGAAGTTGAGACCATTCAGCAGCTCACAAGTTCAGGCCCAAAATGGTTGCATTTGGTTATATAAAATGCATCAACCTCCTAACCTCATTTTACAAAAGTTTCACATTGCTGTGGAATCAGCTTAAATGATTCTGTCTTAATGGAGCTCTTGAGTAGTGGTTACCAGAAGTTCTTTCACAGGTCAGCAAAACACTATTATGTTGATGGCTCCTGCTGACAGAGACTAGCAAGAAACAAGTCTCCATAGAAGATAAAATGCATATTTCATTGGAGGAAGTAGAAATGTTATTCTGAATTTCAGCTTGTTCAGACCTGCGCTGCAACATTTAACCTCATGGTAACTCTGTTCTTCCCTCTATGAAAGCATGAAGTATTCACACAAAAAGCACTTGTTTTGTCATGAAAATGGAATGAATATATGAATCCAAAAGAAGTTTTCTAAACTTGCCCACACCATTATTTGCAGAACCCAGACAATTCCGATTATAAGAAAAAAGTATAAGGGCAGCTGCATTGGCTTGTCAGCAGCAGATGGTATAAAAAGAGCTTCCTACATTATCCTGCTAGACCTTGTACATCCAAATCATGTATAAAACCAACGACTAATGTCAAAGCCTGTTAGGAATTTTTTTTGGTAAAAAGTTCTGCTTCATCTAACATAAGATTTTTGCAGAAAAATACCAGGTTGCTGTGGCTGGTGGATCAAGGGAGGAGGATGAGTAGATGTCCCTAGTCTGTGAGGTCTGGGGTGGAAGGGGATTACGTGATGTACCTCATCTAAGAGACATTAAAGTGCTGATGGAGGTGGGGGCTTGTTCCTCCATGAGACTTTACAGGTCCACAGAGTAACTTTCCTTCTCACAGTCACCTCAAGGCACAAACAGCTTCTAGCATCCTTCCAAAATGACCACCCACATCTCAGCATCTAAAGGCCATGAAAACTATTTTGTTACCTCAGCATTTTGAAGTGTCCGAAGAAGACTGAGGCTCTGTTAACAGCGTCATAGAGAAATTCAGCCTTGCAGGAAGCAATTTAAATAAAGCAAACTCATCTAGTGCCAAATGAAAACGAAGGTGAGTAATGGATTGTCAAGATTTACTCAGCTGATCAGGAGGAAAACTCAGCCCCCAGCTTTCAGGGGCAACTAGGATGATTATGGGATTGGAGCATCTCCCTTATGAGGAAAGGCTGAGAGAGCTGGGACTCTTTAGCCTGGAGAAGAGAAGGTTGAGGGGGGACCTGATTAATGTTTACAAGTACCTAAAGGGTGGGTTGAAGGAGGATGGAGCCAGGCTCTTTTCAATGGTTCCCAGTGACAGGACGAGGGGCAATGGGCACAAGTTAGAACATAGGAAGTTCCGTTCAAACACGCGGAAAAACTTCTTTACGGTGAGGGTGACAGAGCACTGGAACAGGCTGCCCAGGGAGGGTGTGGAGTCCCCTTCTCTGGAGATTTTCAAGACCCGCCTGGATGCAGTCCTGAGGGATGTGCTCTAGGAAATCCTGCTTTAGCAGGGGAGTTGGACTAGATGATCTCTAGAGGTCCCTTCCAGCTCTGAAGATTCCGTGATTCCGTGATTCCGTGATTCAGAGCAATGTTATGAACCCCCGGGAAAAGGATCCCACAGTCAGCTCCACAGAAGCATTTGGTTGCTAAATGTCATTTGAAGCTCACAGAAGTCAATAGTCAATGAGATGCCTGGCCCAGAGGCGGGTGTCTGCATGTCTTGGAAGGTTTAGCTTTCCAAGTTCATTCCGTTTTTCTTTCCCCTGGGTACTTTGAATCATCTGAGACAATCTTGGATGTTTAAGAGATCTGCATGACAGTGTCAGAAATGGCCCAGGATTTATGGGAACCTGCAGTTTTCTGCGATGGCAGTGGGAGGCCAGGGGCATGTCCTCGGGCATTTCAAATGGACTCAGATTTCCACGTGTGAGCAAATGAGTTTAGTTAAGAAAGAATGTCCTTGCTTTGGTCTCTTCTCTACCATTAATAAAGTACAATGAGTGAGTTTTGTTGCTTTAACAAGGACTGTATTTCAAATGTTTCAACTACCACTGTTTTTTTTTTTTTTTTTCTTTTTTTTTCTTTTTCCCTCCTGGAGTTTTAACAGGTAAAATGGAGCTTTCCTATACAATTGCTTGGGTTCCGTATTTGCTTGCAAACACAAGATGTGATTCTTTTCTCTCTGGCCACAGGCTCACGCCAGTGTACAAGCTCCGATTTAGCTGTTCAAATAGCTGTCTACATATATATATAAAAAGAAAGAAAGGCTTGTCTCCTGTACCTAGTCTTGTTTCCACTCATTACTTGGTCTCCTCTGCCTTAGTAGAATCACTTAACAACAGTAACTCATTTGTTCTTAAACTTTAGATGACCATAAGCAGAGTAATAAAAGGGAACTTTTATAAAATGACTGCATTCAGGAACCTGCAGGGGAAAGGGAATTAACAGTCTTATGCCACCGACCCATTTATATTAATGGTTATATGTAGGTAACATCAAAAAGTCAACAAAGGCTCAGGAAACAAAAAAGGGGTAAAAAACCAATTTGTTCCTCATTAAGGTGCTAGAAAAGTCCAAGATAAACCTGTTTAAAATTGATCTGATAATCTGGGGAGCTCTGATTCACTGATGTGTTTTTCTCTGGTAATGGTCCTTTGCTAATATTTATCCATTGCTTTGAGTAACTATTAATCTCCTAAGTTGAGAAACTCTACAAATGCAATTTCTAGAGCATTTAACCTTTCATGTTTGCTGCCTCCAGAGTTTGGGTTGACTTGGATACCAAGCACTACATTTTACTTAGTTTCTATGAGCTCTAAATTGCTAAAATAATGACACAAAGACTATTTAAAACTAGCTTTTCTTATTTTTTTTTTTGTCCTCCACAAAAATATGATGTTTTTCCAAAGTGTAATGAAGTTGAATTCACTTCTGCTTTCCCACTTGCTCACTTCCGTCCGCTACTGAAGCTCCTTCAGTCGCCATGTGCTTGCAAGCGTCATTTTTTTCCTCCGTAATTTGACACCAGAAATGGCCACTGAGGTAACAGCTCAGCAGCATGAATGTCTTTCTAATGATCTCTTGAAGAAAAAAAAAAAAAGTATCTATCTCACTACAAGCCTAATAATTCTAAGATCTGGCAATAAATCTTGATTTTTTAAAAAATTAACAATTTCCATAAACTTCCTCATATACGCAGCCACTTAAGTTTATCTTTTCACATCAGAGCTTTTGATCCTTCTCTTTTTGTCTCTTTCTTTCTTTTTTTTTTTTTTCCTTTTTCTCTCCCCCCCTCCCCCCCACCATTCTGGCCATGACAACTAAAGGCTTTTGAAAAAATGGCCAGGGCTCTGAACAAAGCCTGTTGTTGCAGGTAATTGTTGAAATATCAAGGGTATTCCGTCCTCCATTACTTAAGCTTTCATTTGTGGCTTTCATGGTTTTGAGGAATGTTTATGGCTGACAATCCTTTCTTTACGGCTCTATCCTTCAAGCTCTGGCTGATACCGCTGAGAATGACCGCATGAGTGACTGATAAAATGTCAAGATGCCATTATTTCCAGGAGAGTGTTTGGGAGCAATAAGATCCGTTTCAATTTATCTCATCCACCTGACTTTAAGGCTCCAGGTTTTACTTCTTGGTCTGCTACAAGGGAAAACAAAACAAACCTCCCCCCCCCTCCAGCGAACAAAAAACTTACAGCTGTTAAGCGCTCCAATCTAATATTATGCAGATGGGTTATAATGGCAGCAGTGCTGTGACGTTTGAGCCATATTTCACAAAGCATGTCGGTACAATATTTTGGACTTAATTAATAATCTCTGTGAAAGCCGGTTTATGGATCGTAATAACCATATTTTAAAACTTGTGAAATACCGCAACAAAAATGCAATTCGCAAGGCAGATGGTGAAGCGGGGTCTGTAGAGCAACAGAACGGAGGGATTTACAGTGAGTTTCAGAGAGTCTTCTGCTAGGATTTAGCTCTTGCCAAAACTGAACCACTTCTCAAATGGTCTTTGAGGGTCGCCAGACTACTGATAAATCCGGGTGAAGGGAAGGCAGCAAAACACACCGCCAAATGAAATAAATAAAAATACGAATTAATATTTTGCATAGATGGTTTTCCAGTGCAATTACTCTAAAGCCATTGCACTCATTTTAAATTAAATAGCAACCACTTGATGTAATTTCACTGTAAACTTTCTTAGGTTGCAGTTTTCGAGAATGTGGATTGGAGTTTACACAGGGACTAGGGGCAGTTTGGGTTTTCTTCTTGTCCGGTACTTGTGGGAAGAACCGGCACAATGATAATAGTGTTAATAACAGTAGTAAAAAAACCCAACTGTTTAATGGGATAATGCTACTTTAGCAGCTTTTTGGGCTCCACTCTTGCGTGTCATGAGGCAGTTCTTGATCCTTCCCTTGGGAAGGCAATGACCAGCCCAGCTGAGCCACCTCCCGTGGCTGAGGATGGCTCCGGAGAGCTGATGGGTGCTCAGATTTGCCCTTCATGGGACAGAAAGATGGTTTTACATTGAAGAGAAAACCTGCTGCTCTGACTCAGCTTTTCCAGAGACATTTCAGATACATCCTGTCCAATGTGTAAGGTGCTCATATGCTACAGCGATTAATCTGAGCTACAAGAATGTAATTAACTGTCATTTAACTAACAACTGCAGTTAAACTAGCATTTAAATTTGCTGAGGCATAGATTTGATAAAAGGTCCTGAGGTGTGGCAGAACTGCTGAGGCTGACAAAAAGCTGGTCCCAGTCTGGTTCAAATTAACCGATCTGGTTTTAAAACCTCAATCTGGTTTAAAAAAAAAGATTGCTCTAGCTGAACTCACCGGGAGTTTAGCTTCTAACTGAGGCCAGCTTCTAACTGAGCCCATTTTATTACGAACTTTAAAAACTGGGCTGAAGTCTGAGAGCTGGGCATATTTTCCAGGAGATTTTAAAGAAGGCATGTTTTCCTGCAGTGTCTGCGCAAAGATACTCTGGGCTGCTTTTTGTTAGAAGGAACGTCAGAAATGGAACTGGGAAGGACAGAAGTTCCCACAATTCCCTTTTGACAAAAAAAATTCTTAGTTTTCATGAAGCCGTTAAGTTTTTTTATGAGTGAGACGCTTTATAACAGGAGGATTGCTGGCCACCAAGCCCAAGATGAACAAGCTTCAGCCTTCCTTAGGAGAATACTTTTAAGCCCGGCGGATTCGGTATTGCCTCACACAGTGAAAAGGAGGTACGAAACACACCTAATGAAATTATTTACACCCACTGTGAATTCCCTGGACCAGGTAAATGTCAGCAGCAATGGAACAGCAGGGCGATGGAAAGTCATCACTAACTAACATATCCCATCACTTTGCTTTTTAAAGATAATGCGCGCAGAACCGAATTTAGTATTTCAAGCGAGGGTACAGGATTGCCTTAAACATTAAAACAATTCTCCTTTTTTTCTACCCACTTATCTATGCATACTGACGTGTCGTAAGGACGACCGCGCAGGTAGCCGCGTCTTTTTCCTGAGCGCCGTGGTGGGAACTGATCGGAGCTTGGCCGCGGCAGGCAGCCCAGGCGGGAGCCTGCACCAGCCCAGCGCAGATGTGCAGGGACAGGGAGCGCAAGAACAGCTGAGCATCCGCTGACTGTGGTCACGGTGGAGGGCACTTACGGCAGATGTGACAGAAGACTTCCACAATTAGTTCTGCTGGGAGGGACCGTCTCCTTAGAGTGATAACTGCTGACCCATACTACCCTTGCTGCTGCAGCAGCTCGACCTGGTTTTCAAAGATTCAGGAATAACGCAACATGACTTTGGCCGTTTTGCTGACCCCCAGTGACTGGCTTCCTTTACTTAATTGCCACTCGACCAGGGCTGGCCTTGTTTATAGGTGGTTTGACAGGTGGGATTACGAAGAATCCCGAAGTAACTCAAACTCTTCTGCCAGGGAGCATCATTCTCTTTGCCACCCCCCAGGCTGCTTAGTGTCTCTGAAGATCCTCTCAGTCTTCCTGAATCTTGACTTGCTACTGTGTTAAGTAAAACTTACTTCTGTGAGAAAGAGTAGCAGTTCTGTTAAGTTCAAGCTTTCTAGCTGTAATTCTCAAAAGATTGTTTCTCCTGCCCACAGCAGGAAAATAGTTTGGTTTTATTTTCTCCAAATAGTTGGGTTTTTTTCCAGACTCCAAAATAGGTTTTTTTTGTATTTTGCCCTGTTTAGAAGACAAAACCATCAGTTTTGGGGCTCAGAAGGGCATACGAGGTGATTGAGTTCATTTGCTAGATACAATTTTTACCTTCCGATGACATTTTGGACAGCAAGTAGAAAGCCTGTTTAGAGAATCTGCTCATGGATTTCTGGTCTGATTTTTCAAATTGAAGCAACTACGTACACATTCAACCAGAAGATTCCTCTGAACCTAAAATGGAGTCCTAATGGTTATTACTCATAATTGCGTAAAGTAGTCTCCTCCGGTATCAGGGGCTCACTTGCTTTAACAGACAGGTTGGATGAAAGCTGGTAAGGGAAGTGAAATTGGTCACAAAGCAGATTAAGGACAGAAACAAGATTCCTGACTTCAACCTCTGTAATTTGGTCTCTAGAGCATTATTTATCTTCCAAGACCAAAAGCCTGTGCTCATGATAACTCCTACTTCAGTGATACAAAGGTTTCGCTTGGGCTTGAGCTGTACTGGGGCTGTTAATGAAAACAAAGGTATAGATTAATCAGTAAAATGGAGCTTCAAACTTTCTAAGGATCATCTATTGCTGCTGCTGGGTTTGTTTCTGCCATGTACGTCCGTGCAAGTCATCCTGGTTAGTCAGGGTGGCAGAATCAGGTCCAGGAACATTTAAACTTATGCCAGACAATAATAACTTACTTCCTGGGCAAGTGTCATCTCTCTAACCAGATGCACTTTAAAATAGAGCAGTCGCTTATACTACAAAAAAGGGTTTTTCTCCTTATGTGAATAAAAAAAAAAAAAATAATTGAAAACCACTTACCTGGTCAACATTATTTCATAGGGTGCTGAAGTATAAATCAGACACAGTGCGACCTTCATAGAAATTTCAGATTTATTTACAATGGTTTGCACTGATCGCTTTATCTACAAGGAGCTCAGTTTCCCCTTGGTGACTCATAAGTAATGTGGTCCACGCAAACCCGTGTAAATAGATCCAATATTTCAAGGAAGGTCATGCTATATACTCTCTTTGTTTCTCAAGAATAGATGATGGCTTACTGCAGGGCTGATACGACATTTATCTTCATGAGTGAGGAGGTTGATTGTGTGGCCCAAAGGGCAGTAGTCATGGCTGGTGGGCACCCAACGGGAATGAAACACACCCCATAAAACTCTCTCTATTTTTGTGTCTACGTGATGAAAGCTCCTTACTCTTCAGATAGTCTGCAGAATACACTTAATGGTAAAGAACAGTTTTCTTTCAACACGAGCAAGAGAGAGGAGATAAATCCTTATATTTCCAGGATTGAGAAGACCTCAACATGCTGTGGGAAAGGAATAAAGTTCCCTTGTGGTAGAAATTTCTTGAACCTTCTTCTGATGCCTCCTTGGTTCCTGCCAGATGGCATACTGAATGAGACTGACCGCTGGCTTCATGCAGTCCACCCTGTATCCCCTCTCTTCTGCAGACGAATTCAGATCTACAAGTAGGGTATAACACCTGGAACAGTGCAAATCCACAGAAATGGATACAGTACTATGCTCTTGGGCTTCTCTTTTCAGTTTCATATGCATTGTTGTGATTTTTCTTTTAAAGACTTACCTTCTCAAATAGCACGACAACACAAGACGGGTAGTTTACCGTAACACAACATCAATGTGCTGAAGAGTTTCCAGCTCAGCGTCACAACACTCACTGGTTAAGAACACGGGCCAGACCATGTTCTCAGAAGGAGCGTCTTCTAAAGCAGTGATGAGCGTAAGCATCCACTGTCTTCCTCTGCTGGAATGGACATGACAGTGTTAGACTCCTTGGAGCTGGAGGTCTCTACATATGTACGGCACATGCCTTCTGCACATTGGAACTGCACACTGAATGGCAGCATTGGGTGGTTTGTAATCGTCCTGCCAGGGCAATTTTTCTCTCACAGGGAGTCATGTGAATAGAGTGAGCCCTCATACAAAAGATGAATCCAAATTATCCATCAGTTAAAAGATATACCTACATAGTGTAACGATTTTCTCCAAGATATATCTCCAATATGTCTAGATGGTATCACGTTTTGTCATCTGGGTGATATCATATTTATCAAAGAATTTCAATCAGTAATCCAAATGTTCTGCCTTGTGTTATCTCTTAATTTTGTTTTGTATACAAAATAATGGGATTATTTTTTCTTGAAGTAGCATTCTAGGACTCTGGAAATCAGATTTAAAGTCTTTTTTTTTTTTTTTTTTTTTCTCTTTTTCCCAACAGATTTTCCAGAATAACTTTGCGGTATTCTTCCAGTTATCTGGAGAGCACTTCCAGGTGCCGGGTACCCACAGCTCATTTCTCTGTGCCTCAGTTTCTCATTTAAAAAGAAGGGATAATGAATGTTGTTTCCTTTTTCTTATTTCCATCCCTGTTTACATCTTAGTGTTGCCTGTCAGACCTCGTCTGTGCTGATTCTAGTATAAAGGAAGAGAGTAATAAAAATACCTTCCTCCCAGAAGAGAGATTTTGGAAATAAGCAGTGGTATACAATAACAAGAATATAAATCTCCATCAAGTTAACAATTTAATTGCTATAAATAAAAGATTATCACCACGTTCTCAGGCCTTTCCTAGAACACTTTTAGGACCGCGTCTGTGAGAGAAATAAGGTGCGTAATACCATTGGCCCGCTGTATTTTAATCAATCCTTGCTCTGTGTGTTTTCCAATAACAGACTGCAGCACAGACTCCCAGTGTATGAATTTGTGTCACTTGGTCCACGTTTTCAAGAGAGATGGGGCGTGGGGGTGGGGGGTGGGGGGTGGAGCTCCACAAGGCAATAATTCCATCATTCAGGAACCTCAGCCAGGCCTGACAGCTGGCGAGGAGAAAGGTCAGCTCCTGCTGACTTTTGCAGTGGGTGGGAGAGAGGGATGGAGAGCAGGAAGATCAGAAGGTGAACAAGCTGCCCCCCAGAGACAAAACAGATGACCTTAGGGTGAGAGAACATAGAAAGATTATTTAAAAAAAAACAACCAAACAAAAAAAAACCCACAAAAAATCAAGACTGCAGTTCACGAGGAACCCGAGCGACCTCAGAGATGTCAACAAGTAGGAGAGAAGTTGCCAAAGTAGGCAGGTAGGATTCCTCAAGATGCAGAGTACCGTACGCAGGACTACGGTAGGTCTGTTCGGTGGTGAGGCTGTTGGGACTGACCTTGCACGGATGGCATCTGCCGGGAGCTCTGCTTTAATTCCAGCAGGGAAGTTGCGTCTTGTTTGGACTCCCTTGCAAAGTAAATGGAGCTGTACGAGTTCTGCAAAATGTTTTCCGGCAGCAGTCCTTCAGAAGTTGAATGAATACTCTGCAGCACCACTCGGCACCCTGGGGAGCTTGTGGTCCGCAAAAAAACCAATAAAAATTGAGTTTCACAGGCACAAACATTTTGCAGTTTTTTTCAAAGCGGGCATATGACTTTTCTAGTTGACACATTCGCAGACCTGCATCATCTATGGGCACGTTCTTGCAAATGGCATGTTACGGAGTTTCTGAAGTGTCTGTTCCTGGCTGCTCCTAAAGAAGGGACGCTGGAGGAGACAGACGGCTCTCAAGTATAACAATCTATGAGTTTAACAGATGAAATTTTATGTATAAGAGTAACTACATAAATATTGATGCTTTACAAGCCATTATCTATTGGCAAGACTAGTGGTCACCATGACAACATTTTAAAATAAACCAGGGTGGTTCTGAATCTGGGACGATGGGTCACGGGGACAGACACCCTGACCACAGCTCAAAGGCCAGTGCTGGCTGGCATCCTCCTCCTCGCACCCCTTGTGCGAGGCCCCAGCACGAACTGCAGGCTGCAGCAGTTTCACAGCATCTTTGCTGCCCTGTAACCCCATCCTGGACCCGCCAGGCCATGCTGGGCGGTGGGGTCATGGTGGAGGACAGGGTTAGTGGCAGCGTACTTCACTTAGGTGTCAGGAAATGAGGTGTCAGGAGATGACTGCCAGGGATGCTCTGAAGCCTGGAGAGTCCCACTCCTGCTGGTCCGCTTCCCAGCACTGCAGACTCTCCTTCACCTGGTTATCCCTATGAGTTGGGATTGCCCTCGCCGCGAAAAGAACAAAATCGAAAGGGCGAGAGCACGGATCGCTTGCCCTTCTATGGCTGCCTCCCATCCTGTGCCTGCTGGGTCGGTGTCAGCTCCCTGCCACTGCGTGGCATCGCGTTGTGCGCAGGAGATGTGTCCTAGAAACTCCTAGGACGTACGACCATGCTCCCAGGAGTATGGTCAGGAGGCAGAGCGGGTGCGTTGGCGCTCCAGCTGCCTCCTACTGAAGGACCCACCCAGCAGACCCTTGCACAGTCCTTATACAGTACCTTATAGCAATAGCCTTTTAGTTACCAGATCGTTTTTTCTGCTGTGGAGACTCCCGTGGAGTTGACATCAGAAGAATATAGAGCAAGCAAAAGACAGATTTGGTCCAGTCCATCTTGGGGGCTGTGACCAATGCAAACTGTCCCACAGTCCAGAGCAGATGAAAAAATAATAATAATTTAATAAATAAATAAATAAATAAATAAAACCCCAAAACCTCTGCAGAAGAAAAGAAAAAAGGATGAGCAAGCAGAGGATAGGGAACGCTGAGCAGTACAGCCCACACGGACATCACGGATGTGCTGAGCTGCATGCAGGAAGGGAAAGCCTTGCGACACAAAGATGCTTTCCTGCCTGCCTGCGGAGCGTTCGGCAGCCGGCGGGTTAATTTAGCAATGTCACACTCAGAGCATATCCAAACGTTCCACTGGTCGCTCTTGAGTTACTCTGCGTCTCAGGTGTACTCTTCAAGTATCTTAAAAGGGGTAATGATTTTTTTTTTTTTTTTTCCCTGGTAGCGAGTACATCCAGGCAGATATAATTTTAATATAAAGGGGAAGTTTACTAGAATAGAATTTAAGAATATTAAAAAGGGATTTGGTTCCGAGAGAAATATTAGCAGTAAAGGCAAGGATAAGGATTTTGGAGAAATTTAATTAAAATTTAATCTTCTTTCTAATTAAATTTCCTTTTAATTAAACTTAAAATTAAATTCGCTTTGTTTAATTGGAGGAATTTAAAAAGTATTACCTTAGAGTGTCAATCATTTTTTTTTTTCACACTATAAAAAATAGTTTACCCTGGTTTGTCTACTTTAAAAGATGAGATTTCACACTGAGTGAAAAAAAAAAAAAAAAAGAAAGTAATAAAAACATAACATTTAAATGTAAATCAATTTACTCCTCAGTTATCTTCCACCTCTTTTCCCTCTCCCCCTCTCCCATCGCTCTCACCTGCCATACTGTAAATGAGGACAAAACGTTTTTCCCCCTTGGGAGCCTGTCTGGGTAGGCAGGGAATGCCCCGACCCTTTTGACATCTGGGCCACACACTTTTTACGGGACAAAGCTCTGCACCGTGACAGCGCTTTGCTCTGCTTGGTGACATTAACCATTTCCCTGCTTTGCCAATCATAATTTCTCCCTCTTTTGTTTGGTTGGGGTTTTTTTTCAGGAAGGGGGGGAGGCTTGGGGACAGGAAAAGAAGCAAAGGAACAGAAGGCTCTTCTGAGCTAGCGATGCCTTGGGGTGGCTCTGCACCAGCATCACTCGGTGACAGAGGAGTCCCCTAGTGCCCTGCACCTTCCCGTTGCCTCTCAAACTCCCCAGCCTCCCTCCCTTCCCTCCCTGGTCTCCAAAATGCCACATCATGTCTCATTTTGCCTTAAATTCTGCTCCTTCTGCTTCCCACTTTGATCGCCGCTCTGCTAGCTCTCAACTCCTCCCCTCTGCTGAAAGCCACCTGTCCAAGTCCTGAGCTAAACCGAAAAGTGATTTTTCTGGTCTCAGTTTTCTCGGTCCATCTTCCTCCCTTCATCTGCTTCTTCCTCCTCTGCTTCCCTTTTACCGATGTGGATGACTCTCATTGTAGATCAATGGATACCTTGTCATGGCTCCTTGCACCTAATTCCCCTGCTTACAGATCGGCATCTTGCAGGCTTTTGCGCGGTGCCCTCTTTTCACTCCCTCATCCCACCTCTTGTCCTCGTTCAAGTTCACAGTTACAGCCATGCCAGAGCTCCCACTGTTTCTGCCTCTTGCGGTTCCCCAGATACAGCCCCTCTTCCTCTCAGACCTCTCTCCAGCTGGCATAATTTCTTCTTAAACCCTTCTCTTTTTATTTTCCTTGCTCTCTTCTGCAACCTTGTGCTACTGGGAGCGTGTCATCACTGCAGTTGAAGGCAACAACATGCAGCAAAGGTTCAGGTCATGAATCCAGCGAACCTGGGGTGATCAGAGAGGTCGCTCTACTCTGCGCAGCGACCTCTCCAACCGTGCAAAGGCGCAACCTTCCCATCACCCTACAAACAAGCCTTTGGACCTCAGTAATACCTTTTTACCTACCTGCTTAGCTTGAGAAACTCTTGAAATGATCCCTACCCTCAGAAGAAGAATGATACTTTGACTTCCATACCACCAAACTCAGCTCTTCCTCAGCATCAGTGTTGTCTTGGGTATAAGCTGAAGCACGTTTAAAGAAGCTGAAACCAAACCCTTGGAAAACATGTGTTAGACAAGGAATAAAAGAGGCAGGACCACAAAAAGAGATCTTGCCAGTAAACTAATGGACACTCATTTTTGTGCTTTGCTGCTTGTGCTTTGAATGGCTGATACCACGGAAATATGAATCAAAGTAAGGTGAGCGGGATGTCACGGTAATCAAGATGGGAGACCGCGGAACTGGAGAGTGTCTGAGCCTGAATTTGCCAAATCAATTGATAAAAAACAGTTTTCTCCATAATAATATAATCAATCTCCTGTCTAAATATTTCAGGTCCTGAAATTGCCTCCTGTACTTGAATTTATAATAATAAGAAATAATAAAAAGCTCAAGCAAAAGGATTAAGCAAGAATGAGCTGCATGTACGTGCTCTATGCAAATTGGTGACACCTCCGTATTCATAATTCATTGCAAGCGGTTGAAGGTAAATAGATTTTTATTTTTATTCCCTGTGAATTTCTCACATAAGCAGGAACTATCTCTTCAGAACATTTTCCCCCTCTTGTTTTGCTTAAGTTGAGAAAGAAAGTAAACAAACAGATGCCTGTGGCAGCTCCTGATCTCGCGTTGTGTGAGGCTGCAAGACCCTGTTTGGGTGAATCCTTTTCTGCTTGGCTCTGTCTCAAAGCAGAGCTGGGGCTGGGGACCAGGGGAGAGGGCATTTAGCAGGGGGGTGTCCCCCCACATCGCATTGGTTTGAAAGATCACGAAGGGGAAGTGATGAGAGAATGGTGTTTGCGATCTCCCGCATCCTCACTGTGTTTTCTGTATTGAGACCTAACATGATATCTTTAAATAATTCAGAAAAACCATACAAGCAGGGCACGACAGTACATCCTTAGTAGGAGCCCTATGTACAACAGGACTTGGGAGCAAGAAAGAGAAAAAAAGAATTCAAATAAACACTTTTATCTTGATGACCCTTAAATGAAAGGACAAGGAAACAGTATGATCAGCTAGCGAAACATTGGGAAGATAAGAGCTCTTTGTCAGCACAGAGGGCCTGATTCTCCCTTCCTTTGTCATTTGCATCTGTGCAAGGAGAATGACAAATTGCAGCAAAGATGCTACCAAATCAGATCAGTTTAAACCGGTTGCTGGCTTTGCACGTGCTTTAATGACAGTACAAGGTGAACAGAGTTGACTCAATCCCGAGAAGCGATCAGTTGATCTGAAACCTGAGCTACGGTTGTATTAAGTATTAAAAAATAATTTTTCATATTGCCAGAATGGAAACAAAACCCCCAGTACTGCAATATAATGATAAAGGGAATATTGAAATATCATTAGATACTTTAATAAATAGTTCCTCAAAAGTACATATTTAATTTTCAGACTTGTGTTTCCTTTTTTGGTACCTTAGGATAGTAAGATATTTCTGCCATGAGTTGCTTTCTTTTTTACACAAGTTCAGTTTTACCTCAATTATCCACCGTGTAAAAACAAAAAAAACAAGAAGCCCCCCAAAGCCCTTTATAGTATTTCCACAAGACTAATATAAAGCAGATGTATCCTGCTGAGTTCACAGTATATTTTAAACAAAATGACCCCAATGTTGTTCTGGATCTTACAAATGCTGATATATATGAATACCTGTCCATGGGGGAGCATTCTCAGGAGTATCCAATGGGTCAGGCTTTCCCTGTTTGAAATGGTAATCATATGCATGGTGTTGTTTTTCAGTTTCATTTAGGTCCTTTTGAAAAAAAAAGTGTTTATTTTTGCAGCACGTTGTCCTATATTTTGGTATTTTTCCTGTACATTTCTCAAGGCAACTAAAAATAATACGCGGCAATATTTAACTCTTGTATAGCATTGACTGTGACAGTCCTCAGAAATATAGGTGCATATTGGCGGCTGCCGTGCAGTAAGTCTCCAGACGTAAATCATCAGGTGTATATAAGGCATGAAGGAACACCTGCCCAATTTTCAAAAGTAATGTAGGATCTGATTCTAAAAAGTATATGAAGTGGAATTTGTGGAAAAATTTAAGCACCATGAAGGCAAAATCCAGAACTCTTTCCTGCCTCCACTGCCAGCTTCTCTTGGAGGTCCCCAAGGGTGGGATTCAGCCTGAGTGAGAACTTGTGTGCCTGTGCCTGCACCTGAATTTAGATGTCTACAGTGTGTCTGTCAGTGGTACGCAGCTGTATAAATCTAGCTGGATTGTGCCCAAAACGTCTAAATGAGAGCACTCCTCACAGTCCCCTAACCTCCCATATAATCTGGGGGCAGTTGGACTCTGCTTAATTGATACTTCAAAGAGGAAGGAGAAAAGATTGCCCTTGTTTCCCAGATTTCTATTTTTTACCCATCCACCTGTCCCATTCTGAGATACTTGGGTGTCCCAACATGCCGGACTTGAGGATCTACATAATCCCATCATTCATACAGGAGAGCCACATAATTGCCCTCTCCTTCTGCAGTAAGTGGTGTCCAGCTTTGGTGTCTAGCGGGGGTTGGCTTTGTCCACAGAATGGCTCACTCTCTGAGCTGGACATCCCGGTTGCCCTGGTCAATAATCCTTGTAGAGAAAGCTCTAAATGACCTGTCTCCAAATTTATCCATAAAGGTATGAGAGCGGAATTCAGGCCCAGGAACATGAAGCCTATTTGTTGCAGCAAATACATAGTTGTCTAGATTGGACTGACTGTAGGTATTTAGGGAATTTTAATCCTCTATGATTTATAAAAAGGCAGCGTTGACTCTGTGCCCCATCCAGGGGGGAGGCAATTAGTGTGGACTGTCTCGTGTCCATAGCCTTCAATCTGCCACCCACACTCAGCGCAATTCAAACACAGTGAATATTTTGAGTTTATGATTCAGATGCTTAAACTAATAATCTTTTTCTAATTTATCTCTTTCCCTTATTGAAAGAAAGTGTTTGTGTCCCACATAATAGACTGGCTATCGGTCCCTCTGTGTGAACCAGGTTGGCAATAGAAAAAACCCTCTGAGTTTCCTCGATATTTCATTTACTTTGGCGAATGGGTCTAAGTCACCAGGTTAATGTGAGCATTTTGAAGAATATTACTTTTTCTCTTGCTGATCTGTATCTGTACCCATATCAACCGGAATAGGAGGAAGGATAGAAATTTAATTTTACATATCCCAGTTTTGTGCCTTGACTGCAAACCAAAATACCCCCTCCCTCTTGGCAGCGTACACAAAGGTGGGGTTTTGACAGCAGCCTTTAATAGACTTTCAGCAAGCACGTCTGGAAAAGACCTATGAGGTCATCTAGTCCAGTTCGTATCCAGAGCGATAATTCAGGCTGTTCTCACCAACAGAGGTGATGGTACTCAGTGGCAAGTCAGACATAAATTCTGAGTCAAAGATCCCTAAATTCTGCTGCATGAGATTCAAGAAGATAGAAAGTCTGGAGCGGCCTCAGTTATTTTTGATAGAGGCTTTTATTAAATTATTTATACAAGCATGAAGAAGGCAGTAGAAAAGCAGGTAAGTAACTATATTTATTTGTCCATTTACGGATAAGAAGGTTTGTTCAGTTTTTTGTTTGTTTGATTTTCTTTAATAATTACTGATCATCAGTTTGGATTATGAGGGGCAAAGATGGAAAAGGTGGCCTTTTCTAAGGCATCATGGCACTTTGAGTGGTGTGGCAGGGAGCTGAGGACTGGGGTTACAAGTTCATATCGACATTGCTCAAAAATTACTTCATCATTAAACAGGAAAAGTTTAATATGGTTTATATTTCTGTTGACATTGAGTTTTGGAGCTGTCTGTCATCATGGATGTGTCCAGTTCCCACTTACGGAAGCTGATGTATGAGGCCGCTGAAAATTCCGGCAGGTGTTACTACATCTGATCCTACTCATCTTTCATATCACGTTTTTGTGTGGCTTTTTTTTTTACCTCCACGGTTATGAGCTTTGAAACCCTTTCTTTGTCCAAACTGTGGACACAGAGGACAACTTTGCAGCGAATGGCAGGCTTTCCGCCCCCTCTGGATGGCTGTTCCAGGGCCTTATGGATTCCCATGCATACTGGTCTATCCATCAAACCCTTGTCTCCTCAGAGCTTAGCTGTCCCAGCAGGAGATACATATATAGATATGTTGGGGTTTTTTTAATATTTTTTTCCCCGTATGTGTGCAAGAGATGAATCACTGAATCCACAGCAGAGTGAACCCAAATCTTTCCCAAGTGAAATGGTGGAGGGGAGGGGAAGTTGAGGGAAGGGCTCCCTCTCGCCCACCCCTTGGGAGGAGGATGGAGGGCGGTGTGGTGGTGCTGCCGTGCTTGGCAGGCGCCCCAGGACGGCAGCAGCGTACCCACGCCAGGCTGTTCGGGGCTGAGTGGGTGCGCTGCGCTCCTGCTTTGCCTGGAAATTTCACATTTGTTGAAATGAGCATGCATATTTAAAAAAAGGTGTGTGGGGGGGCTGATGAATCACATCTTCTGTCAAAGACTCCAGACACCAAACTGGAGTGTTGCTGAGTGTCTGGAGCTCTTTACTCATCTTTCATCTTTCGCGTGTTTTAATTGCTAACAAATTCTGCCCTTAATGTCATACAAATGTTCCTTTTTATCAGCTGCTTTCCCAGCTCTTTCCCTTTCACCCACCCAGCCCTGCTCCTCTCCCCACCTCTCCAGAGGCACTTCCTGATGTTCATCACCCTCTTCTTATTTACCATCCCTGCTACTCACTTAGTTATTCTTCCACGGAAATGCGACAATTAGGGCCTTATTCAAAGCTTTGCTCGGTGAGACAATATTACTGATTTACAAGTGTGTGTCCCTGGAGTTGGTGGAGGTGACTGGTGTCTGCTCACCTCGTGCTGCACCTGCCACCTTGGGAAGGATGCGGGGAAGGAGAAAGAAGGCACGAGCCAACCAGAGACCAGCTAAAGCCTAATCTCCTCCCCAGCCTGTCTCTGACACACAGACAGAGGTGTCTCCAAACTGAGGAGGTTTTAACTCGTTTTCTAGAGGCAGGATTTGCAGTGACAGCAACACGCAGTGCTGGGGAGGCAGGGTAAAGTGGATGGTGTTTTCCTTAAGGTTCCAGACTTGGGTTCATATTCATGGTCTCTGTCAACTGAGGACGCAACCAAAGTTTGCCAGGGAAAGGAAGTTCTCTGAATGGCCAGCACCAGGATAACAGACCTGTCACTACGGTGACAAGATAGTTTAAAAGCAATATAAAACCCTCCCAGCCCAGGTTGAGTGAAGGATGTGTGCCCCCGAAGCTGCAGCAGGATGACAGGGCTGACCCTGCTCTGAAGAAGGTCTCATGTTCAAGCCCTGTAATGGGGCCAGGGCTCAGATCAGCACAGGGTAGGTGTCTTCTGGGCCACGGGCACCATGATGAAGCCATGTGTCCCATGACCCTGGCACGGCTGGGACACTCACTCGTTAAGAGATATGAGCGCTGCAGTCAGTCACACAGGCAGATTAATTTCCCATATTAGTATTACTAAATAAAACAGTGTTGGGCACTGCAGCTTTCCTGTCTACACTGATAAATGGATCATAGAATCGTCTAGGTTGGAAGGGGTCCTCAAGATCATTGAGTCCAACCGTTCACCTGACACTGCCAAGTCCACCGTTAACCCATGTCCCTCAGCACCATGTCTGCACGTCTTTTAAATACCTCCAGGGATGGTGACTCAACCACCTCCCTGGGCAGCCGGTTCCAATGCTTGACAACCCTTCCGGTGAAGAAATTTTTCCTACTATCCATCCTAAACCTCCCCTGGCGCACCTTAACGCCATTTCTTCACCGACCACCACCTCGCTACACCCTCCTTGCAGGCAGTTGTAGACAGCGATAAGGTCTCTTGATGGTGCATTTTCATCTCAGGCAAACAGATGTTGGGGTCCATGCACATTTTGGGCGTTAGCATGGGGCAGGGATCGCTCCCGGAGGCAGTCTGGATCCCACAACCTGTCTGCGAGGGGCTGGAAGGTTCCATACTGACATGAGCTGTTGCATGCCAGCTGCCCTCAGTGTCACGCTGTGGACAAAGGCGCATTAATTTAATAGCATGGACAAAGTCACAAAATCCATCTTTTCAGCAGCCTAATCAGTTTGGACAGAGGACCGTTCTCACATGGCTGTATTGACTCTGGTTCGAAGATGGCTTGTTTGGTCCTGTCTCAGTTCTCTGCACAGACTCCAGTGCCGTGCAGACATGGCTTTATAGCTCCTGCTTTCCGTTTCCAGAACTAAACTCAGAAGTCAATGATAATTTTCTTCAAAGGGTTGGGAGGTGCCCTTCGCCTTTTGCTTTTGACTTGTTTATTAAATTCTTCTTTTCTTTTTTTTTTTTTTTTTTTAATTTTTTTATTTTTACAAATTGTGGACACCACTTAAAGGCAAGACATCAATTTAGCTTGCAGTCCCAGGGACATCAAATATCAGCTTTTCTGCAGGGGAGAAAGATGTTTTTCATAGCAACCTGTGAGGGAGAATCTGTCTCCCAGTACATAAAGACTAAGTGCTGTTTTAATGGCTTTGACTTTTGGAGCAAAGGCTCAGTGAGTTGTAATTAGAGCTGGTCATTTGTTTTTAATGAAATCATTTTCCACGGGGGAAAAAAAAATGCAGCTTTGCCCAAATCAAAACATGTTGTGAAAATGTGCTGATTTCAGTGACATTTTTATGGGAGTAAGTCCAAATGAATCATTTCAATCTTCTCCTTGCATTTTGATAATGTCAGAATGTTTCATTTCAAGAATATTGAAACATTTCATTTTAGCAGTGCGGCAGGAGCGAGCCGTGGAGCGCCAAGTAATCTTGTCTTCGGGATTTGTAAAGCAGAGAGTTTAAAGTAACAAAAGATGGTAGGGCCTGAACCTGTTTCTCCAAAGCCAATTCAGACATGATTGTCCCTGTATTAGGTAGATGGGGTCCTTTGATATCTCTTGAGAAAGCTACAAGGAATGAATGCAGAAAAATTACGGGAATTTACGAAGCGAACTTGATTTTTAGCTGAAGAAAAGAAACAAAAAGCTGAGTACAAC
This sequence comes from Sterna hirundo, assembly GCA_009819605.1. Classification (NCBI taxonomy): domain Eukaryota; kingdom Metazoa; phylum Chordata; class Aves; order Charadriiformes; family Laridae; genus Sterna; species Sterna hirundo. The sequence goes on along the minus strand of CM020462.1, from coordinate 78,819,417 downwards.
AGAGAACAAGCAAACTGGCAGAATTTTCACTTTGCGAGGGTTTCTCTCTCCATACCCATGCCTTTTTTTTTTCCCCTTAATGAACCTCTCTTTGAAAGGAAATAAAACCAAACAGCCCCATTTATTTCAGAAGATAGAGAGCTACTCAGAAGTAGCCACTGACCTTCAACCTCATGTTTTACCATAGTCTGAGGTCACTTTCCTGCACAAACAAGATTTTCTGGCCTCTTTGGCCATCCTCTCTGCCAAGCTGTTTCAGGAAGCTTGACACACTGTCAACGCCTACAGATGTTCTTATCTCGGTTGCTGTCAGTGTATGTTGCTCCCCAAATCAGTGAAGTTTCAATGTATTATGTGTAACCAAGATAATTTACAGATGATCAAGAGCCTTATAAAAGTGTAGGTAAAGAAAAACCTAAACAATTAGGAATTAATGGAGGTGACCTAAGTGCAGTCCTAGAAAACTAAAGGAAGTATTTAAACTCTGTAATTTAAAAGAAGTTATTAAAGGACTGTTTTGAAGGGAGTAATCAATGAACACTAGGAATATTAAATCAGCATTAACCCAAATGAGCTTGTTTTCTTTTAGCAGCCATAGTCGAAATCGTTTGGAATCTAATTGGAAACACTGAAAATAAATTAAATTACAATATTCCATTTAGTGCATCACACAGGAAAGTAAAAACAAAAAAAAAGGTTTCAAATAAAATTTACCATCAGCGTTTGGTAAGTTTCCTAATATCGATGAATGGCATGGGATATGACCATGGTTGCACATGTTATATACACGCACGTATCTCAAAGTTACCTCTACAGAAGCTGGAGAATTTAGAGTTTGACCTGGGCTTATTCCATCTGCTTTTGTGATCCGTGTTTAGTTTACTGCTGCCACAGCTGTATCCTTGGAAGCATCCAAGCTAGTGAGTTTAGCCCTAGTTTAGGCACAATGATATAAATCACACCGAGCTGTGACTGTAAGGCAAAACTGGCCTTGATCTTGTCCTAGAAGCAACATCACGCAAGAGAGTAGCTCTTTCTTGGTGCTTTGTCAAGCCTTCTTCATCTCCTTCCTCTTTTTTTTTTTTTTTTTAAGGTTGGAAAAATTGGAGAAAAGGTGTGAGATGAGAAAGTATTGAGGTGAAAGACATCATTACGTTGGAAAGATGGGAGAAGAGTTTGTTATTGTCTGTAATCAGAAAGGTTTATAGTCTCCACTTGTTCAGTTCCACTGGTGGAGCGACATACCGCTTTTTGGATAAGGGGGGATTTAAATGTGAGCTTCTGTCACAGTTGATTGGTTTGGCATCTTGATGGGATAGTCCTTTCTGAGTTGTCAGTTTATGAATATATAATCCTTTAAGGCACATGTAATAGGGAATTAATTGCTTTTGCTCTTTGGGAGGACACATTCAGCATATCTTTAGAGTTTTAACACTTTCTTCTATTCTTTCAATTTTCTTTTCTGTTTATTTAATTTCATCCGTTTATAGTATGAGTGGAAATTCTATTTGAAATAGGTCAAAATACTCTCGTGTCTTCTTTTTTTTTTTTTTTTAAATAGTCTTTCTAAATACAGGTAATTGCTAGAAAATTTCAGACCTTAATAATCACTAATGTTATTGTCCATCTTTGGCAATCTCCAGAACAGAGATTCTTTATTCTCCTAAGTTTATTAAGGAAGCTATTACTTACATACCAAATGCATAATGAATTCTGCTATGAATAACAATATGCTAATGTTCAAATAACTTATATTAGTAACTAATGATCACCTCTAATAGCACTGCTATATTTGTGTGTAAACCGCCTTCCTATTTATATAGCAATTACATCATGTGTCTGCTACTTGCAACTTGCATTTAAACACAACACATTTCCAAATAAGCAAATGTATTTGTGTAGCCGGGTGCAAGCAGACACAAGCTCATTTCGCACACCCACGAAGCTGGGCAGGTGGTGGTTCACGTGGCACTGGGCTCTATCACCTGGTACAAGCTCATGGCTCGGGGAAGGACTGCGTGCTAGCGTGGCCGTACCGCCGGTGTGTCTGGCTGGGCTTGCCCCTGGCCGCCTGAATAGCACCAGTGGACACCCTTTTCTGGTCTGTCTACCAGCAAGAAAACAGCTGCGATGTAAACGCCGTATGATACGTGGTGGTGGGGTGACTTGATGCGCCCTCTGCCACCAGAGACGTCTCGCCGCAAGGAGCACTGGCGCCACATTTCGTGGGAGCCATTCATACCACGACGTCCCCCCACCTGTGGCGATGCAGTTGGTTAATGACTAATGAGCACGTAATGATGAGGAGCCAGAGAGACACCACCCTACTGCAGGGGTGCTGTGGATAAACAAGGCTCAGAGCGTAACGAAGAAGAGCAATTATCTGCGTTTTCCTTACTGTTATAAGAAAACATTTGAATTTCTTGAATCCCTTTTAATAACATTGACAGAGCTTTTCAAGAAATTTTACAATTGTTTTCCTTGTGCATTTCACGAGAAGAGATAGAGGAGAGAAAAGAAAGCTCAGACAGTTCCTGTGGCCTTGGAAACCAGGTTCTATACATTTTCTGTCTATAAGATCCTAGGAAAAATCATTTAATAACATTCCTTAACAAAAATGAGTTTTCTTCTTTCTTCTTTTCATTTCTCTGGGAGGAAGCAGAAATTGCCTGTGAATTTCTGTAATTACCCCAACCACTCATTCAATAGAACATTTAATAAAATAATAACAATTCTTCTAAACCTAGAATTACATATTTATTATTCCTTAAACAGCATATATATAAACATATTTATAAACTTTTCTTGAAATTTAGGAAAGGGCCATGTAACTTTGTGCCAGCCTACAAATAAATCATTGTAATTGTGTTAAGATGCATTGTCACATCAAGACGCAGGGTTAGGCCTCCTAACAAAGCCGTTGCTTTTTGACTTTACCATTTTGAATCATTCAGTTTTGACTTTCAGGTTATACTAAAATACATCTTTGATATGCTAGACAGAATGAGCTGCTTAAATCTCTCACTGCAAGGCATTTTTCTAAACTCTCTAATATTTTTTTCTGGCTCTTCGCTGCATCCTTGACAATTTTTCAGTATCTTTTAAAATGTGTTCTGATATCAATCTCACCGATGCTGTAAACAGTGGTAAAAATCACCTCTCTGTCGTGCTGATTTTGCGTGCTGCCGAATTCTCTGCACCCACCTGTTGTTTCTTATTTTCATTACCCATATTAGAGAGTGGCTTCACGGATACCCCAGTACGCCTGAAGGGCAGAGATTTGCCACCCAGAAACAAGAAATAGTGCAAAGCAGGAATTCGCACCCAGATTTTTCCACCTGACACAGAATCTTGAGAAACTATAACACACGGTGACTACTTTCAAAGTATAGTGCTTTGGGCCCAATGCCAGCACCACTGGGAATGCACCAGGATCTTCCTCCACCCCCCAGGGCCACTCCAGAGAGGCATTGCTCTTCTACAGGTCCTGTGTGGATGGTTCCGTGTGGATGTCTTAGATACCTTAGTGCATCTCAAATGTCATTAGCCTCCGATATTTAGGTGACCGCACTCAGACCTTTGGTTGCCTTTGCAGTCAGGGAAAAGACATAAGCAACTCCGGGGCTGATTTAGCCTCCCCTGCTATTATTTACTTTGTGCCTGCCATCTGGTAGCCTCTCTTGCTACTTCTCAATTCTACCATTAGAAAGAAAAATGAAGTCTTTCTCTGTTTACCTTTGCCATGTAATCACCCCTGATTTTAAGACCAGGAACATATCTTCCCACATTTATTTTTTCCTCAGTCTGAGTCCTAGTCTTCTTTGCTGTTCTTTTCAGAAGAGTTCTTTCATAACTTTGATCATCCACGAGCATTCCTCATCATCCATCTAATAATCGCCCTGAAATCTAATCTAATCTAATGAATTTCAGATGTCTCTCAGATAAAAAACTGGAAGTAAAAAAAAAACAGTAGTACCATCACTTCTTCAAGGGAAGACTCTTCAGACTCCCCTGAAGCCCACAGGAGTCCTTCCCTTGACTTCAGTCTATGAGCTCAGGACATAGAGGCATACAGTCTGGTCCCAGAGTGAAAAGCTGCACTTCAAAAGTGTAAAGAAAGCAAAAATCCGAGAATTTCCCATTATGAGTTTAATCCGGATCCTTAGACATCAATGATAGCGTTTCTTTTTACATCAGGGTTTGTTGGACGAGACCCAGGCTGTCTGTAAAAATGCTGAGCATATCTTTTATTAAACGTTTTGTTATTTAATGTGCCATTTTCTGATGTATATTTGATAAACAAATTTGTTACCAGAAGCGTTCTTGTTACCAGTGACATTTAAACACAAATGCAGATTTATATATGAGTAATTGTGTTTCAAGAGTAACTGTGTGCAAAAGTCAGCATTTTGCAAATGTTACAAAAATGTACAAGCCCAAGCAGAAAAAACTACTCGCCCATCTTCTGCTACATTTGATGTAATGAAAGGTAATTACACCCTATTCACACGTTAAAAGAAAGCTCTCATCTTGGATAAGACCTTGATTGTAAATCTGTTGAAGTTAATGGAAGTCTTTCAGTTGGTTTTGGTGGAATGTGGCTCAGGCTTTCAGGAGGAAAGTAAGGTTTTACAGAGCTGCTAAAAGATCTCTTGGGATTACAAATGAGGGATTGTCACCACAGTGTTCAGGTGCTGTAGAAACATCTCCTCTTCTGAAAGTCTTGCCTCTGGCACTCATCTGCTTGTTGCACTAACATAAAGAAAGTGCTGTTGACTCATATCTACCAGAGGTGAAAATCCAATCTCACATATGTCCTTGCCCCATAAGAACATTTAGAAAAGAAATACATGTCCTTAAAATTATATCAATTCACCTTACGTGACTAAGAAAAAGGCCATTTCTAAAGGATATTGATTAAAATGGAAATACATTCAAATAAATGGATTCTTGGCTTGAAATAACCTTTACAGTAAGTGAATGGTCTATTTTGAAAGTATGATGGGTGTTCTGCAGGGCACTACTGTATCTTAATTTTATTTCATTGCTATAGAGAGTTTTCTCTGTTTATGAAAATGCTATGCAAAGTGAGATCTATGGATTTCAGAATGGGGAGGAGCAGGAAATTTTGTCTTAAAAAGACATTTGCTTTTCTATTTCTCATCATTCTTTAGTATCATCAAGGACCAGAGCTAGACACTAAAGGGAAGACGAGGTTTCACAGGCACTATATCAAACACAAAATAAAAACCAGTCCCTTCCCATGAAAGCTTGTATTTTAAATGAGTCACACAAAGAATGGGACCAAGGAAGTACTAGAATTCCTGTCGTAGTGACATGGGCCAAGGGATCTTTTTCTGGTCAAATCCAGAAAAGGATCTTAACTGGGAAAATCTCAGCTCTATGTACAATCAAATGATTTTTACAGCAAATGACTTGGTAAGCAGAGAAAAATCTATATAAAAACAAAACAAAACAAAACATTAGACAACCATGCAGTTATGGGGGAGACTGAAATTTTACATCTTCTGCAACTTGAGCAAAACTTCCAAAAAGCTGGTCGATACACCAACATGATCCCCACAGTCCCCATCATCTATGTTCATCTGTTTCAGACTGGGAAGAGAAGGCTCCAGGGAGAGTTTACAGCAGCCTTCCAGTACCTAAAGGGGCCTACAGGAAAGATGGGGGAGGCTTTTTATCAGGGAGTGATATGATAGGACACGGGGTAATGGCTTTAAACTGAAAGAGGGGAGATTTAGATTGGATATCAGGAAGAAATTCTTTACTGTGAGGATGGTGACACACTGGCCCAGGTTGCCCAGAGAAGCTGTGGCTGCCCCATCCCTGGAGGGGTTCAAGCCCAGGTTCGACGGGGCTTGGAGCAACCTGGTCACGGAATCACGGAATCTTTGGAGTTGGAAGGGACCTCTAGAGATCACCTACTCCAATTCCCCTGCTAAAGCAGGATTTCCTAGAGCACATCCCTCAGGACTGCATCCAGGCGGGTCTTGAAAATCTCCAGAGAAGGGGACTCCACAACCTCCCTGGGCAGCCTGTTCCAGTGCTCTGTCACCCTCACCGTAAAGAAGTTTTTCCGCGTGTTTGAACGGAACTTCTTATGTTCCAACTTGTGCCCATTGCCCCTTGTCCTGTCACTGGGAACCATTGAAAAGAGCCTGGCTCCATCCTCCTTAAGCCCACCCTTTAGATACTTGTAAACATTAATCAGGTCCCCCCTCAACCTTCTCTTCTCCAGGCTAAAGAGTCCCAGCTCTTTCAGCCTTTCCTCATAAGGGAGATGCTCCAATCCCATAATCATCTTAGTTGCCCTTCGCTGGACTCGCTCCAGCAGTTCCCTGTCCCTCTTGAACTGGGGAGCCCAAAACTGGACGCAATATATTGTGGCCTCACCAGTGCCGAGTAGAGGGGGGGAATGACCTCCCTCGACCTACTGGCCACACTCTTCCCTATGCAGCCCAGGATTCCATTGGCCTTCTTGGCAACAAGGGCCCATTGCTGGCTCATGGATAATTTGCTGTCTACTAGGACCCCCAGATCCTTCTCCTCAGAACTACTTCCCAGCAGGTCCACCCCTAACCTATACTGGTGCCTGACATTCTTCCTCCCCAGGTGCAGGACCTTGCACTTGCTTTTGTTGAACCTCATTAGGTTCTTCTCTGCCCAGCTCTCCAGCCTGTCCAGGTCACGCTGGATGGCAACACGGCCCTCTGGGGTGTCAGCCACCCCTCCCAGTTTGGTATCATCAGCAAACTCTCTAGTGGTCCAGCAAACTGGTCTAGTGGGAGGTGTCCCTGCCCAGGGCAGGGGGGTTGGAACTAGATCATCTTTAAGGTCCCTTCTAACCTGAACCATTCTATGATTCTACGATTCTATCTCTTTTGCATCCCAAAACTGGGCTTTGCTGTTGGGGCTGAACTGCTGCGTAGGCACAACGCAAAGATTGCAGGTTGGAGAGAGCAAAGTCTGAGGCTGTTGCTTAGCAGTTGTGGCTCTTGGATGGTCAGTCTCAAGTGTCCTCTTCCAAGGGAACATGGTACTTCACTGGGAAATATAGAGGTGCTTGCACGTGCTCAGACATCTGAGCTGTTAAAAGGATGCTTTTGCATCAGTGTCAGAGACAGGAACCTAAATTCTGCAGAAGTTGCCTGGTAGTTTATTCATCCTTTTCCTGGATCAGGCCTTACTTTGCTTGCAGGAGCCTATACAAGGACTAGGAACTAAATTCACACCTTTCAACAGTTATTAGTACAACATGAAAAAAAACCCCAAAAGCAGAAACTGAAGCAACTGCGGTTATGGGTAGGAGAGAGTGTTTCTCCTTGCCACCTAGCAATACCACATGGTGGCAAAACAGGAGGCTGATTGCACCTGTGATTTTTTTTTTTTTTTTTTTTTTTGCCAGATATTAGAAACGGGGCTGTGTGACAGATTTTCATGCTCAAACATAAGCCTTAGAAAGTTAATTTTAGAAAAATGGGCCTATTGTTATATATGTGCACAAGCACTATTCAAGCAGGAGTAGGTTACTCCCTGTGCCGCTGGATGTTTGCCTGCTGTCAGTATATGACACTGTTGGTTGGTTGATTTTCTACAATGTGACACCCCCTTCCTGCAAAAAGATGAGGAAGATCAAACATGGAACATTCCCGATCTTGAACAGAAATATGAAGGCCTCATGCTGGGTTTAATGCACATTTATAAATTAGAGCGGAAAATAAAAATACAGAAGAATGAAGCAGAGCTTGAGGAACCACAATTGTAAAAAAAGAAAAAAAATATAAGTTCACTACTTCCCCCTCGCTCTCAGAAAGTGTCTGCACCTAGGAAGGGTTAAAAAGCTAAACGTGAGTATTTTCCAACCCCCAAAATACCAAAATCCTCATGAACTTTAAGGACAGACCAGGCAGTGTGGACTCTAGAACACTTTCAGGTAGATTCCAGATACTGTAGGATGTGTGAAGGCATCTCGTGTCTATGTTTCCAATTAACTGGGAGAATCCCTGCGGACTCCGACAAAATAGAGATATTGCAATAGTAGAGCACATAAGAGTTTTTGCTGCAACAATGGGCACTACAGAGTTTAGGAAAATGAAGGGTTTCACCCGTGAATTTGCCAGGAAATGAGTTTGCTGATGACAATACTGGAGGTTGCACTGAAACTTTGGGTCTAGAGGTCTAAATACTCCCACTCTGTCCTGTTGTGCTACTCCTGTGTGAGACTTTACAAGCACACATGCTGCTATACTTTCAACCAGTTTTCTCTACTTTTAGGCTTTCTCTTTCTCTTTAGGCTTTACTAGCCTAGAAATGGACTAAGCCTGTCTGTATTGAAGCAAACACTAATGAAGGAACAAGGTGGATTTAGCATTTTGTGGCACATGAAAAATAAATAAAGATATTTATTTACACATACGTAGTTATTACATGTACATATTTATTTATAAACTATTTCTAGCCATATCTTTAATCAGTGCACTGATCATGAGAAAAGTTGAAAGCAAGTTCTCACAGGGAAACATAATGCAAATTTGAATGCACGCAATAAAAAAACGCACTATCCCCTGCAAGATGTTCCCGTGACCATAACGTATTTATCCTGAAGGGAACTTGTGCACCTATTGTGATCTTGGGGTTTTTTTTCTGAATTTTCTATTGCTTGGCAGGTGAGATTTTATGCCAAATGGCAGCACTACTCAGTATCTGCTGGTGCTTCCGGGCAGAGATCTTAAAATACTTTACCAAAGTAGAAACTATTATTCTGAATTTCTGAGTATGTAAGCCTTAGTGTCACCATTTCAAGAGTAAATAGACACCAGGAAGCATTAAACAACATTTACAAAGACATAGAATGTGCCAATGACCTGATAAGGAGCATATCCTCATGTCTCTAATTGTGTGCTTCAAAATCTTGCTAACATTTTGTCAAGGGGAGGAAAGATAGGTGCTGCAGTTTTAGCAGATGAGTTCCCTAGAAACAAAAATATTAAAATAATGTTTCATAAGAGACAGGAAGAATCTGAGAAGCACCCTTGTTGAATTTATTAAATCTGCCATATGAATCCCATATGAATAAAAGGGCTTGTGGGCAGGCAGATATTAAGCAGCACACAAGTGTTTGAAATAAATGCACTTATGATGGAAGGTGCTTAAAGTTGTTCTCTGCACCTCGTTGCAGATGCAGGGCAAAAGAAGGTACACAAATTTAAAAAAAAAAAAAAAAAAAAAAAAGGTGTTTGGATAGATCTCCTGGAGATACGCACAGGGGATTTCTTCCTTTCTCTTGAAACACAACTTAGAGAAGATATGCACTTTAAGGTCGGCTTTATTTTCACTCAAAATTCAAATCCTCAAGTTCTCTGCTCTTCTCTGAATTCCCTCTGGTTCTCAAAAACCTTTTTGGTAGTCCATGTCCAAGAGTGAACCTACAGTCTCAGTTGTGTCCGTCACCCTGACTTACATATATATATACAGAAGATAGAGAGATATACTTCTTCCTGATATATTACCTTTGTACCTCAATTTCTGTCTTGGTCATGACAAAGGCCTGAACCAGGAGCTCTCAGAACTCGTAACATAAGCTTTTCCAACTTGCACCATAAAATGATTCAGTACCACAACGTTCAGCTTTGCGGCATCTGAGAAAGATGCTGATTGAAGTCCACAGCACTCTTGCTCTGGTGCCTCAACTTCATGCACAAAGGGAAAACCAGTGACAAGGAAACGCTGAAGCAGGGGGTGGAACATAAACACATACCACCCTTGAAAACGGCGCCCCGCCTGGGTTTCTGAGCCAAGGACCTTCCTCTGGGTCTAGACAACCAATGCAGGCAGTCTTCTCCACTAAAATGCAGCAACAAGGAGGCATCTTGATTGCTCAACAGCTTAGAAGTTAAGGTATTCATTACGCTCAGAAGCACTTCCCAGGTTCCTCAAGGAGGAAAGTGCTCTAGTTATTGGGTTGTAGGAATAGGCTTGGGTTGGTCTTTCCAATCAGGAAGGAAGAAAGAAAGTTTTGGAGAACAGGGTGGAGAAAGGGTGAAAAGAAGCTGACGGAGCTGGCTGTAGGTTGTGTGCTTTCTGATACGGCAGTGTTCAGAATTTGATGTATTTTATACAAAAGTCCAGTGGAAGAGAATTGTAAAGTTTCCCCTCCAGAGCATTCATCTCTATATGGTACTTTTCTCAGAGCTGTGGGTTCAAAAGCGTCAGGTAAAGAGGAAACCATTGAATTTTGTCCTTCTTTTCCCTAGCAAGCTTTGTAGACATCCCTCTGGGAAAAACACATGCAGTTGTGTTTTGTTCATGCTCCCATCCATCAGGTGTTTGCCTCGCAGCTCTCTCCACATGGGCACGGTGGAAAGTCTGGTCTATAAACGTAGAGAGGGTGTGGGTGCTTGGAGAGGACCATGTTTGATCGGGGTGGGGGGGCTGAGGGCTATACCCTTAGAGGTCTGGTGACCTGCCAGTGCCTCAGAGTTCAAGAAAGGAGTCCTGAGGGTCAAAAATCACAGGCTTCAGCACGTAAAGATGTATTTCAGTACACTGGTGCTTTTGCACATCAAATCCCAAACTGTAGGTTGGAGCTGTAAGAGATTCATATATTCTGTGGCTTGGGAGAGGGACAGGTAAGGTGAACTGAAGTGGGGGCTAGATTTCTAGATATGCCACTGTTTTCACAGCCCCATCACATTGCAAACAATGTTTATTTCTTCATCCATTATCCCCTCTAGACTTATTTCAACATTATGGCTTGCTTTCAGCTTTTCCTTCCAGCTGCCTTTGTGTTTCAAATTGTCTTCCCCAAGATTGATCTAATTTTGTTATTTTCTTCTCTTATTTCTAATTTCTCTAAATCTACCGATATTATTGCTCTACCCTGATGGGGCTCACTACTCCTCCCAATTGAACATCATCTGTAAGCTTCATTAGCATGCTGTTTGCTGTCTCGAGCAAGGGGCTGCTTATTTTCTTGTCTACCAAGTGCTTCAATTTCCCCCAACATTCCTCGCTGAGGCATAACCCACCCTTCGCATCTGCAAAAGCTGGAACCAAGGAGCAAACTGCCTCCCTGCCACTCCTTTAGCAGGACATCTGTCCCTTGTCAAAGCCCCTGATGTTATCACGCAACAAGGGAAAGCAACGCAAGTCAAGAGTGAACCTTGTCAAGTTTGGACGTGTAACTTGGGGCTGTACCAGGATTAATTATGCCTTCTGCTACTTTACACACTCATGTCATCAATAAATTCTAATAAACAGGAGTAGGATGTTCTTATTCATGTCATTCCAGAGGAATTAGAACACAGTAGTGTTATTTAGCAATGCAGATGTTTTATTATTGTGTTGTTTATGTGAAAGTGGATATGACATGAAGAGGTATATCAAATGAGCAATAGAGAGAAGCGAGCTGTGCTCCCTTTTTGATTATGCATATTTATTCATACTGCAGAAGTTACGGCACGTAGCAGAGTCTTCGAAGATGGATTGCTCAGTTCGGAAACCTAGCCTCCTCTCTTCCCCTGTTCCCCCCCTTTTTTATTTTTTTTATAAAGTTTAGATATGTCAATACTACCTTTGTACAGTATTTATGAGTTCCTTCTTTAAACTGCACCTTAATTGGTTTAGTCACCACAATTGCAAAACAAGAACCTAATCACCAGAAGCTAAGTAAGCAGAAAAAAAATAATGATTTGGAGCTGTCTGTCTACCGCTGCCGAACAGACACACTGGGCACGGTTTAAAGCTATAATTGCATTGTGGCACTGGCTTGCTGTTCCCAGCACATGCATAATGTAGCTCCCAGTTGTAGACTGCCACATATCCTGCTGTATTTACCCTCGGATGCCAGCAGAGCACATGCCACCCACAACTGCTGCTTCCCAACAGTGTGAAACTGTCACACTTTCAATTAGATGCCCCAAAGCACTTTATTGCCCACTGGAGGGTATAGTCATATCTTGATGGAGGAAGATTATGGGCTAAATGCATCCATAGCAGTTCTCCGCAGGCTGCGGCAGAATTACTTTGGGAATGAATTTGGATGAATTACCCCATTCACTCTATTGATCATAAAACAGGGCTATGCACCGCTTCTTTTTGAGGGCACAAATTCTTGACCACAAACAGTCGGGCCAGTATATGGCCTTATTACTTCCCTGTAGACTTCCACAGCCAGGGAAGACAAAAAGCACAGGTAGCAGGAGATCTGCAGCTGCGTGTTGCTGTGCAAATAGTCACTGCAGAGACAAGCTCTTCCTCTGCAGACCCTGGGCAAATCTGCCCCTCCACTTCAATTTTCTTCACCTCTTCAGGTTTGTGTCTTTGTGTACTGCTGCCTGTGCACTCGCAAAACAGAGGCACTCCATAGAAAACTTTCATTGCCATCATCTAGGCTTAGCAAAATGATTGTATTTGAGGGAATTAAAGAGGTACTGCACTCCAGTAACCCCTCTAAAGGCCACGTTAAGCCATCTCACATAATCTCACGGCTGGGGAAGGCTAAGAGCACGCGTGTGGATGGGCAGCTGTTAGCATGTGAACAGCCACACAGGCAGATGGGTAGCAATTTGTTAAGCCAACACAACTTGATTGTGTGTCTGAGTCTGTAGATGCAAAAATTTAAAGAAGAAAGTAAGTAGCGTATATCTCGATGGTGAAAGTTCTGGCAGCATCTGGCCAAAGAGGGAGACAATATTTTGGGAAAGTGGTAGAAGAAGGACATGTAAATACTAATCATCTAGAAATGTTAGTCAAACTAAAATGAAAGCCACCAAGCCCAGATTTAATAGCACACACAAGCACTTGTATAGCTTTAGGAACAGGCAGAGCCCATACTGCTTCCACCTGAATCCTTAAGATTTACATGTGTAGAAATATCCTAGGTCCCTCGAAGGGAATTTCCATTGAATCCTTCTATAGTGTCAGGCATGTCTCAGCTCCCAGTTTGGATACTTAAATGAGTCTAGGTACATCTGTGTCTGCAGGTAACACCATGCCTGTGAGGTTTGCATCTGAGCTCCCACTGGAGTCAGTGGAGATTTAAGCAGTGAAAACCAGAGATATTCGGCTGATCGTCTGGTAAACGTCCACTTCATGATGAGCTGAAATCACTCTCGGTGTGCTTCTACCAACTATATCTCTGAGAAGAAACCCTAGGGTAGACACCTATACCATAGATATGTACATCTAGTGGTCTGAATCTGGACCTACCAAAGGAGTTTTGAAAGCTTTGCCTTTTCCTTTGCCTTTTTTTTTTTTCCCCTTCCCTGAAATGGCATTTATTCATATAGCTTCTCTATTGGGCCACTTCAAGTTTGGTTCAGTAATTAACTTAGGCAGCTGAACTATGTCTTACAGGGTTTATATCGCTGATGTACTTAGGAACTTTGCTAAGCCAGAGTTCAAAATACATGTTTAAGTCCTTTGCAAGATCAAGGCCTTGCTTAAATAAATGTGTGTGTTAATTTGATCCTAATTGGCTGAATATTAACACCACATGACTATTAAGAATCAATTGATTTAGTTTTAACACAGAGCATCACGTACACATCTAATTTAGAAAGCTCAAAGAAATTGAATGCAAACAAGTCTGAGAGTGTAACAGTGAAGTTACAAATTTAAACACACAAGAGCCAGGGTACAGAAACAGTGCAGTTCTTCCAGCATAGCAATAATAATTCAAACATATTGTATCTATATAATATTTTTATTACCAGTCAGACTATTAAATGCATACTTAAATCTATGCACGATATGCAATGTGGGCAAGTCTATTGTTACTCTGAAAACTATAGCTTTTTCATTTCCTAATTGCAGTTTCATGGCACTGCCAAGGTTTTGTGTTTAATTTATATAGGGATTTCTATGGTCCTTAGAGCTGTTAATAGAATGGATTCACAAAAAACCCTACTATAAGGAAGGCAAGACCGGTATTCATCATACAACCTTTCATCAGCAGGATTAAAAGAGTTTTTATCTACATTTTGCAAAAGGGAATGGAGTCACAAAGCGATGACCTCATTTACCTACTGCTGAGCAGCAGGCCAGTGGAAGCACTAATAATAAAACCAAGGCCACCCAGGTCCTAACCAACGCCTCCAGTGAGGCGCAGGATAGGTTATGAATCAGATATCTATATATACTTATATCTGACTCTACAAGGACAATATAGATGTGCAGGGCCAGGACCAAGCCAGGTCTGCTCCTAGGACCTGCTGGCTCCGGTAAATATAGATGTAGCCTCTCAGTCTGACCAGCTCCTTAGGTGCAGATCCAGTGCTTATACAGCGTATCAAAATCGTCAAAAGGACGCCTGCCTGGGTCTCCACGTAACCCATAATTGGCAGAATTTCAGCTTTCTTTTGAAGCCCCCCTTTTTTGTTTTGTTGGAAACAACAAGCAAGCAAGCAAACAAAATCCTTTAGAAGCACGACATAAATGAAACTTGTACGTTTCTGTAATCTCAGGTTTCGGGCTGTCTTGAATGTCAAAAAATTAGCTCAGGTAGCAGTATAGTTTCATGGCCGGGCACCCGTTAACAAAACACCTGGAGACATTCTTACCTGATCTGTGCAGGAACAAAGCTATACAAGAGCTTTCTGGAAAGCCAGGGAGATGAGCGCGAGTCTAGTAAGTCTCAAGAAAGAACAGCAACCGTGAAATATCAGTGCCTGCTCACAACAAACAACTTGCTCAGGTCTTCTCAGAAGTAAAAGGAAAATAGGATTTGTTATCCCAAAGCTAAAGGGTTAGGGCCAATCCAGAAGTGGCCCAGCGAGCTGTAGGGGCACCTTCAAATATCGCGTGGCAAGTATTACACAATCCCACAAGTCCCCTCAAATATCCCACAGCAAGTTTGCTCTGTCCCGTGAGTCCCATGGCAACCTGCCTCTTCTCACCAGTTGCAAAATTCTGGCTGGCCCTTCTCAAGGCTTTGAGTGGTCCCTGCAATGGCCCATCATTCAGGGATCTGACAGCTCGGGGGCCTTGGTGTTGAAGCTGCTAGCTGCTGATCCTTTGAGTTTGTGAATCTGGGTGTTTAATTTTTTATTTCTGTTTGTTGTCCTAATCTTTAGTACTGCATGTAATTAACCAGATACCTGCACAAACCAGAGGTGCTTCATTCCACCTATCTGTACCAAATATACCCTGAATCAAGACTACTGCATGTGGAACAGGGCTAGTGTAGCCACTTCAGGGCTGAGGCTTGATGCCGTACTGACACTGTGTTAGGCTTTCCAGCCTGGTGTTCAGTTGCACTGTTTAAATAACATAAAATGGCATTTACCTCATGCAGATGCAGATTAGAGACCATATGTCTCCCTGGGGTGACCTGGACCACCTGGAAAAGGAGTTAGCCTGTGCCTCCAGCTCGCTGTTGGGCCTCACAAGTGTGAGGGAAGGGATGAGCAAAGAGCTCATCAGAGGAGCTCCCATCTGGCCAATGTACAGGCATGAGCTCAGACTCAAGGGAAGAAGAGATGGCAGCATCTCCGAAGCCGAAGTAGCCTATCTATCATCTTGCCTGAGCTTTCCGAGCTTGTGACTTGGTGCTGCTCCAGTGCAGAGCAGCTGAGTGCCTCAGCACACCCCGGGCAGTCGTTCTTTAGCAGAACTGCGGTGCCAATGGTTAGTTCAGTGCTCAGAGCAGATTAGCACAGCTGGCAATGGTGCCAGCTCCCGGGCTTACAGCAACCACAAAATCAGCCTTAACTGTTCGAAGGATCGACATCTAGTCTAGGATGGTCAGGTGAGCTTCTTCTGTAGGTTCCTTCTCCCTTTCGTAGAGGACAGAAGGACCTTCTGGTGATGCGTCCCGTCTTGAGGGAGGTGATACAAACCGTCTTATGGAAATGACTCTCTCTACTTGCTTATGGGAAGAGCTAAAATAGCTGTGACAAGTTGCCCTATTTCACAGTGGGTAGCAAAGTGAGACAGATCCCACCTTTGAATCAGATTTTAAAACTGGGGGACTCCATGGCAGCCTCCAAATCTGTGTCCTTTGTTTAATCATAATAAGGAGTGGACTGCTGTATTCCCTTTAAGCCAGTGGTTAATATTTTGCTATGCATTTCTTTTTGCTACTGGCCTAAACCGAGTAGTTGTATATCATAGTCACTGTTGCACCATGCCTCTATTTTGGTCAGATTTTCAGACATTTCCTGGCAAATGGGTTATAGCTTTAAGATATGAACATAGTCCCTAAGTTCAGGCTCCAAAATGGGGAGAAAGTAAGAAATAATAGGTTGTCAGCTCTCTTTAAAAAGGTGCATGCATCAGGAGAGAAAATAAAGATGCTGTTGCTGTGCATAGGAGACTTCAGAAGCATTCAGATAATACTTACATCTGCTTTAATGATTCCATTTAAGCTGTCATTTTCAGCATTTACCTTGCAGCATTCAAAAGCAACTACACTTACATGTTCTCAACAGACTCAGTGCCAGTCTCAGATAGAAGAAGAAAAAAAAAAAAAAAAAAAAAGAAGAAAAGAGAGGAAAATGAAAAGTGCCATACAGTATGTTTCAAAGAACAAATTCCTTGCAGGAAATTAGCAGTAATTTCGGGGCCACCGCTGTTGAAGAGAAATAAGTTTCAAGAGAAAAGTGAGCGTGCTCCCTTTTTTTGTAAGCAGTAATGAAAGGCAGAACTAAAGACAGGCTCATTACAAGGCTTAAAGGGGCACAGGCAAATATTTTGGAGCAGGAGCCCTGGAATCAGGGTGCTCTTCTCTGTAAGACCCTGCATAAATCACTGCACCTCTTTTGCCCTCCCTGTTTCTGTGTTGTTTGCAGTAACGGGAACAGTGGAGCCGTGCGGAGCTCAGGTTTGTCTTCCCAGGTGGAACCTTACAGATGAAGCTCTGGGCTGGGATCTGGTTTTGGTTCAGTGCTGACACAGCTTTCCTCCGCAGCCTTGGGCAAGATGCTTAATCTGCTTGCTGCTTACAGCTTTGACAGGGGCACTCTTGACAAACGCTGTGCTGTGATTTAAGCCCTTCCACCCTCCTCCCAGCTGCAGATTGCCTCTTCGTGCTGCCCAGAACCACGAGGGGATGTTCAGCCTCACTCCATCCTCTCCAGCTCGCATCCCAGCATCTCTGCTTCATCCTTCACAAGGCTGGTTTGTATTGCAATGCCAGGCGGTGGGCATGCAACCTCTTCTGCTGACTCTGCTGCAAGAGAAAAAATATCTAGTGTAAAACCCAGCCAGGAGCCAAGGGGTTACGTGAGTTGGATAATGCTGTCTTCACCAGATCTGGTTGGGCTTCAGTCTCTCATCTGCAAAAATGGGTTGAGAATAACATCCCTTTTGTCAGGCTGCTCTCCACACACCACAAGACTTCTGGGAAGACTCTGTACAATCAACGCAAAGCTTAAGGGAGTCCTGGATTTTCAGGGGTGGCTCTGTGAGATTGTGTCCCCTAAAACTGCCTTGAACCATGCATGAAACAGTCTGGAAGGCTGAGAGGGCTGGAGTTGTTCAGCCTGGAGAAGAGAGGGCTCCGGGAAGACCTTAGAGCCCCTTCCAGTACTTGAAGAGGGCCTACAGGAAAGCTGGGGAGGGGCT
This sequence comes from Sterna hirundo, assembly GCA_009819605.1. Lineage (NCBI taxonomy): Eukaryota > Metazoa > Chordata > Aves > Charadriiformes > Laridae > Sterna > Sterna hirundo. The sequence goes on along the minus strand of CM020462.1, from coordinate 78,801,831 downwards.
GTTTGCAAGGGCATGTAGCAATAGGACGAGGGGCAACGGCTCTGAACTAGAGTAGGGCAGGTTTAGATCAGACATTAGGAAGAAGTTCTTTACAATGAGGGTGGTGAGACACTGGCACAGGTTGCCCAGAGAGGTGGTGGAGGCCCCATCCCTGGAGACATTCAAGGCCAGGCTTGGTGAGGCTCTGAGCAACCTGATCTAGTTAAAGATGTCCCTGTTTACTGCAGTGGGGCTGGACTAGATGGCCTTCAAAGGTCCCTTCCAACCCAACACATTCTACGATTCTATGGAAGTGAGGCTCGGCCAATTTCTGTCTTGTCTTGAGTCTATCTGTGGAAATGTTTGCTTTGCTTTCAGGGAGTAGCTCTTCACTTGCAAATTTCTAGGTAGGGAACACGGGAGAAAAAAGGTTCGTTCTCATTTTAAAACCGGGGAAATAGGGGGCTCAAATGCTATAAGACGTTTCTCTGTATCTAAATAATAAAACAGATGAATAAGGTGGATGTTACATATTTATTGAAACATTTCGTTCCCCTGTACCTCTTTGAAGAACTCATTTATAACCAGACATTTTGGAAATTGAAGTCCTGTGTTTATGGAATAAGTGGGATAGCTGAGGTTACGTGCCAAGGGACCTCCCTAGGCTGTGGGGACATTAATGGCATCCTGCTGCCTGCGAGACACACACTCCAGCTACAGAAATGTGTGAAATTAGCAACACCACTTTCTTTTCTTTCTTTCTTTCTTTGGATCCCTTCCAAATTCACCTCCACCTTCCCTCTCTGGATGCGAACCAAAGACAGGAGATGCTACAGTGTGTATCCTCAGGAGCACCTCTGCAGATTAAATGCCCGCAGCTATTGTGCATCCAAAGTCTCTGCTGAAAAATCCTTTCTGTGACAGAGGAAAATTAAAAATCTAAATTCAGAATGGAGCCAAATTACCTACTCTTGCTACGGGAAGTCCGACATATCATTACAAACTGGTTTACTTGTCCGTGTCCAATTTAATGTGCCTCGCTTTTTTTATGAAAAAGAAAGAAAAAAAAAAAATAAGGAAAGCAGAAAGCCAGACAAACAAACTAAAACAGAAGAAAAGAAAAGCAGGCAATGATTTGTTATCTCTGTAGCAGCTGTGAAGTGGACATTGTAACGCCAATTGTTGGGGCTTCCACTAAGGGAGACTTGGGTATGGCCTGTGGCATCCAGAGCTTCAGATCTGACCAGGTGCGGGGTCTTAGACACTGCCTGGTGTTTTCCCTGGAGTGGCCCCTGGTAGCTGCCTCAGAGGCAAGCGCACAAAATTCTGCAGAAGGCAGATATGGAATAACTGGCCTACAGGGAAGTTTATTCCTCAACTTTGTTAATTAGAGGCTAGCTCAAGCCCTGAAGCATAAGGGTTTATATCCTGAGACTAAGCAGTGATAAGAGAGATGCTGGTCTCTGTCTGGGTCAGGAAGTGGCTTCCCAGGCAAGAAATGTCCCTGAAAATCTGTTCCCATCAGAAACACTGCTTCTCCTCCTGGCACAGCATGGTCAGGTCCTCTAGACCATTCACTCTTCTCCAAAGCTGTTCAGCTCTTCCAGAGGGACAGCCTGGGTCTTGTTTTTGGGTCTCCCCCCTTGTGGGGCTGCAGAGGGGCCTGTCACATCTCCCACCTGTGGCTGGCCACTCTGAGGTACAGAAAAAGGGAATGTGGCTGCTCATCAAGGATTCATTACTGCTGAAATGCCCTATGCTACCAGATGACTGACCGTGGCAAAGTTGTTAAGGCAATTGCCTACAACAAGCAGGGACGACCTGTCCCCATTCAGCATTCAGCATGCCATTAAGGGTGAGCTAAGCATTGCGTGTCTCTCATCCCCGGTAGGATTCTGGGTCAGAAAACTCTTTAAGGAAGGTATTTTACTCTTAGATGTGGTATGTAGAGCTGGTCAGAACAAAATGCTGGTTTTCATCAGAAAACTTGAAGGCGGTATAACGACATGTTGATGAAGTGCTTAAAAATTAAATACAGCTCTTCAATAACGTGCAGACATTCTAGTCTCAAATTTTCGGAACCAGAAGCGTTTCTTCTTCAGAGTTACTTCTTCAAAGTAACTTTTCCCACGGACACTCGCTGTTATTATATAGCAGCATTTTAAAATGTGTAAATGTTTTTAAACCAAACCGAAACCTTTCTACTTATTGTCATGAAAAGTTCTTATTGACCAAAAATTGAATTTTGTTGTGCCTTATTTTCAGATTATGTCTCCCTGGAAAAATATTTTTTTTCAGGGTGTGAGAAGGGCTAGCTTCAATTCAAAGCAGAAAAAGAACTGTTGCAGACTTGCAATGTATTTAGTGGAAGGGGCCGTCTGGTTAAGATGTAACGGTGATTTGAAGTATTTGGCACTTTGACAGGTGGAACTTGGAATCGAAGTGGGTGGTGAAGGGTGTGGGAAGCATGGAAGAGACAGTGGGGTGTTAAGGATGGCCAGCTCACGATAACAGGGAAATCTTTCCTTTTAGGAAAGAAAATCTTTTAAAAATGTTATTTCAGTTTGTGTTTCATAGAAAAAGAAAAAAAAAAAAAAAAAAAAGGTTTTCCGAAACTATTTGTGATTGACTTTTTGGAGGACTTGCTATATAGCTATATAAATATGTCTAAATCAATTCCAGGCTACATCCATTGAAACTAAACACAGACTTCTTTAAGAAACTATTTTCTCCTTGCCTTCATAAAGCAAGGCAGAAGAAAACAGAAATTCAGAACAGAACAAGCAAACAACCTCCTTTCTTCCCTAAAATTATCCTCAAAACACACTCTTCCACACACTCTTTCATTCTGCAAATGTTTTTTGAACTAAAAAACCCATCTTTTTCTTGGGAAAACATGTAGAGACAAAAATACACAAGCCAAACTGATAAATGAAATTGACCTGCTGTGATGTTAACTTAGAGCTCACTGATTTCATTTCTGATGTGCCACAGGAACAGTCATTTGCAGTGAGTGCTGGGTACGACCTTTTCATTAGTGCCGCAGTGGCTGGATTGCAGCTTTGGGCTGGTCAATGCAGATAGGCATAGGCTGACCTGGTCTTGCTTCTGTCTGGCCAGCTGTGAGCTAATTAGCTAACGGCAATGGGCTGTTATCATGAAAGGCGGGACATGTTAGTCCAGGTATGGAGCTGGAATAAATATGAGGCTTCTGAGCTCAAGGTCTACGTTGTGATGGGATATTGAAAAAAGGAAAAAGGCAATTTGAGTTAATCCTGGTTATTTACTCTAAGCAGGCACTTATAAGACCATTTTCAAGATTGCATCCATGCATCTTCCAGCAATTAATTATGCATTTCAATACACGGGTTGCTTTCTCCACCATGATTGCTAATTTGGGATCTGGGTCACAAAATTGAGTGTGACCCATTGGGAGCCACTAACTCTGACAAACTCAGCCCTATTGGGGCATTTCTTCGTTCAAAAACCAGGAGATGAATGGATTGAGGCAGATGCTGCTCTCACTGAAATGAGCAATCCATCCCACACAGGGCTTCATGGAGGTGATGAGTCCGTACCTCTTACATCTCAGCACTGGGAGGCAGTTGGATCTAAGAATGGGTTCAGCCCATTTTTATTTTGTTTTAATTTTTTTTTTTCCCCCCGGATAAAATTGTCTATCTGCAAAATGGCATGTTTGAATTTAGGTTGGCATTTAAAGTTTTCCAGGGTGGGGTGGTTGCATGCTTGCTCCCTGTTCTGTCTCTAATTTTGTTAATCAAAGCCTGCCTGCACCACACCGTTCATAACTGCCTGTGAGAGCTGTGACAAGTAAATTTCAATCTCTCAGCGGAGCTGATATTCTTAGAGCTGCAGGAGCAGTCATCATGAAGGGGAATGCTGTGAACACCAATAAATTATTGAAGAAAGCAGGAGAAATATTTCCTTCTGTTGACACATTGGCATTCACCTTTGGGAATGTAATCATGGGAAAGGTAGGCAATCTTTTGTCATAGGGACCTTTCGCTCGGAGATTTCAGTCTTTTTAAAACCTTAGTAGGGAGCCTGCAAGCTCTCAACATGGAAGGGATATTCAAGCTATAGGACATCTTCAGACAGGCACGTTGCTCAGAAACGACAGTGAAACTGAATCAACTCTGCTGTTCATTAAAACACGCTCGATGATACAACAGGAGGTTCGCAGGGTAGGCGGTAAGCCCCTCCAGCTTCCCGAACCCCTGGGACCGGATCTGCTCAGGGGTGGGATTGTTTTCCATGAATAAAAAAAGGCAGCCTTAAAAAAAAAAAGTCAGAGCATAAACATGGCAGAAGGTAAAACTTGGATGAGAGCAGGAGGTGGAAGCCAACAGAGACCCGTTAGTCCAAGGCAGAGAAAGGGTAAGGGCATGTCTGCCAGGAAGGACGGTTCCCTGTTGGGCTGTGCCTCGGGGGGATGGCTGGGGGCAGGACTGGGGAGCTGGGGTTGTGCAGGCATTGTTTCTTCTCACCTGGAACTCTGGCTCTCCCTCCTTCTGCCACCACTGACAGAAATGAAGCTGCCCAGGCCCGGCAACACGGAGGATTTCTTCGTCTGAATTTCGAATTCTGCTTGGAAAGCCATCAAATTAGCACTGATGTTTTATTCCAACATCAGAAACGGCAGGGAAAAATACCCAGGAGCTCCCTGGATTTAAATCCACAAAATCAGCTCCAGTTTTGTTTAGACAAGATGAGTGAATAACCCCCCTCCTCAGCATCATATTTGGCTCAAATCACCAATTTACTGGTTTACAAAAATCTAAAACTGCCCCTCCGGCAAATTAAGGGATTACGTCAATCACTCAAGTCCAGTCTACCTGACAACAGCACGCAGCAACAGGGCAAAAGGTTTGATGCTCTGCTGGAATGTGATAAGGAGAAAATGCCAAATGACACATAGGCAAAGTTATTACCAGCGAGATGAAGACAAACTGGAGGGAGTTCAGAGAAGTGCAACAAAAATGATTAGAGAGCTGGAGGGGTTGATTTACAAGGAAAGTTTTACAAGAACAACCGTCAATATGCACAGCAGGGCTGAGCGACATCTGAGGGGGGAGGGAGAGCCAGTTGCAAATGTCTAAACAGTGCAAACACCCAGGGAGGAACAAAATTACCCAAGGGGGAAATAACTAAGATAATGGGTTGAAATTAAGAGAAAGAGGATAAACATCAAAATAACTTCTCAGTGGAAAGACTGTGGAAGAATCTAATATGGGAAGACATAGAAGTCCGAACCAAACAAGCAATAAATTCCTTCCCAGAGACCCTGCAGATACAAACATCAGCCACAATTAACTTTAGGAACCGAGTATTTCTCAGCAACAGGTAACAGAGCTTCCAGAAGAAGCCAGGTGTGAGAAGCCATTTGAAAGGGATGGTTTCCAGATAATTCAGTGCTGTTTGAAAACACATCAGGGAGGAGGTGGAGAAGGCTCTTACTTTCAGTTTAGTGGGTGAAGAGAGCAGCACACTGGACACCCCCAAAAGTGCAGTTTTGTCAGTCTGGTCACTAGCATACTCTTCAATGAATAGTTTTCCAGTTGAGACAGTTGGTTTAAATCTTCCTCAGGTCTGGAGTGACTGGAAATCAACACCAGATAATGGCTGCTTGGTAGAAGATGTGACATGAGTTAATGCACTCAGTTGAATTTCTACTGGATATTGGACATGTGCTCACATTAGAAATGCTTTGAACAGCATGATCAGCATTAAATTAACGTCTATGCTGACAATCTTGCCAAAGAAATCCAGAAGGGGATGGCCATTAGTAATGAACTGCACATTCACCTTTGGAGTGAAGTCATTAGCAAGGTAAACTTTACCTCATGGGCTCTGAACCTCGTCTCCACCACCACATCGCCTAACTGCTGGATGGCATGTCAGTTTGCAAAGCAAATCGCTTAGCGCATTTCCTCCGCATACTAGAAATAGCTGCAATTAAAGAAAAGTTACGTTACAGAAAGTCTGTTTGTTAGACGCTATTATTTCTTAGGTAACTATTTTTTAAGCTGTTTCTTGACGAGGAACATGCGAGGGGTTTGTTGCATGCGACCTAATACATCTGGTTGTACAGAGGGTAATAACAGCTGCAGTGAGTAAGAAAGCGGCATGGGAATCACCTACAGAGTGGTATTTGAAGGTCTGGCTGAGCAAAGCCACTTAGGCCATTTCTAGTTTATTGTTGTTACACTTTGGTGTGGCTTTCCAGTAATTTATAGGGGTGTTTGTTGAGTTCATGAGCTCTTGAGACCTGCATCCAATAAAATAGTGATGTACTTTCTCTTGACTGAAGGCAGAGGCATATATCATTGCATGCAGTGGGTCTGATATCATTTTAGGCTGGATGGGGAAAAAGGCTGTGAGGCTCTGTAGCTTAGTCAAAAGAAGAGGAAAAGTAAAGAAAAATGTCAATAAAGGACATTGCATTGTGAAGGGCACCGTTTTGTTTCTAGTTTCCTCAGCTTGACACATTAAGTTGGCAGGTAAAGAATTTGGTAGGTTAATCCTACCCTTTACTAGAAGATCCCATATTAGTTTATGGTCTCTTTCTGAGCTTGATATAAAGTCACAGAAGTTAATGAGCAGCTATTAGATTTATCATTATTTATGTACACATACATATTTCCATAAATTTTCAGCTGTATTTTAACATTTCCAAGTTGTGGAGTACTAATCCTTTGTGCCCTTGCAGTGTTAACAACAATATCCTTTAAAACTTAATTAACATTTTAAGAAGTTGCCTCTTCCTCTACCATTAGCCTCTTCCCCTCTATCAAACAATAACTGATGGATCAGACTTGGTTGATTAGCTGTGCAGAAGAGAAAAAATCACCAAAGGACCGACATTTATTCTTAAAATAACTTCTTTCTTTCCACCTACAGAGTAGTCTAGACATATGATGGTCAGGCAGCATGCAGAACAATCCTATTATGTAGGAAACAACCCCAAAAGGGTATCAATTCCTAGAGCGATTGCACGCCGCTATATAAAATAAATATAAAAGTCTTCTCCTTGCAAAAGACACAGCCAGCGGTGCCTTTGCAGGTTTTCTCAGAAGTCTAAGCTCACTCACACATCAAGAAAAAGCACCTGTGAGCCTCTCTGGTGTGGTATCACCTGCACCACAGCCCACAATGGTGATTTAAGGATAATCTTCAGACGTAGAAGCTACTGGATCCTAGCTAATGAGAACCCAACTAATGGCTCTGCAGCCACCTACCACAGAGGCTGGGGCAGAAGTGACGTGGCTTTGCACATCCGTGTGAAATAGCGGGCAGTTTCACTGGAGCAAATATTTCTGTTGGCCAAATATTTCCATTAACTTTCCATCGCCCTGGGACAGAGTGACCTGGGGGCATCATCACACGTTCACACCAGCGTGGGCTCCTCCATGGAATCAGCAGAAGGTGACACCGGTCGGGTCCCAGACCATTCCCAGCCTGTCTGGCTTCACTGGAGATGGCAGGCGAGTGGGTCTGGCTACTGGCCATTTGGAGGGACAAGGGATGAGAGGAAAGCTTTGTTTTGTTTGTTAAACTCAGCTTGGGATTTCCCTGTGACTGCTACCAGTGGAAAGTGTTAGCGTATGAATTATTTAGCATAAACTCAGGGACTGTAGTAAGTCTTGTGACTGTCTGACTTCTGCGGAGATTTCTTTAGCTGACAGTTTATATTCCTCTGTGTCAGATGTGTTTTCCGATCTTAGATTGTACCTTGTGCTGGCCCAAAAAAGGTAGCTTCAGTGTAAAAGCCGGGAGACTTTAAAAGAACAGGGCTCCTGTCTAGCGAAATGGGTTTGGATTTAAAGTTCATAATTTCTATTGTTAAACCAGTTTTAAGAAAGAAATAGATCATAATTCAAATTAAAGGTCATCTTCGATCTGTCTCCATCTCCCTGCTTCCTTGTTACTCCCTTTGTTCAGGAGAGGAATAAAAACCGTATTATTGCTCAGATGTAAAGCCTTAAAGGGAGCACAGACTATTACAGATTCTCCAGCTGTATTTTGCATCTCTTTCTGAAGTCAGGGAGCCTTTCTAATACCGACTGCAAACACACCTAGGTACGAATAAATGTTGCCTTGAGGAACTTATAAGGTAAATGGACAAGAGGTGGAAGAAAGGAAGCCGTCACTGAGATGGGGAACCGAGGCGCAGCAAGGTTAAGTGGCTTTCTGGAGGTCGCTGGGGAAGTCTAACACCGAGCTGGGAAGAGAACCAAGCTCTTCTGAGTCATCATCCCCTGACAAGCCCATCCTTCTTCTTTTCTTACTAAATGGAACAATCCTGCATTGGTTGTGGTATAACGGTCTACATGACCGGGTAGGTCTTTTCCATTTCCAATGTCTATGATGAGAGTAATTCTGCTTAATAGGGATGCAGTCAGCTGGTGCCAATGGTTAAGTGTTGCTTAACCAGGTGTTAAATAGGTATGAAATTCCAAGCTCTGGGCTCTGAATGCAGAAGTTGCCAAATGAAAATGAAAATAAAAGAAAATAAATAGCAAAGGGGATAAACAAAAGAAAGAAAAAAGAGAGAAGAAAAAGGAAATGCCCTAAAGTATCAGATCCACGTGCTTACATACATTCAGTCTGGTGTTTTCCTTCAACTCTCATATTTCCAAGGGGGTTTAAATAGCATGTTTACTTAATAAGGTTAACAGACTATACAATATCCAGCTCTGTTTAAGTAGATTCCTCCCCCTTCCCTTCTTTTTTAAATATACTTGATAGTTGTTTTTTTATCATCTGTCACTTTCTCTTGCAATGTCACCTTTAACTCGCTATTGAAACTCACTGTTCTGGTGAAGTCTCTCTGCTTTCCATTTGACGTGTTTATTTAATGTCTAGTAACAAGACTTAGCAATTGTATGCAGGCATCAGGCAAGTAACAGGCTCCACTATTTGCCTTATCATTCTTAATTCTTTATTTAGCCATCTTAGTGGTTTCTATAGAAAGTATATCTTGTGTCTTTAGACATCTTACTTTTATAAAGGATGCATTTTCCTGTGATATATGGCATTAGTTCATGCTTGATCTATGTTCAAGAAAGATATTCATCCTCACTGATTTTTCTTTTCAGTGGGGGAATCTCACAAACTCCTTTTCTTTCTGCTGGGGAATCTCACACTGGTCCATTTTTCACATTTCTTCCCTTCAGTGCTTCAAAGTTTGACACATCTGAAATCCATAAATTATTTCACAGCCATCAGTGTTTCTTCACAGGTTAAATTATTTAATGGCATTGTTTTATTGAAAGGTTCAGATTAGCTGCTGACACTTATTGACAGGAAGAAACGCATCCTTCCACTGGGATAAAACATATTTTTTATTAAAGAAAGGAGTGATGCAGGATTGGGTTCCTGTCTTCTTCTCACATGAGAAAGAGGAAATGAAGACTTTTGGCCCTTTAAACGACAGCGTGTCGCAGTGACATGTAGCCCTGTCCTTTATTCTCTCCTTCTCTCTATTTCCGTCTCCGAGCCCTTTATTTTAACACATTCATTTCACTCCTTCCATCCTCCGGGTGCTAGCCGTAATCCCAAATAGTAGTTGCCCCATGGAGAGCGCAAGATTAAGGGATCTCAGCCGAAGAATGAGACGCTAAGCTTTGATTCTGGTGACTTTCATCCTGTGGCTACGGCTGACTTCCCCACAATTTGCAAAGCCCAGCGGCCCCGGCGTCCCAAGCCAAACCCGCACCGGAGGGGCTGCTTCGCGCTGGGTGGATGGGGACCCAAATGAACCAGGGGTGCCAGGAGTCCGACTCGTGTTCTGCTTTTCCTGAACAAGCAGCAGTTTGATCTCAGGTCACGCCAGGAAAAGGCCAAAAAAAAAAAAAAAAAAAAAAAACCAAACAAAAAACCAAACAATCCCACAAAACTCCCCCACAAGCTCAAGCAAAAGAAAAACAAAGCACAGACGCACACGCACTCATATATATGCACGCTCCTATGTATATATAGACACACACACACAAGCACGCATACAGGTAAATAGAGGCATGTAATTGTATCAGAGAGAACTTCCTCGATTTCAGCAGACCCATTCTAGCTTCATCATGCAAAACCCAGCACCTAACTGCAATGCCACAGAAAACAGCCCAGGTCTTCCTTTTACGGGTATTACGAATCCATTTTCTCATTACTTCTTTCAGAAATTGCCTTGGAAGAACTGACTGAGTTTGGGGATTCACCCCAAAATGCCTCCAGAAGTAGCGGGGCAGACCCCCGCGGGATGTAAACCATGAGGCTGGAGCGGGGATGCTCCGCTCTGTAGCAGCCGATGCTCCCGGTGAGCCCTGACAGCGGCGGTCGGGGGCAGAGGGGTGTGCAGGGGGGCGCAGGAAGCCTTTTTGGGTGATTGGGGTCTGCGGGGCGAAGGGGAGGGGAGCGGGTGGTCTCCGCGGGGCAGGGGAGAGCAGTGGTGGAAGAGGCGGCGGTGGCTGGGCATCATTTTGGGATCCCACCTCGCTCCACAGGACCTAGCCTGGTGATGCCGTGATTAGGTGGACAGGAGGAGGGAAAGGTGCAATCCCCTGCCCTCGTCCTTTGCAGCATTATCTGCTGCACTCGGGACACTTTAATTTTGTTGCCTTCTGCCCGCATGGCGTATCGCTCCCCAAATAATTCAAGTCTATATGAAGCTGGCAGTGCAAATAGCAGTAAAGCTCATGGTGGTTTTGCAGCAAATATGTTGCTGCAAAACACGTCTTGCACAGACCTTTGATACTGCAATCCCCTCCTTGCCAAAGCAAAGGAAAGAAAATACAGCAATGCATTATTGACAGCCCTTTTGATTCAAGAAGCCATGAAAAAAAAAAAAAAAAAAAAAAAAAACAGCCTCAAACTTCTCTACACAATTTTTGTCCCTTCTCTTGGCCCAGGAAACATTTTGGTTAGTGAAAGAATTTTTCAAGCAGGCACTTCAATAACATTTTTACTACTCAGAAATCCTTTTTCTCTGCAAAAATTTGTGCAGGAATCTGGGAAATACTTCAATTTGAGCAACTACAATATTTTTTGTCCCCCAGTGTGTTTGGTTTTTTTAAATTAAAAAAAAAAAAAAAAAAAAGGGGAAGAAAAAAAATAAGAGCTTTCTGGTCTTATGGCTTCTGGAAGATGGAGTCCAGTTTCTTCTCTGTCTGAAAAATATAGTGGCTTGGTGCTGTGTGCCCCATTCATGTGAGAATGGAATAACTCTGGCTATGGAGCTACTGCTAACGCGTGTGCTGGGTAGAGCATGTGGGGCCAGACCCATTTTCTCTTCCTGTAAATCTGGTGAGAAATTCTACGCTTAACCAAGAAAACCCCTTCCTCCAGCATATTTTCATGGGGGGGAAAAAAAAAAAAATCCAAAAAAACATGTTTGTCTGAAATATTGCTGGCCGTAGGGGTAGGAAGAAGAGGGTTCCGGGGTGATGGCCCAGCCCTGGAAGGAGCCGAGCTCCCTCCTCTCCTCTCCATCCGAGAGCGGGATGCCTGGGGTGCCTGGTACCCTGCAGGGTGCGTCCCCGAGAAGAAAAGCAGGGAAACGAAAGAAGTGGAAAAGGATGCTAAAGCTGCTGTCTCATTCTCCCCTGATTATGTCTGTTCTCTCTCTGATCTGAAAGGAAAACATCTATATTTCTGTAGGACAGCTTAATGCATCCGTGATCGGATAATGTGCGTTACAGCCTTCTTTGCTATTCTCAGAAGAGTGCTCTAATGCCCTGCTTATACATAGGACACACACATCTGTGAGGAAAAATACTGTGTCCTTCGGCTTCATCTTGGATTTGTTCGGAAAGTAACTCCACGCTTGCAGCCTGCCTCGCAGGAGCGCGGCCGGGAAAAAGCGGCAGAGCCCACGTCTCTCCGACTTTTAGGTTAAAAATGACATTAATATGGCAAAGCTTCTTTCAGGACTTCATCATTTCCACCAGCGGAAGCGAGACGAAGGCCCCAATCACATATGTGCTCAGACATGCAGAAGCAAACGCCAAAATGAATTAACTGGAATAGCTCTATTAATTTATGCCTCGGCAGTAATGACCTTAAGACACAGAAGAATTATATATTAATTTGTTTCTAGTGTATAACACTGCTAAGTTAACACATTTAGGAGAATACACTTCCCTCGCCTCCTGCTGCGGAGGTAAATGAGGCAGTGTCTGCCGGTGACAAATCAGACCAGCTTTCCACTAGATGGCAGCTGGTGCTTGCACAACCTCCAGGCATATTTTGGTGCAGCAAATCCTTTTTCAGTGCTAATCATCTCACAAGCTGGAAAATGGGCCATTTCTCCCCTCCCTCTCCCCCTCTTTGTTGCTCACTTATTGGGGAGGAATGGGAGAGGAGAGGGGAGGGAGCCGGGGGGTGGGGGGGAGATCATTTGACCGGCGCGATTTTGTATCAGTCCTCCATCTGCTGCGGAGCTGGCCTGCTCGCTTATTTTTTTTAAGCCGGCGTTGGCACCGCGCGTGCAATGGGAGAGATAAGAGCGTGTGTGTGTGTTTGTGGGTGGATGTGGGCAGAGGGAGAGAGCGTCTGGCTCTGAGAAGTTTTTCCAGAGGGATGTGCGGCAGGGATGGGGGTGGGCGAGGAAAGGATAGAGGATGCGGGGTGAGGTGGGCAGGACCCCCTTTCTGCCCCCCCCCCAGCGATGCCCTGGCATCTGCGTGTCAACCGGAGGGAGGCCAGTGCCACAGCAGTGGAGTCGAGTGCCCTAAAGGTTGAGATCTCACATCAGGGGACATGCGTAAAGATGCTGTCCCCGTGCTTTGTCCCACTTCTGGCCAGAGAATGATGAGGAAGAGGAGCGTCGAGATTGATACAGGTAACTCACTGCTTTCCAGTAGACCCGTATAAAGCATTCTAAACTCACTTTTCTCCTTCTGCCTTCCCAATCCTAAGTAATCATCATTTGTGCAGAAGTTCCCACTTGAGGCTCTGCAGATGTTTAAGAGTATCTAAGCAGCCTTGTGAGCGACCTCCACCTTGTGCAGGGGGAAACTGAGGCACAAGCCAACACCTTGCCCAGAGGCGGCGTACAAAATCCCTGTGTCAGAAACAGGACATAACCCTGTTTTTCTGTTTTTCTCACCGCTGCACGGCGGGCATTGCAGCAGAGCGAGGTGGTGAGGTCTCTAGCACTGCAGCCCGAGGAGGGGGGCAACAGAACCAGACCGCGTGGCTTCCTTGAAGGAGCAGCACGCGTTTGGAGGAGGTGTGCAAAAATGTCATTGGTCCGGACTGTTTTTTTTTTTGTTGTTTTTTTCTCTGTTATGAGAGTTTAGGAAGGTTAATTTTCCTTCCTCCGACAAGCAGGTTGCAATCAGCAGGTTTTGTTCTGAGGCGGTGTGGTCTCCAGCCTCCTCTCCCCCCAGCCCTCCCCCAGCCCCAACGAAGTTTCTCCCTCTCTCTCCGGACCTGCTGCTGCTGCATTGCCAACACCAGCCCTTTATCTCCCGTCCTATGCGTCACCCTCTGCAGCATTTTTTCGGTTAACAAATTGTTACAGTTTTACTGGCCTTACCTCCTCCTCCTTCAGAAAAAAAAAAAAAAAAACAACCAACCAAACAAACAAAAAAAACCCAAACAAACAAAAAAACCACCCCAACGACCAAACCCCAACAACAGCATCTCTGCAGCTTCAGGGTGGCTCCGGCTCTTTGGCTGCTTCCGAAAAGTTCTGTGCGTCAGGCAGGAGATGCTGCGACACTCCGAATCTCCTCTGACTAATTTTGCCTTGACTTTCCCAATTCTTCCCTCGCCTCCTGCCGTTTGTAGTCGAGTGCCTTCCACTCGGTCCCAAGACGGCTGATTTCCCCCCTCGGGGCATTGCCAGCTGCCATATATGAGTTTCTCCTATAGAGATTGAATGAAAACATATACTGTGCTGGAGTGTTAACTTGTAATGCAGCTATCAGCAGAAGTACATATCACTCTGGGTGGCATTAGTCAATTATGACAGAAAGCCCATTGGCGACACAAGTCAATTGATAATAAAGCATAATCTCTCTTTCCCCCGTCACATATTTACCAGCCATGAACTACTGTAGCATATTTCCCATTCACAGATGAATGCTCCAGCCGTTCAGATGGGTATTTTTCAGAGCCGAATGAAATCTAGAGGGTTAATGGCTCCAGTGCAGTGGTCTGAGGATAAAGCCACTGCAGGTGCGCAGCTAAACGGGGAGTTAATTGGGTAGCAGGTGAACATAAACAGAGAGCACAGAGGGTGTGGAAAACGCTTTAGTGAGGAGGAAGGACTGGTGGGAATGCTGAGCCCCAAAATAAAGACGTATTGAACTTTCTTTCCCTGTGCCGCAGTCTTTGTTGCGCACAATCTCTGCTGTTTGTAGATCGTTTGACTCTCCAAAACGCTGCTGCTCCTGCCGCTGGGGCTCCCAGCCTGGGATACAGGCGGGAAGCATCTGAGCAGCTGCCGCTGGAGGACGGGGCTTGCGGGGCTGGTCGGCGGGCGGTTCATCTCGCGCCGCGGGGACGGGGCGTGCGGAGGGGAGGAAGGCTCCGGAGATGGCTGGTTTGGGGAAGCAGGGTCTGAGGCTGTTCCACTCCGTGCAGGGCATAAGGTGGGAGGCTGGGAGCTGGAGTGGGGGGAAAAAGGGGGCAGAATCAGGCGGACGGAAACAGCCATCCCCGCCTCGCTTAGCTGGACGGTGAAGCGAGCCGCGAGCCAGGCAGGGATGCAAGCGGCCAGGCACAGAGAGGTGGGCAGGCAACACAAAGAGAGGGGAAGGGGAGCTGATAGAAACCGCTTCCAGAAGGCACAAGGGCCCTGAAAGAGCCCAACTAAAGCAAAACCCATAGTCAGGTGTACACACGGTACAGCCTTAGGGGATCAGCCAGCTGAATAGGGTCTCAGTCATCCCTGGTGAGGCGGGTGCTCTCCGCAGGCAAGCTCAGAGCAGGGACACCACTGCCGACCAGATCTGGGTTGTCCACCACAAGCCATGGCCAAAGTGGGACACTGAGAAGGTGGCTCACCAGCTTCTCGGACCCACCAGCTCCCCACCTTTGGGGAATCGTGGGGTCTCTCCACCATCAAGGGTCCCCCCCATGCCTGCTAGTAGGGCAGCAGCGGCTGCTGGAAAGGGCCAGCAGGCTTCTGCACCCCCGTCTGAGCAAACCTCCACAGATGACCTCGACGGCCATCCCCTCAATTCACCCCCGCATCTGTGCTGATCTTTGCATGCGTCCAGGGCTTTGCTGGTAAATCCTGCTCTCCCAAACCTGGCAGAAGGGAGCAGTGCGAGCCGGCGCTGCGAAGCAGCGGTGTGCTGGGGCATGGCTGCTGCGCTGCCGTTTAAGGACAGTTGAAATAAAGTGATCCTGATTCGATTTTATTTCCCGTGTCCTTAAATCAACTGCTCCAGACGGGTCACTGTTTTTTTAATCAGAGAAAGGGACCAAGCTGGATTTTATTTGTTTGTTTGGTTGGTTTTTTTAATAGTCAGATCTGGATCCTTTTAATTAGTGCAGCTCTTGGCTTTTGCAAGAACGCACCAGGCTGTGGTCTTTCACTTCGTGCTCCTTCAGAGTCACTCAGCTGGTGGTGGGACACGGGGGAAGCTGTGTCCTCATCCTGCTCCACGCTGCTCCGTTAGCAAGCAAGGGACCCCACTGGTCCCTTCCTCCCTCCATCAAAGGTCCAGGGACTTGGCGTGCACAGAGACCTTCACCCCTGCGCGGGATGGAGCGGAGCAAGGGGTGCTTCCGGGAACAGCCGTCGGAGCTGGGTCCTCCCAGCTCTGGAGACGAGGCAGCAGCAGGCCACCTTCATGGTTGAGTTCCCCCTCACAGCCTGTGCTTTGTCTGGATATTGATAACCCGAATAGCTCTCCTAATCATCCGGTAATGGATTCCACCGGGAGCACCTTATTTATCTACCACCTCTTTCGACTTCAGTCCTCTGTCTCCTTGCAGTCTCCCGGCCAGGCCACCGCGCTGGGCACGCACCTCCCATTTTTCAGAGGAGGGCAATGCTCTTCTGCCGCCAACCCCGCTGCGGCGGCGTGTCCTCTCCCAAGCACTCGAAGGCAGACAGGGTGGTTTAAGCCAGACGAGATGGGGGATTTGGTTCTGTTCTCACCTAATGGGGCTGCATTAAGAAGAACAAACACATCTGTTCTTCACCCTCCCTCCTGGCCACGCGCTCCAGACACGCCGTGCTTCGGCCCCCTCTGCGAGCAAAGGGAAAGCACAAACCTCTCTGTCTGCCTTCACGTCCCCGTGTGCCTGCGGGTATGTGCCCACACGCGCGCGCTCCCACCAGCAGGTTTTTCTAAAATTTGGCCAACTAGTGTTTTTTCCCTCCTGCAGCCCGCCAGAGAATCGAGCCACTCCATCCACGTTCCTGCACTGCTCCTCAGCGGGTGCACCTCCACGGCGTGACACAGTCCTGTGCGCCCCGACACCTGTGCGGCGACCACGTTAGGCCTGGAAATAGTGTTTTTATGTGGCTTTTGAGACCCAAAAAAGCTCGGTCAGCCTCTCTACTGATTCTCACGTGTGACATAGAAATGCTCCCTTTAATTTTTCTTTCTGTAGTTTCTAGGTCCTGTTGGAGCAAAAGGGAGCTTGGCCACTGATTTCGGTAGCAGCAGACTTTTGCCCTACAGGCAGCAGACAGTGTCTGGTGTTTGCCTACCCAAAAGCCAGGCGCAAAAGCAATTCCTGCTCTGGGATGTGGGTGGTGACTGCTCTCCTGAAATACACAGGTAGGTCTGTAGCCCCCTAAGTTAAGCCAATGGCTTCTGACACTGAAACGCCAGCATGGAGAAGGGAGGCAGAAGGTGATTAACAACTCCTCTTTTGTTTTCTTCTTTTCTTTCATTTTTTTTTTTTTTTCCTTCAGTCAAACCCTGTATACCAGCAAAAAAATTCAGTGTGGCACAAAACCAGCTCATTCCCTCTAAAAAGTTATTTTGTCCTGGAAAGTATTTTGTCTCGGAGTGCTGCGGAGTGCTCATAGAAATCACCTTGTCACGCCCAGGAGAACTTCACCTCCTAATCCTGTTTTACAGCTGAGGAAACTGAGGCATAGACAAGTAAAACACATTAGCCACCATCACACACCTGGGATCAGCAGGACTTGTTTTTTTCCTACCTGAGAAACAGAGCCTGATTTACCTGGAACGGATGGAGTTATGTGACTGTAAAATTGCTGTGAATGAGGACGAGTTTGGGCTCCAGGAGTTCTGCCTCCCAAATCCCTGTTCTAAATAGCACATTGTCATAAAAAGCTGACTTTAAAACTAGCTTGTGCAACTTTTGGCACGGAGAAGCCAGCAATTTACACAGTTGAGAAAATCATAGAAAACTCTAAATGTGGAGCAGGAAAATATTTACACTCCCAAGGCCTGAGTGTAAATTGGAGAAGTACATCCCATTAATGGGAGCTTACGCGCATTGATACATTTCATTTTTCCCTGCAATGCTGAAAATGAAACACTGAGCACAAATGCTCCAGGAGCTGATCAGTGATGCTGCTTCTGCACCCGGTGGCCAGATGACATACCAGGTGTAATACTGAAATATATTTCATGCGTTGCCTTGGCACAGGGAAGGACAGAAGGTGGTGGGGTTGGTTCTTAGCCTTCCTTTGTCATTTTACCCCGCTCTGTGTGGTGGAGTTGCCCTTGATTCCTGTCCATGGAGACTAAGTCATAGCTGGGCTTCTCAGGATCTCCACTCATGCCAAAACACTGGTTGAGTTTGCACCAGACGGGGATCTCCTGATATTCTTAAAAGTCAAGTGTGAAATACAGGAAGAAAAGGAATAATGCCACCACTCAGCTGAATCTTGCCTCTGGTTATTCCTACAGCCCCAAAGACAGCCCATGTCTCCCTGCACGCTGCGGGAGTCACAGTTCACCCTCGCTGAGCAGTGGCCACAAACATCCCTGACAGAAGTGGCGAGTCCAAAGTTAAACATGAGCTGGCAAAAACCAGCAGTGCTCTTCAGAAGATGAGCAAGTGGCACAGAAGCTGGTGTTTTTACTTGGAGTCTGCCTAGGAGCAGCTCCGCTTTGGATTTCTTCTAATATTTCCGGTTTCTAACTCATTTTCCTTCCTGGTTTCTATCTCCTTTATATACATATTTAAGCCGTAGCTACTGTAGCTACTATAGCTTCCTTATGTATGCCTACATACATATAGAAGCTTGCTGTAACTACTGAATCATAGAATCATAGAATCATTTAGGTTGGAAAAGACCCTTGGGATCATCGAGTCCAATCATCAACTCCACTCTACAAAGTTCTCCCTTACACCATATCCCTTAACAGAAGGAAGGTCCGGCCCTAATTTATGCTGATCCCATATTCCCCTTGAGATGGATGCATCACATTCGTGTAGCAGAATTTTGGTTGCTTTTGGTGCGCAGCTGTTTATGGAGTACAGTTGTTTCAGAGACAGGCTTGTTAGCTTAGATTTTGTTGAGAACATTCTCTTGGGAGCTTTCATCTTGGGAAATCACCTCTTCAGTCTCTGATCATCCAAGATGATAGTTAATGCTGAATTAAGGAAATGGAAAAAATCCTGGGTGTGCTTCCTTCTCCATGGTAGCTTTAGACCAAAAAAAACCTCAGACCCCTAAACTGGGACACTTCTATCAAAATGCTGGAGAACTTTGCGCAGAAGAGCAGCCTGTGCATAGGGGATTTGCCTGGGGGAGGGCACATGGTGCTCCAAGATGTTGAGGTGACTTCCTCATTTATTAACATGGGGTCAGAGAATTAAAAAACGAGATGTCTCAGGAAGGACTGGAAAGTGGGGAAGGCTGTACCTTATATAGGGATTGAAACAGGGAGAGGAGAAGGTAAGAAAACCCATGAAAGAAGAGAACCCGAGTGGCAGTGAGCTGGCAATGAGCTGGAAGTGACAGGTGACAATAGGAGCGGAGCTAGTTCATTAAGACAGTCCTTAAAACGTTATGCTGGCTGAAAACTCTGTGTGACAGGTTGGGGAATGATTGACACCAATCAAATCCTCGCCTTTCGTAGCAGAAGGTGTCTAGTATGGCCAAACCGTTAAATCCCCAGCAATATCCCTGACCATAGTGTCACAGCAGTCAGAGCCAGGATCAAACTGAAGGGTGCAGTCAGATCCTATAAGTTTGATTTAAAACATTGGGAATTCATCACAGTTTGCTCACCAGCTCAGTTCTGTAGGTGAGGCAGGATTTAAGGCATGATCAATACTTCTGCAGAAGACCTTACTGCTGAGGGTGGGGAGAGGTAATAGGGCTGGAGCAACAACTAGACCTAACAATAAAGAAGCTGCCCTTCTGCCTTAGAGTGCAGAGAGGGGCTTTTTAGGCCTTGCCCTTCACTCTAATCTTGTCCCCTGTCCCTTCGAGCCCTTTAATTGATCATTCAGGGACAGAGGTCAAAGCGTCGATACAATTAAATAGCTGCTGTTGGTTATATGTACACGTCATCTAGAAAATGGTATGTGACAGGAGTCAGGAGAAGGAGGATAAAAAGAATAAAATGAATAAAAATGATTGCTTTTGCATTTAGAGGATGTCTTTTTGGGACCAGAAAATTGCTAGGTCTCCTGTAATTTAACTGCAAGACTAAACTCTAAGGGTACCTCTTTCTTTCAGGGGCTTGCGTTGAAATGCAACATCTCCTGAACATTTCTTTTCAGACTGGTTTCTGTTATTGGTGTTGGCAGCTCGTGAGAGACAAACAGTTCTTTTTCTCTTCTTTTTTTTTTTTTTTTCTTTTTTCTTTCTCCTAACAATTTTTAACCTAGCCGTTGTTAAAGATTCATCATGCTTATAAACACCCAATGCTGACTTCTCATTACTCACTACCTAAAAACACTGCAGAACCCTCTTAACAGTTATTTATTATGCTCATCCTGTAGATTGCTTTCTGGGACTTTGCGAGGTTGTGGCAAAGATCTGAATTCAGGCTTTACGCCCATGCAGGAGAGCCAGAGCTGCCTTGCTCCTGAACCCCAGCCCTGCGGACTGCGGGCGTGGGAGCAGAGGAGGGAAGAGGGCTGCCTGCCCACTTGCACCTTTCCAGGCACGGGTGAGCGAGGAGAGGTGAGGAATGGGGAGAGCTCTGAATCCATGGGGCCTTAAGAGCTATAGGATAGGGAATAGAGAACAAGCCCTGGCCCACGTGCTTTACTTCATGCATGTGGGTGAAGGTTACGTTTAATAAAAGATAAAAGGAAAAGGAAAAAACAAGTTAAGTCCTTGCTAGGACCAGTGTAAATTTGATGAAGGGTTGAAATTCAAGAAGGGTTAAAATCCTGAACCTGCTCTGGAGCAATGCCTGAGCCAGATGCTGCTGCCCAGGGTGTTGCCCTGAGCAAAGTGTTTCCCTTCTCACGCCTCACTTTCTTCCGTAAGTGAATCACAGTGCTTATTCTTAATGTTCTTTGAGATCTCGGTGTGAAATATGCTATATAACGGCTCAGTATAATTACCTGAAGTTGAATGTTGTGCTTGCATAGTGCCCAGAATAACTTTTCGGCTGTAGAGGAGGTACCGCTATGCCATGCCGAGGCACGTGGATGAGCAGTATAGGCAGGAAGCTTTTCCAGACGTTGCTGGGCAGCTATTCTGCAGGGAGGCAGAGGATATCTGTCAGCACCCTTCATGGACACAAAATGAAACAAAAAATATTTAGATGAAAAGCCCCTTACTACACTAAACAGAATGCCTAGAGGAGAATGTTCCTCTTCATCATTTAATCACACACAGACCCAAGCCAGAAGTTTGTTTGAATTTGACATACGAGGCTGAAGGCTAGCGGGGCTCGGAGGCACTCGCGAGCTCTTACCATGGTCTCTGGAAAGGATCACCGACGTACTCAGCTGTCAAAAAGCATCGCTGTTGTTTCAGACCTGTTGCCCACAAACTCCACTTAGGCTTTCCATTACCTAGTGGAAGACAATAAAAGCCTCTTACAAAGACAGCCACAATTGCTGGAGAATCTTCTTTTCAAAAACATGACTTGGAAGTTTAGCCTTTGGGAAATTCATTTTCTATTGAGATGTAATTTGAGAAATTTTTAAATAGCAACTTCGGATTTTCAGGTTTAAGAGGACTTGAAGGAAAGCAACAAAGAAGAAATCATAAAGAGGAAACTTCTCCCCTCTTTCCCCCCAGGATATTTCTTGACACGTTTTTGAATGCCATAAGAAATCTGTGGCTGCCTGAAAACTAGTGTTTGTCAATATATAGTCTTTGTTTGCTCCTTGGAAATATGAACAGAAGATTAAAATCCAGATATCCAGAAAGCATCGGAGTACATCTCTGAGGCTAGCAGCATCTCCTTTTTATCTGACAGCACCACAGTGCATAGGGTACACAGGTGAGGACTTCTCATCCTGGCCTGAAAAGGCAGCAACAGAGATATATGCTACACAGTTTGGGATGTGGTGTTCCAGAACCATTTGGAAAACTAAGAAGGGTATTTCCATCTACTTGAAACTTTTCAATCTGTGAAGCGGGTTTGGCATCCTCACAGAAAAGGTGCCTGATTTTACAAAGGGCTAGTTCGTGTTAGGCTTTCTCAGGATAATGTCCTTTTTCTCACACGTACGTGGGCAGCTCCCATTTTCCCAAGCTTGATGAGAGAGAATGGACAGACATTCCCTTCCGGACGCTCCATCCAGATCCGCTGAGTTGGCAAAAGGCTGTCATCATCTGCTGCTGCTGTAAATCAGACGCAAAGTAATACCGGAACGGTACAGGAATTTGAAAGGGAAAAGCAAGCAGCTGCACCAGAGAAAGGGGTCTTTGAGGAGGAACAGTCCTTCCCAGAGCTGCTGTCTACAAATGCATGGGTTTTTCCCTTGATTCCCACTGGCTTGTAGGGGTAGTGACCAGCAGTGAAGCACCGGGGACTAGGACGGTTCAGAGTGAACGCGTACAAACATATGATGCGGTTCTGGACTCCAGCAGGAGCTCGTGGGAGAAGGTAAAAGCTTTCTTGTCCCACAGCCGTCTTTCAGAGGAGGATACTGCAGATGTCTGTCCCCGTTGTCAGCTGAGCTCCGGCTCTCGTTTCAGTCAGCAGCAGCTCTGGCGTTGGTTGAGTTGGCGTCAGAATCAGGCCTCTCGCTTAATTCCCTTCCTATATTGATAGAGAGCCATGTCTGTGTGCACACCACAGAGCGTGAATACGTTGCTGTCCCTTGAGGAAAGAGACCATTGAATAATCCTTTTTGTTTAGTATTATTAAGTGGACCATGGCCCTTATTTTGCTTGTTTTGCTGCTATTCCTTTGGGACGGGAGAGGTGGCCTTGTTCACGCCACTGCCTTTAAACATGGTGAGCAAGATTTAAAGAAACATAAATCCACTCAAGAGAGAGAGGGTTACACGGCAGAGCTGAATAATGGGCTTTAATAGGCAAAACAAACAGTTAAATAAAAGATGCACACGGCATGCTAAAACTTAAGGAATGCATATTCAATGCAATGCATTATTAAATACAACGGTGAACATATGGGTGCCTACAATTAATGTATATAAATAGCTGATAAAATTGCTCAGTATTAGAAAGCTAGCGGCAAAAATGACCTCATATGTCAAGCAGACAAGCAGGCAGTTACCATTTTCTTTGTACACCTTACAGATGATAAATTAGTTTTATGGTCTGCATGGGGCCCTTATCACATTACAGCACCAAGTGTTTGATAAAGAAAAAAAATGCCTCAGCTAAAAATCGAACTGAAATTTGGAGTCCCCGTGGACCTCATTTTTTTAACGTAAAGAATTTTAACCAACTTCCTTTTGGAAAGATTTATTGCTCTAAAGAGAAATGTATATCTCTATCCTATGTGCTTTTATTACAACTTCTTCTCTTCTCTTCTTCTTCTTCTTCGTTTTTTTCTCCCCCTGACATTACATATAATATGAGCCTGCTGTAACGGATTCATTATTGATTGGGGGATTTAGTGGTTACAGCAGAGGGAAGGGGCAAGCAGGACTCCTGGGTTCTGCTTCTGTCTTTTCTACTGACCTTGGGTGAGCTGTTTCACCTCCCTGAGACTCAGTTTGTCTGTCTCCAAAACAGGAGGGAGCAGGCAGTGACTGTGAGGCAACACTATTCATTGCGTTTGGAAGCCCAGAAGAAAATCCAGGGACTGGGCTCGTCCGGCAGACGGTGGTGAAGAGGGACTCTGCAGTGAAAACTGTACCCTGGGACATGTGGTGTGGTAGCTCAGAAATTAGTTTCCCCCTTCCCAAAGTGAGAGGGATGGAAAGATCTATTTTCCAATAAATCCAGCAGTTCTGCTTCTTCTTCCCCTCTGCTTCTGATTGATCTTTTCCTGCTTTTAGCAATCTCTGCTGCGTTGGCATGTGTGGTTCCTTAAGGGTGCATTTCCCGAGATTTTATATCCCTTTTCTGGAGCTGAAAGGGTTTCTGAGGCTGTGGGAGGGTGCTGGCAGGCACTCACGAGCCTGTTGCTGGAGTCAGGGGCCAGCATGTGGGGTCAGGATCCAGCCACACTGGCTGGATGCCCTGGGAAGGCAAATGGCATCAGGCACAGAAGCTTTAAGAGGGAGCAAAACAATTTCACAGCCATCCCATGGCTCCTTCTCTTCCCTCTGCTTTGAAAAGCTCTTTTCAGAGGTGGCTTTTGGCAAATATCAGTTTCCCAGCTTTAACCAGTTATTCCGTGGCTCCAAACTTTTTAGAACAAAAGGTTTTTCCGTTTCGCAGTCCCCTGTGCCTGGAAGAGCAACTCTGAGGTAAAGGCACCGAGGCAACACCTGGAATATCACCCCGGTTTGGATCCCGACCTGTGTGCCAGCAGTGATGAACCTCCAATGCAATTCACTCTGGTTGTAATTTTGCCCGTAAGCAAAAAACATGTCCTTTTTTTTTTTTTTCCCCCCACCTCAATTGTTGTTTTATCTTTTAAGAAGGTGCTCAAATGCAAAGGCTGGACGTTTTTACTGCCACGTGTGTGCACACAGTGTGTCCTCCCGTGGCCATTGGCTTCTGATATTTCTGACATAGAGTCCGGTGAGATGGTGTCACACTGCTCCAATAGGGATGACCATGGCAGGGATTATGCCAGGCAATTATGCCAGGCTCTCAGAGGAAACACTGAGCAGACATTTGGTTAAAAGCTTGGTGGCCGAGTTTAGTTATGTAGGTGCATCTCTATTTGTCTGAGCATCCCCCCACCAATGTAAATAGTTAGTTACTTGTGATGTAGTTTTTTAGGACACTGATTGCTGGTAAAACACAGTTTATGCTTAATCACTTGCTCAAATCACTGAGAAGACACCAAGATTTAAGCATGTGCTTAAAATTAAGCATAGAGTTAATCACCTTTATGAGTTAAATTAACACGTTCATGCCATACAATGAAGTTGAAAATACCTTTGAAAGTCCCCCTATAAAAATGAGTAACATGTGTTTCCTCACTGACAAATTTCTACTAAAATGCCATACAATGAAAGAAGAATTTATAGCTGTAAACATGGCTTGCAAAGAGGGAGGCAACCTCCAGAATTTAGCAATCACATTTGTTAAGGTTTCTCTAAAGCCTAAACTCTCAATTAACAAGCAAATCATCATCAGACAGTCAGTGAATGGCAAATTCATTCTATTCAACATCTTTTCAGAAGTGGATTTTGTGCACTTATCTCCATGAAAACCCAGCAGGAAAGTTTTCCATGAGAGTGATCCTACATCTGCCTGTTTTTAATGACTGTAATGGCAAGCAATATTCTACAATTACTTTGGCGATCTCATTTCAAGCATGCAAATCATATTATTTAAGAGCCCAGCAAAAGTCATTTATTTCTTGGAACTGCTAGCTAACTTTGGTGGGGTGAAGAAACGCTGTAGTTGGAATTAAAAGCCCTGATGTCTTGTAACCTTCCACGGTGGAGTTGTAAAATTTGTCCAACAAGGTCAGACAAGAAATGCTGAAAACAAGTTACAGAGAGCGAGAGAGAAGGCTGGAGGGGGGGGAACCCCACCACCCTATATTGTTCATTACCAAGTCATCTAGGTGTTCTCTTAGCTTAGATGATGAATGAAGAGTTCATAACCGGTTCATCACATTGGACACCAGGTAATAGCAAAAAAACACTGCACACAATGTCATCCCAGAAAGACATCTGGGAAACGAGATCTTTTCATTGCCACTGTGCCCCTTCTGAGAATCTGATGAATATCTTTTCTGATTTCGTTGCGGACAAAGCCAAGTGTTTTTAATATTCACACAGAGCTGTTGGGTGTGTGTGTTGTTGCAGTTTTGCTACCACATACATCAAGATGCACGTAATATCTTACTTTTTGTCTCCTGCTGGTACAACTGTCTGTTTGTCTTTACTGTTTATTTTTTTCATGGGATGGCAGAGAGAATGGTATTGGGGTAAAGAAGCTCAGTAGCTGGCAATAAATTTTGTTACCATAAACAAAATATAATTGCCTTAACACAGTCTATTTTCATCTCACTTTTTTTTTTTTTTTTTTTTTTTTTTAATGTTTATCTCTTTGCTTGTTTGTTAATTTAACCCATGTGGAGACTCAGTGGATGGTGTGACAAGATATGTATGCCAAGAATGATGTAGCAAGATATAAGGTACCATTTCACTTCAGGTTGCCAATTCTGTCTAAGCCTGATAAACGCTGACAAAAAAAAATTGAGTATCTTCTAATAATTATTTTTTTAGGAAATAAACTCCAGCCACTTTCTTTTTCTGTTCTGTCTCAATTGCTCCCACTCTGCTGCGGCTCCCAGTTGCTTAGGAAGTTCTGAGCAGACCAAGGCTTTATGGAAGGGTGGAAGCAGATTATCAGTGACAACTGATTTAAAAATGGCTAATCAGACTACTGAGCACAATTTCTCAAAGTGGGAGGAGATGTATTTCTTAACAGGAGTTTAAGAAAGACCCTGAGGGGGCCTTAGAAAGCCATAGGGAAGGTCCTCCTTTGCCATGTGCTTTCTTTGTCCTCATGATTTCATCCTTTGCCACAAGCCTTCCTTTGGAAAATGTCGCGGTGAGCAGTCCTTGGGTGGTGAGCTGCTGGAATTATACCAGGTGTGAGGCCAGGACAGTTATGTGTGTGAAAGTATTAAAGCTTTGCACAGATACCTTTTGGTACCTGTTTGATCTGTCACCAAACCAAACAATATTAGTTCTGTTCTCACTCACAAAGGTATTAAATCAAAATAAAGGTGGGACTTTTCCACCAAAGTGTACCAGATTGGTGTACCAAATACCTATTAGTTTAACGTAGTTAGCCCTAAGCTTCTAGCTTTCACTTGTAGATCTCCATCCACAAGACATTTTCTCCCTTATAGCCACTGCTTAAGTTCGTTGATATTTTTATAGGTCTGAGACACTTACTGTTGAATTATATTGCCGAGTTGCTTAGTGTCTGAGCACAAGTGATTAAAATACTACATCCCTTAAAGAGCTTTGGTTCTGTATTATTCACCCCCATGCTGGAGTCTTCAAGTCTACTTGTCAGTTTTGCCTTCTTAGCTTGGCCGCTGTGCTTCAATGTCACAGTTTCAGGCACGCGGATGACCTTGGTTTTGGTCGTATTGAGGGTTACACAAGTTTAGGGAAAAGTACTGTTCTTTATTATGTATATAATAGTACGCACGGTTCTTCAAAAACAAATTAAGGACACAGATCTTACCCTCAAGAGTTTATGATTTGAATGGATCTATAACATGATGAATGAACACAATAGAAACAGAAGGAGGAAAGAAAAATATAGGGTCAAGCATCACTAGAAAAATCTGTGTCGTTTCATTGATGAATTACACATACATTTACTGCTTCTATTTCAAGTGTTATGGAGTGTAATTGGTATTGTATGTACATATACATGAAAGATGACCTGGAGATAAGATTGTTAGAAATCAGTTGCTGCTGCTAATGCAGCAAATCTGTTATATGGGGTGTGTGTGTATATATATATATATATATATATAAAATTAAATCCATAAAATCAGTAAATGTTCTTTTGGAAAGATTTAGTCCCCTGAGTGACTGGCATCTGGCATGTTCTCAGCGGCGTATCAGACAATCTTGGATGACACTCAGTGCAACTGGCTTTTCGAGGAATGGGGATGCCAAGGTTTTAACACAAAAATTACTTCTGCCCAATGCGAATCAATAGTTCTGTTCTTTCATTAGTCACTCACATTTTGAGTCCATGACACTTGGTCTTCTTGACCTTATTTATCCCACAATGGAGTTCATGGCAAAGAAAGGAATCGACAACCAAACAACATCAATAATTGCAATCCCTGTATTTACCAACCCAGAGATAAATGCCCAAAGTTATGATTTCGGCTAGGGCTGTTAACCCATAACTGGCTTTGACTATTAATTTCATAAATGATAATTCTTTAATTGAATATATGTATATCATTATATATCATCCTCAAGTTAAGGGTCTTAGGAAATGTGTTGAAGATCCTGAACACATCCTGGGGAGAGGGGAAATCATGCTTCCTAGGATATTTCCATTTCTCCTGTTAGTACTTCCAAGGTGCTTTTTCAAGGACAATGCCAACAAAGGGTGCCAGGTACCAAGTGAGGGAATACAGGAAAAAAGGAAAATGACTGTGGACCGCGGTTTGGTTAAGGTGTCTGGAGCATGGCAGGAAAGGGACAGGGTGTGTGACTGTGTGAAAAAGCATGATCGGGTGAGAATTTTGACTCAACAGCAGGAACTAATTTGTCTAAGAAGTAGGAAGGTGAAGATATAAAGGGATAAAAGTTTTACATAGACAATATTTTATTTTGGTTTACTATTGTTTTTTTTTCCCCAGGCTGTCAATAATGACCCTAGATTCAGAATAAGCCTATACTGGAGTCAGTCACCAGAGCGGGTGATAAATACACCCTGCACGCATAAACTTTTGACAGAACTTTATCACATATAGTACAGCCCTCTTCCCTGCCTGTTGGTATTTGCTGAAATTTTCTAGATTCGCCGCTACCAACTCTGTAGATGAATAACTGTATATAAACCCATACTTAGAATCTGCCCATATGCAATATTTATGCTGCTGAGTGATAAATTACACCTGGGCCACTTTTACACGTCTCCGCTGCAGACAAAGAAGTGATTGGTTGTTATGTGTCTCTGGGCCAGTTTGAAAGTGGCTGTCAGATCGAACAGGCATGTAGCCATGCTAGTTTAAAGTTCGGTGTGGGCTGTAAACCTTGCTGGCGAAGGGAAAAGGGGGGAAATAAATACAGTGACAGTAGTGCAGCTGAGCTCTGACACGCAGAGCTACGCGGGCAGCTAAATCAAAACTAACTCAAGGTGGCTAGATGAGTTATAGTTGGACTTTTGACTGCAGTAAAATCATTTTCATTGGGAGCATACCTAAAGTAGGGAACGATGCAGTATGAATAAGAGTATCTGGTCTGAGTGGAAGGTAGGTTTGAGGAGTTTAAGGAGCAACTATTGTTGGAATGAATATTAAAAATATGAATATACAAATATACAAACCAGTCCAGAAACAGAGACCTAAAGTAAGTTTTTCTGATCTCTCATCTTTTTTGTAATTAAAAAAAAAAGAAAGATCAGAAACCTTTCAGCTTCTGTTCCTACTTGCAAGTGGACAACCTAAGGAGAGAAACCCAAGCTGCATTCCCCCGAATACAGTGTGCTTCTGTTTGGTTTGTCTGTCTACCTGCCTATCTAGCACTCCCTTAATCGTGTAAAACCACAGAATGAACTAATAACAGCTTTCCCAGATGAAAACAAGTGTATTATCTTTTTATATTTTCTGAAGCAGGCCAGCGTTTCATCATTTCACTGCGTTCAGTTGTTATGTTAGATTGTTTGATGTAATAGAATGACATGACACTGGTACACCAGATACATCAGAATTATGAACACTGGAAAGAGACAGTGATAAAGTGTTTCGAGATACATGCAATCCTGATAGTGCTATAAGTTTCTGCAATTGATTAAAGACATTTCCCCTGTGCCACCTCATTATTACACATCAAAGGAGAAAAACAAGGGCAAGCTGGATGGCAAAAAAAAAAAAAAGAAAAATATGTTGTTCTATCCATTCAGCAGAAATCCCCCAGATATGTTAAATTAATTTGTATATACGAGTATAAGTAAGCATGAAAAAGACTAAAATAGGTTTGGAGGGCAAAAAAGTTTGTGTTGGTTGTCTTGCTGAGTGACACATCTGGAAGAAAGATTATGGGAAAGCATCTGAGCAAGTAGGAAAATGACAAACTCAGGATCGCTGCAGAGATCACGGAGGTTTCCAGAAGCAAGAATGACAGAGATGCTCATCATTCAAAATGACTGCTAGGTTAGACCTGAGTCCTGGCGTTGGACTGACATAAAAAATAAGCTTCTCCACAATTTGAAGGTGCTCAGGTATAGCATTAATTTTGGCTGGCAATTAAGATCCGATTGAGCTGGAATCTTTGGCACTTAGTTTATTTCCAGATTTCTAGAGGAAAAAATGAAAGTTTGGAAGTCCTATTTATCTATGGGTACGTGAATCCATGAGACACTCCAAACATCATCCTCTTCCATTAATAGACAGTAATGAACCAAGGCTTTGCAGATATGGGAGAGCTTTGAGTTGGCCTGAGAATGAATGGCGGTATTCTGAGCTCATGCCAAATATCTCCAAACCTTAACTCTCTGGTCTTTCCACAGAAAAATCTGTGGAAACCATGAGGATAAAATGAGGGCTGGTTTATTCGCTGGTCCAATGAAATGCCATAGTGTTTAATCGAGGAATTGCAAGGAGATGCCAGACAAATTCAGGTATGATAAGTACAAGAAAAAATGGTCAGCACTGTACATTTTGTTTCCAGTGACATACAACACTCTTACAGTCTAAATTCACAAAGTATTAGAAGAGTTATAAACCTCACTGTACAGATGATGAACAATGAGGGAGACAAGCAAAGATACAAGATCACAGGAGGAATCTGAGCTAATTATCTGAGAACTGAACCTACATAATTTGGGGTTCAGACCCATTTTTTAATAATCAGATGGGTTTTTTCCTTCCTGTGCTATAGTATTCTATATCTCACAACACTTCTTCCCCTCTGAAAGGGTATTCTTATCCTTAATCAAGTACATCTTTCAATGAAAAGCCACCGAAAAGTGTCTAAATCTGACTGCCATTTATGGCCTTGTGAGGAAGACCTAAAAAGGGCTGACACAACTGAACACAGATCTGTGCAGTTTTCATTTAAATTCCTATCAACTACTTGGTGGCCTTTCTGGACAGAAACTGGTCTCTACTTTGTCCAAGCTTCTACTATTTGGTCCTAACTGAATGTTTGCTCTGCAAGAAACCAAAAACTGAGCTCACATCTGAAGGTAAACTACTATCGGACACCACCATTTCTGAAGAGGGTGAAAGCCCTCAGGTCAAGCAGTCTTATGGAAAAATGTGCAACTGCTCCCCCTTCTAGTCATGCTTGGGGACTAGCAGGGGAACATCTGCCTGCAGAGCTATTTGTCTGTCACCTTTTCCCATCATTTAACTCACTTTTATAGAAAACAGTAAACAAACCAACCCCACACTTTACAAGTCTTTGGAGTCTCAAAATTCCTCTCCTATTTTCAAGCCATTATTTTTTTCTTAGTGGTGACTCACTCAGGTCGTATGTTTTAGCTGAAGTTCAGGCTTGCAAACATCACGGCATTGGAAAGTGTTTTTAATAAAAAAAAATCTGTGTGGCTTGTCTTAATGACACATCCTCCCTCCTTCTCTAGAGGAAGAGTGGGAAGACACCTAGGTAAAAGATCTAGCTAAGAAAAACCCTAGAGTCTATATCAGACTGCGCTGTCAAAAGAACTTTCATGTACTCCAATACATTTAAAAAAAAAAAGTCTTAGAAAGTAAGATATGAAGACTACTGAATGCCCTTCATTATAAGGCAGGACAAGACCTGAAACAATACTTTGTTCATGACTCATGCTCAATAAAGACAGGTCATTGCAAGCGCCAACTCAAGAAAATGATTGTCCCAATCATAATCAGATATGTCCTGAGAAATAAGAGTAGATTCATACCGTGTTTGCAGAAATAGCCAATGGGGAGCCTCCTATCTGTTGGCAAGACCCTTATTGACGTCAGTGAGAGCATGATAGAGCCCAGAATGCTGCAGACGAGGCATTAGGGATACACAAATACCAAATAAAAATACCACAGGCATTTTGCTCTTCAGCATTAATAACAAATGTCAACAGTCAAGTGCTGCTTCTTCAGGCTGAAGCTGTGATATCCAGCCAGTGGGTAATCTCTCAAGACTTCCCAGCAGCCATTTATAGCTTTCTGATAAGGTAGAGGATTCATTTTGTTAGCTTGCCCCAGCCTCCCTTGCTGCAAAACAGCAGTTTTACTTGTGGAAGCAAAAGTATGGGTAGAGGTCAATTGCTGATTTCTTGGAAAGGTACGTACAGAGACTGGGGTACTGATAAGGGATTAGGAGCACCTTGCTTTAGTTGTCATCTTTGTAATATGCTATTTATGGCAATTGAAAATATATTTCCACCCATACTTAGCCATTGTGTGAGCTACATCTGAATTAACCCTGTGTCAGGAGAACCTCGGATTATCAAACTTGGGAAGAGGTATTGGCCTAAGGAAGGGATCCTACCAGGGTAAGCAGCAGAGTTTTGGTGCTCAGCTTTGTCAGAGACAGCCATACACCCCTGCCAAACCACTGCCTTGCTCTGTATAAGACCATCTGTTGTAAATCCTCTTCTAGAAGTATGCTCTTCTGTCTGGCTTTCGGGTACATGAAAAAGCAAAGACAGGAAGAAACACCAGCATTGCAGAGAGACCAGAAGAGGTATGTGGTCACACATCAGCTGATAAAGGTTCACCTTTCACAGTGTTACAGTTCCATCCTAATCTTTGCTGGTAGTTTCAGCTGAACTGCAGAGTTTTGTACGGGGATGTCTGAGGTGTAAGCATATTTTTCTTTCAGCTGGTGATGATGTGGGAGTGGAAGCTTGTTAAAAGGAGAGTCTCACACAGTGGTAATAATTCAGGTTACAGTAGAAAGATTTTCCAGAGCTTTTCTGGCTAGAGCTCGGCTTTTGGGAAGTGTTTGGGAGCCTGTGTACCACTGGTTACCTAAAGCTTTGTGAAATCTGAACAAGTCCTTCTGAAAATTTGGGTTTCACTCTCACTTTGCCTAAATGACGCAAGAATTCGTGACACAGGAATAATAATGCTGTGAAAATAAACACAAGACTGTGACAAGCTCAGTGCTGGAGAAATCGAGACCCTCTAAATACCTCTCAGAGGATGCCACGTCCAGTGCCTTAACCATCAATCCAGGCCTGAGTTAACCACCCTTCCTTCCTGTTTTGAAGTCTGGTGATTTCACTGCATGAAGCTAGACTCTTGGCAGCCCCACAGAGATTTTCCTCTCGCTTTCTGGTGCTGTTTTGTTCTATGAATTGTTTGCACTTCAGGAACAGGAGGATGAATTAGTCTCTATGGAGTGTTGATGCCATTTCAGACTGAATAGGCTGGGGGACAGCTAACCCACAGGACAGAATAAAATACAAAGAAGGCTTTATTAGTGTTCCTCTCCCCTTTTAACCTTTTAAATGCCTCTTTGTGAAGAACCCATTGTCTGCTCTTCGAAGTTAAATCAGAGGCCACTGTAAATTCCAGCAGGTGGAAGGGTCACAGAACAACCAGTCTTAGCTATGCAAACTTTATTCGTATTGAGAACGTACACTTGGGAATTCACTTTTGCTCTTGAGTTTATCGCTTATGAGATTGAGCAACAGAGCCCTGTCTTTATAAATATGTGTGTGGGTGACAGCAGAACCCTTGTTTGTGTTATACTCTGGCAGGTCCCTTCATGTGGTATCCCATACAGATGGGAGATATTTTGCATTCATAGCCCACTTTAGTTTTACCAGGTTTATTTCCTGGTTTAGCTTCCCACCCCTCATATTTGTGGAAATCAGTTCTTGAATCTCTGGAAATGCAGAATGCAAAGTCCTCCTTGTTACCTTAAAAAATGCCCATATTTCTGCCTTTCACAACACGTTCATCTTTCTGCCTCAGGCTTCTTACCACTGAAGTTTCAGAGAACCAGGCACGTCCTGTCTGGAGAGGAAAAGACTAAAGGGAGTCATGATGAATGTCCATAAACACATAAAGGCATGTCCCTGAAAAAGGAGAGGAACCAATTATCCTCATTAGTCAGTGAGAACAAAAAAAAAAAAAAAAAAAAAAAGGAGTGATAGGTTCTGGATGAAGCACTGAATATTTAGGTTGACTGTTATGGAAAACTTCATAACTATTAGTACATTTAAGGCAATGAAGCAAGTCACCCAAGGGAGGTCGTCAGATCACCTTCATTGGAGATAGTCAAGGGAAGGTTTGACACTCATCCATCAGAGAAGTGTTAGAGATAATTAAATCAGTCTTGCCCCAGGCAAAAGGATGGACTAGATAATTCACTAGTGCTCCTGTTCAACCCAGCAGATTCTATATTTTTCCTTCTTAATTGGAAAGATATGTGTGTGTGTGTGTGTGTGTATGTGTACCTCAATTCCTATCAATCTATTTTACCCATGGAATGGCTGAAGTATCTGTATTAGGGAGTGACATTTCTTTCCTTAGCTTTATTGTCCCCATTTTGAAAGGTTTACTCCGAATCGCCTCAGCAGTTTTTCAGGTACCTGTACACAGCATTGTGAAGAGGACTAGGTACCAATGGCCGCTAGTCTTACTTTTTCCACTTGATTGGATTTGTTTTGCTAAAATTTAGCTCTTAAAATACACATCTAGACAGGAAGAATTGCCTCCTTGTCTGCCTTTGACTACTCAGTGCCATCTGCAGACTAGACAAGCATCTCCAGAAGGCGCTTTTATCCCATCCCTAAGATGGGTTAAAAATCAGTGCGTCTCTGGAATTGCCTGTCTTTTTCCACTGGTTTTATAGGGACCCCAGATAACTCTTACATTATTAGATATCTAAAGACAAGACTAGACATCTAAAATGAAGCATGGCGAGTCCTGCCCTTTGCAGCCCTGCACAGTCTGTTTTCCCATGCCTTTGTTTCCCTGGCGATAAAGCAGGGTAATGACAATGGCAAGGTACCTAGTGTGCTGTGCATGTTGCCTATTACAATTA
This sequence comes from Sterna hirundo, assembly GCA_009819605.1. Lineage (NCBI taxonomy): Eukaryota > Metazoa > Chordata > Aves > Charadriiformes > Laridae > Sterna > Sterna hirundo. Next base: position 78,767,676 of record CM020462.1, on the reverse strand, counting down.
TCATGATTGTCTCAGTGTTACTTTGTGCTTCTCCATCTGTTTGCAGTCTCCATCTGTTGTCTCTCCTCTTGCAGTCAGGTAAGTCTAAAGATTTAGTTAAACCTAAGAGTTAGGTTGTAAGTTGCCTGTGTCAACAGCCACTTATTTTCCCTCCTGGGTTTGCATCACCTACTGCAGTAGGATTGTGATGCTTGACCGTGGCCTACATATGCTACAGCAATGCGAGCGATGGTATTAGCAATAGCACCAGAATTCCTTGATCTTGTGGTCCATGTTCCGAGAAATGCTGCTATAACATAAATCATATATTATCTCATTCTGATTTCTGATAATCAGAGGGCACTACAAGGACATCTTGCAGAGTAAGTTTACAAAGGGTCTTGAAATCTGTTCACTAGGGGAAGAATAATTTTGATATTCATACACTGAGATGAATCCTGAGCAGTGGTAAGCACCATCACTTTCTTTGGCAGCTCAGACTAAGCACGCCTTGTCACAGCTGAGATTGCAACACAAGAGTTAATGCCTTTGTTAAATGTGCAAGCTGAGGGTAATGCTACTTGAAGAGTCTGCTCTGAAAGGCAATTAAAACTTTGCACAGGGAAACATTACGGACAACACTGGAAGGAGACTGCCACCTCCTTTACCTTGATCTTTACAACTGTAACGGCACCCACCACACTGGGAGACCTGTGTGGTCTTTGCCAGCAAAGGCCCTTTTCCAGCGTGTGTGGAGGCAGCAAGGAAGATCATTGTCTGGCCTCATAGCTCAGAGAGAGAACAAATGCAAACTAATTGTATACAATAAATCAGATCTGAATGGGGTCAGCAGCAAATGGACAGATGGAGAAAGATTTTCTGCCCTTTCATCCAGTTACTGTTACCCAGCGTGTCACTAACACCCTCCCTCTAGGGCAGCAACCTTCCCAAATTCTCTGACACCCCAAGGCCACTGTAATACTGTAGATAAGATAATTAAAGCATTTCTCTTAGCCAGTGATGTTCCTCACTTTGTAACTTACTTTTATGGTTACGTCCAACTGCTAGAGCTGAGCGTAGACCTGGATTAGCTGAGTAACATTAATGGATGAAGATGCTGGTTCTTTATTTTTATTCCGAGGTATCCTCAGGGTATGTAACGGAACAACAAAGCTCATCTGAATTTACTGAGTGAAAATCTATATTTTTCACAGCTTGCAAGAAGTTGTAGCAAGATACATTGGAGTCCACACAATGATGTCTCAACTCCTCCCATGACCCCTTGTCATCACAGATGTTCTGGTTGCTACTCCATGCAGCACCATTAAAAAAAAAATAACACAAGAAACCTTTGGGTGAGCATATCCCTGCATCTGGTAGCTCCCCTTGGCTTCCAAAGCAAAAGAAGGCCAGCTTCATCCCTCCACAGCACACATACAAGCAGGGGCAAAGACAACATAAAGAAGCATTTCAGGCTACAGCAAGAGGTTGAAATGTGGTCCTCCAGCTGTGCTAAAGCACAGGTTACCCAGGGTCACTAGCAGACTCCTGTCCTCTTTGGATTAGACACACTGCACGACTCACTTGCAGGTTATATACCTCTGGCGTACGGAAGAATCTGATCCCAAGCCTCTGAGATGGGTTATTGGGTGTACCATAACAGGAATCATGCTAAATGAGTGGCAAGTTTAAGAAATTGTTAGTAACCATCCTCTGATTTTCCAAGCTATTTCATTTTCACGACAATACGCTCCTCCAGTGATAGGCAAAGAAACACCCCAAACCTCTGATGCTAACTATACTATGCAAAATGGAGACTGTTAATTTGCCTAGTTAGGAAAACAGAACATAACTTTTATTTTATAGGGGGCCATCATCTTGCAAATACTTAAGCATGTGCTTAACTTTAAACCTGTGAGGCCTTTTGGAAGACAATGGCGCTATTTACATACTTCAGCGCCGTTGCTTAGTCTTCATAGGATTAGCGCTGACATTAGCAGCCTTAACTTCCTGACAGTGTAGTTTCCTAGTTTTGCATAACAATAATGGTAAGTTTCTGTCTGATGTGATTTACACAACCCATCATTTGCCTTTGTCTGTGAAGCTATAAATCAATGTGTATTTTTTTTCCCCGGACTGATCTTCAGCCTGATTCTCTGGGCTGTAACTGTGATTATGCCTGTTCCCTCTGTTTTCCCTCCAGGTTTTCTTGGGTCGCTTCCACCAGCAAAACACTTTCTGTCTAATTGGGACAATGAACTTTATCTTTTTTTTTTTCCCCTGCCAAACTTTCTTTAACGATCTCTCTTATAGTTAGAGACTGCAATTTCCTTTAATTACTTGAAACCATCTAAAATAAACAATTTTAAACCAACAGAACAAAGAGCCATTTGTTTTGCTGGTGCCCTCTCCCCATTATCCTTCCATTCTTATTGCTGATGGTACTGAGAGATTAAACTTCATCCTACAGGCAGCGACCTACTCTCCTGTTTCATTTTAATTTTTCATATCCCCCTCCCCCCATTTTGGCTGGCAGTCCCCCCAGGTTACACATTACATCAAAGTATACATCATTTGCTCTTACTTTTTTCTGCATGCTGCCTCTAGGCTAGGAAATTTGCAGAATGCTGCTGTTGCTGCTGAGAACTAGCCATTTTCCTTTAGTCAAATGTTTTTTAACTTGAAAATGTCAATACAGAGATAAGTCATAAGATCAACTCATAAATATTCACAGGCTGCCTCTTTTGTTTTGTTTTGTTTCTCTCCCCAAGTCACAGTGTTATCCAGGGTAGTGCCTTGCTACTTACTTTGCACATATTCCTGAGTAGTCTTTCTCTCATTAGTGCTTAAAGAAGTACCAAGAGTTAAATTTTTCATTAGCAATTCTTGTGCAGAGTAATATCCTGCATGTATTAGACACACAGAGATATTTCCCTTATGGAAAAATCCTATAGGGCTTCATAGAAAATTACAAACTTTCTCATATAATTTTTTGAGCCACCTTGTAAAATCAAACATACAATGAAATATACTTCTATGAGATGGTTCAAAGAAACCTGTGGAGAAGAAATAACTCTCTAATAAATCCTGTAGGTTTTTTGGAGTAATTTCTATAACCCTATTAAGTTTCTTTAGAGCTCTGCCAATTCCACCCCTCTGCATGTCCGTAGGCTCCTTTGAAAAGGGCACAGAGATAGAGCCCAAAACCTGCTCTGTCATTTCTCGCTATGGATTTATGTAAAATAAGATTTTCCTGCTGCCTCCAGTCCCCAATGGCTTGCTGAAAATTCACCATTGCTTTCCTGGCAGTTCTTTTGTTTAGCAAATTTGCCTAAAACAAATTATATCTGGTTCTTGCACACTCAGTTGCTCCATGCGTCGATGTTGGAAGTCACTACGGATCCACCGAATTACAGAGATCTAGCACCAAAGTTTTGACCCCTCAGCATTCGTTTTCAGTGACGGCACGCATCTGGAGTCTCAAATCCCAGCCTTCAGCATAGGAGCACTCCCATGCTTAAACCCATGGAGCAGGAGGACATATCAAGCTGAATCAGAATGGGGCAGATGAGGGTCAGCAATGGAAGGGTTAGATCCTTAACAGTGTGAAGATGTGAAAGGCCAAAAGTTTTAACACATTTTATCACAAACAACTCATTCCAAGATATTTACAGCCTGCCCATATGAAGCATTGGAATGAACAACACAACAGCGACATAGGTGAATAGGTGACTAGGTGACATCACACCACCTTGTTAAACTATTCTTATTGCTTCATGATTAAGAGCAATCATTCAAGTGTTTAAGGGCAAATGTACGCTGGTATTTGAGTTTAGGGAGGAGTGAAGTCCGTTCTGACATCTGCTCTATGATTATCTTACAGCTCAGTTTCCCCTAGGGATGTTCCTATGCAATTTTGTAAATATCCGTAGCTGGGGCTTCCAAATTAAAAAGCTAAGGCTGAACTCCAAGCATTTGCTCTGCATGGGATGGGCATGAGAATTCCTGTGATCCTGTCTGAGGCAAAAAGTAAATAGCACGCTTATTGTTAATAATTGGTATATATTTTTGAGTAAAAACAATGATGTGATCTCACCAGCTGGTTGATTTAATATAAATATTCAAACGCATAAACAGTTTATTAAACAGATTGGAAATCATCAACTTCATTATTGTAATAGAGCAAATACAGTATCTTGATTTTCAATAAATGGAACAATCTACCGTATGCCGAGTCACTTGCTGTCTGTTGCTATATTCTATTAAAAAGAAAATAATGATTCTAACAAAATTTCTTGTAGCCACTCCAGGAATTAATAAAATTAGTGCAGCAACCACAAGACAGAATATAAATATTCTATTGAATTATCAATTAAAACCCCATAGCAATAAAGGTAAACTACATCAAATAAGTGAACAGAAATTATAGACTACTTCCCAAAGTCTTGTATTAGTCTTCATCTTGAGCCTGGAATGAAAATTCTTGAGACTAACAAGTATATAATTACTTGACATTTTTCTTCTTCGAGTCATCTTAGGAAAACAAATTACATGATGTAAGTGCAGCTCTTTGGATTCGTAAACTACCGGCATAATGAAGAAAACACTGTGTAGTTATTATGCATTGAGCATTCATTGATGTTAATTTTTGCTCAAAAGATTGAAGCAAAGATAATTTCTCAGTTTCTAATATGAGTCTTCTGAAGTTCCATTTCCATCAGAAGCCATTCGTCCCTGTTGCAGGAAGAGAAGTTTAGGTCATTTAGCTGGTTTGGCTGGACTTTCCCCTTCGGACAGCCACCTACAGCAAAAGAGCATCCCTACAAAAATCAACTTCTTCCATAAGCCAGTTGTGGTAATTAGCTGCAAGCATCATAAGGGTGAAATAATATCACAAGAGGCAGAGGAATAATTTAGGGTCATATGTAGGGATGAGATGTAGAAATTGAGAAGGGGATAATATCAGAGAGAAAACTTCCTAATCTCTGTTAGATTCTGGAATTGTATTCACACGCAATTTTAAACAGGATATTCAAATAGATGGAATGACTGTATTGGTAGGTACTGGGCACTACAAAGTGATAAAGGTTTCCATTTCTAGTTCCTCTCATTTCTCCCATATATTGAAGATACTCCAGTTTCATGCATTATAATATTTCTTGGTTCCACGTTCTAACCAAAAAGGTGATAGTACAGCACCCACCTTGTGACAATACTTTTCAACATGGTCTGACTGCTGTTGTAGCAGAAAGAAAACAGTACGGATCCAACTTTGCTATTTTGCCAATGTATCCAGGGAAAAAAAAGATGAAAAAATGAAGATAAAGAACAATCCCCTGAGGTACCATCCAATGGAAATGGTACTAAGTTGTAGAAAACCTGGATAATTTTCTGGTTCAATCTTTAATATAACCTGCCTTGGGAAAATAATTTTTCTTTTATGCACTTCCATTTCCCTTCGTACTCCTTCTCTTTGAAAGCCAGTTTGATTGCAGAGCTTTTCTAACTACATAAAAGTACTGACCAAGTGAGTCAAAGCGTGTAGGGTTTTCTGCAGATTGAAACCAGTCCTTCATTTCAGTGATATCACGACAGTCTCTACTGGTGGATGTGTAAAGACGTAATGTTTATACCTTTGGCTCTCTCCCCTCCTAGTTTTTTCATGGATAACTGTTGATAGAAAAAGGGCTGATTTTATTAACTTTCTTGTTTGAAAAATAGGAGACTGTAAAAATAACACTATTGTGTAAAAAGTATATTGTTTAGCTTTTTTTTTTTCTTCTTGGATGAAGAATTTAAAAAGAGGAATCTTTACAGTGAAGCAAAGCTTCGAAACAATACATAGGAATACTTAGATCTTTTTTCCAGATTATTATAATATATGTTTTTCAGGATTCTAACTTCAAACCCAAATTGAAATGGAAATACTCATAGGGTTGGGGAAGTTTATTTTGTTTTGTTTTATTTTATTTTCACAAAAGGTATATAGTTTTCCCCACCCAGAAATTTTGTTGCTTATTTAATCACTTTCATCTTCTTTTTTATGCAGTTCTAAGAGAGATTTCTCTAGGAAGTCACTTGTCCCCTACCACATCAAGCAACCAGAAAGAGATACTATTAACTCATATTACACTGGGGATAATCTTTGCTCAACTATCTACTTACAATTTGCTCAACTATCTACTCACTTCCCTCAATGCCTGTTTGGTCGAACCTGTGAAAGTTATTTGAAAAATGGGTGGGGGTTGGAGGAGGTCAGGAAATTCATTTCCTTGACAAACTTTAAACAGTCCATTCCAGTCTTTTCAGAACAAATTAATAATAGACAGGCAGTTTGTGAATAATGCTTACTTGATGTCATCATGAGGGGGGTATAACTTTGTGTTTACTTTTCTAATATCTCGAAGTATTTCTGAAAATTAGGAATTTATGATCCTGACCCAGGTATAATATGATACACATTATGCAACATGACCCATCACAGGTTCTCACAGCTCCAATACTCCATTTCACACCCTGGACGACTCCTGATTTCATAGAATCATAGAATGGTTTGGGTTAGAAGGGACCTCTAAAGGCCATCTAGCCCAATGCTCCCGCAATGGACAGGAACATCTTCAAGTAGATAAGGTGGCTCAAAGCCCTGTCCAACCTGACTTTGAATAGTGATTATTTTTTTCTTTTCCCTAAGTTTTGCTGCCTGATCCAGTAGTATATGTGATATACAGAGAGAAAAAATGCGAAGCCCACCCAATTAATTCTCACAACTATAGAACGCAGAATCTGTTAAGAAGAGAGCCTGATGCATAGCTTCCCTTTCCCACTCTTTTCCTCCCAATCTCTGTATCACATAATTCCCCACAAAAGCAAAGGTAATGCATACAGTTCTCCCAGCTAACATGCCTCTACATTTTAAGATCCTCAAGTTAGCGCACAACTTCCCTGTGCAGTCAATGAAGAGAAACCTCTTCCTTTGAATACCTGCAGGCAGAAATGCTGTCAGACTTATTTAGTGCTTAAATCTAAGCACAACGTAGCTGAAAGTTAGTTGACTCCATCAGATACCCTGGCTTGCATCTGACATTCTCAACTCATAGGAGGAGTGGCCTGATTTTGTATCTGGTCCCAAACTTTCAATTTTGTGCCAGACACTAACCCAAAATATGGCCTTGGGCATGTTACTTAAACTATCCTTGCCTCTGTGCTACCATCAACAAAATGAGATCTTCCTTCTCTGGGGGAACTGTGAGAATTAATTAGCTTGTGTTTGCCAGAACTTCTGAAGTGCTAAGCAAATGCTGATTAGAATAATTTTACAGGCTTCAGAGGACCGCATATCTCAAGGGATCATGTGGAGAACTCTCGATGGGGAAGTAATGCAGCACACTCAAAAATGCATTTGCAAGACTTTAGTCTATGTTTCACTCGAGTGGATTCATATTTTAAAAATCTTATGGCTCTATTCTTTCTAACCCTGCATACTTCATATCGACTTGTGTTTAATCTTGCATGCAGAGGGTGAGGAAAGTGTCTATAAAGCGGTCCTTCCTCACGCCCCTAAGGAATAATCTACGCTCATCACTATAGCATGTAACTGCGAAGACCAAAATAGCCTCACAAAGAAATGAATGTTAAGACTTCCCACGGGGAGTTGAAATGGGGAAGAGTAAAGTCTTGACCAGAGCATGGGAGGGGGGTTATGGACCTGGTAACCTATGAAAGGGCAGAGCAGCGACTTCTGCCGTGCGCGTCTCTGCCGCGCGAGGCTGGCCGCCGGGAGCACCCCAGTTGCTCAGCAGTTCCTTGTGCTTCCCTCAGGCCGCTTGAGCTTGTACAGTCCTAACAAAGGAAGGCTTATTAGCTCAAGCTACAGCGGAGTGTCGTTGTGGGGCTTTGGGCAAGGGCTGGTTTACGCCTGGCGAACTCATAGCGGGGGCGGTGGGGGCTGATCCTCCCCGCGCCCACCAGCCTGGCTCTGCCCCGGCGCCTTGCGAAGCACCGGCAGGAACCAGCAGCTCCACACGCTGCCAGCATGAAGCCTCTCCCTGGGAACGCGACCAGTGCAGTGTCTGATCATCTTTTCTTTTTTATTTTTTTTTGGTCCTTTTAAGTAAACTTAAGTAAAATTAAACCATATTAACCATATTAACCATTTGAAGTTACTTAAATTTGATCTAAATATAGTCATTTATATTGTTCTGCTAAAACATCTCCGTATTCCTTATTTTAGTCCGGTTCTTACCCCAACTTTCCACAGGGCCAGGTTCGGAGGGTCAGGTGTTTTGAGTTGTTGAACACTATGGGGTTTTTGGTCAACATGAGCTGGGGATCAGAACTTGCCCTTACAAATTAATTTCTGAACTCCTTTTTTAAAGCGTGTCTGTTATTTTCATTTGCCGAAATAAAGCTACCCACGGCTGTCCTGAATCCGGTTTGCCTACTTTGTGTCTGCCCTCTCCTCAGGCCGCAGAGGTAGGACAGCCCCACAAGTAGGATTCGAATGTGAGACACGGGAGAAGCAGGATCGGTTCCAGGTCCAGCCGTAATCAGCCAGCTGCAGATTTGCTGAGTCCCTTAATCTCTCCCTGCCTTGATCTCTGATCTGCAAAATCTGAACAATAACGCTTTCCTTCCTCACAGACATAGTGATTAAGTCAAAGGAACTCTGAAACTGCTAAAATGCTGCAGAACTTTAAATTGTCGTGGGTTTTTTGGAGGGAGGAGGCGTCTGCTTATTGGGTATTTTGCCCTAAGTAGTATTTCTATTTTTTGTTTCCAAATCTAACCACTTACTAATAGTGAAAATGACTGAAAAAGCAAATGTAATTTCCTTTTTAAAAAAAGACCTAAACCTTTCCCTCACCCTAAATTTCATGTCTCAAGCTCTGTGGATAAGCACAGGCCAAAACTCAACAGAAATGAATGGACATCTTCCCACTTGACCAGAATCAAGCTCCAGGAAAACAAAAATCACGCTAACCACATAATTAATGCTAATTTTTGGTTCATTAGTGGCCATTCTTTAATTTTCCGTAAAGAACAGAAGGATTTCTATAAAGAAGAGAAATTTGGTCCTTAATTTATCATTGTTTAGTTCTACCCTTACAGGCTCAGGAGTGGAAATTCTATTCTCAGGCCCATTGTAGATCTCTAGTCGCTATCCAAGACTCCAATGGGTTGACACACACCCTGCTGTAAATAAGAATAAAAATAATCCCCACATTTTTAACGAGGTTGTTTAGAAGAATCTTTAATACTTTTACTCCACAGCTGCTGTTCCTTCCTCCTCTACCCCCTCCACACTTCAGCTACTCTACTCAGTACGTGATAACTTGCCCAGTGTCCCTTGAAAACCAGCCTCTGGACCTTGCAGTCTCCTTTCCTGTGTATTTCTTGGTTTGTTTTTTTTTTTTTTTTTTTTTTTTTTTTTTGAAAGCTCCTCCTTAAGGAATTCTACTTACAAATAATTCATTAGATTTTTAGGAAAGCAGCCCAAATCATTCTTGAGAAGTCTCCTCTGCTGTCGTGCCAGAACGGCCTCTGGGTGAATGTTACACCTGCATTTTATTTCAATAAATTGTGCTGAGCTGTATGTGCACCTTAAAAGACTATGTGCTTTGCAAGTTGCGAATGAGCCCTTATGCATGGAGGGCGGCAGGGAAAAAAAATTAGTCCTCCTCTTTCTTCTCTGTGACTTATTTGACCTTGAGACTTATAATGGCATCTCAGACAAAATGAACATAATCTAATGGACAGCGGGGAAGAGGGAACGGCTGGGTACATCTGTCGTATTACTGGGCTGTCTGAACAGTCAATGAAGCAGGTCCAAACCATAAGAGGCCTGTTCAGTTTAGCTCCAGGGTCTGCAGACAAGGAGCACAATCATTTATCTTTATTTACTGAACTCTGCTTTCTGTTTAAAAAAAAAAAAAAAAAAAGAGAGAGAGAGAAAAAAAAAAGAATTGACAGGTTGACAAAAACCCAACTTGGCGATGCCCACTGCACTGAGATAAATGCTATTCATGCTCTGCAAAGACAAGGACAGCTTCTCATGCCCTTTCTCCCGTTCCAGTAGGCACCTATTATACAACGAATAAAAGCAGCACAAGACACCTGTATACTGCTCGCTGTACGCTGCTAGTTCAGCTTCTCCAGGAACAATGTTGTCGTTGGGGTTTTTTGTTTGCTTGCTTTTCTTCTTTGTGTGTCTTTAGCAGATACACACACAAATATCAGAGCACCTGATATTTCCGAAACTTAGGGTGTCACTTTTTCCTTTTTCTCTCTTTCTTCCTCTCTCTTTTATTATTTCTTGCTTTTCCTCTTTTTTTTTTTTTTTTTTATTCTTTCTCTCTCTATGTCTCCCTCTTTCTCTCTTCCTCTCTGCTTACGAATAAATCGGAACAGAGAGGTGCATCCCACAGAGACTGTCTGTAATAGATAAAAGAAGCACAAACCTCGGGGGAGGACTGTGGGCTCTCTTACACATGCTGCATTAAAGACCAGTCGAAAATGCTGCTTAATGGCCTATGGTGCTGGTTTCAGCCGTATTTTTATTTGCTTTTGACAAAACATAAAAGTAAAGACATGAAGGTTGTAGGGTGAATTCTGCTTTTGACTATGGAGGTGTAAATCCATTGACTTCCAACCTATTTCTCCTGCTTTAGACCATTATAATTAAGAGCAGAAGAGAATCATAGAGATTTATGTTCAGGAGGGAGGTGGCATTTTTTAGTACTTATATTCTGAGGGGGAGATTTCCTGCAGTAATGGGAGACATGAGGCATTCGGCGCTCGCTGACCTTCGCTGGAAGTTGGGTGTCTAGCCATCCTTTCTGCATTCGAACCTCCTCCTTCCTCCAAGGTGACTGATGGCTAGCTGGATAACAAAATTCATGCCTGAATTTCTGGCTCTGCCACAGGCTTGTTGTATGACCTTCAGCAAGTCACTTCATCTCCACAACCCACATTTTCTGACCTGCAGAACGGAGTTTGCCAGGCCTGTCTCACTGCGGGCCAGCATTAGCATCACCCCGGACCGGTGCTGGTGAGCAGTAGTTCCTACTGATCAGCTCACTGGCTTCAGAGAGACACAGCTCGCTGTGGCCACATCGTATGCCCGGGCATGGGTGGTTATCCAATCTGGCTGTCTGGCTCTTTGGTGCTGCCAGCTCGATTATTTCCAGGTCTGTAGAATTGTTCCAAGTCCTTGTTCTTATAGCACTTTATAAACATGAGATAGTTTTTCATTATTATTATTATTATTATTATTATTATTATTATTATTATTACTATTACTATTACTATTACTATTATTATTATTATTATTATTATTATTATTATTATTATTATTATTATTATTTAAGTACCCAGTACTCCGGACCATGAATGTTTAACCTAATAGATGTACATTCACAGCTGAGATATTTGTGAGATATTTGCAAACCTCCCCTAGTAAGCCTGAAAGAAGCTCGGAGGCCGTGGTGAGCCTCCTTCAAAGAGTTAATTTTGCAGGCAATATGCTTTGCAAGAATTCAGGGTTTTGGGTTTTTTTGTTTGTTTGTTTGGTTGTTTTTTTTTTTTTTATTTTTGCCAGGCAGGATGTTTTCTCTCCCGCCTCCTTTCCTCCCCCATTTCCCCCCCTTCTCTTTTCTCCAACCCTGATTCATATGGAGCTGAGAAAAGAGACAGCTGGGAAGGATTTGAGCAGAGAGGTAGGATATGTATCTGAAAGTAATTTGAATAGTTTGTGAACCATGGTGTCCACTGGTTTGTAACACCTGGCTGTGTCAGCTGTGTCAGGTTATGTCATGTTGTGGAGCTCAGTTTGACTGATGCGGCTGGATGGGACCAGGCTCAAGCTGACATTGCAACAACCCAGGAAAACTGAAGAGGCAATTTTCTGCGAGTCGGCCTGAAAAACTAGGAACTCTTTGCGAAGATTGCTGGCTTAGCCTGAGTTAAAAGGGAAGCAGCAGCACACTGGCAATCTCTGCACTCAGAACTGGTTACAGAGGGCATTGCCTGGGTCTGTCACAGATGCAGAGCTGTGTCTTACGCCCTGGTCAGCCCCATGGACCTCCCTGAGCAGGTTCTGGGGATGGGGACGACAATCTTGCCCCGGGGCAATAAAGTTAAATTCAGAGCAGCTTCCTTATTTCTGTTGTGTGGTTTTGGTTTTGTTTTTGCTTTTGTTTTTGCTTTTGGTTTTTTTTTTTTTTTTTTCTTCAGTATTTGGCAGATGATTTTAGAGGGAATTGAACTTCTGTACAGAAGCAAAGGATATGCCCCAATAGGCAACACCTAAATATAAATAAATAAATGTGGGAGTCATCTACTCCGTATAGAAAACCCTATTTTCATGAAAAGCTATGTTTCTAATAGAAAGGAACACTTAATACCTTTTATTTACACTTGGGTAACATCCAGCAGCCCCCGTCGTGGCATCAAAGGTTTAAACCTAATTTGAAGCCACTGTTGGAGGAGCCAGGGTGTTTCTCTCTATGGGAAGTGATGCGTTTACTAGTCTTGATTCAGATCCAGTAGACTGTACTGTAAAGACTTTTACTTGTCAAAGAAAAGACAGAGTGCTCTAAACGTGTGATTTCCTATTTTGGTATAATATAAGGGGTGTTGAAAAGGGTGATGAGAAAGAATTCAACAAAGCCCCTCTGCATAGCAGTGTCTCCATTTCCCCATCTGCAAAATGCCAGATGAATAGTACCACCAGGATAAGAGAGAAAATTATCAAGTTCAGTCTGTTTGCTAGCAAGCCTGACTCCACTAGTTTCGGTGAAATTATCCCTCTCTACTGCAAAGTAGTATATAATTCAAACATACCCCCTAAGCAAGCACAGAATTGAGGTGCAATAAATACCTCACAATAGAAACCTGCCATATATTTCTACAAAACAGACTGCAGACTGGGCTGCCACTCATTTCCTCTTTAGATATACAACATACCTGGAAATGCACAAAAAAAAGAGAGGCTTAGAGCATACTTCAGCTATTCATAGCTGCCTATAAACACCTGGTCATTAGAGCATTGAGAGCAAGGGAAGGAACAATAGTACAATATTTTTGCAATGCAAATTTATATTTTAAGTATGCTTTTTCCACCAGCAAAATAAAACTATTTCCTTTTCCTATTACTGTCAATGATAATTTTAATGGAGTGACCCTAGCAGAAACACAACACTTCACAGAATAAGACCTTCTAAACTCATGTGAAATCAATATATCTACAGATGTTAATCTTCTATAATTCGATACATATATTTGATGTGTGTGTGTATATATATACCTATGTATGCACCATTACAGCTATGGTTCTTTTAAGAAGAAAAGAGTGTTTTCATTTGGTAATGCCTTTTGCCCATGCAGAGTCTCCAAGGGTAAAGATTTTAGCATCTGTAGGTAAATCTGATTCCATTATCATGTGCCCTTCAGTTCTGAGTCAATCTCCCTGATTATCTCTCTAAAGCTGCCAGTTCCCGTTTGTGAGGCAAAGCAAAGATGAGAGCGTTCAGGCAGGCTGTGGATGAAGCCAAATCATGAAGAAACATTAAGAACATGTTTTCTCTTGCCAGAATACGGCTCTGATTGAGCAAATTGCTTAAGCATGTGCTTAACTTCAAATACATCAGATATCCTTTTGCACTTAACTATGCACCAGCTTAAAGTTAAGCACATTTTCAAGTGTCTTTATGAAAGGTACATGAAAGGGGAGGGACAGCACTGATGTCTAGTTGAGACAGACATTCCTAATGAGCCATTAGATCTCAACTAGCACTGGAAACTTTTTCCTTCCTGTGAAGCTTAAGGATTTATGTGAAGATTTTTTTTTTTCCCTTAGTAATTAATTCGGACCCCAACAGCGTGAAGATGGAAAGAAAAGGACCCTATTAAGACTTGATATTAAGTTAATAGCAGGTGACAGTGACTTCATCAAAAGCCCTGTGCAAAACATCAAGTAGATGGAAATTTCAGTTCTGGTACATTACTCAGCTGAGTATCATCAGACCTGCTTATCAGGGTCACAGAGATTATTTGTACATTATAAAAAGGAACTGTCCATCAAAGTCAGTTAAAAAAAAAAAAAATGCTGCTTTCTATGCTTTCTGTTTCAGATTCATACAATCAGACCCAGCTAGGGGATGATCAAACCAAACCAGGGGATGTTTTCCTAATCCCACTAATAAAACTAACCTTCCTTTCAGGGTTCACGTCTGTTAAAGGACGCTTCTTGGGTGTGGGGTTCAGACACCAAATGCTGAGCATCTCGCCTGCTTATATACCCTTGCAGTAAAGGAAAATTGAGCAGCTGGGAGGAAGCATTGCCAAGTATCCTAAGAAGAAATATAAAGGGCTCAAGCAGATATGAAAAGCAGAAAGGAAATTTGTCTCTACTCTGACATATTCAGTCTGTAGGAGCGAATGGTAAAGGCAGTGACTTAAACACTCTGGTTGCTTTTAAATTCTTATATGTAAAGAGGACTTCTTAATGTTGTTAATCATAACTGACAACACTTTAGGGTCTGCATTTGACAATTTTGAGCTGCTTTGCACCACGGTTGTCCTGCAGCCAGTCCTCGCGGCTTCAGTGAGGAGTGCTCTACTTCTGCCCTTGCTGCTGGCTGGAGAGGTACACCCAGCCCGGCGCCCACCTCTGCTCCTCCTTGCCTCTTCTGGGCAAGGCAAAAGTGACTTTGAAGAGCACGCTGTCCCTGGCAAACCTGGATTTCATCCCGCGATGGTCCGTTCCCACAAGGGACGTGTCTCCAGCCCAGCTCCAAACCTGCTGGGGTGGCTGCGCGGTGGCGAGCAGGAGCAGCGCTGCACCTCGCGCTGGTTCGCGTGTGCTGAGCACCGCGTGGGCATGGCATGAGGTTATTGCAACACGGCCACGCTCAGGGTGAGCCTGGGTATCTTCACACACCAACGAATTGTCCTGTGCAGACACATCCATCCTCCTCAGACTTTTTGGAAGGAGGACACCCAACAGGAAGCGCACCCAGCTCCAGGAAAGTTTTCTCCCTAAGGCACCAAGTAATGGAAAAATCGTATTTTGGACTATATGACTTTTTCCTGCTTTTATTCTTGTGCAACTCACCTATTGTCTTCTCACAGAATCTGTAGCAAATTTCTGGCCTTCCCTTTCATTTTCCAGTCTCAAAATCAATTCAGCGTTGTTGAGAATATTAATTCTGTGATTCTGTCAGGAAGAAATTCATTATGGTAAGGGTGGTGAGGCACTGGAACAGGTTGCCCAGAGAAGCTGTGGCTGCCCCATCCCTGGAGGGGTTCAAGGCCAGGCTGGATGGGGCTTGGAGCAGCCTGGTCTGGTGGGAGGTGTCCCTGCCCAGGGCAGGGGGGTTGGAACGAGATGATCTTTAAGGTCCCTTCCGACCCAAACCATTCTGTGATTCTGTGATTCTGTGAATTCTTGGGGAAGGATGGCTCTCTTCTGTGTTTGTGTGTCCCCTCATACCACAAGCTCCTGTGCGTACGACTGGAGTCCTGGATACTCCCATCTTAGCACTCTGTCTTGCTAGCTGTCGTTTTTGATAGCTTCACATATTATACCTTCTTCCAATTCTTGCAAATTGATAGCTGTTGAAAGACATTGGGCTCAATGGACTTCTGGGCTGATACTTGCCAAGGCTGTTCCTGTGTGCCGTGTTGCAAAGTGAACACAAAAAGATGTCACAGGGCTCTTTTAAATATGGTGTATCTTTATCTCTATCTTGCTTCTGCCCTTCTGTGTCACACAGAAGCCAATAGGACAGTTCTGATTAATACAGTAATTATGTGGTTATTAAAAACAGTAATCATCCAGGAATTATCCAGTGCTGTAAAAATCCCATAGACAGAAAATATATGAACATTTTTAAATTGAGCATTACAATTGTCTGCATATGCAAGAAGCAAAATGACACATAAAGAATTTTTAAGATCCCAAGGAAGCACTCTGAACATGTTAAGGGAAAATGGTCTCCTCAATCAGGATGGAAGTTAGCACTGCGCAAGGAGCCAGATCCTGATTCGTCCTCTTGAAGGATGCTAGTGGCTAAACGGTAGCTATTAATGAAGAGCACCAATTTATAGCGCATGTGTTGGATAGACTTGCACAAAATTGGGGCCATATGAGGAGTTTATTCATCCTTGCATAACTCCTTCATTTCCAATTTCTGAGCCTCTTTTAATTTGTTATCAAAGTAATCGTTCGCTCCAGCTGGAGTCAGCAGTGTGTTTTGTTGTCTATGGGCCTGGCAGACTGTTCACTTTGAATAGCATTCTGTAAAGATCACCTGTTCTGCATCTGTGATGGTTTTCCAGGTGCCAGGAGGTACTGTTTTCAGATGAGAAACAGCGAAAGGAATACGCAGACAATGCGGTTCTGCAGCTTTTCAGATCTGCATGGGTTTCATCAGCCACGAGCAACAGACAAAGGGAAAAAGGAAACAACCACGGCAAGTTAAGAAATGTAACAATGCAGCAAAATAATCTAGTTGCTCCTGAACAACAAGGTAATGTTAACTCAGCCATTTCTCAGATAGCCTGAGTTCTGAAAGGAGCAACACAATCTCTATTGCCATATATTTAAATATGTATGAATTTCACACACTTCTACATAATTATAGATATTTGCATGCATGAAATACCTGTGCAAAACAACCTGTTTACTAGTTAGTTTTGAATTTAATTTAGGTCTAGCACAACTCCAATTATAGATCATTGGAGTGAAAGTCTACGAATAGCTTCAAAATACAGAAAAGAAACACTATGCATGGTTTTGCACAGGCTAGAGACTGAAAGCTATGCTGTGGAGGACCTCAGTCTAAAGATCGTCATCACCTTCCAGTTGAGGGAGAGAATGAAGAAGGATGTCACATCCCCTCCAAAGTAGGGAAATGATTGGCAGTGACCTGAGCTTGATTTAAGAGGTGGACAAGCTCTGTTTAGTTTGAAATAGACCTTATCTGCATGGTGCTCTGTGATTATCCCTGGGGAGGGTCTGCAGAAGCCCCACATGGATTCAGCAGCCAGCTGAAGGGCTGCATGGTGGGCAGCGTGTGAGCGTGGTTGGGTCAGTTCAGGGAGCAAGGCAGAAACAACTGAGCCCCAGAGTCATTGGGCTAGCTCAGGAGCTGCCTCAGGGGGTTTAACTGGGAGAAGAACAGTCTGAGGCAGGAGCTTTGGCATTTAGATCAGGCAGCCTGAACCAGGAGGTCCAGACCAGCTCTGGATACCCCATGCAGCAGTTCAGTGTAGGAGTTCAGTTTTCGTTTAATTTCAACTATCACTGAAAAGAGAGATGTGGTTTGGACCTTTGGGAGACTGCAAGGTGGGTCAGTCAGTGTCTATGGGCACAATCTCATCAGTCCTGAGAGCTGTACTGCCTCTGTCTTAAAGATGTTGAGCTGATCTAGCAGACAAAGACTATGTCAATTGCACATTCACCACGCCTCAGTCCCATCAACAAATCCCTGAAAGAACAAGAACCTGTTTTGAGGGAGTTTAGCCCCTACTGAGCAGACATGTCATAGAGGAGTCTCCCCGTGCATTATCTGGATAAGACCTTTCGCCCCATCAAGTGACTATGTTATGCATTATAGGGTGTACATTGCTCTTCTAAGCTGATGAAGTCTTATCAGTAAGGTCTAACTCTTGCTTTTCAATCGTGTTGTTTCCACAGATTGGCAGAAAGCTGGGTTGGCAGGGGATACAAGGAACATTGGTACAGCTATCTGGCTATCTGATAAGAAGCACACCTGAAATAACTTTTGGAAAACAGGAGACATTCTATGTTCCTCTGCCCTAGAGGAAGATGCAGGAGATTATTCATGATTTCAGGTACCCTGAGGTGGATTCATGCTAGCTTTGCATTAATTCTTGAAATTCAAACTAAACTGACCACAGCATCTAGATATCCAGACGGGTCCCACAACATTATGCTGGCAGCCTGCCTGTGTCTCACAAAAAGGACAGATTTTTCAAACTCTGTTTCTGGGGAGGAGCAAAGGTAAGAAATTATTTTTGAACACTTGAGTTAACAATGCTGTGTAATAAACACAGTTCCAGGGCTTTCCTTCTAGATTACTCTGTTTTGCACTTTCAAACCCTATTCAGACTATGGTACCCACAATGACTGATCTGGGCACCGAAAGACCAGAGGTGAGTGGAGCAAATGGGATACTTGACATAGTTAAAATGAGTACACATGGTCAGTCATGCCCATGGGGCTAGCAAGCTAGGCCAGTTTTATCTTTGAAATAATTACTCACTGTTTATCTGTCTTCTGGAATCCATAAGGCAAGATTTATGCCTACTTTGAAGGTTGCATCTCTTTTCATAAAACGGGTTTTTTCCAGAAAGCAGTAAGATGGAATAATGGCTGGCAGGTCCACAAGTTTTTACTAAGGATAAAAAAAAATCTTGTGTAGTACACCATTTGATATGAGTGCTTGAAGAAATCAAGTATATTGAGAGTGAGTGTGCTGAGAGTGCAATAATAATTTTATCTTTGGTGAAGGTAATGGCTGAGTACTGCTTTGTTGGCATGCGATAAGTGGAAGAGAAAGATAACTCTCAAATGGAAAAGCCATGAGTGAGTTTTCAAGTCCGTCCTCACACCTGAAGATAAAGGTCAGAAGAGAGAACAGCTATCGGCCGGTACGCACGATGAACATTGTTTTTCTGTGTAGAGGTCTGCTGTATCAACTCTCGGACACCTCCTTAAGGGATTATTTCTTCTGTTTCTTTTTTTCAACCTATCATTTAAGCTGACATCACATTTTTTCAAGGGGAGGTCTACACAATCGGCATGCTAGTCTTTTTAGACTCCTTACCTTTCTCGTGGCTCATTCTATGTTGCTTTCAGCAGAGCCTCCTTCCCCACTCTCATCTCTGTGGCTGCACCAGGGGGGTCTGTCCTCCACCCTCTCCTCCTCTTCTGCTACAGACTCCTTCCGAAAGCAGAAATTCAGGTGTCTTCTCTGCACTGGCAGATCACCAACCTTCCTCACCCTCCCATCGCTAGAGTTGGCTCAGATTTGAGCATTCATGACAGAAATAAAGTAAATAATAGATAAATAATAGATAAGAAACTTCTAATACTAACTGAGATATTGGCCTTCTACCTTGGCGAGGTCCCCACTATTTCTAAAATTTTCTTGAATGCCATAGATTAGCCAAGACTTTAAATTTGCCCCAAAGTCTTTCCCTACAGCTTCCCAGGTCACTATTGCCTGATATAGGGTTCATAGAAACAGAGCTTCTGTCTTCCCTTACCATAAAAGATTATAAATGGTGGTGTGTGTGTGTGTGTGTGGGGGTGTGTGTATAGAAAAAGGAAGAAAAGGTTTTAACTGAGAGAATTTGGGCTTCTTTATTCATGTTATTCAGTCAAAATAAAATTCCCCATTTTGAAATTGGCCTCACTATTGAAATTCAGAAATCACTCATTTTAGAAGCACTGAAATGCTTAAATTTGATACGAGTAAATGCTTCAAGAATACCAAAATCTGTTACATGATATAAGCTGTATTACATAGAGAATAATAATGCAATTACAGGAATAAGGAATTCTAAAGAAATGTAAATGAAACATACAAAAAACCCCATTTTGTTTCAGCACCTGCCTTTTGAGAGTGTTGCAGTTTTTATATTTTCCCAGAACACTTCTGATTTCAATGCAACTGTTTTTTCTGATAAGAAATAATTCTGTTGAAAATGTCTTGCCCAGCTCTCTGTCTGCAGTGTAAAATCGCCAAGATAATCCATACGCTTGCTGGCAATTATATCTGAAGTAGGAAGAAATGGCCAGGCATCGAGGCTGAAGTGCTGCTACCACCAGAAATAATTTTTCCAGGTTAGATTTGAGACACTTTGAGAGGATAGCATGGCAGAAGTTGGCACTATTTTCATCCATACTGTGCAAGTTCTGTAGTTTGATAGAAGACTTCAATTTCCCAGGCTGTCATTTCAGCACCATTCATGAGTATCAGATTCATTAAAGTATTTTAACAGGTACCACAACTGTCTCTGAACACAATCCAATGAAGAGCAGCAAAGACATGCTTTGGTGAATTCGGCCAGGCATCATGATATGTTGGTAGCATATTTAGTCAGAAGCAGAAAATCGACTTCCTTCCCCTTGAAGTATACATACACCACATACACTGGTGATTGTAGCAAATTAAAGTCCTAATAGTGCCTGCCGGGTGGGCTTGTGAACTTGTAACCTTATTGTTTATTTATCCGTCTCCTACGACTCTCAATTTCTATCCGCTCTTTTATTTTCAGGGAGCTTTACTCATCTTCCTCCTTCCTACTCCTTTTGCTGGGAGGCATCATTTTTCCCCCTCTCAAAGTGTTTATTCTCCTATTTGGTTAGAAATTGTTTCTCCATTTTTCTGTATGGGTTTTGTGTATTTTTTTAGCATGTAAAATTAATTGAATTTAGAAAGAAAATAATTTTTTTTTACCCCAACCTAAATTTCAGCCTTAAAAAAGACTGAAGCACAACTCATCTCTTTCTTCTCCTTTCCCTTTGTTTGGAAAACAGAAACATTAGAATTAGAATTTGCTTCTCAAAGTCTGGCCAAGAAGGAATATTTTGGGTTGTTCCAAGAGATTGAGCACTCACCACTGCTCCAAACTCACAAAAAAACAGGGAATAGAATGAAATTATGAAATAGTCTGGATTAATAAGATCCCTTGCCAGATATTTTGGGCCAAAATGTTTGCAGTAAATCCAAATATCACATTGGGCATGGTTACAAGGCTGTAGTTAAAGCTGAACTTAATTTTTCATGGAAATCAATTGTTCAGCCCCCATGTAACAGGAACAAACAGACCCCAACTAAGTAAGTTCTCAGAAAAAAAACACAGTGCTCGTGCTCTCTGAATACATTCTTTATGGCTATAAGGAGACATTAACGGGTGCTGTGTGAACACGTGTGAGGTAAGATGGGAGCTCTGCTAACTTCCTTTTGCTTTGCAATGTTGACAAAGAGGAATGTAGTGACAGCAAAGCTGTTTTCAGACTTTTTTGTTCTGGTACACATCCCTTCTGTTAAAGAAAGGGAAAAGGAGGTGTGTGGGAACAGCCATAGCGTAACACCCCCCCCCCCCTTTTAAGTAATCTGGGAACCAGAGTATAAGGACAGAGGAGACGGTGCCTCATCTCCTGTGCTGAGAGACCGCGAGGCTTCACTGCAGAAGTCCTAAATGCTCTCTGACTCTCTGAAGCACCGGTAGGTATGGAGGAAGCTTCCAAGACTGATAATGAAGAATTGTTCTTTTTAATGGCATTGGCTTAAACCGAAGGCTGCAATGCCAACAGTGTTGAGTTACTTGTGCCAGCCACTGAAATAGAGTGCTTTTGCCTGAACTCCCCAGAAAAGGGTTAAACCATGATGTAGCTGTGCACAGGAGGATCTTTTGTGCCTGATGACTCTGTTTCATCAGTGTTTAAGGGCAAAAGTGGGGAGAAAAAACTCTCAGTTCCTTTCCAATTTTATGATAAAACTAATTTTATTCTTACACCTGCTAGCTCTCCCCCCTACCAGGTCTCCACTCCCTAGGCAGAGAGCTAGCAGTGCTCATAAATGCCTCTTAAAATAAAAATTTCTGTTCCATTAAACATATGAAAAATATGTTGCATTGAATACAGTTGGTTTGGGAAATCTGTTTTTATCCATTCTAACCAATCGTCCATACGAACTGCAGCTGCCACAAGTGGCATGGAATCTATTTTCTACTGCAAAGTTTAGGAACAGTGATTTTCTTCCAGAACAGAAGATGTCCAGCATGCTGCTCCTAGGTCATCAGCAGCCACACAGCAAATTCAGAGTCCATCTTGGTAAACCTTCTCTTCACTGGCAAATGGCTTTAGAATCCATGACTGCAGGACCTGGCTAACCTTTTGGAGAGTGATAACAAAGAATCACAGCAAATTTGAGGAGACAGCTGACAGAAGTACCAGAACTGAGTGATCCCATCAGTTTTGGAGATACCAACCTGTGATGTTTATGGCCATGTCTCTGTCAAGGATGGCAAACCAAATTTTGGTAGCTGAGTCTACAATTGTGACGCACGACTTTCTGAGTTATTCTAATCTTTCTTTCAATGTACTTTTCTCTCTGTGAGCTTACCAAATGCTTTCAATACTTTGGGTCACTTTGGAAAATAAAAAAGTGTAATGCTAGTTTTCCTTCACATTTGGAAATCATCAGCCATACTGCCCAAACACAAAGCAGCCTTACAGTACCTAAAGAGGGTCTACAGGAATGATGGGGAGGGACTCTTTATAAGGGAGTGGAGTGGTAGAATGAGGGGTAATAGTTTTAAACTGTTAGAGGGCGGATTTAGGTTAGGTATTAGGAAGAAATTATTTACAGGTTGCCCAAATAAGTTATGCATTTCCCATCCCTGGAGGTGTTCAAGGCCAGGTTAGATGGAGCTTTGAGCAGCCTGATCTAGTGGGAGGTGTCCCTGCCCATCGCAAGGGGTTGGAACTAGATGATCTTTAAGGTCCCTTTCAACCCGAACTGTTCTGTGATTCTATGATAACACACCAACATCGGTGAGGTTGCCCCATGGTTTTTTCCAAAGAAATATTCAATATGGTTCAATATTTGCAAAGTGCTCTGAAGACAAAAGGAGGTCTAGGTTTCTGCGACAGATGTGTGCTCTGCGCAAATCCAATGCAAAGCTCATGTTTCTGGTAAATTACCAACTCTAGTTCTGGGCAGCATTTCGCTGATGCTTATAAACAGAGTGTGGCATATTTGCTGTGTTTTGTCAGAACAGCAAGGATAAACAGACAACTAGCTACAGTGCGTGTTTCTCAAACGGTGAGGCTGAAGAGTGACATCTTAGAATCTACCATTTACTATTTTTAAATAATAATGAAATGAGAATGTCAGTGCAATCTTATCCCTGTGATGACATTGAAAATGCTTTCAGAATTTAAAACCTCCTTGAGAAAGCATTTCTGTTTCAATCAAAGTATTTTCAATATAGAAGTTTTCCTGAGCTACTGAGGACCCCTCACCTCCCATTGACTAGAAAGGAATACAAAGTCTCAAGCAGTTCAAGTGTGGTCCAAAGTCACCAAGGTCCGCCTAGATTAAAAGGAGTGAGATTTATCCTTTAGTCTTTCTTCTTGTAAAGTAAAAAGTAATAAATCCATATCTATATATTTTTAAAATCCAGATTAGAATGTTTTCAACTGCATCGCTAATAGTCTTCCCAAAGAAGCCAAGGCCTAAGCCATGAGTGCTTTCTCAGCCCTCGGACACCCTCCTTTGGCACCTCAATAACTAAAATGACTCTTTCTACAGTCACATGTTTTTGTGACAGCTACATCTGCAAATGTGGATAGAACTGCTCATCTTATTTTAGTTATGGGTGCCGTAAATGACAGAATCCCCTCCCCAAAAAAACCATTTTTGTGATTGCGGACTTATGCACTTTACTGTTCATAAATAATAAATGATGCAATTTGAGGCAGTTACAGCTGACATACTGCTTTATCCATCACCACATGCTTTCCCATGCAAGAACTAGGAGGGAAAAATCAAAGGAAGCTGGCCACTAACAGCTTCAAAACACTCCCAAAAGATGTGGTTGTACATATGATAAGCACCTAATCTTCAGAATTTCTTGCCCAAGAGTATTATGGACATTAAATATTTTTAAGGTTTCAAAAAGTTATTGGAGAAGTTTCTGTTCTCCATCAAGTGTTGGAAATGCCTGTCAGAGTTCAAGGACCACCTAGACATATGGTTTAGCTTTAGGTAGCCCTGCGAGGGGCAGGAAGTTGGACTCAATGATCCTTACGGGCCGGTTCCAACTTGAGATATTCTATGATTCTGTGATTCTATCTGCAAATTGAACAGGAAATTGCAGGAGGGGAGGGAGGTACTCTGAGAAAGTGTCACTGTGTGCTTGCTGTATTTCTTTACTTTTCCTCAGGCATCTTCAGTTATCTCATATAGCCCTATTATCCTATCCCATCATTCTCTGTCATCTGATACTGAGCTAGACGGATCCTCAGTCTGATCCAGAATGGCCACTTTTATGTTTACGCCATCTGAATATACATATGTGTAAAGTCAAGGTATTTCTGGTTTCTTATGCAGGGAAAAGCTCAAACCAGAGGCTCCAGAGAAAGTTAAAAGTAAATAAATACATTCTGGTACAATAAATAAATTTATTTTTGTTCCTACTTGGTGGCTCACTCCTAGCCATTTCTACTAGCAGAGTACTTTTCATGTCAGCTGCCGTCTCCAAGCTTGGAGGGCTGTCCTGATCTTTGTGTCAGGTTTTCCACTTCTGTGGGGCCCAGAGCAGCAGCACCAGCAGCAGGAATTTATAGGAAACACCTGCATGTTGCTGAATGCTTCTGCAACTCTCACACAGGGCCAGGAAGGTGTTTCTTCCAGCTCCCTGAATAGTTACATGGGAGTCTGACCTCCTCCAAAATATTTTCCAGAGCCTGACCCCCCCCCGCTCCCTCCCTCCTTGCAAAGCCACCCACGTTCTCCTTGGTCTGGGAGACGCAAGGGAAATATGCTTTTAGCATCAGTGGCTTACACCGTCACCTGCACCTGCTCTGCGCCCTTGGCTGATGTCTTGCAAGGCAGAAGCCAAGGCCATTGCTTCCCCACCTGCTCGAGGGAGAAGGGGAATAGCGGAGCATAATGTCTCCTAGCTCCTAATACCTCCTAACGTTGATTCAAGGCCCTGGTCATGCAAAGGCAGGGCTGATAGTTCCTTCTCCATATGAGTCTGGGCAGGGATATAGTGTAATCACAGCCCAAAATGCTGGGAGTTACCAGTCAATTCTCTTTTAAAGAGACAGTCATTCAGTTATCAGAGATTTAGTTGTATCCTTTTGCGGAAAAAACCCAACAAACCTATAACACTGAGTAGTAGCCAAACCACTGGGGTTTTTAGGGAAATTAAGAAACAAAACATCGACTTGTACTGAAAATGGCAGCCATCCAGTAGGTAGTCTTGGACCATCCTTTACAGCTCTTCACCCTGGACAGAGAAAAGCTGAGAACTCGTTATGGAAAATGCAGCTTTTTCTGTTCTTTGTTAGAGGATTTTCCTCTCACAATATCTTGTCAAACATGCTTTCTGTTTCTGAAAAAGAGGTTAAAGTTTTCTGCTCTCCATTCAATCAGAGGCTTATGAAATAGGAGAATCACAGGAAGGAAAGATGGGAGAGATCTATTAGGTTATTTTGCGCATTCCTTTGCCAAGGCAGGATTGCTCCCTGGAGTATATTCCAGAGTGCTTTGTCTAGTCCAGTTTTAAATGACTCAAGAAACTAGGCTTTCACCACTTCCCCTGGGAGACTGTTCTGCAGTCTAATAGTCCTCACTGCTAGGAAAGGCTTTTTTCCCTAACTGTCAGCCTTTTCTTTCCTTAAATTCATCCCATTTGTCCTAGTTATAGTCTCTTTGAGTAGTTTAAAATTCCTTTCCCTGCTTAAAGTTTAAATTCTTCCAATGATAGGCAGTAGTATGCATATTCCTTCCCTGTTTAGCTATGTTAAGTCTCTTAAAGCTACAAAGGCAATTGTGGTGATGACAGAGAGTTTAGCTCCTAATCTTCACACAGTGAACTGTGCCTAGTGTGACTTTTCAGCAATCTACTTAGAAGTTTATTTTTTTACCATTGAAATTAATAGAGTTTTCTCATTGATTTTAACTGACTGAAGATGGACAATGCGGGTTATAAATATGACTTGAAGATGACAAGGCGCTCGGTGAGCACAAGATATTCCTAGCAGAGATCCAACTCGATCCCCAGTTTCTCCATTTCCTTGTCTGGACGACAAAAAACCCAAACAAACAAACAAAAAAACCCCACAAACAAACCCAAGCCACAAAAGAAACCCCAGGAAATAATTCTATCTACTCTTTCTTCCATTTCCTAATTAGCAATTTATTTTTCTGAAAGGGACTGCAAAGAGAAATGAATGCGATGTCCCATAAAAGCCTACAAATGCTTTTTTAAGAACTTCAGAATTCACTGAGATCCTGGAATAGACACTCTTGTGGAAGGAGAAAGTATTATCCTTATTAACCTTTCCTCCTGAGGAATGCTAGCAAAGAAAGAAGCCATGCAGGGAAAACTATTTTAAATATGCTTTAGGGTGGAATTCACCCACCACGTAATTCCCTTTTAAGCTTGATATTGCTGGTCTCTGCACAGGGGTGAATATTGCCCTAAGGCCTTGTCTATCAGGGGACTTCACACTGGTTTAACCAAAGTCAGTTCTAAACCAGACACTTTTAAACCTACACAAAGCCTTATGTTGATATATGTGGACTTACCAGTCTCAAGTTACCTTAAGCTGACTTTAAACTGAAAATAAGAATGTCATACAGTGTTTTGCACCACTTTTAATCTAAGCCTTAAGTTACATGTGTATAACTTGCCCCTATAGATATTGCTTTAGTTGGCAATTCTGAAAACGGGAAAGATTTCTTATCTCACCTCACCTGAAAGCAAATGTCATATGTAGGCTTAATAAAAAGAAGCTTTATGAAAGATTTTATGACCAGAATCTTCACCCTCATCAACTTCAGCCTTCTTTTACAGCATTTGTTTTTTGCCCTTTTTAAAAAATGAGCAATGCATCCCATTTCAGATTTAGAGGAAGCTCTTGATTTTCATTTTAGTTACCCTGTGTACATCTGAAGTCATTTCACAGGCTTCAATCACAGATATGGAGACTGAAAAACGTCCTTAGGTCATTCATTCCATAAATGAAACTACAGTTTTTCCTAGTTTTCTTTCGGTTCCATTTTCTATGGAGTAGTCAAGGATTTATTCAAAATCATGTGATCCCTAAAATAATCATTATTCCCTATATTATGGCTAGTATTATATCCCATGCACTTTCACTTACAGACATGTCTGTCAAAGGGACCATTTTTCAGCCTCACAGCTCCCATGGCTCTGTCACTTTCTTACTTACAGAGGCCCAAAATGGAAACTATTTTTCTTTTCATTATGAGCTGTCACTTTTTCATCTTGGCACTGCGATGATAGACTTCCATTCATCTTCTATATTACCTTTCCTGAAGCCTCTGACACAGACTGACACAATGCAAAATGCAAGAGATCTCGGAGCATACGTTGGCAATTTCTAGGAAAGGCACTTTCTTGTCTTGGTTTGTTGTTCTAAATATATATTGAAAATGCCAAGCTGTATGGCGCATTGGAAATGTTAGCGGGGGACTCGCTGTTTATTATGATCATTACACAGCAACGCTCTCACATCCCGAATCAGAGCAGTTGGGTTCAGCCTGGGATGCAGTTGCCTTCACCTTTTCTAAGGGCAATGGGGGAAGAAGTTTGCCACGAATCAATGTCGGTGTGCGAGGATAAAAGGAATGCGGTCAGCAAGCCTTCATGCAGTGCTGCACATTGTAACAACCAAGCCACCACCACATGGTGAGTCCGGTGGAAACACTGGGAAATGGCTGCTTAAACTCCAGTAAAGTGACGGAGTTATTTTGAGAAAAGGGAGCGATTTCAATCAGCTTTGGAGAAGAAAAATCAGGCGTCCATTCACATGCAGCAAGACTATGTGGAACCTGGGGACAAACTTTCTGATCATTCCTGCTGCATTCGTCACCATGATTTCTGAGCAGCCGGTGTAAAAGACACTCATAGTAACGAGGATGTAAGGTATATATTCCCTCTGCATTGCTTACGCATGGCAGCCTTGAAATCTATCCAAACATTGGAACAGCTCCTATTCTCACATCCTTCAGTAAAGTCAGTTGACAAGCCACAGTAAGGGAGGAAGGCATGGATGCAACGTTCCGCATTCCAGAGATCCTGGGCTCTCCTGGATTGAAAAATCATTCTGCTAGGAATTAGGCTAAGATTTCTGTAATTTCTGGGGACAGGTTAGCCAGAAATAAGAGCCATCCAAGACAGAGTTGAAGGCCAACAACCATCCCCTACCTATCACTATAAAGGAGGATCATAATGTCAAGTTTGGTTCATAATTCACATCTACCATATTAATCGAAGAATCATTAGGAACTTGGTGGGGATCTTGTGGAACTCATATAATCTGTAGGTATCTAGGTATCTTTGGGTGATTTTTAAGCAGTCCATAGAAGTCAATGAAGGCTATCTCTACAATGGCAAACAAAACAGTTCCTGGTAGAGCACCTGGGAGCAGATCCTCATATCTTCTACACAATGTTGTCTACGTTGCCAACACAGTCGTCATAGTGTGGATATGTAATGGAGGACTCCAGCTCATTGCCTCAGAGATGAAACCAGGCAGTGACCTGGGATGAAGAACATTCTGAGACCAGGTCTCTAGGCAAAGCATTTCAGGCTGTACGGGTTTGGTCTTTCTGCCCTACGCTTTTCTCCTTTTTACCCTCAGACAGTACCATATGTGTTCTTGCTGTTGTCTGGGGGACGTAGCACATAGTCTCAGTTTCATGCTGTAAAACACGATGCTAAAGGGCTGCAACAGTATTTTAGATATTTTGCATATGAAATAGAACAGAAACATACAGACATAAATTAAGCACTAGAGCTATAGGGGTGTAGATGGGACCCAGAGAAGACCTACATATAGTGTGGACGTGACCCTTAGCTGTAAAAGGGCAGATGCGTTTGCTTAGTGTAGATGTATATCACTCTGAAGGACTTGTACTGGAAGCCAGGGAGCACATTCTGAGGTGCAAAACTTTTTCAAAGTTGATGTAGTCTATGAAAAGTCATGTTGTTGGCTGGCTTAAACTGTCTACTCAGATGTTTATACTTCCCCTGAAATTTCTAAAAAAGCCCCAAAACATTGAAAAGTAATAATATAACATACTTGACTCTCTTAAGACAAAATCAAATATACTCATACTTCTCTTAACAGCTACTTAGGTAACTGTTCTTAAAAATCTCCAGTGATGGAGGCTCCACAGCTTTACTAAGCAATCAATGGTATTGCTTCATTGTCTCTTCTGTTCAGAAATTTCGTCTTACTGAAACTTAAGTCTATTCTTTCTCCTCCATAGATATGGAGAACAAAGCTTCCCTTTCCTCTTTGTAACAGCTTTTCATGTACTTGGAGACTGTTAACACATTCCCCTCGGTCATCTCCTTTTTTAATGCCAAACAACTCCATATCTTCTGATTTTTCTTCATAGGTCATGTTTTCTAGACCTCTGATCATTCTTGTTGCTATTCCTTGGACTCCCTCCAATTGTCTTACAGTTCACTTGAAAACAATATTTCAGCACAGGACATAAAAACACAAAATAGAGAAGAATGACTTTATGTGTCTTTCAAACTATATTGATGTCTCATGGTCTTGCTTTTGCACGAATGCATAAGTGCATTATTCTGTTCATTCATTCTTAAGGTTAAGAATACTTACATGCGAAAGGGAATTTGCCCTTCAAGGACTAAAATTGCAACTTTATATTTGTTAAACATTCTAATTAATTGTGAGGGTTTGCTTGCTTGCCTAGCAAACAAAGTTATATATACAAGTTCCTTTCTCAGACAAGACAATCCCAAGGCTAACAGGCTGATACATTAGCTTACCTGTTATACTGCATAAATTACATGGTTTTATTTGGATTTGCTAGTGGCGATTACTTTGTACTAATTACCACTTAAGAAATCTACGTTTTACACAGAATAGGGTTACAAATAGATAACTGCAGCTGGAAACGAAAAAGTAGAACAAAAGGAGGTGAATAGAGGAC
This sequence comes from Sterna hirundo, assembly GCA_009819605.1. NCBI lineage: Eukaryota > Metazoa > Chordata > Aves > Charadriiformes > Laridae > Sterna > Sterna hirundo. The sequence goes on along the minus strand of CM020462.1, from coordinate 78,737,929 downwards.
AAAGAATAGCAGCTACAAATTCTAACGCCACTGGAAATTTCATTGAATATTCTACACATGAATGAAGAAGTGTAAGCTCCTTCTCAGAAAGAACCAAAGAAATTTTAAGACTTTTTTGATCTTGGAAAGAATGTAACTTTTGAAAGAGACTGGTTTCACAGAAGAATTTTAAAACTTTGGAGAGAAACTTTGGATCCCTTGTAACAGAGCTGAGGCAAAAATGCATGAGTGGTTGGAATAATTTCAGAGAGTTCAATGACTCTCCGATGGGAGATCAGATTACAGTAGAAATCAAAGACTGAAAAGTGAGACAAGAGTCCTAGAGCACTCTGACATAAACTTAGAAAAAGGCATTAAAATTTATCAAGTTAAAGGGAATAGCAAGACAAGTTTCGGCAACAAGAAAATAACATAAACTGATACCATATATGAAATATATGAACGGAAAAGAGTGAAAAATCTGCATAAAAGTCTGAAAAATGTGATGTGACTTTGTAAGAAGCATCGTGAAGGACTGCAGAGACCACGGAAGTAAAATCATGTGAGTTCAGCCTTTTGGAAATAGTTGTTTTATTTATAAAGACCAAAAGTGTTTTGCCTAAGTTTTCAGACAGCGACTGAAAATACCTGAAAGGAAGGCAGTGTGTCTGTTGTGCAAAGACCTCTTGGGAATTTAAGGCTTTGAAACGAAAATGAACTCTACTTGTTTATATGATTTACAGGTTAATAAAGCCACTGAAGTTGAGGTAAAGGATTTTGTAAGAAAATTGGTCACATAGAATTTAAATTTACTCTGGAGAATCATGTCTTCTGGGTGATGGTAAGTGAACTAGATGCGAAAGTTTAGCAGTATTTCAGGAAAATAAATATTTTTATTGTCTTTGGGAATGAGTCTGTGTGGAAAGCACTGCATAGGCAGGAATGAAAGGAGACCTTATAGTGGCCTTCCAGTATCTGAAGGGGGCCTACAAGAAAGCTGGAGAGGGACTTTTTAGAGGGGCGTGTAGTCACAGGACGAGGGGTAATGGCTTCAAACTGGAAGAGAGTAGATTTAACTTAGATATCAAGAAGAAATTTTTCGCTGTGAGGGTGGTAAGTCACTGGAACAGGTTGCCCAGGGAAGTTATGGAGGTCCCATCCCTGGAGGTGTTCAAGACCAGGTTAGATGGAGCTTTGAGAAACCTGGTTTAGTGGGAGGTGTCCCTGCCCAGGGCACGGGAGTTGGAATGGAACGATGTTTAAGGTTCCTCCCAACCTAAACTGTTCTATGATTCTATGATTCTATGATTTGACCTGGCAGGGCACAGAAAGCTGCAGCGGTCACACATACTTCAGTATGTGGAGAATGTCTACACTGCAGTTCACAGCATGACTGTGCTTTGAATAGGTAACCTGCAGCAGACCGTAGTCAAAACAGCCTAATGGTCCAAGGACTTAAATTCCCAGCCATGTTTTGCAACCTCTATCAAAAACTCTGACCTGTAGAAAACCTACTGACTGTAACCAATCAAGGTTGTTCAAAGACACTAAGGGGTGCCCGTGTGAGATCCAGGCACTCTGTTGACCATCATATACAGATACTACTATCCTGTAAGGCTTTTAGCTTATGATGTTCGAACTCATACTTTGGTCTTTGGAAGAACTTGCTGTAAGAAAGAGTTTCCTAGCTTTGCATTTCCTAAAAGAAACTGGTGATTAAATAATTAAGTACAGAAAAGTAGGCAGATTGGATACTGACTTCCTGGAGCCATAAAACACCTTTGGAATACAGATGTGAAATTCTACTTTATCTTTACTTATGCAGCTCACTTTTATTAGAGTTGATTAAATTTTGATTAAATGTGAGTGCTGTACGGCTCCCCTGTATTGTTGCATTAACACATGAACTGACAATTGTATCCTACTTTGACATGTACCTTAAAAATCGATTAAAGCATGAAAAAGAAAAGGCAATATATGCTATTACAAGGACTTCATTTCTGCATGGACAGAAAAGTTGCCAAGTTTAAGGAATGATGAATCTCAAAGTCAGTCTGAGTTTGGTCATTGGCTTCAAACAGAAAAAAGGATATGGCTTTTGTATTTTCAGACCGTACCTCCTTAGGACTTCTTTGGTTAATTTTTGTGATACATAGATGCAGCTTCTATTACCCTAAAACTTCTATTACCTATCTCTTTATCTGACTGTCTTCTCCAAATAGGATTTTTTTCCAAGTTGCTGAGACTTCATTCAGTGATTACTTTATGCATTTAATTTGTGGAGTGACTGAGAATTCCCAAATTCCTGTAACCCAACTTGTTTCAAACACCTGCTGAGCTCAGTGGTGTTTCTGGCAGACTTGGTACTCTGATTATACAGGTCAAGAACCTGGATGAAATATCATGCAACTTCTTTCCATCTCTCTACCCAGGTTTTCTCTTATGGGGGACTGGAAGAAAAGAGAAGGGTGTCAAGGTATGGCTGGGATACCACTCAAGCTGTAAAAGGAAACACCTGTGTATCTCAGTCTACCTTGTCCTCTATAGGCAGTTTATCTTCTGGTCTACTTTAAAAAACAAGACGTACAATGTCAATGACTGCTGAAATAATATGAGAAGCAATTTTTAACATGTCTATTGAGGTTGACATAGTATTTTAGTATATGCAAGTATAGTCCCTGCAGATCGGACCCAAAACACTAAATTAATTTGTGTAGGTCACTGATCTAACACTGCAAGACAAAACAAAATCACTTTTTCCTTACTTTCAGTTTTAACAAATGAAAAAAGGCTTTGGTTTTGCATCCAGTCATCAGTTCCAATATTCACAATCCTTTTTATTTGCTCACACACAGGTCAGACAAACACTGGCTTGACGTAGCACTAAACACATGATTCAGGCCCTGCACACAACTGTAAGATCACATAGAGCTCTGCTGTGTATGGAAATAGCCAAGGTGCCACGGCTAATGTTGGTAAGCAAAGGATGGGGGTTAATAGGGGCCATACATCTACATTGTTAAATATATCCCTGCTAAAGGAATTAAAAGTGAAGTTCTTTCATCTGTGCATTTTAAAGTGAGTATCTGTTCTTTTTCACTTGGGTTCCATGATTAAATAGGCAACTGAACACACAGAGAGGTCTGAAAACAGACACATGCACACACACATACACGTGTATATAATATATATATGTATATATACTAGTAGTATGCTTTATTTTTCCATTAATCAACTCTGGGAGAACTCAGAGAAGAGTTATTTGGAAAGTTAGATGCTTATTAAGCTTCAGCTTGCTAGAAATTATCCGCAAATTAGGTCTAAAATTCTTGTGAGATTAGTTATTTGTGATTTTTGTGTTTCTGGGTTCTTCTTTCTGGAAGATGAGGAAGCTGTTTTGATTATTTTGGAGATGACTGAGATGTCCAGACCCGCTTGTTTCTGGTTAGTGAAGATCCCAAACCTAAAAGAGCACTTCTACTACCACAGCCTGCTTCTGGATTCTACTGAAATAATTTTACTTCAGCTGGGGCACTAAAGTACGTGGAAGAAGGAACTAGAGAACATTTCTTGATGAAGTAGTTTCCACAATCACTGCAAACTAGAAAATATTTACAAGCTACCCTTGGTTAACCTGTTTCAGGAGAAGGCAAGGGAACATGACAGAAGTTGGCCAGACAGCACAGGACTAGGGCAATTCTGATTTCTCAGGGCTCATGGGATATTAAAGAGAATAGCCCTAAGATCTAGTCTTTGACTGCAACCATGAGATCAATCCTTTATTCCAGAATACAGATAACCCAATGTGAATTCAGTCCCCATAACCCTTATTTGGTTTTGCGCAGTGGTCAGGATGTGATGCCACAGAAAATTAGATCTCTCCTCTTTTTGTAAAGAAAAGTGAAATCTCGGTCTCTATTCTGCTAAAAACTAGAAAAAATGAATTGTTATTTACTATTGGTATGACTGCATAGTCTGAGCTACAGTGATGCACGTTGCAATGGAGGAGCTTATTTCCCCTTCCTCTATGATCACAGGAGTCTGTAAAATAATACAGGTGGAAGGGTACTTGTTTTCTTTCAAGACACAAGAGAAGGAGGCGGGGGAGGGAGTCCTGCAGCAAACCATAGGCCCAAGGGGTAAAGCAGGAAACCAAGCACACCGTGAGATCAAAGGATACCTCGGAAGGACCAACAGAACCTGCACTCCAAGCAGTCAAGAAATTGAAGCTGACACAAAGTCAGTTAAATAAAGTGCAGAGCTCATCTGCTGTCAGCAGCAAAGGGTAGTCACTGCTGTATTTCCACTTGTAAATAAATCTGTGTGTGTAACACAGAAGTAGAAAAAAGCACAGAGAGTATCCTGTCACTATAAATAACGCTCACTGCTTCACACAAGGGCCTGTGTTCGGATCATGGAAACTCCCAGGTCAGCTTCAGCCGATGCACCAGAGTAGTATCATAAAAATAGCAGAAAAAGCAGCTTATTTACATGGAAGGGAAGCTACATGTTTTATTGCCAGCGAAAATATCTCCAACAAATTTAAATAAAACTCTTCTTTATTTCTCAATTTTGTCAAATCTCCCTAAGGAGCCCACACTTGTGGAGGTTATTAGGAGCAGTGGAAAATGGGATGGTAATCAATGTTTTTACATTTTGGACGTCTGCCTTTTCCTGATAATTGCATTGAAGCTCACATCTATGCTTCTCACTCTGTATGTGCAAGGTGAGAGGAAGGGAGAAATCTCTATCCTATTGAAAATGCGTGTTTGTGGGGGAAAGAGTCCAAGTTGGACTAAACAAGAAAGCAAACAGCAAATTGTGAAGTGGCTTGGGAACCCCTGGAAATGTGGAAATGCACAGTTTCTAGTGTTTTCTTCAAACATTTTTTTTAGCATTAATTAATTGCTGTTGAAAACACAAAAGATTTCAGAGTTGTTATGCTGGAAATCACATCCATTCCACCTTATTTTTCCATCTGCTTCGTATCAAGAATCCAAGATTTTGGTTCTAAAAATTAAAACACTTTTTCTTTTTTTTTTTCAGTTGCCCAGTTCTGTAAGGAGAAGTTCCATCTCTCTTAATTCTTTATGTATGAAATGGAGATTGAGTAAATGCAGCTGGTAGAGATTACAGTAGAGGCCAGAAGACAAAATGCAAGTTTCTGGCTTAAGATTGAAATGAAGAACTCCACAAACTACGTATCAAGTGTGTTGGTTAGTTCCATGCTGAGTATAAAAAGAACCTATAGGGACTTCTGCAGATATAGGCACATGTACTTCAGAAACTAATATTTAATGAGGGTGAATGAACCCTTGCTGACTCAGAGCTAGCAGCTGAGGCGCCTTCTGTATAGACAGTCACCCTCTGGAGGCGGCCAGGTCCATTTCTGCTGACTATAAAATAGCCTTAAAGGCGGTTAAGGCTTAGCACCTATGTCTCAGACTCCTAAATTTAGGTAAGGTGAAATATCCTCTCGTTAAACCAGGTTCTTTGACCCAAACCAGGTTGGCAAAGAGTGAAAGAAAAGTTTGGCAATTTTTTTCTCTAGCTTCATGGAAGGTTGAGCTCAACTTGGGCCAAACTTTGAGAGTTAGGTCATTTATTGATAATGTAAAGCAGACATACTACTCGGGTTATCCAGAATGAAAAGGATCAGTTACCATGGATCACAGCACAGATACAGGTGGGGTGTGTCCAAAGCAAGGTGATGTGGCTGAATCATCAGCAGTCATGTCAATCTAAAATGGTGGCTATGCCAAGCTACCTGGTGAAGACAGGTTTCTCTTCCCTGTTATTTTTGTTTGCTTTGCTTCTTTTCCTGCTTCCATAAAAAAAGCAAAGACTTTTGGGGGTAAATAGACTTATTTGCCTGGCTGCAGACCAAAAGAGAGTATACAAAACAGGGCTTACAGGCTATTAAGATGATAATTGCTTATAGAACTGCTAGAGCATGGCATCATTTCAGACTAGTCCACCTGAGAAATTCAACTTCAGTAAGCCCGAAGAGTGACTGAAATAAATTAGGAGATCTGAAAGATTCAGAATTGCATCAAGCCTAGATGAGCAAGAGGAAGTGAATCAGATAAATACATTAATACACACATGGTGACGGATGAGCCAGATGACATTTTATGCTCCTTTAAACTGACTGATGAAGATCAGACAAATTAGAAATAGCTGTGGACAAGTTCAAGAACGTCTTCTAGTGCGCACTGAAAGGGAATCTTAAGGAGAGGATATCAAGTATATGCATGGAAAGGAGAAAAGTGTCCCTGCAAGAAAACACTGTGGTGCCTTTGAAAGATTTCACGGAACATATGAGGCTCTGCAAGGTGAAGTGGGACACAGTAATAACATGAAAGGTCTAACAACAAGAATGAAGATAAGCAATTTTCAGCAAAGGGAATTAAATTTACACTTTAACATAAAAATGCTTTGTAAAAAGTAGTTTGTGAGAAGTTTTCAGAGAATAGCAAGCTGGCTTAGTTAGAAAATGGGAAGGCAGTTCAACTAAAATACCTGGTCCAAACAGTGCTCTCTACAAAAGAAATCTATATAATGACATTGTTTGTCCTAGGATCTAACAGAGATTTAGAAATATTACATAGGAAAAAAAAAAAGTCCTTATTGGAAGGACATTTTTATTACCATTGGCTAACTTTATAGGTGATATGGAGGCACGAAGTCTTCTAGTGACTTTTGTCGATCAGCCTGAATGTGGAATCCAGATGGCATTTCATTCATAATCAAGTTGTGATATTTTGGCTGTATTCCTGGATGATTCAAAGTTATGACTTTCTGCTGCACATCAGCTAGGAAGAAAAAATATGCCCCCCAAAATTGCTTTCTTTGAAATGTTTACCACACTGGAATTCCTCTTTAAGGAGTGTACAGGAATTGCACTTATATCTACCACTGTGTTTAATTAAATATAGCGGCAGTCAATCCAATAGGCTTTGAATAGTCCTTCTAGTATGTTCCACCTGAAACCTTTGGATTCTTTCTAAGAAAATTCTGATATTACTTTTCTTTGGCCCTTCTGCAAACAGCTTAATGGGTCGGTTATTGTACATTTGGAATATAGGCATTCAGGTGAATCAGTACCTTTCTGTGTCTGGAGAGGTGGATTGATAGAATTCAGTGCTGCCCACAGAGATTAAACCAGATCATGTGTAGTGGCAGCAAAATAAACGCCATGTAACAGCAGTTGCGGTAGATGAGACATGGCCTATCTGTCTAGGCAAGCAGGAGAAAAGGCACTGCAGCGTCATGTCAAGAAAGCAAACTCAAGGCATCAATTTAGGGAAAAAAAAAAAAAAACCAACACAAAAACTGGTGGCTACCTTTTGAAACGTTGTGTCATTTTGTCTTTCTTCTGCTTCTTGGATTAAGATGTTCTTATTCTGAAGACTCACCTACTGTAAGGTGAGTTCTGGAAACAACCTGCCCCACAGCCTGGGTCTATGTTTTTGCTGTTCCGTAGAGCATGAGGGTCTTTTTTTTGTTTTGTTCTGTTTTGTTTTGTTGTTTTTTTGTTTTTTTTTTTTTTTCCCCCCATTCTATAGGTTTCCCTGACTGGTACCCAAAGAACAACAGTGAAACAAATCTTCATTTGCATTTCACAAAATCATGACGGCTTGATATTACTGCAAAGGGACATTTCACAGGATATTGTGGCAGCACTGTTTTTACCACTGACACAGAATAATGCAATGGTGTTAGCTACACAGGTCATCAAATGCAGGTAATTATCACTGCCACATGCTTTCCTGAAACAAAGATATTAAAGAGCATCTTTTAAAAAGCTGAGGTTCTTCTGAATATGTCCTTTTAAAACAGCATCTGATTTTCAAATGAATTACATGAGAATTATGAGAGTAGGGAAAATTTCAGTTGCTAGGTAAGCTAAAAAAAATTAAAAGGAAAAATATTTATGAGTAGAGAAAAAAAAAATGTTATTGAAAAAAAAAAGAAAAGATCACCCATTCCTCCCAACTGCATGGTCTGTTAGAGCATTTGCTATGGTAAACCACAACTTTTATTTAAAATATTTTTACTTCAGCTTGGGTCAGTAGCGAATTTCAAAAAACACTAAAAAAAAAAAAAAAAGAACTTCGTAAAAAATAGTTTAACTTTTGTAGTACTTTATTTTCTTCTCCCTTTTCAGGCCGAAGATCTTCCCCTGAATTAGTTTTGACTTTGTGAATAGCTTTAGAACTCACAAAACTGTATTTTTTGAGAATTTTTGTTAACCAAACATAAAAATGAACACTACCCTATCCATAACTCTGCAGAGAAGACTGGGGAAATGGTGTGCTCAGAACTTGTGAAAAACAGACATATTTTAGCTATTTAAGTACTGATTTAGATGTCCAAATTTATGCATGAATACATGAAAATCCTGAACATAATCTTCTGAAGTTTTAGTCTGCTAATATTTAAATCCAGATTAAGGAAATTCACTGGTCTAAATATAACTGGGGTTGCCATATGTCATGTAATGTATGCATATTTTATACTTTGTTTATCCTAGACATTAAATTTGGAACTTATTCTAGGTAAAATGCGGATCTCTGGTTAAAGTATTCTAAGTGAGGCTGACAGCAACACTTACTGTAAAGTTCCCACATGATTTTCACAATAATTTTGACAATTTTAATGATAAAATTGAAATTTTCTATGCTACATGGCTGTTCATATGTAGTTCTACATGTCTATTTATGTGCATAATTATGCATGTTCTTATTATGAAATCTCTCTGTGACTGATTATAGGTCTTTCCAAAATGAAATTGTTTGCTTAGCAAAGATATCTTAAAATTTAGCAGTTACAAGAAACACATATTTCGTCTTGACCCAAGGTGCTTATACATATTCTGATCTGGATGCAGAGAAAAAAAGCTGACCAAAAAAGAGAAAAAATGTGTTGTTAAAATGAGGAGTCTTCTGATCTGGAGGTGGTGGGGTAGGAAGAAAACAATTTCTCCAGGCTTTGGTACGACAGAGAGTTGCAATGTACTGGTATAGAAAGCTAGCCTGTAGGATATCATGAGAAGAGGATACCGTGACTGAGTGTGAAGTCTGTGTTTGAAAACTGGAAGATGAGATAGGTGTCTGGGACAGACATTGAGAATGATAGGAATGGGGGAATAAAGGATCAAGCTAAAATTTATTGCGTAAAGGGCGTCTGAAAAGCAGAAAGGGATGGTCAGTATGGTTCACAACCTGGTGCTGGGGCTCTGAGGGCACTCATAGGCTTTCATGGCCCTGACCAACCTCCGTCAGGGACTCCATAACCCAGGAGTCCCATTTCAGCTCAGCCCTGGCCCCGAGTGCCCATGGTGGTTTACCCTTCGCGCCTGGCTCGTCCCCCTTCTTGGGGCAGCCCCTGACCAGTGGAGCAGCAGAGGTGGAGGCTGTATAAGAAGGTCTCAGACATTGTTATGACTGTGTCGAAAGGACTAAGAGGAAAGACTGGGTCATATTGCTGCCATGTAAAACACACCCTCAAAATTAGATAACGTTTTTCAGCTTATCACTTTGTGCCTCTATATCCCCACCTATACAGCACATTGTTAGTCTTGTTGTGAAGATAAATATATTCATGCCTACAAAGCAGACAGATGGTATATTGATGAGAACTGCTGAAAAGCTTGGGAAGAAATAAATGATTCTGTCTTCAAAATAAAAGTTGAATAATATGTAGTAAACATGTCATGAGACTGTACTTTGCATTTAATAAGTGCTCACTAAGCAGGTACTTTCCTTTTGTCAATGAGAAAATGCAGTGGGGAATAATTAATAACATATGAAAATGGACACAATTAAAAAAGTGTCCTACCTTAATTCCTTTGCTTGTGTGTATGTCACATATTTACAAGCAGACTGACATAACAGCTTACATTTTTATTCATACTTTCATTCTTAAAATATGGGTAAGTAGGTGTTTGCATATTGTCCCCTATTTATAGGAGTGAAGTATGACACCATATAATCTGGCAGGTGTGAAAATTTCTGTGTTGTACCGAATGCAATGGGAACTATCCCTCTCCCATGATAAGAACATTATTCTTCAGAGGAACCCCAGCCCCCTGTTATTATACAAAAACTTTATTCCATGTATAAGAAAGTCATATTTGGATGAATGGCAGTATATTTTGTTGAGTTGATTAAAAAAGAAAATGCCTTCTCCTTGTTCATGTTCTCATTAGACCCATCTGAGCAACCCCATACATTTGGAGAAAAGTGTTCCTTAGCTTTCCAAGTTACTTATTAGAATTATAGAATCATTTAGGCTGGAAAAGACCTCTAAGATCATAGAATCCAACCATTAACAGCACTGCCAAGTCCACCACTAAACCATGTCCCTAAGTGCCACATCTACCCATCTGTTAAATACTTCTGGGGATTATGACTCAACCACTTCCCTGCGCAGCCTGTTCCAATACTTGATAACCCTTTCAGTGAAGAATTTTTTTTCCTAATATCCTACCTTGAGTCTGCTTCCTCTCCCCCTAGCTCTGAACTTGCATGACAGGCCTGCATCAGGATTTGAGCTGGCCAGTGGATCATTTGGCCAGCTCTGACAATTGCTTATGTAAAAGATTATTCTCACCTTAGTCTGACACAGAAAGGAAGACAATGAATTGCCTTAACTCGCTGCAGCTTGTGTTTAAGAAATCTGTTTTTCCTCAGGAGTCTTTTGACCTTAACTGAAATGCCTGAAATTACTCAGGCATTTTGTGTTTCATACATCATCTCTTGTCAGTTATTCGGTACATATTCCTGAGCCTGTTTAAATAGTCAGAAAAATCATATCAGCTTTCTATAGCCTCAGCCTTTTCTTACAATTGCTACATTATGAGCCTCGTCTGGTCTAAGAGAGTAGCAGCTGAGTCACACAAAGACCAAATTACCCTTTAGGCTAATTTTATATACCACAAACACTCAGTCTAATCATTACTTGGCTACTTCGGATATGATATATATATATATACTTGCTCATATATGGGTAAAATTGACCACTGATATTGCTATAAATGACTGTTCACTTCACTGTGAAGAATGGGGCTGAGAGTAACGGCTCTTGGTTTCATGGCTTCAAATTATTGCCATGTTGTATTAAATCCTAAATTTGATAAACAATTGTGATTTCTCTCAAACAAAAGTAAGCGAACAGGGAAAGCAGCAGAACCTTTTATTTCCCATCCCTATCCTTTGAGGTGCTTGATATCTTGCCCGCTTTTCATTTCTGAACTGCTTTTGTTGACACACAGCCACCTTCTTTTCCAGTTTGTGTCTTTGAGTGTTTGTTTTATTTTTTACTTTTGTTTTTCCTCCTTGAAATTAAACTGTTTGTCAAATGTGATAATGTGTAGAGTCACGATGTAAATAGTTAATGATGCTGTTGTCCTCGGAGGATTTCTCTGGGTGTAATATCCCCAATCTTTATGCAACCATACACTTGACTTGCACATTCCAAAGCCCTTCACAAAGGGCAATGCTGCTGCTTGTCTAAATAGTACATGATTACCTCGGTTAGTTTTGTGACTGTGGTAATGTTCATTTTATGAGCTCAATCTGGTTCTGAGCCATCTGAACTTGAAATTCCAGATGCCTTATCCCTAGTAGTACCAGCTCATATACTGTGTACACATGTGTACAATGCAGGCTGCATTGGAAAGGCTCAGGTTTGTGCTCAAAGTCACACCGTGTTCTCCTTAAAACCATATTTGCAAACCTTACAGGAAAAAGGTGTATAAGCATGGGGAATAAAGAGGGCTGTTAGTAGGAGCTCTACTTATTCAACAACACTTCCTTTATTATAACAGGAAACTACCTTGATTTAACAATTCCTTTGTTCACCACGAAAAAAGTGACTTCTTACATTATTGTCTCATTGCCACGTGACACAAGGAAAACAACAAAGATAATGGGACATGGAACTAAAGCTGCCTTGAACGATTGCCTGTTTGCCTGGTAGAACAAAGGAGTAGGCGTTAGAATTCCTTCATTTACCATAAGTGTGTCTTTGAGCTAGTCAACTCTACCTGCCTGCTAACTTGGGGATAATAAAACACATACCTACCCCACAGGGATGCTGGGATGCTTAATGAACTAATTAGTACTGTTCAGTGCTCTGATGGGAGGTGTTACCTGTACTTTTGTTTAGAGCAGGTGTAGCTAGCACTTTATCTATTGCCTGAGAAAAAAAAAAAAAAAAAAAGATAATTTTCTTCTCATTCAGGAGTTTTTCCATTACTTATAACAGTATAAATGCTCTCAAGCCAAGCATCAAAGTGATCACAGTAAGATTCAGAGACTATAAAGGCGAATAGAATTTGCCTGAAGAGTGTGTGAGTAATCATACATTTCCACAGATGTGTTTGTGTATGCATTTAGCCATATATCAAAGTACTGTCACCCAGTCTTGAAAAGTTACTGCTTTCTATACAGCACACAAGGACTCCTTTTTTCAATGAATATTGCTGGTTCTTAACTGTGGAGGATAGGAAAAGCTACAAAAGGTCTGTACTGGAAGCTGCAAGAGGAATTTAAGTAACTAGATGATAATTCCCCTTGTCATGTGCCAAAGACCCTGAGGTCAACCTTTACTTCTTATAAAATTATAAGAGGTCTATAATGGGAAGGAAAGGTCTCAGATTTATCCCTCATCCAAAAAACAATGACTTCAGTGGCACACAATGCCCAGGCGCAATCTGGAAGATTCATTCAGCATTCAGCCACCTCCTGAATCATCAAGACCATTACAAATCTCTTCAATTTCTTTGCAGTTCTCTCACAGAGCTCTTTATTATTGTTGTCATGGCTATTACTATTACTATTACTATTATTATTGTTATTACTAGGATAACTGTTATGCTAGTACCAAGTTTTTGATAAAATCACTTCACTTCATGTTTCTAATCTAAGCAATGGGCAGTGAAGATCTAGTCAATATAGAGAATGGAGTCTAGGGCATTATTCAGTCCTCCAAATGCAAGTATCTGTTTTAAGGTGAAATGAATGGTGTTCTTGACTTCTTTGACTGTTTTGACTAATATTCTATTGATAATACAGCAAACCTATATCACTCAATCAAACGTAGATTTGTAAAATAGATCTCCCAACTCCTGCTCCAAAACTGGCTTTCCTCCTAATGGGAACATATTGCAATAAGTATTATATCAACATTTTTTTCAGTGTAGCCTGATGTATTTGAAATCTGAAGATGAGAACACCAGAGATTGCTAAATGTAAGATTGATTCTGTTTCCATCTCAGCCTGTGTAGCTCATAGATAATGAAGAGGCAAATCCTGATGATAGAAAATCCCTTCTGAAGAGAAAATGCAGTGCGGCGAGTAATATGTTTAGGTAGATATGGTTCAAATCTTCTGTGTTGCACACACTCTGTGAGACCTTGAGTTTAGCTCCAAGTCCTTAGAATAATTTATGCAACTAACTTTCATTAAATCCTTTGTTGACTGTGGGAATACAATGGAAGACCTGTCCCTTCACTTCCTCTATCGTTCAGACCATAATTAGTAAGATCTGAAGCAGTGGTATTACCTCCTCAGTTCTTACTTCATACACTTACATGGATATATGAACTGAAATGGTGCTTCAATGGACAGATGAATGTACCTGTTCCACATGGGGATGTCCTTTTTTAAGCACAGAAACTAGAAAGGCCTGAAACTAGGATAAGACTGGCCTAGAAGTTTCATGTCTATATCACAGTTCTACTTTAATACCTACAAAAATGTCAGGCTTTTTTTGGAGAGACACATAGGCCCTGGAACATCTCGTTTAACCATCAGTGTTTGGCTGGGATGGTCCACGTGGGACCACGCTTCTGCATCCCGTATGGAGACGGAGACGCTGCCAGTAGAGGTGGAGCTTACCCAATTTTAGCACCAGCCACTGGAGGGAGGTGGCAATCTCTCTCCACCGACTGCAGAGGAAACCAGGGAGACTATGGACCTGAGTCAGCTCAATGTCCAGAGGCAGGTGGGCTGAATCCAGGGTCAGTAACTCATACACTAACTAATAACCACACAAGTTTTCTTTGTAATACAGGAATAACTTCATCCAAAGGCATGGCAGAGGATGGCAAGGTATGACTAAGGCACCCTTAAAGACTCTCTTGCATATTTTGGCTTGGAGAGAGGGCTGACAGAAAGCCTTTTGAGTGGGTCTGAGCAAAGTTAATCTCCCCCACCTCTCAGATATTCTGGGGTATGATTGAAAGCACTTTTATAGACATGGACTTGTACAGATAAAGAAATGTATTGATTCCGGTGCCTTCTCCACAGTGTGGTAGGCTTCTTACCTGAGACCATTATCCAAAGTACTGTCTGCAATTAATCTTCTGGGCAGTGTGTAATCACCCAAGGTGTTCGGGGCTGAGTTTCAACTAGATAATGATACAGAAGGGGGGTTTGGAGGGGGAAGAGAGAGGAACACCAACTTACCGTTTGTTTGCTGTGCCTATCAGGAAAGAGGCATGGGCAAAGATTGTTTCGTGTCCAGCGAGGTCAGGGTAAAGGACAAACCAGAAGCCCTCCAGACTAAGTATTAAAAATGAATGTATGTCTTTTCAATGTATTTGTGCAGGAGGGAAGGGGAAAAAAAAAAAAAAAAAAAAAAAAAAGGTGAAACATTCCAGATGCTTGCCTGCAGTAAAGCATTTCTGGCTGTTAGTTCCAGTAGGTCATTACTGCATTAATTTGGTGTTTAATTAAATGCCTGTGCAACAGACCATTTATTTGTTATCTAATATTAGCTTTAGTTCTTATCAATTAAATGCTAGCTGAGGGCTTGATTCACTTACGTTTTATGTCCCCTTACACTCTATTTTTTATAAACAAAAAAACAAGGACTCTGTGCAGAGGGAAGATTTACACACCCAAATTTCACAGTGTGCATAACGCAATATGCTGAAGTGCTTAGGCAGAAGGTGCTGAAACAAAGGGAGGTGATTTCTTTTAAGAAAAAGTTAACTTAGGCATTTTGTTTTTGATCTACAAGTGAGAAACTGACTGAGTTATACAAAAAATTCTTTTTAGGGATTGTTTCCAATGCTGGTCTAAGCTGGATCATGCACACGTCTGATTTTCTTTGTGATTTTTTTATACTAGAAAGTCTTACTCAGAACAATGTGACTTTGCACTGGGGCTTCTTTCAGCATACCCATTCTCCTTCATCTCTCCCCAAAGCAGAGGAGGCTCTACTATTTGTTTAAAAGCTGGGATCTATCTCAGTCTCAACTTCTGCCGTTCATGGATAGTTATTTTCCTGCAGGATTTAAAAAAATCTTAATGTTCAAATATCACCCATGTTGGAGTTTTTGGTGTTACTTATTGTTCATAATAGTTACACAAACATTGTTTCACGTTGAAGTATTGACCAGATTATCAGAAATGTTTGGCTGTTACCACAAAGAGTAAATTTTCAGGAAGCTCTGATTCCAGCAGCTCCCACTGAAAACAGCCAGCTAAAGCAAGTTTTGAGGACCAGTTCAGATGTGTGGTCTTGGTTGGAAGAGTCTCTAGGAGACTGCCTCACTAAGCATTCAAAACAGAGTTACTATACCTGTCCTTGCAAGGTTAGGGCAATTGAAAGACAGTAGTGTATGGATGTGAAGTGACACCAGTCTTTCTCTGCCTACAACACTGAATCTTTCCAAAAAGCCTTGGTTGGTTTGGTCTGGTGGTTTGACTGATCTCATCCTGCATCTGGATTTTAGGGTCAAGCAACTTTGGGTAGCACAAGTGACGTGGTAGTAAATGTGCAGGACACTGCGGATGCTACAAAATCAGGCTGGCTGGAAAAATTCTTGCACTCTGTTTCTTACTCTGTTCACTACACTATGCTACATAACCTGCATACAAGTCCTGAGTATTTGACAGTAATGGCCTGTTAATTGTGTGAGGAAGACACTTTAGAAAAGTAATTATTAAATTTTATTATCAGAGTGCACCTTCTTGTAGCAGGAAAGTTTTTTCACACCCAGTTTGGAAGGTACGCTTTCATCTGTAATGCAATCTAAATGAATAGTCAGATCTATCTAGCTATCTTAGAGTCTCAAGAGTGGTGGCCTCTATTTCGGCTGTCTTTATTCTGCGATAAATGCTGAACACAATTTTAGAAATGAGCCTTTTCTGCTTCTCTTTTCTACAAGTAACCATTTGAATCTTTTCAAATATGTGTTAAATTATACATCTAAAACAAATTTCCTATTTTATGAAATTCATTCATTTTATGAATTTGAAAGTTATTTTTCTAACCGGAATGGTAAAACCTAGTAAAATCAGATTGTCTCTCAACATTTCAGTGTTAGTAAAGGCTGTATTCAGAAGTCAATCACTATAAAATTGTTCATTGCAGCTTTCAAAACAGTCACTTAAGAGTTACATTTTAAAAATATAACTGAAATTCAAGCTGTATTCAAACATGATCATGTATTTTACATAATGGCTTATAATGACACCACTAAGTTCAAAATAGTATATTGCAGTCCAAGCACTGCAGAAATATGGACAAAGCAAAATAAGGCAAAAGCTTTTGACTTGCATATCATAGATTTATCTTCAACATTGTCATCATATCATTATTGTGGTTTCATACAACTGAATTCTTAGTTTGTAAAAAGGCAGTTGATAAAATTAGCCTATTACAAGTGCACAGTTGTTTCTGACTATGGTTTGGAAGCATACATGGTTACACAGAAGATCATAATTCAGCACAGGATTTGACCAAAACAAAGCACTGCTGACTCCAGTGAGGCTTAGAAGCAAGATCACCCTTAAGAGATAGACGTTAGTTGGTCTCTGCAGTATTGGAAGTCATTAAACACTGTAGTAAGATGGGAATTACAGTACTCTATGTAGAGTCGAATTGGATCAAATCGAATTGAATCAAATCAACTGGAATAGCAGCCTTGCAGAAAACAGCAGATGTTTACATGATTTGCTCTGCTGAGATCCAAAATCTGAGCAACAACAGTGACTGAGAAACACCAGGCAAGGTCAAATCTTCTGGTCCCTACTAAGATTTTTATGAGTACAGCCAACACAATTAGCAGACCGATGTGGACCATGTTGTCTACTGAAAGGTGGCTTTGTGTGGCAGTTAACAAGGGAGAAAAAAAAGTAAATGAACAAAGGGTGCAGGGAAAAGAAGGAGTACTCACTGAAAAGGACTCACAAAGCAAAAGTGGTGAGGCAAGCGGGACTGAAGTAGAGAGAAAGATTTGGGGTAATAAAAAAAGTGGATCTCTGGGTCTGAAAAATGTGGGGAACAGAGATAAAGGTTCAGGAATAGTTGTGGAGAACAGACAGAAAGAGGAAAGATAAAAATCTCCCACATTATACAATGCTGATGGAAAATACATTCATAAATGTAGAAAGCCAGAATGAAATGCAAAAGGAAGCCTGAGCCCTACTCTCCCCTCCAATGGAAACTCACATAGGAGCAGACAGAACCATGCACAAGGAGAAGCTAATACAGAGGACAGACTGTACAAAGACAACATTTCAATGGTAGAATGAGTGGGAGACCTCAAAAACAGCAGAAAAAAAAATGAAGACGCTTTGTAGAAAGAGCTGAATACTCGGCATTAAAGGGGGCTGAGAGAGTGAAAGAGGCCTTTACTTCGTCTGATGAAAGTCCCTGGTGAAACAGATGCAGTGAGGAAGGGAATATAGGCTCCAATTAAGGCCTAACATGAAAGGACCAACACATCTCCCTTGTGAACACATCCAAAAGGCAAGGTGAAAACATTCTGGGGATGGAAGTTCAAGGGGGTCTGCTTTGTCGAATCTCATTAGGTCCAGACGGATATCAAACTGGTGGATGTTTTCAGAATTATCTGTGTCAAAAATGTTGACAATTCTATGAACTAGTGACCCTTTTACTTCCATGAACTGAGTATAATGTCACCTTCCTATCCCATTTGCTGTTTTTGCTTTGGTCTTTCTTGTAAATCCTTACTATGGGGTAGTTAATATACCTTAAAACTCTGTCTAAAATCCCGGTGGATTTCAGATACTAGACTTTCACTATGAGGCAAAGTAATGGAATTTAATGCTCACCTCACATACATACTATCCAACAAAACTTCTGCTTGTTCTTCACGTAGATGAGCCGAGCTAATTAGCTTGCTTCCAGTGAAATAAATAAATAAACATATGCCCTACTTCCGTGAAAGAAGTCAATGAACAGAGCAAACCGAAACCTTAAGTGTAACTGCAAACTGGAACTCCAGGCAGAAATGGAATTTAACTTTCTCCAACTTCCATCCACTTTAACTTTTTAAGACTGGTGCGAGTTTTGATGTTAGTGTCCACCATTAGATACAAAAAAAGTAGGCTTCATTCCTAAAATCAGGGAAATGAATAACATAAAATACTATCAGTCCAAGAGGTGCCATTTGAAACCCACGTAAACAGAAGAAACGAAATGTGAATGACTTTTACATCATATATTATTTGTACAAAGTTTTGTTGCATATGATTCGGAGTGCTCTGCTGACTCAGACTGAAGATCAGTCTTCACTAAAATATCACACAACGTTTATGGTCTCTGTAAAGAGGGCATGATTTGAAGCTCTCATTTCCACTCCATGGTCCTGGATATCTAAAAGCCCTCGTCTGAGAAACCTGACAGCTCAGGTGTGAAGCCACTGAAAGGCAGATTATGTCCATTATCCTTCTTCCTTTACCTCCACTGCTTTTCCTTTCCAGAGGTTGGGGGGTGGGGTGGAGCTGGCAATGGGAGAGGAGCTATGTAGATGAATACATCAAAGACTGAGATATTCAGATATCAATATTCATAGCAGGCATGATAATATATGTAAAATAAAAAGGAAACATAGCAACCTTTCCCTGGAAATGCATTTCAAAACTTCTCATCTCACTTCTCATCAAACTGGATTTAAGGAAGGAAAGCACATGCCACTCTGAATTAGGTCAACATCAAAATAAATGAGTAAATAAATACATTTCATGACTCTCTATTTCACAAGGACTCCTTCCACTGATGAAGAAATCTCTATTCCTTGCCAGAAACATTAATAGCACTTCCCTCTCATCCTCACACTCCGTGCTCTGTGTGGCTCTGTTGTCCATTTCTCCTTCCCAACTGACTTACCACCAGCGCTTTATCAGCCCTGTTATTCCGTGAGCAGTGGCCCATAAAGCGAAGATAACAAGTCCCAACTCTCAGCAAGCTTTTCCTTGTCAATGAGAGATTAAAAATAACGGTCAGGGGCTATGCAATGATATTTGCAGCCAACTTTACAAATTTTCATCCAGAGCATCTGACAATTTTTACCCCTTTCTAATCTTCTGCAATAGCTTGAATTTCCCCTCATTAGGTTTCATTGCGGAGAGGACAAAAAGGTGCCATATGGCTTTTCTGCTCAGAAAATGTATCGTTAAAATAGGTAGGCAGGTTATCATATTGATGTAGCTCCCTGCATAGGCAGACTGAAAGGATTTTAGGTAAGCTCTAAAGTTAGGAATATGAAATATTCACTCTGTCACTTTAGTGTTTCCTTACATAAGCCACCACGTAGTCTCACAAAGCAGGTGAGGAAAATCGAAGTCCCAACTGCAGCTCAGCACACACCCCTTTCCCATAGGTTTCTATAAATGCAACAAATAAACACATGTTATTGGGAAAAGAGTGTTGCAAATTCTCTTCAGCTTTGTCCATCTGTTAAGAAATAAGATAGGTCACACCTTTTCTGACTTCATCCAAAGTAATTTCTCTACTACTTTTAAAACTCATCTCAGAGCAGACACATAATTGGCAAGATTCCCATAGCCCTCCTCTACCTGCTAAAAAACTCTTAAAAATCTTCATAGTTCGTAAAACTAAATTCAGACCAAATCCCAGGCCGTTATTCACTTTCGCTTAAAACCTAGTGCAGGTATCACATTGACCTTGGTGGTTTCTATATAAAATCACCCATTGGTAGATTTGCCAGGGCATATTCAGATTGGCTCGGCGTTTAGCTTTACACCTGCAAGGTGTTCATGTCTCAGTACAGGCTTTGGGTTATGTGGATAGAGCGATATAACACACTGTTTCTAAGCAAGTTTTCTGCTTAAATTCTGGGTATTCCAGATTTCCACAGTCAACTGGTCTCCTCACTTTTTAAAGAAACAAACATAGCAGGGAGGTAGGAGAAAAGAAGAAGAAGCAAGGTAACAATGGTAGGTTACCCAGCAGCACTAGAGATGATTAGAAAAAGAAGCTAACAATTACAGTAAACAGTATTTCTTCATTTTAGTAGATGACCCTTTTACTGTTAGAATTACAAACATTTGACTTAGGCACTGACAGAAGCTCAGAGGTGGCTCCTGACTCTTTCTGACTGCAAGAACTGGCAAAATTTTCAACTACAGCTTCCTGCAAGTGCTGGCATGTATTGGCCAACCATATATGACTATGGTGTTTAAAAAAAAGCTCTTACAATGTTTCACAGATGGTCTTCCAGTTTTGGATGAAACATCAGTCATTCATTGATCACAAGTTGAGCTACTTTCTGCTGGCCCAAACAGCTGATATATGGCGCATAGTATCTTCATCTAAATCACATAAACCCCACTCACCCAGCAGACTGTTACTACTGAAAGTCTAGTGATTAATTCAATAAGGATCAGTAATCTGGATCAATTGCTAAGAAGGGCAACTTCTATTTATGACTGTTCAATAAGCACATTATTTTGAAAAGGCATGATGAAATGCAGTAATGTGGGTTGGTTTTGTTTTTGTTTTTTTAAGAATCGGAATCATAAAATCTGAATTTTATTTCTGTTATCTCTGTGCAGAATTGCACTTGTACAAGTCAGGATGAAGAGAACATCAGCGAGCTGTTTCACTCCAGTATCAATCTTCAAGCTGTAGGTGGCCTAAACTACATAAAGCTCCCTTCTGGATTTTCAGCTCTGTATTTCATACCTGAATGCTTATATTAGTCTAAGCTTGTACCAGAAATCCATGAGAAACAACAGTTTGGATGAGACATTGGGATTAGACGACGACCTTTGATTTGGTTGATTGACTGCAAAAAAAATTCTATAATAACATAAAGAGCAAAATACTTTGTGCACTACCATACTGAGATACCACCTCTCCTGGTGTACATCTTTTCCGTACATCTGGTGCATATAGGTTACTGCAGCACCAACACAATCAGAAGGTGGGCATATTAAGAACTTCGAGTGACATTGAGTGTACTCAAAATTGTGCTGATAGGACAAGAGCTCCTTTAGTGATTGATTGGCACCAACTCTTTGTCCTGTCTTCCCAAGGGGAAAATAAGGACAAACTGATACACAAAAGAGAAAATGAGAAATGCAGAAGAGTGACAGACATTCAGCTGGCAAACTGGGTCTGTCATAGCTAAAGATAGAGCCCCAGGGTTGGATTAGCTTCATGGCCTACATCAAATATCTGTGTTATCATGGAGGCACATGGTTTTGACTGTCATGAATCATACATAGACATGATGCTTAGGTGAAGTGACTTGTAAACACTTATCTGTGACTGAGCTTTCTAACCGTTGATGGATAGCACAAAGAATAACAATAAAGCTTTGTCCTGTTTTATCCAGGATCGAGTTGAATTACTGCGAAGTTATATTTCCAAAATATATTGGTCGAAATTGGAATTAATTAAGGCTCTCCTTTTTTTCTCTATATTTTCATTATGTTTCTATGAACAAAAGTCATGGGTAATTGTAAGGAGGGCAAGAAGAAACACTGTGAGAAGGTAGTCTCGAACTATGGTTGCATTTAAGTATAGAAGTGAGATCAGGCTTATTTGAGAATGCTAGTAATAATTTAAAAAATAATAATAAAAAAACCTCCAGAAACACTGATGTCCAACCTGGAATAATCTAATAATAAGAGTAGTTGCTTGAATGTATAAATAAAACTTAGCCTTCTGTTATATTTTAATCAAACATCTTCATATCACCTACAATTTTTCATGTGCAGACTCTTTGGGTATCAACCAGATCTCCAATGTCAGTTTTGAAAATCTTCTAATTCCCTCCTCTCTCTCTCTCTCTTCTCTTCTTTTATTGGGTCAGCAGTTTGTGTTGGCAAGTTCTTTTGACCTGCTTAATGTGAAATATATAGGGTGGGGAATGGATTTCCCTAGATTGCCTGTTAAAGTGATGTCCAGGTGACTAGAAACCTTGAAACACATGATGATAAGGTCAAATACTCATCATTGTCATTAAAACCTTTATTTATTTGTGGCTGCTAAACACTGATGTAAAAGAAGAACCTTAATCAGTTACTTCAATCTTCCTTCATCTTTTAGGTCAAACTGAGATGACCACCGGTTTTGGAGTAAGACCAGAACATATAAATTGAAGACAGTTCTGCCCAATACCCAGCTGCTTCTTAGAGTGACAGAAATCTGGTGTTTTGCCACGTTGAACACTGGCAGATGAAAACTCTCAAGAAAGGGAGCCAGGTTTCCCAAATTCTGTTACTACTTCTGCTGTGGACCTATATGTGAATTTGGGTCAACCCTTCCAAAATGTGTGGTTTGATATTTAGTAAGCTAAGTGTTTTCCTAATTAGGTTAATTAATGTTCCAGGGAGGTATTTAGTTCCATATAAAACTCCCTATATTTTGGTGACTAAGCCATCCTCTTGTGTCCACAGATGATTCGAAGGTACAAGACTTTTACACAAGTGTTAGCACTTTGTGACATTTTTAGCTCACCCTGCCTCCCTTCCCCAGCCTCTTGCTACCTCTCCGGAAGGGTGTTAATCTGTAAAACTTCTGTCATTGGTCCCATAGTCCCATACATGGGTACCAAAATCCCATACATGTGTCCAGAGATTGAGGGGTGTTAGAAGTTGCTCTAGGTGACTATGCATAGGCAATTAAATCTTCTTCCTGGTGTTTAGCTACCTTGACCTACATTTAATTATACTAAGCAAGACTGTGTCCAGAAAACTTTTGTAAGGTTGAAAAAAAAAGGTACTTCCCCCATTATTTGGCATTTGTAAGGACAGAAGAACTAAGGTTATTACCTTGCTTAAAGAACTTAGTTTTCTGTAAACTTTTAAGTCCCTAAAACTAGGATTTTGTGGTGAAATTAAGATTTTCAGGCAGGTCTTCCATGGTGATGCCCAACCATGCTCTACCTGAAAAGATATGTGGTCACAGAGCACTGAAGCCAATGAAGATTTACACCAGGGCGCATAGCTGGGTCTGTGTCTGTGGTAATTTTGGCATCCAAGTGAAAGATTGTTATTATGGCATTACTTGAGGCCAACAGTTTTTCCCTAAAAAAAAAAAAAAAAAAAAAAAAAAGAACAAAATGTTATCTCTTTATTGCTAAGACCCTTTGAAAATGAAAAGTATTGATTATTTTATCATTTCTGCTGGCAGATAAGAAGAATCTAGACAGACAGTAATTCAAAGTATTACCAGTTTTGTGCAGAAATTTATTGTATTTCTGACAATGAGATACTTAGAGATCTACAGGGATTTGTTGGGGTTTATTGAAAAAACCCTTGGGGTACAGGTTGGTGTAGAATCTTGTTCTTTTTGCAGGAAATCCTGGGATAGAAACAGTCATAAAGCACTGTGCTGAAAAATGTGTTGGGAAGGAACACCACTCACTCAGAAACTTGCCTCAGTCGGGAAATCTGAAATATAGGGAGTGCACAACTGCCAAAATACAGAGCAGTAAATTTCTCCACTGAGTTTTGAGTTTTGCCGTTCACCTCTCGGTGCTTTTGGAAAATCCATTTACGCTCTCTGTTTAGTGGTTTACTTCCTCAAGCAGAAAGGTGGGTTTTTGTATGGCAACTTTTGAAACAGAGCTGTGATCTTTGAGTGGAGCCATTTCCATATTCCTTTCTCATGGCTGGACTAGCGTTCTTCAAAGCAAAATGCTGGAAGCAGTGCTGAACATGTGTGTGGGCATCAGAAAGGAAGACAGAAAAAGAGACTAACTTAGAAGTGGAGATCACCTCTAGATCAGACACTCAATTTTAGGCTTAACCTCCTTCACTAGAGATTGTTCCCTGATACACAGGAAAAAAAAAAAAAAAAAAGGTCCAAGCAGAGGTGTGAGACCATCCACCTCAGATGTCTACTAGTTGTTAGCTTGGATAGTGCAAGGTTTCATAGGAACTTGCTTTCCACCATCCCAGGGTGATGGGACAAAGATGAATGATGTATGGGAGATACAAAGCTATCAGGTATCAAGACCAGCCCAAAATGTTACAAAATAAATGTGAAAATATAGGAACACGCTTTATGACATGCAGTATTTTGCAGCCAAATATTCCTACCTCAAATATTGCAGATTTAAGCAGCACTATATAATTTAAGTACATGAGCATCTGTCTGTCCCTTACTTATCCATTCAGTGTCATGTCTACTTTCAGATTCCTCTACCCTTCCAGTTTTTAATATTTGGAATAATTTTTATGTTTGGCAGCAGCAGATGGATCCTAAATACCTGTAAAGTCGTTAGTTTAATAACACGATTTGTAAGTAGAGTCATTCTCAGTGAAGGGCAACTGTTACAATTATCTCACTAATATCACCGTGTAAATGCATTGCGTCAGGGATGACATCTGAAAATCATTTAATACATTTGAATATCGTATTCATTATCAATAACATGAGTGTCTTTACTCCTTGGCCTGCATGTAAAATGTAAAAGGAGAGAACAAATAATAAATTAAAAAAAAAAAAAAAAAAAAAAAAAAAACAAAAAAAAACAAGGAAAAAAACAAAAACCATACCCCCCAAAAGTCTTGACTTCTAAAAATTAATTATAAAATTAGCTGATGAAGAAAATTAATCCAAACTGACTTGAATTTGAATGCTGTCAGATGGAGTAAAAGTGCCCTAGGTGTATAAACAAGCTTTGGTAATAAATAACAATGTAGCAAGCCAAGGGGAAAGTGTTTATAAAAGGGATTTGTGTTTGGTGCATTCTCATTTGGCAGTCTCGTTAATGATTTAGAAGAAGGTGTAAACACCACATTCATGATTTCGGGGAATGCAAGTGTGCTACAAATGCCAATAAGAAGAGACAAAAGAAATAAAAAAAAAAAAAAAAAAAAAAAAAAAAAAAAAAAAGACAAAAAGTAATTTTGTGGATTCTGCTTTTCTGTGCTTCTGTGTCTTGGGCTAAAAAGGAGCATTTTATCTTCTCCCATGTCCTTAGATCTTCTTCTATCTTAATTTCCTCAGGATTGGTACAGTTCCCCAGAGCCACCTTTATGTTTCTTGAATTGTTCTTCTGTAATAAAGCAAGTTCCGCCATTCTTCTCACTTACTTTTTTTGTTGGAGTTTGTCAGATAGCTAAAAAATAGTGTAAAGTAAGAATGTAGAGGCTTGTGCCAACTTATCTATCACTGCACTTGTGTGCTGGATGGTCAGTGAGAGTTTGCCTTTTGGTCTAACCAGAAATGAGGAAAAAATATCTCCAACAATAAACTATTTCCTATAGTAATCAAAGCATTTGGGCAATTGTTAAAGTGAATGGTTGGAAGTCCTGCAATGGGAATGCAGAAGTCTGGGGTGGAACATGAGTCTTCCACAATCTTGAGATATGACCCAATAAACATACAGGGCCATTTCAACCTCATTTGGACTTGAAAAAAACAGTCAATGGGTTCATCCCATGCCTTGCTGACTTTCACATAACATCTGTTGTTTAATTGTTAAATACTATTATCTGGAGGGGAACTCCAATTTATATGCTGATTATATGCCAGCTCTTCTCTAAGGTCTACAGCTGTCTGATGTAAACCTTCTATTAAAAAAAAAAAAAAAAAAAATTAATCCTAATTGCATTTCTTCCTTTGGATTGCCTTCTTTGCCCTTTTTCCTATCCTATACTAATAATGTGTAGGGTTATTTTAATTTTTGACAGAATCATCTGTATCTCACTAGTAAATTGTTCGTTGAATAGCAGAACTGATAAAGACCAATGTTCCCTGGACCACGTCACTTTGCCAGATTTCCTGACTGTGCGTGAGGTAGTTCAAAATGCTGGTTACAGTTATACATCCTCAGAAACAAGAATCAAAATTAATCCTTAAAACAAAAGAATTTAGAAAGAGTTGTTGATCAGATTACTGATGAGGGCTGAGATGAAGGACTAGGGTAGAAAAACTTGATCCTTCTGTCAAGTCTCTTTAATGGCACTGCAGATTTGTACTCCTCTGTCAAGGCCTGTCCCAAAGCATACTGAAGTCAATGAAAAGACTCCTATTAATATTGATAATTACTTTTAGATGTGTCTGAAAAATGATCCCTGGTCACTGCTGCAACATAACTGCTGTTTCTAGATGCTGATGGCTCCTGCTTAATTTAATTCTTATCTTAAAACAGCAAAATCTCTGCCCATCCAGCAGCTTTCTCTCTTTCAGAATCTGTTTCTACTCTAACTGCATTCCCATACAAGCATTAAACTCATCTCTAAACTCTGCTGCTTCTCTCTCTTACCTAACTGACTGAAAATTACTTTTCTGTCTGTGCTGATTTATTTCCCCCTTTTAGCTAAGGAACTTATCTTCCTTTCTGCTTCTGTGCTAGCACTTCTTCTTGCCTGCTCCTTTTAATTATTCCCCAGTCTTTCTGCATGAATCTTTATTTCTGTCCTGCAAAATTTTCTCACCACTTCTGCCCAGGCTCCTCAACTGTCTCCCGCATATTAACACTACATTCTGCAATGTTTTACGTGTTCAGGTGTGACTCTAGAGCTCCTGTTTTACTGACCCTCCAAACACTGCAGAAGTACATTTTTTCAAAAGATAAACTTCGCGAGTCTCTGAACCTTTTTCCTCATATATATATATATATATATATATATATATGTATTTCCTCATGTGTATATATGTATAAACACATGTACACATATACCTATGCATATACATCCTCATACACATGCACACACATGCGTGCAAAATTTTGAATTCTTAGTGGATATTTCAAAGTAGTGGAAAATATTTAGGTATTTTAATGAACCAGCTTTTTACTGAAATGTTTCAAGTCAAAGTGGGGAAGCATTAGGGAATATACTATAGGACGCCACTCTGATTTTGAGAAGGTGTGTGGATCTAGGGATGGAAAAAAAGACTTCTAGCATCTTTTAGTTTATGCAAACCTATAGTTATGCTACCAGCTCCATCCTTCCAGATTACATCTACACAGAACTAGTGCAAAAAGGGGCCTTATGGTATTTCTTCTTCCTTGTGAACAAGAAATAAGCTCTTTTTGTTTGCCAGCATTCAAGAACATATATTTGTCTTGAACCACATGTGCCCTTTCATTTGATAGGTGAAGGACGTACTAGGAATTTAGCACAGGTTTACTGTTTCAAAATTAAAAACTCATTTTACTTGAGCTAAGGAACAGTCAAATCCTAAACCTTTTTAGTAAAGGGATTAAAAAGACTACTGAATAGCTCTTCTTTAGCTTATGTAGAATTATGTGTTATCTGGTCTTCTTCCCTAGGTTACCGTGAAGTTCAGAATTTAGTCATGTGTTTATTTACCTGATGTTTTAT
Source organism: Sterna hirundo (assembly GCA_009819605.1). Lineage (NCBI taxonomy): Eukaryota > Metazoa > Chordata > Aves > Charadriiformes > Laridae > Sterna > Sterna hirundo. Next base: position 78,710,372 of record CM020462.1, on the reverse strand, counting down.
ATTTCAGATTGCATATGAAAAGCCTTAGGCGTGTGACAGGACTTGGAATCTTGATGGCAATCCTTCCCTGCTATTGGGGTTTGGATGGCTGAATGATGACAACCACGGTGTTTCTTCAAGCCTATGCTGACAAGTCCTGCTGTTTGTCCAGGATGGCCCAGTTGAAGCGTTACAGGATAGCACTCTCAGGAGTGGGAATCACTGGTCTGCTTGGTTTTAATCTTGCCCAGCTTTGAGAGCATCAGGCTCAGGAGTGTCAGGAACAAATTACATCGTCCAGGGCAAAGCTCTCATCCTACTCAGCTGCTACAGTCTTTGTGACAAGTAGCCAGGGATGTGGGGTGGGAGGTTCGGCTGGAGCATGCCCAAAACATCTGGGTGTTCCAGCCACATTTCTCACACAGCAAAGGAGGCATTTCCCACCTCCTTCTCTTAATGATGCAGCTTACTGACAGCAGAACAACTTGACCAGCTTGAAGAGCTTCCCAGGAGGGCCGTCAAGCAGCTCCCCAGTAGGCTAATGAACAGCCACTGCCAGCTTGCAGGTCAGAAACAAAGCAGTCCTCTTGGAGAAGCAGCTAAAGTTTCCCTTGTCCACCAGCAGTGATGCCTGCATCATCAGTGTTTTTCCATCAGCAGGGTATCCTCACCTTATGTTATGCTGGTTAATGGAAAGTTGACTGTAATGTTGTCTTTATTTTTATTGTTAGAATAAGCACTTAGACCTCTACAAGCTTTTAGCCAAGGATCTCTGTAGTCATCAGAAACCTCTTCCAGTGAAATAAGGAAGCCTAATTACAGATTGGGAAAATGAATCACTGAGAGTTTAAGTGGCCTACTAAAGAAAATATAGCAAGACAGTGACAGAGCTTGTAACAGAAACTAGGAATGGCGGTCACCTTTTCTAATCATTTGAAACAGTCCAGGAAAGGTGAAAGATTGTATTTTATGGAACAAGTTAAGACTAAGCTTTATATATTTAGGAAGAGCATTTTAGGATGTGGTACCTGACACAGCAGGAAATTGCATTCAATGGTTTTGGAGGTCCCTACCAAATTTTCCCTGTGACAGGTCATTCCGTTATTGCCCACTAAAGACTTTCTTACACCTTTCCCTGAAGCATCCGACACTTAATTCAGAGACAGGATATTGAACTAAATGGATCACTAGTTTGATCTATTATGTCAATTCTTACGTTCGTAGAGATGCAAACAGTATGTAGGGTATAGGTTTTCCTTACTGTACACAAAGTCAAATGTAGGTGTATGTACTGACCATGATAAGAGAGAACTGGCTGAGAGATGGGGGAATCTGTCACTCACACCATTTTGTGGCTGTTCAAGAACTGAAGCAGAAGTTTACTTTGTAGAAGAAAGCCCCCTGTACACTGTAAATGCTGTTGGCCATGTGACATCACTGTATTCTTCCATGGGCAGAAGTCATTTTCTTCTGTGCCTATGTTTGATTTCAATTAAAAGAAGACAGCTTGCTTAATCTTTCCTAAAAGTTGATACGGTGTATACCTGAGTGAACTGGCCAATTTCCCTTATAAATTATGTATAAAATCCACAACTGCATTCTCTCTCAGAAACTCAGAGGAAAATTCAATTTCTCTTTTAGCTTATATTTTTTCATGGTTCTTGGGATATTCATTTCATATTTTCTGCTCATTTTTATAAATGTCTTATTTATTCAAGCTCTTCATAGAGGAAAGTAATGCCATGCATTGCTGATTTTATTACTTTGGACAGTTTACAATATCTCTTCAGAACCTAACATGTTAATTGATTTTAAAATTTCTATAAATTTCAGCCAAGCTTTAGGATCGTACATACTGATGCCAGGGAGACTTTTTGAATTGCCTGCTATGACTCTGCTGGAGTTTTTCTAGATGTACATAGCTTTTCTTTCCCTTTTTTTTTTTTTTTTTTTTTTTTTTTTCCTAGCAGAGATGTGAGGGGAATAAACTGCCACTGTCCAGGCTCCTGTCTAGGGACAGTGGCATAGGGTCCAAATGAGACGTGTGGTCCCTGTCCTACATTCTGTGTCTTAAAAGTAGGGACATCCACCTAGTATTATTATACCCCTTATTTCTTGTGCCTTGACAGCAAACTCTCTGTTCCAAACATATTCTGCAGCACTTCAAACTATAGTTCCTATATATTATAGGTACTATATACCTTATAATAAAATATGTGACTGCGAGCTTTATCGATCATGTCTGCAGTACATAAATGCCAACAAAACACTGAACTCTCAGTGTCCCTTTTCACCGTACAATGGTCTCAAAGTAAAACCTGGAAAGAATTCAGTGAGAGGAGGTTCATCCCACGTTATTGCAAGCCTTCAATCCTAATTACGGAGAAGATTTCCCTGGGACATTACAAATATATCAAGTTCTGTTTGACTGGAAGCACAACTGACTTAATCTGGGGCTAAAGGTCTGAAAATGAGTGAGGAAACAATTAAAGAGGATTCTGAGTGATTTCATTAAGGAAATATTCCCCATAGAATTTTTTTTTTTCCATATAGAAAATATTTTTATTTTTTTCCCCTTTCGTAAGACTACATTTGCACATAGCATTTCCAGCAATGTTTGTGTCAAGAATAAAACAAAACAAGGCATCTGTTTCCTCTGTTTCCCATGCCATAACCACATGCTATTATTGCATGGGCATTTTCCATATCAAGTTGCATTGCAGTATGTTATTTATGACCATGATATTACATATATATATATGTATGTATATTTATACATATATATATATGTAATACATATGTATACATGGCATCTGTACTGTACAATAATACTATTTACAATGAAAAAGACTGCTTTCAATATTGTTGTCATAAAAGCAGCAAGATGTCATAGCCAAGTTTTGAGCCCCAACACAGCTAAAGCAAAAGGTGATATGAGTTGATCTTCGCTTTACAAGTCTCGCTGGTTTGATTAAAAAAAGAAAAAAACAAAACGTAAACCCCAAGAAATTCAGGCAAACACAGCCTATACAAATAGTATCTGCGAAGTATCACAGTTCTTCTGGTATTGTTTTGTTTGATTTTTACCTAGTTTTAGGATAAAGTTTTATTTATTTGGCATTTGGCTACTGTGATCTCTGTAAAATACTTGCTGAAGGAAAAAGTGGATAAAAAGGAAAATAAATCAAATTAAGAAGACAGAGGCGTCATAAAGTGGGCAGGGGTCTGCTGCTAGCTAGAGGCCTGGGCAGACATCGGTCAGGGGACCAGGTAAGTCCAAGTGGAGCCGTCAGATGGATCTCCATAGCTTCAGTGCTGTGTTTTAGCTTCTTTCGGGTATCTAATGTCTACTTCTCCTGATTTTCTCAAGTGCCATGAACTAGTTGTGTCTGCCTGTGTCTCAGACCTGAATCTGTTTTCATCTAAGGGGTCTTCTGCCTTTAATGAAAGGGTTTCTGACCCTATCCTGTGTAGGATTTCTATGACTGTGTAAACACATTCCTTACACCTGTAAGTCATCCACCCAGTAAAGCTCACATTTCCACTAGGATATTTAGTAGGACAAAGTATCTGTATAGGGCCTATTTCATGGGCTGCCTGCAGTATATATCTAGCATTATCACATCAGGATGTTTAAGTGGTTTATTTGCATTATATTACTTAGTATTCCTCTTCCCTCCTTTCCCTTCCCCAGATGAAAGCAGAGGGTTACGGAAGATTTGACACGTGCTTTCAATACCAAAATGTACTTTTCAAGTGGCAAGAGAGGAAGGCAATTTCAACATTCATCTTCCACACCTTGTCTTAAGAGTATTTTCAATTTAATTAAGACTCTACTTTATCCACGAGTACCGTATTGGCTCTAACATCTACCTGCTGATGTTAAGTCACAGGATGGCCTTTCCTTTTCTTATTTCATGCATTTGCTTTCTCCATTTGTTCCTTGTTGACCTGGGAAATTGCTGAATGCAGGGCTTCTCACTTCCCATAAATATCATTGGTCATATCGTAAGATTGTGGAGTCTTTTTTGGCTTCAGTTCTTGGCTTTGTCTCCCTTTTAGAATTGAAATACAGAATTTGAAGTACTTTGTTGTTTCTTTTTAAAAACTCTGTCTCAGTTACCACCTGTAAAATAACATATGTGTGACTAATTTGTGCTTTTTTTGAGGCATCTCACCTATGCTGGGCATGGTAGCTCAGAACTTAGTGCTAGCTATCCACTTTGCTTTGTACAGAATAGCACCTAATTTTGTGGAGTTTATTCTCATCTTGCAAAGAGGGACAAAAGGTTGCAATATGACCTGCGTTCACCTCCGCATTTACTTTTCTTCATTTTCAGAAGTACAGCAGAAAGCTCACCATTTCCCTGTGAAATTTTAGAGTATCTTCCAAGTGAATATAATAGAAAGAAAGAACAAAGTCCCTTGTGGACTTCCTGAAGTTTCACTGACTTTTGTTCTTTATGTGACAATACATATTTTCACTGGACTAGGCATTATTTTTTGATGGTGGGGAAAGAAAAGGACATGGTAGCAAATGTGGTGGTGTGCATGTTGTTCGGTTCCCAGCGGTAAATCAACAAACCAACCAACGAACCAAACAAATCCCCCACTCCCCCGCAAAAGACCAAACCAGAAAGAATTACATCTTCAAGTTAATCCTCTGGAGAAGCATGTGCAAATCCCGTTCTTTAGGTCTCATTTACTTCATTGTCATACATTCTTACATTGGTTGATGTGCTTTCTGGGGACGCAGGATTTCTTATACGAGAAATTTCAACTATTGATGAAAAATAAGGATCGGTTTTAAATTGCAGGCTAAAAGGCAGTGGAGAAACTGGGAAAAAGGTGAGTTGTGCTGGCAGCTATCCAAACTAGAGACTTTTTAATTATTACTGTAATTATTGACAGAGGGCTATTCCAGCACAAAAAAGGATTAGGATTTGTAGTTTTAATATTTTCACAAAATATTATAGTGGTAATATCAGAATCATAGTACACGTTTTTGAATAAATAAAAGAGCTGCAAATATTTTCACTAAAGGCATTTTGAAATATTTTCTTGGATTTTGTTTATTTGCTTTCTTGGATTTTATTTTCCAAAGAGTAGTGGGAGCAGGAAGGAAAAGCTGTTTTTTTACTGCATTTCTGCCAAGTAGTAGCTTGGGTCATTTGCCCGGGAAAGCTGAAAGTGTGTCTGAAGCAAATATGACCATATGGAAATCAATTTTAAAATGGAAACAAACACTTGAAAATTACCCTGTCTCCTGCCTTTAGCTGGAGAAATTCAACCTCTGTCTTGAAATTCAGCTTTGTTCTGTTAAACATTTCCTGTTTCATTCCTACAGTGGCTGTCCTTTATAGCTGACTGGAATAATAAACAATCATTATCATTTCATAGGTATGAAAATAAATTACATCCTCCCCATTTTCATAGAAGGATCACTTTCACTACAGCAAAGAATCATGATCTGCGCCCTTCCAGTCCAGCAAAGGGACTTATTCCCAGAAGGAGTGTCAGAAAAGCACAACTACACATGCATTTCCTCCACTTTTAGAGATGTTTACTCTTTTGGCTGATCTGTTGGAGAGTCTAACCACTCTGCAGGTAATATAATATGCACTTCTCTGTAGGCCATTCATAATACCATGACGTTTCAACTTGAGCTGGACTGTCTGAAGAACTGTGCTGCAGCAGGAGGAATTTACAGCTGCTTTGGAAATAACACCACAGCAATCAGTAACCCTCTAATCTTTGTGTGGTGGTGACAGAATAACCAAATTAGATCTCTGCTGCTCTGGAGCTGGTGCACCAACCGTTCTCTAACTCCGATGCCAATGGCTGGTGGCTCTTTCCACACTCACTCCCAGTCAACCCGTCTGTACTCAGTTATATGTGTTGGGGAAAAAAGTGTTTCTAACATCACGGGTGCAGCTGACTCAGAGCTGCTTTTTGTTCATTAGCATTGAAAAAAACCAGTGGCGTGGAAATAGATGATAAGGATGCTTCAACTGCTCCAGGTGAGACAGATTGGCTGTGTGTATGCTAGTAAACTCAAGTGTGCTTCGGCGTTGAAACATGATGATACTACTAAATGACTGGACTGTTTCCTGGCACAAATGGGGCCCATTTCAATTTGCAATCTCCCAACTGGTTTGGAAAGTGATAGAGTTTACCAGCATATAAGGCAGCCTGCTCCTTGCCAGTTGGCCTCAGAGCCCAGGAACATTTAATTTACCAGTACAGACATACCCTTTGGGTCCATGTGCTGTCTGGGACTGAAAGCAAGTTAATAAGTCCTTCCACTCAGACCTGCGCTTAAGTCCACCTGCTGTCACACTGTGCTGGCTGAAAACAATCCAGGATTTCACTCCTGTAGCCTTCTGCTTCAATACATTTTGTAACATACACAGAGATGCGATGCCACCCACAAAACTTGTCATGCATACTTCCCCACTGAAACGGATACACCTTAAAGATGACAAGCAAAAGCTCGTGGAGGGCTTCAAGCTTCAACATGCTATTTACCTCTAACAGAAACCTGAACCTTCCCTCCTCTGCAGTAGCCCAGGGTGGAGGGTGGGACGGTGTCTGCCTCCAGGCTGGCAGCGCACTCACTCCACGCCGGTTCCACAATGCTGTGGGAACTTGCCTCAGGGCTGGCTCTGCCGATGACCAGAAAGGCTTCTCTGAGGATGTCTATCACTATTTCACCCCCACAAAATAAAGCCTTTGGGAAAGGGCTGTTTTAAAGCAGAGTGTGCTTCTCTCTTTATGAAGAAAATTCGGGTGAGGGAGCAGAACGAGGTAAGGTATTGCAAGGCACCTCTTATTACCTGCTAAAACGTAATGAATTAATGCAATATGCCGAGGTCTTAGATGAGACATTATCAGGACTTGTGTCAGCAGAGCCACCAGAGAAGTGCGTGTATTAATTGGTGGATGACTGTCTATCTGGGAGAGCTGCACCAGTTGCATTGGGGATGTTTGCACAGGAAAGTCAGTATGCTGATTGCAAGCAAATGTGCACTTCTCTCCCATCTGCCTTGGGAAGGTCTGGTCAGATAATTCACATTAAGCTGGCTTGGTGAAGCTTTCCCTGACAGGCACATCATGCCGGTTGGATTTGATTTCTACAGACAGGCACCCCACCTTTGGCAACAGCTTTCACTGCTGTGAATTCAGCTGAAACTGGGCTTGCTCCTTCTAATGGAAGAGAACTGGGGAAGTGCACTGAATAAATATAGAGCCACTCATTAGAGCGGTACTGACCTTGCTTGACCAGAGTGTGCCGACACTGCGGCGGGCTGCTTCCAAGGTTTTGCGCTCACTGGAGAAGAGCAGGGGCACACAGGAGAAATGCCCTTTCTCCCCCCTGCAGGCCTGTAAGCCTAAGACTTAAGGTAATTCTTAAGGAAGAAACATACCTTTTTTTTAAAAAAGGATTTTAGATAAAGCAACTATCAGAACTTTTGTTCTACAGATCTCATGTCTATCCCCTTCAGTTCAGCAGGGAGCACTCGGTTTGTCAGTCCCCGTTCTCACATATGGACAGGACTCAGGAGATGCTGCTGCATTGACTTCATGGTCATCTTGGGAGCAAGAAACATTTTAGGACTAGAAAAATGGCAAAATGGATGTGAAAGAGATGATGAAGAAGTGCATCCTGATGACTATAAACCCCCCATTAAGCATCATGCTGGGGAGTCATCCTTATTAAAATTTGATGGGAAGACCAGGAGATAATAGCAGTACCCTGAAAATGCTGTTCTCAAACATCAGAGTTTTGATTTTTTAATTTTATTTTTTTTATGTGAGCTCCATGACTTTTATAGGACTTGACTCCTCATATTAAACTCTTAGGGATGCTAATACTGCTTTCCCGCCGAGAAAGAAAAGCCATGCTTATCTGCCAAGGCAGCTAAGGCTGCTGCTGCTGGCACTGCTCTGTGTGAGTAACATTTACCCCTGCAAACAGAACCTTTTGCTAACCTTCCTCACAGGAGAGAATTTCACACAACACCAGCCTTTACATCCTGTGCACACCTTTCCAGCTAATCTCTACCTGACGTGGGTTTTTCTCCCTCTCCCTCTGCAGTTAATAGGTATTGCTAAATGATGCTGGACACAGACTTCTGCTGAATGTCCTGCTTACTGTCTAAGAAAGGAAATGCTTCCTCATGATTTATCATCATTTCCACTTATCTCCCTGTATAGGAGATAACAAGTGGCACAAGAATTTGTATGCATATTCTAACAGTCCCTAAAGGAGAGACTGGGTGACATAGTCAGCCATTGGCACTGGGGGAAAGAAATTAGGTACCAGCTTCACCATAACTGTTAATTTGCACCCTCTAAGAGAGAGTGGTTAAGTTAACTCATGTCTGCTGAAAGGTGTCTTGGGATAAGAACATGTATGCAGCTACCAGGGACCTTCTGATGCTTTGCAAGTTATTACCCTGCAGTGACTGGTTTGCGTGTCAGAGTCCTTAACCACATTAAGGCAGAACAACTTCCCAAATAGAAGTTACGGAGGGTGGTGGAGACAAAGGTGCTGATATAAAAGTGTGGGAGATTGCTGTTCAAGTTTTCCATTAAAGTGCAAGTTTGATGAAGCTGGGGTGTGTATTGCTTTTGGGCATCTGTCAGAGAGGGAAGTGAAAGCCTTATGGAGCACTGGAGCATGTTATTGGCAGTGTTGTAGGCAATACAGCGGTGGAAAGGATTGCACAAGCTGCTTTTACACTCTTTTAACGTGTTCATCTGGATGGGCTGTGTTTTGTCTTCACTGAAAGAATAGAAAAAGAAAAAAGAATGAGGGAAGAAAAGCAAAATGCAAAGAGGGAAAGGGGAAGGGAAGGGAAGGGAAGGGAAGGGAAGGGAAGGGAAGGGAAGGGAAGGGAAGGGAAGGGAAGGGAAGGGAAGGGAAGGGAAGGGAAGGGAAGGGAAGGGAAGGGAAGGGAAGGGAAGGGAAGGGAAGGGAAGGGAAGGGAAGGGAAGGGAAGGGAAGGGAAGGGAAGGGAAGGGAAGGGAAGGGAAGGGAAGGGAAGGGAAGGGAAGGGAAGGGAAGGGAAGGGAAGGGAAGGGGGAGACAACTTCTGTGGAAGAGTAATTCAGAATTTGTGGGGGTTTTTTATGCTTATGGGGCTTTCTATTTAGATGTGAGGGGACAGTGGAGCTAGGATAGTCAATGAAGTTGCAACAAACACAAGATAGGGTCCGTGAGAGTTGGAGACCAGAGGAAAGTGAGGTGCCACCTTCTATTGGCAGGTGTAAAGCTCTTACGGGTGAAATAATTCCACACATGTCCTGTGCAAAAGAAAGGTACTTCCTTTCTTACAGACTTCCTTAACCTGAAAGGAAGTCCCACATCTGTAGAAATCCCCTAACCACCAGGCCTAAGGAAGTTCACCCCATCTTCTGAGTCTGGGCATAATTCTAAGCCCTGGGACACCAAGATGCATTTACCTTGTTTCTCACTGACTGATAAGTTCCCCCAAGAATTGCTAGATAATCCTATCAATACACAAATCCATAGAAAGTCAGTGCACCTCCTTTTGAACTTTCGGTCTTTCTTTCTGAACTATTGTATTCCTCATACTGCAAGTGGATAAGCCTCTAGCTGACACCAACTATGGCAGCATTTAGTATAACATGACTGATGATCAGAAATACTATAATCACCAATCCAACTTCAAGAGACTTCAATGAGAAGGACAGGCTGCATGAGAGGCAGTGTTAACTTACCTTGGAAATGCTGATCAACCTATCAAAATTTTAATAAATATGCATCTGAACTAGTTTCTTTCTGTCCTGAAATCAAAATAGTACTATTTTGTAGAAAACAAATGCAAACTCAGGAAGTCCTGTCAAACAGACAATTATTTATCTGACGTTAATTTCTGTTCCCTTTATCAGGAAATGTGATCCATACCGTTTTAGATAGTGTCACTACTTTTCCTTGCAATTCACACTGAGATTTTCTTTTCTTAATAAATAAGTTAAACAAAGATCATTTTAATTAAAAAATTGCCTACAGTCAACACATATAAACTTGTGAACTTAATAGATATTATCATCTCTTAAGTACTGTCAAGGATTTTAATATTTTGGATAAAGAGGATCAGGGAAAGTTAATTGTTGGAAACAATATTATTAATGTTGAAATAGAGTGCAATCTTAATATAGTTCTGGTTACACATAAATGCCCAATCCCACTGTAAAGGGCAGTTGTGCTTCTGGATATACTATCATTCAGATGTGACATAAAATCGAGGTGCAGATCAAACGTGGTCATTGTACTTATGCATTAGTATGGATGTTGCAGTTGTCTTGGACCATCAATTAAATGGCATTAACTACTCTGCCTCTGAAAATCTCTGTGTAATTACAAAGTGGTAGGCTGTTCTTATTTTTTCTCTTAAGCTTTACTAAAGAGTAGACGCTGCTTCCACTGAACTTTGAGCAATTATTTCCTAAATAAGGCAGGCTGGAAATAACTGATATTTATGAAGAGAGATTTAATGGTGGGTGTTAACTTGGGGATGTAAATATTAAGAGCGACTGTGATTTTGCCATAGACGTACATTTTGTGTATGACTTTCAGAAAGTAACACATAGAGTCAGTTTTAAGATACAGTTTTAGCTTTTTTTGATAGGCCTTTCCTTTGCACAGCAAAAGGATGAGGGGCAACGAACAGAAGTTAGAGCAAGGCAAATTACTATCAGATAGAAGGAAAAAAATCTTCACTGTGAGAGTGGTCAAATTCTGGAGTAAAATCCCAAAGGTGTTAGGGAATTTCTATCTGTGAAGATATTAAAAAGTCATCCGGGCAAGGTGCTGAGTAACCTGACAGGTGGGAAATGAAGGGACGCTGTCTGAGCAAGGGACTGGACCGGACGTCCTCCAGATGTCCCACCTAACTGAAGTTATTTTGCAGTTCCGTGATTGTGAACCTGCAGACTGTCCCTTTCCACAGCCAATCTGGAGCCTCCCAGGAGTTCAGACCGGCCAGGCACCTTCCTTGCAGGCAGCCAGGTTCAAAGCGCAGCTGGTTCACACGGAAAGGACCAAGCTCTTCTCCACAGCAACATCCCACAGTGTCGTTGTCCATTTGTAGCAAGACAGATTTCCTTACAAAGCTGATTCAGATGCTAAACTCCAGGGAGAAGAGAAATTTTAGGCAACTTCTAGTGGATAACGGAGTTTCTGAATGCCCTTTCTGATTCACTGTAGTCTTCGTCTTCATGAGCATTATAAAAGGAGACTATGTGTTTAATGTAACTTTTTTATCATGGAGATAACAATCTTACTCCTACTTCCCTAAATATTCTGTTGGATCTGACCATGATTCTCATTTCTTTCTCATACCCAAAAAGGGACTATAGCATTTACCTTCCTTAGGTGCATGCAGTGAAGCTTCATTTGTTTATTTTTATGCTACTTTAGACCTTAAAATACAAATTGGGACGATGATGAAATATAGCTATAAAATGATGAAAAATGGAAGATAACTTTTGTGATTATGGGAAGAAATTATTGCATTCAGAATAGGTAGGAAAGCTGTATTATTTAAGGCTATTCTTTGTATGTACTTAATCTTTTTTTCCCCCCTCACCATCCTGAAAATACCTCCTCCCTCTCATTCTGTTCTGGCTGTGTATGAGTACTACCTTGCTGTCTACCTTTGTTAGGTCTCTGTAGAAAGAAAGGCAATTAATATTTCAAGAGACTTCCTTGTAAAATAAATGTTAAATCAAGAAAAAAATAACAATATAAATAAATTATGAATTCTGATCTTGTTCTGGAAAAGTTAGCGCCATGTAAATTTAAAGCCATCATTGTAGCATTTTCAAGTTGCATTTGAGCAGTTACAAGGTACATACCTGACTGCCTAAGTTCATCTCTTTTGTGGACAGAATTTTAATTCTGTCAAAAAAAAATGTTAATATTCCTCTATTTTTAATCTCATTACTATTGTGATTGTTACTAATAGCACTTAGCTTTTGCACTGTGGGTGTTCCCGCAATAGAAAGGAAAGGGACAGAAACTTAAAATGAACTATAAGCTTGATGCATTAGGGAAAAGTATACAACCAAAATGATGATACAGCCAAAGCTGTAAATTAGAGAATTAATTTGGCTCCAGCACCTTAGGAACCAATACTAAGAACAGAAATATTCAGTGACATGCTGAGAGACAAGCCCTCTCTAAAAATGAATTAACAAGGCATGAAAAGTTCAAGGAGGACGTTGGGAAGTAAAAATGACATATCAAAAAATTATATTTCGGGTATGGGTATATCTAAGACAAGAAGCTGGAATTTCTGCTTTGCATGCAAGCTGTTGGAGCTGGCACACACAACGGTCTCATCCTCTGACCTGAACAGGGTTTGTCCACAGAGCCTATTCATCTTGTGTATAGTTCAAGAGTTGAGTTTAAGGAATACCCAACTTTTTCAAATTTGGTTTCCCATAGTAGATATCAAAATAAGTAGTCCACTTTCTTGAAATTGACCCTATAGATCTTTGGGTTGAATTTTTGAGTTCTGAAAAGAGACCCAGTTTCATTATAGGCACCATGTAAAAGTGTGCATACCTAACTTCAGGCACCTGTGTTTGAAAATGGTGAGGTTTTTTTTAAATAAACTGAAGAAAAAAAGAGCATATTATCAATCTTTATTATTATTTTTTTTTAAAGTCAAAGCCTCATGATGCTGTGGAGCAAAACAATAAAGTTTTCAAAAGGTTTCATTCACAGTAACCTTATGCTAATAAATTCCATATAAATATTAATTCACAAAAGTTAAAGAAAAAAACCCACAGATGTTTTTACCTTTTGGGAATAGTATTTAATGACAGTCAAGTAAATTCATTTGGCCAAAAAATAATCTTGCACTTATTCCCTGTTTTCAGAGCAAACATGAAGAGGAAGTTCAAATATTATTTAATACCTGAAAAATATTCTCTTAATTTAATTTTTATTTTAATTTAATTTTAATTAAATCTTGGCTGTAATAAGGAAAGGGCAAGGATGTTCTAACTATGAAGAAACACTGTAAAGTGCACCATCCATCTAATTCATCCTTACACTGAAGTCAGCAGGCTTGTTTCCTGGGCTGAATACAAAGTTGATGGTTTTATATTAAACATGACTGTGGTGTAATTGGAATTGCACGTGCATATATTTGGCCCAATGACTTTATTAACTTTCATCCATAGGCAGTTATTGAAAAGAATATTGTCAGCTCTGCTTATTTAAAATGAAGCTTGCTTTCTGTTTTGGATCCTTCTTTGGATGAGAGGAAAAAAAAAAAGGAAAAAAAAAAAGGTTCTGAACACTGTGTCATTCAATTTCAATTAAAAGTAATAGAAAAAAAGATTTTTTTGTTTGTTGCTTTGCAAAACATGAAATAAGCCCTGGGCTTAGGTTCTGCATTCTTTCCTTCAGATATGTATTTTCTTTTATTTCCAAATTTGAATCAAGACTTGCTGTCACATTGAACATTGCTGTCATTTGGAATAATATTCTTTTCATCCTGTTTTACCAGTTTTTCATCATCATGACTACGACAAGAGTTGTTCTTGCTGTTTGACTCATGATGAAAGGAAAATAAGCTTGAGAAGGCTGAAATACTGGTACCATCTCACGTAACTTCAGAGCTCTGTGACACAGCTCTCCATTTCTCAGTAGTCAGCCAAGGCTGCACTTACGTGTCTCTTTCTCTCCAATGATGAAAAGTAGACACTCTCGTGGTGCAATTCATCTGAGCCGTCAAGTTATCTACCTTAAAATGATATGGACCACTTTCTGTAAGTGCCTTTTCCTTCCATTGCCTCTGAAGGGAAATGAGGAGCATAGATGAGGTGTAGATTTTGGCTCTCTGAACATCTACCTTTTAGTTAGATGAATCCCAAGGTGCCTTCCTGGTTTTACTGTGATTGTAGTACCTGCATGCCCTAATTGAGGTCAGGGCTCTGCTTCGTGGGTGCTGTCCCTAAGAACAATGGGAGAACACTTGTGTCAAGAAAAACGGACATTGTAATAGAGAAGATAAGGAAGTGACCTGTCCAAGATTAGTGGCAGAACCAATGTCTTGGTTCAGTACCCAAACTATGAAGTGCATTGCCAATTAGGACACAAATCACTGAATGTAAGGCTGGCGTTGCACTACCACGGTGTTTCTGCATGACGTCTTCGTTATTCATAACCCTCACAGTTAATGAAATTTTATTTATACTGAGTGATGGTAACCATAACTAGGGGTCTTCCTTCCAGACACTCTGCATACGCAGTGAGAGACAGCCTCTGTCATGCACTTGTCCCCACCATCAGCCTGAGAAACTATTTGTTCAGTCGGGTGGTCAGTAGGAGGTACTTCTGACAAAAAAATTTTTTGTTCTGGGGGGACAGGAAACCACGGACTACATTGATCAAATGGCAAATCAAGCCGACCGTTGACCTGACAATGAAAGGGGATGAACACTGGCAGAAGATGGAGTTGCCCTATGGTGGACGGGAGAGGACACCGAGTTTAGAAGCTAGGGACATTTAATGTGGAGGGGGCAAGGCTGGTGTATGGAATTGCTGCCTTTGATTGATGGTTTAATAGGCAAGCATAACTGCTGATTATATCGACAGCATTGATATATGATAAAGCATTAAGAATAGCCAAATTCTGGTGATTTACTACTCACAACTACTCACAATAAATATAAGAAAAACTGCATGGAAGATGCAAAGGGTATAAAACCAATCAATCTAGGAAATTTCACACCAATTTTCCACTTAGTTTTCAAGAAAAAAATAAGACTAGTGCCCAGAAAAATAATTACAGAGTTGTGTTCAGGTAGCTATAGAACTATTGATAAATCACAATAGAAGACACGAGGAGAAAAGAAAAAAAAAAGAAAAAAAAAAAAAGGAAGAAAATAAAAATCCTTTGTCAGTTAGTTGACACTTACAAACCTACAAAAAGGATGGGAGGGGAGTGGGGAAAAAAAAAAAAATAATCCCAGGCTTGTATCTTTATTAGAAGCTCAAAATGTCACATATAAGCAAGGAATACTACATAAAATATTAAGCGACTCTAATGCTGACTGGGAAAATTTATAGACTTGGAGCTGTCTGTCTTAAATCATGCCCTCTAGTTATCTGTGCTTCACCTAACTTGCATTCTTTGAGGGCAGTGGAAGTTTTTAATTCTGTGTATTTATAAAAAATTTACAAAGGACTAATTTAAGCACTACATTAAGATAATAGTAATAATAATGGTGATAATCTGAGAAGCACACAGAGAGAGGGATAGATGTTGCAGGAAGGAAGGCTTACCAAACAGTAGTTACAAAGGTGTAGGGTTTTTTTCTTGTTTTCTTGCTTTTTAATGAAAACTGATGTTTTCACACCTAGAGGAGTAATTATTTGGTGGTTTGTTGCTCTGTCTGTTATGAAGAAATGCTGCTTTATATTGTTGGTCTATATTGTTGTCGTTGAAACTTGGCTCTTATTACAGCTTTGATAATGATTCTCTACCTGCTACTGCCAGTAAAATCAAGGTCACTGAAGCATCTTACTGATTTACGCCTAACTAAAGGGTACTTCTGTTTCTTTTTTCGCTTCATTTTTCATTTTGTGTCTTGGATGAAGCTGATGCAAAGTAGGTAAGGTGCTTGGGATGTGTGAGTGCAGCAAGGTAAACTCACTTTGTGTGTGTACTCCTAACACTCATCTCACCCAGCATCAAAAGACCTTGAAGTCTCCATATAATCCCAAGATCTGGTGATACTTGACGCTCTCGCCTTATTTAATTTGAGCACTAAGTGGCTTCACGTAGGTTTGCTGTTACCCAAAACAGTGTAAGGCCCCTGTTGGGATTTTAATCTCTGTCACTTCAGTACATGCAAGGGACATCACACAATTGATGAGATATCTTGGGAACAAATAGTAAAGGGAATGCAGGTTTACACGTGAGACTGAATTATCTTGAGAGCCAGGGTGTGGGCAAAAAGAACAAAGACAACCACCTACACTTATAGCCATTTCCTTTGGGGAAAAAAAAAACAAACCAAACCTTTACATGTTCTGTCCTGCAAGAGAACATGTTAAGGGACAGCAGGACAGGAACCAAATGGAAGACACCGAGGTGTTGGCAGTGATGAGAACAGTGGATAACAGTGGATAACAGTGCATAACTTCTAACTTCAGTTAAATCTGTGCAAGTGTCTTGAAACAAGCAATGACTGGTTTTAACCAGTGATATTTTGAGGGAAATGAATTCTTAAACCAGGACTCACAACTTCAGGTGTCTAAATCAGATAAAATAAAAATTCCATATGATTTGGATGGATTGGCAAAGTTGTCACTGTCCTATATATTTAGGGAAGGAAAACTATTTTGGATAACAGAAAATTTAGGGCAGGAGACAGGCAGGGAGCATGTGAAACAGCCCTTCTCTGGCTGAAACACTGCAGTGAACTGCGGCATCTTCTCACCATTGACCATTTTGGAAGATGCATTCCTCTTACAAGCCTCCACATGGTATCTCCAGACAATACTCTCATAAAGTGTTCAGAATAGAAAGTTCAGTCTCTGTCACAAGTACAGTGAAAACCTTTTAAAATCGATATCCATTTGCTTTGATGAAACTTCAATTTGACAAAGAAATTCTCATGTTTCAACTCTGTCTCTTGTTTTGGGATGAAAACGAGTGTGAAAATGTTGGACTAAAAAGTTCTAATTTTTGGCCAGATCTTTTTTCTTATTGCTCTTTTATATTCATTCTTACTTAATTGTATTATAGAAAGATGAAATTCCTTAGTGGTTACACTGTACAAGCTAACAAGGAGACTGTCCCTGCTCAGAGTTTCTTTAACCTCAGTGATTATAAAAATTAGATAAAAAAAAAAAAAAGGAAATATTATTATTACGTGGATTATTTATAAGGAAATTATTTTAACCAATTTAATTTAGATAAAACAATCCAAAAGCAGAGCTGTGTCCGAGGCAGGCGCCAGTTCTCCTCAGTGCTCTGTGTCCAAATAATCCCTTTTAACTTTTTTAAAATCTAAGTTGACATTTGTGGCAAATGGCCAAGCCGGAGAAGATCCCCCCTCCACTACCGGTGGGGTCTGAATGTACAGCCTGCTCAATCCCCTGTCAACTCCAAGATCCCTGTGCCATAAATCCCACAGGGATGGGAAAAGACCTTTGCTATAGACCCTATAATGCATAGAGTTACCTGTCTTGAGTATTTGCCTGTGTCCCTTAAATACAAAATAGTGTTACTGAGTAGCGGGGATTCATGGAAGAAGAGAGGAAAAAGAAAAAAAGAGAAAAAAGAAAGGAGACAAGGTACCACCCCATTTTGTAAACTGGAAGGACTTCAGCTAATGCTCCATAAAAACTGGCTTAATATACAGTTATTACAAAGCTTCAGTTTTTTGACAGATTAAGTGCTATTAAATCACTTTGCTCTGAAGGCACTAAAAGGTCACAAGATGAATTAGTTCAGGCCGTCTTAGCCTACTCCTCAGCACGTTGCTCCACTCAGAAGAGAGGGGGGTGAAAAAAAAGAAAACTGAACTGGAAATTATGACCCTCTAAATGTCTACAGGATGCGAAGCTGTGAAGAATGACAGTGCCTTGTCAAAAGCAGGCAGATGGGCTTTTATCAGCTTGCAGGGCAATTTTCTTCCCTTTTTTCTTTCTCTTTTCTCTTTCCTCTTTCTTTTTTTTTTTTCCCCCCTCCTTTTTTTTTTTTTTTTTTTGGTAAACTCTGATCCATAATGTTGCATTCTGCCCTTTAGGAAGAATTTTCCAGTTGAAAAGATCAGCAGGCATAACCTAGCTTATTGCTTCGGACAGGTAGGATGCAATAATTTTTTTAACAATACGGTTGGAGCATATTTCTTTTTTAAGTGGCTGCTTTAATAGGAAAACTTCCCTTCTGAAAGGGATTTCATATGCATTTGGGTAAGGATGGCATCTCATGCCCCATGATGTTTTATTTTTCTGGTTTTTTTCAAGGCATTTACACACTGAAAGCAGACAAATACTGTACGTGTGTATTGTTTCCAGTACTGTCTTCTCTATACAGATTCATCACTCTGGCCTCAGTGAAGTTATTCCAGTTTCACAAGGTCAGTGTAAATGGGATCAAAACTGAATCCCTGATGAAGCTTTCATTAAATCACTGGTGCCTTTTTGGCTTCAGCCACAGCAGGAATCTCCCCTGCCTTTGGGAATTGTATACTGACTCTGCTAGGGGTTTAATTTCACCCCAGAAAGCAGAAAAATTCAGTACTCAAGAGCACTTTGTCCTTAATTCACCCTACTGGGGCCTAAAAGTTGTCGATCACACATTGTATTTCTCTACCCAGCGTTTGAGAACAGCAGGGGATCTTTACATTCAATAGGCCATGAGCTGCATTACTTCAGCACAATTGATGAAGAAAGGATGGATCAGTGACCTTCGCTTTTTGGATTTCTTTACATTTTTATGGATGAATGCCATGGCTGTCACGTCTTTTCAAGGCTGTTTTTTTTTCCATTATCGTCCTTGTTTTTTTGTTTTCTTTCCATTTTGTGGATCTAAGCCTTACTTCCTACTCCTCACTAACGACTTGCTCTCGGCAGCTCAGATGGCAATGATGCTTTTTGTGATAGCTACCTTATTTTATAATATAGAACAATCTTAACTCAGCAAAGTACTTAAATATGTCCCCAACTTTAAGTATATGAATAGTGAGAGTAAAGTCAATGGAAGTCATCGTGGCTTAGATTTTGACATGTGCTTAAGTACTTTGTTGTATTAGGTCTTCCTGTGTATTAAAAACCTGTTGGTATGACAGCACCTCTCCCTCAAAGCCCTTATTGATCGTCTGAATCGATCTTTATCACAGATAGAGGAGTAATCATGTAAACAAAGAAGAGCTGAATACTCAGTCTGAAAAATGAAAAACACAAAGGTTGTTTAAATGAAATAGTCCATCCAGCATCAGTTTCCTCTTCAAAAAAACCAAGTACTCAAGTAAGTAAGTGTACATCAACTTAAGGTGAGCTCGTTTGCAATAGCAGTGTAGGACTAAGGTGAAATCAAGGACAACCCAAGACATAACTGTAAACACTGGCACATGAAGACTTAGCTTCTAAATCCAGCTGTCCCAGTAAAGCTACTTTCTGATCCCAGTTTCCAATAACAGGAATTCACGTTGACAGACATTCTTTCCCTTATGGAAACAACTCCAACATTAAACTTGTATTCACTAAGAGCAGAGCTTTGTCCATGCACAAAAAATGCAGAGGAGTTATAAGAAATATGCTGAATGAGGAGTAATTTCGATTACAAATTCTAATTTCAGTTACTTATTAAAAGGAGAATTCATGAACAGTAACAACTTGGGGAATAGAATACTATTTCCAACTGGATTATAACTTCTGGTGATAATAACATTCAACCTTTATTTATTTTCTGCTCACAAAAGACTATCACAATTGAGCTCTGTTTCTTTGAAAATGATGGCTTAAGTGTTGAGTTCTGTCTCCTTCTGTCTCCTAGCAGGATTGACTCCAATGTAAACCAGAATCAGACTTTTCTAACCACCACCTGGACTCTAAAAGGTAAAGTCTGACCTTTTCTGGAATGTCATCACCATAGACAAGACAATGAAATTGTAGTTTAATAGCACTTCAAAAGGGACAGATACTTTTGCCTAATCATTAGAATCAGATTGTAGTCTACTTTCCTAAAGATTTCTCTTTCTCCATTAGTATCAGTGGCATTTTTTTGGGGCCTGACTGGCAACATATAATTTCCTACATCTTTTACAAAACTAATAAGTTGCCAGTTAAACAATGATCAAAAAACACATGCACTAAACTTTCCTTCCTTACTTCCTTCAAAAAAAAGAAAAAGAAGAAAAAGTCATTTTGCCAGGAAAACTAAAGATGCTTTTTAGGGCAGGCGAGGTTGATCCTTTTTTTCAAGAGATCTGTGAGTCCTTGTGTAAAACTAATGATTTTCCACTGTGAAATTTTAAACTTTAATTGAAAAATGTGGTTTGGTCCCAGCTGTCACTTAAAACAAAGCAAAAACTGTCTTTAGATTTGAAGAATGAGGGCTCTGAGTGTATCAGGCACAAGGAGGCCATATTTTGAATCACAGTGCTGATTGAACAATGAGTTAAAAATTTAGTGCAAGGTCAGCCATAGCAACTGGCATTAAATGAAACCTACCAAGACCTTACCATAGTTATCATACCAGGTTCTGATAAGTCTTGTGTAAAGAAAATCTGGGGATGAACAAGTTAAATGAGTAAGAATTGCGCAATAATACTTCAGTAGTACTGAGGCACCCTGTCTGGATTGATATAACCTGCCTCTCAGTGTGGTTAATTTGTAGAGCTGATGTGCTAATATGGTCATATTGGCCCTTGCTCCTGTTCTGAGCCATCACAGATATTGAGTATGGGTAGGTATGAGTTGCATATACATTTTCGGAGGTGAAGATGCTCCCACGGCTGAATTGAAAACCCTGTTAATGTCAATATTAGCTGTTTCTCTGCTCATCTCTTCAGCTGTTGAAAGGTGAGATAGTTGTAAGAAATGGAAATTGCTGAAAACTAATGGAATGCCAGCAGGAAAATAAAAAGCTATAGCAAGGCAAAGAAAAGGATAAGAAGCAGAGTAAAAGGAAGGCACGGAAAGAAAAAGAAGGGACATTTAATATGGCAATACAGTAGTTAACAAATGCCTGGAATCAAAGAGGGCTCTGACCATATTCTAGCCTTGACCTTTGTACACTGCCGTCAGCAGGTCTTTTCTCATAGTTGGGAGTGATATTACTGTCTCCAGTTTATAATCCTATTCACCGAATTGTATAAAAGTAGTTTGACTCCTCTGTCCAAAAAGTTTGCTATGGCCTGGGAGGATCAAGAAAGAGAAGCTGGAGTAGCCAGTCACTGTCATTTATAAAAAGCTCAGTCTACTTGCACAAAATGAGTGAGGAAAGAAGAAACTCAAAACCTCAAAATTAAAAAAAAACAAAAAGCTCAGTCTAATTGCACAAAATGAGTGAGGAAAGAAGAAACTCAAAACCTCAAAATTAAAAAAAAACAAAACCAAGCCCCCCTAAAAGGTGTGTATGGCATTTTTTACATAATTATTTCATCACTGAAGATTACAACAGGACTTAAAATCCATACAAAAGCACAAATTCCTCCATGTTTTATAAAAAAAAAAACCCAAACAATTAAAGTAGAGGGTGTACCTAGCAAAAGGAGTTGACAGTATTTAACTTGGTAAGACTTTCCTGTGATCTTATTATTGTATAGTAGAATTAATAAACAAAATGAAACAGAAAATTTATTTAATTAAAGGTGCAATTTTTACCTTGCTATAACCCATTTTAAAGTCTGCATGTATTCTATTTCATTTTATATTTCTCCTCATAATCACTGGTACAGAAATTCTGAATTTTGACAAATATTCAGTTGCTGTTTTAATCCACCTCAGGGGAAAGGAAAAAGATTTTAGCAAGTAAAATTAAGCTTATTTAAACATTTTTGCTCTTTAAATGAATTCCACTTCTTAAGAATGGGCAAAAGTTCACTGCCTATGAGAGAGATAGATTTTCTCATTAACACTGTGAATATTTGACATAGTATTTTTGAGCACAGACCTCTTAGCTAGGTAAATGTTAGTCAATAAAGAAGCTTTCTCAAAGATTACACACCGACTTGTATGTAAACTACCCAATGCCTTTAAAAAAACACCTACATGATATCCTAACAGAGACTAAAATGCTGCAAAGTAACATACACAAGGCTGTGATAGTCACAGCAAATCATGGAATTAAGAACATGGTAAGTGGAGGGAAAAAAAAGGATTTTTTAGAGCTTGAAGTGCATAATTTCTTCAGGTGAGAGCTGTAGAGAAAACTGGTGGAAAAAACGCTTGATCTGTCAGCCTCACAATATAGACTGAACAACGAACTACAGCGGCATTCTCCTAACTGGGATGCATTGCAATCATCTGCCTTCAAGGATGATATTTATTAACACAGTGAGTTAGCCCCAACAGCTTATCCAGAAACAACAGCGTAGTGATTCATGGGGGTCTTACGGCTGTAGACGCAAAGACTAATATTCCACTGTAGTCGACAGCGAACAGAGAGAATATTCCAGATTTTGTTTCAGAGCACCAAAACTGGTGGTAGCTCTCAATCACCTCCAGTGAGGACTCTTCTCTCCATTGATAGAGATGTGGCTTCAGAAATTAACATCCCTTGGATACGGCCTATGTCAATACCGATTTGATCTTATAGCGACATGAAGGCATCAGTATCTTCGTCTGCATAAGATGTTTAAGTGAAGAACATTATCAGCTCAGACTGAAGCAGTTTAAAGCCAATGTTTTTTTTTCACTAAAATGTCCACAGAGAGAAAATAAGCAGGAAAAAATCAACTTTTCCACTGATAGGACATTTTCTAGGGTTTTCATATTTAATTCAACAGTCTTGGTTCTTTATGTTTCTGGACTTCACTTTTTTTTTTAATTGTCTTCCTCCCTCTCTCTCATATTCCTGCCTCTAAAGGTTTATATCCCAATTGTTCTATTTTTTCGCCTTTGTTACATTCCCCATCCATTCCTCTCTTTTGTTTCTCTCGCATTTTTAGCAATACGTTCCATTCCTTTCCCCACCACGTAACAAAAAGAAGAAAAAAATAACCAATCAGATTATTTTTTAATGTTAAGGCCATTTGCTATGCAAATATCATTCCTAATTAGATGGTAAGTTCTCTGAGGACTCGTGCATTTGAAGAGTACATGATATGACTCCAGTCCTGATTTAGCCCTCCAGGCCTAACTGTAAACAGCAGTTCCTAGGTGCTTAATCTATTATAGGTCTATTATAGGTCTATAGGCTACAAACTGCAGGAATGATACACATGCAAAAAGAGGGGGTTTGGCAAAATCTCTTTGTAGTCTGCTTCTTAAACTACTTCTTAAGATATATATAATACCAGGCAAATAGGTTGCTTAGCACTTTTATCAAAAATATAGGCACTTGTGAGGCAGTAAATATATTTTCACTACAGTGGAGTGTCAAAATAAAGTTTTCTTTGTTTCTTTATGAGAAATATAAGCATGCTTTCCGCACAATCCTAGGCACTGCTGAAGTCAATGGGAATTGAGAGAATCCAGCACCTGATGGCTATTACAGTTTTTCTTGTTATTTTTTCCTGCCCTCCTAGCCTGGTCTTTTGATTGTCTCTATATTTTGTAGCTGTCAGTAGGATGTTAATGTGTTATGACATGCTCGTCATATCACAAAGGAAGAAATGATTCATCTTGAAGATCAGGCCTGTCATATAATTATACATTGATGGTTACGAATCAAAATAAATTATTCCTTCGAATATACATGCACATTATACATCGACTGCACATGAGCACATGTGGGCATGTGTGTGTGTGTTGGGAACAATAAAATAAAATTAAATTAGAATTGCACGGAACTGCTAGTTGACATATTTCAAAGATAAACTATTTGAAATAGCTTATTTTTTGACAAGGCAGCTCAGAGGTCCTACATCTCCCCCCTTCCCTGCATGTCAGGTTTGCCTGTGTCTAAAATTTCTGGGTCTACCATAGCTCACACGTACACACACGTGCACACACATATATTTCTCCTGAGGAAAGACTTCAACTTTGTGGCAAAACTGAAGAAAGCATGTCAGAAGGCTGTCGGAAAAAAAGCAGCTTCTCTCGTACAATTGTTTTTGGACTCTGTCCAAAATTCACCCTCACTGCGTTTTACTCCTGACACATTTTCCCTACGGAGTCAAATATATATTTTTTTTTATTATTATTTTTTAAACAACTGGCAGATTTTAGGTTGTGCACCTCCATTGCTAGTCTGGGAGTCCAAGATTCAAAGAGCACTGACTCTATATTCATGTCGGTATTAAATAAGCATGGCATTTAAAGACAACTGCGGGCAACTTTTTCTTTGATGCTATCTTGGGATTTTTTTTTAAAGGATTTTATATAAGACATCAAATAGTTATGAGGAATGTGGCTGTGCTTTTTATAACACAAGAAAGGTTAAGAGCAGAAATCTTTATAGACATTGTAAGAAGTTCCATGGGAACAGAAAGCTCTGTGGACTCAGAAGATGGATTTCACCTTCAAGACTAGGATTCAAGTTCACCAGAGGAATCTCAAAGTAACAAGTGTTTTGATCTCAGCTCAGTTCTTCAGGGCTTTGTGTGTGCGCGTGTGTTGGTTTCTCAGAAAGAACTATATTTTGCATCTAATCTAAAGAGGTTAGTTCCCTACAGATTAAAATTCAAATGGCAGGGAAAACACTTAAAGCTTCTCTGTAGTCTGAACCCATGCAAAGTTTCTGGGAGAACTCACCTGCTTCCAGATATCTTAGCTTCATGAACTATTTCTGATTGGCTTTCGTGCTGATTTTCTTTGCTGGGTGTTCAGTTGTTCCGGCTGCTCCTACCTCTCTTGTGTTGCATGCATAAGCGCCCATTAAGAGTGCACAGGTATCATGGCATGGGTTTGAGTTTTGATGTAAAGAAGAGAAGAATGAAAGGAAGCCTTTAGGTGTACAGGCATGCAAAGGTAGGTCACAATCCTGGACAAAAGTGAGAACCTGCCGCAAAGGAAATTACAGCACAGTGAATTGGCTCCATTGAAAGAAGCAGGTAGCGCAGGCCCAGTTCAGGCAAGCAGAACCGAGTCTTGAAAGTCACCTGTGGACCTAGTCAGTGGCAGGAAGACAGTAAGAACATATAGTGTCTATATGCAGTATATTTAAAAAGAAAGAGTAACTCTGGAGGAAAATATAAAAAAAATACAAAAATACTAAAAAAAAAAGGTTGACTTGAGTCAACCTATGAAGCAGGCATGGACCAAGCATAGTCTTAAGAAAACAGGAGAAAAAGATGTCCTTAATGACTAAATTGCCACTGAACAAGACTACAGCCAGCAAAAGGGAAAGTCAGGGATAGTACAAGGGGGAGGTCATAATCCATCCATTTTTCAGCCTAGGAGACTGTTAACTATATATATACACAAAGACAGCAAACAAATGCAAAAATATGATCCTACATCTTGGCCTTCTCAGTCTCGCAGAGGATTCTTATATTTATATTTGCGATTCTGATTTGTATATGTATATTTGCTAAACCTTTCCTTTCATGTGAAAAAAAAAAACGTAGGAAAGGACAGGTTAATAGAATGGATTGATACTTCTGAACTTTCCCCTTGGTTTTCCTGTGATGTTCTCCTCCTTGAACTGTTTCTGATGGTAGGAGCAACACCATACCAGATGTGATTTTTCTACTATCCTTATTTCTAATTTCCACTAGACTTTTCTGTGGTTCAGAGGCATGATTAAGTAAACTGAGAAGATGGAAACAAACCATCTGCAGACCAAAACTGGTTCTCACGAATCAAAATAAAATCAACTATACATGCCGATGTGACCGTGTTCAAATATGAGAAGGATATTTAGACTGCGTCATGATATGTGAACAAGTATACCTTATGGAAGAAAGCCTCAATTCAGTTGACCACATTTAGGCATCTGATACCAATTGACATGCCCCAGATTATCCTGCCTGGTGTCCATCAGCCACTCTGTAAACTACAGATAATTCCCTAAACCCTGTGACTAATAATACTAATACCAGTATTATTTAAATATTTTAGATATTTTAAGCAATCACTGGTAGATATATGTGTAAGTTACTGTACAAGGGCCTGAAAGTCATTTCTTGGACTGATATATAACTCATGTGTTACATGTTGATGTCTATGTGTAGACTAAATTTTAACTGCAGATACAGAGATCTAAAAAAGCATGTACACACCTGCTACGGGATAAAATGGATTAATCTCTAGACCCTGTTGACTGCATTGACTAGATTTTAACTATAAAAGGACCTTGGAGAAATAAAGTGCATATAAGTAGATCCCTACACTGACAAGACGTAAATTTAGCTGTTCTAATCTACAAACTGAATCCCACCTCTTTGGTGTCTAACCTATGAGACCCAGGGCTAAATTAAGTTGCCTAGACATAAGCCTCTAGTCCCGTTTGAGAAGTCCTGGGGTATCTGAAACGTCCTCCTAGGTATATATAATAGACATGATAGAAGACTATGAGAAGCCCACGACTTTCTAAGGTGGCGTCCGATGGACAGGTGAGATTTCCTAGGGCAGCTCACAAGATGTTAGTCATTTGTATAAACAACTCGATCAAACTTCAAATGACTGAGATGCAGTCAACTAAATGTTGACTACAAGTATACAAATAGAAGTGGATAACCACCAAGAAACAAAGAAAATTTTCAAGGAATGATGACTGGTTGTGGTTTTGGAAAATTACGTCAATTCTTATTAACAAAATAATCATTAGTCCCTGATTATGTATACAAGCTGCATTTAATAACGAATAAATGGTCTTTTCAACGGGTGCTGTGTCAGAGGTAATATTAACTTGAAAAGAAAGATAGTCTGGGTGTTACCATTCTCACCCTGGGACTTAGGAAATGCAGGTTTAATTGCCATCCCTGCCACAGATTCCTCATACCACTCTTTTATTATTTGTATTACTGTAGACTCTAGTAGACCTAGTCATATTGTGTTCAGTTTTACAACCCAGAAGTTAGAATAACAATTTGGTTTTTAATTGTTCAGTGTTTATCATGTCTATTTTGCTTGCAATAGGCTTTGCATGGGCTCTGTCTCAACTTCTAGATAAACAGAGAGGGCTGGATTTTTTAGTGGTACTGGTCGCCCTTCTTTGGGTGACCCATGGGGCTGTACACTTATATTTGTATTGGAATAATTGGTTCATATCTGGCAGCAGTGATTTTCTGGTATGGCAGCTTGCTTCCAGCACAAAATGCACTCCCTCGATACAGACCCTCTTGTACCACATTACTGGATCTGTTTGAAGTTCTGTCCTGTCTGCAATTGGCATCGTGTTTCCTGCACATGCACAGAATAACCTCACTGTGTGATTTCCACCCACCCCCAAAAATTGCCAGGCCTTCCCAGATGCAGCAAGCTTACTTTGCTGTGTAGAATTGCATACAGTCTTGCCGTTATGTTCCCATCTGTTCCGAGGGAAGAACCCACCTTACCACATGATATGACAATGAGCACCCTCAGGACGGTGTGTGCGGTTCTGTCCCAGCAGCGGTCTCCTGGGAGGGGGCAGTGCCGGGGAATGTGCAGTCTGTCTTCAACCCACTTGAAGGTGCTGCTGGTTCTGGCATGGTGCGATGCGTTATTGTACCCTAGTGGGAGAAGCTGTTGTGTTTCAAAGATGGCCATTTAAAATTCCTTGGAAAGAATTTAACGGAAGATTTTTATTTTATTTTTTTTTTACCTTGCGGGACAGCTGTGGATGGGTCTGCAAAGAAAAATGATGGGATAACACCAAGCTCCTAGAAATAGTTACACAGTGGTATATTCTGACATAAGAACAGTTAAACGGATGGATTCAGGAGATAAAAAGAAAGCAGCAACTCTGAAATATTGTAATTGTTGACACAATATAATGCAGATGTTGGCAAAATACTGTGTTCCCGGTGAGAAGTGAGTCAGTCCACACACCATCTGACCATTCATTACACCACGGAAACCTTTGGAGTGCATTCAGTACAGCAAGCACAGCACTGTTCCAGCTGATTAAGTTGCACCCTGTATTTCAGGCTCTCAAGGCCGCAAGACAGAGATGCCAATTTTAACAAAAAGGTTTTCCTGCAGGAAGGAAGCAGGGTATTATTATATATTACATTTCTTGACAACTGGAAAAAGTGCCTGCATTCTCTCTGACGCAGTGCCAGCTTGTTGGCTGGGTATGAAATAAAGGGATGTGGAATATTTTCTGTCTTCAGAGGATCTAGGAACAATGAGGCACTTTCTCCTGTGCAAAGTCCCTTTGTATCATGCTCCAGAATAACCTTTCAGTGGTACCATGAAGTGAATAGAAAATAAAGGAAATCAAAGGGTGCCACTATAGTTAGACCATCACATAGCTTTGGCTAGGTGGGGGTTTGAACAAAGTCTGTCCGTGTTATGCACTGAGAGAATGTCTCTGTCTATGGGATAGGTGCAGGTGGAGGGGTGCGACACAAATCTCACCTATTGAAGTTTTGTAGAAAAAATAAAAAAATATTTGTGTTCTTTCATGCAGAACGAGACTGATAATTTTGGAACTACTGCAGGAGACAGGACACCTCCTTGTGCGAATGATTACTTACACGAGTTAAAGTGTAACAGGAAGAATGACTGAGGATTTCCTTTTAGCCTTCAGAAAGCCTCTATAACCTAATAGATGAGGAACTCTCCCGAGAGAAAACAGAATTTTTCTGGGGTTCCTTCTGCAATGGGCGAGGACTTCAGATGCTCTGCTGTTGTCAGAAGCAGGACAGCAATTCATGCTTATCTTCCAGTTCTTGCCTTCTGATTTCTAAATATTAAAGGTGGACTTCAAGCATACTTTCAAGAGAACACATTGATGGCAGAGAAAATTACTTGAAAGGTGAAATAGAGATTTTTGTTAACTCATGTGATTCTTAGAGCTAAAGTCTTCCCGTCCCTCAAAAAAATTTGCCCAGTAACATGAGTTACAGTAAACACTGAGCTATCTCTGTATACTCACCTTCAAAGATTTTTCAGGGGCTTAAGTAAAAGTAATCTTAAAATTATCAAAAGATGAAGAAGGGAATTCCAATTATAATTTTAAAGTATAGCTTTTCTTTTAAGTTTGTACTTGAAATTTTAATTTTGAAAATGAAGTGTTTCAGCTATGCAGTGCATTTTATGAAAGATCTTGCTGATGTATTAGGAATCATATACTGTAAAAACTTTCTTTCAAAATAACTCATAAAATTCTCTTTTTTAATATAGATTTATACAGCGCCCACTCTGTGCTAGCCATATAATAAATAAAAAAAACCTCCCAACAAATAAATAATAATAAACATCACTCATGGTGTTCTCTGAACCTCTAAAGCACTCTGGCCTATAACAATCCTTTTTCCTCTGGCAACTGTTGCTCTAGTGATGCATTTCAACACACTGAAAGAACAGCTTACTCTTTTGACACGTTTTTTGTAATATCCAGGATTGCTACTGCTTCAGTGGTGTATTATTGTAATACTTTATCAAAACAATGCCTGCCAGGAATTTGTGTCCCAAGAGAAATTTTATATAGTTCTTTTAAATGACAAGAAAGAAAGCCCAGTTTATAGAATTTCTCAGTGATCCCTACATAATCATGGATGCCATGGAGTCACTGTGGCTAGCAGCCTTTCACTAGGTTATTTTATCACTTCATTGTAAAGAAGAAACACAATTTTATGCAAGAGTCACCGAGGAAAAGAGGTTTAATCCCTAAAGTCTGGGAATTTTTCTCAGATCTCGCATTCCCAAGGCTTTTTAAGAAGGTGAAAACGACTATAACCACACTGGTTTTCATCTCACTACTAAACATGTTCTACAGGAAGAATAAGGTTTTGCCCTAGGACTCTTCCAAATCCAGCTACTTTTGACATTCAAATTTCCTTACCTGGATGTAGTTTCTGTGCATTTAGGAATCATCAGCAGATTTTTCTTCCATACACTTGTACATTGTACCCTTGAATGCTTTGTTTTATTACCCACAACCTCTTTTGGAAAGGAGTTACACAGGTCTTCTCTCAACAGTCTTCTAATTGTGTGAAGAGTGAACTCCTACTACACATTTTGAATCCCGGTCTTGCTAACTTTCTTTGATTATCTCAGCTTTTTGCCTTTTTATTTTGGTTTGTTTTTTTTTTTTTTTTTTTTTTTTGGAAGAGGCAATCAGCAACCAATCCTTATTCATCACCATTAGAACTTTCACGATTCTGTAGGGCTCTGTCATACCGTTTCTGCAACACCCTTTTCCCAAAGTCAAAACTGTTAGCTCAATTTGTCATAACACCAGTGGAAAATTACGCTATACATTTTACCACCTGGTATCATTCTGTGAATCTTTTAACCAGTTCTGATCGTTATTGTGATGAGGGCAGCAGAGACATACCCAGTACTCAAGACATGGTTGAACCATCTCTGTTTCCAAATGTCTAAATAAATTTTCTGTTTCATCCATTCATATTATTTCCTAATGATTACTAGCATTAGATTCACTTTTTTTGATCGCTACTGAGCTGACATTTTCATAAAACTTTCTATCATAACCCCTAGGTCTCATACCTGAATGGTAATGATCATCTTGGAAAAGTGGCATTTAAGAACCTACATTTAACCTACATTCAACTGATAAAATACCTAACCTGTATGAAAATCTAAGCAGGGAAGGTTTTCTCTGGTAAAAACTCAAAAGCCATCACTGGCAGCTGAGGTTGTTCCACTGCACATGCCGAAAGGTATCAACATTTCGGCTAGCCCAAGCATCTTAGGGACCTAAATTCATTTTGGTTTTGGTTATTAGGCAAACCTACCACTTTCTTAGGTAAGGGACTTAATCATATATTGTCTAACAGGAAGACATTGAATTCAGCGCAAGGTACAGTGTCCACAACCAATTTTACTAAAAAATCATAAATACAAATTAATTATAAGTGCTACTTTTCCTAAAATAAGTGTAAGCAATTGTTAGCCAGGAGTAGGAGAGCAGAATACTGAGATCTCCTGACCTTCAGGCGTACAACTCCACATGTTCCTCAGGAAAATGACCTAACTCTTAAGAAGAGGCTGACCTACAGGGACTGAGCAAATGTGTATACATTTATCTCCCCTCTTATTGTTGGATATGATCTATTGTGTATGCAAAATAAAAATAAAAATTAATGAAAATACACACATATGTATGTATATTCCACACCCCCCCCCATATACATACATACCTATCTATATATTCATCAGACAATAAATGGATTCTACAGACCAGTGGAGATCTCCCTGATTTGAAATAAAAAGAAACCCTTTTCCTACCCCCGAAAAATAGTCCAGTGATGTGCATAACTGGGTCTAATACATTTAAATCTAATCTCAGCAGGTGACTTTTCATGGCTACTCTAGGTGTATTCCAGAGGCTTAAAACTCCCGCAGACACACAAGGGACTGAAATCTGCTGCAGCAGATATAGCTATGGCCTGAGATCAAAGGAGCTGCTGTATTAAAAACCCAGCAGCAAAGCTTGAAGTAGTCCTCGGTCCACACAACATAGCCACTTCTATCTGTCCATTTTATCCATCCTATGAAAAAAGGTAGATATAGATATGTAGTTGTAGAGAGGCACGGCTACAGCTACAGTTAAGTGCAAGTGCAGATCTAAACATATGCTGAGTTTTGTTGCAGGTAGTCATGGAGAATAGACATGAGCCAGATTTTTCTGTCAGCCTGCTTAAAAGAGCTTTTGAAAATATCCAAGAACTATAAATTATATTCTTTCGTCCTCGAGAAGTCATTTGTACAGCCTGGTATTGCACCCTATTGGTCAGAGGCATTAGATTCACCCATCTTAATATCATACCTCTTCTAAAATAATGGAAAGGACTTACGAGGAACAGGTTCCTCCATAGGTTGAGTCATGTAGTAGGTGGAAAAATCTAACCTTGAAGGAGCCAATTTCTCTCCACTGACGGAGCCAGGTGTGAACAAGTTTCTAAGTGATCCTCATTTCCTGCAGTTAGACTCCGCTCCACTCTGACTAGCTTGCAGCGGCAACTGGTACCAGGGCTCATGATTAAAATGGGTAAAATAGCATGAATATTGATTTTAGGACAACATCATCAAAGCAAACCCAATTTTAAAAAGAAAACTGAGGACCCCAAAATCAATAGTAAAGAACTCATGGGTAAGACTGTGGGAGTGTGTGTATACAGCATCTGTAAATCTTACCATTGCTTTTGAATGCCCGTCTAAAATATGTTTCAGTTACAAACAATGATTGGGTTCAATACAAGCATAATGGGATAAAATGTTATGGCCTATGATGTACAGGAGGCCAGACTAGCTGCTTTAAAGTTTCTCTGGCATTAATCTATGAATATATGAATCTATGAAAAATAAATCTATGTTAGGGGGAAATGCTACATAACTACTATCATTGATCAGAGAATTTCTGTTGTAAATGTCTTAGTTTTGCATTTTCTTTGTTGAACAATTTCTCATGATGCATTGTAACTAAGTCACTCCACTCCTACTTCTAGCAAGCACATTTGTACTTGCCTTCTAGTACTTTTCTGAGGTTCTGATAGTCTTACCATTGAGTTTAATGGAGGCTAAGAAAGGTTGATAATGAGGCATTTTAGAGACCATGCCCTTAATCAATTAATGTTTCTGAAGTCATTTAAGTGTATGTGTATGTATGGTGATGACTGAGACCCCTTAAGACACTAGGACACCCACTTGGCTATCTTTCCTCATATTCTTTTTTTGTCTTTTTTTTTTTTTTCTTTCTTTTTTTCTTCAAAAATTTGAAAAGTGAAAGCCAGTAGAGTTACTGAGTTGTAACTTGCTCCTGACATATGTGATAGCTCAGACTGTCAAGTGACAACACTTGAAAAATATTACCTGAACCAAACATGGCCAAATATTTAAAAAAAAATCAGGTTTCACTTCATGTGACTATATCTCAAAAGCAGGTTAATATTATTAAGATATACTTGATACTTCCTAATGCATATGTGTGTATACATATTTCTATGCGTTTTCAGGTATCTTCAGCTGGTACAAGTGTACCTTATAGCTACTTAGGGCCAAAGCAACAAGTTTACAGTCAATGATTCAAGACACCAAAATAATTCCAAAGATCCTAACCCGTGACATTTAGAGCCTGCCTTAAAACAAATACGACTATATGACTATTAGCTACATGATTGTTTACGTTTCTTCTACTTAGAAGATGCAGCAATATCTCCTGCAGGATGATGAAGTGGTAATCTGTATTTTTCCACATTCCAGTAGAGCTACTTTTCAACTTTTTAGATAATATTTTGGACCTCCTTGGTACAAAAGCCTGTTTCTAATTAAGACCTCTGAAGTGCAAAATAACGTTGACACAGGGTCATTTACCCCTGGAAACTGAATAAATTGAGATTCTCAAAAGTCCTATGGATTCACAGACTGCCACTTGTGGTACAATATCAGCTCCAACACTTAAACCAGCTGCTTCAGAAAGATCTGTGAGAAAGACGCACCCAAACACACTAAGTGTTCAGCTTGATTTTCTACTCATAGCAATTGACACAATGACAGAGGAACTTCAGAAACATGGTCAGACAATGTGATTATTCCTCCAAAAGAAATCCACAGAACTCCTGAGGATGCTCATCGCTGTTGACAATGTACTTGAACCCAATCTTCTGTGGTTGCCTTGATTACCAAGGGAGTACAGGTAAGGAAAACACTGAGTCATAAAAGTCAGACTGAGTCAGTTGTCCAGTTCATGGTTAAAAGAGGCAGATAAAACTTGGTAAAACAACCTTGCATTAGACCAAATCGCTAAAGCCGCCAAAGCAAACTGAGAGAGACAAAACAAAGGGCACATCAACATAATGTACATATTGTGAGGATTCTTGAAGGTCAGAGCATGCTCTTTTACTTCTTAGTGACATATAATGCCAATATTTGTCAGACCTTGATGAAGACCAAAGCTCAGTCAGAAAAAAATGCACTACATGACATTTGTTCTCAGACCTCTACCTTTGAACAGTCTTTATTGTAGGCGCCTGGCTATGAACATAGTTTGTAGCTAAAAAGAAAAATAAAGTCTGGCTTTGGCCCTAGGAGGCAGGGAGAGGGCTTCCACTGTTATATTTTCACGTGACGGTGAGTTGAGTTCGCTGCTGAATGAAACAATCACACAAAGGATAGAAGTGCTTTCCATACATAAGCATCAAAAAAAAAATGGCAGGCTTTATCCCAATATCTTTTACTTTGAAAATCAGCTAGAGAGTTAAATTAAAAATTATATGAATTTACTTGAATTTCATGTTGATGGAATTTAATGAAAAAATTGAAGAATTTCATTTTAACAGGTTATCTAAAAGTAATAAACTTTCCAAGTCTTTATCTATCTACAAATCTTCAGGTTGCAGATACTCATATAGACATTAATCTATTCAAAGATGCATTTTTTTAATTTACACAGAGAGCTGTTGCTTTTCTTTTTTTTTCAAATTGGACTGAGAACAGCCTAAATCACTCTTACGTACTAAACAAATCTCTGATTCTATCTAGAACAAAATATTTCTGTAAACTGTGTTTGAGTGTACTTGCACCTTGTGAATCTCTTATTTGCAAATGAGTGTATTACAGAAAGCATTATTCATTACAATTTTGTTTTGTTTTGTTTTTTTAAAGGTCATTTATGTATACGGAAACTGGTTGCAAAATGACACCTTTTCTAATCTGATGGCCTCCTAAATGTTCTGTGAGCACCATCAGGAGATTATGGTACAAGCAAAACAATAAAAAAGTTAAGGTTGAGAATTTTAGTTATTATTCACAGGAGTGGCACTGATGAAATAGATACTCTGAATTTATAGATTTTCTTTTTTTTTTATTTCTTGTTAACTTTGTCTTGTCATCTTTACTGAGGAAAGAAAACAGTATAAGATGACATGAAATGGGATAAGAAAAGATAAATAAAATAAAATAAAATAAAATAAAATAAAATAAAATAAAAATAAATAAACCCCCTCCTCTATCCATAAGTGGGACAATGTGGAGGCTTAGAAGATTAAAGAAACTTTTGATTTGAATCATGTTCTCAGCTTTCTAGTGATCTCAACACAGAGATGAATCCCCAAGTAATTTAACCAGTATTAAAGCAAACGTCCTCTCAATCACCATAAACAGAACACATTAGTGTTTGGAAAGAGTAGAAATACTGTAGTGCAGATTGATAAAGATGTTATTTTACTTACTGAAGTAGCAGGAAGAGCACTTAGGGTTAACTGAAAGATGCTGGATGTGTGATAACTGAATGCCAACCCACTTTTCAGACCTGTCATAAAGTTTTGTGAATGGTTCAGTTCACAGGCTGGCACCTAAATCTTTTTTAGCTCCTCCACGATAATAAATAAAGAACGAATATCTTTTCTGGCCATAAAAACAATTATTAAAAGTAGTACTTCCTTGTCAAACTGATCTAGCATGACTGTTCACATTTTTAGCCTAGCCATATGGACACAGAATTAGTACTTGTGCCTAGATGTGTGCCTGTAGCTGTCAGGCTCCCAGATCTGTTCAGAGAGAGGTTTGAAAACTTTCAGGAAAACAGTTGGTCTAAAAAGCAGCAAGAAAATATTAATTTCCTAGCAAAGGAAAGAGTGCAGAGTGCCTCCCGTCTTTCCAAAATCAGAGAGCCCGCAGAGAGAAAACTAATATGTACGTCTTAAACAAATGTGGTTACAACCAGAATATGCATTAATCCTTCAATCCAAAAGCAAACAAATCAGTTCAGCATATGTCAGAGGCACCCCGACATCAGAAGGGATTTGAAGATGAGGTCTTGATGCTTTGATGCTGCAAGTTCCCTGGCTTTTACAAGAGCTCAGCATTTCATAATATTTGGGTGCTTTGTTAGGATTTTGCTGTGAAAATGAAGAACACTTGAAAATGTAATATAATCTGTGTCTATTGTCTTGTGTATAACAGATATGTTTTTATTACTACTGCTTAATTAAGAAGCAAGTCTACATCTTATCTCCAGATCCAGTTTTGGTAAGTGCATTAAAATGGCTATGACAGACGAGCAAGCATGTGTGATGGTGATGCTAAATTTTCCAGGTTAATCTCATTTCATCATGAGCCATGATCAGCGTTTTATCATTTCAGTTCAAAAGTGACTCACAAGCATGGTAACATGTAACTGACTGATGTCACTCATAGATTTATTGTTTGCCCCCTGCTTCCTCTGCCTAGCATTAAAATTTCCCTTTCAACCTTTGAAGCCAAGCAGAGTTGTTCATTACCTTTCGGATGCCACACCAGTTTAATCACATTGATAGAGGGCTATGCAATCAAAGTGACAGTTCAATGATGATTTGCATCATGCCTGACTCATTACTTTGTGAAGGATTTGGCATGCCAATCAATGGAAAATGATGTGCAGTCCCTTGAAAAATGACAGTAATCCATTTTCCACCAATTGGCAAGAGAAGTCCTTGACAGACTTACACGTTAGGGCCAAAGCCAAATATTATTTGGCACATTTCTCATTTTGCTGCCATTTTGCAAATCCTGAGGGTATTTATCAAAGCAGTAACTCTTTTTTTTTTTTTTTTTTTTAATGTTAAAATCCTTATACCCTGCAGGATTTCCTTTTGTTTTCCAGGAAGGCCCTTGAATCTACAGATGTTCCATGTGTCCATGTTGAATTCTATTATGACATCAAATACTTCTAAATGAACGTTGTCAGTTGATAACATCCTAATAATGCTACTAATGTCCTGTGACAGTATTGATAACATCCTTCAATAGCAAGCATCCTTGTCTAGTTCCCAGAGTGATTACGTTTACCCTTCTGCAGAAAGCTTTGCACAACTCCGTGACACTTCCTTAGGAAGATGTTGGATGGAGCTTTCATGGCATATCTGCGTTCAGGACCCACCTGCACCCACCCAACATAACTGCCTGCCCCGTTCAATACCGGTCTTTACCACACACTTAATTCTGATTTAAGGAGGAGGGTTCCATTGGGCACATAGCATTGCTGTGACTTTGAGCCCATGGAAAGCGATGGACGTTTCACTGAACATCTCAACAGCTGTGGAGACGGGGCTGAGCACTCTGGAGATCCCACAGGCAGATCCTGATTCACCTCTGAGTTGAGTCATGAGCGCTGATTCAGACTTTGTGTTTCTCTGGGCCTGGGTGATTTTGAAAACTCAGCAAGCTGTTTTACACAGCCTCCAAACCCCAAACTAGGAGACCACGTGCGCTGTGAAAGGAAGGAGGATTTGTGTCTGGTATTAATTTTAGGACGGGTTAAATGCCTCTGAAATGTCAGTCTTTGTCCATTGACTTTAAAGACATCCAAGGTGACCTGGTTAGCCTGTGATTCCATGTGGATTAATTTAAGCTGGCACTACAAGTACAGATGCTTCTTCTGCTTCCTCTACAGTTGTCCTAACTATTTCCTTCTCTTCCTGCAATGGTAGTTCAGTCCTGGACATGCAAATATTTCTGAGGCTGTGCTTATTGGGGAACTAAGCTAAAAAAAACCTGACAAAATGAATAAAGAAAAAAAAAACACATTAATTTTTCTAACGTTGCAAATTGTTTTTCAGATGTATCAGTGTTCTACTTGAGGTGGTTTTTAACTGCACAAATAGGATAGCGTAATTAATATGGCAATTCATTGTGTTGTTGGGTCAGGAAAAATAGATAATAGTATGGTGTATTTGAAAACAGTACAATGTTGAAGTGAAATTTATGCTTAGATGGGATACCTCAATATATATGATGAGATTAGTTTTGCTGAGAATTCCTTTCTTTCATCTTTTTTAATGAATATTCTTTTAGCATGACTATATATAGTGTTTATTTATGCATATGTTAGGTCTAAAAGAGAAAACTATATTCTGTCATTTATATGGGAAAATGATCTGGTAAACTCTGTCTATTACTGGAAAAACTCTTTGTGTGTGTGTATATATATATGTACACAGTCAGCAAAAGGAGCTATATGTACTCTAAATATGATATTTATTCGCTTCTTTGATTGATTGTTAAAGCAGTGAGATGTTATTCCCTACTTATATTCACTTGCTGTCATTAGTTCACAAGTCTTTTTTTGAGATGTAGTATTTTTAGGATGTTGCTCTGCAGTGATGATTTTAAAATAACTACTATCAGGCAGCTTTACAAAACAAGTGAGTAAGGGAAAACAATCCTTTTCTGAATTGTAGACAGTTATTGCCACATTACTTTCCAACATAAATAATAGAAAACAGTCTGAGTTTTGCATTTTAGGCTTCATATATACATCAACGAATTTTATGAAGAAGACCATCTGCAACAAATTTTTTAGAAGAAACTGGCAAAATGTACTAAAAATTTATTAAAAATCTAAGCATTTAAACACAACAAAAGGGTAAAAAAGAACACAGCATTTGCAAACTTATTAATATTTTTATCCTAAACATGCATAGCTGATTTAAAAACTTGAAACTAAATCTTTTTTTTCGAAGAAGGAAATGGAGTTTGAAAAATAAAGCTTTTGAGGCCCACAGTGAATTTATCTCTTTTTCTTTTCTTTTTTTCCAGCTATATCAAGAGTCCTATTCTCAGAGGTAACGCAGAACCAATCATGTGTAACACAGTTATAAAAATGCACATACAACTCTAATGTTGACAGTTCTGGTTCAAGTACCCACTTTGCCTGGTTCAAGACTAGGCCCTGTATTTCCATTTCCCTCGTT
Source organism: Sterna hirundo (assembly GCA_009819605.1). NCBI lineage: Eukaryota > Metazoa > Chordata > Aves > Charadriiformes > Laridae > Sterna > Sterna hirundo. The sequence continues at coordinate 78,671,939 of CM020462.1, read as the reverse complement.
CCAGCAAACTGCAGGGTTAGTAGGAATTTAAGATACTTAAGCTTCTCACACGCTGTGGTTTGTGTCTTTCTTCACCAAAAAAAAAAAAAAAAAAAATCTTCAAGACAGCTTGTATTTTCCTGTTAAAAACGTTGAAAATGTCTTTAGGGCAAAAAGATGTTTCTTGCCTAGCTCTTCATATTGATTTATTCAAATATATAGGTCCATTCTGCAAGGGTTCAACTTACACATCATTGGAGATAAATAATACTGCAAAGAGCTTATGGTATAAACAAGCCAGATGAATGGAAAAAGAAAATATTATCCCTACATAATAAATGGGAGATTGAAAACAAGCAGCTTGCCTAAGGAAGTCTGGCTGAGTGCTGAACTTGAATCTTTTTATCCAGAACTCTGATTCAATGTCTTCAACACAAAACTGTCATCCCTTGTGGAAAGCCTGTAACCCTGGTTTTGATATACAGCTCAAGCTGAAATTTTTTGAAGAAAAAAAAAAAATCAATCTATTCTACTCAGTCTGTCGCTGTGTCATTATACAGCTGGATTCTGATTTTGCGTATTGGATACATCACATTGTCACTGATCCAACTTGAGCACTTTTGTTATCTATGCTCTTTAACAGGTGATCATAACTTAGTACAGAAATCAGAGGCAATACTTATTGGATATCTGATAACATTCATTAAATCTGACCAACTTCCCCAAATTTGTGAAGGTTCTGTATTTCATGTCCCTGACAGGTAGCCATAATGCTAACTTAGTCTGGTGATGTGTATTGCTGAAGCATCACAGAGGACTTATGCATGCATCGAACAGAAATCAGGAATAAAAAAAAAAATAAATTTTTTTGCACACTCCAATACGTATTCAAAGATTTATCACCTGCCTTTGTATTTTTTGGATACGTTTGTCAGTACTTTTTCTTTTTCAAGGTCTGAAATGCAAAGGCATAAGCAGTAATGCAGTACCGAAGGACAGTGAACCACCCTATTCCCCTTACAGAAAGTAAGGAGGCGTATTATAAACGGTTTCATATGCTTAGCCAGAACATTTTTATATTTCCTTGCATAAGTTCCCTTTGTTTCTCCTCTGTAAAAGGGCATCAACAAGCCAGAATACTTAATCCAGTGCTTTAGAATTCCAACGTTGGTGCAGTTACGTCTCATTTTATACAAAGGAAAATAAACGGCGACAAATGAATTTACAAGACTGTAAATCAATTGAGTACTTCTGCTGATATCCATCTCAGGGACACTGCAGAACAGCAATGTTAACAGAATGTGGATGAAAATAAAGAATATTTGCTACTGCTAACACATACATATTTTCCATCATCAGTCTGAAAATGTTTGGAGTTTAGTGGTCTGTCAGCATAATTATTTGATATTTGTGTTTGAGAGTCATTATCACAAGGGTGGTGCTATTCATATAGATACTGAATGAACTTTGAATGCTCCTGGAGTCTTAAAACAATACAAAACCCAAGCGGGTTTGCTTTTACTTTTCCTCCTGAAACAGGAAAGTCTTGTAACCTCCATGGGGCTGTGGAATTTTAATGTTGCTAGACTGTGAATGAAGCCCAAACTTTATGGCTTATTATTAAATCTGTATATGTGGTAATCTATATTCCTCTGACTATGAATCACTACAGCCACTTCCGTGCCAAGGGTTTCCCAACTCACAAAAGTAGATCCAGAGTTTGGGCTATTCAGAAGATGTATTATAACCATCAACAGAGAATGGACATCACTGCAAACTCTCTCTTCAGATGTAGCTGACTTCAGTTACAGTGAGACATGGTTAAGATGTGTATTTTTTTTCTCACCTGAGTCTGGATTTCATTGGATTGGATTGCAGTGGCAGAAGTAGTGCTTGAAAAAAAAAAAAAAAAGTTGATTATTAATATACAAGTGGAAAAAGAACACCAAAAACCCACCAAACAGAAAAAAAATGAATGGAGTAGCCTCATCAACTGATACAAATGGAAATACAAATGGAAAGATGTGTCCCTTGCCTTTCCAGAACAAGCAGAGAAGAAATCTCTTCCTGCTGGTCTCACAGGTCATCAATCTGTCACGTGGAAGAAACTTGGATCTCAGTTTGTCCTTGGTGCCTTTCAACTAGTGACTTCATGGCTCTCCATGAGGAGTGCCAGCCCCTGGGCTCTGCAAACATTCAGTCCCAGCTCCTAGCTGATTGACGTCTCAGCCGTATGGACAAGGTGGACAGCTTCATCAGGAGACGTTGAAACTTGTCTCCATCTAAAACCTTACCTCACACAGGAAATAATTTTCTTGACATCCCACTGCAGTCACTGTGACTGCTCGGGTGCTGCCTTAAGCGGTGGAATCACTTTCTCTTTCTCTGTCAGCATCTATGTTTCCTGGCTGGAAAGGCAAAGACAGAAAGTGAGGGGATGACGTGGGCGTTAGATAGTGTCTACAAACACCGTGTCTTAGCACAAGAGGTGCACTTCCCGACAGCGTGACGCCTGCGTTTGAACTTATCCCTATACTCTAGCAGTGTTTCCGACGTAGTTATGATAAATACTTCCAGTTTGAAGTTCACAGTTTTTATTTTTTTGTGTGTCTGGAAATAGAAAAATAATGCCCTATTCTTCACTGAGGTTTTCCTGAGACAAGTGTTTTAAAACCACTGATTTCAGAGGGCAAATTCAGATAAGCAAACCGATGTTATATTAATTCCAGATATACAAAAGCATACTCATGTTTGGGATATGAGAATAGACTGTTGACTTCAGAGAGACTCGGGTGCCCCACTGAAACTGAGACCATAAAATAGAATATATTGTTAACATGACTCTAGTTTGGATTCAGAGTAAATTCCCTTTTGTTCTGTCGTCGTTATAAATTTCATTCAGTGAAATCACTCATGCAGCTATTGGTGGGTGAAGAAGAAAATTGTATTTAAAAATGGAGGATTAAATTAGAAAATAAGAAGTTACACAGAGGTAATGTAATAATAAAATAAAATTAAAAAAAAAAAACAAAAAACAAACTGAAAAAATAACAGCCAACTAGAAACAGAATTTTGAAACATAATTGGAATTAAAAGAAATAAACAGTTTTTGCCCTTATCTAATCTATCACTTGAACAGTAATGTGGTCTTTGAATTAAAACATGTAGTTGGATGAGAACAAATCCATCCTTACTGTGACTCCATTAACACCAAGTGTTACACTATGTGGGCTTTGACAGGAATATGCATAACTACCAGAGGCAGGAATATAAATTCAGTAACGGGCCAAACCCTGTCGATGACTCTTTTTCATTAGCTGGAGCTGGGTCTAGACACCGGCAATTGTAGACCTGAGAGAAACCTGGAATAAATTGGTGGCATTACTCCTGTGGAAATCTGAGGAAATGTGGAATGATTAAGTAACGTTATTACACAGAATCGGTGGCAAAGTTGTGAACTGATCCTACCCCTGCTACCTGTCATCTGCCTTCTTAAACACAGGAAAACCTGCCTGCTCTCCTGATACCCAGAACGGTTTCTGCCAGCCTGTTTGTTTTAGCTATTTAGATTGCTAATCCGGCAGCGCCGGGGCCAGCCTTTGCCACGTGTTTGTACAGTATGTGACACAAAACCCCCAGTCTCGGAGGGGGCTTCATGGCTACAGTGCAAATAATGCTAATAATATTAATAATGCTACCAATAATGGTCTGAAAAGCTGTGGTGTAAATATTTGCTTTATAAGCAGTGGCGGTGTATGTTGGGGATGAAGCTAAGCATTTGTGTCAGGCAAAGCCAGTGTTTGAACTGGGATTTCCAAAGCCTGAAAAGGTGCTGTCCCTGCAGTGCCAGGGCATGACAAACCACACGCAGTTTGTAAATACCCTGTGAATTCAGCGAATGCTGCCAGCTGTGAATCTCTACCTTCCTTTCCAATCTGAGCTCTACCAAAAATTCCCCCTAGGGCTTGACCCATCACCTTTTGGTGTCTCAGTTTTGCTGCCTATAAGACAGAGAAAACCATATTTACATGATGCAGTAAAAAAAAAAAAAAAAGAAAAAAAAATAATTTCTGACATGTTTTTTTTTCAAATGAGTTAACGAATGTGATTCTGTTAAGGATAAAAATTTTGTTAACAGGAAAGAAAAGAACTTTTAATTTACCACCAAAGTAGACCAATTTCTTTAAATCGCATTCAATTAGCTCTTGATGGATAAAGTTCCTTTTTCTATTCCGATGTCTGGATCCACATCCTACCCGTATCAAAACCCACTCTAATTCTTTTACTGTGGAGCTTTAAAAATAGGCTGGGGAGTCATAAAAACTATCCCTCTCCGCAGATTCAATAGGCAGCCTAATAGAAAACAATTATTTTGAACAATAAAAAGACCCAATAACATTTAGGACATTAATATTTTCACCAAAGAAATGCACCTCATCATTGCAAAGTCCTGAGGAAGCCAGCAGTCCTGGGTGTTTGTGGTATCGACTTTGCACTCATTTTATACCATCAAAGATCAAAAAGCATCCTGAGACACAAACTTTTTTGTAAGCTAAGCCAGCAACAGAAACAGGAAAGGTTCACTGTCTACCCTCTGTTGTTCCATTGTACCCTAGTTTCCATGATACACTCTTAATAAAACAAAAGGGAACGTTCCGATAAAAATATCTCCCCATTTTATAATGTAAAATACAAGCAATTTTATCAGCATTAACGCTGATTGTCTTCCATTAGCCTCTTGCCTTCTAATAAAATTTATGATACCTTTCAGAAGCACAATTTGATAGAAAGTGAAGTGATTACACCCTGCTTAGATATCTCTCCAGCATCTATTCCAACAATAATGCGGTAATTTTATGCATGAAATAGCACAATTGGCATAAATAGTTATAATACTGAGTGCTGTCTAAGGAACCTGGCTGCTGGAAAATTAGAAAGAGCTTCACACTTTTGAAACAGGTAATTAGGATTTCTCTCCATGCTCATAGGAGGCAGACTGGAGTTTCGTTTTATATTTCATGTTTCATTAAAATATATGTGTTAAAAATAAATGTTGAATTTAAAGCTGCACAGATTATGAAAATTAAAGATACAGCACTACTGCAGAAGGTAGAGTAAAATAGGCCTTTTTAACTTCTAATTTTGGCTCTGCCAAGAGCTTTAACACTTTCTGACAGGTAAATCAGCCTTCCACTGTTTTCAAAGTGTTTAATTCAACAATAGCTGCATATGGCTGTGGTCAGCGAGATGGATTTCCACTGATGTAGAGTTACGTTCCTGAAACTAGTCAAAATTTTAATTTTGGCCTGCTCAGAAAAGTGGATGATGTAGGAAGCTCTACCAAATTAGAGGTGCCCGGGCACTTCTCCCTGAGCTACCTCCTGTTTATCATTCGGTTGATCAGGGATAGTCTACAACGCGCTTCACTTCCCATCCCCACCAGCAGTGTCCCCCACCTTTGGGAGGGTTCCCACCAGTGATCCTATTGAGCCCTTGCTTCAAGCCAAGATTTCGGTCTTACCATGCCAAAGGCTAGTGATGGATTGTGGCTAAGAAAGATGGGTGTAAAAATTCTAGTAGTGCTAATATTAGAGGCTAAGAGGAAAATAACAGCTTCTTTTTCCTAAGACTGGAATTCCAACTTCATCCTCGCTTAGCAGATCAAATCTCTCATTGTAGCACTGAGGAACTCAGTCAGTTCCATTTCCATTTGATACGATTTTAAAAATTTCCTCACAAATCACGATCAACCTTTCTTTATTTTTCTGAACAACTGTAAAAACTTGCAGAGATTTTATATCACGAAGTGGATTAGAGAAAGATATAGGTGTTTTTTAAAAAAATACTGTTAATAACATACTCTGGAATTGCACTTTACAAAGATATTTCTTCAACCCTTCAGTGATGTTTACTAAAGGAAATAATACAGTAAAAATATTATCACAAATTCTTATTCAAAACAAGAAAAAAGCAAACCCACAGATCACTAACACTAATTGATGAGGCTTAGAAAACTGCTTCTACAGAAAATTTTTTTTGAAGTCCATGATTTCCTTATTTTCTTTGAAAATAGTGAGGGTCAACACCTTAAACTAGATGGATTTGCAAAGACACTGTGGTTTAAAAAAAATCAGGGAGACACCTTTCAAGCAGACAACTTAATCTGAGAATTTGGAAAACATGAACTAGCTGCTTCATGCTCTCCTGGAAATGACGGAAGAGTTCCCCCAAACCACAGCAATCCGCGTATTTCACCTTAGAATCCTGGAATGCATTGTTCTGTTTCAAAATAACATTTCATGGTGAAATATGTCTACATTATCACTTTCCAAAGAAAAGAAGCAAAAAATCTCAAAAAAACCCCAAACACTCAAACAGTCCCCGAACTTATTCAGAACAAAGGCAAAAATGAATGCTTTCGTTCGCCTGTATAAAATGTATAGTTTGAGTCTAAATCCCTGTTTATTTTCTTATCTTGTCTCTAAAATTTGGATATTCTGGTGACTCTACTCGTGAAAGATTTTTCTGGCTGCTCTGTGTCTCTTTTATGGGGACCTGTCTAGCTACAACTCCACTGAAAAAAACAAGCAAGTTGGGAATGACTGTGGCTCAATTATCACTTAAACCTGCAAAATCAAGGCCTATTCATCATCGTTCAGCGCTCCCCTTTTGCGAGGGTGCAAGGTGCATTTCAATAGACTGATTGGGAGGAAATGTTTCTCAGCTGTAATTTTTTATTTTTTTTTCTTTCACGTAGCCAAGGCTGGCTTTTTATTCAGGAAAACTTCAGTGAGGAAGGAAAATAACTACCTTTATTGTAATGGATAGGGAGAAAATACTCCCTAAAGAAACCATCAGCAATGGGGAAACTTTATTATCATTTTCTTGTCCACACTCAAAATCTGAAAAATCCAACTGAAATTAAGTACCTGATGTACAAAGAAAAAAATCAATGCATTTAAATCAATGATAAAACTGCTTCAGTTCCACTGAAGAGGGAATAGCTCTTCTGCTAGCAGCTGCAATCAAGAAGACACTTACCCAAACTCTTCTTGGTCAGTAAAATTTGAAAGAAATTTATTGCAATAATATTAAACACTGAAGAAAAGGAGAATTTCTCTCTGTGTTTCTATGTACATGCTTGTCTGTGGTCTGGTAAATAAATTATAAGGTAAGAACCTCCCAGCGTTGCAAATAAGAGCAACATTTTATAATGTTGGACTAAAATGCAACTAAGTAATCTTGTTTTCAGTGCCTTAGATCTCAAAATTTGATTGCTATTGTTCTCTTGCCATATGTAGGGTCCTCATGGAAGGCACGGAGCATAAGACCTCAAACGCTAATAGGACCAGAAACAAATAAATTAACAACCCCCAGAAAACAACCAACTTTAAAACAATACGAGGGAAACAAAAAAATAAAACGAAGTGTTCAGCTATTCTTCACACATAAAGCAATAAAGAGCAGGAGTAGTTTTTTTCTTTTGTAGTCCAGCTATAAAGGTCAAGCATTGCTCACATTTGAATGAACAATAATTTATTGTTTTCCAAGTTCTCTTTTCTCAGAATATCTTTACTTTTTTTTTTGTCTTTGAGTTTTTTTGGTGTTTGCAGTTTTTTTGTTGTTGTTCTTTCTTTCTTTCTTTCTTTCTTTCTTTCTTTCTTTCTTTCTTTCTTTCTTTCTTTCTTTCTTTCTTTCTTTCTTTCTTTCTTTCTTTCTTTCTTTCTTTCTTTCTTTCTTTCTTTCTTTCTTTCTTTCTTTCTTTCTTTCTTTTCTTTTTCTTTCTTTCTTTCTTTTCTTTCTTTTCTTTCTTTTTTCTTTCTTTCTTTCTTTCTTTTCTTTTCTTTCTTTTCTTTCTTTTCTTTCTTTTCTTTCTTTTCTTTCTTTTCCTTCTTTTCTTTCTTTTCTTTCTTTTCCTTCTTTTCTTTTTTCTTTCTTTCTTTCTTTTCTTTCTTTTCTTTCTTTCTTTTCTTTCTTTTCTTTCTTTTCCTTCTTTTCTTTCTTTTCTTTCTTTCTTTTCTTTCTTTCGTCTTCTCTCTGTCATATATGCTTCAGCACTGATTTCATCAGTTCTGGGTTGTCGGGAACAGCTTGAATTGGTGGAGCCGGACACACAGCACATCTGTGCCTTGGTCTCTGCAGCTCGGCTTGGAGGGAGACAAGGGTTTCTCTAGACATCGCGGGTCGTACTCCAGACACTCACGCTCTGTCCTGCTTGGGACACAGCCAGCTTCCACTTAATGCGCAGTTCTTTTTGGTAACGTGCCACCGAGAGAGACTCCAGAGAATACACAAGAGCGATCTAAATTATTCCTGGGGAATAAATTATTCAGGAGATTTAGCCTTTGTTCCCAAACCGTTCCTGATTACCATGAATGTGATAGTTATGCGTAAGTATTTACCAAATAGTTTATACAAACAAATGGATAGTTCGTGAATTATTCACTTCCGCTGTTCATTCTCTGTTATTCTGTAAACTGTGTTGTGTCCCTGAAATCATATGTTCCCTGATTGGATGACTAAAACACTGCATCTCACTGTTCTCCCAGCGGATAGCTGAACTCTTTGGAAGAGGGGAATAACACGGAATGAGCGGCAAACAGTAAGTCTGCAGTGCAAAAGTGGCAAAGCTGACTTACAAGATTCCTTCCCTCCTCAACTCCTGACTCCTGTCTTTATCCACCAAAATTTATCGTATATGCAACTAATTGAGCAGCTACACAACTCTGAACAGGAGCATGTTAAGCACACTTGCTCTGGAAAGGCCTCCATGGCAGCATTTTGGGGCTAATACTTGCAATCCTGATTTTGAGCATAGGAAACTGAGGCAGCTGTAACCCAGTCACCCTGTAATATAGTATTGTCATTGCTGTGTTGTTATTATTGTTGTTGTTAGGGAAAGTTTTCATGCCTGGTAGTATTCTTTGACTCCTGATCTGGACTAAGGCTGTTACTATTTCAGTGTTAATAACAATAAATTCTTGACTTTATATATGTATGTATGTATATGTACGTTTACTAGCAGTTTGCCCATAAACAAGATTTTGAGCTTATACAGCTGACAGCTAAAGTCATATTACAGAGGTATTTTGAGCTCTATTGAGGGAGCTCTATCTTTCTGGGGAGACCTTATAGCAGCAGCCTTTCAGTAACTGAAAGGGGCCTACAGGAGGGATGGGGAGGGACTCTTTATGAGGGAGTGGAGTGAAGGAACTGAAAGAGGGGAGATTTAGATTAACTATTAGGAAGAAATTATTTACTGTGAGGGTGGTGAGGCACTGGAACAGGTTGCCCAGAGAAGCTGTGGCTGCCCCATCCCTGGAGGTGTTCAAGGCCAGGTTGGACGGGGCTTGGAGCAGCCTGGTCTGGTGGGAGGTGTCCCTGCCCGGAGGTTGAAACTATATGATCCCGAAGGTCCGTTCCAACCCAAACCATTCTATGATTCTATGCGGGCCATATGTCCACATGAGAGTGTGAAAATGGACTACAGGTGATGAGAAAATATCCAGCAGGAGTATTGAGTGAAGGGGAATTGGACCATCCTTTTTATCGTCTTTCATCAGCTTAAACTGGTTATGAAGCTCATCTTTCAGACATTTATAAATTATAGCAAATGTTGTACATGAAGCTATGTTACTCTCAGAATCTCATGGGCAAACAGTAAACGTATCTTAAATATAAAGCCAAGAGTTTATCATTAGTGTAATAAAATCTTAGTTGTCTAATCATTATTGGTCCTGATCTAATTAGTGTGGAAAAAGAAAGAATTCTTGTATGCAGAAAAGGTTTCAGCGCCGATAATAATGTTGAGACTGTCACGCGCGCACCTTTTCCTCATGTTATGCTCACCCACGTCCAGCTCCGCAGGGTCCCAAGGTCAGTGGTTTCATCCTGGTGGTGCCAGTGCCAGGGGTTATGGCAGCATGCCAGCGTCTGGAACCCTTTGCCAGTATGATGATGCTGATGGTTTCTTCTTCTTGACTTGCCATTTTTACATGCTTGTTAACACATTTTTACACCTCCGTCTTTCTTCATTGGTCTGCAGGTCCACATCCAAATCTAATAGATACTGTACCCTTTTGTCTGCACTAGATATAAGTTCTTTGTTTCCTCTGTTACCCCTAAAGCTAGTTTCAACCAGCTCCAGGTCTATATTTCTTTAACTGTCCATGAGTGAGTTGCTTTTAGCCTTGTTGTCTCCCATGCCAGCCCATGACCCACCTTTTTTATCACCCAACACTTACCCACCACCGCATATCATTGTATGTCCCCTGCTGTCATACCAGGACTGTGTTTTTCTACACTACGTCGTGTTAAAGTTGTAAAACCATGGTGGTAGCATACAAAGATAAACAGAAATAAAGCAAATTAGCCACAGCCATCTGGTCATTAGAAAAATTGCAGTTACAGCTAAACCAAACAAAACAAACTGCAGGTGGGTCAAGAAAAGTTCGAACAGAGAAAACCTAACAAGCCAGATCTGAGAGCTTGCAAACCCAGCACAAACCTTGAGGCCTGCTACCGGCAGTGGCAATATGGTATTACAGAGATATGGGTTACAAGTAGATGCTGCCAGCTGGGAAACAAAAAGTCAGGACAACCTTGCACTGTGGGGATTCTTTGTGGTGTTTTGTTTTGATTTTTTTTTTTTTTTTCCCCTGTTGGAGAAAGGTCTCTACACAAGCCTTGCTTCAGAAATGCTTAAAATTCACTAAGTGCCTGACAGGTTTTTGGGTACAAGTACTTCTGCTTCTGTAGATGACACAGAGTCTCAAACACTCTGACATGGACAAATTATGTACTTACTTTACATGTCTGTGCCTTGAATGCCTGGAAAATAGCAGTGAGTCTATCAGACTAGTCCACTAAGAGATCTATAAGGAAGTTTCTGCCCCAACAGTGTATATGCAGGCCTAGGAAACTTAAATAGTATCTTTCTTCTTAAAAGATATGCGTTGGAAGAGAAGGTGGTAGTATAGCAAGAATTACATTGTCCTTTACCTGAGCAAGCTACAGAACCATGAAGCCAAGAAAGCCAGAAAAAAAAAGAAGAATGTGATGCCTTGACCCAAAGGGGAGGGCAGTGAGCAGAATGATCACAAGACTGTCTCGTCTGTGTTGCTTCGTATTGTCCAAGAAGAAAGGAAACTCACCCTGACACCACGAAAGCACCACTTAATAAGTTGTCTATAAACCAGCCTGAGCAGAACAACAATGATTGTTATACCGGCACGAATGAAAGAATAGCGTCTCCTAAACATATACAAATACCCCAAATGACCTTCCCCTGACTGCTTCTCAGAGCACAATGTCATGAATGAAATCTTTAGAGGAACCAAGAGTAGAGCTGTCAGAAGATGGTTCCTTCCTTAGACTTCCCTGTTTAATTTTAAACAATGCATCTAAGCAAGTGGAAAACTGTAAAGCATGACCATGTGAATTTAGCTCCCAAAAAAGCACAGTGTATCTGGTTGAGAGTGGGGGTGTAGCTCATTCCTGTGGAGAGGAATTTCGCGTTGTGGGCATGACTGCGTGCCCTTTGGTTTTCAGAGCCCTGCACATTTCCAGGGACTCTCCTTAGGGATAAGGGGTCGAATTTGAATTCTGCGGCTCACTCCTGCCCTCCCACCCAGCTTGGCTCTGGCCCCCAGCGCTGCACAAAGAAAGGGTGCAGTCTCCTATCGAGATTCATCTTGAATTCCCCCTGCCTCCTTTTGCTGTTGGAGTGGCACATGCCTCTTCCTCCAGCAGCTGGTGGGCTCATCTGGCGCACTGTGCACACTGACTCTCTCTTTTGTTTTCCTCTAGCTGCCCCTAATAACTTTGCCAGCCTTTTCTGCACGCTGGCGACGGATGTCATAGAAATGCCTATCAGCACATAAATTAAGCAAACACTTGGGGTGTCCTAAAGAGCTTTGCGAAGTAATGTCTGAGATGCCAGAAGGGTTGTGTCTCAGTTAGGCACAGATTATTATACGCTTAACAATAGAGTTTATACACAGTTCTGGATGAGGAACAGGAACCCGAGCAGGTTGCTGGCCATCTGAATTTTACTTGCTGAGTTATTTCCCCAGATAGAGTCTTCAGTCACAGCCTGGCAGCTGCCTCAAGCACTGCCAGAAAAGTCGCACCACTTTATTAGCATAACTAATGCCACTGAAGAGGATCTGCAGATATGGAAATCATTCAGCTTCACATGAAATTTCAACATGCCATCATTTAGGCTGTCCACCCAGCATCACTTATGAAAACGGCTACCTGCAGAGGCTGTCCTCTCATGTCTAGAAAGGGCAGCAAAAGTGAACGCTCGCATCACTTCTACCCCGCTTCTGTCTGCAGTTCACAGCATCTAAAGTTAAAGGGATACAGGAAAATAACATTTCTAACGCTGTTTGTAGGGCTAGAAGCAAACAAAAAAAAAATAGGGCTTGGCAAAACAGGAAGGAAAGATACCCAATAAACTGTTTCAAAGTGTCAAGGGAAAGGCTTTTAGAGAGAAGGCTAAAATACCCTGCTAGATCAGATAGAAGAGGAGAAAGGTTTCCTACCTTAAAAATAAAAGGAAGAAGAAAGCAAAATGTTCTCTTCAAGTGGAATTTCAAACTGCATTCATTTTTCTGTACAAATTATATTGTAACAGAACATCGGCACTTCCCGTCCTTCGACCAGCCAGTGGATCACCCACCCTACTGTGTCTGTCAGCAGCAGCAGCCAAAACCAGCTGCTTCCAGAGAAAGTTTAAAACTCTGTGAATGTTCCTAATTGTGACAGATTGGGGTGTACCTGACCCTAGGTACTGATCAGTTTATGCCCTGAAGCACGAGAATACACAGCTCTTGTCATTTTTATCCCAGCTAGCAAAACTGCAGATGTTCTTTTTCATTTAAAAATGTGCTGAGCTTCCCTCATTCAGCCTGTATGTCCTTTATGCTCATGCCTTGGGCAGGCCATATCTGCATTTCTGAGGGGAAATTGAATACAGGGAGACAAGAGAGTGAGAAAGAGGAAAAAATGGACAAATCAATGGATGGATTCTGGGTTTGCAATAATCCATAGCTCCAAAGCCCTTCTTCTAATAAGCACATTCTTTTTTTTTTTTTCTTTCTTTTTTTTTTTTTTTTTTTCTGATAGCAAGACAGTGCTGAAAAAGGCAAGTACACAATCAGAAAATCCCGAGCACATAATGATGAGATCGAGGAGAGGTTAGCTGCAAATGGTAGCACTTATTTTAAGGCAAACTCTTTGATATTAGGAGTGCCTGGGGTTCACATTTCTCCGCAAACAGCGTAAGTGACCATATGGCTAGTTACGTGTCCTTGGGCTGCTCGCTGGTGTTCCTCTGTGATTCTTGGTGTATGGACTGTTGATATACGCTTATATACATACATGACATGTGTTCCAAAAAAGCCCTCCTCTGCTTATGCTAATGTGTTACTTTCATCCTTCTTTACGCCAATCTGTGGGACTAACTACCAAATGATACCACGGGTCAGGGGGACTTGGTGGGGGAAGTTATTTAGAGGGAAGGAGAAGCCTGTGCCAGTTATAAATGTGATACTTGGAAGTTTGGTCTAGAGAGATCTTCAGAACAAAGCCTTTCCTGGGCTGAACCTCCTGGTACTAGCTGCTATAAAAGACAGCGTTAAATGGATTGAAATTTTGATCTGCTACAGCAATTTCTGTCCTCTGTATTGCAGAGTCCTTTCGGCTGCTACACTGACACTTTTTCCCATTTCCTCTCTTCAGCTACTGTTTATAACAATGTGTTTGTATACTCCTTAAGACCATCAGTAAGTGCTAGCACAGCCCATTCCCATTCATTCCCATTACTGTCATTGTCACTGTTAAAAGATCAAGCCTTTTGCAAACTGCTGCTTTGAGTCCCGGCTTGTGGCATCCAGGACTCGGTTAAGGATGTTCTGTGAGACAGAAACCACTGATTTTCCTCATGGAAGAATTCTAAGTAAGACTTAGAAGCACATAAACTAAAAGCTACGAAATCATGCTATCAGTTTCTTTTCCTATTCAGGATTATTTATCATACAGGCCAATTTATTTTTCCCCTGCAATCTCATAAGTATTTTACAATGATGGTTGCACTACATCCCCCGGGACGCTTCCCTTCATCCCTTCTCTTAGGCTCTACCCTTTTCTGTTTGGAGGTTTCAGGTCAAGATTTCAGAAACTGTCTGTTTTTGACTTTCAGAAATCCCAAGTATTCAACTACTTTGAATAAAATCAGTGAGACGTGCTCCATAACTGCAGAGATAGGGTCCTAAACATGATTAGAAAAAGGAAAAGTCAGTTTGGAAATGTTAACCTTTTCCTGAAATGTTATTTTTATTTACATATTGTAACCAAAAGATCTCATATAAGCTAGATTAATCCAAGTTTATGAAATATTAAAGCCACAAAGGCAAAAATATGATTATAGCAACCAGTTCCAAGAAATAATTAATACCACTAGAAGAGTCTGCCTGGCCAGGAGGAACAAGTGGATTAAAATAAAAAAAAAAACATTGGAAATACATAAGGTAGGAAAAACTGCAGCAATAGAGGAGTAGGAAAATGGCATTATATCTGGAATAGTACCATTCTCTATCACTTTATAACAGATCTCTGACCGAGGATAAGACAAAAACCTGTATGCACCTTGTCCGGTTTCCTTTCCCTCAATTCAGGCGAGGGGCGGGAGCTGCCAGAGGGTGCCCGAGGTGCTGGGGCAGAGCTGGAGGAGGATGCCGCACCACGTACAGACCTCTCGCCGGCTGAAATGAGGGTGTGGGGGGAAATCAGGGACATGACAAAGACTTAGTCATGTTCTTCTCTTTTCTTTGCTTCTGGAACAATCCTACCCTTGACTGGGAGGCTGATTTACCGAATCCTCTTGTTAGCTCCATTGGGATCCCACTGCTTCTCTGCTGACTGTCAGTCATGATGTGCTTTGGACACTTATTGGCAGCTAAATCAAGAACTTGCTTCACCCATATCTCTGCTCAGCTAGAGAAATGCAGAGACAGCCTGAGGGCTGTATTTCAAAAAGTAAATTCAAATGTGATTCAGTCCCATTAGAGGGTTGGTGCACAACTTGAAACAGGGGACAGTTGAAAGCCACTTGGTAGGGGCGAGGCGATATGGATTTGGTGTCACGGGAGAAGCCTTACGGCTTGGTCATCGCATTGTTTCACAGAAAATATCCAAAGGCAAGTGCAGAACATTAGGTGACTGATTATTTTTCTGGTTCTGCTGTTCATGCAGTATTGTGACTTTGGGCAAGGCAGTTAAAACCCAGTGTCTTACACTGCCTATCTGGAAATTAGGAAAAAAAATAGCAGTTGCAAATCTATGCCAATGAAACATCCTTCATAAGAACAAAGATCATTTATTGTTGTTATTATTACAATGCTAAATTGAAACATTCCATGGAAGATAGGTGCATAATTGATAGCGATGACCTTCACAGCAAACTACAGACACGTTTCAAGCTAAGCAACTGGTCTATAGTTATTGATGACATGTTATTGAATTATTTATCACAGCCTGAATGAAGGAAATGATATTTGCTGTTCAAAACTACAGTAATGCAGCAACAGTGGAAATTCTTAGAGGAAAAGTGCTAGGTTTCACACACAGAGAGGATGTTGAAGCAGTATGCATTGTACATAATTTGAGATGTGGGGGGAGGCTACCAATTAGGAAAATTATTAAGCCTAGTAATTTAAAAAGAGAAAGAGAGGGATAGAGGAGAAAATAGGTGCATTAGCAAACTCTTACAACAGATGGCAAAGTGTCCTCAGATCCTCTAGTGGTAAAAAAAAAATACATATATAAACTTTCAAAGAATATTTTATATGATGATATCACCTAAAATACACTCACTCTGAGGACTCAGAAAGCTATCTAGGAGACATTCACCTAAATTTTTAAACATAGGATGACAGGAAAGAATTAAAGAAAGAAATTTTCCTATCTAAAAGTTAAAGTAACAATCCACTCTGTATCCACTGTTAAAGCTCAGGGTCCAGATGGTTGCCCAATAGAATTTTTAGCAAACATTTGGAGAGATAATAAGGCCTGTAACAGTAGATAATTACTCACTTCTATATGGCTCAGTGCCCCCCTCATCTACATTTGTTTCTATAGCAGGATTTTTGCCAAAAAAAAAAAAGAAAAAAGAAAAAAGGAAACAGACCCTCAGGATTTTTGTCTGTTGTCATTTTCCCTCCTCCTTCCCCCTAATTTGTAATACCATCTCTGCTTTCTCAATGCAGATGTCAAAATCCAAGTGTCTGCCATCTTGCTATCCATGGGCCAATCTTGACAACTTTCAAAAGGTTAAGTCTGCATTGAATACAGTGATATTTGGTACTTTCATTAGTTAAAAATAAACAGAAATGAAATTAAATACAGAGCATGACTTCAGATTTTTTTTTTTATTATTTTTTTTAACTTATTCAGTCCATGGGTATAAACAGAATATGTACCACAAGGGCAAGAGAAGCTGGTGGTCTAATTCCTTACATTAAACAGTAAGAAAACTACTGGGATTTAAATACAATATTTTGTGATATGGTCATACTTCAATAGAAATTGAAAGAAAGCTCTAGACCAAAGGGTTCAGTATCAGAAATTATCTCTGCTCCTTCCAGCAGTTAATGGGGAAAAAAAAAAACTATCTGAAGTCTGTTGTTCTAAACCCTCAAGTGTAAAACCCCCAGCAGGGTTACCAAAGTCACTCCATGTTTGCAGCTACAACCTATTTCTTAGTCTGTAAAAGCACTAATGTGAAATATATGTGCTATGAACCAAAAACAGTGTCACCATCAGCAAAATGAAGTGTAAAGGAGACATTGTTATACTAAGTTAATGGAGCTGTGACAGTGTCCTAGATCTTATTCTTTATTTTGGTTTCTTTTTCTTCAAAACCAAATGCACATATATAAAGTGTGAAGATGCTGATGTCTTTGAGACGGTCATCAGAAAGCAAGCAAATCTTTGGATGTTGATGCCTTTCTTTTTTTCTTAATTGCATGCTGCTCATTTTGAAGATACAATAAGTAACCAACTTTAGTTTTAACATATTTTAGGTAACAAACTTTAGGTGAGTGAACAGATTGGAGATCTGCTTTCCTTGTGCTTAGATTGAACTGAGCCCAAGGCTCAGATTCCCGGCTAGTGTAAACTGGCACTGTTTCAATTAAACCAATGGTGCGGCACCAATTTGCAGCAGCTGATGGCCTGACCCCTTCATTCTCTCACCCTCTCAGCTGCTAAGGAGCGAGAGGGCCATTAGTCCAGTTGTTAGTGAATCATCTGGACAAGACAGTTGGAAGAGGATATTGCATAAATAGATAAAATGAGAACTAGTGAAACTGGGGGGAAGACATCGAATCCAAAAAAGGGATAGAAGACATCATTAAAAGTAGAACTGAAGAACGTAAAGAGTTCTCTCTCACCAATGTGCTTATACACTTAAAGAAACAAACAAACAAGCGTATAAAAGCTATGAAGGAAGAGTTAAAACAGTAGTGTTATGAAGATTAAATATTGGCAAGTTGACAACTGATGTAGAAGACTTTAATTTGCTGTCTCAGCTGTAGTGAGGATAAATTCAGTAGTCAACTCTGTTTCTGGATATTTTAATTTGAAAACAAATCCAACCTCCACATCCTTTTTTCCAGGATCTCTCTGCCCTGAGCTGGATCTGAAATGAGGGCTTGTGCTGAGCTTTCCTCCTGCCTCCTGCTCCAGGAGGCCAGGCTCTGGGTAGTCACCATCCTGCTCTTTTACATCTAGACAAGCAAACTTATGTGACATCTGTGATACAGGGACCTTCCCAGGTCCTCCGCACCCATTTGGTAACTATGATTGAGTTACTCTCTTTCTTCAAATCATCTCTACAATATGGCTTTTCATATTCACCCATGCAGGAAAACTGTAACCTTTCCTCTCACCACCTTGTATCTCAGTTTCTGTGACATCTGTTTTAACTGGGTGAGAATGCGGCAGAAAACATTTTTCTTGATGGGCAGCCTGGGCTTGTCTCTCTTTTTCCTTCATCTCTTCACCTGTTGTCTCTCACACCAAGTACTACAGACAGTCATAGCTCAGGATCACTTCTGTACATAATTTTTCAATTAATTCTGATCTCCAGCTTGTATATGTTTTTTAACCTGCATTATCAGCTTGTGAAATTTTCAGTCACTTTATGCTTTCCACTGTACTTATCCTCATGAGGTTTCATTGGCCTTTCCTATAAACAAGAGCCATAACACCTCTACAGTCTCCTTCACATCCTTCCTTAAAGGTCTTACCGTAACACCTTTACAGAAGGCCAGTCAATGCATTAACAACAGCAATAACCAATAGTGTTTTGTTGTTCCCTGTGTTCCTGAAGGGTTCTTTAGGTTTTGCTTTTCTCTTGTCCAGTATTTTTGGAGCAGGGGCCATTTTTTTGTTCCATGCCAACCAAACATAAATCGCTGACTAAGATGTTGCATGACTGAAGTTATTGTTGGATACCTTTGATTAGTGGGTAAACTCGGCGAAGCAGTGGTCTTCCTTGGAGTTTCAGTCCTGCCACTAGATAATCAGGGACTATGCGCCTGTGGGATATAGCTATAATACATTTTCTTGTATTTGTTGAATATCAGAACATCAGAAATCACAACATAGAAAGTAATTTTTCTGCATTGACTATAACACTGGAAATTTTTATCATATTAAGGAATGTGAAGAATTATATTCCTTACCTAAGTTTTGCATCTAGATCAAGCCAAATTCAGCCTATGTATACAGAAGGACAGGATTCATTGCCCTGTCTAGGAATTTCACTAACTTAGACCTGCAGTTAGACCATGAACAATGCAGAAAAGTGTTGAGGTTATTCTTGTCTGACTGACTGCTGAATTAAACCCTAGCACAGTGCTAGATAGGACTCTGACACGGGAATTAAAATCTTCGATATTAGACAAAGTCCTGAGCTCTTGGTTTCAGACGGCTAATAGCACTTTTCTCACAAGAATTCGAGACATCAGTCCTTGCAATTTGTCCAGGAAATGTTCTGAGATGTCGTATAGATAATGTAGCTGTAGACTCTGTTTTGGTTGCATACAGGCTTTATGCTTTACGCTGCTGCTCATACTTTACCATAATTGCTGGGGAAAAGGAGTTCAGGACCACCACCTTTTAGGACTGAGTGTTGGTGGTGTTCCCTCCACACTGGCCATGATTTATCCCATTTCCCAGCACACCCTTTCAATGGAACACACAGGCTCTGCTGGGCAAGTAGAGCTGTCTGTTTTTCCAAAGAAAGTCTGGGGCCTGGATCTACCTTTTCATTTTGAGCACTTCTCAAATCACAGAACTGGGAACTTATTTTCATGGTGGCAGAGGGAAAATAATAGAAAGGGATTCCGAGGAAAGCACAGGTGTCTTCTTACCCAGACCATGAACGTGCTTCTAGTCCCACCTACTATGCCACACATAACCCCCAAAAGATGGGTTACCTCCTTGTGTTCCTTTAAAACAAACATTTAGTGACTCAAAAATGGATAGTCAAAGGTGCCAACCCAGTGGTTATACTGTGAAATGGTGGAATGTTTGCGTTACCTCCAATGCATTGCCTTGTTACTCTCCTACCTATTTTAGAATTACTTCTTGAGTGCTCTGCAGTTGGTGTCGGCTATAATACTATGCAGAGGTTATATGTACATATGTCCACCTATATATGTTAAAGTTATTGTTATTTCTACATTACCATACCAAGCAGTTACTCTTTGGGATTTTTTCCCTCTTCTTCCTTAACTGCAGAGATTTTTTAGCATATATGACACACAATTTGGCAAAAGTCAAAGCAGGACAGCATTGCTGAGGCAAAGTGATAACAGTATGTGCTGAGCCTAAGGCTACATCCAGAAAGCAGCTGTCAGTGGACGAGTAATAGATACCATTGGAAGACGGAAAGCCCACAGAGTTACAAGAAGTGGCACATTTCTCACATATAGTAACAAATAAAAATGTCCAGGAACTGTGAAGCTTAGTTCCCTACCCCCCTGACTTTTAATTCACAGATTTCATCCAGTTCTTTTCCAAACCCTAATTGCTTCTTATTAGTAAAATTGAATTTATAACTGTCTAAGCAACATTTCTTCAGGCTACTAACTGCAACTTTAGGTTTCTACGTGAAAATGAGAGGCAGATGTGGATGGGATCTTCATATTCAAGGTCAAATTTTGTGCCAAGTCTGAACTTTTTGAAGTGAGAAAGAGTTCTCACTCCTAACTTTGTCATTAATTTTCTTAATATCTCTCATTCATGGCTTTTAGCTGAAAGATGAAGGAAAATAACCCACGTGGAAAGATAGTGATGAATTCTCACTGCATTTCTATGAAAAGCACCTCCCACAAATGCTGCAGTGCTGCAAATTTTCATGTAGATCTAGCAGGTGCAAAGGTAGAAGGACTGGTAGAACACACTCATGTTTAGTGAGCAATCTTTGCTCTGTAAGGGGGACATGAGCATTTCAAATCCTAAACACGATGACCAAAGGTGGTGGTTCACAGAAAGGCACACATTCAATTTAACCAAGCCAGTTATTCAGTTCAATAAATATCTTCTTGACCTCGACTGGAGATAAGTTTATGCCCTGAAGTATGACTCCCGACTTGTTAATGCAGGAAAGGCAGGAACAGATGGTTTTAAAACTGTCATGTGCGTGTTCTGGAGACAGAGGAGCCCAGTGGTTGCACCCCAATGCTGTGTGCAGAGCACAGCACCTGGACCTGCCTTGTTTCTATGTACCTGCAAACAGCGTGGCAGAAAGTGGAGCTGCTGGTGGGTGGGAAGAAACATCATCCCTATTCTGTGTGGATTTAGCTGGACAGTGTAAATATGTTTCCAGACTTTTGAAACATCCACCCATAGTCCACCTGCCAGAGACTAAATCACATAGTCTCACATTCGCAAGAAACTATACAACAGGCCAAGCTAATACAACCTTCCGATAAGCCAGACCTATACCCTCTATACCTTTTTTTACCTACTGGGTAGTCTATAGTAAGTAGTCTTTCAGACTGTTTAGAAAGAATGGAATGTCTTGTAATGGCTACATAATCTGAAGGGCAGTAATAAATGAAACTTGCTTTCTTTATACTACTGCACAAAGCTCATCGTATTTCCCCCAGATTTCTGCCTTCTGCAGTTGCTTTAAAGTAGAATGTGCGTTTTCTCACTTATAAGATAATTTTATTGAGATCCAGAGTATCTTTTACTACGAGGTCTTTTTCCCATCAGTAACTATTTATATGTACTCGTTTTTCCTCAGTGATGAAGAAGTTGTTTTTTGATTGCTTGAGTTTCAACATTATGAGGTCAATGTCTTTGCTCCTCACTTATGAAAGCAGGTAGGAGAACACTTCCCTGTATATTATATCTAATGAGGTGAACATGAAAAATAAGCCTAGGGCTGCAGAAGGGCTCTCTATTAAAGCAGTTGTCATGAAATTCCTACTAAAGAGAAAAATGAGAAGAGTTGCCTTGATCAGCAGATGCAAAATGATAACTTTCTTGTGACAATGGAAAGGCATCTCATTTTTCCACACCTTATGAACTAGTGGGGAACCTCGTATAAAGTCAACAGAAAAGTTGCATCGATATTGCAGAGGGAAAAATGGGCATGTGTTGCCTCATTGAACAAAGGTGATCACCCAGATGATATCAGCAAGGAAGGACAGTTTCCCTTTCATCTGCAGCTCAGAACAAGGCACGTGCCCTGAAATATTTAATATTTGCAATCACTGTGGATAGAAATAAACGATACCTCTCATCTTTCTCTCTCTTCCGCCCCTAGTCATCTAGCAACTCTCATAACTGGCATATGCTATGGCTGAATGACCTGGCTTCATTCACAACTAAATCAGTACTAAAACAGTCAGGATGATAGATAGCAGCTTATCAATAATTGAAAAGAAAGGCTTAGAGATGTCCCATTATCTGAATAATTAATGCTGCACATGGGCTTTGTAATTCCTTAATAAAACTGACTGATTGATTTGCTTAATTAATTCCTTCTTTGACAGGCTTATTGCTTTCTTTGGAGACAGGGCTGGGCAAAAAAGAAAAAAAAAAAAAAAGAAAAAAAAACAGTAAAAGGAAGACTAAAAATTAGGAAGGAAAAGATTTAAAATCTTTCATAAACTTTAACCCTCCACTGGAGAGTAGAAGAGATGTTCAACAGTTAATTCTGCCTTATATCCCAGACTCTCCCCAGCCTCCTCCGTCTCTTGCCAACCACAAAAGTGGTTCCACAAATGGAAAGATCGACAACAGAAAAAACACCCAACAGACTTTTCCCACCTGCTTTGCATTTCACCTTTGTTCGTGTCCCAATGCAACTGATCAAACATTATGATAAACTGTAAAGTGTCCCACAACCACACCAGTAGTAAACTTGGCTGAGCCTTAAACACTTTTGAATAAATCGATCTGAATGAAATGTTTAAAGCCCACTTCAGTTTAACAGCAATAATTACTTTGAAAGTTGGCTGCTGCCATCACTACACTGCTCTGTCATAAACAAAATGCGTTCTTGGGTTGGAGTGCTGGCTCGAAGTCAGCAGGCGCTGTCAGCTTGTTGTTTCTCCTCTTTTTACTTTGTTGTTTGTTGTGTTAAACTTACTTACACTGCTGTGGGACTAATATTGTTATCTGGGCTGAACTTCTTCAAGTGCCAGTGGGTTCACCCTTACAGAAGCTCCCTATTTGGTGCCAGAGACTCATTAAAAAAAAAAAAAAAAAAGAAAAAAAAAAAGTGTGTTTTTTACGAAGGTCAAAGAATGTACAGAGAAGGGCAGTCACTGAAACCTGGCTATAAGGGTCATATAAACAATTCCTATGTGGCAAACACCCCCAGAATATGATGTATGCTTATGTGTCTGAGCAACATTTTTGTTCCAGACACATGTTCTTCATGTTTTAGTAGAACAGCAATGCTTGCTTTGTCTTTGGCTCCATGCAAAAATGGATTTATCCTTAAAATCTGGAGACACATCATCCTAAAATTTGACTGAACTAAGGGTTAAACCAATTCCTACTTATAGCTGTTTCCCTTTAACCTAATCAATACCAACCCAGACCTCAGTCAACAGTTGCTGCTAAAATGGTATTTTTGCATTAAAATAATATCTTGCATGGAAAGTCTGTTGATATAGAGTTGCTTTGGAGATATTATCCCTTTATCTTCCCATTTTCTAGGTAAGAAAGAAGACAAAAAATGAACTGAATCAGCTGAAAAGCGAGCGAAGTCAACAGGTTGTCTGAGCTGTGCAGACTCGGAAGGCCAGCATGCCATACTCCATGGAGGTGCTCTACAAAGTGTAGATTACCATGCAGACAGGGTTTCTGGTCTAATTTTTGTTATATGCCATTTCAGAGATCCTTACAGTATATTGAAATCTGCAGTGAAGACATTCTTATAATTTTTAACTGTAGAGAAGAGTTGGTTATCATGCTTTTGACAAGCAAGGGAAAAGGAATGCGTGGACAAGATGACTCAGATAGGTACTCATTGCAGTTACTATGTTGAAAAAAAGGACAGTCATTTGACTAACAAAATTTATTCCAAGGTTTCCACATGATAAATAAATGCAAGGTTTCTGATTTTTTGAAGGTGGATGGTTTTGGGGTTTGGGTTTTGTTTTTTTTTTTTCGGTCAGACATAATTTGTTAGAGCAACTTTATCATGTTCCTTAGGGTTTGGTCTCTTTGAGATGAAAGAAAACAGAAGGGTGAAAAACATGAAAGTGGAGAGGTTGAGGAGATGTGTTGTTAAAAGTTAACACAAACTTTCACTTCAATTGTTTTAAGATTTGCTGATTCAAATAGCAATGGGTTTAATATCGCAATTCTTTCTGAATCATGGCACCCATTGGTAGTGAAGATCAAAACTCACGCTGTCAGATGGACCTTAGCATTGAAGGGTAGTTCTGACCCAGGCTTTCAGGTATTTGAAGTATTTCTGGTTCTGCTGTTCGTACTGCACCATTTTCTTTCATGATGATTTCATAAACCTGTCAGAAAGGACTTTTTTCTAAGGAGCAAGTCCGTACAACCTGACTTGTGCATTCAATCAGCTATTCAAATCTTGTGCATGTGCAGAGTATCTGAATCTCAAATGACACATTAAATTGGATGCACAGTTGAGGGAAATAATTAGCATAAGAAATGGCTTTCTTGAGACTCATGATGAGGTTTCCAGGCTCATCACAGAGGAGATTTTGACACAACCAAGACAACTGGTTTTCAGCAGTTCTTCAGCTACATAATCCACTATCCCTCTACTCAGCATTTCAAACCAGAAAACCACCGAGACTTACAATTTCAGCATCTTTCAGGGCTGGTGTCTGACATCAGCATTACTCACTGCCTGACATGATCAAGCCAGTTATTTCCTTCTGCCTCATTCGTTCAGGATGGCAGCACCTCTAGAAAAAAGGACGGACTTTTTAAGCTTGACAGTTCTCATGCAGAAGGCGGAGTCTGAAAATTTAACACTCCGTTTAAATAAGATTGCTTCTCTATCCTGTTAAAAATGCTGTGACGGGAGAATTGAAGCATTATCTAAGTTGCATGGTTTGAAAACAGCTACAGTGTCTTTTATTTATAGTAAATTATTTGCAAGTGTTTATCTTTTTTTTTTTTTTCCCCACGGAAACAAGGATGTGATTGTAACAGGTCCAGGCAATACCGAGATATTGTGCTTACTCTTCTCTTCCTCCTGCCCCTGTGTTAATCCTATGTGGAAGCACAGGAAAGGGCTTCGTCTTTCTGTATGGGATTTTGGAGTCTAGCCCTAATATAATGCAAAATCCTAGATAAGTAATGGTAAATAATTTCCACTTAGTTTTCCAAGTAAGCTTCCTAATTGAAAAGTAACATTTAATACTCAGAAAAATGTTGTAAATAGTATAAGACAATAAACCATGTCTGAAATACCAAACTACATTGAAAACAGAAGTTACTCACACAGCATGCCCATCATAGGCTTCCACCATAACACTTTCTATATCTGCAAAATATTTTCCTCGTGGTCTTTTCTCTGAGAAAGAATCTTAGAGCGTGAAGCCCTTCCAGATGTCTCTCCTACAGCCTGGATCCATTTGCTATGGCCCCCAGCTCAGCTGTGGCAACAAATTGCACAAGCTCCCTGACTCTGCCTTGGGTTTTTTTGGCTCATGTAACCTGTTTACACAGGCATATAAAAAATTTGGCTCATGACCACTCTCATGGGAAACTCTCCTTGTAAGTTAAGCTAGAACAACGGCTGCTGTTACTCAAAATAAAGTTCACGCTGGAATCCCACCCATGCAGCAGATAGATAGACATTTCTGAAGCCTTTTTCCATGTCCATACTTTAAGACTCGCAAGCATCAGGAAGATGGTCCAAGACAAATGACAGAGCAAAAACCATGCCATGTTCCTCGGGGCTTCCCATTCCCCCCACTTCAGCTGAGCTGCCTAGTCCTGCTCTCTGCCTTCTCCTCCTTGCCTCTACCTTTGGGTCAAATGAAAATTTCTGCAGCACAACTCCTCTGCATTTCATGTTGTTGCTGGAATGGACTGTGATGCCTCATTGTGCCGTGTGTTATGCCTAAAAGGTGTTACCTCTGCATAGGCTCAGAAAAGACTTGGGAGTGCCTGTCAAGGAAGCTTCTGTCTCAAAGACACAGTCCTCACTGCAGCATTTTGGGGGAAACTAGTCATCCGTCTAGTCCACTGGTATGATTTTGCTTTCACTGAGCTGAATATGAATATGAAGCTGAATATTTGCCAGTGGAATTGCATTCATTAAGGGTGAAAAAACGAACTCTAATTTTCAATTTACCGATTAGGATGTTTGTTTATGTTCTGCCTTTAAGGCATCTCGCAACAGCAGCATATTGTATTTTGGTTCTCACGAACCTCTGCAGTACAGAACAAAGACAAAGTGTTTACAAAGTTTTCTTAATGAAAAAGAACATCATTACATTAAGTTGCACTTTGATTGCTTTGAAATGAAATCTCCGTTTTAAATAAAAAATTAACCTGACATTTTAGTGTAGGCATATGTACGCATGTATATGTATATATCGGAAGTAAGAGATTTTCAGTGTGGTATGTATACAGACTTTTATACATACATGCTTACTGTATTTGCATGAGCTGTATCCATACTTGTGATTATGTGTTTTTATACTCATTCCCTCTCATTTCCCCCTGCAAAGCATGTAATCCCATATTTGAAAGAAATTAAATTTCTACAATGAGGGCTAGTGTTTTTAAAAAGTTTATCATGCTAAGAGCTGAAGTTTCTGAAAATGTAGGCTCTATATTTGACAAATACGATTAAAATTAAATCTTTTTCTAGAGGTGGAAAGAAATACAGAAAAAGAAGGAAGCATCATATTTCTTCACTCCACCACTACACAACTTATAGTTGTGCATGACTAGAAAGTGTTGTTTCTTTTTTTTTGAAGAAATTAGATTAAAAAAAGAAAAAAGTTTCCCAGACTTCCCATGTAGCAATATCTCCATTCTTTTTAGTACAGGGAAATAATCCTTGAGAACTTATAAATAATGTAAATATATAGATTGTGGTTTTCATTTGTATTTTTTTCGAGAATTGTTTCCTGGGGGAAATAATAATGCAGTTCAGTGATGCTAGATATTTTATGGGTACCATGTATGAAACAAATGCTTGCTTAATTGTTTCTGGCATCTAAACGTGAGCTGAAAAATGCAAGATCATAGCAGCCACGGAGAAGCTGATCCTAATGGAAAGGAACCGGGATTCTCAAGCTTTAGCTGTGGGATAAGCTTTTGATTTCAAAGGAACAACTGGGCATATTGGTGCGTAGGGTAAAACTACCCACAGAGACCAGAAATGAGTGGTGCACATTTCTAGAGAAATGGTTCGAAGGACTGAGAAACAGGAAGTCTGTCTAAATCCACGGTGCAGTTGAAGCAAATTGGAACTTAAGGGACAGGAAGCTGCACAGCAGAGTAATGGAAAAGATGTCTGCAGCCAATGAAAAAGACGTTCTTGTTCATACCTAGAGACAATACCTATGGGTTCATCCATGCATTCATGGTTTCACTTACGTATCAAGGCTATCATATAATCAAAACATGTGATCTGGAAAATAGCCAAATATAGCATTTATGGAAAATTTGTTTAATGGCTAAAGCAGGTGCCTAATAATGATGTGAGTCTGAATACGTGCCTGCTGCAGAGCTAACACCCTCTTGCATTGATAATCTTTAATAGACACATATCAGAAGACAAGCATCATGAAAATGGTTCACAGTGCTTGGATATCTGTAAATAAAGAGCACTGAGATAATAAAGACTATAGCTAATTTTAACAAAACAAGAGACATTTCAATCAGCATGTCAGGTAGGCTTTGTACACATATGCAAGCTTCTATACTTGTCTGAACCCAACATTTTAGTTTTGACCATTGCCACAAAGAGCACTGATCTATACCCCGTTTCAAAGTGGAACAACACTAAACATTCAACTGAAAATTAATAAAGTTTGTTAAGGCATCAATTGGTCTCCAGCAACACTTAAGAATTTCTGATCTGGTGTTTATTGAAATGCAAATCACTGATCATAAGTCCCATAGCCTTCATAACCATCATTTAAAAATTAATTGCACAGACCAAATCATCTCATTGCTTGAGTATCTGCCGGTTGAGAGTTCCTTAACTTCTGGTACTGATAAATTGCTCCAGTCCCTTCCTGTAACATGTTCCTTATGGACTGCAAATAGTAAAGAGGAATTAACTAATTTCAGGTGAAGAGGTTTCCTGGTCTTACTGCCTATGATCACTCAAAATACAAGGTATGGAGCGACAGAAAACCAACAGATTGCCCTGCCCATGCCTTTCTCAATACAAAACTGCTTCTGTCCTCTAGTGTGAATGCAGCCTGAGGCAGTTATGGGTTTGCCTACTTTGCTTTACTGTGAAAAAATGAAGGTTCAGGACAGGTCAAATAAATTCTTCATTCCCCATGTTATTGCAGAGAGCAGAAAACAGTCCTCTCCTCTTGTAGGAGCCACTCACCACAAACTGAGACTGAGAGGGAGATTAAACTTTGAGTCTAGGTTTTCACTGATTGGAAAGGCCCCCAAAAGAAGAGAGCTAATCCTTAGGCCTTTTGCCTGTTTTGTCCTCTCTGAGAAGAACAACATCAGTTTTATGTAAATTATATTTGAACCTAGTTTATATATATCTTTTCCTACTTTAATCTGGCTGCGGGCTGATCATCCTCCTAAATCTCAGTTTGCTGTATTCCTGGAAACCTCTCCTTGTGCCTTTGGGAAATGCTTTTCATCTTAACTCCTCTAGTTTTATTCCATTTAATGTTTCTCCTCTTGACTGGCAAACATCCTCTCGGCAGATGAGTGAAGGAAGTGTCATGTTAAGTTAAACGATGCCACTGCAGCACTAAAAACAACACAGCCCATTACAGAAGAAGCCAAAAGCCCCGTAGGGACCCTGAGAATAGGAGTCTGTAGTGTCCATATATTGATTGTTTTCTCCTAAGTTATTGAACAAAGAATATATTATATTATGACTCTGACAAATCATAAAATGTCCATTAATGTTCAGGGACTCTGCATGGATTATGCTTTAGGTTTCTTTAAAGACTGGAGATCTCTGAAAACACAGCAGATTTCTTGTTGATTTCAAGACCAGGTTTTGGTGCATTTTTTTAGTTTTCCACAAGAAATAAAAGCTCTTATAATACACACCAGGTAGTGACTAATTATTTTGAGCAAATATTTTATACTAGCCTAATTATAATCCAAGTTGGCCAGGATTCCATCTTGTATTTTGGTTAACTTCATATATAAGTTCTTATTTAAAGAGAAACAACTGAGCCTTATCATTAACAGTATTAGGAGTTTTGCTTATTATTTACATCTAAGGGTTCTATTCACACACCAAAGTTTCAATACAGCATGGGGGAAATAGAGAAAAAAAATCAGTCCCACTCAAATAGTTTAGAAAATGAATTTAATGAGAAGCAGCCTGATAGACAAATACAAGAAAATTACAAGATAACATTTATGAACCAGAAATGTTGTTATAGCCTCCAAATAAAGATTCAATCCATTTTTCCTTAAAAGCTGGAATGAAGTATATTCATTTCTTTTGTTAAAAGCATAATCACCCTTAGACCTAAATTTTGAAAATGGGTTACTGATTTTGGCTGGTTTTATTTCCAGGTAGATAGTCAAGCCTACTTAAATGAGACAGATTTTCAGCACATGGGAATAAAGGCAACTGATATAGTGAGATATTTCAAATTGCTACTCATTTTTCAAAATTCGGGCCATACTTGTTAATGAAAGTCAGATCACTTAATCTTAAGGTGAAGATTTAACTATCTGTAAAGTTAAAAGAGAGTCCATTCAAGAGTTTGAAGGACTTCAAAATTACTCATTTGGGATATTTTACAGATGACTCAATCTTTTTCATGCCTTTCTCACAAATGGCTTTACTTCAACATCGGTAACTTTGGGTGCTGTTGATTTAAAGGACAGTTGTTTGATCTGTTGTATTTCATAGCTTAATAAAACAACAGCAACAACAACAACACCACTTTAAACCAAGCTACTTTATTATCATTTTATTTATTGGTGAACTCATTTATGCTAGAAAAGTTAGGGAATGTATGTTTATCTTTTGCAGTGTGCAGACAGTCCCATTTAAACTTTGATCCCCTAAACAAAGAATTTTTGTTCCTGGTTTAAGTGGGAAGCGAAGGGGTTCCTGCCTCTCCAGGGTAACACAACATTGGAACTCCAGGATTTAGGTCAGATCCCCTCTACAGTTTACTACTCATTTTGAGAGTCTGATAGCTTTCGTCCAAATGTGGAGCTCTTTTGTGATGACCCGCTCTGTGCTAAGGTCAATCTCCACCTTCTCCTGGGAACCTTCCCCTGTCCTGAACAGAACTGCTGTGCTGTTCCCTCGGTCTCTCTGTGGAGTACAGCTAATCCTTAAAATTGAATTTCCAGTGATGCAAGATGAACATTTAACCAATCATCTTATAACAAGAAGGTCTTTGCCCTTATGCAATTTATTTTCTCAGGAAAACAAAACAAAACAAAACAACCTGTATGGACTTATGCTCCTGAACGGGCCTTTTCTAACACTAAAGTGAATACTCAGACACTTGTACCTTGGAGAACTGTACAAATCCTCTGCAAAAGTAGATCAAAATTTCTTTACTGTGAGGGTGGTGAGGTACTGGAACAGGTTGCCCAGAGAAGCTGTGGATGCCAGGTGTTCAAGGCCAGGCTGGATGGGGCTTGGAGCAACCTGGTCTAGTGGGAGGTGTCCCTGCCCATAGCAAGGGGGTTGGAACTAGATGATCTTTAAAGTCCCTTCCAACCCAAACCATTCTGTGATTTAATGATTCTTTATTGGCAGTAGTTAACCTGACTTGGTTCCTTGTCTCTGTTATATTCTCCTTGTGGGGCCTCCAAAAAGCCTCCATGTGTAGCCAAAGAGCATTGCACTTGGTTTCAGTTGCACAAGGTGTTTCTGTCAGTGCTTTTCCTTGCTTTCAGGAGAGATACTGTGCTGGGCCTCGGCCAAGGTGCAGGAAAGGATGTGACAAGATTGCAGTGGCTTTTTTGATTTATCTTTCCTGGCCTATGTGTTAGTAGAGCACTAATGGACACTGGTGTAAGAAAAGGGATGACAAATCTTAGGACCTGTTGGCCGGGCAGAATTGTGTCACACGTACACTCGACTTGTGGCTTGATATAAGACATTTAATCTCTCTGTAGTTAAGCCCCATCTGTAAAATGGATGTCAGGACATTGCTACAGCAGGAGCTGTTGTGAGAGGGAAAGGGTGTATAATTAATAGCTGACTAGAGGCTGGATGGCAAAATTCATTGGATGGTGGGTAGGTTCATAATGAATTTCTGACCTGGGGGACAAACATCAGTGGTACTTCATTACTTTAGTCCTGGGATGAAGAAAAGGCCCTGTATAATTAAGCAGCCAGGAAGGAAGTCTGTAAATTGGGAAAAAAGAGGGAGGTGGAAAATCATCTAAAGGGAACTGGGCACACTCTGCAGGTAAAGGAGCTCAAGCATTTAAAGGCAAATTAAAACCACAGTTTAATCCATTTTCTTTATCTTTCTTTTAAGATGCTTGATACTACATGTAGTAAGATCTGCTTTGCCTGTCTGCTCCTTTTTTTCCTCCTTTTCTGCTCCACATTAGCATTCAAAGTTTCATATGAGTTCTCTTCAGAAAGTTCACCGAGGTGTCCCCAAGGTCTTGATTCAAAGGGTCTCATCTACCTGGTCCTGACAAAATTATTCTTCTTTCTTAATTGTCTCTAGTTTAAAGGGATGCCAATAACCAGATTATTTGCTTTCCTTCATAAAGTTCATTCTCAGCATTTCCATCTGTAATACAACTGAATTTTTCCTTGGTCCTGGGACTTAAAGTTTGAGTAGCCTTTCTCTGCTCTCTGATTCAGAAACATAGGAATGTTGTATCTAAGCATCCCTAATTGTCTCTGTCATCTCACAGACTGTTAACTTTAAAAAAATGAAATGGCAACATGTGTTAGAGTCATTATTAGCTACCACCTGATTGTTATAAGAGCATGGTAAAAGAATCCTTTTACACCTAAAAAAAAAATATTAAAAATACAAAAATTTTAAAACCCACCCACTGCTGTTTAATATGTGAAACCAAATCAGTTGTCACAAGCAGCACTAAACAAATCAAAGCACTTATTTAAAATAGGCACTATGTTAGCATAGGTTATAGTTGTACCTTGCACAGCTGATCTCTGTCATCTGTCTCTCTGGTTGCCCTACAGGACTTTTGTAGGGTGCTGTCCTAAATCCTAAAATGCTCAACCGAGGAAATGTCTGCAGTGGGTGGCTGCAGATGAATACACATGTTGTCGGCAAAAGTTCTCTCTCCAAATACAGAGATCTACTAGGTGCCAGAAAATCCTATGAGAAAAAAGAAAAACGAGCATTTTGGGTTAGCAGAACACAACCTTTACCTCAGAGAAAACAAAATTTTTCAGTCCCCAGTCTTGTATAAATTTTGGAGCCTTCCTAAATTCCAAGTTCTCCTTCATAAAGTTGGTATTTTTCAGACTTCAATCCCCAGGGTTTGAAGAAGATGTATACCTAAACAGAGACATGGGCACAGATCTGGAGCCACTTTGAAATCATGACAAATGTCATCCCCCAGAACTTTTTTTTAAAAATGCTTTTCTTGAAGCTTTGGTACATTTTCTGTCAGTCTTAGTAGGAACTGGATTGTGTATAGTAGTGTACGGATTTTCTGCTTTCTTCATATTCAAACTACAGTATTGGCTGATGAATTTCTGTTCGTGGGGTCCAGCTGATGTCGATATGATCCCTTAGGACTCATCTTTGCTGTTGGTCAGGTTGAACCAACATTGGCCATTTCCTCCCCAAAAGGCTAGTGTTGTTATCAGGAAAGCAGCCCAACTGCATTGTTTGAGGTAGCTCATAATTACTGCCACTTTCAGATCCAAATGTGTAACTCAGCTTTATACTTTTGCCTTTTCTCAGTTGAAGATGTAATCACCAACATAGCTTTGCATTCTTGTAAAGGCAGAGAAAAAGAAAGGGAACCTGCCAGCAAGCTCTGTTGAATAATTCTCAGGTAAAATACTTTTGTACCAATTGCGGGTGCTGGGGATGTGGGAAATCCTGGGGTTTGAGTTTTTACTGTATTGAAAGCTAATTTTCCAATCCTATATTAAAATATAGAAATTGCTGTTGGCTTTTCATCCCTTGGAGCCATGGAAGAGAGAGGCTGGTGCATTTTCATCCCCAAGTCTCAGGTAAATGAGGATGTGGTTCACCCCCTGGCAGAACATAAACGTTATACTGGGCTTATATTAAATAAAATCAGCTGTTCTAATTAAACCAGCATCAGCTCAACGGAATGTAATAGCACTCCAGCAATGGCCTTTTTGGGCTATTCTTCATGTTAGGATCTGTAGCAAGTAATTACCCACATCATTACTGAAACCAGTTTTAAGGCAACACTTCAGGAGGATAAAACCACTTTTTCAAGTTATGCCTTTATTGAAATGAGAAAATGGAATATTTCCATGCAGAAACATGGGTTATCAGGTGAATGAGGAATGATAACAGTAAAAGAATTTGGTAGAAGGTATAATGGTAGTAGGATGATTTCTTTTTATTTTCCTTTTCGGTTTGTTTTTTTTTTTTTTTTTTTAATAGAAAGATTGGATTGTAGCTCCTGTCACTAGTTCCAGCCTTCTGCTATCTGATTTACCTTTTGATATACTGTCATAGTCAACATTGTTAAGCATCCTTTACCATCCATGTTTTATATGTTTATTCCTGTTATTTTGGTAATAGTGTAGAACCTCAAATTCTCATATGGTTCCTTTATTCTATTGAAAATACTTCCTTACTCCCAATTTCTTTATCGCACTCCAAATATGTGAATGGGAAAGAAGAGAACAACTGCAAATGGTTATAGAGTAAGTTAAGTCTGCTAAATAAATTATATAGAAAAATTAAAAGCTGCTAGTATGCAGTATAATGCATATTTTATCATTTCCCCCTTACAATGTTGTTAAAAAATACATAACCTCTTGATGTATGTATATTTCCTTGAGGAAGGTGCTCTGTAGCTCTGAGGCGGGATAAGTAGCATGTGATGTGGCAGCTGTAAGGTAACAACATGTTTTCCCATAAAAAGCAGAGTAAATGGGCACATAAATTCCATATAAACTGTCAGCATGTCAGCTATGCTAACACTGGGTAAGCTACTGCCCTGCAGCCTCACTAACTTATGCACCATCATTTTTCAAACAATACACTTCAAGAACTCGTACAGCTCCTGTGGAAGCAACGCTCAGACCACCCTCCTTCTGCCTGCTCCAGCCACCTTCGCTCCCGTGCAAGGCCTGAAGAGGGATGAAATCCAGCTGTCGTTTTCTGTAGGTGATGTTTTGCCCAGCGTCTGAGAGCAGGAGGTCTGCAGCGGTGCTGGGAGTTTAACCATGTTTTCTGATAGATTATCGCAGCCCAAGATTCATCTCATCTAGCTTCAGATATCTACTCAGCAGACCTCTACGTCTGAGCAAGTCACCCCAGGCTCTGCAGTCACTCGCTGCAGTTAACTGGGGTGCTGAGTACTTTTAGGGAGCAATTCATCTGATCTGCTTTAGCTGTGTACTTTAGCTGACATGCACCACACCTCAAAAGAGCCTAGGGAGTTTAGCAGACATCAACACCTATATTATGAATGTCTACGTTAGAAGACATAAATCAACTCCTGAATATCTTTAGTCCTCTAAAATCACTGTTCTGCTAAATTACTTTTTTTTTTTTTTTTTAGTAATCTGACTGATTACTCTATTTTGTCTGGATATATGTAAGCTGAGGAACCTCATATACTTGGGCCACCTCAGCAGCCCATACCAAACTATTAACTTCAGCTTTCTTGTTTGTGAAATAGGAATTCTACAGGCAGCTTGTGTCTCCCCGTATAGAGAGAACTGTGATCTGGAAAAGCTGAAGGTAGAAATAAGGAATTATGGGTCTGATTTTTGATGAACTTCATGCAACAACAGGAATAAGGTGCCACCTTGCTAGGCCAAAAGTTTGTGATAGTGTTTTATCAGATCCATTTGCTGTACTAGCTGTTTCATAAAACACTTACTGAGGTAGGGGGGAACACTGACATGTTAACAATATTACAACAAAATTTTGTATTAAAAAGTCTTTCTTGATTGAAATGTAACAATATATGGCTGAAGAAAGAAGATGGGAAGAAGAACCTCTTTGTGAAACTTGAAAAAACCCGGGATTTTTTTCATAATTTTCAAATATGTTGTAGGACAGACAAAATATTACCCAAAAAAACTTACCCTGTAATACTGAGGAATATTTACTGACCACCTTAGGTTGCTTCCTACGTTCTAGGCTGTGCCACAATGGTCATGAAAGACAAGCAATGTCAGTTTGAGGCAGTTAAAATTTTTATATCAACAAAGGCAATGAATCTCTTCCACACTCACCCTTCTTCTTCAAGGTCAAGCGTTCTCCCTCGACCTCTTGAAACATGCACACAACTAAATTATACAGGCATATCATTGTTATCATAAATACATTATGTACTCCTATTTTCATAGTTAATGTAAGAGGGTCAGAGAAAATTTTTACTTGAATAAGGCGGGTCAGTAACCTGAAAAGGTTGAAGAACACTGCTTTAGATAGATGGACAAGGAAAGTCTTTATGACCTGATTTCCATGAACTTTAGCTGAGTTTCAGGTGCTGAGCAGGTGCTTTAGTTTATGGTAGAAAACAAGTTAATCTGAAGATATTTTCTTAGTTGCTATTGGCAAGCTATTCAGCAATTCTGTACGTCATGTTTTCCATGCGAGACAGATGTCCAAAAATAATTTCTTTTTCATGTGGATTCCTCAAGAAGGCATAGTGAATTCCTATCAGTAACTGATGAAGCAACATGGTCTGAAGCTTTAATAAAACCAAGAAAATTCATTTGATGTCATAAGTGAGAAGGATCTTTCTGAATTCATTTAGCCCCAGTGCAGAGCAAAGTTGCTGACCTGTCTCTTAGTCAGGCACGTACTTCTTGTTCAGTTTGTACAGTCCTTAGGTCTTTGGTGGAGGCTTTTAGGCAGTCTTGCGATGGAAGTAGTACAGCGAAGGAGAGGAAGACAACATCATCGCAGTGAATGCCTACAATTCTAATATATCCAAGCACAGTGATTAGTCATTAATGTTATGTCTAAATTACAATTATACATCACTTTTACTTATAATTTTACTTATATCTAGCTACATAAACAGTTGTCTTGGTTGTTTTGTTTTGTTTTGTTTTTGTTTTGGTTTGTTTTTTTTCATTTAGAACCCTATTGCTTTTTGGGCAATAGTGGTGTTGATCTCGCACCCACAAAAATGACTTGTAAAAAATAAAGAAATTCTGAAAGCTGGGTAAACTGTTAGTAACCTTTGTGCTTCTCCATGCCCTTAGGTTTGCTCGATTAGAAAGTAATCCTCATGAGAACGCTGTAATCCATGGGCAGGTTTATATTTTTGTGTGAGGAAATACATGCACAAAAGTTTGTGCTGGTTTGTTTTTCTTCTTGAAGCTGAGGGCAAGGTTTCATTGTAGGTTGCAATTCAAGTTTTATGCAGATCTTTAGATCAATGTTTATATCCTGTGTCTATAGCTAAGCCTTCTCAAGCTGTGATCCCATCAGATCTCCTGGGGCATTCCAGCTGTGATCCTGTCAAATCTCATAAGCTAAATAGGTTGGGCCAACTCAAGCTGCGATGCTGTCAGATGTCATCAGTTAAGCAGGCTTGGGATGACTCAGTGCTTGATCAGGAGACTTGCAATGAACAGGTTGGTTTCGAAGGGCATAGTTGTTGTGATGATAACACCATGTTTGTGCATGATGTTGCCTTTTCCTTTGTGAAGGCGTTGTTCTCAGGCAGAAACTCTGCGTTTCCAATATGTCACACTGATGAAAGACAGTACCTATGAGGGGATAAAAGGGGTAGGGGATGAAACCGAGGGACTTCTGCAGATTTCAGCTGTAAATAGAGACTGGAAAAGATCTTTGCTTTTTCTGTGCCTATGCTACCAGTTTCCCAGCATCCTCGCCTGTATTAGGAATAGTGTGGCCAGCAGTACTAGGGAAGGGATTGCCCCTTTGAACTCAGCACTGGTGAGGCTCCTCCTTGAATACTGTGTTCAGTTTTGGGCCCTTCACTACAAAAAAGACATTGAGGTGATGCAGCGCGTCCAGGGAAGGGCAATGGAGCTGGTGAGGGGTCTGGATCACAAGTCTTATGAGGAACGTCTGAGGGAGCTGGGGGTGTTCAGCCTGAAGAAAAGGAGGCTGAGGGGAGACCTTCTCGCTCTCTAGAACTGCCCGAAAGGAGGGGTAGCGTGGTGGTGGTCGATCTGTTCTCCCAAGTAGCAGGAGATAGGACAAAAGGAGACGGCCTCAAGTTGCACCAGGGGAGGTTTAGACTGGATAGTAGGGTTGTCAAGCATTGGAACAGGCTGCCCAGGGAAGTGGTTGAATCGCCGTCCCAGGAGGTGTTTAAAAGATGGTTAGACGTGGTACTGAGGGACACGGTTTAGTGGTGGACTTGGCAGTGTTAGGTTAAATGTTTGGACTCGATGATCTTAAAGATCCCTTCCAACCTAGATGATTCAGTGATTCTAAGAAACCAGAGGAGAAGCAAAACAAGGAATGGCTGAGAGTGATACAAATCTTGTTTGGACAGCAATGTGTATGTTTTTTTCACTTTGGAAACGGCATCAAGTCCTGTGGCTCTGCCAACAAGACTCAGTGCAACGGCACAAATAAGGAACAATTGCTTTCGTCTATGGTTTTCTGGTATTTTCCATTACAGGTGCATTAGGAGAAGACTTAAGGATCAACCTTCTTTTCTCCTTATCAAGGGAAGCTGTATATCCTACTGGTGATATTATTCCATGGCCTTCAGAAGTTTCTCTAAGATTCATGTTTTTATTGAATGAATGAGGTGAAGAAAACAAAACAGGTGAGGCTTATGAGGTTTCATACGTGAAGCGCCTTTCTTAATTTATTTTGTAATTCATTGTCCCTCATTTCTTTCTGAAACTAAAGCAAAAAGACAAAAAAGCTGGTGAAAAAAGAGAGAAATCACCTCTGCATGAAAAGGAAACTATATTTTGAAGTTGTATCCATTTTGCAGAGTTTATATTAGTATTTTTTGTATGTCGATATTTGTGTCCTTTTTAATAGATATTTGTAACAAAATAATTTCTTTTTAAATCATTTTTTTATCACCAGAAGTCACATTTTCTTATTATATGGTGAACTTCATTAAATAGATAAGGAAAAAGCAAGGTCTTAAAAATGAACTTGATAAAAAGAAGTGTACAATTTCAAAGAAAACATTAATTAAAATAGAAAGATTACAACAATAATGATGTCAATTTTTTCCCCACACATTTCTTTTATGAAAGAAAAGAAAAAATATTTCTAATGAGGGAAACTGCTGTTATTAAGCATATTGTGACCAGCTTTAGGAACAAAATCCTGTGCTGAAATAACCCATCTTCATGATGAAAAGTTTACTAAAAGGTGTACTAGCCCCAAACTACAGAATGAGTCTTGGCAGATCCTGCTGTCTTCATGTAGTAGAAGGAAAGAATCTCTGAAGAAATCTTAAGTATACCTTCACTTCAGTCCTTTCTTCTGCCTTCAGTTAGGATGAATTGCGGGACTGAGTATTGTTTTTTCAGCACTTTTCAAGAAGTCTTACCCTGATTTAAACCTCACGACTCCTGTATGTGATGATCTATCCCGGTGTAACTGAAAAGATAATACATAACAGCTACCCTTCAGAAGGACCAAGGTGAGACTCACCTCACCACACCAACACTGACAAGGTCTAGCAATGCCAAAATCTGCCATTAGCCGAGGCTGCCCTCATAGTCCGAGGAGACAAAGAGGAAATCAGGGAATCATTTTTCTGGGCTGCTTTAGGATGAGGCACACGGAAAGCTTTGGTTTCTCTCTGTTGACTTTAAAGAGAATCATAGAATGGTAAGTTTTAGAAGGGACCTCTAGAGATCGCCTAGTCCAGCCTCCAAGCTAGGAGATTCATAGAGACATACATACAGTCATCTCTATCAGTCGGATAAATACACCTCACATCTTCCTACCAGGACATGCAGCACAGTAGTGGACTACCTTTTCCTCATCTGACTAAGACCAACAGACTTTGCATCTTGTCAACACAAGCAGTTGGCTTGATCCCTTGCCACTGATTAGGCAGTGGAGGGAGAGGACTCCTCACTCTTAGTAAAAATATGTGAGAAGAGGTTTAAAAGGCTTAGGTCCTGACCACCCTCTGAGACCCTGCGTGTTGAAAAGATGACCACCTCTGCAATTCAACAGATGTCTGAATAACAGTCTAAGTTAGACTAAAAGGATATTGACTGTGTCCCACTGTGCCTCAGGCTTACTGTAGACTCAGGCAGCTCCCACCACCCCAGGTAGATGTGCTTCATCTTCACAACGTCATCTCGGCAGTTACGTAGAGTAGAAACTGCTGGGACTCTTATCAGCGTTTGGATTTTATTTTACTTTTACATGACTGCTGGGTTGCTGTTTCATCACCGAGGAACATGGCAGCTCAGCAAGGTGGTCTGTGCTCCAGCCCATCTTGCAAAGGGGACTGATGCATGGGAGAAGGCAGACTCTCTGCCCAGGGGCTCAGGTTTCTTAAAAATGTTTGAACACTGCCTACGTGCAGAAAGTTTTCTGTGTTCTGCTTAGCTTTGCTTATAAACCAAAGGATATTTCCCTGTCCCCTCTTCCCCTCCCCCTCTTTTTTTTTTTTATTTTTTTTTTTTTTTTTTTTTTTTTGGTAAGTGAGTGCTTAGAAATTCCCATTTGAAGTGTTAAACTGAAGATGAAGGTTCTGATGTTAGTGTCAAGATTAGCATGGTAGGTGGGAGGGAGCGGGAGATGTTTTCCTGAGGAGAAAAGCCCTCAGCACAAGAGACTGTGTCAATAGAGATGAGGGGAATCTAAAGCATAAAGGTTAGCTTTTTAAACAGTTGAAGTTAGAAAGACTGCTCTTTGTGAAACTGGTCACAAAGGGAGCAAAGTGTCTGCACCAGGAAGGCTGAGTGACCTTTTCAAAGTGTTAGGTATTGTTTATTTTCATTGAATTATGTGTATATGTGTATGTATGTGTGTTGCGTGGTGAGAAACCAACAGATGCTACTCCGTGCGGTTTTTCCTAAACTTGCTGAGTCTCTACTAATTAGAACTGGGATGGAGCTGCATTTTGTAATTCACAGTTAAGTCCTTAATTTTGAAATATTTCCTGAGCCAAAATAGATGCAAGTAGGCAATGTTTCCCCCCTAAATCTGTTACCAAAGAGATTCTGGAGAAAGTGTTCTTAGCTTAATTGAACTTTTCATTCCCATTTCAATTTACTTTTTATATTATATTCATGTTGTGCTCTGTGATATTATGTAATATACAATGTGGAACAAAAGCCACATCTATACTAGTAAATTATACATGCTCAGAACTGGTTAGAAAAGCAGAGGCCAGCTGGCACAGCTCGATCCACCTCCATACTGGGAAATTCTTTTAACCTCCAAAAACTGGGTGGCCTCTTCCAAAGTGCCTATTGAGAGTCATCCTTGGCCCAAGTTGTCTCCTGAACAGTTCCCAGAAATTGGCTGGGGAAATGCTGGCTACCTGGCACCGAAACTGTGCTAGGGACAACTTTAACAATTTAGCTTTATAGGCAATTGTATTCCAGAGCCCAGGAATATTTTCTGGCTCTGGTTATCTTAGAAGTATGAGCATAGTCATTAAATCCTTTGGACTGCGCTGCACTTAATTTGGTCAAATACCAAAAGAAGAAGCAGGTCTTATTGTGTTTCACTCTGAGGAATATCTCCCTGGCTTTATCCTCAGATTAGCCTAAAGACTGTATTCACTCTGCTGGCTGACAGCTCCGGGTGGCAGGAAAATGATCCCACACGTGTCTCCTACGTGCTTCTCTGTAAACAAAGCTCACTGTTGAAAAAGAAATATATGTATATAGTCAAGAAATACAAGTCAACTCTTTATAACTCAGATGTGCATCAAGACTCTCTCAGCTTGATTGTATGCACAGGTAAAGCCACTTTACCTTTGCTTTTTTTTTTTTTATTTTATTCTTAAAGTCAGATTCAGCAGGAAATTCTTTATATTACAGTTTATTTTTAGTTTTTATCTTGTTGTAGGAGCAAAAAAACCCAACCTATTACGGTAGCCCAATCCAGATGTGAGTGGATAAATAAGTAAATGGGGAGAAAGAAATTACAATTTATGGATTTTGTTCTGTTAAATAATTCTATTTTAGTGGGTGAGATTAAATTTTTTTTTCAAGTAGTCCCAGATATCTTCAGTGAATTTTTTGAAATCTTCCTTTTGCTGCTCCAGAGGCCTTCTTCCTTCAGCTAGTGAAAACTGTAGTTTCATCTACAGATATTTCAAAGAAACATTAAAAAATTAATTACTGTTCACGTTGCCTTATCTTGCTGTAGATAATACCGTAAGCACTGGTGTGATAGAAGCTGTGCAAACCAACAAGATGCTTAGAGCGACCCTAACAAAACTGAAGGAGCTTTAAATCAGTGGCGTGAGTGGCAGGAGGATTTCACCGTCTGAAAACCACACCCCACAAGGTGCTTTAGATGTAGACGCTCATGGATCAGTACGTATGAGTTAGTAGTAACTTGTTCAAAGGTCTTAACAACTATTTTAGAATTTAGATAACAGACAGATTTCTAAACACATTTAGCATGCAAAATACTTTTTAAAAGGGATTTTTTTTTCTCCTTTTTTTTTTTCTGTGTATGTAGGAGCTGAGTTGCTTTAAAATCTGGCCATAAACAGCATCACAGTGAGAGTGATATTTGGATCTACACTTTCAAAACAAGTGATTAATTTCTATTGATCGCCCTGGAAAACAAAATCCATAGATGTCAGGCATTCCCACATCTCGGGAATCTGGGCAGCTGTCTTTTATGGTGAGGCACAAATTTTTAGTGTTGTTTTTGGTGGAATGCCAAGTTTGGAAGGAAGTTTGTACCCTTCTTTCCCCCTCCCCCTCCCTTCAAAGGTACAGAAAAGCCACAGTGAGTCCATTTTAACACATAATTGAAATCTTCCTCTCACTAAATAGAAGCACCATTTAAAATAAAATAAAATGCCACATAAAATGCACTTCCAACTACAATATAAAATGTGCTTTCTCTCAGGCTCTCTCCAGCATTATCTCTAACTGCAGTGTAACTAAAAACTAATAACCTCATTTTTAATTAGCTGGGTTTGTGGCATTTTGCACCCATCTCACAGTTGTGTATATCATTATTAACTCTGGATGTCTTCAAGGAGGTCTTAAATATACTTTATTTTCTTCCTCCTTTTCTTTCTCTGAAAATAGTTCTCAAAACTTTCATATTCATTAAACAAAAAAAAAAGAAAAAAATTGTAAATGTGATATTAAACACAGCATGAGTGATTCTGATTTTATTTAGCTATTCCTTTTGTTCTACCATTATCTGAGTTCTTCCCTCTTTTTTAGCCAATGGAATAGGAATGTATTTTTTAAAATATCATGGTGTTTTGGTCTGACTGCTCTAAAAAATTATTAAGGTGTGAGTTTAAAAAGGAGACCACAAATATTGCCTATTGGTTCACTCAATGTCAAAATACTACTGAGTAATTACAAAGGGAACACAATATATTTTGGCTTTTGGTTCTTTTACAGCCGTAACGTATACTAAAGGCTGATGTAAAAGGACACCCTAGGAGTAAGTGTTCACTGCACCATAGTGGTGTAACCAGGAAACTCCCTCAGATTGCAACCCTTTGTCAGAGATGCCGGAGAAGAAGAGACACACTACACCCATTTAAAGAAACTTTTAAGCCATTGAAAATCTGACCTGAAGCTACCCAAAAAAACGAATGGGTGACATCACTAACCAATACAGCAAGTGATGCAGCCTGCAGCCATGCCGCCTCCACCTGTGATCCCATCATCTCCCAGGACTTCCATGGAGCTGAGGGGACTGGAGGGGGACAGCTCGGGTGAACAGCCAAGCCATGGGTGGCACTGCTTTTTGGGGCTGGGACAGAGTATCTAGCCATACTAGATGATCTGTAAAGGTCCCTACCAACCCAAACCTATCTATATCTCTACAAGGAGAAAAAAAAGTCGTGAACTGTACAAGCTGTACATACTGACGTGTGCCACAGGAATGACATATGTATTTTTGTCATTTTTAGATGATTTAATGTATTTCCAGCTTTTTGAACAAAGATGAACACATTTAACAATCCTCCATTTTAAAATCCATGTCTTTGTCTATAGAGGGAAGTAAGGAGGACCGTTCACACCACTGCTTCTTTGGAAGGACTTTGTTACCGATCAGTTAAATTTATCGATATCTCCAGCATGTAGTTTTTGTAGATATTCTGTGTTCTTCTCTTAAGCTACATCACTAGGAAAGACACACCCTTTTAAATGTTTGGCAAATGGTCATGGTCCAGAAAACACAGGGACAGGAAATGTCCTAGTCCTCTTCGTGACACTTAAGATTCAGCTGGACAGGGTGCTGTGCCATCTTATTCTAGACAGCGTTTTTGCCAAGAAAGTTGGGACCAGATGATCCTTGAGGTCCCTTCCAACCTGGGATTCTATGATTCTATGAGGCATGTCTCTCTCTACCTGGTATTGTGGAGGGCAGATGCCCAGTATTGCATTGGCACTGTCTTAGCACATGGAAATTTTTCCTTCTACAAGTTTCTATAGAAAATAGTTAGAAGAAAGCAGAAACTCAAGAGGACAGTGGGAGTTGTCCATGTGGGTGTTTTTAAGCATTTATGTCTCAGTTAGGACATTGCTTCCTAGAAAACATATCCAGATGATGACTCAGTATGCAAAGTTTAGGTTCCTCTCTTGAAATGCTCTCTGAGAGACTTCACAGAAGCACAGAATTGTAGGGGTTGGAAGGGACCTTCGTAGATCACCTAGTCCAACCCCCCTGCCAAAGCAGGGTCACTGAGAGAAATCTGATCTTGTGCCATACTGGGAGTTTAATTTGAATGTCTAACGTTGCAGCATCTGTACCCTCTGCATAAATTACCAAAGCAAATCTGGCAAAAGAGACATAGGTTCTTGGATTCAAATCTTAAATGCAGGGAACTCATAATTTTCCTCCTATATGTTTTTCCTCGGAAGAGCCTATGCTTCCAATCATTTCTATGATCTGTGCAATGACACCTAGATTCATTTGGTCAACAAGCTTTTAGAGAAACACAAGATCACCGTCACAGAGATAATGCAATAGTGAAGAACAATGGGAATGTATCTGGGGAATATTTCGCCTTGTACAAAGCTCAAGTGAATACACACCTTTGTATTCTGTTTCTTTTTAATTTCTTAGCTCTCATGGACTGTCTCCTTTTTCTACCTCTATGTTCTTCTGTTTTTTTATTAGATGGATTTAAACTCTTGTTTTTAAAGTGTCCTTGAATAACTTTCTATAATTAGCAATTATAAATAGAGATATAGTCTTGGGTTATGAAGTTTACTTTTATTGACTGCAACAGAAGGTTTAAGTTCAACTTCCCCTTATCTGATTATATTTACCAGAACTGTGGGAATTCACGGTGTTATAAAAATGGACCTTGCTGCTAGCTTGGCATACCCCAGAACATTTAAATAAAAATAGCAATGAAAACCCAACCAAATATTATTTATGTCAGTTAGATGCCAATGAAAACTAAGGCTTTCAGGGGTAGACAGGATCGATTTTTAAATTTTTTTCTCTCTTTTTTTTTTTTTTTATATGACAGAATGACACACTCTTCACTCAGCCACTCAAGCTGAAGAATGACTGAAGAACCCTGTGAAGGTCAAACACATTTTCACCCAACTGATGCTCTTTTAAAACTGACTTAACCCTCCTTGTGCATTTCTGCACAGCATGGAAGTTAGCTTTGCAGCTCCAAATTAGGGGAAAGTGCAGCGAGACCTTCCTTTTGTAAAGCTCTTTTGTATTAAGCAGAACAAATTCCCTATAAGCAGAACTGTAATTTGCACATTGGAATGCATTCTGCCTATAATGATCTTCCCGGCAGAAAGCACTGTCATTTCACAAATGGGCCCA
Source organism: Sterna hirundo (assembly GCA_009819605.1). Lineage (NCBI taxonomy): Eukaryota > Metazoa > Chordata > Aves > Charadriiformes > Laridae > Sterna > Sterna hirundo. The sequence continues at coordinate 78,627,129 of CM020462.1, read as the reverse complement.
CAGCGGTCCCCAAACCTAAGCAAAAGTATACGGATAAAAACTGAGAAGGAAACTAATACAGGCCCTGATCCTGCAATGGACATCTAGGGTACAATGAGGACAGCATTATCGAGTTGGGGAGATAACACTTTGCTCACAGTATGCAACGGTAGGCATGGCAATTTTAGATAGAAAGAAAAGGAGACCCACATCCATTGTGGGTCAGCAGAGAAATGTGCCACTTATGTGAGTACCTAAATATGTCTCAGTAAGTGAACTTAAACCACAGAATCCCAGTTTTGCAGGAAAAAAAACAATAAAAATAAAAATAAAAAAGACGACCACCTAGACACAGTATATTCAGACTTGAGAAATCCCCAGGTCACCTGAGATGCTTCCTCACCTTATATTTCTTGACTTCCCTATGCTTTCAGAGGAAAACAGAAATGGAACTTCTGCTGCTCACAGACAAGGGATGCCAGCCATAACCAGATGACACGTCTTTGTACTGCTGACCTCCTATGTCCTGAGCAGGAGTACCGGGTTGCCAAGGGGACCGGCAGCCTTAATGGGCCTCAACCTAAAAGAAATCTCACGGAAGGAAGGATGCTGCTCTTTCAGGATCTCCTGCACAACTCATCATGCTCCACAGCTTTCAGGCTGCACATTTGTCCCCATAATATCAATCAGCACCTTGAAGAAATAACCATGTTATATACCTATATTCTAAAACACCTGGTGACAGTGAGCATTAGAGGGCTGTTGGACTAAGAGGAGAAGGCAGAGAAGACTAAGGCAGAACACTGCCCTGTAAATTCCACTTCTGTGTAATACAAGGTTTTCTTGTCTATTAAGATGGTATTCAGTTCTGAATGTTCACTGTCTCTTGTAGAAAAACAATGTCATGCAAGTTAGGCCAGTGAAAAAGGAGAATAAAAGAGACAAGCTGAACTTTCTGATTGGATCTGGACATTTATATTATGGTTTTGGGGATTCCCTTTTCAATAGTGAAAGATTTGTGTGGAGAGGATGTGGAAGGAAAAAGAGAGGGGCAATAAAATGAAAACATAAAGAAACCAAAAACAGTCAAAAAGGAATAAACTGTGTTCTAAGAAAAAGAAACAGGAGAGAAAGGTAGGAGAAAGGTCAGTGCTAAAACAGTATTGTTTACAAGATGTCCATTCTGATGAAGGTTGCTCTGTGTTTGTTTTTAACTTGAAAATACAAGAGGAATAGTAAAGAAAATTATATTATTTTCCATATTTTGGTTTTAAATTATCATTGCTAGTGTGTGGGATATATACCAAATAAAAATTACTAAAAAAGAAAAAAAATCATATGAGTTGTGAGGTTTGGCTCCAGGGCCCTGTGCTAGGATCCACCACACCAGACCTGGAGATCTGCAAAGAGCATGGAAGTTTTGCACCGCACATTTTGTCGTAACATTTGAGAGATTTCATCTCACATCTTCCGATCTAGCAGGCCAGATCACGAGCTTCTTGGGTATAAGACGTTTGTTTCCACCTTGCCTCAGTTTCTCAATCGTAAAATGACTGGGATTGTCCCAAATAAGTCTGGACATTTAACTGCAGTTACAAGATTAGAACATTAGTGATTATTGTTGTAGTCAATGGAGGGAGATCTTCCACGGATAATGAAATCCTTTGATCACCCTACTTACTGAATGTTCTTCAGTAACCTGTTGATATTCTTTGGATTGTGTCTATTTCCACTGGCATTAGCTAAGCTCAGCAAATTCAGACACAGTGACCCTAGTTGCACTAACATTAAAGGTCTGCTTCTCTCCTGTGCCTCTTCCTATAGAAAAATGAAGAACCTTCCCACGCTGCCCAGCAGCCAAAACGCGTCATACGCACTGCCTCATTTCCTTCGGCACACTCATCCTTCTCATGGCTCTGTCTCTCCACAGTATTCCTTGGCATGAAAAAACCTCAAGGAACCTAGAAGACAAAATGTTGCATGATGTTTTATGCACTGTAAGCCTTGCAATGCTAAGGACCTTCCTCCTCTAACCCGCCTTTCACTTGCAACCCAGTAACCTTTCATCAACACACCCCAAGGCTTCTGCGGCAGTGCCTTTACCATGGCACCTTAAGTATCCTTATCTACCTTGCCCTGTGGGATTCTGACCTTTTTATTTCAGCTGCTTCTCCAAAGTCGTTGTCCTTGATGTTTAAATGATCTTATTCTTCCTCTGCCTCTTCACCTTTTCGCCTTTAGCTACTAGTCTATACCTCCACGTACAGACCCATTCACCCTTCACCCTGTAGGTTTTAGTTTGCAGCTTCAAATTAAAACAGAAACAGCTTAGTAGAAAATGAATAATATTAATTTTAAAATCCAGTAAATATTATCAATAATATACATGCCAAAATTTAATGGCCAATTAGAGTGCAACACCTGCACCTAATCAGGCATGCTCCAACCAGCACCAGCAGTGTCGTAAACACAAACTACCAATGGGGAGCTTGAGCAAGTCTTAATGAAAAGTATAATTGTATTGGGAAGAAAGCAAGAAAAGAAGAATTTTTTTTTTTTTTTTGTCGTTTTCAACTTGATCGTTGTCACCACCTGCTGCCCTGGGGAGGATGCCCGGAGGAGGAGGCTTGTGTGGGTATTTCATGACTTTTCTTCCCACCTGGATACAGGGGAAAGGATTTCCTTTTTCTATCTCCTTTCTCCTCCTTGTTTCATTCCCCATCCTGAGTCAACTTTGAACTATGATTGCCATCATATATGATCCCTACTAATAAGCTGCGTACGTGTAAACCTACTTGAACTTTCACCGTGCAGTAAAGGAGGGTGTAGTACGAGCCAGGGCCAGGGAGAGAGCAGGAACAAGAGAAGGCAGGAGCGGAGCTGGATCTCTCTGCAGACCATTTAATGTCCTCGGCTTGACTTGGATCATTAAGCTTGTGCCTGAGTCAGGTATCTACTGGGGAAATAAAAGTCATAAAATAAACAGTTTATCCAAAAATGAGGAACTTCTCCCTTCTTGCCCACAATCTGAATCAGTAATGTGAACATCAGGGGGCCATCACATCTCCAATCAGACTGTTTTGCTGATGATACTTTCTCAGCCTTTATGTTCTTAAATTCTTAGTCACCTCTTGGAAGAAGCATTTTAGAGGCATTAAGTTGGGAAGTCCAGGTGTAATTATATCTCTGGAAGGTATAAAGGGTGCTGCTGACAAGTATTTCAAAATTACACCAAGGACACATACAAAGGCACAGCACCTTTAATGTGGGGCTTGTTTAGAGATAGGACTGGGGAAGACATGCTCCCCTAAGTTTCATTACAAATTTTACAAGAGGACATGTTTATCCAGTAGAAATGATAATATCTGGAAGTTTGTTCTATGCAAATATGTAAATTATGGTAAAATCTCACTTTGATAAAAAAAAAAAAAAAAAACAAGCAAGCAATTGAAATCAAATGGAAACTGTTTAAACCTTGGAGGGTTTTTTTGGTTGTTTGGTTTGGGTTTTTTTAAAGACATGTTTGGTTTAGAAATAGATTTGTTATACTTAATCATCATTTTAAAACTAGATATAGAAAGAAATTAAATAGAATACTTCATTGGCTGCAAAAAATATTCCCCCACCCTAAAAATAATTTAATTATAAATTTCAGGTTATATTTCAGAACAAAATCTGACTTCATGATATTTCTTATTCTGGTGTCTATTCCTGTGAGGACTTATTTCAGTTATTGTTTTGAAGTATCACAGAACAAATGTGACAGAGGTAAGCATATTCTTGGCTTTTTAAGCATGGAGGGAGAGAGAAATGTCCAAATGGTCAAAACAGGCAGGAATGCAAAATAAAACATTCGGTTTGGTCAGCAGAGCAGTTCCTCCCAGTCCATGCCACATCTGAGAGCAGCGAATACTCAAATGCAGATCCCAAACTGTACTGTATACTCTTGCTTTTGTCTGGGGCTGGTCATCGTGCACGGATTTAAATGGGTTGATGCAAATTGATATAGGGAGAAAGCAGTGCAGTCTGCACAGGGGCAGCCCACGCTGCCTTCATACTGAAGCGTGATTCATAGCTGTAAATCCAAGACTTCCTCACATTCGTTGCATGATCCCGTGGATGTAAATGCCAGGCGTTTCAGGGGTTTAAAAACTTATCTCAGCCAACTGCTGCTTCCCCTTGAGGTGTAATAAGATAACTACTAACAGGGTCTCTTCTAGGCTGAGTCAGTGCAAAGTTAGCAGCTAACTTAAAACACCATCATTCTTGGTGATCTTAAACTGCTCAGCAAAGTCGCACTTTGATAGCACTTCTTTGACTATATCTCATATTGACACTGGAAAACAGTGGCTGAAATGAGGACAGCCCCTATCATGACAAGACCACAGTTTATATTTTCTACTTTTCTCTCAGGGACACTGTGAAGAATGAGGAAATGATGGATGCAAACAATATTCAGGTAAACGTATTTTATATTTACAGTCCCAGAAAGGCTGTTGAAAGGAAAGGGAAAGTGCGGTTTACAGGAAACTCAGTGTTATTCGGTACAGCTTACTCAGAGGAATATGTTCAGCTGAAAAACAAAAATTCTAAAGCTGTAGAGCAAGGCTCCTACCTATGTTTTAAAACCCTTTACAAATATGTATGAGACTGATTTTACTTACTAATGCGCAGAGGAGGCTGAAGCCTGATGTTATTTTAGGATCAAATATTATTTCAGGATAAATTTTACCTCCATGGTTAGAAAGGTGGGAGACCAATACTGGAGAAGGATCCCTGGGTTTCTTATGGTTCAGAGGATTGCTCAAATTGTTAGGTTATTGGGAGAAAAATAAGGCTTTCAGGAAAAAAACTTTTCATCTGCTCTGGCTGCTTTTCTGTGAGAAAGGACAAACCCAGCTCAGGTCCTTTCTAAAGAAGATACATAAGCGTGCCTCCTCAGCAGACAGAAATGCCCCAAATACCCCATTCCTTTCCAGGAATAGGCAGCATCTGTGCTCCAATCTATCCCTATCATTTCTATTATATTTAGCAGCATGCATAACTAACTCTTCCTCTTACAATATCAAAGGGCTTAGCTCATGGATTGTCACCTCAAATCTATGTCTAGCTTATGTTCTAGCTGGTGTGCTGGGGATTACGCGTGCTTGCCTGCTTCTACACAGACAGTGGGAAGTAAAAACACTTGAGGGGAGGAGGCGGCTGTGCAAGCAGAGCGATAGCCATCCCTGGTCGCTGCTCAGCTCACCGTTAACTGAGGTGTGCGGTGTACCATCAGCTGAAGAACACAGACTTTCCTGAGCCCTCAAACGCAGGACTTTCTGTCGACCCAGAACAAAGTTTTAGGAATGTTATTTTGTTCTTTCATTTCACTCTGATTGAGTTTTTTGTCAAATCCATGGACTCACCCTGAAGCTTTCCAATGAAAGGTGCAATTAACAATTTTTATATACACACACACACATATATATATACACATACATATATACACACACATATATATGTATAATTATGTGACATTTAAGAGTTTAGATGTAGCTCTTGAGGAGTTCAAGTGTTGTTGGCATGGCAGGGCTACATAATGTGAGAAGTTGTGGGGAGATGGTGGTAAGATTTGCTAATCAGCCTGACTCCATAGCTAGAAGTGAGCCCAAATTGCCTGGTTTCAGATGCTGGAACATTTCTGCTTTCCCAGCAGTTAATGGGGAAAGAAACCTTGGGTTGGGGAAGTAAAAACTATTACTTCATGGGATACTATGAGTGAGGATAAACCTTCTGTGAATTAGTTTTAGCAATGAATTCTCTTAAGAACAGGCTGTCTCAGGAGATTTCTGGTAAGTTTTGTTTCTAGCTGTGACTAAAATACTGCAAGAAAAAAAAAAATGCCATCTTTCCACACAGCTGTTTTTACACTTTCTCTTCAAGTCCCAGCCAATGCCAGGGATTGCAGATGAGAGTGGAAGTGGAAATGTGTATCAGAAGTACATTACAGAACTGTAATGAGGTTTTATCAGCATGAATTTGGAGGAGCTGGAGCGTTTAGGATGCAGCAGAGCTGTGGGTGTAGGACAACATGTGTTTCTGTTCCAGTGACATTAAAGACAGGATCTCTGAACAGAGACCCATGTGGTGAATTGAACTCTATATACAAATGATTTTCATTACATCAAAGAATGCTGAAGTTGCTAGTTTGGCCTTAAGGAGATCTAGGTTTAAAGACTTCCTTGCAACTTCAGGCTGATCTTAATGGCTACATCCATATTACTAGGTTTAAGAAGACCAGGAATATTTTATGGACAGTGAAACTTAATCAACTACAGCATTAAATTTTAGGAAGGTCTCTGGCCTGTTTTAGACACACGAGGTTAATCTCACCCCATGTACATCCAGCAGCCAACAGCCAGCAAAGAAGTGCCAGTGCCAGACTTCTAACGCTGTATTAAATTATTCAGTGTCTGCTTTTTTGTTTGTTGTTAGCTTTTCATGTCATATATGATATTGCCTCTGAAAGCTCTGGTTTTACTTTTTCTTAAGATATATCTGCCTGACCTCTTTCTGGTCTTGTTCCTAGGTTATTATGGACCCTGTCTACTTCCACAACTTCTTTGGCTTCTTGATTTTTTTTCTTGAGCTCCCTCTTGGTCTGAAGAGGTTACACTGGGGCACTCTGGGATCTCTGTCCGTGACTTTGAACAGTTGCTAGGAATTAATTTTGCCTTTCTTTAAATATTCTTCATCTTTACCCCTCCCTGTCTTCACAAAAAAGTGACCCTGGGCTTGACAATTCAAGATTTACTTGTAATTTTACCCCATTAACTTCTAATTAAACACCAGAAATTACTGAACATACCAAACTATGGGGTTTGTGTGGCAAGGTTTTGGTAGTGGGAGGACTGCAAGGGTGGCTTCTGTGAGAAGCTGCCAGAAGCTTCCCCAAGTCTGATAGACCCAATGCCAGCCAAGATGGACCTGCCGGTGGCCAAGGCTGACCCCATCAGCAATGGCAGTAGTGCCTCTGGGATAACATGTTTATGAAGAGGAAAAAGTTGCTACATAACAGACAACTGCAGCCAGAGAGAGGAGTGACAATATGTGAAAGAGACAACTCTGCAGACACCGAGGTCGGTGAAGAAGGAGAGAGAGGCCGTGCTCCAGGTGCCGGAGCAGACATTCCCCTGCAGACCATGGTGAAGACCATGATGAAGACCATGGTGAAGACCACAGTGAGCAGGCTGTCCCCCTGTAGGCCATGGAGGCTAATGGTGGGACAGATATCCATCCTCCATCCATGGAGGACCCCATGTTGGGGCAGGTGAATGCCCAAAGAAGGCTGTGACCCCGTGGAGCACCCACACTGGAGCAGGTTTGCTGGTAGGACCTGTAGCCCCATGGGGGACCTACACTGGAGCAATCTGTTCCTGAAGGACTGCACCTGGAAGGGACCCATGCTAGATCAGTTCATAATCACAGCTGCCAGGACAGAGACAAATGTCCCTGACTGACCGCCCCTTGAAAACTGGTCTAGTGACGAGACACTTCATTGAGGACATGGGAAACGTTCTAGGTCTATGTCAAGGAAAGGCTGTCCACCCTCCAGCTCCTGTTGTCCTGGATCATGTCATACCACTCATATTCATGGCAGGTGAGTGGGAGATGCCATCTCTTCTGCTGGAGATGGGCCACTGCAAGAAAAAGCATGAAAGATGCAGGAGGTCAGGAAGCAAGACTGCCAAATGCAGCTCAGTGATTAAAAGCAGCTTCTGAATGAAAGAAGCTCTTCACTCTGTGTGTCTAGCTCCCCTTCCTCAGCTACCCTCACTTTAAAAGGGAAAAGCAAGCCCTATTGAATACACAGAAGTGACTCTGCTCATGGGAGTATTCTGGGATGAGGATCTTGAGAAGACAGAGTGTTTCCTCCTACAGGGTCTCGAAGTCCCCGTGTCCTGGGCCCAGCTCCTCAATAGACAAAAAAATGACTGAAATGTCAACCCTGCCTGGAAGAGCCCATACACAACGTCAGCTCACAGTACAAGGGAGCAGGATGAGACTGCAAACTGACAGGGGGGAGGGATGCACACTGCAACAGCAAGACAATTATGATTAGTGTAGACAATTATGATTATGATTTAGCCGTAGGATCCCCAATAGCCATTAACATGATACCACATTTTCCTGACAAAAAAAATTAAAAGGGAAAATTCAGTGGCTAGGCAACAGCGCTGAAACCCAGGGGTAAATGTTTGCCTTGAACAGAGCTGTAAACCACACGAGAGAGACTAATTAAATGAGTCTCTGGCCCTTAGTTATATCAGAAATGAGAGAAAGGGGGTGTTGTTTTTGGTTTTTTTTTTAATTCCCCAAATAATACAAGCAGTGGGGGGAGGCATTGCGAGAAGGGGGGGTGGGGGGGTGGGAAGATATTCTAGGGTGAAATAAGATTTCCAAGGTTTCTTTTGTTTGCAAAGCCAGCTAAAGGAAAAAAAAAAAAAAAAACACGTTTCCCCTTCTCTCTCCCAAAGATGGAGCTGTTGCAAAAGGAGAGGAGAGGCCGTTTGAGCACACACGCGCCCACACACACACAAAGTTCTGCATTCTGCAGCAGGACTTCAAAGCTTCTCCGAAAACACAACTGCGTCCTTTCTGTAAGGAGAAATAAAAATCCGTATTATTATAGCAGCTGCGTTATTGCAAAATTCTACCAAAACACAACGACTGATATTAAGTGTCTAACCCCTCTTAATTGTCTATTTCATGGGCTTTAGATTTCTGGATTGCTAAAATAACCATCTGAAGACAAGACTTCGATTCATTTTGTTTTATTAGTATTATTATTTCCTTACAATAATAATAACACTTTACACTTATACAGCACTGTTCATCCGCAGATACAGACAATAAGGACTGGATTGCTGCTATTATCCTATCACACCCCACAAATGAAAGGGGATGGAAAATTCTCCAGGAAGACGAGGCTGGGGGAGAAATTTCCCAAACCCTTGAGGCCCAGGGGTAAGTAAGAGGGAAGGGCAGCTAACTCCATGACACCAAGGTCAGCTGCTTCAGTGAATTTCTTCATTGACAAATCTTTTCAAAACATACTGACATTATCATTTTTGTTGGAATGTTAATTAATAACAGAAACTCTTCAACGATGTCACCTAAGCAGTCTTGAAGCCAAGAATTCGGGCATCTGGTTTGATTTCTTCTGAAATTTACGTTCTAGTCAAGGGACAGCTGGACAAGTGTGAAATTTGGGTTATTTAGGACACTAGACTTCACAGTAAAAATGCCACCTCTACTCTTAAAATCTGTTAATAAGTGAATGATATGGTGCTCCTTGAGCCACTTACTCAGGCATTTGGTGGGGGCTTTCTAGAAGTTAATGATTTTTTGAAACAACCGTTGTTTTCAATTGCATTTCAGTTCAGAAATACACCCGTGTTGTTGGGAGCAACGCCAGGGAGTGCAGCTAGTTCAGCCCCATCTGCTCCTTCCCTTGCAGCTGAGACAGAGACAAGAAATTCAGTAACTTCAGTAAAGAAAAGGGAAAGGGGCAGTAGATAACATGGGGGTAACATTTCACTCTTGCTGTGTGTTCACATGGGGTCTTCTGCCCAAGCAGGCTACAACTCACTCACATAAAGAAGAAGGTGGCAGCAAACCGATTAAATATGAGCACCTATGCTGTGAGGACAGACTGAGAGAGTTGGGGTTGTTCAGCCTGGAGAAGACAAGGCTCTGGGGGGACCTTGTAGCGGCCTTCCAGTGCCTAAAGGGGGCCTACAGGAAGGATGGGGAGGGACTCTTTATCAGGGAGTGTTATGGTAGGACATGGGGTAACGGCTTCAAACTGAAAGAGGGCTTTCAATTGGATATCAGGAAGGAATTCTTTACTGTAAGGGTGGTGAGACACTAGAAGAGGTTGCCCAGAGAAGCTGTGGCTGCCCCATCCCTGGAGGGGTTCAAGGCCAGGCTGGATGGGGCTTTGAGCAGCCTGGTCTAGTGGGACGTGTCCCTGCCCAGGGCAGGGGGTTGGAACTAGATGATCTTTAAGGTCCCTTCCAACCCAAACCATTCTGTGATTCTGTGTGATTCTGTGATATTAGTCGTCGTTGTCCCATTATCACATTCTCCATTATATATGGGGAAACTGAGGTACAGTTTAATGCTATCTAACTCCTGGTTTCTATAATGTACACAACGGAACTCATAATCTCTGAATTCTTTAAATAAAATGAGGAAAAATCAGGGACTTTTAGGTCATGGTTTATTTGCAATCTTAGCCAAGGAGTGTCTGTTCCTCTCCACTGACAACTGGATTAAACTAGATGACTCAGATGACCCCCACCCGTGGTGCTCTTGGGTTACGAGAGGCAGCGGGACCATGCCGGTAGATGCTGTCACATGAGGCAAAGCCAGCCTCAAGTGCCACCACTTTCAGATTGTCCTTCAGAAAGCAGCAAGGTGAAAGCCAAAGTCAGTCCGTGCGGGCAAGGACAGTTCACAAGAAGTGGCTCTCTGGAGGACATGATCTCTGGAGACATGATCACATCTTCTCAGCTCCAAGTAAGCCGAGCAGTGTCGCACAGCAGATCCATGGTGAAGTCAGGGAGAGAAGCAAGGGCTTGACTCCCAGGCTCCTCATCTAACCCTCAGCCACGTTTCCTTCCTTCAGTGGCTTGACCAGTGGCTCCACGTGCTGTGTCCTGCCCCTGACACAAAGGGAACAAAACTTATTGCAGGGACGGAAGCAGATAACACAAACCATTCTGCTTAGTTTTAAAATGAAAACAAAAGAAAAAGTGTGCTTATTTGACCTGGCACATGGCTCTCCCCTTCGGTGCTGCTATTATTCCCATCTTATACTCTTTCCACTTTCTATCTTGCCAGCAGGAAAGAAGTAACACAGAGATGTTTTATGCCACTGAGACAAAGAGGTATTGATCCTTTTTGCCTCTGGAAAAGGTTTCTAATAATTTCCAGATATATCGTAGATTGTGATGCTGCTATCTTTAATTAAAACATGACACAGAATAGAAAACAGTCATTTGGATTTTTGTTTGTTTGTTTGTTTGTTTGTTTGTTTTTTAAGTGTAGTTTCCTTTTTTTGTTTTAATGGGCTGTGGTACCAGATCAAATGACTTGCAAGTTGAGTACACAGAAAGTGGAAAGATAGAGGAAGAATATTTGCTCTTGTGTTTGTTATTCATGATATTTAAATATGATGTTTTGCACTTCATATTCAAAACATTTCATCATCTGTTGCTTGTTAACCCTCTCGGCCAGGGATGCTGCAGAGAAAAAAAAATGCTTTGTCCGAAGGAAGCATATGCTTGGATCCTCAAAACATATTACTCTGCCAGCATCACCCCTTTGCAACGACTGCAGTAACACCCCCATGCACGGGCTTGGCCCTGTGGATTTGAGAGATAGCTGTTGGCACAATAAAAAGGGTAATATGAACTCAGAGTGACCCTCCTTCTACACAAACTTCTTCAGGCAGAAACAGAAGTGAAGAATTGACTTCCCTATTGCTGCAGTCAGATCAGAGCTTCATTCTAGTCAAAATGGTGTGTAAGATTCCCAGCTTAGCCACTCTTCTGGTGATAGCTACACACTGGTGAAATTTTGTAAAGGATATTAACTTCTTCATTATTGTACTTTCTCGTGATGGTGGCAAGTACTATTCTTCTGGTTTACCAGTGAGTTGCTATGGCTTCACCAAGTCTACCGCGGAGGAATAGGTAAAGTTCTGTTACATCTTTGATTAAAATAACTTTTCTAGAAACTCACCCAGCTGTTATTTTGGGGATCCATATGCTGAATTGAGGTGGTTTTAAGATTTCAACCTGAGAAAAAAAAATGAGACATGGGTTCAAGGTACTTAGGGTACACATACAGCTTTATGTTCTCCCCTCTTTATAGAATAAACATACCCTGTTAAATGCACCAGGCCTGAGCTTTTGCTTTGTCCAGAACATTAATTGCACTCCTTTCCAGAACTCCAGCCTCACAGGCATTTTACTTCATGATTAATCTTTTCAGGAACACGTAGAAATTGAATCAAAGAAGCACTTTGCAAAACAAGTTTGTACAAAACCTGTGGTTCTCTCATTAGCAGTACAAAAGAATTGCGCTGACTACTTAGGAAGGAGCAGCTATCTCCATGTCATCCTGCCCACTTCTTTGGGAGTCTGTGAGGGCCCTTAGAGTAGTTATAACCTACCACAAATTCAGCCAAAGTCATAGGGACTCCATCCTCCTCACAGTCACACAAGTTTGGTGGTGACATAGTGGGAGAGGGAGAGAAAGAACATTTCAGCTTTTCGTGTGGAGCACCTACTGGTCTGTCCAGGTTCTCACACCCAGGGCATCTTCACTCCCTACCACCTGTTCTTTTACATGGCTGGAGGCCTAGATATCGGATTCATTTTTTGGTTGAAGCTCCCCTGTTTACATAGAAGATGCAGGAATTTATTGTCACAGCCTCTCTCATTGCTGTGGCTACAGAAACGCTGTCCAGAAATCAAAATGGAGGTAAATAATTTCCAATACATTTTTCTCCTAAACTGTCCCAAAGCATAAAAACATGGCAGTTAAGTAATTTTACTAATCTCAGTGGGAAGCTGCTGACTTTAAAAGCTCGGGTTAGAGTGTAGGAGTTGTCATTTATTAGCCCAACATTGCTTTGTTATAGCATGTTGGTTGTCGTGCTATCAAACCAGACATTCTTGTGGGATATGAATAAGATTTTCATTTTATTATGGTGGTGATAGGAAAAGATGCAATGATTAGTGCCTCTATTTACTTATAACATCAACTTGGATATTCTCCTGGAAATCTCTCTGTATTTTTTTCCCTCTTGCAAAAACACATGTCCTTTCTTTTGTACCATATTACCTTGTATATGTTATTCAATAGTAAAATTAAATATAGTAAGGGTTTCAAGTCATGTCTTTCTTCAGTCTTTGAAAAGGATGCTGATTTCCTATGCCACAATGATTAGTCAAGTGATGAGTGAACTTTCATACGCTTCTGGTTCAGATAAATGTTGATAAGCACCCGAAGGATGCTTATTTAGAGTTTACCTGAGCTAATAGAATCCCTTGAGTCTGAAAATTTGGTCTGAAAATGTCTCAGGAGCAGAGCTGCCTCTTGAGAAACCCACTACTACCTCCTGCTTCTTAAATCAATAGGAATTCAAAAAGGGAGGTAGTAAAGAATGTAATTTTTGTGAATCTTTATGAATGATTAGTTTGTGGCAAGGTCATGACTTGGATACATGTTAGAGTTGAACAGGCTCTTATTCTACCTGAATTCATTCAGCCATGCCTTGTCTCAAACAAAACATGGAGAGACACACAAAGAAATCCTACAAATATCCCAAAGAATAAGAAACAATACACAAGCAAATAAATAAAACATTTGCTTAACACAAATGGGAGATTCCGGGGAAAAGGAAACACACAAACTACCCTTGTTGTTTTGAGATTTACAGATCCGTATTTCACAGATGCCCTATTGCTTTATTCATACTGTTAAGGGAGAGAGAAGCAGCCTCTAACCATCAACACCCATCATTAAATCATTACAAAACCTCTCTTGTTAAAGAGACAGAGTATATACTTATATATAAATATATACACAGCTATGTATACGTTTATATTTATAAAATTCTGTGTATAGCTGTGAGGAAATATGAAAAGCTTCTTGCAATTGCTTAGCTTTACAGTGTATCCAGTGCTACCATTTGAAAGAAATACATGTTTTCCAGTTGCCACATGAAAAGCAACCTTAGTACTGTTAAAATGACCAAACAAAAAGGAAAACAAAGCTGGAGGATTTTTCTGAGCAGTGGTGAAACAAAAAGGAAAGCAAAGTTGAATGAGAAACGTCGGGTGCTAAAATATATGCCAGGGAATGAGCTACAGTAACCAGAGAAAACTACACCATGGAACATCAGTGAAAGGAAATATATTTTAGATGGCATCGGGCAGTAATAACTCATTTTTGTGTGCTAGAAGAGATCTCAAGAATGCCCTGTACACTCTGTGTGTCACAGAGAAGCAGACCTGAACATGTGGTCTTAAGGAAAAAAAAAAACAACAACACAAGCAACAACAAAAAGGGGGAAAAAATGTGGAAATAAGGACACTGATAAACCTGGCTAGTATAGATATAAAATCTTACCTAAGAATCTTACTGCTGAAATCACCACTGGGACAAGCCCCATCAGCTTGAGTGAGCCTACAGATTTGCCCCAGCTGACCTAAGAGGACACTTAACTCTCCCCTCTGCCAGAAACACAAAACCCTGCCCAGGGATGTCCAGTGTGACTCTTGGCATGTATTCATACAGTACACAGAAGTTGAAAGATTCAGGGATGAAACAGCAACCCTCATGAAAGAAACGTGAGAAGAAGGGAAGAAAAAAAAGTAATTTTGTCGTTATACACTCTGAAACTTCTGATTTTAAAGGGATTCTTAAGAAACTTCTCAAGTGAGTAGCCAGAAGTCTAATGACTCCTAAAAAAAATCGTACAAAGGCACTGAAAAGAAAGGAATGAATTACCCGTAAAAGAATTTATAACATATCTTACTGATGCTGCTTCAGATGGGAATGTAATTTATGGGTAGAAGATAAAATGGAGGAGTTTGATAAGATTAAGGATCCCTTTTCAAGTTTTATAGAGAAACATCCTTAAGAACATTAGGAAATTTTAGTGAATCGCTGACTTGAATTGAATCTACATTTCTCTAAAAGCAAACCAAATACTGATAATACATCTCAGACAGTAATGGGAGAAAGAAAGTTAAATGTGTTACTTGTTATAAAGGATTTTTTTTAATTGTTTTAATGGCTACCAGAGGTTAATCGTCTTACGATCCTGAGATTATATGGGCATAATATCTAATACTGCATGTGTTTACACGCACAGACACATGCACACAAAATGCAAAGAATAGCTTCTATCTGCTATACGCCATCCTATGTTGTTGGTGGTCGGGACACTCACCACACTAAGAGCTGTTGAAAGAATCATCTCAAGGTGATACTCCCTGTTCCTAACACTTCCGCAGAGGTAAGAACCCTCTCTATCCTGTAAGAAGATGCAGATGTACCTCTGAGCAAATGACCCAGGTCCACAAATCAGTGCAGAGATCTAAAAAGTCATTCTTCCTGCTCTAGTCTCTCCTCGTAACTATTTTAGTTGTCTGATATTCCACCCAGGAAAGAAGCAGCTATGAGGCTGAGACCACGTTTGTTTAATGAAAATAAGATACTCTTCATTGACTCTGATGATCTACTTTGTATCAGACAAGGAGTTTCCCAAAACTTCTACTACCAGACTGCCTGTTTTCTGTGTACCTTACCTGAATCTTCCTTGATAAATTTTTTGAAGAGTACTTGTATATATTTATGATAAAATGTTTGTAAGCATCCAGGGTAAGTTTAGGATATTAGTCAGTATCATTGACATAAGATTCTTCATGACATAAAATCTATAGATAGTGCTGAAGGGTGGGGAAGGGGAGGGGAAAAAGGAAAATTAACAAATCTGGGTCAGATAAGAGAAGGGTTCTCTCAGTTAGCAATACTGTACTGAAGAAAGCACAGTATAACTCCAAATACTGAAGCAGAATGTATCATATGATGGAAATTGCCTTGGTTGTGTTTAAGGAGCTGATGCATTCTGTCGATGGACAAGATGATATGTAAGTGTGAGCTTTTGGCTTCTTTATATGTATGTCTTGCTGGAGGTGAAGTAGTTAAGGCAGTGGAGCCAAAAGGAATAGACGAGGTCAAAGTGCTGGAGAAAGGAAATAAAACATTCCCTATTGTTGATGATAAGCTGTACAGAAAATTCTTTCATCAACTATTTATCTTGCACGTAAAACCTTAAAAAAATACTTTTAGCTATAAAGAGTTTCAAGTCGATGGACAAGGCTCAGCTTGGTTCATGAGTCCAGTGGGTAATTCACCACCTCCCCATTGATCAGGACGCACAAATGTCACCACCTCGCTTAATAGTGACCTGTGTTCTTTTTCCACCAAAAATCTGCTGAGCACAAACAGCAGAATCAAGGTTGTTCCTCCCACAATAGATGAAATCAGGAGCTGATATCATTATTCTTATGTATGAGTTCAGTTTTCTATGGCTGGTAATACAGTTGTCCTCTACCACTCACCCCAATTGGTCAACAAGGATCAGAAGACTATTATTTTCAGTAGGAATTATTTAACTTTGGAGATCTGTCTGAAACTTATCTGGTTGTAATTAATCTCTGAGGGCTCAAAATTACTGATAGTCTGTGAATGAAACAGCAGTCCATTGATTAAAAGACATAATTATGGGAAAGTTTCCATTATGCTAATTGAACTGCACACCTTATTGATGAAAATGAGACTTTTCTTGTTTTGGGCACTATGGACTTTTGCCCTTGGGAGCACAACAGAACCCTGTTGTGTGTTCCACACCTATGCATTGTGCAGAGGAGTGATGTGACCACACAGGAGCAAGCGGAGCAGATGTGACAGGTCAAGAAGTCATACTAAGTATTAAAATGCCATGTGTATTTCTTGGACCAGCCACATTGAAAAGGAAAAAGATTTTCATCTATTTTAATATCTCTGGAACAAAGCAAGTGAAACACCTACAGTGTATAACAGATGCACAAATTTACCTCCGGTGATTAATGTATTTTGAACACAGAACTGTCATCTCAGGTCCTATATGTTTTTATCTGCTTTAGTGCTGCACACCTGTGGTTTGTTGATAAAGCATTTGCTCTGCAGTGAAGACAACTGCCAGGTTTAGTGCTTCTGCCCCTTAATTACCATCTCACTTCACACACGTGCATATATGTACACACCATAAATATGCTCAGATAGAATTACAAAAAATTAACAAACGATGATGAGGAAAGGCAATAATAAAATACTGGTCCTGTGTTTGGTCTGGGTAGCACTACACGGATGGTCTAATGCACCACTCGCCGACAGTGCATGCTGAGCAACCTTGTGGATCTGTGAGAAACTTGGAGGGACATAATCTCGACCCATAACTCTACTGTATCACGACGTGCCTTTCCATAGTCACCCCTGTGGCTGGGATACATTTTCAAGCTACAGAACAAACTGAATAATAACCTGTCATCAAAGTATAGGACCACAACTGCTCACACTTAGGTGGGCACGGGAAGACTTGTAACTACACAACCAAAACCCAGGTGTTGGACCAAACTGTAAGTTGCAATAATACAAAAAATTCGAGTGGCAATCTTTCTGTTTATCACCATAATGGTGATATGCTTTTGAACGCCAGAAACTGTGCCATCTAACTTAAGAAATCAATTTTTACTTTAAGTATGAAACTTTCATTGATTTTCACTTCAGAAAACTACATATTTCTGGTATAACTATTATCACTGCATGGCAATTAAAAAGAGAAAATATCACCTTTTTGTGAAGGTGTTAAAATTGAAGACCTGGACATTTAAGCTTGGTATGTAGTTTTCACTGGCCTAGGAAACAACATTGCTCACTGACAAATGACTGTGCAGTTCTTTTGAGTTTATCTCCATGAAACAATAATTCTCCTATAGATCACAGTCATAAGGTCCAAAATACTGGACACTGCATTTATGGGACATGATGTTTCATGATCTATCAAGCCAAATAACTGTCATAAACATAGATAGACATGCCTGCAATTTCTGTACATTATTTTAGTAGAAGATTTACCTATCTTTAGACTTACTGTTAAAATGATCATATTGTAGTTGACATTTATTAAAAATATATACAACTGTATATTTCATGTGTATTTACATACCTGCATGTTGTCATCACAGCAGGGGAGGCACACAAGCTCAATTTGATCATTATTCGATTATAATATAGATTCTTTCTTTGCTTCAGGATAGCTAGAGTTAACTCACATTGCAATCTTAAATCCCTGGCTGAAGTCTTAGTAGCTGCAGCTGTACTACTGAAGGTGCACATGAAGCTATACAGTAAGAGAAAGAAGAAAATTAAGAAAAAAATGCTCTTAAAACATGGCAGAATGTACCAGCGAAAATTCACTCACCGCTTTTAGAAAACTTAGCTCTTTTATGCGTTTGTGTATGTGAGTGCATGTTCATTCTCCAGTTTTCATTAAACTACGGTTTCCTGCCCAGGCTGTTGAAGAGGCAAGAGATGGCAGTATTGACACATCTATGAAAGGCAGCAGTTCATTGACTAAACTAGAATATTAGGATTCTTTTTCTTCACATTTCATTTTTATAGTTTCTTTTTCGTGTTTTTTTTTTTTTCTTCCCCCAGTCTCCACACATACTTTCTAAAAAAACCCCACGAAAACACAAAACAAAAACACCCCAAAGCTCTCCCAGCATCCCCCTTGAAAAATTCTCTTCCACCCCTGTGAAATCAAGGGAAATAAATAGATAGGACAATCCAGAAAGATTTTCTGGTATGTTGAAATAAAGAATCAAAACAAACAAAAGCACGGGGAAAAGGAAAGGGGGGTGGGAGGCAGCAAGCATGATAAATTACCGATTACTAAATGGAATTGTTTCAATCAGGATCTTTAAAAAAGAAGGGGGAGTGTGGGGGGGGGGAAATGAACTTGCTTCTTTTCTTGATTCTAGCTTTTTGCAAGAAGATCAAAGAGATTTATGACCTGTGTCTCTTCGAGTCTGATGCCAGAAAAGAACATGTTCTCATTAATAGTCATTTTCTCATCAAAATAGGGCTTTTATGCAGACGATGTGCAAAGCTTTTATAAAGCTGATTGTTGACAAAATTTTCAATAAGTTTCAGTGCAGTGAATGGCACATGGATAACCAAACTAAAAGGGTGGCTAATAACTTCTGTACGTTCTGTAGGAAAAATCAAACCTGTCTTCAAACCAAGCCCCACCAGTAAAATCTTGTGAAAACTGCAAGCTCACACAAGCTCAGAGAACCTCAATATTTTCGGACAGTCTTTGGAGTGAAAAAAGAAAAAAAAAAAAACAGTCAATTTTTTTTTTTCTGTTTCTCTGAACATCAGTAAAACTTCTCAAAATTGGAAATCTTGAAAGAATGAAGCTTCCTCTTGAGATTTCCTGTACATTCAGGTTTCAGATGAGTTGGTAATACAGGCAGCTGGGGACAATCTCCCATGGTATATTACTGCATAATTAGTTACAATATGGGGATTTTATGCCTCCCACTGCAGACTCCAGAGACCAGATACTGGGTAGAACGGGCCATTTGTTTGTTCTGGTATACTGGTCCTTGTTACCAAATAGCCATTCTCACTCTGTCTAGATAGCATCTTCTTATCTTAAATAATAAAGTGATATGCAACTATAAAATCAACACACATAAAAATATTTTCAGTCACATAGATATACAAAAGGGGGAGGCAATATATTTGGGTTTGAGGTTGGGGCAAGGACCTGGTCTGAGTCTTACCTGCAGTGTGGTCCATGTTACAGAAGCAAATCCAGCTGAGAAGATTCCTGCTCCTGCCTTCCCCAGAAACTTGTTTCTTGGTTCTGCTTATTGACCTGGGTTTTTTTTTCTACACTCTAATCTGGTGCCGTGACGAGGTCTCGTTTAAAAAATGTATCAATCTCTCCTCTGAAGTAAGGTTTTGCTGTTCTTGTTTTCTAAACCAGTATTTTTTACAGAAGTACTTTATAGAACTGTAAAGAGGAAGTGGTAACTTCTTTTGAAAATGTGGAAATAGGCTGAATGAGAGACATGAGCAGAAACATAATGAATCAGCTTTCCCATCCCCTGATTTGTACTATGGGACTGCTTTTTTGTGTGTGTGTGTTTTTTGGGTTTTTTTTGTGTTTTTTATTTCAGTTCTTTAATAGAGAGAAATTACTGGAACCTGTGGGCACATTAAGGTCCCACCAAATTTCTGTGATGTTTGAGGATTGGAGGTACTGCTAAGGTGAAAGTCCAAAATGGACACAACATGGCACAGTATAAGGTCTACAGCATAAGGTCTGCTGCATTACAAATGTAACTCATTTAGTGCAAAAATAGTTTTAAAGTATTTCTCCATGGTGCAGTTGCTCTTGGTTGGGTTGGAACCAGGCCCTGTCCTATGACTAAAGAAGCAATAGAAGCCTCCTGAGTTTCTGGGCATTTTGCCTGGCAGAAAAGTGGCTTTAATATATTCACTCTCTCTGCAGTGCACATGCAAGGGGTTGCTGTATAAACATAGATATGTACGTACATGTTTCTATATAAAAATATATCTATATTCAGATTTGTGAGGCCATATACATATACATATACATATACATATACATATACATGTACATGTACATATACACGTGTGTGCAGTTTTAGGGCTTTACTGTACATCAGACCAGTGAAAAGGAAAATCATTTTTGAAGGCTGTATTTTTTTAATTCCATCTCTCTCTTGTTTGCCTCATGGTTCTTTCTATTGTCACTTCTTAACCTTTCCTACGAAGGCAGGAGCAAACAAGTGATTATGGAAAAAATAGGAAAGCTGTCTATTAACTTGCTTCGCCACTGGAAGAAACGTAACATCAAATTACATCCTGAGGAAACAACAGTGGCTCAGTATTCCTGCAGGGCTCAGCAATACCCACATACACCTTTCTCCTACTGCACTCATTCTGCTATGCCATAATGCACCAAATTTTTGTTCCAAGGCAACGTAGGTCTCCTTGCATCAGGTCTCTACTTCTCCTTGTCTCGGGGAATTCTCTTCCTCCCATTTCAGGAGCTCCTGTCTCCCACCACAGCAGTCAGTAGGGACCTATTTGCCACGCTGGTTTAGAGTCCAGGTAATAGCACTAGGGAAGAGACACTTGCCTATATCACCAGGTTAGGGTAGGAAAACACTGAAATTGGAAAGATCTACCACACACTGTACATAACCACAGGAGCTTTTACCTGGGTAGCTAAGCTGCTTAGAGTTATTTTAAGGGTGCTCATGTCAACCTGTAGTAGAGACTGGGCTGCCAGAGAAGTTTGGATGGAGATAAACTGGAGGATACTATGACAATCTGACAATCTCTAGCTCCAAAGTTTGTTGTCTTTTACTGGAAGAATGTAAGTAGTAACACACAGCAGAACATCCAGTAATGACCTGGGGAAAAACTCTGTTATCATTCCCTAATTTCATCAACTGGCACAAGTGACATCAGTAAATAGCAGCCAGGAAGGATGAAGAATAACAAGCAAAGATGGTTCTTTGGATCAAATTAATGGCTGAAGCAATCAACAAAGCCCTGTGCAGCTATGGAAAGAGCAAGTTGAAAGTTTTGTGAGTGCTGACAAACACTTAGTGCCAATGAGTGTGGTTTTTGTTTTGTTTTGTTTTATTTTGGTTTGGTTTGTTTGCGTTTTTTTTTGTTTTGTTTTGTTTTGTTTTATTTTTTTCCCCCAGTCCACTACAACAGAATTCTTTCTGCACAAACTTAATGCACAAGGATCTACCGGATGATGAGTTTTCTGTGAGGATGGTGCATCTCAATTGTCTGAGTGGTGGCTGAGTATAAGGATGCTGGGATTTAAGAAATGCAGTACTTCCAAGTACTCAGCCTGGGTGTAGTTTGATGGAATTAAATTTACAAATCATTATGAGTATCACCAGGAAAATGCTCTTGTACCTTCCTTGTGCTATAGGAACATAGCTGTGAACATATTATCACTAGATGACAGTCCAGCCATTTTAGCTTCACAGAGCAATGCAGTTGTCCCGAACAAAGCAAAAGAAATAGTAATTTTAACGTTTTTGTGCTTTTCATAAATGGGTGCTGAGTTTCATTTTCAAGTCACAGTGATTGTTGTGACACTACAGCGCTTCTTTTGAAAAAAATCACTGTGCTTCAGAATTTCCACTATCCTTTTCAAAGAAAGACTACATTTTTACAAGCTTAAAAGTTATTTTTAGAAGGTAGAGATGTATTATGTAGATAATTAAATGCTTTTAAAAGTTGCTAGATTCTGTAGTTAGAAACTACGACTGAAGTCTAATGACAGATGAAGTCTTATTGAAGTATATGTAAATGTATTCATACAAATATATGCCTTCAAAACAGGGTGCATAGCTTACAATACCTCCAACTGCAGTCACAGACATACAGCTGACTATTTTTCAAATAGAAGCAGGGTTAGGAGAATTAATGCTGTGCTCCTTCATTTCAGAGCTCGCATAATAGAAGCAGGTAGTTGACTTATATCTGTTGTGATTTAGGAACAGAAGACACTGAAGAGATTGCACATATATTAATTTATAAGGTGAAATAGTGAGATGCGGAATTCTCTCTAACATTTCTGATATAGAAGTGAGATCAGTCCAACAGTTCAGACATATATTTTATAAGAGGAATGAATAGATGAGTGTTCTTATAATATTCAAAAGCCTTCATATAGCGCTTTTTATGCATAGAGTTAAAGTGTTTTAAAGTAAAAATATAGGCCATCATATCAATATTATGGCTGGGTGAACCAAAGCTCAGGGAATGAGGATGTGTGTATGAGAAGTGATTTAGCCAGTATCATGCAGTAGAGCCCTATTTGAGTCAAAGCTGGAATTCAGCTATCCTATCTAATTTCTATCAGATTTATATTCACTTACCAACATGCACGGGGAGAACAGTAAGTCCTTCTCTTTTTTGTTTTTACTTTTTGTTTGTGTCACGGTTTCTGGGATTTATTCCATAATAGATCAATTTATTTTGCAATGCATTCTTTTATTTTTATTTTTGGTTTAAACTGGTGACTTATTTTTGCAAAGGTAGCATAAAACTACACAGATATTGTTTTGTCCATCCATCTGTCTGAGCCTCAGGGCCTGATTGTCATTTTCATTGAGACTACTTTATACTGCTCTAACCATGTCAATGAACCTTACAGTCATGGCCATAAATGTAATTTACACCTACTTGAGAGCTCCTATACCTTGCCAGAAAGATGTATCTTAGGAAGAAAAAGGCTCTAATACACTTTGAAATCTAAATGTTGATCTCTTGGGGGGGAGTACTGCGTGTATATTCAACCGCACAACCTAGAAGAGGTAGGCAATGTGCTCTATTTGTGATGTTCTTGGCAGGTATACACTAAAGCACCTCCTACTCCTAATCCAAAAAAAATTATAACGGCTATTCATGTTAGTTTGTAAGGCAGTGGCAACAAGGCAAGAGCAGGGGAGAGAAAATAAAAATCAACATCTGGAATGCCTGGAAAACACTCCATCCTCATTAACATTCATGACTGTGATAATGAAGTAGAAATACACCCAAACAATTAAAATCAGCTCCATGACAAGATGCCATGACAAGTTTTAATCAGTAACTGGACCTGAACTGGAGTTATAAGTCTAAATCTTCTTAATTTCCAGTACACTTGGTTCCAAAGGGCAGTCTACCATGCACCAGCCAACGTATAGCTATGCCCACCCATCACTCTGAGAAGGCTGTTGGGTCAAGACATATTGCTAATCTAAAGGACCATGGTGGAGGCTGCCTTCACATATCCACTGGAGTCATTCAGAATTTTTTATTAGGCACTATGTAGGCAACTTCCTTCCATTCAAATTTTCTGACCAACTCTACTATCAGAATCAATAACCATAGCATTCATCCGCAACATGTCTGATATTTTCAAAATGAAACCATAAGATGCAAGAAATATTTTACAAAACAAAGATAAAGACAACTTTTCCAGAATTCTAGTGTCTACATGTACAAAGAAGAAACAAACCTATGGGAAAGTATTATAACTGCAATCCTGTAATGGATGTGTTTGCCTCATCCAGTAACCTATCTTCAGTTCTGATTGATAGAAACAGGTGCAGAATATTCTTTTTTAGTTACCTACTAAAAAAACTACAAAATTAAAACCAAAACCAAAACTTACTTACAAATCCATACCAACAGTCAGGACTATGAAAATAAATATTTATTTCAAGACATTTAACTGAGATTTTTCTCTTAATTTCCATAGGCTTTTATTAAACCTTCTTGATATTTATAGTATTTTTTGGCTCAGTGGTGTCCTGTGTTGAAGACTTCTACAGTTCATTTCAGGCTCAGTGGATATCTAGTTCTTCTTCTAGGTGGTCTATTCCCTCTGCCAGCCAGAATGAGACATACTTTTACATATCTCACAATTCTTTCAAATCGCAAGACAGAATCAAATAGGCCATTGGAATGGTGGTCTGTCCACTTTTCTCCTGGCTTTCTGATGTAGCTGGTAAGCCTGTATCTCAGAAAACATCAGTAGAAAGCTCTCTCAATTTTTTCTGAAGCTGATGAGACCTAAGAACAATGACTGTAGAAACTAGTCAGGTACTTCACAGTGTCTTTACATTGAGAACTCTTGTGAGAAGTAGCCAGATTAAGAAGTTGAAACCATTTTCTTACAAAACTGACAAGTAAAGGATATTCCTCAAAAATACTAGAGTCCATGTGTGCATAGGAAAGACCAGTGTAAAATTCCACCAGACCTGACACTTAAATACTTTTTCCCTCTTCTGAAGCTAGGATTCATCTGTTGCTAACAAACCTTCCATACAGAAAGTGTTTTTTTCCTTTCCTTAGATAGGTCAGCTGAA
The DNA here is from genome assembly GCA_009819605.1 of Sterna hirundo. Lineage (NCBI taxonomy): Eukaryota > Metazoa > Chordata > Aves > Charadriiformes > Laridae > Sterna > Sterna hirundo. The sequence continues at coordinate 78,602,551 of CM020462.1, read as the reverse complement.
AGGCAAAGGTTTTGGCAAGGAACTTGAACTATCTTTCAGAAACATCAGGTCCTCTGTTAAAACCATGAGTTTAAGCTAATGTATCCAATGAATGTCCAAGCTAGGAGAAGGTATTACCTCCTCATTTTAGTCTCACAAAATAGAAATAAGCAGAAATCTGTCAGTCTATTTCTTGTATCCTCCAAAATATGCCCAAAACTTTATTTTCTGGTCTGTTAATGTCAACTGTTCCAGCTTAACGACTCCTTGGAAATGTTAGTCATGGTTGAGAGTTCCTTGTCTGCCACCCAAACTGGGGTATCATTAGCTCTCTACAGAAAGCATCCCGGTGGGGACAGTATTGCAATGCAAACACCAGCCTGGACTTTTGAAATCAAGCCTGAATCTCCAGCTTTTGCATTATCAGTGGCATATATTGTGTGACCCTGGGCAAGGCACTTAATTTTTCTGTCTGAACCTGTAAAATGTGGTAATAATGTTTCCTTCCTCACATCTTTCCTCTGGCTCATCTTTTTGAAATCTCAGTCATGTAATGGGCTCAGGGTTGGAAACGACCTACTGTAACTTAATTGCAAGATCACAGCTATAGGTTGTAAAATTCTAAAGGGAAGGACTTGTGAACTTTTTTACAGCATCTACCAGACTGGGACCCGGATCTTGGCTGAGGCCTCTAGACCCCAACCTAGGTTTCAGCTAGTAAAAAAAAATAATATTACACCTAATATTCATGTCATGGGAGCAGATATACTGTCTGGCTTTTCACTTCTCCTGAGTCTCTTCCAGACCACAGAACAGTTTTCAGTCAAGGCTTTGTGTTTGTTTCTTTGTTTATTTTTAATTCTTTTTGTGGGTCTTCTCAAGCCTCAGCAGGCTAAATTCTTAGTACGGACTGAGCAGACTATAATTTATATCACCTATACTTATTTATATAGGTAGTTCTTATTTATTATTTCTTTTCATTATTAGTTAGTATTAACTATTTAATTATTCCATTCAGAATAGAAGAACTAGCAAGCAATGAATTAAGATCAGAGATGGCTATGAACAACATGTTTTTCTAATTTCTTTCTCTCTCTGGTTTCTTTTTGTTATTTCCCTCCAAAGCATGCTTTCGTGCCAATAAATCACTTTCCTGGCAGCAGGACTACCCAACAATTTGCAGCAAATTTCCTATCCAACAATTTGTAGCAAATATGACTGTGAACAAGTGAAGGAAAACTTGCTGTTGCTTTCTGTCTCTTTCTGGTAGAAAAGAGAGAGAGAAGGCAATGATGAAAGAAGGAAAAAAAAAACCAACCCCTTAAATCATAAGCTCTCCGCACGTGTAAACCCAGTACTTAGTATACAACATCGTCACCTTGACATTTATTCAGCTTGCTGGAGACTCGTGTGCCCTCAGTCAAAGCTAATTAACACTTAATTGACTTCATGAGAATTTTGTTCAGCAGTTCTGATTTGCCACTCATCTTGAAACATGTACCTGTAACTTTTGAGAGCTCAGCAGTTGTGGGAGGTTTGGCAGGTGTCAGGGGAGTCAGAGAGCGAAGGGGGAAAGGGGAGCGTAGGAGTTTCTGTCTCGCTCTTTTTTCTTGCTCTGTCTCTCATTGAAACCGATACAAGGACACAAGAGTAACAGAATAAGGCATTCAATAAATTGTCATTGTGGATACATTTTATTTAGCTAAAAGCACAATTTACAGTAGTTGAAGTTTGATTGATCTGTTGATAAACACTAATGTTTTGCAGTTGACAATTTTTCCATGTTAATTTCCTTAACTTTGGCAGTCCTGGCTGGCAGGACCCTATAAATAGTATCAGTGTCATCATCCTTTTTAAGTTATTAATGAGCCATCGTGTTTATAGAGGTTGGGATTTGGGGACAGGCTGTGCTTGACTGCAGTTTCTGACATTGATGCGTTAGCAGTTGGAACTGGGTCTAGATTAGAACAAGTAGGGGAAAAAATGGAAAAGGAAAAAGCAAAAAGAAGCTCAGCTCTAGCCAAATGCATTTGGAGTGGACAAGAACTGTTAATAATTAAAAGATAATTAAAAGTATATAGAAAATTACAGGATACCACGCACAATCTGCTCTGATGCTGCTGCCACTTGAAATACACGTCTGACTAATTATCATTTCACCTGTGGTGGAAGATCCTTTTTTTCTCAGCCCTCCTTCCCACTGTGCCGTGTCTTAGCCTATGTCCAGACTTTTGTGATTGCCAAGGACTGACAAGACACTAGAGAAGGCATGACTAATTAACTAGGCCAAGCTATCTTCTTGCTGGATTCACAGCAACTTCAGTCAAAGCTGCCAAACATGTAAGTACATGTTTGGACAAGGATGTCCTTCTCCAATTGTGATGTTCTAATGAGCTGTTAAATATTTGCCTAGTGTTAAGTAGAAGGTGCTTCCTGCTAGC